>CM029552.1:29241848-30615670 GCA_017141385.1 Sogatella furcifera | reverse complement strand
TTTCTGGAATACATGTACTTCCACCTCATCAAATGTTTACAATATTTATTTAGAATTTAAATTATAATTTATTATGAAAAGAAGGGAGATTAAGGGATATTTAATACCTAACCAGAAAATAAGAACTCTTTTGAAATGGAATGGAATGAAAATATTCATCATTAGGTGCCAGGCGGAGTTAGGACTAGGAAGTCCTTTTCACAACACAACCTTAATATATTAATCTTTTCATTTACACTATGTTTAATGCTTGCAATTGTCAACATAAGATAATGATAGCTTTTTACATCTCAATTATTTTGCGGTAAATAAGTTAGTTTGTCACTTGATTTCTTTTCAAATAATACTATAATAATATAATAATAAATAATAATCTTAGAGGAATACAATAATTTTAATTAAATGATAATAAGAATTTCTAATAATAATAATATAATTCAAAAATAAGTTTTGATAAAATTCTAACAATAGTCTAAACTCCGAACAGAGACTTTGCATGATGAAAATATATTGAATTTGTTTCATCTCAATCAACAAGACTATTTTCTGTCCCAGGATGATGCAAGCTGGGCTAAAAGCCAGTAGTTCAGTTCCAGGTGCAAACATGTAGCATGGAGCAATAAAGAGCAGAAAGAGCAGGAGAGGCCCGGAAGAAATTGACCGGTTTTCCGTACAAGGCGATTTCTTTTCTCTGAATTCATCTTGATCGGACATCATCATCCCTCTCAACAAAGTGACTGACATTCACATCAACGCAGTAATGGCTCCACTCTTTTTCAGCAACTACTGCAGTTGTCTTAAACATGTATCACCGTTAACTTCTACAACTCCAATGTAGAAATAATTATGCTATTTATGTCGACTACACAATGATATGCATGAATAACTTCTCCAATGTAGAGAAAATTAAGTTATTCACGTTAAATAAACAACGATATGCATAAATATTCAAGTAGATTTATTATTTAATAAGATTAGTTCAAGCAAACAGAGAAGACCCGCCTTTACAATACAATTCATATTGTAAGGGCGGGTCTTCTCAGCTTGCGTGAACTATAATAGATAGATAAGATCCAAATTTGTTTGAAAATTTAATGTTGATTTAAACACCATAATTTGAAGGTATATCTATTTTGTCCGATTTTACATTGTCAGTTTGAATTATTCTTTTTTCATTATGTGCATATTCCTTTTGGTTTGAAGAAATAACTTGTTAAAGGTTCAAATGACCAAACATTGACTAATAATAATTTAAGATTCATAACCTCATCTATTCAATTGATACCGCTCAACAAACTGAAGTCCACCGCAACAATAATAACGTGATCGCATTGGCTAATAATTGCTGGCTATGGGTGGGCGTGTCCTTGCACGTGATTGGTCGACGGTCATGTCATAGAAGACCAATCAGCTGGCGTTCAAAATGGAGGACACCGGTAGAATTTGAGAGGAGTCTCTCTCTCTCTGAGAATTTGAAAAAGCTCTCTCTCTAAAGAGCCTTATAATTTATTTATGAAAATTAGACAAGACACAGCCAATAAATGTCTAAAACGTCTGAGTAATTAATCTGAGTTGGATAATGAATGAAAACAACTGTTTGAAACGCAAACGTTTTATGAAAATTGTTACTGGTGTTTATGTTCCAAACATGAAATCAATCTTTGATTCTACTGTTCGAATTGATAATTTCAAATCATTTTAGATATTGTGTTGAATCATTTACCAAACTTTCAAGTTTTAAATTGATGAATCATGCATGGTTTTTTTATTCTTGTGAGTTGAAATTTGTGAGCATAGTGAAAGTGGACATTGTGGATAGACATATAACCTACATCTTGAACCTTCATCATCACTCATTCATCCTTTGCTTAAAATACTTGGAAACCAAGTCGCAATTTAAAGAAAGAATAAAAGAATAAAGAATATCAGTCTGCAAGTAATTATAGAAGAAGATTAGTGAAAAAATTATATAGAAGATAGTAAAAATATTAACCCACATTTTTAGCAATAGAAGAAATAATAACACATGTGGCTTGAAATTTGCTCCAAACACTAAGCGAATTAAGTTTATCAAACAAACAATATAGCGTTGTTTGAATACTGCTGCTGTTCTATTTATATTACTTCAAGTTTTAGTTTACCAAAGTTTGAAAATGGTGTAGCAACCGAGACCGGTATCTCGATTTCTATTGCAACTGTGGTTTGACGATATCTTGTCCATCCATTTCATTGAACATGGTATAGTTCACAGTCTACTATTCATCTAAAGGATTCAAACATTATTGAATTTGAGGTAGAGACTTCTCTCCCCAGTGCCCAGTAGTGGTACAGCAGATGATATGAGGTCGAAACCAAAGACGTGAAAGAGACCCAAGTAGCTTCCTTCGAACGGCGCTTGACAAAAAATGTAAAAAATAGCTTGCTTTGTCTGTCGGTCAGTAAATGAGCGATGTGATTTGTAATTCATGAGCTTCGGCTATGAGAAATGACTCGATGCCAGCTTCTTTTTTCAATCCTTCCACGCTGTTGTCCTCACATTCTCCTTCTTCTTCTCCTTCTTTTTCTTCTTCTTTCTTATTTTTCAACATCTTCGTCTTTGGCTTTTTCTCCTTATCCTCATTCATCTCCTCCGCCTCCTTCTCTTTCTTTTTCTTCTCCTTTACTTCTTCTGCTTCTCCTTATTCTTCTACTCATCCTATTCCATCTTCCTACCCCATTTTTCCTCTTCAACTTCTTCAACTTTTCTTCTTCTTCTTTTTCTCTCCTTCTTGTTCATCTTTTTCATTTTCTTCGTCTTTGTCTTCATCTCCCTCTCCTTCTTCTTGTTCATCTTTTTCATTTCCTTCCTCTTTGTCTTCTACTCCCTCTCCTCATTAATCCTCCACCTCCTTCTTTTTCTTGCTTTCATCTCCTTCCTCTTCTTCTTCTGTCTTTACTTCTTCTCTTTCTTCTTCTACTTTTCATCCTCCTTATCCTCCTCCTCATCCTCATTCTTCTTCCTCTTCCTCCCCTTCTCGTTCATTCTATCATTATTATTCTCCTCCCCTCCTTCTTTTTCTTATTTTTCTTCTTCTTTGTCTTCTTCTCTTCTTCTCCTACTCATCTTCTCCACCTCCTTATTATTTTTCTTTTTCATCTCCTTCCTCTACTTTATCTCCTTCTTCTTCATTATTCATCATCTTCTTCTTCTCCAGATTCTTTTTTTTATTTCCTTATTCTACCTCTACTTCTTTTTCTTTCTCCTACTCCTCTTCCTTTTGCACTGTTCGGTTTCTTCCGGCACACTCCGATTCCGTCCGTCTTGTTCGAAGTCGATTCAGCGCCTTTTTTTGTCACCTTCTTCTATCAGCCTGCCTTTTCAAGGTGGATCTGATCGGAATCGAACGACCTTATGTCAATCGATTATCACTTTGAAAGCTTGGTTTCGAGATGCGGTTTCGATATCTTTATTTGCAGTTCCGCGTTACATCGACCTGGAAGGGATCGAAATCATCGATATTCTCCAATCAATCTAACTGTTTAGTTATTGATTAATCACTCATTAATTCCAACTAACATTGAAAATGCTTGTATTGTTTAAATGTATTGTATTGATGTAAATGTTTACCGACTAAAAGTATGTCAAATAAGGAATAATGTTATCATTATGGAATTCACCAATAAAAAACAGTTATAAAAAGCGAGTACACGAAGTACAAGTATATCAATTATATTCCATCTTTATGTAGAGATACTTAATGTACTTTGAAAATTCTCCATATTTCTTCATAACACTTTAATAATAGAAACAAAACGTGCTTCTTATCACATTGGAGATGTTGTTTGAAAGATAATAATGCTTCTTGAATATTCATCAATCTCGAAGAAAGAGTCGTCTCCTGATTTCTTTTATCGTGTTGTATAATTCCAATATGCCCGTAAAATGAGGTTTTCCAAACTAGCCTTCTCCACTGGCGGCTCGTGCCTACGAAACAGGTGAAGTACTGTACAGTAAAAGATACGTGCACTTCACCTGCTTCGTGGGTACGAGCCGCCAGTGGCCTTATTATATGAAAATACTAGATATTGTCAAAGCACAGATTTTCAATTACTCATTTAGCCCTTTAGTTTGAATATAGATTGTTTCGTTGATACATCAAGGATCATCTGATGTAGTATATTCTTTCGAAAGGGAATTGAACCGTGGGCATCTAGTTTCAGAATAAGCTTCAAGTGTCATTCAACCCGGTTAATATTGTCCCCCAATCTGAAGTGGCTATTCATAGTGTGCTCGCTGACTGATATGGGCTAATAGGTCAATAAAATAGTTCTAGGGAGTGCATCCTTGTCAAATGCTATAGAATAGACTAACTGAGATTATCGTCGACCATAATATATCACAACAATCATTATTCTATGAAAATTATCAAAAGATATTCTACATTTCAATATGAGAACTTCATTCTCGCAATGAGTCTTGGGAGATTAAACTTCCAATAAACACTGCAAAACTATTTATCTCCTAAATTTTAATAAATTGATGTTAATAATGTAGTTCGAATAAGATTAAGATATCACTTAACTTTGCAAAATTTAATTTACAGTCCAGAAATATTTTAAAAAATGGAATTTAGAGTGTTGACGATGGAAATAAAATAAACCAATATTCTGAAGAAGAATAATTGAGAATAAAAAAATATATAATTTTTATTTTAGAATAGAATGACTTCTTTATTTTAATGACGTGGCGAAGTTACCACTTAACCACGATTTTATTGAGAATAAAGTAGATTCATGGATAGCAACTCTAGAAATTGCTATTAGTTTACATAAAAGCTCTGTAATTGAAAGAATACTATAGTAAAATTAAAGGATTATTACCACACACAAAAATCTTTACACCATTACAAAATCCTGACATATTTTGTTAGAAGGAACATAACTTAACAATAAGCAGGTCCTAACGATTTCCACATAAAGGGTTACCGGTAAAGCAACAGTCTAACCAACCATCCACGACATTGAAGCAATACACAAGTGTAAGCTATACATTTGAAATTGTAATGACTACAGCAGCATACACCGTCACTAGTTCAGCCGCTTTTATATGTCCAAGCGAAAAAGACATTTTGGCAAGATGGGAAACAACTCCAGCTCGGTCAATATTGGTTCAAAAATTGAAAATTTGGTTTGAAATTGTAGAAAACTATCTACTCTACAATTGAAGACCAAATTCATAATTTTTGAACAAATATTGACAGAGCTGGAGTTATTTTCCCATCTTGTGAGAATGTCTTCTTTGCTTGGACGGACTTCACCTCTCTCATTACCGGTGTCCTATGCGAGCCTAGGGTGAACCGCCGACTCCTAATCCGCACCATTGGCGGATTATCCGCGCCACTCACGGATAATCCGCGATGCTGTCGACGTTGTCTATCCTCCGGTGACTGACAGCCTCCGGAATAAGTGTGGGTTACTTTGATGTGTAAATAGACCCTCAGCGTTCGTCCCTCTAGTCCCATAAACAAAACTCGTTGAGGGTTGGGTTAGGCTAGGTTAGTCTCGTCAAGCGAAGAAGACATTCTAGCAAGATGGGAAAATGACTCCCTCTCGGTCAATATTTGGTTGAAAATTATCAATTTGGTCTCAAATTGTATAAAACATTCTAAACTACAAATTAAAATTAGATTCATAATTTTTTAACCAATATTGACCGAGCTGCAGTCATTTTCCCATCTTGCCAGAATGTCTTCTTTGCTCGACCAGACTACAGCGGCTGGCACCTTTTGTAACCTAGCGGCAATTATTTTTTGCACCAGCGTGATTCATTGCTGTAACGCACTTCTATTTCTGAAAGTTGAATTGGAGAAACAGAATGGTATCTTGAATAGAAGTACAGTATAGATGGACGCAAGCTTTGCAGCCACCCAGTAAGGTTCTAGGACAATAAACTACAAGGAATAGAACCTTAAAACCACTATTCAAGGAAGGTTAAGGAACCTTATGAAAGGTTTTTAGGAATTCAATTGTTTCTCTATTAGCCTAACAGCGCTCAATGTTCCAATAAATTTGAAGTAATTCCAGTTTATTCCAGCAACTTAAAAACAAACATTTATTTTACTATAGTACTTAGGATACTTGAATATTTCTTACACATTTAAAACTTCAAAATAATAAGAATCAAAGTACCATTTTTCTGAAATATTTTAAAAAAGGTACTTTGATTTTTATACATTTGAAGTTTTAACGAATACAGTAGCCCTGAGTGAAATTAAGTATTCTTATACATTTTTCTGATTTGAAGTTTTTGTTTAGTGTATCTACCATTAGGCTAAAAACCCTTTTGGATCCCTATTCTGAGCTAACGGTTGCTAATAAAAATATTAATTTTGTCCTAAGAATCTTAGGAATCCAATCTAATATATTGGGAGAAGAAAAAGTATAGATAAAAAGATCAATATTATTGAACGCAAAACCTTGAGATGTTCCTGGTAAAATTAGAGTTGAAATAAATGAGAATATCGAGTTCCGGTATTTATGAATGTTAAACTGTTACCGAATATCAGCAATAATAACATCTCAAACCCTTATCATTGAACTTCCACTTGGAACAGTAAAATAATAATGATAATCAATTAGAATCTCAATTTATTGATATATAAATAGATAAAGGACTAACAATATTATTATAATAATTATCCAGCAGTTGATGAGCTGCAATATCTAATAATTCTTCCATCTGAAACAATAAAGTCTATGTAAATCCACATCTAGAAACAATGTGGATGCCCTCAATCACAAATAAAACGTCTTCCTGCTCAATCTGCAGGGTTTCGTTCTTTTTCATTAGTGCTTCAGACAAGTTGGCTGGCGGGTGTCCTAGGCAAATGTTGACCATTTTTCTTCCGCCAGGGAAAAGCCGACATTCAAGTAAACCCTTGGTGGCAACACTAACTCCCTCACACTCTCTCACTCTGTCTCTTTCCCACTCCTCTTTCACACACACACTCTTTTTCTCTCTATCCCTCTTCTTCATTTCTTTCCCTTTTTTCATCAGTTTCTCGTCTTCTATTGCTTTTTTACAGATTGATGGTTGTTCGTTTGCTACCAACGCTTTTTCTTTCTCTCTTCTCTCTATCTCTCGTTTCATTTTCCCTCTCTGTTTAGCCGTTGAGAATCAATTCACTTGTCTCGCTATGCAAATTGTTGCCATCGCTGTATTTGTCTTAACACCGTGAGAGAGATAAGGAGAGAGACAATTGGAAACAATCGCGATCACTGGAACTAATCATAGCGATCTTTCACTGCAGTCTGCAGCCAATCAGATTCCGGCACGATACCATTTGAAATTGGATCTGAATGAATCGAATGAATCATGAACTGTTTTCATGAGAGGAATCGAAGGAATTTTCCTACAGTTGAGCCGGTGAAGTCTTCTTGAGACTATTAAAACTATGAACGATTATCATGTCAAAACACAGGTACGGTCAGAGAGAATAGAATATAACAATTATATTTGTTATATAAATTATATTTATTATGTAGGCTATTATTATATTTGTTGTTATATTGTATATTTATTTTATATATTTGTTGTGTATAATTATATTTGTTATATTGTGAGTGAAATATAATTGTTATATTCTATTCTCTCTGTGTACGGTATCAGTTATAAAAATTAATGTAATCGATTACTCAATTGTCAATAACGTGGGTTGTCAAGTGAATAAAACCATTTCTATTTCAATGTTATGGAATCATGAATCAGCTACAAATTTGATAATTATCATAGCTGTCGTTATCTCACCTTGCTACTTCTGCCTAAATTCATTTGTAGCAGATTCTTCTGTTACCTGACAAGTGTAATTAATTGAACAGCCATGAGTTATAAAGCGTTTGCTCCATATTTCATATGTAAGGGTTGGCTTAGCTGCAAAGTGTGAATTAAATTCTTTCTACATGTCCTGAAAATAATTAACACAGACATTTTCCATGAAACTGAACTTCACAGATAATTTAATGGAATCACAAGATTTTAGTTACCTGTCAGACCAGCAGAGTGCTTCTTCTCGATATCTGGAACAAAAAATATGAATTTTATTCTCATTTGAAACTTCTGCTCCCTCAAAAAGTATTAATAATCAATAGTAACTAGAAGCTGATGACAAATCGAAAAATTGCAAAATCATTTCACATTGCCTAATTAGATATGTTTGGGTCAATGAAATAAAACAAACATTAACAACGACTCAGATAGATAAATGCCTTTATTTTCCACTTAGTACAATACATATTAAATTGTGTGGGCGAAGTTGAGGCACAAGAGCCCTCTTCCACTTAACTCAGTGAAGTTTTTTAGATATGATCAGACCAATAATGTATCCTGGACATTTTTATATAGAAATAAAGCAAACGAATTGTGACAATCTTAATGCACAGCCCTCTCTTAACCAATTACTCAACATCTTGTAGGCTGTCATCATGACTACGACTTATTATTGGGCACAGACAAGTGGGAGAAATTGCAAATTTTCCAAAAATTCCTGACCAGCCACCTGTTCTGTGTCTACAAGTATGATATAGTAATAACTGGACGTGGCAATAAATATTAGAAGCGTCGCAGCCAATAAAGAGCGTCCTCAGCGGGTAGGCAATAAATACACAGATACGCTCAAAATAGCGTACACATTTTTTCTTCACGATTTATTCCCGTAAAAATTTGATATTCAAATTATCATTATCATTGAAATTGGCCGCCTGGAGACGCTGGAAATAAATTAAACTAAACGGAGAAACTCGTTGCCTGGTGCACTATGAGTGGGACCACAATATCGTGAAAGAAATGCAGGAAAACATGAAAATATTCTATGAATAGGAGGAGAACCTGAGGTATTTTGAGGAAGAAATGCCGAAAACCAATACGAGACTTGTTATTGGATCTCAACTAGTAATTCTGATGTTGATATAATGCAATTTTAAACCTATCATTTGAGAAGAAAATATTGCACACGAGAATGCAAATACTGTACAGTAATTCTTGTCAGGGTCCGCATCACTGGCGGCTCATACCCACGAAACAGGTGAAGTACCACTCGTGGCTCGTGCCCACGAATCAGGTGAAGTGCCCACATATTTTACTGTACAGAACCTCACCTGTTTCATGGGCACAAGCCGCCAGTGGTTCACATTCACTGACAGATCGTTCAACAATCGATCTGCCGGTTTACAGCTATTTTGAACTGCCGCTTTCCCATCCACTCAGTTTTTGTCACTGGCGGCTTGTGTCCTCGAAACAGGTGAAGTGCTGTACAGTAAAAGATATGAGCACTTCACCTGTTTCGTGGGTACGAGCTGCCAGTGACAAACCTTTTGACTGTCATAGACTGAACTATCAGTGGGTGAGGGCCCTTAACATTTTCACCTTGGCAGTGTTTCATCCAATGGAGTGATTCAAAACTATTGCAATTTGGTTCCCTTGGATTGTTTGAGTGATAGTAAGTGACTATTTATCATAGATAGTTAGTGACTAAATTGTATTATACAGTTTAAAGATATTATATAAATTAATCATATTAATCACTTTTTTGTTGTAATCTCTATCATGTGTTATTGTTTATTTCAATTTGAATGACAAGAATGTTTCATTACTGTATTAATGATGCTTATTTACGGAAATAAAAATATTTGATTTGATTTGATTTGACTCTAATCTCTAATCGGAATATAATTGAAATACAGGTATTGGATATCGAGTTATTTGCTTCACGTGCAACAAAGTCAATGCAATAAAATTAGTAAAAATTGATCAAAGTGTAAAAATTAGTAAACATCAGTCTATCACAGCAGTCTACACAACTAAATTTGAAGTAATTTTGTTGTAAAATAACAGATAAATTTGAACTATAAAATTGGACCTATAATATTATTATTCTTCAATTCTACTTAAACTCAGCATTACAATATTCCCTTTTAAAAATTTGTCAGAACTATCACGAACATACTGCATAAATGTGGATTACATTGTACCCACAAATAGCCATGGCGACATACATAAATAATCCGAATACTTATGTTCTTCTCCTAATAAATTACGAAAAAATGTTTATAAATGCATGCGTAAATGACCGCGGGATATTAATCACACTTGTAGGCTTGCGGCCTATCCCGCTGTGAAGCCATGTTGGTTCGGCCCATCACAATCACGCTAAACAACACACACACACTCGCACACACCAACACCATGCAACATAATGTTGGACACTGAAAAAGTGTGGGGAACATGCTGTAAGGAAGGAATTCGAACAGTATGTGTTTGTAAAATGATAATTGATGGGGAGTTATTGGGGGAGATTAAATGTGGCTGTAGAGTATGATCACAAAATATTGACTGCAATGTATCACGCAAATAGCGCTGAAAACCTCGGAGCAATCAGCTCACTCAGTAAAAATCACTGTAGAAACAAATCTTCAATACCTTTGATTTCCAATATCCAAGTTTTCAACCTCTAATACTTCAATTAAGAAGGAACATAATCAAGAAATAGGAATGAACGAAACAGAATCCAATTTATCTAACAAATACAAACATTACAATTGAATGAAAAGACAAGAGCCACAGAATATTATCTTCCAATTTAATATGGATAACTACAATAATATCACCTTCACAACTACTCAACAAGCAGTAAAATTGATTAAAAAATAATCTCAATGTATTATGATGATGATGACATGATAGACTATTTGGAAGGGCTTTTCAAGACTATTCAGAATTTCCAACTTATCAAGATAAGCTAGGAAGAGTCAATTAGAAGAAGTTTTCAATTTGAATCAGAACTTCATGCAGTCAATAAGTTGAGATAAATCTCCACTCCAGCAACAGAATGGTCTAATTATGTAGGTTATATTAGGAAGTAGGCTGGACTTATTTACACGGTATTGGTTATAGCTTATATGGCATTCCAGTGAGTTTTTAACATAGAGCCCATCCTTTGTTTGTATTTTGTACTTGGTTGAAGCTGGCGCTCGACATACTATAACCACTGGAGAAAAGAAGAAGAATGAGGAGAATAAAGTAGTGCAAGAGGAGAAAGGAGGAGCAGTAGAAGGAAAAAGGGAGGGAGGAGGAGAGGAGGAAGAAGGAAAAAGGAGGAGGAGCAGGAGAAGGAAATAGGGAGGAAGGAGACGAGGAAGAAGAAAATAGGGAGGGAGAAGGAGATGAGCAAGAAGAAAAAGGAGGGGAAAGGAGATGAGGAAGAAGAAAAAGAATAAGGAGGAGCAAAAGAAGAAGGAGAAGGAGGAGGTGGAGAAAAAGAAAAGGAAAAGGAGGAGAGGGAAGAAAATATTAATTCTTAGAAAGAAGAAGAAAGGGTGAAACTTGTAAAAGAGGAAGGAAAAATAAAAATTAAAAAAATTAGAGAAAGGAGAGGAGAAGGAAAGTTAGATTCAGAAAAAATAAAGAAGAAGAGGGGAATGAGAAGGAGTTAGGAACAGGAGAAGAATGAGGAAGAGAAAAAGGAAATAATATGGAGAATAGAAAAAAGAAAAAAACAAGGTGAATGTGGAGGGGAAAGAGAAGGAAAAGGAGAAGAAGGAGGAGAGGAAAAAGAGGATCAAGCTGAGAAACGTTTGAGAGTGAAGAAGTTGTTCTAGGCAGACAGATAAACTTCTGACCAGTGGAATGGGCAAGTAACGCTTGCCGTAAGTGTTCCGGGGCAAATATTTGTCCAACTCATTTCGAAGCGCTCACAGGAGACAAACAGACTTTTCTGGTATAACCATTTCTGGATGAAGATGAGGATCACCAAACGTGTTGTTACGCTCTCCTTGCTTTTGTTTGGACGGAAGCTGACGCTGAGAGGCACCTGAAAGACCAGGAGAGCGTCTCTCATTCTATGAAGCTCTGCCGATATAGTTTTAAACGTTTAAAGTAAATTTTTTCACTTCAACTATGGTTATCCATTCTCTCTTTTTGTCTTCTTCGCAGTCTTATTCTTCTTTCTTTACCTCTCCGTCGTTTTCTTCCTCCGCTTCCTACTCATTCACTACTACTACTTCTTCTTCTTTTTTTTCCTCTTCTCCGCCTCCGCCTCCTCCTACTCCTCCTCCTCCTGCTCCTGCTCTTTCTTCTTCTTCTTCTCCTTCTCCTTCTTCTTTTTTTTTCTTCTTCTTTTTTTCTTCTTCTTCTTTTTCTTCTCCTCCTCCTCCTTCTTCTTCTTCTCCTTCTCCTTCTCCTTTTTCTTCCTTTTCATGTCCTTTTTCTCAAAGCGTTAGCTGTTGTTGTCCGCCTGAGCAAACAGTATGTATGAGAGTTGATGGTCAGTCAACAAACACACTCTAAACTCTTAACACAGTACTTAGAGCTGAGTAGCCATGAAAGATCGATTCCACTAGTTTTTTATCCGCCACACAATAATTTCACGGCACGGCTGTTCACTTGTGACTTACTTTCAAAGTAATCCGCCGATTAAATACTATGGGAAACGGTTTTGTGATGTGTTCATTGTATTTTTTTTTTAGATTGATCAAGTAACTTGTCAAGAATACCCACATTCAACATTGCATAGTATTCATTTATTTGAAAAAATAAATTACTCAATGGATAAAACACAGGCAATAATTGTCCAAAACGTCTTATGTCCAAATTTTGTTAAATAAGTTACTCCAAATTAAGGTTATGTCCACAATGTCCACTTTCACTGTAGGCCACTTACAAATTTCAACTGTCAAGAATAAAAAACTAAGATTTATCAATTTAAAATTCAAATGTTGGTATAAAATTCAAAAAGGCATCAAAAATATAAAAAATTATTTGAAATTATCAATTCTCACTTGAAATTGATATCATAGAATTTGAATCATAGATTAACAAATATTATGCTCAATACATCCCAAAAGTTGTAAGAAAACTCTATAAAACAAAATAATTTATCAATTAATTATTTATTATCATCATTGAAAATCCTGTACCATACGCTAATGAGGCTAAATACTGGGAGCTCAACAATTGAAAAATTTGGATGGCAAAAAAATATGTGTAAAGCTCTAATGGTTCAGTTGATGATGGAATAATCCAAGAAATAATATCAACATACTATCGAATACTGTCAACTTTAAACCATATCATATTTGCAATATGGGATGGTTCCAAGTATACATAAATGCTGGAGTTTAATCAAGTTTCAATTAATCAACAACCCTTGACAATATATCATTAAAAAATACAATAATCCATTTAGAACTATTACTCCACAAATCATACAATAAATTAACATTTCGCAATATTACAGTAGGCTTCAAAGTATGCGTGAATGCCAGAGTTTAATTCGTTTACAATTGACTCAACAACCCTTGACAATAGACCATTTAGAGCTTTCAAAAATAAACCACAAATCATCAACTCCACAATATTACAAAAGGCTGAAAAGCATGAATGCCGAAGTTGAATTCGATTTTAATTGACTTGCATTCTTCACTTTACATTATCGTTCAAAAATGCACGCTTTGTACAGTCTGATCGAGGAGAAGAAGACATTCTGATAAGATGGGAAATCAACTCCAGCTCGATCAATATTGGTTCAATAATTATTAATTTGGTCTCAAATTGTAGGAAACATTCTGATCTACAATTTGAAACCAAATTTATAATTATTGAACGAATTTTGATCGAGCTGGAGTCATTTTCCCATCTCGCCAGAATGTCTTCTCTGTTTGGACAGAGTTTACACCCCAAATAGCCATCTCCTCTATTCAACACCCACCCTAAGTTGGAGTGACCCTCTTCGAAGTGACTTCACAATTCTCTCAATCACTCTCTCTCTCTCTCTCTCTCTCTCTCTCTCTCTCTCTCTCTCTCTTTCTCTCCCATTTCTCTCCTAGACGAGTAATAAAGCAGCCAGCAAATACCGCACAAATCATAGCCGGAAGGCCGCGGCCTACCCACTCTTATTACAGGAGAAAGCTTTTATGAGACTGCTTTATGAATGCAAAGTCTGTCATAAATATCAGCGAAGGGCGCGCAAATCGAATGCTAGTGTTGGCACTCCTGAATCGAGGGAAAGTGGTTTTCGGCGGGAAAATCCTGTTAATCCGATTCTTTCTCGCCTTGGGCGCTTTTTTCGTGTCTGGCGAGAGGGGAGGGTGAAGAACTTGACTTTCTTGCGTTTTTCCTTGAGTGCTCAACGAAAGAAATATGCCTTACCACTTATCGCGCACAAAAAATGGGATCTATGAATATTGATCATTTTCTTCAGTTGCAAAAAGTAGATGAAGACTGAAGACTTGGTTTTGACGAACACTCAACTTCTTGAAAAGGAAGTTGTTAGTTGTTGGTTAAGAGTAAAACTTCTTTATGAAAGACACAGTCTTCGTTGAAATTAGGTTCAACAAATCGAACGATCGAGCGTCAGGCTATCTTTGTTCAAATCCACGTTGATTGAAGTATTTTGAATTCTGGATTATGAATCAAATTTAAATATTGTTATAATAGAAAAGTGAAAAGTAGAGCACCTGAAGAATTGAATTCTTTTTCAATGACATAGGCCTATAGAATATGAGCTTCTTTTCATAATAAAAATTTTGGTCCAAGATATTGATAAAAATTACATTGATCTTACAGGAAATTATCCTTATGTACGGCAATTGGCTACTACTGCCCACTCCAAATGGGAGAATATACGAAGTGAATTAAAAACAACCTTACGGCAAGGTTGTTAAAAACTTTATAATAACGTTAAAAAACTTTATAATAAAGTTAAAAACTTTATGTCTTTAAAAACCTTGACCTCACGGTAGGTACTATCTCTAACAAAATTTTGAAAAATAAAGTCCAAATTTTCAATTTCTGTCTATGCGGAAAGTTTTTCCACTCCAAGAATAATCCAGGAAAAATTAATGATCAATTTTAAATTTTGAAATCTTGGTGATAAAGCCAATGAACACAAAACAATTCCAAAGTTTCATAATAGGGAGAGAATTGAAGAACAATCAGAAAATTCAAATAAATGAACGAGATCGAGAAAATTATGAAATATTAAAAATTAGGATTATTCCACTCACTGTGTAAAATTATCTTGTTTTGAATTCTTATTGCGACGGCTACATTTCAACATCCCAATTCTTCAATTAAATAATGCATGTAATTCACTCGTTCCAAGTGATCACGTATCATCAATGTATCATTCCCAGATCAAGCTGGAAGATAATTTCAAGTCCAGCTCAGGAGAATTACGCTCGAAGCAATAAATCTCCTCTTACTTCTTGATAAATAGATGAAGGATCTATTAATTAAGAGGCTGGTAAATGGTAAAACGAGAATGAAGGAAGATTTTGAACCATGATGAATGAACACTATTGCTCATTTAGATTGGGCGGATCTGCATCAAAGTAATGCTAAATGAGTATTTCTGAAAGTAATCTTCTATGAGCTATGATATACACTATATTTGAAATGTCAGTTTCTCATACAAGTAAAGTCGACACTAGCTGAAATATTTTTGCAATTTCTTATACTTTCAAACATAAAGTCTTGTACTTTCCTTAATTTTGTAGTACGTATTTATTTATTTAACATACAAAACATACATAACTATGTATGAGGATATGAAATTCCATAAATTGCTCTCTTAACACAAGAAAAGGAAGAAGTAATCCCATAAATTTCTCACTTAGCATGATAAAAGGGAAACATGAGCATCAGCTGATCAAGCAAACATAAAAGATTCAAAATATTATAAGGATAGCCTACAGTAAATTAAGTTAGTAGTGTCTGTCCAAGCAAAGAAGACCCTTTGGCAAGTAGAGAAAATGACTCCAGCTCAGTCAATATTTGTTCAAAGAATATAAATTTGGTCTAAAATTGTAGATCAGAATGTTTCCTACAATTTTAGACCAAATTCTTTGAACAAATATTGACTGAGCTGGAGTCATTTTCTCCTCTTGCCAGAGGGTCTTCTTTGCTTGGACAGACTATAACACTTTCGAAATGTTTTAATATTATTGTTTACTCTGTGCAGCTTTCTGATGAAAGCAACAGACTCATTTATTACATTTATTGACAAAAAACTTGGTGAAAGAAAATAAAGGCCTATTTCTTTCCTATTTCTATTTACAACACAATTTAAAAAATATAGCAAAAATTTCTAGGTTATGTCCAAATTTTGGTTCATGCCAAAGGTTTTCCAATCCAAGAATAATCCTTTTTCTTCTTCTTTATCTAACCCATTGTGCCTGTTAAGGCGTTGGGTGCCAAGAATAATCCGTATGAAATAAATGATGAATTTTGAATTCTGAAGGTTTGATTATGAAGCCAATGAACACAGAACAATTTATTCGGTTAATCTAAGCCACTCTCGTTACTCTGATAATTACTTTGGTATTTCAAATGTAAGAGAATCTTAGTTATTCTAATGATTACTATGGTTGAAATGCAAAAACATACTACGTATAATAACTTTAACAATGATTAAAATCAGAGTACCCTTTAAAAATATTTTTTTTATTTATTTTTTTATTAAATATAAAAAAAAATATTTTTAAAGGGTACTCTGATTTTAATCATTTTTAAAGTTTCAAAAAATACAGTAGCCCTAGAAGAAAAGAAGTATTACGTATAATAATTATGATGCATTATTATATGTTGTTTTATGACATGAATCAAGAATTTCATATCGATTGAGATCTCACAACATATTAAAAGATTATTACATGAAAAACAACCAATCATACATAGAGATGATGCGATAACTGGAGTGTACAACTAGAGCTCAAGGAGAACTATGTATTAAATTTGAGCACACAATCAAGAAAAAAGGAAAGGAATCTGAGTGCTGGCTATACTTTAAAAGGGAAACCGTGTCATGACAGGCTCAATAGTCCCGTTCACATTGTCACAATCAAGAAAATAGACGCAGAAGAAGAAGAAAGAAAGAAGAAAGAAGATGGAGGAGAAAAAGAGAAGAAGGAAAACGTCGGGGAGAGGATGAAGATAGGAGCAATGAAGAAGGAGGAGAATAAGATGAAGTTGAGGAAGGAAATGGAGGAAGAGTTGGAGGAGGAGATGAAGGAGGAAGAAGAAGAAGAAGAAGAAGAAGAAGAAGAAGAAGAAGAAGAAGAAGAAGAAGAAGAAGAAGAAGAAAAAAGAAAAAGAAGAAGAAAAAGAAAAAGAAGAAGAAGAAGAAAAAAATAAGAAGAAGCAGAAGAAAATGAAATAATATCTTGGATGAAGAAGAAAAATAGAAATATATTAAAGGAAGAAGAATGAGAACAAGGAGGAAGAGAATAAAAAGATAGAGATAATATGAAGAATAAGAAGAAGTAGTGAATCTATTAATTTGTAACTACAGCAAAGTCGGCATAAGATCAAGAAGGCAGTGTGGGTGTGAGTAGTGGTGACCAAAACCATAACAACAGTACATTTTAAGGAAACCTGTGGCGATTTAACAACAGCGCAGACTTACTACTTCTACTTGTATGGTACTGTATACGGGTATACCGTATAGTGTATAGTGTTACATACAGTAGAAACCATATTATCATGTAGTCTGAGTTTTGTGATTGGTACTACTGTGTGCTGTGTTAAGTGTTAGTGTTGGCCAAGTACACATTGGCGAGGTGGAACTACCTGTAAGGGTCTCCCTTAAGAATAAGCCATAAGAATATTTTTTTAGTGTTAGTATTATTTCAAGTATTGTGAGAAGTATATGATTTTGTGATTGGATGATTAGTTCATATACAGATTGCTTTAATTTCGAATGCAAGGAAATTATATCATAATTAAGAAGCACAAATTTGTCAGTATCACTGAAGAAATTTATTGACTACATACAATTGAAATTATATCAATCACTTTGAAAACAAATTATTCGTGACAACCAATATTCTGTAATTGTATTTTGAAGACTTTATATGAATTTAACCAATTAATTGAGTATTTAATTCTTTTAAGAGGATTGAAACCAGACTATCAGTCTATTGGGCTGGGAAAAGTGTTCTATTGGACTATGACTATTGGATATTGGTGTAGCATATCCCAATTTAAATCTCTCTTATGAAGTTTTCTCCAAAGAGTATGAAACAGTATTCTATTTTGAATAATATTTTATGACAGATAAATGGCATATTTTAATAGCAGATAAACTGCTATCAATATTTGAGTTTTACTTTAAAAATGCTTATTCAAATGCTAATCAAATCTTTCTATCGTATCGTGTCTAAAGAGGAAAAAATTACTGGTGACAATGAATACTCATTGAACAAGTATTATTTCCAATGATAAAAACGTTATCGAATTCGCTTAGACTAAACAATTGAAATGTTTCTCGAATCTCAATCATGATTAGATCTGTTAGATACATTGTTTCGCAGCATGATACATTTTCCAAGTTTATGAGTGACAAAAATCAAAAAGCACTAAATATAATGTCCCACAACACAGCTCTAATTTATACAGTAGAAACAAAGATTTAACGCACAATAAATCCGACCCAAACCAACCAATCATAAATCAATGAAACAGCTTTGGGTGTCAGACCACTTTTAATCGCAGATCATGACGTTTTTTTTCTACACCGCAACATCGATATATCAGACGCTTTATTGCATTATTCGTGAGCACAAGACTCGTGAAAAATTGTTTTACACCTGAAAACTCATGGTAATGTATTCAGAAACATTAAGATTTTATCAAACTCGGGGACGAAATGAAAACATAAACGCTGGAATTATTATTGGAAGGAGACATCATATCGGTTTACCGTGCGTTATCTTTCCCGACAGTTTTCGTTTTTTCGGCTTTGTCTTTCGGATAAAGGGTATTTTTGTTACAAATTTACGAGGTAATAAAATCCTTCACTAAGTATATTTTTTGTCGGTAAGATGTGGGCGGGGGTAGATTATTATGATATAGTAAAATATGAATGTGCTCGAAAAACGGGGGACAAGTTCTTCAAAATGACATGTTTGTACAAGTGGTGACTGGATGGGCTGGCAGCACGTGATAGAATCAAGATTACAATCTTTAGTGGGTTGTCGAAATATACTCGACGAAATATACTACCGTGCATCATCAACCCGGAAAGCTTTATTGCTTTTTTTGTTACAGTTGTTATCGGTAGACATCTCCACTCCCTGAACCTTTCATAAATTCACTTGTTAATAGAGCAATGCTAATAATATTTGTGGGGAATGTTTGATTGGAGGAGTAGTTTGTCCAGGCAAAGAAGACATTCCGGAAATTACTCCAGCTCGTCTAATATTGGTTCAAAAACTATGAATTTGCCATTGAATTGTAGGAAAAATTCTGATCTATACTACAACATGAGAACAAAATTATAATTTTTGAACCAATATTAACCGAGCTGGAGTCATTTTCCCATCTTGCCAAAATGTCTTCTTTGCTTGCTTGGACAGACGATTACAGTTTTGGGTATATGCCTGCTGTACTCTCCATTGTAAATATTATTGAATACTAGAGCTGGTATTAAAAACATAGTATTAAACATTATAGTATTAAAAACAGCTACTACATTCTACTTAAAGAAGTCCTACATATCTCATTACAAGAATCTTGAACTTGGACTTTTCATAGGAATTGAGTTTATTCCAAAGTAAGTCTTGTGAACTTCATGTTTTTCGTACTGTCTATTGAATACATGAGACTTATAAATAAATAACTTCATTACACAAAAAATACAATATAATAATACAATTGGTAGTTTGCCATTTACAATTAGAAAATTCAAATCAAGTAATTATTATTTAAAAAAAAAACACCATAATGTACATAATCTGAAAAGTAAATAAATTATTCCCTGTAAAAACAAGCCCAACTGATCCCATCAGATCCAATAAAAGGGCTTGTCAAACTAAATAATAAAACCACAACTAACAATCATAATATACAAGAAAAATAACTCGTATTAGAATCATAAATTAAAAGGAGCCTAAGATTCATTCATAAAACTTAATTTAGAGGAGAAAAGTGTAAAAGATTAATAAATATAGTAGAAAAAGCAACAAAATCAGAATAAATACATTTCTGATTATTCAGAAACAATACACATTTCTGATTTTTTGACTATATGTAAATATTTTTTTCAGAAAAATGTACAATGCAGTCATATTTCTAAACTAAACGATTTAAACTGTACAAACAGTAATAAATAAATCAATTTCCTTCCATTTCATTTCATTTCAAAGTATAATTAAGAAAATGAAACGATTTCTACCCGATGTTCATTTATATTTTCCCCTAATCACAAAACTATAACAATCTAATGGGAAAAACTACTGGAAGCATGTATATTGTATGGATCTTATTGCATTAATGCTAAAAATATTGTTTAAAAATAGAATTGTTTTGTATTTTTCTTGTTTTATGGCAATTAATAATTCATTCATCAAAACGTTTTAATTCTAAAAAAAAACTTCCAACTTTCATTTTTTAATAATGCAGCCTTCCATGATATTATAGGTACAGTATAGTCTGTTCAAGCAAAGAAGACATTCTGGAAAGATGGGAAAAAGACTCTATCTCGGTTATTATCATTATTATCGTATGGCTCATTTCGTGGGAAGTTCCGAAGAAGTTCCACAGCCGACAAAGTTATTGGAATTTTGGTGAATTTCTTCAAATTTCATAGAGCCAAACACAAAAATAACACTCGAAGCACTAATCCACGATCGGAAATTATTGAATTTTGAAAGAATTTAGAGCACGAAATTTTCACATCACAATTTTGCCATGGCAACCGAAATATCAATAACGGTTAAAAAATTATAAATTACATCTCGAATTGTAGATCAGAATGTTCCCTACAATTTGAGACCAAATATTTAATTTTCAACAATTATTGACCGAGCTGGAGTCATTTTCCCATCTTGCCAGAATGTCTTCATTGCTTGCACAGACTATAGTAAAAACTCTTAGCTGAGATTAGTTTCATTATGAACAGCAAAGTTAGTCAATAGTGATGGTTGTATGGAGACTGAGTTGCTTGTAAAAACGTCTTGTTGCATCTGTCAACTGGTGCATGCCTTTACAAGGGTTATGTCAAGCTGAGTTAACTCGTCATGGACGATGGCACTCCTTATATTCCAGTCAACTTCTTTTTACTAAGCTACTCTTTCATTTGCACCTATTTTGAACTTCATTCATTTGTTGAGAAAATCAAATATAAAATATTTATTCATTCATTTGATTGAAAATACAATATGTGGGGAAGGAAAATATGATTCACTTGTTATCATTGAAATTAGGCAAACATTCGAGTAATTCGTCATTGCGATGATAGCTGACGTCAAAAAGTTGGGAGTTATTCATCAGCTCAAAAATATTATTTATTACCAGTTTATGTATATTTATTCTTAGAAACACGAGATTTACCATGTGATAATGAATCAATGATCAGATCAATCCTATACCATCAATGATAATTGATTGTGATTATGATAATCAATGATCATCATAATTGAAAATTATGTTGAGAATCTCTTAACAATCCCATAATATTATTTATTCAAGTGCACATGATTATAACTTTTGTGGAGGAGACGATAAGCCGTCGGTCCCGACTGCCTAAAAACTACGTTGATGTCATCTTCTCTCATCATTGTTCCCCTCATTACCAACACACAAGTCTAGGAGCCCATGTGGGCATGATCCTAAAAAATCCTCCTCCTTCTCTACGTGAAGCTAAATGATGAGGTTTCAAACCTCTAAAAGTCAAAAATTTATAATTTTTCCTGGATCAATGACTGTAAATAAATTTGAAAAAAATGTATCACATAACGATATAATCATGATTATATTTATTGATTTCATTCATTTTTTGGAAATAATATAAGATAAACTTTCCAGACAAATCAACATTACTACAAGAAATCAGTTAAATTATTGATCGACTTAGTATTAGTTCAAGATTGGCTGAAAAAAGGTGAAATCCAATTTTCCATTGGAACAGGAGCTTACAATTGAAATTCAAACTCGCCCGCTTGATAAATATTGGCAAACTCATGTCGGAAACGTGTTACACGTATGCTTACAATTCATGCTAACAACCTGAATCACTTGGACTGCTCGCCGTGCTGAAAACTAAGTGCGATCTCGCAGTTTAGAGAAGCAGTTACCGGCACGTGGTGTACGATTTCTACCCTCTAAACCCCCCCCGCCTACCTCCCACACCTCATCTCTATGCGTGACACTTTCATTATTCGCGAACTCTTCCCCCCCCCCCAACACTGATTTAACCCCCTCCAAACCAAATCTCAGCATGTGTGACATCATGTAAACACAAATGTGATTCTACTGAAAGCCGCCCAAAACTTACTCTTTCTCACTTTTTGTTGTTTTTATGGCCTGAACATGAGGCAGAGCTTTATTGCCGGATTCGGAAAAGCGGTTCGTCCCTCAATTTCCGCGCATATGTGGGCACACAACAAACTTGCCTCGTAAATTTTCAAAATTGAAAAATGTGCTGACATCAGCATTCACAAGTTTCGGGTGGACTGATTCGGATGGAAGTTGTTAATCGATAACGAGATTGGTCAATTGAAGTGAATGAGATCAACACGAATGAATTGGTATTGTTAATGAATGGTATTGTTTTGAGCTTTCAAGCTATTCATAAAAATAAAAGTCAATAGGCCTATAGTCAAGTGGAAAATTACCTCAACTAATCAAATAATATTATAGTCAATATTTATATATAGTATTATAGTATAATATTATTGCGATATCCATTGAGTATTTCAGTGGATAAAGTGATAAAAGTTATAGTTCAATGAGCTATTCTATTTTGTGAGAAAAAGTTTGCCTATTTAAATTATGTGAGAGTATTTGCGTGATATTATCTGTGAGGTAGTGAGGAAGTTTGTCAATGATCGAAATTGATGAAATTCAACTATTAGGCCTATATCTTTATCATTGCTATTTTTTCCTGCCTTTTTTAATTACTTGTTTTATTTAAATGGGGGTCCCTGTAACAATATTACTGTATAGATGAATTGAGAGAATGAATGAAATATCATGTTATAATGTCCATTTTGAAACGTCAATACTGTATTGACAATTTATGATATTCTTCCTCTTTCAAAATTTTATTTACTTTTGACAATCACGTATTTAACTTTGATTTCCATTGAGACATTCCAAATATAGACTAGACGTCACATTGCAAACGAAACCACCAATTATCAATTTATTAGTTAATTTTTTGAAGAGGAAAAGCCAATAAGAAGCAACACACCATTCATAAATTCCAATCACGGCAGCTTTATCACTCGTAATTTCAACTACTCTACATAGTAATTTAGGAATCAAGCTAGGAGGTGTCAACTTTATTTTGAGGAGTTGAATTTTCAGAATTTAAGCGTGCACTACTTGTCTATGAAAAGAGTTGGAAACGTCCGGACCTAGATCACAGTTCGCGCACACTGAGAAGACACGCAGTTACAACGTAAAGTGTATTTTAACGGCATCTCTTCTCAGCTTACGCAGACAACAGTGAGTCAAAGTTGGAGTGACGTGATCTCAAGGTTCATATATAGATATACATGAACCTATACAAACCTTGACGTGGTCTATGGTATATTCTGTCCTAGCAAAGAAGACATTCTGGGAAAACGACTACAGCTCGGTCGATATTGGGTCAAAAATAATAAAATTGATCTCAAATTGTATAAAACATTCTAATCTACAATTTGAGACCAAATTTACAATTTTTGAACAAATATTGACCGAGCTGGAGTCCCCATCTTGCCAGAATATCTTCTTTGCTTGGTCAGACTATAGAGTATAGTAAGCTAACCCCGGGTAGATTGAATAATTGCCTCTAGTGGGAGTTTCAACACTTAGTTACATCAATTCACTCCTGTAAACACGGTCTTGTGTCCACTTCTATCTGCTTGCTGGCCCTTCAGTGCTCGCGACTATTAAGCTTTTCAAAAACCCTACAATGAAACAGAGTATCTGGCATGTTCAGGCTCCTATTGATGTGGAGATTTGAACTCATTTGAGTCTCTTATTGTATGTTGGTAGCCAATGCATTATGGCACTTATGATTGATGGTTTACCAATGCAACAGTTTATCTAACTGTTCTACTAAACGTCCAGTAGAAGCTCAGACCCTAAGAATATCTTTTCATAATAGGCTACATATAATGAATGTAACATGATACATAAACGAAAAATGTAAAACGTTTCATGTATCTTTTCATGTTTTTTCCACTCTTGATCGCGCAAGCTTATCACGCCATCACATTGTTAAAAATGTATGACATTTTGCAAAAGATAAAAATGTATTTAGCACAGTAAAAGATGCGGGCACTTCACCTGTTTCGTGGGCACGAGCCGCCAGTGAAATTTAATGCATTTCTTCTCACCTTGCGTCAATTGTATTCATAGAGTCTGTTACAAAAAGTCTTACAGAGAATGTAAACATTTACAACTTAAAGAATATGTGGTTTTCAATTTAAAATTGACAAAATTTGAACCAGCAAAGATGTATAACCATTTGAAAATACTTAATTCCACTTGAAATCAATAATTTGAAAATACTGGTTCCACTTGAAATCAACCATTTGAAAATACTGAATTCAATCACTTGAAATCATGTCGAAGAATTATTGTAATATCTCTCCATCCAGTATCATACTTTCTGTACAGACTCCAGTAATTGATTAGAGAAATCACTACATTTTGCAATCCTTGATTTCTTGTCGAGCAAAGCAATGTCGCTAATAAAATGATGAAAATTAATTAAAGCTCAATGTTTCAACATTGAGGTGGGGCTGACATCGGTCAATCACTGACTGACATACGTCACGTCAGAGATAAAATCGCCGCTTTTGAATGCAACTGTACACACGGCAATTGAGCGACATACTTAAGCGTCGTATCCAGGAGATGCTGTTTCCATTCTCAGACTGGAGAATGCCATTGCTACGAAACTCTTTCGCAACCGCACTGGAAAAAGAAGTAGTATTCTCTTGTGTTAACAAATGAATAGTTTTTAGAGGAAAAAGTCGGATCGAGCTTTCTACATGCTATGACAACTTGAAACAACTTTGAAAGAAAATATAAAGAGAATGTGGACTACACACTACTCAACTTCCAACTCCGCATCAAACGTATAATATTGGTAATACAGTGTGTATTCCTAGTCGGAAGTTACATCAAATAGAGTATAGTTAAGCTGTGGAGCTACGCATCTTGAAATACAAACTTGTGGTATTTTTTATAGAAGAATACTTTGCTAGAAATCGTCTATAGATTATAACAACTAGAAACTGTGCAAGGGAAGAAGCGATATAAATCAGCCAAGTCACTCACTGTATGCCTTCAGAATGGCTTTCCGTAATTAATGATATTGGTATTTCCTATGCTATTCATTGAGCGTCTGTGTAATTGATTCTTGATTTTATTTATTTACGTTTTTCAAGTAAACAGTAATGTCTGTTAGCAGTAAACAGTTATTATCAGTATGCGACAAAACTCTAGTGACTGATCGATTTGCTTATAATAATTGGTAATTTCAATCAATTTATTAACCTAGAGAAGCAAAGTTGGTTCTTCATTTTCAAACTTAGTTATTTATTGGTTTTATATATTTATTTTCAAACCTCATTGTTTGTAACTTGCATTTCTTGTTATTTTTGCACCATGATAATAATGCCTCAACTCGATTTCTAATAACTTTCGTCTTTTAAAAGTTACGTACCTTTGTTTTCACTTCCCTAAATTTCCTCTGTTATTCATTATATTGTGTTTATTTTACACCGTCATCATATTACTGTATTTAGTTGTTTTTAGCGTTTGGGAATTTTACTATGAAATTGAATAGTGCATCCTTCATTAATTAAATGGAGATAGACTCTATTTAGAATATTTATCTTCTTTATTTGATAAATTCCTATAGAATTGTAAAGGCCAGGCTTGTTTTTTCATTACATAAATTTTAGTTTTGATTCTAGTTCTAGATAGATAAAATAGATATATAAATAAATCCATATAGATGAAAAACACAGTATTCCACCATCTTTGATTGAATTCAAAACAGACTCTGTTCAAAGGGGGCACACGTGAATTTACGGTACCCTTTACCAATACCCCCCCACCCGTGAAACATGAACAATAATAATTAGCACGTGCCAGAAGCACGCCCGTGTTTGGGGGTGCTTCTATTCGCCCCCCCCGTCATCATAACGTCATTAATGTGTTTTGTTTCGGCCGAAACAGCTTTGTTACAACCGGCTGTAACTGCCGTGCTGAATTCAAAACAGTTCAAACGCAAATCGTATGCTAATCGGTGCCTTGCTCCCTATAGATACATTGTTTGCAAGCCATACGGAAATCTATCTGCCTGCCAATTTCCCATGCTGAACTTGTGTAAGTCGTGAACGAGTACCTTTGCAAATTATTCGCTTTCTGATGTTTCAATTATGGTTAGAGATATTGAATTTCTCTCAATGTTTCAATTCTGGTTAGCGATCATTTATCAACCATGTACAATTTATTCAGTCCATTATAGGTAGAATAAACTTGTTTGGACTATTTTTAAAATATACTCTCCATCTCAATAGATGAATAATAAAATGAATTTAAATGAATTATTCAAGTTGATACAGATACAAATACGATATTTAGAAAATAAATTTCTACTTTTGTTAAAGGAATAATTATGGGGTATACGCTTGGTAGTAGCCTGCTTATTACTCAAGGTTCATGTATAGGCCTATAGCATTGCTTATTACTAGCCTGCTAGAGTAGGCTAGAGGCTAGAAGATAAAATTCTTTCTTGATTACACCAGTCAAAAATAATATAATCCTGCACTGTTCACGTGTTGCTATCATTCTATATTCCCCTTCTCTTCTTTCATTTCTCACATATTACCCATATAGCACTTCATGTACAGCATATATCACGTATAGGTATAGCACATCTTCTTATTACCCAAACTTAAGTGATCTACGTATTAAACAATGATCCACTTTCACGGTCCTAACACCTATCAAATTTTCAATAATATTAGGGTGAAAATAAATATAATAGGGTCATGAGTATTATTTTAAAACATTTGCCAAATATTTTTTCCAAACATTCACTTACAAATACAGTACTTATAAATTCTCAATATTTTTATAATTCGACAGGAATTAATACACTTATTGGTTGAAACCACAGACTAATGTCCAAAAACATTGGACTGGTCTTTAACGTTTAAAGAATAATAAAGTAGAAAACAATCAACTAATTTGACAAAAACACCTAATGTGTCATTAGAATGGTTTAATTGTGAATTTCTTTGTGCTGCAGGAAACTATTTTTCACGTTTGTTGAATCGAATTTTTCTGTTGCAAGCTAATGCAATGCACTTGAATGAATTGTATGTTCGGTTGATCATGGTCAGGCGCTAAGCTGCAAGACAACCAATGAAAATCGATGAGATAAGGTTAATTAATTTATTCACATATCAGAAGGAAAAAGGGCAAGACTTGTTCAAGCGCCGGATGAGAACAACACTCTTAATTTATAGCTCACTTTCAGTTTTGTTTATTTTCAGGAGGAGCTTGTAAGCCTCTTAGTTGGTATTGAATCATTCTTTCTTTCTCTTTTTGTATCCTTCACAAAACAAAACCCACTGTATAATATGACGAATTCGATAGCTTTATTTTGTAACTATAGATTTTGATAATTAGGTTTCAATATTTAATGTACAACTCGAGAGGACTGGTAAAGTCTTATTGCTATTGAACTCACGCCTGGGGCGTTCGCCTAGTAGGGGCGAACTAAAGGGAGGGACAACCAGAATGATAATTATTATATCCCCCTGAACTCAAATATCCAAAAGTTTGTTGCGCGATATTTATAATGTTACACAATTCCAATTCCAATTAACGATTGTTTTTAATGTAGCCCCATTTGGACTACATTTATTGATTGTTTAGATAATATTGAAAATTCCTTAAAAAATTATATCTCCATCGATATATTTTATTATTGCATAAAGATTTCTGATGATTTTGAACATTGGCGTTAAACACATTTGAAACAGCGTTGAACACAAAGTTGAAATAGTTACTGTACAAGCAAAAATTAGGTACACACTAACCTCAAAATGTGATAATTGTCCAGTTCAAGGAGAGGTTTAATAAAACACATGAATAAACTTTCAGAATATAATAATGATCGAATTAGAATTAGTTTCTCACTTGGGCAATCGTTTACCAAACGATTTCTGGACGTCCAATCTTTTCTCGTTTTTACAAATTCTTCTAGATAGAATAGAAGTTGACACACCTTGCCACACTTTTCATTTGTCATGCTACTGTTCAAAAACATTATCTCCTCACAACAGTTCATACTCAATTCTTATCCCAAATGCCCCATTTGGACTTCTTTCTTTATTCATCACTTTGATCAAGATTTGTCTTCAGTCAAAAACAAATAAAACGTTTGAGGGAACTTGAAGAAACCTGGACGTTTGAGTCCAAGCTTGAGAGGTGACTTGACCTATTGTTTGTACAGCTCGTTGATTCGGAAACGGTCAAGAGAGCGACCGCCTCTGAGAAGCTGTGACCAGAGAGAATAGAACTTCTTATTCCTTGACTTTGACGGCGTCTTTGACGGCACAAACAAAGCAGGGACCCGTCTACCCCCGTCATTAGCATAGCTATGCAGCGGCGGCTGCCGGTGGCTCGAATTACGATCGCCGCGACTTTTGTAATTAGCAGAAACGCACACGCGACGACGGCTTTACGAGCGGCGCGTTTTTTAAACGCCGTCAAAGTGGACAAAAGAGCTCTCTCTACTATTGATGGTCGTTGGCGGTTCATTTGAAAGCGTCCATCACATCGAATAGCAAGCAGTTTGGTTGATCCTCAATTGAGTCAAGAAATAAGTTTAATCTCAGTTGCTGCAATTGAGCTTCTCAATGATAATTCTTAATTACCCAACTTTACCTTCATTATGTATGGTCTTGAAACAAATGGAAAAGCTGAATAATTGTTATAACTCAACGAGAGGAGAGTTTCAGAAGTAGATTAGCTATCCTGAAAAACTTAGCAAATACACTCTTTTGAGTTTTTGAAGCCTACAAAAAATCAGTTTTGAAAAACAGTCACTCCAGATCAAAAAATTCACTTAGCCTATTCTTATAATTATTCAATGTGTAAAAAAAGATTCACAATATTTAATAAGAGCAAGATTAAGATTACGATAGGTGTAAAATTTGTGTAAACCATTCAGTAGCGAGAAGATGGTCAACTATAGTCTGCTCGAGGAAAGAAGACATTCTGGCAAGATGGGAATATGACTCTAGCTCAATCAATATTGATTCAAATAATTATAAATTTGTCTCACATTCTAGCGCAGAATGTTTGCTACAGTTTGACACCAAATTTATAATTTTTGTATTAATATTGATCGAGCTTGAGTCTTTCTCCCATCTTGCCGAAATGTCTTCTTTGCTTGGACAGACTATATCATAGGTGGCATCCTAACGAATCGTGAAGGTGGACAACGCTCAGTGTGGACTTCCTAATTGAAATGCCATGTCCTCATCCGTTCAAGATAAGCGTCCGACGTTCCGGCGTTTTTTGCCTCCTCCTCCCCACCCTCCACCATGGCGCGTAATGAAAACCTCGTTCGATTGAATTATTTCGTCGGTATTAAATTAACATTAATTAAGATTAGCACTCAGCGTGTGTCGTGTAAACACGAGCAGGCCCTGGCATAATTCAAGATAGGATAGCGACGATGCTAGTCATCTTTTTGTCGAATACACAGCGTTCACCGTTAATTCTGACAAAAGTCTGTTACCACGATATTGCTTGAATCGAGCCAAGATATAAAATGATTATTCCATTAACTATATTTTGTAAATATTTTATACATCGATAAATAAATAAATCATGTTTTCAATCATAAAAGTGGCAGATATCTAACAGTTGACATAACTATTAATGAGCTTGAATAAGCTGATTTTAGTTCCTTTTGTTTTTCATATATGTTGGAATAGAATATGTTATGATAGACAAGTAGGTTAACCTCCTTGTGATAAAGTGATTAATAAACTTTATTTCAGTAAACATCAATAAATTCCATGCTATGAGCACTGATATTCGCCAATGTATAGACGAAGAAATGATTGTGAAAAATGATACTTTTAAAATTTTAAAAAAGGGTATTTGATTTTTTCATTTTATCTATCAATTATTTTAAATAGCCCTGAGTTTAAAGTTTGATTTACTGAGAAATAACCTCATATTCTCTATTATATGAATATTACATTGATGACAAGGGACTTGAAGGGGTTATAAAATAATTGATGTAGATGGAATGAATGAATTACTCATGATTAGTAAATCGAAAAAAAGTTGGAAGGCAGTGATTTGGAGGCTGATTATTAGTCTATGAGATTGTTTTGTCAATTTGTAGTTAATTAACTTTATAAAAAAATAGATTATAAAATAGTTACTTCATAATACTTCATGAAATAGATTATTTTGTCACTTTGCGAATCTCAAAAACAAAATTTAGGAGGAAAACTTTCATATTTTGTATCATAATAATATTCTATTACTAAGAATAGGCATTTTAAATTTACTATGATTAATCGTATCATATTGTTCATAATAAGTATTTTCTTCAGTACAGATTAAACTTAAACGGCAAAATCATTAGCAATAAAATTAACTCTTGTGGTAGTTAGACTATTCTCCATGCATATCTTTGTTTCTCTCTCCATATTTGTGTTCATCTCTTTCTCTGAATTTTTCTTCTCGTTTCCATTCTCTCTCATTTTCCTATCTCTCATTTCTCTTTCACTTTTCCGTTCCAATTCTCTCTCATTTCAATTCTCTCCCATCCAATTCCCTTCTCAATGAGAATAAATAAAGCGAGGCGCTTGTGTCACGGCTTTGGCAATGAAGATGAGACCGCTTAATAGTCGATTATCGCGCGATCCGGTAAAGATCCAAGTTTAGTCTGTCCAAGCAACGAAGACATTCTGGCACGATGGGAAAATGACTCCAGCTCGGTCAATATTGGTTCAAAAAGTATGAATTAGTGTTCAATTTGTAGATGAAAATGTTTTCTACAATTTGAGCTTAAATGCATAATTTTTGAACCAACATTGTCTGAGCTGGAGTAATTTTACCATCTTGCCAGAATGTCTTCTTTGATTGGATAGACTATACTAATATCGAGTCTCGAACCATGGACCGCCAAGTCGAGATCAAAGGTCGACCAATAACGCTAATGACCAGATCGCACACTAAATAACAAACGCTTCAAAGTCTATTAGGCTAAACTGCGCACTCTCCCATTATAAAATATATCAAATGTCTCCATACAATATTACAGTCTGTCCAAGCAAAGAAGACAATCTGGCAACATGGGAAAATGACTCCAGCTTGGTCAATATTAGTTCAAAAATTATAAATTTGGTCTCAAATTGCAGAGCAGAATGTTTCCTACATTTTGAGAACTAATTCATGATTTTTGAACCAATATCAACCGAGCTGGAGTCAGTTTCTCAACTTTCCAGAATGTCTTCTTCACTTGGACAGACTATACCTGGCGCTAAATGAACTTGCAATACAACGATAGTCGATATATCACACAATAGTCGATAATAGTTGATGCAAAATACTCCTTCGATTCACATACAGTACAACGAACTTTATTTACGATCATCAACAACCGGTGTCTATTTATAACTAATAATGAACTGTAATGAATTCTATTTAAAGTGAGTATAATTTTTCTCCAATAAATGAGTTGCTGATTCTTGTTTCCTTCGGGCGATTTTTTGCAATAGGATTCTAATGAATGTGTTAAGGGACTTTAAATATTATTTCCAGTTAGGTAGAGATGTAAATAATTTTGCAATTTAATAAGAATTGATCAGGATGGAAATAACCATTGATGAGTCAGAATCAGAGAGGATAGGAATGAGAATAACTACTATATAAATAGAACTATTCATCAAACCAATTGGTGTTACAAGTATGAGAGAGTTAATCGTACTAGGCTTTAAGTCTACGACATATGTGAAAACAATCTAAAAAAATCTTCCTAATTATTAGTGGATTGAATATAATACCTTCTAAAAAAATCTTCCTAATAAGTGGATTAAATATAATATCTAACAGATATATGTGATATTTATATGATGATATGTGATATTTGTTAATTGTACCCTGAAATCCTTCAATTGCGATTAAATTATTTTTAATACTTTCATTTGAGAAGCAATCATTTTATAACTTTTAATCACTTTGAATTATTTTAAATATGTTTCAAATGATAGCAGTTCAAGTGAGACTTTTGCATTGTCCTTAACATTGAGTATCAATAGGGGAATTAACATTAGAATTAATAGGGTATAACGTCAAATCATTAGGGTGAGTAATCAACCTCAAATTCCTACTCACACGTTGTTCTAGTAAAATCAAATTGTTAGAAAATATAATGGAGTAACAAAATCCGCCCAGTTCATCAATTAAAGAGAGTTAAATTCAAATGATAATTCATCAATTAATAGTCTAATTATTAGAAAGAGAAAATAATCTTCTCTATAAAAATAAATACTAAGAAAGTTGATATCAAAGTTTCTTCATGGTATACCACTTGCCTTGGTTCAATCAACAATTGTCTAATTGACAATAGTCTAATTATTAGAAAGAGAAAATAATCTTCTCTATAAAAATAAATACTAAGAAAGTTGATATCAAAGTTTCTTCATGGTATACCACTTGCCTTGGTTCAATCAACAATTGCAATCATAATCACTTCCGTAAACAAACGTTCCAACTTGAAGCCTTTCAATTTCTCGGCTCAGTTCCGAATTGTATAATTATTTTGAAATCGTATATAGGTTTTGTGGCATTCAATCAATAGAGAAAGTACAAGCCTATCAGATTATTTTAATGCTCACGACATTCTATTACTCCATTCAACTCAGTATCCTATCATCCTATGTACTTCTATTACTGTGTATCATATATTATTCTTTAACAGTGTATCATATGTTCTTCTATAACTATTACTGTGTATTCTAATCCTATGTTATTCTATAACTGTGTAATGTGTATCCTATATCTCTGTAAAAGGTTTATAGCGGCAAAATGTTGAGCTTATTGAGATTCCAAACAGCGACTAGAATAATTTTTATGGCGCCTCTGCCATTGTCCTGTCATTAGTCAGAGAGAAGAGTGAGAAAGTCGGTGAAAGAAGAGGATGGGAGAGAGAGAGAAGAGAGAGAAGAAGAAGAAGAAGAAGAAGAAGAAGAAGAAGAAGATGATGATGATGATGATGATGATGATGATGATGATGATGATGATGAAGAAGGAGAGTGGGTGATGGAAAGAGAAGGGCTGGTGAAGAAAGTAGAAAAAAGAGAGCCGAATTAAATTATTGAAGAAAAAAATTAGAAGGAACGTTTCAAAGGAAACTCAAAGAGAGAGGAGCAAATAGAGAGAAAAAGAGTGTAACAAAAGAGTTAAAGAGAAGAAAAAAATTAAGTTAGGAAATGGAGGATTTAGAGAAAGATGAATATTGCAGAAATGAGAGGTACAGGGAGGTGTAGGGAAGAAGAAAATCCGAAGGAAGAGAATGAAGAGAGAGAAGTTTTTTAAGGGAAAGGCAGTGAAAGAGAGAGAGAGAGAGAGAGAGAGAGAGCTATAGTAGAGGATAATTTTGAAGAAAAAAGTCAATTGGAGAAAAAAACAATTGTAGAAAAGAATTCAAGTACAGAAAAAAGTCAATTGTAGAAAAATACAACGGGGTCGTAAGAAAAGGAGATGCCAATATCAATGAATTGCAATTCATGAAGAGTTGAAGGGAGAGAGAAAAATATACATTGAAGGATAGTCTATATTATGAGAGAGCGATGTTGTAAAAGAACCGCGGAATAAAAGAAGGTAGGAAAAATGCAAGCAAATAACGGCGTCATGTGTGAGGTTAGAGCGAGGTTTACGCCCATAAGAGAGCGTTGTGGCAATTTGTATTTGGCGCTATTAAATATTTTGTGCACTGGCAGCGCAGTTATCGTTTCCGCGGTCATAAATGACAGCCTTTATTGGTGCGAGCAACGCGCCCCTAGCATATGAATAGAGAGATTACCGTGTGGTGAACATATCACTCATTCATTCACTCACTCTGACTCTCACTTACTCTTATTTACTCACTCACTCTTACTCTCTATTACTCACTTTATTTGCTAGCTCCCATCAAATATACTCACTTCCACCGTGGATATACTATGCTATGTATAGTTAGTCTATGCTTCCACGTTTTCTCTACTATTAATCCTCAACTACTACAAATGTTTTTATTTTATTTGTTATAGTAGGAAAAGTTAATTTTAATCAGTAAATGTTCAGGTCTGATGAACTAAACAGGTCATACTCTAAACACACATGTTATGTTTAACTCATGTGTTAATAAGTGAATCAACAAACTTTATTAGAAATATTTTTCAGTTCAATAAGTGAGCTCAATGAGATAACATGTATTAGAAAATAAACAAAAAGTTTATTGATGAGTGAAATAGGAAGATTTTTATTTTAGAGAATAAGACTTCCTACATTATGAACATCAAATTCAAAAGGATCCTGAATTATCTCAGTATGACACAGATCAAATTCAACCTGAATTTGGATATTTTAATCTGAATTAGAATAGAAGTTTTCAGTGAACGCTTGCTCCCGCTGAACGCTTTCAACCCTTTTATTGTATTATTGTAATGTGATAAATAAATATTAGATACATGAATCTAAGTATATGAGCGGTCCATCTTGACCAAAGAATTAGGTTTCAGTTTTAAATTAGTAGGTATAGCCCTAACGTGCAGTAGGGCTCTAAATAATCTCACTTCAATATTCATAAGTGCAGTATATCTTTAAAAAGGTCATGGATCGAAAAAAATCTCAATTGTTTGATCTCTCAAAGAGAGATATTGAAATATCAAAAAATAATTATTTTAAATTTTTTTTAAATTGCCCTCATAGCTTATTTTATTTATTACATTGCACATCAATCATTGACTATATTTGTTTTTTTATTGAATGTCGATCCATTTCTTGAACTTGAATTTATTCAGTTTGGTTGCACCAATTGAACACAATACGTCATAATAATGTATAATTAATGTATGATTCTAATCTCTTCTTAAGTAGTTGTCTTGATTTTTTTATAAATCAGTGGTTTGACTAAATATTGTTTTTTTTTTCATTTAATATGATTTTGATAATGGATCAGCACAATGCTGAGAAATACGTTCACTTGACTCAAAATTGTTGATTTCAAGGAGATAAATTCTTCATTTAATGTTCACTCCTTAATGTTTTTAACTGGCAATTGATAGATATGCTCAAATTAATTACTTATCTCTCTTTGTTCTAGCAAAAGAGCTCCCAGAATGGTCTCCTCGGTGGTGTACACTTTGCCACATTTCTTCGACAACATCACTTTATTTCATCCGTACCAAATAACAGGGTCCAATAAAACTGAGCTAATCCAATCAATTTCTTACCTCAACGATACACATGTAGCGGAATCTCCAATCACAGCAATAATAATCAAACTGAGAATTCACAGCATCAACTGACCTGTAAAGAAGAAATAGAACTGTTATTATCATTGTCTCAACAAGTAGATGGAAGAGTGAAGCGGAAAAGTGAACAAATAGAGTAAGACTAGTAAGGAGAAAGATAGAGTATCATGAAGTAAAATAGAGTAACATAGAGTGAGATAAAGTAAGACAGTTTAAAATGAAGGAAGATAGGTAAGATAGTGTAAGATAGAGTAATATAGAGTAATATGAAGTAAGATTGAAAGATTGTGTAAGATAAAGTAAGATAGTTTTAGTAAAGCAGAAAAAGTAAACTAATAGAGTAAGATAGTTTGAATGAAGCGGAAAAATAAACTAAAGTCCAAAGAAGACATTCTTGCAAGAAGGGAAAATGACTCCAGCTTGATCAATATTGTTTGAAAAATTATAAATTTGGTCTCAAATTGTAGAAGAGAATGTTTTCTACAATTTAAGACCAAATTTATCATTTTTGAACCAATATTGACCGAACGGGAGTCATTTTCCCATCTTGCAAGAATGTCTTCTTTCCTTGGACAGACTTTAATAAGATAGTTTCCTCGTATACTATCGAGCGACCATTATTATAGCCGATGCATATAATGTACATAGAAATTGATTTTCCACAGACAAATGAGTTCTTCAAACACGAAGAAAAACCAACGCTCACAAAGAGCTGTTCCGTTCGGCTTTGTTCGTTGAAACAGAAACAATTCTAAGGCCTGGCCTACAAATTGAATAACTAGTTACACTTTGTAACACTAGTGTAACTAGTTACACTTTCTAAAGCCGCCGTCTACAGCTGTGGATAATTTTTGAACGTGTTGAGAGGCTAGAAAAAATGCAAACTCTCTATTAATGGCCGTACATGAAGTTAAGATAACACATTAATAGTGTTGTTAGATCTAATATGGAGTGCTAGTCAACCAGAACTTCAAGGACAATGTTGAAATTTATGTGGTGATCAAGAGTGAAGGGTGGATGGTGATTGGTGAATGACCAGGCTGACCTTACAGTATAATAGGTTAGAAATTAATCAATAATGGGCGGGGAAACTTGGAAAACTATACTAAAGAACAAAACTACTAGGAGGTAGGCTACCTTATTCAGACTTCTACAGGGATATACTGAACCTATATTCATTTTATTCAAAAGTGAATAGTTAATGGAGGAAATTGAAAACAGTTACAAAACGCCATAAATTAAAACTTTACAAACTAGAACCTCGATTGTTCAAAAACCTCTATAACTTGAATGTTTTGTATTTCCCATTGTGTTTCAACCTCGATATTTCGAACTTCCTATAATTCAATATTTAAGCTAGAATGGCTATATTCTAAATTCTGAAGAAGTGAGGGTCTTCTGTATTCTGATGAAGTCTCAAATGAAGATAATCTTCATTTTGTCCAACTCAAAGGCTTTCGATTTATTACAATTTATAAAATTACACTGATATGGGGTTTTATTTGTTAAAGATAATATCATTTATAACATATAAATCCCTCCTAATAAAATTCAACCCTGGGTTTAGCATGAAAGATTTCTGGAGCGATGTCTTCTCAAATGAAATACGAGAAAGTCTTAATAGTCTCAATATTAAAAATTCTTATAGTATCTTCTCATTTTTGCTCCATCCTTATTAAGCTTCTCGTTCATCTAAGAAATGTTAAAATTCGATGTTCAATTACAAATTTCATTAATAATTACAAATGGAGATCTCGAATGAAACTACACTATTCTCCTCAACAACTGTATAGATTCTAAAATTGTATTGTGTTTAACACTGCCTATTGACTGTATCAATTTTAGTGATCGAATTTTTCAACTATATGGTGTTTCAGACAGTCTACATCGACTGAATTGATTTCAGTTATCGATTTTTTCTAATCACGTAGCTTTCTAGGTCTTTACACTTCCACTTCACAAAGTAATGACCCTATCACAACTGCCGCTAAGACATAAATACACCTGCCCAACAATAAACAGTGGACCATTCCACTAATTAATTAAATTACTTCCATTGCTAATGACACCACAGAATGTGAAGTGTACTTGAAGCTTCTTATTTGAAACCATAGAATTTTAATTCGTTCATTGTCCACTCCATTAAGTAGACTGTCATTCCTATAAATTCTCAACAATTGCAACAAACTTCTTGAAGTCCTTAACCTGAATCGAATACCGTGTGTGTATTTTCTGTGCACTATTTCCTATAACACTGAAAGTGATTCCAATGATATAGTCTGTTTAAGCAAAGAAGACATTCTGGCAAGATGAGAAAATGACTCCAGCACGGTCAATACTATTTCAAAAATGATAAATTTGGTCTTAAATTGTAGAAAACCTTCTGATCTACAATTTGAGGACAAATGTATAATTTTTAATCAATATTGACCGAGCTACAGTCATTTTCCCCATCTTGCCAGAATGTCTTTTTTGCTCGACCAGAGTATGGAATGAATTCATTCATGTGTTTCGATTTGAAACTGACCAAACATTGATTACTAGTTTACTGTAGATTTTACAATCTTGTTGGACCTTCAGTAAAAGCGGTAGTTGAAATCTTATAGCAAGCAGTCTACTTCTGTACTATCCTATAGCTATATAATAGGCCTAGTGGTCAATTGAACATGGTCGCGGTTGAATATTGCTAGATGTTACTTACTATTGGTTGTTGTTTACAAGCTTACTCACAATAAATAAAACAATATTTTATCTTCATCTACACATTTCTTATTGACACAAGCGATAAACAACAAAATTAACTAAATTGACATGAGAATTCAATATGATTATAATCTTGATGCAGATTTTCAGAGTACGGACATTTGACATTACTGGAATACAGTACTACAGAAACTCTCAAATTTCTATGAAATAATAATCTCATCCAATAATTCCCTTCAGGATGCGATCTCAAATTTTGAACTTCAAACTTTGCAAAAATTATTCCAAAATTCATTTGTTAACACTACTCGAAAATCAGTTCCTTGCTGTGCAGTATTTTTATTTTTGATAATTTGGGTCAAAAAAGCGTAGTTTTCACGAACTGAAACACGATGAAATAATTGATGACCGCTTTGAATGTAGAAATTTATTCAATCAAAATTCTTAGATTGAATGTTAAAGCAGCAATCTTCCCTAGACAAGATGCAGTCCACCAAAATATATGGATTCTCCTTTCACAACGACTTCCTAGATCCTAGTACTGAGCAGAGTTGAAATCCACCAGGAAATATGTCTCTCTAAGTCGCTATGACTCCCTATAGAAGACTTTTAGTAGCCTACCTCTACCAGTAGGCTATCTCACCCATTAGCCTATTGAGTATCGACAGCATAGTTAATCCCAAAAGCATAGTATTGACAGCATTACAGAAGCATTGACAGCATACTATTGATCCCAAAAGACTTTCCGCTATAAATTGAGGTCATCAAATACCTATTTGTCAAGAGGTGCGTTAAATCTAACGGCGATCACCCAGGAAGAAACGTCCACTGTTATTTAACGCGTATTCAATGATTAAACGGCTATTCTTCTTAGACTAGATGGACATACACATTTACTTGGCTTGTACAAGATGCATTTGCCTGCTTCAAGTGATGTGTACTAAGTAACTACTTATTTCAAGTAAATACTTGAAATAAAGTATGTGTATATACAATATTCTTGACTTGTGTGTCTGAGAATCTTGGTGTAAATAAACTTCTACCAGCAGAAAACCATAGGCTTTAAACATAGACTAGGATTGACATGAACTATCCGTATGAATATAGCCTTCTATACTCTATAGTCTGTACGAGCAAAGAAGACATTCTGGCAAGATGGTAAAGTAACTCCAGCACTGTCAATATTGGTTAAAAAATAATTAATTTGGTCTCAAAGTATAGATAAGAATGTTTCCTACAATTTGAAACCAAATGTTTAATTTTTAACCAATATTGACCGAGCTGAAGTAATTTTCCCATCTTGCAAGAATGTTTTCTTTGCCTGGACAGACTATGTATATATAGGCTACTTCTAGTCTGTCCAAGCAAAGAAGAGCCTCTGGCAAAATGGAAAAAATGACTCCAGCTTGGTCAATATTTGTTCAAGAATTATAAATACATTCTTAATAGTAGATCAGATAGTTTCCTACAATTTGAGATCAAATTGATAATTTTTGTACCAATATTGACCGAACTGGAGTAATTTTCCCATCTTGCCAGAGGCCTTCCTTGCTTGGACAGACTATAGCATAAAAGTGAATACAAGGATTGAAGTAAACTATGTGTATATAAAATTCTACCAGCATAAAAACATAGGAAAGGATTGGAATGGACTATATGTATATAGCCTTCTAGCAGCAAAAAAACCATAGCCAATATTACAGTAAGTTTCAGGCTCCTCCGGGAGAGTTTCATTATTTATTTCAGGCTAAACAGGCTGCTCAAAGAGGATGTTGCCTAAAGAGGCATCACTAAGCCTAGGAGACAAGTGCAACATCCAGGTGAGGTATAGTGTTGTCGCGTTTAGGCATAGGAAAAAAGTAGACAAGTACCTTGAGTTCTTCTTGCGCTATCAGTGCGTTTCTTGCCACTTCACCCAGAGAGAGTGCACGCCAAGAGGGGACGGACATTTGTCACCAGGGGGTCAAAAGGTCATGCAATTATTCTAGTGACCGCACTAGGCACACACAAACACACACAACGAGGAAGCAGCCACAGCATTCCAATCGAAAATCTAGCGACAGGTGACACATTAGTCGATTTTTCATCGGGAAACCTAATTAAAGCGTCAGGTAGTTTGATTTGTGGAGATTTTCCCACACGAGCAAGTTCGGGTTCGTGTTTTGTGTAGTATACCCAGAAGATCTCTTTGATGGCTAATATTTATCATTCTCATAAGCTATAATTTCTAATACTTCTTTTCTTCTAGGGCTACTGTATTTTTTGAAACTTTAAAAATGATTATAATCAGAGTAACCTTTTAAAAATATTTTTTATTTCACACACAACATGTTTCGGCTAATTTGCCATTTTCAAGTGTAAATAATAACTACTTGCTATAATTTCTACTTGTTTGTCTTATTATATGCCTTACATCAATGCGAATAGATATTTTATCTAATAAGGACGAATTCTATATATATGTTCAATCGTAAGACCTTGTTTTGGGCATTAGCTTGTGATAATGAAAATGATAATGACTATACATGATTGCAATAAATGACTTTCTCTTGCTAGAGTTTGACTTTACTTCCATCCGATGAAGTACTTCCCTCAATACCTCAGTTTCTTCTACTTTTTCCCTTCATTTCATCAATTTTTTCCTATTTTGTTCGAATTAATCCACTAGGATAGAATGGTACTATGATCAATCCAAGGAATCGCGAAAAAATAGCAATTATTTCACGAACCCAATTTATTTGAATAAATGAACACCTTTCCTAAAAGGAATATTGAAACGTTAATATTATGAAGTCATGATAATAACATTTGAAAAGTAATAAAAAATCGTTCAATCAATGACAATCGTTAACTCCGATTTCCACATCCACAAAAATCGAAACCATCCCCGATCGAAACCAGTTTCCCGTTCAAAATGAAAACGAAAACTGTCCAAAACACGAAATTGTTGAAAAGTTTCACGAACAGCTCATTACGCATGCGCGGTGTGATACGCACATCGATAACACAGATGATTAGCAAGCGCAGCGGAAGGACTCATCCTTTCAAACTGGTTTTATTTGTCAGAGATGCACAGAGCACTGTCTCTCTTCTATTTATTTATCACTCTCTCTGACTCTCTCTCTCTTTCTTCTACACATCTCTCTTTTTTATTTTAAGTTTCGGTTTCGGATGACGCTGGACCGAGCGTGCCCGCGTCTTCTAGGTCAGTGATACTGTCTTCCCAAACACGTACCGATCACGCATTAGGACCGCAGGACACGTAGGACCGTCTGCAGACGCACACGTACGCGTTTACAGTAACACAATACAAGCGTAGCCGATTTTGAACAGAGGTCTGTTGTAAAGCAAAGGAGCACTGGTTCACGGCTTCCTGTATACTTAGTTCTGATGTCTTCGGAAATAGTATTGTAAATGAAAGATGTTACAAATTTCAAATCATGGGAATGAGTCAGGTAATTTATACATTTTATGAATTGGAAAAAAATCTGAGTATCGAGTCCAACAAACAGTATCGTTATAGCATAACCTTTTATCATTCTACTTCCTACATGAAATGATAGATGGTTATGGTTATAGTAAATATGCAGTAGAATATCGTAACTTTTAAGCGGAACAAGTATTGTATTTACAAATTTATTTGTTTTCAGCATGAAATCAAATACATAGGCCTACAATACTTGTAAGTATTGGTACATTCAAAAAGTATCGATTAACGAATGAGCAGAAAATATAGTGACAAGTGAGCGGAACAAGTATTGAATTGGCAAATCAAATTTATTTGTTAACAACATTAAATCAAATACAGTACATGCAATACTGAAAGCAAAGAAACAACACTCTAATCTATGACAAAAAACGAGCTGCAAGCTCAGAAGAGCAAGTGGATTGTGAGATGCAGTACACAGGTATGGAGAGTGTCTCACATGAAAATTGTCAGTATAGTTTTGTTGATCCACTTCTCAATTAACTCATATCAACCATAGAAAGATCCAAGTAACGTCCAATAGATCTGATATGAGAAGAAGGTTTCATGCTTTGATTGCAAATAACATTAAATTTATCATTAGCATTACCATTTTCATGCTACACATAGATTAATAGCTCTCAATATCAAAGGCATGTGATAACGATACAATAAAATGCGTTTAGACTGTGATACAATAAAATGCCTATTGGTCGACTGTCGATAGACGTTTTTAGATTTTCAGAAGTCAAATTTTCAAAGTGTAATAATTATTAAGGTGACTGAAATCAGTGATTTTTTCCTTTTAAATGATCCTCACTCTATCGGATCCTTGAATCTGTGTTCGTGTATTGCCAAATTAGAACAAAGCAACATTATCTATGGCTACCAAATTGATTTTTCCAACTTAATTTCCGCAACTTGAAACCGATATCAGGACACCAGACTATCAGACATTTCAAAGTAGTTATTACGGTCCTATCTAATGAAGTAGGAATGCGAAAAGAGTTGAAACTACTTATCTTTATGATATTATCTAAAATTAGCTTCAATATTTATTGCGCTTCTATCCAATCAAGTGTAAGGTGGCTAATTGCAGTCAGATTGCCGCCAAAAAGGTGATGAGATAGCTTTGCACTTATCAACGTTATGAAAGTCACGCCTACTTATCTTATTAACTTAGTATTCCGAAATATTAAAAATCCTAATCAGAGTATACTAGCTCAGATAACCTCTATAATAACCAGTGTAATGATATCACACCTATAATAACCAGAATAGTATACGTCAGTTATCCGTGACGGATCGTAGTGTTCTTATGTAAGATTAAACGCAATTAATCTCAAATAATGGAGATGTAGGCAAAGGAGGTTATAATTAGATAAAGTCCAACTTGAAGAAAACATTCAAAACAAAATATCACCCTAATAAAATATCTTGACGAGATCTCTGACAATTGATGTAACTTAGGGCCGGTTTCTTCAAAAAAGTTAATCTGAATTTTGGATTTAACCATCAGCTGGCTCAATTGAAACACAATTTAATAAAAGTTGAACTAAAATTTCAGTTGAACGTATTTGGAGAAACCGGCCCTTAACTGTATTGATAATAAGATTATAATCCACCTATTCAGAACGACAACATATGTATTTATTTATAAATAAGAAAGAATGCAATACACTTGAAGGATGAAAACACAGACAATCGATTCCAAAACGTATTTTTCCCAATTTTGAAATTTATCTAAATTACCTGAAGGTTATATTTACAATCCACGTTCACTTTTTTCATACAAAATTATTAAAAAATTTTGACAGCTATTGAAAGCTATTATTTTAATTGCATTGGTGTATCAATATATAATAAAATCTTTGTTTTAAGACCTGACAATCTCCTAGTCCACATCAGATTTGAATGTGTCAATCACTGGTGGCTCGTGCCCACGAAACAGGTGAAGTGCTGTACAGTAAAATATACGGGCACTTCACCTGTTTCGTGGGTACGAGCCGCCAGTGGTGTCAATAGGTTAGAATATTTTATGGTTTTCAAGGTTAAAAAAAACAAAACTGATTATATTTTATCTAATTTTATTGAAATAAAGCAAAGAAAATTTAAATTAAATAAATTTGGTTTTCAAATTGAATTCATGACTCATCAAAAACCTACCGCCATGGAAACATCCTCTCTCGTGTAATAAGAACTTGAGTGCATCTTCATGTCAAGTGCATGCAGCTAGACAAATCCTTATCAGCAACTATAAATATGAGAAGAAACAAGACACATGCTATCGCATAATGCTGATGTCCCACTATAATTTCCCTAAACAGGCAGCTAACGCATTCCCGGTTATTTTCTAGGAGAAGTTGATGCAAAAATCTCGTAGAACACTCAGCAGATAAGATAAGTTTAGCAAATAGGGGTTTACTTGAATTGGATTCTATGCAGTTTCTAACAAACATCAGATATGTTTCCAGCACTGTATTTGTATAATCTTGTTAAGATGCTATCACTTCACGCAGTATAGAAACACTATACACTTGAGGCGGCCCAGTAAATAATGTCAACTCATATATGATGTATTGCGACAAGCGATATCAAGATATTATATTGTGGTTTATATATATTGTGAGGCACCTCCAACAGTGAGATTGGTGCTGGAGGTCTTCAAGCGTGTGGTCTGATATACAGCTGGCTTGTCTTGTAGTTACCAGATCACAAATCAAAGCGCTGGCGTAGGATGCCTCTGAACTGGTAGACCGAGATGATATTATTGCAAGCTGATCTCCAATCTCAATAATAGTCCGCGGGTGGTGAACGAGAGTCGATTGTTTTTAACACTCGAGGATCGTAATTTTCTCACCTCCAACTGGATAATAATGCTATCGAATAATGTTACTCGAACTGATTTTGATATTTCAACGATGAAATGAAATGGCAAAATTCTTTATTGGGTGGAGTTTAGCGACAATTATCGTCTTAAAGCTTCAAATTATCAAAGATATAAGATAATATCATACTGAATTTATTATTTATTATAAGAAAGTAAAATCATTGTACATTTAGTCAAAAAGATTGATTGATTGAATAATTAGGTACTATCAAATTACGTTTTCTGTGATAGTAACAGTTGAGGCTATTTAGGAAGGCTTATTTTAGGAATTACGTGGGAATTTACCTTTTTTTGCTACTAAACCGACATTTCTGCAATTCAAGTATTAAATTATGAAAACATGAATAAAGCTTCAACGCTTTTATTCTGTGTTAGAGGCTCACACACATGCTCCGGCCCATGCATGGAATATTTAAGTTCATTAATTTGTTAACATATTTTCTGTCTTTGTGAATAAATAAATAAATTAGAAAAAATACTTCTACCGGTTTTTCATGAACAGCCTGAATCTGAAAACCCCATTCTATACCACGTTTACGACGTGTTCAAACAGATTGGTCGAAATTAAATTTTGTATATTTTTCGGATCGAACTTAATTCACAACTCCAACTCCTTCGAGTTGGTGTAGTGCTAGTGAAGTGAAAAAAATCCATAAATATTGTTACTAGTAACATCAGAACTGCTTGAGTAATCGATGGATGAACTGAAGCTTCTAAGTTTGTTGACTAAAATTATCAACTGAAAATTAATGGTATGTCTATTGAGACAAGTTTTAATAACATAAAAAAATAGCTCCAACAATAAATTTTGTCTTTACTGTATGTTGACCCTACTTGATACAGTTAAACCTACTGAACTAGTTGATACAGTTCCAAAGAATAAGATTTACAGTACAGTAGTTACATTCTCCAAAAAATGTGATCATCTATATGAATAGTATGAGATAATAATACCTCTGGGTGCAGTAAATCCAAAGAACTTCATCCATCATATGAATAATAATGCTCAATATTTTTATTCATCAATGTCTATTCCATCTAAAAATAATGGTTCAAGTTCAATGAATTCCTATGCTCCACTTCCGTATCGGACGAAATTGACATGAAACATAATAATAATCTATCTAGATTGTTACCGAATATAGAACACAGCCGAAACAAAAGAAAAGACGACGAATTCCTCAATCATAATGATTGTAATTTCATGCAGAGTTCCAATTTGGAGGCGAATGAAGGGTGAATCGAGTAATAAAAGTTAATTGGAGCCTGATTTCAGCGATGTCTTCGATATCTCGATACATCGATATCTCAATATATCGATAGTCGATCCGGGCGGTTCGATCCACTCCCTCCCTCGCAACGTGCTACATCATTTCGACTTAATTACTCGTAATTACAGCCTACGCCTTTCTGTGAGCACCCCAGAGGACTGTGGTCTATTATAGACTGGTCGATCAGAGAAGAAATTCTAGAAAGATGGGGAAATGAGTCCAGCTCGGTCAATATTGATTCAAAAATTGTAAATTTACATTCAAATTGTAGAGCAGAATGTTTTCTACAATTTGAAATCAAATTTATAATTTTTGAACCAATATTGACCGAGCTGTAGTCATTTTACCATCTCATCAGAATGTCTTCTTTGCTCGACCAGATTATAGGAGCACACGATGGGTTAATGTTATCAACGCTCTAGAATACCAAGTTTACAGGTAACCTCACAACGTATGAATTTATTGAAAAATAGGGGAAAATAGTTATTGTTGTCAATAGTTCATATTTAGTAAGCGTTTCACAATCAATTCAAACTCACTTGTATGAATAAATAATTTAAATTCATGTTAATTGTATAATTTCACTGATAGCTATAGCTGGCGTCAAAATTACGGACAATATCATGTCTTTCTATTTCCTATATATACCCTTCAAAATTCAAAATTTTAAAATTATTATCACTCTCAGATCATTTCTTTGAGTGAGAAAACTTCGGCTGAAGAAGAAATTTGTACTTGTAACCTCAAATGTTGGACTATATTTGAATGAAAATTGTGTTTTGAAATACCAAGGGCTATGCCTGTTCTTTCAATCGATGTGTGTTTTTCCAATAGATTAATAAATAATAATAATAATAATAATAAACTTCACAACTACTCAAAAAGTGAAAAATTAAGGCGGTTGATTTTATTAATGTCCAGCTCTCTCAGCACAGTCTGAAGCTGTCTTCGAAAGCGAATTAACATAGCTGGAGTCGCTCTTGTTTCGATGTAAGGAGCAGAAAGCTTTCTGACTGTTCTAACAGAGCTGACAATAATTGTCAAAATTACATAATTAATTATTAATAAGATCCATTCGCTAACTGACTTAATTTTTGGCACCCACATCTAGAAATTCAGGCCTACACTTTATCATCTAGAGCACTTGAAAATAATGTTTGAATTTTTATGGTGTTACATGGAAGTTGAGAATACAAATACTATACTATTAATTAACGGAACATTTTTAGTGAGTTATAAATTGTTCAATTGTCCAGTTGTTGATAGATCTATTTTTATTTGTTTTTGAAAGCCCAATTGCACATAAGAAAAGAAATTGAAAATTTTTCACTAAGAAAGTACCAATATTGGGAATCATAAATATTGTATTCTACTGAAAACATAGGTTTTAAAAATTAAATCACAAGCAAGTTCAAGATTGCAGCCATTTTCACTGCCCACCTCAACTATCTTGACAAAACATTCGAAGTAGTTCCGAATTATAATAGCAGATGGCAGTAGCAACAGGGTGACTTGCTTCGACTTCCATTGGACACGCCTCCAAGCTACGCTCTGATTGGCCGTCGATATCGGTTCAAAAGTTCCCAAATTCGACCAGTAGATGGCAGCAGTTGTCGGGTGGTGTTTCAGATTTGACTTGGACACTCCCTCATGCCCCGCCTGCTCTTAAATGATTGGTTGACAGTGTTTTAAGAGTTCTGCCTTAGAAAATGGCTGCTAGCGAGAAAATGATGGATGGTATATTATTCAAACAACACAACGCTGATTCACTATTGACTATCTTATATGGACCAACATTTCAACATAGATGCATTGTAATGTCGAAAAAATTAGATATCACTCCTCAATTCACCTTCTCGATGAAACTAAGAATGAGATGAGTAAGATTTCACAAGAATTATTTACTTCTTAATTAAATTCATGATTAGACAATGATGACAATGACGTGTAAGCTATTCCAATAGTTATAAATAATATTTAATAATAGATTATTGTGATGTATTTTCTACTTTGTACTTTTGGAATAAATGTGATTTGAATTTGAAATTTTGAATTTAGATTCTTCACTTTTTCATTGGTACTGTATTCACTTAACAACTATCACATCAGTTTAAAGGCTCTTCACCAAAATACCTATAATTTCTCTAATATTTTAAAGTGTACTATATTATTTTTCATATATTTCTAAGTGTAATTCATTATTATTTAACTCACACTTGAAAGTGTATTTCATTACTTAACTAAAATAATTTATTTATTAAGTTTTTTTTTTATTTTATTATTTAACTCACACTTGAAAGTGTATTTTACTATTAAACTCACACATGAAAGTGTATTTTTTCACATTTTGGCTTTGGTTTCCGCATTTAAATGATCCAGCGCAGCGAACACGTTCTCACTTTTTCCATCAAGGTATAAATTGATCCCTTCCGAAAAAGATTCCACTTCTGAAGAAGGGTCTCGGTTCCTCCCTTACCTTATCTTAAAATCTTGGCAAACACCCTCCAGCCCACAACCCACCCTTTATAAAATCTCCTTCACCTCCCTCTACTACCCCTCATAAAACTTCGAGCGACTCATCAAATATAGATTTATGAGGAATTAATCTCGGCACAATATAAAAACAAGTTTTTTAAGAGGCTTCTGAAAGTATAAGAATAATTTCGAAAGAAATATCCAGGTTTACTTTTCATAGCTGTTGCTGCATGATTCATGAGGGATTAGGTAGAGTGTTGAAGGGTGGTTTGCATAAATAAATCAACGTAAAAAGTGCTTCTTGTATCAAAGGGCAAACATTGTTGTTTTAATTTTGGTTGAATTATAATATGCAACGGTATTGCTACCGGTAAGATTGACACCACTGTGAGAATGAGAGGAAGAGAATAAAAATGAGAATGATAGATAAAGAGGGGTGAGGAGAACAATTGTATTGACTGGTTGAATTGCATTGTATTGACTTCAATTATTATTCATTGAACTATTCATAATCAATCAATGTGAATAGAATCAAATAAACGAGTAATAACGCAAATAAATTATCATCTGTCCAAATTCAGGTTATGAAATATTATAGTCTGTCCAAGCAAAGAAGACCCCCTGACAAGATGGGAAAATGATTCAAGCTCGGTCAATATTGGTTCAAAAATTTGATCTTACATTGTGGGGAACCAATTTGATCTAATATTGAGACCACATTTATAATTCTTGAACAAATATTGACCAAGTTGGAGTAATTTTCCCATCTTGCCAGAGGGTCCTCTTTGCTTAACAGACTATTCTCTATACTGGATCGTCTATCAAGATATGCTTGATCGAGTAACCTGTGAAAAAGTTTACTTTACTTACTTAGTGTATAGTTTACTTAGTGATATAATTCAGTTTGATCTATAATTTAGTTTATCACTGTATGGTACTATTTATTAAATAAATAAATAAATAGTTTTATTGCAGGAACAAATGAGCACATCAAGTGTATTACAACGTCAAATGAAAATTTACATGCGAATAGAAAATATTAGACACAAGTCAGAAAAAATACAATAGGTACATTAGTGTTTATGTAGCCTATATGTACACTACAGGTCTTCAGACTCAATAGAAGTTGTCAATTTGCAATAAATATGGAAAACAAAATATAAGAAATTCACGTGGAAAATGAAAAATTTGGAGAACAAACGTTCTAAAGGAGATGAGAGAAATGAGGGAGATGAGAAAAAAAGAAATACTTGAAATATAATATTTTTATTTGCATTTGTCTTACTTAAATACGAAAAAGGAGGGAGAAAGGAAGAAGAAAAGTGTGGAAAGTGAAGAAGAGCCGTGAAGATTTTGTGAAGGACCGCGCTTTCCAGCCTAATTGACTGACAGTGACCTCTGAGCAGACGACTTCAGTTGTTATGCTAAACGATTCAAATTAAAGTGCAGATACAGGAGAAAGGAATGACAAAGCTGTGTAGTCAACTATGTCGATTGTCGACTATGTTATGAGTCGATAGAAATTTGTCAAATGTCATCTCAAAACTGAACATCGAAAAGTTCGACTATATTAGTTTACATACAGTGTTATTATTATTTTCAATATATGCTATTAACCTCGTATACCTTGCTGGAAAACATCAATAGCGAGGAAATGAAGGAATTGAGTTCAATTGGTGAGTTTGTGGTCAATTTTTAAAACATATAGTCAGTCCAAGAAAAGAAGACATTATGATAAGATCGGAAAATGACTACAGCTTGGTCAATATTGGTTTCAAAATTGAAAATTTGATCTTAAATTATTGTAGATAGCATTCTGCTCTAGAATTTTTAATTTTGAATCAATATTGACCGGGCTGGAGTCATTTTTTCATCTTGCCACAATGTCTTCTTTGCTTGTACTGACTTTACTTTGTAGAATACTGTGTATTAGGATTAAATCATTCAATTAAAATCCTCTGACATGCCATTAATCAATTGTATAGCTGGTACCAGAAATTAAGGCGTTTGGCGAATGACGTTTATTAATGGTCAGCTCTGTCAGGATAGTCTGGAGCTGTCTTCGTGACCGAATTAGTATAGATGGAGGTTTTTCATTCTGATGTCACTGGCGGCTCGTACCCACGAAACAGGTGAAGTGCTGTAGAGTAAAAGATACGTACACTTCACCTGTTTCGTGGGCACGAGCCGCCAGTGTCTGATGTACTATCGCAGACAGCTCGCCGACTGTCCTGAGAGAGCTGAAGGTCATCAACCAGTCATTCGTCAACCACCTTTATTTTTGGCTCCAGCTATAATATGATACAGAGAGAAAGTAATGTAATAAAATGAATAAATTGTTATTAATTTTTTGAAAATATTGTTATTAATAGATTACAATCACTATACATCATGTTGTAGAAGTATCTTCACACTTTTCCAGACCTATTAAATTAAATACATTGTCGTACTGAATTAGTTAAAATACTTGCTTCATTTATAAGAACGTTTAAAGAGTTCTGTCTGAACACAGAAGGCATCATGTAGTGATGGATTGAAAAACAATAAAATTAAGCCTGTTTACAGTAATTTATATCAATTAATACCAAACGAACGATGCCATCAATGTAAAAAACGCAAGATACCGAAAGACTTGGTTTATGTTCCATCTTATTCCTTATTTCTCTGTTTGGTCATTCAAGTTTTTCTCTTATAAATCGCAGATCGAATCGATCGCTGGTATTTCTGCCAGGCTCTCTTCTGTTTCGATGGAATTCTCATAGCGATTGAAAAACGAATAACTCTACAATAGGCTCACTCACTAGACAGCAAACCTTTCAATAGAATGAACTAAGTGTACAGTCGATGGAAAAACATAGACCAGCCTTTGCAATATTACCTTATTTCGAGTTGTCTGATAATTCATTTTCACTTTTTTTTCATTAACCTTTCACTTGTCACAATCGTCACTCCTTTATTTTTCGTGTCATTTTTATCTCCTCCATTACAGATTTATTTTTATAGGGCCGGCAATGCCTTTGAGGCTTTTCTTGGAAAGAGTCTGTGAAAATAATTACTACAAATAATTCACAGTAATCATAGAACGAGATAATGTGTGGAATATGATTATGTCATAATTAACGCCAAGGAAAGATGCTGTGAATGTTCTACAATTCAATTGATAGTCTTCGATATTGTAAGATCGTTCCATAATGGAATAAAACCGTGTGTGAATCGTTTCATAGTATCAATGTGTTTTATATTTCAATTGAGAGTGTAATTCGGATTGAAGTGACTTGAGTTCAAATACATTCTGGTTAATCCGTTCAGAATCAAATTAATGAATTCTCTCAATGGATTTCAGTTGTATAATTATTTGTAAAGTAAGAATAATTTCTAGTGAGGATTGATTGAAAATTAATGTTGGCCTTATTATTATAATCGAGTGTAAATCACATGCAATTTACGTTATATTTTCATTTAGATATATGAAATGGCAGATTGGGTAGAGAAGGATTAACAAGTTTAATCCTATTGAAAATCAAAATAAAGGTACACCTCGAAGATTCAACTTTGAAAAACTTCATTCTTTTACACTTTTAAATATTTTCAAAGTAGTGGAAGGAGAAATTATTAGAGAACTAGTGAAAATCATGGAATAATTAAATACTGATGAAAATGTAAATGGAAATGGTTGCACCCTACTACAAGCTGAATAACGTTTTGTAACAATTGTCTGTACTGTGGTCAAGGAACCAAAAAAACGCCTTCAATACAATCTAAAATACAAAATGAAAATACACAATCCATTGACGCCATAGTGAGGCAAGTTTATAGGCTGTCCAAGCAGAAAAGACATTCCGACAAGATGGGAAAATTACCCCAGCTCGGTCAATATTGATTCAAAAATTATAAATTCGATTTCAAATTGTAGACCAGAATGTTTCCTACAATTTGAGACAAAATTTTCAATTTTTGAACCAATATTGACAGAGCTGGAGACATTCTCCCATCTTGCCAGAATGTCTTCTTTGCTTGGACATACTATAGAAGGGTGGGAGGAGCTAGAAGACATTGGACTATACCATCACCCGAGAGTGACTCCCATGGCCAGAAAAGTTATTAACGATGCATCTCGATATTATTCAACATTGTTCGGGCCCGTATGGTCCCGGGACGTAGGAGGCTTTGGTCAGAGTAGGAATAGAAGGAGGAGGAGGAGGAGGAGGAGGAGGAGGAGGAAAGTGAATCCAAGAGGATTGTAATTAAGCGTACCCCTTCCCCCCTTCTAAGCTCAATGTAGCATATTCATCTCTCCGCTTTGGAGATTTCTTCGATAACAATTTTAATTTGCGGGTACACACGCCCCCCGAATTTGAGCCGGTCAAAAAAGTGGTTCCACCTCACAATCTAGTCGCATTGCGCATGCGTGGGGCAGGCCTCGGTTCACACGTACCAAACAAAGCCTTTGGTCAGACCCAGACGGTGATCTCATGCCCATAATGCTAATGTACTCTTTATTGAATTTTTGTAATCATAAACCGATGCATTTCATTATTTTTAGATACGTACTGCAGCCTTTCAAAGCCTGATGTTATGTTTCTATGGGTTGTTAATAATCAAAATCAGATGTTTGTTCTGTTTTTTCTGAGGGTGATGCCCACATGAGCTCCTTGAGCTTGTACGTGGATAATTTGAGGGATGATGATGAGAGATGACGATACTTTTCAGGAGTTTGGACCTAAGGTTTATCATCTCCTCTGAAGGACGGAAATTGTATTGATTATGAATTTTTAGAATCAGAATTGATCAATTATTGTGTTTCAAACCTTCTCATTTCATAACATAAATTTTAATTCGTGTTCAACGTTATTTGAAATCGATGGTGGATTAGGAAGAGTTAAGTGGGAGTCGTATGCACAATCTGAGTAAAACCTAGTTTATACTGATTATTCACAATTCAAATCCTTATTGAACTAGAAACTTGGATATTTTGTACCTATCTAAAATGTTATTTTAAAGAACTCTAGTTTCATTTTATGAAAACAGGAGAAGAAGTGGATTGAAGTTTTTAATTTTTTACTGTGGATGAAGATTGTTAAAATTAATCTGGATAAGGTATTTCGGTAAGATACACCAGGTAAAAATACATCAAGATTAGTACAAGAACATCAGTACAATTACACCAAATACAAGTAGTGAACAGAATATTGATACGTTTCCATCAATAAGGATTTTCGAATAGAATATTGTATGATGATAATAACAGAGCAACAATATTCGAGCTAAATCTTCATAACCTATTAATAAAAAGCCTGACGGTACTTGAGGTATGATAACATCAAGGATAATACTGTAGGAATGGAATTTCCTATAACTAGTATTCCATACTCTCTCAAGGGGACACATTGGTATGACATTACTATAATAGAGGTTATAATATAATTATGTTGTCAAAAAATTATAATTTTCTCCCCACACATTACTACATTCCTGTTGATATTTTATGAATCAGACAGTCAGTACATCATGAAGAATGCAGGTGATAATTTCCAATCCCATGAGCAGGATAAAAGAGGATGATAATAGGAGTGATAAGTGACTGATCAAAAAATAGAAACGACATACTGTACTATGATTTCGGCAAGTTTTAAAGGAGAGAAAAAGAATGAGAAAACTGAGAGAAAATGTGAGTGAGAGAGAGAGGTAGAGAGAATAAAAAAACGGAGAGAAAAAAGTGTGTGATGGGAGAAGATGAAAAACGAAATCGAGAATAAGTAAGAGAGATAGAAAGGGAAAATTTCAAAAGTGAGAAGGACGTTGATATAGAGAGGTTGTATGGAACAGAGAGAATGAGACAAAGAAATCTATCAAGAGAGAGTGAGTGACAAATCCACCGATAGGCTTCTTTCCACTGTTATCCTTTTGTTTCTCTCTCAACAAATAACAGGGGTATTCGGCCGAATCAAAGCCAACGCGATCATTGGTCTGAAAATTGGTCGTAATTTAAAATAATCGTCGTTGCTAGGTGTTCGCCGGGCTCAAAGCTCAGCTCAGCTCGGCTCAGCTCAATTCTAATCGGAATTACATTTTGATCCACCCCTCCTCCTCATACTCATCATCATCCTCCTCCGCCACCTCCACCTCCACCTCCTCCTCATCACCCTTCTCCTCATACAGCTTTGAATAATATACCTTCACTACTCACCTCACCTCACCCCATTTTTAAATTCCATAGGTCGCTTCGTCATCACGAAACAGGTGAAAATTCTGTGGATCAAGTTATTGTTTTTGAAAAGTGAAGGGGACTCATAGGCATGTGTTTCAAGCAGACAGTGTCGGAATTTTGAGACAAGAGAATAAATAATTTAGCCGATACTGAATCTAGGAATTCTCAGTTATGTCACCTGAGATGTACATAATTATACAAAAGATCATTTTAGAAAATTATCCTGATACTGGTTTCTCACCAACAAGTTCTTCAACTGACATGATTGAAAAATAAAATACAAGCCTCAGGATATAGCATAGAACGGATTCAACAAATGGATCAATCGTTTAAAATCAAGGAACCGAAAATTCAAATCCTCAACTTACTAGTGAAAATATTCCTCTATTTCATTGGCTATTTACATAACCTATATTAGAAATAAATAAGTAGGTAGTATATTTTTCAGTATAGTCTTTTCCCAATAATTGAATAGGCCTCCTAACTTCTAATTATAATAGAGTTGACTTGAGTGAGACTGAATGATATAGCATCAATAGAATATTGTGATTGTGGAGATACAAGTACTGTACTATACGGTGTGTAAAACTGTCGGCTCGTGCCCACGAAACAAATGAAGTGTTGTACAGTAAAAGATACGGGCACTTCACCTGTTTCGTGGGTACGAGCCGCCAGTGGTGTGTAATACTCATTAAGAACCGAGTTGAAACAATCGAAACTAATTACATTTATTGAAGCTGAAGTACAATCCAATTTCCTCATCCGTTATCTTGGTTTAATTAAACGATCAATAGAAAGGAACGTACCCTCGACTGGAATCTGGAGGCCTAAATCGTGCAGAACGTAAATGAGTATTGAATACTCTTAATGGTGTCTATGTTGGTCATGTTTTTCAGATTATGAATCAATTCAAACTCTGTTTTTAGTTCTTTCATGCCAAATCTAGTAAAAAGATACGATAGAGAGGAAAACATGAAAAAATTGAAAGATTGAGAAATGCTAGTTGAGAGATATTCTCAAATCAATTTTTTTGTTTGGTTCATAAAAATAATCTTAAATTCATATTGGCGTGTACATAAAAAAATAGTCCACAGAGGAATACAAGTAGTGATTCATTAGTGTTATCATTGTGTGTGAAAATTTGTGAGAAATGAATGTGGATCATTGTATCGGACTTGAATTTCTCTGTTTTTATCCAATAGAAATATTGTACTCTTTCGAATAAAATGAAAATTCATATAAAAATAGTAAAGTATTCTTATAAATTATAATGTTCCCCGACAAAACAAAAAAGACAAAATTCCACACATCGTAGAAGTCGCATAGAGTCTGTAATCTATCAATCCTTCAAAATGAATCCTTTTTTCGACACAAGCATCACCTTCATTAACCAACGAGTATTCATTCAAAGTAGCTAGTTGATTGTGATCTTGTTAAAGCTAACAAGCAATTGCGTTTAGCTACCCCAATTACAATTGCACAACATGTTTACACATATCAATTACAAAGGCAGAAATTTATTCAATACGTTCGCCATGTTATGAGGAGAGGATTAGTGGTCACACCGAGTAATGAGATTAATAACGCACGTAACGGAAGGTATAGTCTGTCTAAGCAGAGAAGACATTCTAGTAAGATGGGAAAATGACTACAGCTCGGTCAATATTGGATCAAAAATTATTAATTTGGTCTCAAATTGTATGAAACATTCTGATATACAATTTTAGACCAAATTCATAATTTTTTAACAAATGTTGAACGAGCTGGAGTCATTTTCCCATCTTGCCAAAGGGTCTTCTTTGCTTGGACGGACTGTAACCCAAAGGCTTTTCAGGGGTCTGTAACCCAAAGGGGGGAGGTTTGAGGGGTCACTTGCTTCCCTCCCCAAGCCTGAGGTCACGTGCTGCTAAACTCCAAAAGGGATGATCAGGGTTGTAGGGTAGGAGGGTGGTATGTTACGTCCAGATATATTATTAGAGGGGTCCACTGGCTACCCGTGCAGCATAGCGATGACCACAATATTTGAAGTCAACTTCTTCCACGTCTAAATGCTCGATTTAAAGTCGATTTCTGAACTACGGGATGAATGAGTTGTTTAAAGATTTAACGGATCAATATTGGATCAAAAATTATCAATTTGATCTCACATTGTAGAAAACATTCTGCTCTACAATTTGAGCTCAATTCATCATTTTTTATATTCATCATATTGACCGAGCTGGACTCATTTTACCATTTTGTCAGAATGTCTTCTTTGCTTGGACGGACTGTAACCCAAACATTGTGTTGAGATTTATGGATGTCCAAATTGAACAGAAAATTGCCAAAAATTATAAATTTGTTCTCAAATTGTAAAGAAGAATGTTTTCTGCATACTGCAAAAGATACGGACATTTCGATTGTTTCGTGAGCACGAGCCGCCAGTGAATTTGAGTCCAATTTTATGATTACAGTATTGAACCAATCAATATTGACTGAGCTTGAATCTTCTTTGCTCGACCGACCTATGTTATTGTATTTCTTTTATCTCAGGGCTACTTTTATCACTATTTTTTTATTTAAAATAATAATCACAGTACCTTTTTCAATTATTTTTTACTCATTCATTACATGTTTCGACTATTTATAGTCATTTTCAAATGCGTATGAACAAATAATTAAAAAATAATAATTGAATAGGGTACTGTGATTATTATTTATGTTATTGTAGTATGCATTCACGAGGAGTATAGGATAAATCGCTTCAACATTATATTATTCCGTTGGTGTTTTAGTACTAATAAACTATAAAGAGGCTGTTTATAGATGAATTACAGTTCAGTAGAATAACAATAATGGTTACTGATGCACCGTCCAAGCTATAGAATATTGTCAACTTGGTAACGTAGAGGTTTACAGGGAGGTGAAGGGGTTAACAGGTGAAGAGGGTACACTAAAAAGGAAGGTGGGTAACTTACTCTAGTGTCAAAACATTTGTGAGCACCCGGGTGGAGTCCAGTCACGTAGCAGGTTGTTGAGGTAAAAAAATCGCACTTAGCCGTGATGCCAGACAATGCCAATGCAAGCCGACATACATCAAAATGGAGTGTGGAGGGTGTGGGGGGTTGATGGTGGGGGAAAGGGGGGGGGGGGTAACCGATCCGATCGACGAGCGGCGGCCGATCAATATGCCGGAATGTGGATCAAGACCATCATAGGATGGACTTGGACATGCATTGAAGACGGCTTCTTGTCTCGCTGCTCACTGACCATCGACCAGCCATCTACTTTTTCTTCTTCCTCCTCTTCTTCTTCTTCTTCTTCTTCTTCTTCCTTTTATTCTTCTTCTTCTGGGTTTACTCCTTATTTTTTCTACTTCACTTGTTCTCGTCTTCCTTTAAATTTCCAGAATCCTTCCATTTTCTTGCTTTTCATCGTTTATTTCTCATTTTTCTTGTTCTTTTTTCTACCTCTCCTCTACGTTTTTTCCTTCTTCTCCTCCTCCTTCCCATCCCCTTCTACTTCTTTTCCTTCTCCACATCTTCTTCTACTCCTCTTCCTCATTTTCTTCTTCTGGATAAAATTGGTAGAATTGATGGTGATGTTGTGAAATCTCCCCATAATCCAATACCTAAGTTTTCTTATTTTCTTCTTGTACTTCTCTTCGCATGTTCTCTTATTTTCTATTCTCCAGTATGCAACCAATTTTCCTCTACAACGCAGTCCTATTCTCATTCTGGATCTTGAATGGTCGTTGATTTTCTCTCAATTCCTGTTACTATTCTCCCTCTTTATCTCATTTTCTTCTACTAATCTTCTTCTTTGTCATTCGACTGTTTTCAATCGATTTTTCGTCATTCATTCCTGATGTCATTTCATATTGTCATTAATAACAAAAAATTATACGTCAGTTGCAACCTGATGTCATGTATAGTATTTTCTTCCTAAAAAATCTTCATAATATTACAGTATTACACTCCCGTCTCCGTTGATTACCTCTTTTTTCATACATAGTTATCTCATTTTGTATTTTCTCCAACTTCCAATTTTGTAGTTCTATCCTATTCCAATTCTTAAAAACCAGATTTCTCCTATAGTATCTGAATAATATTTCCCTATACACAGTATTAATTTTCAATAAGTATCAGAATATTTCTTGATTCATCTTTCTTAAGAAGATTCCTTCTTAAGAATCTTTATTGAAGAATATTCGGAAACCACTCGATATTACAACAAAAAATATAAGTTTTTAGAAATAATGAGGTTAAAATAAGATGAGATAAAAGATTTATCAATTTATTTTATTCATTCCTCAAAAAAGCAATAAAATAATATACAATATAGAAATTAGACAACAAAATCAATCATCATAATTTATCAGAGTGAGTATTTATTGTGAATTACCAAACGTTTGGCGAATCATCTACATCTACAAAGTGAAATAGAGAAAAACTAAACTCAACTCATTTTAAACCTGGGACATGCTTCCAACCGAAATGATAATAGATCCATCTTAACGGCAGTCAGTATAGGTGGAACGCCTCGCGACTATTAATAGGTTTTGACAAAATCTCAAAGCAACCGTTGTTGTCCTAGGTCAACTACTGGGACCCCCGAATTACGTACGTGACATGTCCCTCCTCCCCAACCCCCAATCCTAAAAACCGGTTCACATTTAAGTTTCAGAAATTTTTCGGAAATTAGCAAACTCATTAGAATTCTCCACGAATCGTAGTAGTTCATTCGCGTTTCCTTATTCATCAATATTGTAGTCCCTCTCCATTACTCTCACTCTCTCTCTCTCACTTTCTCTCTATCTATCTCTCACTCTCCCAATATTTCCCCTCGAAGGTTGGTTATATTTAACTGGCATCAAGTATTCTTCTCATTGCACACAGTTTAACTCTATATGGAACACCGCGGGGAATTAAGATGATGTCCACGAACAATGTTACCATCGCCAGATAAATAATTCAGATCGGAAAATGGAACGCGAGAATTATTATGGGCATTGCATAACAGTTACGCTGAAAACAAAAACATTACTGTAAAAAGGGTTTTGATCCCTCCTAAGAAACGATTCTGAGACAATTTCGATAATAAAAACAATAGAATTTTAATCAATGGTGTTATTTCATAATAAAAATGAATTAATTAGTGATTAGTATTGTTTATATGAATAATGATAATTTCCACTATGAAAGTACATTTATTTTGGCTTCAGAATATCAAGTTAAAATTCTATATTTTTGTAAATTAATGCGATTTCAAGACTTTTTATATATTTGTGTTGCTGTTTTTAATTTTATATAACTTATAACCTCATAAATTTCAAATTGATTCATTATAGTCTTCTATTTTCAAGAGTGGAAATTTGTAAAAATAATGAAAGTGAATTTGGTGGACATATGCTAAGTTTGGAATATTTCTATCAAATTGTGGAAATACGTCGTTTTGGACGTTCTGTTCATATTTTATCCATAGGTATAAATGTATCACAAATTAGGAACTTACCAAAATGGATTATTCAAATGGAAGAAGGTATCAAGTTGGAAGATGTAGAAATATATTTATTCCATCTCATCATTCATTTTTGTGATATTTCACAGAAATAGTAAAGTTGTGAGAGATAATCTTAGAAACAACACTCTACCAGGAACGAAGACACCATTGCAGGGGTTTCCAGTATTGTGATTCCAAGTTTGCTGGTTGGTAGTCTACTCCATTTAGTCTCTAGTCTCCACCTGCATGCTGGCTATAAGCAGGATAATCCCTGTTATTAGGGAACTGGACGCCATTCTAAAAAGCCATATTATAAGCCTTCTTCACATCCCCCACCCTCTCCTCCACAACAGAACTCAGGCCAGTTCCAGTGCTACAAATTATTATTGTAAAGCACAGAGCAGCATTCGACAAAGGAATCAATTCTTTGTATATTTTATGATCAGTGCACCTGCTTTTTCAGCTATCTTGTACCCATACATTTAAGATGATTTCTTACACTGATTTTTAAAAATCTTGTTGGATTTTAAAATGTGAAAATAAATTTCTTCTGCTTTCTAACCAATATTATTGAAAAACAGCAATCAACATAGGACTCGATTCTCGAACTTTGATGATCAGTGTAGACTGTCCAAGCAAAGAAGACATTCTGGCAGGATGGGAAAATGAGTCCAGCTCGGTCAATTTTGGTTCAAAAATTATAAATTTGGTCTCAAATTGTAGATTAGAATGTTTTTGGACTATATTTGAAAAATAATTGTTTCGGAAATACCAAGGGCTATGCCTGATCTTTCTTACCAATGTGTTTTTGACAAGAGATTAATAAACAAGTAAATAAATTTATAATTTTTGAACCAATATCGACCGAGCTGGAGTCTTTTTGCCATCTTCCCCGAATGTCTACTATTCTCGGACAGTCTTTATCTGTAGATAGGATTCTCATCTTGTTTGTTACTTTAAATTGAAAAATTTCGTACCAACTTTTCAAAATTTGTTTGAATTTGAAGTTAAAACTGTATTTCCTACCACAACTTTCCCAATTAATTAAATATTTTTCAATTTTCCTCAGATCGTGAATGACTAGAAAGTTGAATGGGAGGTGGAGCTACTTCTCCAATTTCTTGCTTCCATTCTTAAATGAATTGAATGCCTGATGAAGTAACCAGATAATTTCTTCAAGAAACTACCAACTACGGATATACGAGGGATACTTATTACTGTAATTACTACCTTAATAAATGCCAACTACGTGATGACTGTAATTACCCTGCATTGCGATAACATACTTGTACAAGAAGTATTTCGAACGTGATATCGGAAAAGTAATTTTAATTGAGTAGACTGCGAACATTACTTGGAATAGAGCAAATTGTAGGCCATTGCAGAAAACCTAATGGAGATAGTTGAATGTGGAGTGTGCGCGTATTTTTATGGTTTGCAGTACGAATTGCATGAATTTCTTTCCTGAAAACAATTTATTCCAACTTCTTATAGACAATTCAAACTTGAGTCAAAGCATAGACAATGTATTATTAATATAATGTATTATTATTATAATGATTTATAATAATACATTGTCTCTGGTCAAAGGTTCATTTAGAAGTGGAGAATCAAATTCCTATTATACCCATTTTCTATTAACAAAAATAAAAATTGAAATTATTTACAAAGTGGGAGATAAACCTACAGTATATTAGCATAGGCTACTTACTGACTTTATTAGATCAGATTAACTACTTGAAATTTTTGTATGAGAAGTGAACCTTCAAGATTGATAGTTTGTATTGAATGGATTGAAACCTTCAACAGACAATTGCTTGAAATCCAAATAAATTTAATCACCATTAAACGTTATAACTTGAATATTAAAGTCATTAATATTATATATTATACATTAAACTTATAGTCACAGCCTATGAGCTCATGTAAGCTTCACCCTCATAAAACCAAATAACAAAACTATTTTATAGGAGGAAGAATGAAGGATGAATGTGGTCTCTTTCACTGGCGGTTCGTGCCTATGAAACAGGTGAAGTTCTCTACAGTAAAAGATACGAGCACTTCACCTGTTTCGTGGGTACGATCCGTTAGTGGTTTCTATGTGACTGTTTCAAGTTCTTATTGATCATCTTCGACAGTAACTTAATAAAATAAACCGAGTTAAAAACTTTGGATCAAAATTTAGATCCACAGTTTTGATCAAATGTGCTACAATTCAACTATACGGTTTTATGGAAATGAGACTTAGGCCGGGTTTTTCCAAGCACACTCAAAGTTAAGGGACCCTGAAATTTTGATGAACAGCTGACATTTTCTATGATAAGTATAGGAAATGTAGTAAAGTGTAGTAAACTTGAGGGTCCCTCAAATTTGAGTGTGCTTGGAAAAACCGGGCATTATTCTTATTGAATGAGGGGAAGAAGTCTTCAACAGAAAAACATTTTCCAGGAAACATTTTTCTACTGAGCTATAAAACCTTCACTCAATATGACTATTTCACAAAAAATGAGAGCAGCATATCGATGTGAGGGTGAAATCGATCTTTATCAATCGACACAGTCCTCTCCGCGAACAAAGGACAAAAACTTGAATTTCATCTTCTGCTTTTTGTTGGTGATCTCGTTCTTTAGTCAACACTTAAAATCGGAAACAAGCAGTTGGTACGGGTTATAAAAGTTTAATGGCGTTGCAAGCGAATAATTAAAACAACAACTAATTAATTGGCAAGATGTTGGATAGTGTAGCTGTGACGCAACGCGATTGGTTCATCTTTTCGAGATAGATGATCGATGTGGACGAGTTTTTCGTTCAGTGCTTTACGAGGGAAAGTTTCAGTATTTATTTACTCCGAGCACTTTTTCCGCGCAAATTTATTAAAGACCGGATCCAAAGAATGAGATCCGATTGAATTACAAATGAGCGTGCGCACAAGAGACACTGAAAAAAATCCGCCGCTGAACGAACACAGTGGACGGAATCGATGGTCGATCGAGAATCGACGCGAAAAAAGTCGATCGATATGAAGATCGATCGATCCGAGTATTCAACTAGATCAGGGACGTTGTATTGTACTTTGTCTGGCCGTCCGGTCAAGACTTGTGGAGAACAAGTGGAATGCCATGGAAAAACCTGGCGAAAAACCCAACCAGCTCAAGAATAGGATTAAACTCTGCTTGAGAACTTACATGCAATCCAACAATCAGCCTCAGAAGACAAAAATATGCAAAAAATGTACATACTAGGAACTTGCTACATATTGAGCTGAGAAATAGAATTTTTATTGTACTTGGAAATCAATTAAAACCAGATTGGACAATGTATTTGCAATTCATCTGAGAAATAAAAATATGAAAAATTAATAGGTAAGGAACTTGTTGAATATTCAGCTATCAGAGCTGTCTGACTGAATAAGAATAAAATACATTTGAACTCAGATTGTGGAATGTATTAATTTGCTATTCAACTTAGAAGACAAAAATATGAAATAAACTATAACCCACATGGTTTTCCATGCTTTCATTCGTGAAAAATGAGGTTTTAATATTGTGAAGTGGAACAACCCTTTGGGTCTCCCCACTAATGAAAGCGTCCGCTAAATAAATAATGAAAAATTAATCAATTATAAAATTCCTGAATATTGAGCTAGCCAGAAAGAGGTAATTTCTGCTACTGTAAGCTAAATGTTTCACATGAGCATTTTCCAGAACATACATTCCATTAGTTTTCCTATAAATTATCAAAATATATTTATATATCAAATATTTTATATATTTCATATCAAATATATTATCTTCTTGCTGTATAATGTAGTAATAATTACTGTTCTCTGAGTCACGGACGCGTTTCGAACAATGATGCTGATTCTCAATAAGATATATTATTATTTTACTCTAATAATTAATAAAATAGTAGCCTACAGATAACAATAACATCAATAAAAAATCCTGTGTCACACAACAATTCAATCCAAACTACATTTCATGTTTCCAACAATAATTTTCATCCTCAATAAATTACTGTATTCTACTCTAATCCTCCTCAATTTTAATTAAATTCTTTTAATTACCGCATTACAAAACGTGTATACAATCACAACAAAAATACACCAATTATTGTTGAAAATTAATTCCAAACCCTTCTATCCAAGCCGCTGGTGGTGTCATTTCGCTTCCCAAGAAATGTCTTTTGACTCGCATTTCCACTGTCTTTGATTGTCTACCGACCATATTTTGCACGAGTCACGTGAACGTGCGCGTGTATGCGCGTACGTGCGTTTGCGTGGCGGCTGGCCGTCTGTGCACCGATATCACGTGACAGAGCGTGGCAATTCCTGAGAGAATAGAATCAACTACTCTCTCAATATATCTCTACATATTTTTATTCTCTCTCAACCAAATACAGTACTTCAATATACCTCTTTATAACTCAATATACCTCTCAAATGCTCTCTCAGTATATCTCTATACATTTCTATACTCTCTGGGAAAATCACGTCGAAGCCTATGTCTAGACCGGAGAAGGTAGACGGTGAATTCTACCTCCTTCGAGACACGGGCCCGGGGTCCTAATCATAGTGATGGAGGTAATAATAAACGTAATATCTGCGCGTAATTACTCTGTACTGCCGCTCTGATTGCTCCACCTGTTGCATGCGTTCTCACTTTCTTTGGTGCTCTATGGGATTTCGATTCCACCCAGGGAAGGAAATTGCTTGTTATTTTTTGTTGTTCTTCACAGTGCTTTAGGTTTTCAACAATTTTATACATTCCAGTACTGAACCGGACGGGGTTTGTGTCATTCTCAGTATTCTTTTTACAACAGCATTTATTTCTTATTCTCTTCCACACGAAAATTCAAATGATGTATTTGTTATTCATTCAAATGATACAGAGTTACACTGTTACAATGATACAGAGGTACAGATACACTCCCATAACGATAACTTAAAATGAAATAAATCAAATGCCCTTTTTTAAAACTTCAAAAGTATTATTTTAACACAAGGGTTTTAGTTTTAAAAAAGTATTTGATTTATTCCATTTTATCTTTCAATTATTTTAAATAGCCCCAAGTTTAAAGTTTAATTTTCGATAAGTTAATCTTAACTTCGAGACCTTCACGGGTAGGTCCAATTCTGGCAAGATGGGAAAATTACTCCAGCTCAGTAAATATAGATTCAAAACATATAAGTTTGGTCTCGAATTGTAGGTAACATTCTGATCTACAATTTGAGACGAAATTAATGATTTTTGAAGCAATATTGACCGCGCTGAAGTGATTTTCACATCTTGCCAGAATGTCTTCTTTGCTTGGACAGACTATACCTATTCTAAATTTAAAATGCAATACGAGTGTGCACTACAATTGAAATTGAACTCAATATGCAATTAGACCAAATGCACCGCTTGCATAGGTAAAATGTCGGCTTGGCGAGTTGAGAGTCAAGTTTCAATAAGTAGAGAGTCGGCAAACTCGCGAATCCAATTAGTCGAACAAGACGTACGATGGCCGCGGCTCGGATGACCCCTAATGAAGTCCACTGCTAATTCGCCATTGTCTCAACGGCACAATGGCATTCCGCGGCAAAAATGCAAACCCTCAACGTCTGAAAAGGACACTGAAAAACTTATCTAACCAGAGATGGAAACCTCACATTGGAATGAGATTGTTTTTAGTGAGATGAGCATCAATCCAAGCTCAGTGCACGTGTCTTTGGAAACTAGAGATCAAGTTTTTTTTATTTCGTCTAAGGTACCTGTTTTTATTCAGTATTTTAATATCAGTTTAGTATCAGTTTAACAGTTTATAGTTTAGAATTATAATAATATTCACTGAAGTAACATGGATCAAGAACCACCATCTTCTTAGGGTAATTCGGGGAGAGATGCCGCAGATTTTCTAAAACTAAGCTCCACAGTCCCATGATGCATGTAAAACTAAAGTAATTTTTTTAATAGTCAGTTAAATGTATTAACATATTCAATGAGTGAAAACTATCTATGCAATACATTATAGGGTGCGGGTGAGATACCGCACTCAGAGTGGAGTTATGCCGCATTTAGTAAAATTGACTTCAATTCATTTATTTATGATGTTGAGTGAAACAAATTGAGTTTATTGATAAGGAATTTATTAAACACGCAAAAATAACACTTTTTATATGTTTTATATTACTTATATTTGTCAATGTTCTCATCCACAGTCCATGCAAGAGGTGTCAAAAATGGTAGCCTACAATATTTGTGAATCCACGACTCATTTATTTAGGATCAAGTGAAACGGAATATAATATATAGCCTACATAATGGAGAAATATAACAAACTCGAAAAATAACACTTTTTATGTTCTACATTTCTAAATCAGTGTGCGGCGTCCCTTATGGGAAAAACTGCGGCATGTATACCGGATTCTAAGGCGGCATGTGTCCCATTTTGTCAGGGTGAGACGCCGCACCTCATAACTCTCTTGTCTAGGGAGCCTAGATATCGCAACAGGACGGAATATGTAGCCAGTGACGAGAACTGTTGACTCAAACCAAAAAACGCAAATCCATCGAGCAGTTATGGAGCAATCACAAATCTAAAATGTTTAAAATAAATTCCTGACCCATAAAATTTGTACTCACCTCATATAACTGGGTATAAACCGAATAAAACTAACAAAAGAGTAAACTGACAACACAACACGTCTTCAATGGCCATTGCTTCAACTATTACTGCTACTGGCAGAGCATTCTGGTGATCACTATGAGAAGTAGCAGGGGTGCGGCGTCTAACCCACATGCGGCAACTTTCCCAAATTACCCTATAATAATAATTAATTCGAATCTCCATTTATTTTTATATAATCATCCAGCAGTTGGTGTACTTCAATATTCATTTATTGATTTTTAGATACTTATAAATCTAAGAATATCTAATGATTCTTTCAGTTTAGAATTAGTTTAGCAGTTTAGTAGTTTGGTATTAGTTTAGTAGTTCAGTATTTCTATATTTATTTATTTATTGACATTTTTAGATATTTATATATCTTATAATATATTTTAACACAACATTTCTAGACCTTATTTGAACCTGCCCACCAAATATCAACATTTTCTACCGATTGGTTCTCGAAAAAATTAGGAAAACGCCGATAAACTAAAATATTTGGCGTATCCTTTCTTTCCGTTATTAGCGCGCGTCTAAACATCTAACTGAACATGCCTGCCAAATTTGAACGGATTCGGTTCAGTGGATTTTTAGTTCTGGTGATGAATGAATGAATGAATTAGTGCCATTTCGCTTTTATATATAGAGATAATATCTAATGATTCTTCCAGTTTAGAATTAGTTTAGCAGTTTAGTATCAGTTTAGTAGTTTGGTATTAGTTTAGTATTTCATAAGTAAAGCACCTGATTATTCGTGCATTTAAAGGTCAAAGGTCAAGCCTTAGGTTACATGGAATAAACTCTCCAGGTCGAATCATAATCGCATAGATCGTCTTTCGGGGATGATAAGCCGTCGGTCCCGACCAAGGTGCATAAATATATACTAAACTTGGGTCCCGACTACTTATGTTGTATGGTAAGAAATAGAAATATGATTTCGTATTTACATATCTTTTTATATGATTAACTATGATCATAGAACTATTATCCTGTAATACGGGCCTAAAAAAACTAGTCGTCATCTCTTATCATCATCAACATAATTATTTTAATTATCATCGTATGACTTATTTGTGGGAGTTCCAAAGCCGACATAATCCTAATTTCCTATGATGGGAAATTAATGTGTTAGTTCTTGATTTAAAACACAGTTATTGAAATTTTGGTGATTTTTTTTAAATTTTATAGTCAAACACAAAACGTGTTATACTTGAAGCACTAATCCGCGATCGGAAATTATTTAATTTGAAAAGAATAATAACAAACATCTTCATTATTATCATCATCCCTATCATCACCCATGCACAAGCCTTAGAGTACATGTGTGCTTCACCCTCAGAATACAAATAACAAACAAACAATAGAAATCTACTCTCATTTAATTAGAAATAGAAATCCCAAACTCATTGTAATGAGATGCATATCTTTTTGAGTATCAGAAGAGAAAATTGTTATTATTCTCATCTGGCAATATTTGAGGTTTAGTTTCATTGATCGAAATTTTTGAAATTAAAACTTGCGGTTCACATCCTATTCTCAGATACAACACCGAAACCGATACCTTTATGGAAACGCTTGGGTAGCGTCCTTCAAAAAACATCACCACAAGAAAAGATGAGGATAATATCATAAATATTGCATAAAAGTATTGAGGTTTTCGCGTCGTTGAACACGAACTGGGAATCAATCGACCAATCAAAACCAAAGGAAGGAACTAACCCAAAGTAGATCAACGAAAAACTATATTAGACCTTGTTTCTGCTTTTCTTTTCTATCCATCCTGCAACCGCAGCCCCAACATTATCATTACTGAAGCTAGTTGAGTTTTTGTGTTGATTCACTACATCAGAAATTGTTTCGGCAGCCAATTTTCATGTGTAGGAAATGATTCATCCTCACAAATCTCGTATCAGTGGCCAACATGCTCTTATTATTACCACTACCACATAATGTTTTGACAAAGAAACGACCCCATAATGACATGATTACAGCATTCAGACAAACTGGTTTGGTTTGCTCTGTCAAGTTGAATCAAATTACACAGATCGACTCGGGATTGATTTGGAATGTATGCGATGGAAAATTCGATTTTCGCTATCCACTGTACAACAATAAAAATAATTGATGAAAATAATGAATATTATTAAGATTAAAATGAACATGACTTTGAAAGTTTATTGAACTTGAAGGGTTTGAAGGAATATTAAAACTTGCAAACATACAAACCAATGTTGTAAATAATAAAGCAATTTGAATTTGAAAAAAAGATTTAAATTGTATAATCATTTCCCTTCATTCCCATAGAACAAAAAATACAGGCGCATCAATGAAGATCAGTTGAGATATAGATAATATAATACGGTAATTAACCAGTCTATATTATTCGATTATACAGTTTCTGTGGTGCAGTTCAGACTTTAACACTCATACATAAAGGATTTAGTTTAAAAAAAAGTTATAAAGAATTTAGTTTCTACTTTTTATAAAGTAGTGAAGGTGACATAGAGGTAATTATCCATCAAGGTTAGTAAATCTACCGGGATCTAAACGCCTTTGGTTATCCAAATCAATTGAGAAAACAGAATATCGCCGAAGACACATTGATTCATTGACGAAAGTGGGTGTCAATTCTTTTGCAATTTTTGAAACTTAATTTGGGTTACAAACTGCGCTCCTGAAGATGAATTAAATAATTAGTCAATCAGACAGATTGCTTACTTTCGACCAGAGTCAGATTCACAGGCTTCAATATTACACACGTAAGTCTAAAATATTAAATGTAAATGATATGACAAAAAGTAAAGTAAGTAGTCTACAATCCAAATCAACCTGAGAGAGGGTGAATTTGAAAGCTAAACAGAAAAGTGTCGAGGCTGAGGGTTGGTTGAAAAATGCAAATAGTCTGATCATTGATAGATTAGAGTAAATTGAGTTCCGAGCGCGAGAAAAAGATGTTCAAGCAATCGAGGGTGGGCCCTCACCTTTCACCCTCATAGAATTTGGTTTTGGCAGGATCAACTTGCATGAGATTACAATATTCTGGTAGAAAATGAGTTTGGAACATGGAGAAAGAAGAACAGAATTACGGGGAGAAATGGAATTGGTGAAGTCAAAATCAAATTCTACTTACGATGTGAAATAGGTTACTTCATTGAGACACCAAATCATAAGAGCTCTTTTACCTGTGAAGAAAGAAAACAGAAGTCTTAATAAATCAATACTAAATAAACATCGAATCAAATACTGTATGATTATGAATGAGACATACACTTCAGAAGTACATTACCAATGAGAACGAATTTTATTGAAAAATACGTTCATCACTTTTCGAATTGCTATACGATACGAATATGAATTGATGGATTTTTTAGAATGGATGTCTAAAAAAGTTATAAATCTTTATTGTTTTTAAGAAATATACATGGATTATTCAAATTCACGTACTTTTCCATACATTTTTAATCACTATCCTGAATTTCACAATAATTATACAGAACACCTCAAGAGGGTGATTAGATTGATTGATTATTGGTAAATCTCTTATCATTGGAGAGCTAAGAATGTGAGTGGCTTGTACGCAATAATAAATACCACATATGTATACCATATACCAATACCAATACCATACCATAACAATCAGATAAAGATATTTTAAAAATTCCTAAAATTTTCAGGTCATGAATCCTCTTTTTACTAAGAAATGGTTATAATGACATGCCTCCAAGATGCTGTAACCCCTATTTTCATCTCCCTCTTCACCTACTATTCCCTTATCTTCTCATGTCCTTCCTCTCCTTTTTGCTCACTCCTTCTCTATCCATTCCCATTCTTCTCTCACTTTTCCCAAGAAATTCATAATTTTCCCCCCATCATTAAACGAGATCAGTCTCCTTTGATGACAATTTTTTCTGAAGATAACAAAAGTGTGTACCTTTAGTCACGGCGGTGTGTCTTGAAACTTCGAAAGAAAAACAGATGTCGCGGGAGAGTGAGAGCTACTACGAATAGGAAACAAAATTGGATTTAGAGAATTTGAAAGGATATTGAAAAGAGATAGTGAAAGATGGTGTGAAACACAAAGAGAGTTGGAAAGTAATGAGAGAAAGAATGAGAACTGAGAGACAAGGGGAGAATGAGAAATTGAGAGTGAAAGAAAGATTGAATAGTAAGAGAGAAAAGTTGTAGGAGATAGAAGATAGGAGATAAGTGGAAAAGAGAAAAAAGGTTTGGTAGATAGATGGGTAGATAGAAAGAGAGAATAATTGAGAGAGAGAGAGAGAGAGTGAGAGAGAAAGAAATGTTCGGCAGCGGTGTTTGGTTGAAAGCTGTAAGTAAACAATGGCACTATTCTATGCTATTATCAGAAGACACATCAGTCAGTCACCTACTGTAGTCAGGTCGAGCAGAGAAGACATTCTAGAGAGATGGGAAAATGACTCCAGCTTGGTCAATATTTGTTCAAGAATTATAAATATGATCTTTGTAGTAGATCAAATTGTTTCCTACAATTTGAGATAAAATTGATAATTTTTGAATCAATATTGACCGAGCTTGAGTCATTCTCCCATCTTGCAAGAGGCTCTTCTTTGCTTGGACAGACTATAACTGCTGTCTCTTCTCCACCCTTGTCTCATCCAATCTTCAATTTCTTTTCAATCTCCTTCATTCCCCACCGATCCTTTTCCATCCTCCTGCTGTATTTTTCACCTTTTCTCAACCGCCTCACCTTCGGACCGTTTCGCATCAAGGAAAACCTACCTTGAAAACTACACACACATGCAAAAAGTTTGTTTATTTCGTCTCAATTGATCTTGAACGGATATAGTGTCTCTCCTTACTCCAACTTTTCGCACTTGATTTTTCTCCACTTAGTATTTTCAGCTTCTAGTTCCTCTATTACATGCTTTTAAATGTATCCTGATTATTATTCTTCATCTTCTCCTCATAGTCTCTTGCTTCATCCACTTCTTCCAATCTCCCATATTTGCCCTTAACTTCTATTATACATCCTCTCTCACTTTCCTTCTTTCTTTCTTTCTTTCTTTCATCGATGTTCTCCTTTCTAGTTCCTTCTTATTATTTTATTTCTTCTTCATAAAACTGCCCTACTTCAATCCTATACTTCTTTATTACTCATTTTCCTTACTTCCACTTTTCTTATTCCACCTTCTTTTGATCTTTTTCGTCTTCCTCTTTTTCTCCCACTTCTTCTTCTTCTTCTTCTTCTTCTTCTTCTTCTTCTTCTTCTTCTTCTTCTCCTTCTTCTTCTTCTTCTTCTTCTTCTTCTTCTTCTTCTTCTTCTTCTTCTTCTTCTTCTTCTTCTTCTTCTTCTTCTTCATCTTTTTTTTTCTATTCTTCTTCTTCTTCTTCTTCATCTTCTCCTTTTACCGGCAAATTAAACTGCAGCCGAACTCATCAATCTGATTAGAAATAACCTGACTTCAAAAACCATAACTAAACACAGACTAGAATACCAATAGACGTCTGATTTCATATTCAATCAATGTCAGTGGTACACCTTCAACTCCTTTTATTAAATTGAAACCCTTTTCTTGAACGGGCGCCATCTTCTCAGGTGCCCAATTTCATCATAGACTCCATAAAGTGCTCCAGAATAGAGGTAATCATTTATACGCTACTAAAAAGTGCTTTCATGAAGCTACGTTATGGAATTATATTACTATATTAGCTTAGATAAATTAGCGTATTGTTATAGACTATGATATTATTCTTCAAATTAAAATGAGGGTTTCATGCTTTTGTAATGCGCATCTTAAATGTTATAGTCTGTCCAAGCAAAGAAGACATTCTGGCGAGATGGGAAAATGACACCAGCTCGGTCAATATTGCTTCAAAAATTATAAATTTGATCTTAAATTGTAGAACACATTTTGATCTACAATTAGGGTCCAAATTCATGATTGTTGAACCAATATTGACCGAGCTGGAGTCATTTTCTCATCTTGCCAGAATGTTATCTTTGCTTAGAGAGACTGTACTAATGTGAAAACCTACCAAGACCTCATGCAGACTTTAAACATACTAACCACCCCCTGTGTTTTAACGACACATCATTTCAGTAGAATATTCAATATGTCTGATGTTCGGCATCTTGTGACTGGCTCAAAGTGTTACTGATTATCCACTTTCTCATAGACGCTGATTGATATAGCTGAGCAATTTATAAATGAAAAATCGAGTTTCATCCGATGAGTTGGATGCAAGCTGAGTAAAAGATTTGTTTGACTTTGAAATATTATTGTGTTTTGTCTGCAATCATTTACTTTGTTTGGGAACATTGTGTTTTTCAAGACTGGTTTTTAGGCTTGGAATAGAATAGTATACAGGTGGACTCGAAATATTCAGTAGTAATAATAATTCAGTATTAATTATTGTATAATACAATATTCATAATTCATATTATTAAATCATAATTGAGAAAAATGAGAGTGATTTCATATTTCTCCACGAAAAACAGTCTTCCTACAAGCCATATATGGATAGATGTACTCCAGTACAGTATATATTTTTTTTAATGGGTTGGGCTTTTGTAACCCTTAGCCACCGCGACCGCTATTCGATCTTTTGTGGCATCTCCAGTACAGTAAATGTGTATAGAGGTGTTTTTTGAGTAGGCTATCAATGTCAATAAGAGAAGAAATTTGAACTAAATAGTGTTAAAATAAGATTATTTCTCCAATCAATAAGTGTTCAACAGTATAAGTGTTTATAGTACGAACGAATGGATATAAAATTGACCCTTCATCATACCAGAAACTTGTCAAACTTATTGCTGAGAATAGATAATTATTAAGATATGTGGGTTTGAACAATTTATGAATGGATAAATAGTTCACATGCTACCTCGTATTTGTATTTGGTTGGTTTTGGCCTGATTTTCATAACACACAAACCGCCAATGGATTTTCTCGTATCTAGTAAGATTTATAAAGGGAACAAAAAGCCAGGGTCATTTTCCCATCTTGCTAGATAGTCTTCTTTGCTCGACCAGTCTATATTTTTGTGATAAGACAAATCATTTCAGGATAATACTTGTTTTAGTTTCTGATTGGAATTTGAATAGAAAAGGATGATAAATCTAAAAATATCCATATCTAATGAAATAGATATGGAACCTCGAATATCATATGAAGAACGAAAATTCCTAATAGGTCGATTCTTAATAGCTCATCAAATGCAATTGATTTCTATCCTATATCAAGACCTGGAAGAACTTTTCTCTGTATAAACGAAAAATCAAGACAGACTTTTTTCCTGGAGTTTGTAGACATATACCAGCGCAGGTGTCACTCAGACTATCATGTAAATCAGAGCACCGCGATCCCAGTTATTAGACTCGGCATCAATCATCATTTCCCCATTGGCCACGCGTCACACCTCCACGACAAACCAGGACAGAAAAAAGGAAAGACTTCACAAGAAAATAACCAAAAGAGCCTGATTACAAATCCCCAGGGTTGTACATAATGCATAATACTTACCGACTAATAACATATTCATGCGTCTGAGCGGGAGAAGGACTTTGACAGAGAGGGTGACACCAAGCAACCGAAGGGGAATTTCTTTCTCCTTCTTTTGATTTTTCTCACTTCTTATTATTCTTCTTCATTTTCTCACTTCTTATTCTGCTTTTTCTTCACGTTCTCACGCGGAAGTTGTTGAAGAACTCCGACAGTGAGAAAGGAGAAAAGGAAGAAGAATATGAAGAGACGATGAGGGGAAAATGGAAGAAAGAGGAGGAAGGAGGAGAAGACGAAGAAGCAGAGAAAAGTGGAGGAGGATGAGGTTGAAAAGGACGAGGAAAAGGAAGGAGGAGGAAGGGGAAGGAGTAGTAGAAGAAGAAGAAGAAGAAGAAGAAGAAGAAGAAGAAGAAGAAGAAGAAGAAGAAGAAGAAAAAGAAGTAGAAGAAGAAGAAAAATAAAAATAACAAGAAAAAGGAGAAGAAGAGGAAAAAGAAGAATAGTAAAAGAAGAAATTACTTTTTTGAGAGAAGTAGGAGGAGAAAGAGTCGTTGGAGAAGGAGGTGGAGGAAAAGGAGATGAAGGAGGAGGAGGTGGAGATGAAGGAGGAGGAAGGGAAGGAGGAGAAGGGAAGGAGGAGGAGAAGGAAAAGAAAGACAAGAAGAAAAAAGATAAGAGGAGGAAGAAGAAGAAAAATAAAAATAACAAGAAAAAGAAAAAGGAGAAGAAGAAGAAGAAGAACAAACGAAGAAAGTACTTTTTTGAGAGATGTAGGAGGAGGAAGAGTCGATGGAAAAGAAGAAGAAGAAGAAGAAGAAGGAGGAGGAGGAGGAGGAGGAGGAGGAGGAGGAGGAGGAGGAGGAGGAGGAGGAGGAGGAGGAGGAGGAGGAGGAGGAGGAGGAGGAGGACGAGGACGAGGAGGGGAATGAGGAGGAGGAGGAGGGGAGGAGGAGAAGGGAGAAAAGAATAAGCAGGAGCAGGAAAGGGAGAAGGGAAAGAAGAAGAAGCAAGAAAAGGAGTAAGAGTTAGAGAGGGTGGTGAGGAGGAGGAGGAGACGAACAAAAATAAGAAATGGAGGAAGAAGAAGAAGAAGAGAAGCAGGGAGAAGAAGGAGAAGGTATTTTTTGAGAGAAGAACATTGTAGACAGGAGACTAAAATAAAGAAGGAATACTTTGAAGGCAGGTTGTTCTTCACGAACCCCTCGCCAGTCTTCATCTAATTTGAATACGAATTGGATGTAAATAGTAATGTTATATACATTATGTACATTGAGTGACATAATATATCTCCTTTTCTTCTCTCCCCAAATCTTCAAATCAAGAGAAGATACTGCAGACAATTGGAAACATATTTTGTTAGCAATTTCTTATCAAGGGTGTTTCGGATTAAAAGATTTGTTGATTCAGTTATATGGATATCAGACTTATATTGTTATGGATAAGCTGGTAATAAGCTGATATGCTACTATTTATATCAATACTCGTATATCCTTTCCATATCCACATCCAGCATAAAAAAGGATACTTATAAATTACTTTGGATTACTAATCTAACAGTAGGCCTACTAACACATACAGTAGAAATAATAATCGAGACATTCGTAAATATAATAAAGTCCTCAATTACTTCAGACATTAAATAAGATTAACTAATTGTTTCGTCATGCATTAGTCATGCTCAATTTTCAAATCAATTCTGAACAAAATTTCTATCTCTATTGCATTGGAAAATTCAATCCCAATAACAAGCTACAATCAAGACCGGTAAAATAAGAAAATTTAATAAAATCCGATAAAATTTTATGTATTCCAGCTCGTTTTCCAATCTAATTCGAAATTCAATCCAATTCAAAATACAAATCAATAATACTGTATCAATGGCATAATAATGTATTAATATAGTGCATACTCGCATACCAAATAAATTTCAATCCAAAATAAAAGTTCCATGAACTATTCAACTAAAAGTTCAAATGAATGGCAGCATATTATATTGAGACAAACAGAATATACGTATGAGTAATATACAGCATGTAATATCTATATTCATCCATATACATCTATATCTAAATCTATATACATCCTTGTAACATGAAACATAGTAAAAGCGTGTGCTTATTATATATACGTAAATCGATGACCAATCACTATAATGACAGGTGGAACAGAACGGATAGGATGTGAGTGCGCTGCAAAGAAAAATAAGGAAATAAATAAAAAAAAATAAGTGAGCGGATTGCAAAAAGTTGAGAAATTTTGCAATTGACCGGTTAGGCCAGACCAGACTAGCCGGCATTCGTATAGCCTATTCCTCAGAACGCCCCCACAAAATCATTACAGCCTCAATTTCAATTTTTTGCAAATTTTTTATAGGATTCCAGTCAAATTTGAAAAGCGATCCTTCCTCATACATCGATCATTAATGCTTGGATTATTGGAGTATTTTTGGCACCAAAGTACTGGAACTCAACTTAAAAGTGGTAAGTGGTAAGTAATTGTTCAAGATTATATTGCCGATTGAGGATTGTCATGAATTATATTATAGTGAACACTAAATTTCCAATGTGTTCAATTTGAAGTTTACTCCAGCTTTTTAAATAAAAAATATTTCTATAAAAATATGAATATTTATAGCACGATAATCCGTCACCAAAACTGTTAATTTTTAACTTGATGGAAAATGTTATTTCACTTTGAGCTTCTCTACAACTACCAAAGCTTCATTTAGCTTCTTCATAATAATTGACGTAATCGATTCCAATCACCCAAAACTTTGACCGCACAATAATAGCACTTAGTATAAAATAATAATTTCCAAATTGTCTACAAAATTTCCGAATCAACCCGATCACATCCGTCCCTCAATCTGACCCAAAGAGCCTTCTTCCTTAGCATTCAGCTGAACCGATTTTTTGTCCAATATACTATTTTTTCTATCAATAATTACCTTAATAAGCCTACTACGATCGTTTTCATCAGTTATAATAATAGTTTCACCATAGAATACATAGTATATATGTATATAATTATAATTAGTATGTATGGTATAGTTATAATAATGAAGATCGAGTCATTAAACGTTGTTTTAATCGCAACCTTCAGAAACCTTGATAGCGGGTGTGTATTACAGTCTGTCCAAGCAAAGAAGACATTCTGGAAGGATGAAAAAATGACTACAGCTCGCTCAATATTCGTTCAAAAATTATGGATTCGGTCTCATATTGTAAAAAACTATCTGCTCTACATTTTGAGACCAAATTTATAGTTTTTGAACCAATATTGATCGAGTTGGACTTATTTTTCCATGTTGTTTGAATGCCTTCTTCGCTTGTACAGACTAGTGGGGGTTGTTGATGAGGGGTGTAGGGGGGGAGACTTCCAATCAGTGAAAGTGTTTACCGGAGATTGGTATAGTCTGTCCAAGCAAAGAAGATCCTCTGGAAAGATGAGAAAATGACTCCAGCTCGGTAAATATTGGTTCAAAAATTATTGATTTGGTCTTAAATTGAAGATATGAATGTTTCCTACAATTGAGACCAGAACAATAATTTTTGAACCAATATTGACCGAGCTGTAGTCATTTTCTCATCTTGCAAGAGGGTCTTCTCTGTTTGAACTGAATATATTTCGGGCTGGATATAATACCTTTCCACGGTGGTTGGCTGATAATGAAAATTGATTACACGTTTTTTGTGGACCCCAGCCGCCACCAGACCAACTCAACTCCTGCTGAAGCAGCTAGCAGTCAATGCCTGTGGGAACGTTTAAGCGAACTGAACGAATAAAATAGAAAAAGACTAAGATCGAAGTTAAAAAGAAATCAACGCAATCGATTAAGGCCCATCTCCTTAATAAGGAGCGGCCTTGTTGCTGCAACCTCTATTATAAATACGCCTGTCGATCTCTATTCGATACTTCAAGCCGTTCAAGCCTCCTTCTCACTCAGTATTTCTCTCTCTTTCTCTTTTCTTTGAAAACATAATCCATTTATCAATATTCAAATGATAATGATCGAACAATGCTACTACAAAGAGTAAGTTATATTTTCTATATAATATCTCTAACTGTATTCTCCTTTGAATATTTCTTAAAATTTGTAATATAAATTTTAAAAATTGGTAAGAATAAAGGTAGTATGTACTTTGAAGCACCACTAACTGTATTCTTCTTTGGAGGTTTCATAATATTTTTAATAGAAAATACGAAAATTAATGGAATGAGAGTAGTCTGCACTTAACAATGTCGTATTTTCAAATTTTGATCAATACTTTTGATGTATAGTTCTGAGTTACTAGCCAAAGATCATGTTGAATGGAGTGATTAGATGTGATTTCTATTTGATTTGATGTTTTCTTGTTCTTTTTTATGCTATTAGGAAACGTTTTTAGATTACAAGGTAGAAAAATATATTCTTTTATATTTATTCTACACTACATTTCTCAACAATCTCCAAACATGGAACTGATTAATGATTGAAAAACGAAAGATTCCTCTCCCCAAGATTACACTTGTTACTGCCACTAATCAGGAATTATTACAAAATAAAAGAACAATTTTTATAGATTACATGTGGGTTTATGAACAGGTACAATCTGAAGGCTACTAATATCACAATCTGAAGTGATTTGCTTCGAAAGACGACTACATAAATATGGTCTGTCCAAGCAAAGAAGACATTCTGGCAAGATGAGAAAATGACTCCAGCTTCATCAATATCGATTCGCAAATTATAAATTTGATATCAAATTGTATAAAACATTCTGCTCTACAATTTGAGAGCAAATTTATAATTTTTGAAGGAATATTGGCTGAGCTGGAGTAATTTTCCCATCTTGCCAGAATGTCTTCTTTGCTTGGATATACTATATTAGAAAAGCTATTTGGTTGTATTATTAAAGAAATTGGTCCGAACCAGAAACGAGCTTTAACAAAACATTTTCAGGGAGTCATTAGCCGTGGAGGCGCCACATGTAAATAACGATGACTCCCTCATGTTCGAGACTAGTTTTTGATAAATAATCGCTCTCCCGTTCGACCAATAATAATCAGTGACCGAGAAATCGATTAAATTTGGTAGGTAGTCTATGTGTCTGTTGAAAATTTTCATATAATAATCATAATCATAAGGAAAATATAGAGATTTCACTGTTATTATGAAGCAGTAGGTATAGAATCTAATCTTGGAACCCCGAACTGAACTGTAGGTAATTCTCAAATTGTCATATTTGGTAACAGAGCTCTAGACTGAGTGGATTATGGAAAGTTATATTTTCTTCGGAATAATCACTGATTAACAATATACAGCTAACATATCCCCGTAACATTCAAATTACGTAACGTATCCTAACGTAAATGAATTATTATAACAATTATTGGATTTCAAACACATATAGAAATAATTGCAAATGAGGATGAGGGAACAGGTTTCAGACACCGTAGTGTATAAGCAGTCTTTGCAAGTAAGGGATTCTTCGATCCCTGCTATAGGGTATAGTCTGTAGTCTGTCCAACAAAGAAGAGCCTCTGACAAGATGAGAGAATGACTCCAGCTCGGTCAATATTGGTTCAAAACTTATTGATTTGGTTTCAATGGTAAAAAACCGTCTTCATAGTAGATCAGATAGTTTCCTACAATTTGAGATCGAATCAATAATTTTTGAACCAATATTGACCGAGCTGGAGTCATTTTCTCATCTTGCCAGAGGGTCTTCTTTGCTTGGACAGACTATACCACCTACCAACTACGAATATCATTCCTATCAAACATGAGCAGAAATTATATAGAAACTACTTTTGTATATTAAACTGTAAATTTATCTGATTGGTGTGTCTACAAAATTATTTTGACTAAAATTTGGATGAAATTCTTATTCTTCTTGAAAATCGATGAGAAATTAATGATTAATTTCTGAAATGCAATCATCATTTCAAGTAAAAATTGAACAATCATGGAAAAATGAAAATCGGACACTTGGAAAACCAGATTTACACGACCACTTAAACTCTAATACAATTGGTAGTTTGCAATAAACAGAAAACTCTAATTCACGTTTGAGGTTGTCTGGTGATATGTTTTGTAACATGGGATTATCTTTGTAAAAGGTCTTAGAAGACGGCCTCTCTAAAGTTCCAATACTGATGTGAGGCAATTGAAATATTGTTAAATTGAAAATTTCTTCATGAGGCAAAAAAGAGCATTAGAATATTATTGACACAATTCTACTTTCAATTGAGATATTTCAACCTAGATATTGAAATATTATCCCCAAAAAAATTAAATTTTTTATTGCACCCAACAATCACTACCAACATTCCTTCATTTTTTACCTTTCGATACCACCATTAAAACAATGCTTCATAAAACTATTTTGGTTACGCCTGAGACATATTAGTCGTAATTGCCATTCCTGGTCGAAATTTCAACTCTTCGGTTCGTCAAAATGAGAGAAAAATAAAAAAGAATAGGAACAAGAGAAAAGAACGCAAAGACAGTGTTGAAGGATGATGATAGGTATAATACGCGATATAATAGCAGTTTTTATTGTATATTACTCATTTGATTATGACAGATGTGACTTCACCTCTAATATTCTCATCTCTCTCACTCTCACTTGTTAGCAGATAATTTCATTTCCTTGTTCTCTTTCTCTTTCTCTCTCCCACTTTCGGGTTCAAACACAGACAGGGTGCGGAAGGTGAATTAATCTGTAATTATAGGGCTGGGCCGTACCTAGATTACAGAGCCCCTTGGCCACACACAAACACGGCGACATTACACTAGATGGAATTGAAATGGGAAAATCTGAGATCAGAGGCTACAATCTTGACCCGCACTGATTCACTCCCGAAATTAATTTCCAGTTTTTTACGTATACATCGAGAAAACCAATGCTGGAGCACTAGAATGTGCGTTTCTCAAGGAAACAACCTTACTGAGTTAATATTACTATTCATTTGATAAGTTTACTATTATCAACAATGTTGATGAGTTGAATGAAGTTTCTTAATAAGTAGTGACATAGTCTGGGTGACAAATGCGAAAAAAGGGGGTAAACTTTTTTGTGGTATGTCGTTGATTTTTTGATCGATTATGATAGATTTTGATGTGTAGATTCCGAATCCGAGTGATGCCAAGCTGTAAAAGTTGAGCATTTTTGTAATTCAAGATGGCGGCCAAAATTTCGGTTCTATTTCTAGTCTACCGCGATTTCCGTCAAAACGAAGCGTCGGACGAACGAAAAAAAATCATTCCTATCTTTTTTTTAGTAAATTAAATTTCCAAGAGAATGGTATCAGATTCATGTCTCTATCCTTTTCTGGAACCAAGTTATGATTTTTAAAAAAAGAGGCTGAGAATAATGAGAATTTGAGTAGCCTATTTTTAGTTTCTGCTTGCTTAGATCTTCTGACGTATTGATTTGAATCGTGTGAATCAAAATCCCTCTGGGGATAATTTTGTCCTCTACAATTTGAGACCTAGTATACCTTTCTTTCTTGTAGAATTTATGAACTAGGGCAGATTTTACCCGGTTTCCTCCTCACAGTGATTTAGAGTTCATTATTATGTGACCTGATCGCAGGTTAAAAATTTTTCTATAATATTTTGTAAGTTGGGTAATCAAAAACTTGAAAATATTGTTGACGATTATTAGTTAAACCCTATATTAAACCTTTACGTTCAGTCTGCTCCTTGTGCGCTTCAACAGCTGATTCTAACAATTGGAGTTGTCATTACTCTACGTCTAGATTATGCTTTTTGAATAAAACAAACTTTCGGAACCTGTAGCTAAGGCCCAGTGGAAATCTGCATCGAGAGGAGTTGAGAACTATAGAATCAAACGAGTCTAAATATTAAGGGGAATATTTGAAATGAAAAATGAGCTTAACTCTGTATTATTTTTTTGACAATTTATTCAGACGATTCCATTGAGAAATCCGTTACAAGTTCTGATAGGTGCTTTATCAGCTATTAGTGTGTTACATCTAAAATGTAAAATTGGAGAAACAATTAATTATAAATCAGGAGTATGTTCCATCCTTGTATAGCTGATGCCAAGAAGTTGGGCGGTTTCCACTGTCTCTTGTACGTAATGTGAGCTACTAATAATTGATGTGAAACATATATTCTTCATATATATATATCATATATTCTTTCTTCTGATTTCAAAAACATCACCAAGGTGAAGCTAAATGACATCTCTTATTATATTATTATCTCATATATTGACAACATCAGCTGTTGGAGAGCACAAAGAGCAGACGAAGCCGCATAACTTTTTGGATCAAGCAGGAGCAAACAAAATTCCTATAAAAATCCACATAATCCCTACCGATTCTCAACCCAAACTAGTTCATCATATAGGCGCTTTCCTCCCGGCAATATATTTCACGATATTTATATTTATTTACCTGGATACCCTAGACTTAGTTTACAGTGTGAGCAAACAACCTGTCTATAACCTCCCATATCCGATCTTTGTGCTAGAGGTGTGTTACCTTCATAACTATTTATATATCTCTATTAACAATACTTATATACACCCGAGGTCTAGCAGCGTGCCCAGAATGCATTAATATCCTCCAATGGGGTTTTACTATGCGAGCACTGACAACTTACTGCCTATAGTCTGTCCAAACGAAGAAGACATTCTGGCAAGATGGCAAAATGACTCCAGCTCGGTCAATATTGGTACAAAGATTACAAATTTGTTTCCAAATTGTAGATCAGTATGTGTACTACAATTTGAGACAAAATTTATAATTTTAAACCAATATTGACCGAGCTGGAGTCATTTTCTCATCTTGCCAGAATGCCTTCTTTGCTTGGACAGACTGTGAGCAGTTATAATTGTGACCGTCGTATAATATTCTACGTCATCTAAACATTGCTGTAAACTACACGGTTAATATATCTTTCAGTTAACTTTATTAGCATATTTATTATTGGCCGTTGATCCGTACTTTCTGATTTTTATCAGTGTATATTTATCATGTCGTCAATTGCATTACTTTTTCATTCTGTTTGTTTTTACCTTCTTGGAAAAATCTACACATACACTAGCGGTATTTATTAGCTTGGATATCGATTGATACGAGTACATTGTGTTCTACACTAGCTGGGTATTAATTTGTGGCTTGTATCTTGTATCTTCAACTTTATCTTGTATCATAAGATGTCGTAGGCTTTCTGAGGCGGTAGGAAAAGAGAAAGGTGTATTAATTGTCAATAGGTTATTGTTTTTATAGATTATTAATTGTCACTATACAGTATTGTGCTCAGTTGGAATAATTCATAAATACTGTAAATTATTAATCTTTGTACTGTATTATATATTTCATTGTATCATTACAATAGATTATTTCACTTGGTATTATATTATTTGGAGAAAGGTGGAGGTTTTATGACTGGCGGCTCGTACCCACCAAACAGGTGAAGTGCCCATATCTTCTACTGTACAACACTTCACCTGTTTCGTGAGCACGAGCCGCCAGTGGTTTTATTTGAAATAGTAATGAAAATAATAATAATGTAGGTCCATCCTACCATATCCTACAATAAGCTATCAACCATACTCTATTCTATACCACCGGTATATGAACATTGATGTATTTTTTTAGTGCATAAAAGATTATGTTTTATTAAATTATTTTTTTGAATTATATTGAGTTTAAGAGGATTGTTTCAAGAGGCTAACTAAACGACAAGTTGAACACTAGAATAAATAGAACATTTAATAATAATTATAGTATATATTTATGAAAAGCCTAATATTAATGAGTTTTCACCAGCCTATCACACAATGAGCAAGAATGTTATATAGAAGTTACAAAGTGCACTGGCGGCTCGTACCCACGAAACAGGTGAAGTGCCCGTATCCTTTACTGTACAGCACTTCACCTGTTTTGTGTGCACGTGCCGCCAGTGACAAGTGACAATGATAATTATTCATATCGAATTATAATTTTATGTTGCTAAAATATTTACGATTAGCTTACTTTCTTAAAATATGCCAAAAGATTTAATGCTACTCTCATTTCAAGTAAAGTTGATAGTTAATTAGTTAATGGTAGCTTACAGTTAATTGATAGCCTAGTTTAAATAGTATAGTACACCCTGAGTTCAAATAAACAAGAGCATAGTTTGCAGTAAATGAGGGAAATAGTTGTAAAACAGACTCCAACAATACTGGCGGTTATAGAATGTCTGTTATTGGTTCTCAGCTCTGTCAGGACAGTCTGAAGCGGTCTGCGAAAGCGGAACGGTATAACTGAGGTTGATCTTGACTCGGTATGCACTTGCTGACCGCTTGTCGACGATCGCGAAAGAGCTGAGCTTTATTAAAAGATATTCACCAACCGCCTATTTTGTTGGCGTCTACTTTTACTCAAGAACAAACTGTCCAAATAACAGTAGTTTACTTTGCATAAGAAAATAATTTAGCCACTTTCTAGCAGCTCCAATTCTTTTGTCACTTTGAATCTCACTCATTCAAGCTCATTTACTTCATTGTACTTTCTACTAGGACACAAAATCACGATCACCCAAAAACAAAATAACAAAAAAAAAACTGGGAAAGGTAAACACACTGTGACATGAAACGAAAGTGAACACGTGATACACAAAACAATAAGATGATTCAAAGCAAACAATGGATTCTATCTCGACATTATCATTCAAACAAATTGAAATCATTGATTGTCGTCAAAACCAGGACAATATAGAAAGGTAAGATAGGACTAGAAGAACAATGATCAATATTTGACGTGATTGAATTATTCAATTTCTTACTCGTGAAAAATATATAACCGCGTTTGATGAATACTAATATTTATATCGTGAAAGATTTCCATATCAAAAATGCCGTCTGACACAGTTGGTTTAGTTGATCAAAAATCGTTTAGTTGGATTCGATTTTAGATAAATAGAAAAAGAATATTCGTTCAATAGTGTGTTGGGTCATCTATCATCATTTATATCGGGTCTCCGCTTATTTTTATTAAATGAGTTGTAGGTTTTCCAAGATTATATTTCAAGAGATCAATATTCTTGATATTGACAAATCCACGCTGAAATACCTATGGAGATCTAATTGAATTAATCCTTACATATTTCACTGAATTAAATATTTATTAATTATCCAACATTCTTTAATTATATGAATAAGTACACTCTTCTGGAGGATATTTGGAGGAGGCGCCGGGTAACTTACGCTATACGATATATTTTGTAACTTTAACATACGCTTCATTTACCTAAATATTTGGTATTTGAATTAAAATTCAATTTTTAATAAAATCTTTTGTATGTTCAAAATGTAGGCCTAATAATTGTGTGTGAATTTTGAATCAATCTAATATATTCACCATCAAAATCATACGATAATTGAGTAAACACGCTAACCAGCTTTACAAAGGCTATTCTACAGCCATCATTGCATAGACTTCCGATTTGATTATGTGATCTCGTTGCATTGGCTTCGTTAAATTACACGATTTATAAAAGAGTGCAATTGTATTCTTCTTTTTCTACACCTCTCTGATAAAAGCAAGAGAAGAAACATAACCTACTTCTTTCAAAAGTGGAATACATTTTTCAAATTTATCAGTACATGTAATAATTTAATTCAATACTGTATTGCTGTATTAATAAGTGATACCATAACATTACTCAGACTGCATTAACTTTAATTTATCAAAATTCGGGAGATTAATAGTGAGGGTAAAGCCTGTTTTGATCTCCCATAACATTTTAATTAATCTCAATTTGATTATGTATATGTTTCAATTAATAAATGGAATGGAATACGGTATCAAACCCAGAGAGAATAGAATATGAAAATATTTCAAAATAAAATATAAAATATATTTTATTTTCGCTGATCAAATTATATTGATACTTTTTCAAATCAAAAATGAGTAAGCCACTCTCACAGAACTCAATACAAAACTCAACATCTGCATCGACTGAAAAACACGCACTGCAACTGCAACAATCAGCAAATTGATAGTCTGTATTCGTGACGACCAATGCACTTCAAATTTAACGGCCTTCCACTGTGCAATAACATTGGCAGTTCACTGATTGAAAAACGAGTGAGAGATCGGCTCTCAGTCGAGAAAAATCCTTCTACAAACATTTCATGGATCGTTATTCTGTACTTTGTTAAGTGTGATAAAAATTCTTTTCGAAATGGCTCAAGATGCCAGAACAACGGTGAGATTTTATTATGGGCAATTAAAGTTACATTTTATCCACTAAGTAGTAAAACACTAGAATCTTGCAGCTCAAAAACGACTGTCCGAACATTGGTTCAGTATTATTAGTTTAGTTTGAGTTAGTCGTATTGTGAACGTTATTGTACTTGAGTTAGTCGTATTGTGAACGTTATTGTACTTGAGTTGAGTAGTTTTATTGTGTACTTTATCATTGTACTTCAAACTACGTGAAGATTGTTATTTTCTTGTAGGCCTTTGTATTCCATTAATTTAATTTGAAATTCAGTGCACAGTGTGAAAAGAGGAATGAAGTTGTGAGGGTTGATAAGTTCTTCGCGCAAGCTAAGAAGACACGCCTTCACAATACACTTGATATTGTGACGAAGTCTCTTCTCAGCTTGGGAAAACTCAACAATCGTAGATGTCATTACTTTTTAATTCTTTAGTAGATTCAACTACTCGAATAACTATGAAGGAACATTGCCTTTCGACAGAAATCATTAACAATTTGAAAGAAGTTTTGATTTAAATCTTATTTGACATTTACGTCGAGTCAGAAGTTACAAAAGAGTATAGGTAATGAATTTAAGACAAATCAGATACAATATTGAATGAGATCAATCAATTATTACTTTTTTGATAATTTTGTTCACGTATTTACAAATGAAATATGAAATGAACTTTAAGCCACATTTACACCGAAATGTTAATGACTTAATATATATATAATGTTATATAATATAGAAGTCTATATAATAATACGTTATTCCAAAAAGTTATTAACATTCCGGTGCGAACGTGGCATCAGAAGTTTCTATACTACAACTTTTGATCAAATTGAAGCTAAATTTGGATATTATTTATTTAAATTGAAATTTATTTAAACTTTGGCCAAGTTTAACGTTACAGTAGCGAGATTTAAGCTAACGATCCAGAAAGTTCGATAAAATAGGTAGAACCAAAAACAAGGTTTAATCGTGAATGGACTAGTGAGATTTTCTCCACAGCTTGAAATCAAACCATTGGCGGCTCGTACCATTACATAGCTTCCCATGGTCCTTTATGTAAAAGGAGGATATGCTCGTACCCACGGAACAGGTGTAGTGCCCGAATCTATTACTGTACAGCACTTCACCTGTTTCGTAGGCACGAGCCGTCAGTGACTCAAACTGAGTTGAATTTCTCACAAATTTTGAAAATAATAAAGCTTGGATTCAACTTACGACTTGTGTGAGGTGTTGGGAATGTATACAAGTAGGAAGAAACTTGTTGAAGATTCCTTGTACTCACCTTTTTATGAGGTACAAGGAAGAAAATGAAAGACTGATCAGATTGTCTCTCACACAAGTATAGTTCTCTTAATATTAATCTTAAATAGTAGGTAACTTATTTAGTTCTTATCCAAGAAACTATTTTTTTCCTCCCTACCATTTTTGTGTATAGCACCAGAAAAATTACTTGATTCTCAATAATAATAATTCCTAGATTCTCGAAAGTCACGTAATACTACTGGAAATTCGCTGAAATCCATTGATGTGAAAGCACTAATGATTTATCAGCACTATTATTCTCAACCATTCATGGCTCATTCAGGCTATAAATAATAATATAATTACATGTAAATAGTAATAGAATAGTTATTTAGCACACTATTCACTATGTTTCCATGCACAAACAGATCAATCAACTGTAATTATTTTTTCTCGTAATTTTAATAATCTTTCTTGATATTATTCTTTGCGAATCGCTATATTTCATATTCCATTCACAATCACAATACTTCTCTATTTATAAGACTTGTTCTCAAGAAACAAGAAAATCGAAAACAAAGCATGCAGAGCTTCAAATCGCTGCACAAGCAGATTATGGAGAATTCAAGTAGGCTTCATTCAAGCCTAGAAAATTGATCTAGAATGAATTCTATACCAAATGGAAATAGTTGGTAAATGGAAAAACTAATGGAGATAGATGATAGACTGATAAGCTACTATCAGAAGATGATAGTTTTTGGGGAAGGCTCACAGTTTTGCGTTACCCGTGGGCTAGACCTAGACAGCATACTGCACCAAACTATAATAATAGGCTAGTCTTATTTAAACTTTTTCAGAATTGATATCCACTCTGCCGGATCCGGCCGGAGATCCGGTGGCCGGTTCTAAAGCAGTTAAAATCAAATTTAAGGGGACCTGTACAGTCGGTATTTACTGTTTATGGATTTCGCCGGTAAATTACTGTTATGCATTACATTATTGTTACTTAATAATAAGGAAATATGTTGATTTACTTCTAAAGTTGGAAGAACAGCTGACATTTCTATACTAATGCCCGGTTTTTCCAAGCACACTCAAAGTTGAGGGACCCTCAAATTTTGATGAACAGCTGATATTTTCTATGATAAGTATAGGAAATGTAGTAAAGTGTAGTAAACTTGAGGGTCCCTCAAATTTGAGTGTGCTAGGAAACACCGGGCATAAGTATGAGAAGAGCTGGATCAAAAATAAAGGTGATTCAGTCTGTTCCTTTTACGTTACAATTACTAGCTAGTAACTAGCAAGTAATCTTCCCAGATCACTGGATTATCTAATATCTACAACTTATTGTATTACTTATACGTATTACAAACTTGAGGTTCTGTATCATATTAACGTTAATATGCACTGTTTGTATGCACTGAAAGAATAAAATAATATATAATCTTATAGTAGTAGCCTACTGAACCTCTATTCTCTAGTCAGCTGGTCCGGTACAGTTTCGCAGACTATTTGCATGAAACAAACATCAATAATTGTTGGAACGCACAAGGAGCAGATGAGACCGTATTAATTTATGCCTACTTTATTACAATAATATTAATGATTGATAAATCTAAAATTAAAAGACAAGATATTGTGTTTTGATAACAAAACATTGATAATATCTTGTCTTTTCATTCGATAAGAATAACTAGCACAGTATCACCTTCACAACTACTCAACAAGTGATTGATAAAAATGATGAATTTATAATTATGTATATGACTTATACATGTTTATTTTTTAGGTACCTGTAGTAAGGAAATCCTTGCGGCACGTGCAGGTCCATGGGCATGGGCGCATGATGTCCGTGGGCCGGATGGGGATGGGGCGCGCCGGCCCCATAGGGCGAATGGCCCTCGTGGCCCAGCACGGCGGCCCACGCGAATCCACCCGTATGCTCCAGTTCCCCCCCGTGCATGGGCCGTAAACGGCCCCACCAACAACTCAATTACAACCCTAGAATTCAACCACTTTTTCACTACAACACTAGAGAAAGCACGCAAATCATTCTCTATGCTTCAACAGAATCTGTGTTTCACAAACTAACTTCAATAGAAAATTATGCTAAAATACTATCTGATATTCTCGTGAGTTCTCGCATGGCAACAACAGTTGTGAGTTAATAACAACAGTTTAAGATAAACAACAGTTTTACCGCAATAAACTCGTGAAAAGTTCTCTTAACAGACCGGTCCCCCAAACGTCAAACCACGAGGAGGCTGTGACCGCAACTGAGCCTCTTCAAGGGAAATCACCACGCCGGGTGGGTGGAGCCAGAACTGCGCGCGCAGACTAGGGGGCGGAGCTTACGACTTGCACTACTCCACTACGTCCCACCTGTTATTCTACGACCATTCAACCTGGATGCAGTATGCACACGGTGTGTTGAGGGTTGCGTTTGTACGTATTAAAGGCGGATGAGTGTTTGGAAATATTATATTACAATGAAAATACAGACGCATTTTATCCAAATCGTCTATTTTGATGAGAATATAAAAAATGTAATCGTTGATTCCATATTTCAAAATTTCAAATTTCCAATCCCGAATATAAAAACCGATGAATGATATTATCAATTTTGATCCAAATTTGTTAGCTTTTTAGCTAATTTATAAGACTTACTAATACTTGATTATTTTTTCACATAGAGAAAACTGGGAAGCATTTCATTAATGAATGATATCGTATATTGGTGATGGTGAGGTATACAGGTGTTTCAGGAGGAATGTGCAATACTTCTCAGGCTGATTCCTTAGACCAAGTAGACAAAAAATTTCCATGGGACCAACCCTCAAAAAAGCTTTGTTACCGAGATAACCATGGCGGAAAATTGAGATTTTCCAAAACATATTAATTTTTCTAATTTTTTAGAGGCTTCACTCAGGTTAAAAAATAATCAATTCCTATGTAAATTTAGCTGAGGAATCCAATGAAACCAGTTCCAAGTTTGTAACTTCAACGGTTATTGAGATAATTGGGAAAAATATGCTAGAAAATGCCATTTTTCAACAATAAGGGTTATAACTGGATAAGGAATCATAAAATTGCATTTTTTATTAATGCAAGTTGAAGAGAGTCATATTCTGAACAAAACGTTGAATGGCGGCGATTGTGTAAATCTTACCCAAATCTCCGAAATAGCGATCAAAAATCGAAAAATTGACAAAACTTAGCACAAGTGAAACATTTGTGTTTAGTAGCGATTTTTCAATTTTTGATCGCTATTTCTGAGATTTGGGTAAGATTTACACAATCGTCGCCATTTATCTTTTTGTTGTTTGTTCAGAATCCGACTCTCTCCAACTTCCATTAATAAAAAAATACAATATTATGTTTCCTTATCCAGTTATAACCCTTATTGTTGAAAAATTGCGTTTTTTAGCATATTTTTCCAATTATCTCAATAACCGTTCAAGTTCCAAACTTGGAAATAGTTTCATTGCACTCCTCAGCTAATTTTACATAGGAATTGATTATTTTAGAACCCCAGTAGAGCCTCTAAAAAAATCAGAAAAATTAATATATTTGACAAATCTCAATTTTCCGTCATTTTTATCTCGGTAACAAAGCGTTTTTGGGGGTTGGTTCTATGGAACTTTTTTGTCTTTTAGTGTAAGGAATCAGCCTGAGAAGTATTGCACATTCCTCCTAAAACACCCTGTATAATACTACAGTTATACTGAATAAAGTTTTTTAGAAACGTTTGTGTTGAAATTCATGTTTCTATGCAACCTGCTCTAAAATTTTTAAGTAAAGAATTGAACTCTCTGTATGTATTGGAGAAGTTAACAGAGAAAATTCATTACCATAGACTATAGGCCTATCTAATTCTTCAACTTTCTTCCCGATGATGTATCAAAACAGATGACTGAAAGTGAAAGATTAAGTGAAAGATACAATCGTAATTTTAAAAAACTAATCAAAATTTAAAATTGTTGAACCAATAATAGTCGAATCATCATATCACCACTATAAAATACTTTTTACAGGCCAATTGGTGAATATTTTTTTAAACATTTTATAACAGGTATTATAGAGAGGTTTGGCTAGAATCTCAATTGTGATTATACGAAATGAGATGGATATGAAATGAAGAAGCACTTTCCACTTGATTCACTAAATCGGAGCATCAATCTAATTCGCTCTTGAAGAACATTCCTCTAATTATAGAGAGAGACCGTATAAATTCAGCAATGACTGAGAAACTGAAAAGAAAGTTCCGAAACAAAATGAAGCGGATTCACCGATTAACTGCAGATGTTAGAAATGGGAAAAAATCGGAAGAAAAAAGATGAGGATGACGTATAAACAGAGAAGGTAAAGAAGAAAAAGAAAAATAAGAAGACGAAGAAAAAGTAGAGATGTGAAGAAGTGCTCGACATTGAGAGAATCGCCAATGAAGAAATATGCAGAGCAGCAACGTATTATTTGAAATACGTGCACGACAAATGTTTCAGAGCATTCACTTTCATCTTGCTGCCTTTATTTAGGCCTAGATCAGGCGTGACATCACGCTATTCAGCATGCTAATGCTCGCTACAACACTCTAATTGATGTAACATCCCAATTGACATAACACGTACACGACGACACTACAATGTATTCATAGATGGAAGTTGTATCGGATTGAGCAAGTATAAGACGTTTGGCCTACATGTTCTACCCTTTCGGAAGGAACTTCTCTCACAATGGAGCACGTATTGTATATCGCATCTATTTGTATAGGAATTGGAATGTGATGGTTTTTACAATAGGAACAGGTGGTTGTATTGTATTAGATAAGTAGGAATCAGGATATAATAAGTCAATAACCTAATATGAGAGGAACAGTTAGTGAGAGAGGGATAGAGTGAGTGAATATTTATTTATTTCATTGAAAAAATACAATTGAAGGAACGAAAAAACAGGAGGTAGCCCAAAACTTCTTCTGTTCCAATTTCGTGGTTGTTTGTGAATTTTCGGTTGAAATTTTCAATTTTATTCCATGTTATTGGAATTAAAAGTTTTCACGTGATTTTTCGGCTCACTAACAACATTTCTAAATTCAAAATTGTTTTTAATTTTGAATTATTCCCGGACCAAAAATTTGAAGTGCGTGACATTATACATAACCTTTTGGACATCATTACAATTGAAATTGAAAGAGAAATAGTACAGGCTAAGCCTAGTTTTTCTCTTTCAGATTATAATATCTATCATTATAGATCATTGTAATAGTTTATTAATGAATAAATGATTGATTGATAAAAATGTCCAAATTCAGATTACTAGTAATATTCAACTTATTCTACCCATGAAAAATCAGATTAACTAAACATCACATAACCTAACTACGGTCATTTTTATCCGAATTAAAATTGAGGAAGTTTGTGCGAACGCCTATTTTACATCTCTCAATATATTTGTATTTGTAATAAAATAAATAAATCCCCTTAACCACATGGATCAAAGTTGAAAGCATTCATAAACGCGTTCTCAGAAACATACAACTCATGCGTATATTTCTTCAGCATCTATGGCATTCTTTAATATAAAAATCTATAGCGTTCTACATCATAAAAGCGTGTTGGACCAGAGTGCGATAAGACCCCGTGCACACAGCACAGGTGTGCGTCGTTAATAATTCTCTAGCTTCAACTTCATTTGAAGATAAAATCTCCGCTGCCGAACAGAGATAGTATAGATACAGGTATAGTCAGATAGTTATAGTATAGATACAGATGTATAGTCTACCCAGACAAAGAAGATATTCTGGCAAGATGGGAGAATGACCCCAGCTCGGTCAATATAGGTTAAAAATTTTTAATTTGAACTGAAATTGTAGAACAGAATAATTTCTACAATTAGAGACCGAATTTATAATTTTTCAACCAATATTGACCGAGCTGGAGTCATTTTCCCATCTTGATAGAATGTCTCCTTTGCTTGGATAGACTATAGCACGTTAGACAAAGATATAGGTATACTTTTTAGTCGGCTGTGTTCAAGCTCAAAAGCGAGTTTACTCCAACATTGCTACTACCACTACTAATAAGTACCAACAATCTCGGAGAGAAAAAGGATAATCAAGAAATTTAAAAGAAATAATGAAGAGGGAGGAAAAAGTGAGAGAGAGATAAATTAAGAGAAAGAGAGAGATTAAAACAGAGATATACACATAGAGGAAGAAGTGAGAGAGAGAATGGATGAGAGTGAGAGATAATAAGAGAAAAAGAGATTAAAACAGATATATAGAGAAACAGGAAGTGAGAGAAAGAATGAAAGATAATGAGAGAAAGAGAGAGAGAGGATGAAGGCATGGGTGTTGGGGAAGGCAGAAAACTGGTCAAGATATGATAAAGTCAGTCCCTCCCCCTTCTATTACCTTTTTTAATTTCCAAGGGGAATCGGGGTATTGTATTTCAAAAAGGGAAACATAATCACGGACCGAAACGACTTTATGACTGGAGAAAAAAGATGTCATGAGATTTCTTATCTGCTGCTTTGAAGTCTAGACACAATAAAGAGATGACCATTGTTGGAGTTGGCTGTCGAGGTTGGTGCTTTTATGATTGAGGGTTCAAATGTTATTGTTTACAGTATTACTACTCATCAAACTATTTTGTTTGATGAACTGTTTTGTGTAATTAATAACTTGAAAATCATATAATTTGATTTGCTTATTGTGTTTTAGCAAATGAATCGAGCAGAAGTCTCAGATAGAACTGGAAGAGTTCAACCAATTTATTAATTTTGAAGTATTGCAAAAAACTGAAACTCAATTTTAAATGAAAATTTAACGATAAAACGTATTATTTTGTTGTAAGGCAATTGAATGAACAACACTACGAAGTTACTGTACAATTGCTCTAATTGTAAAATCAACAAAAGAATTAATAATTGGATCGATGGTGATGTTGTGAAATCTCTCCATAATGAGAAAACTAAGATGCTGTCAAATTTCACAAAAATTTTTGTCACACAAAAATGACAACATCTTAGTTTTCTTAGAATTAATAATTGGTCATTATGCAATAACTTTCCTTTTTGTCGTGGAAAAACTGATAGCCTCATTGGAAACAGCTCTAGAACTACGAACTGATAGTAGAATTTAACTATTAATAGGTACCGACTCCTGGCAGGCAACCTTCTAGTTGAAGCATAACCGTGTCTTGTTTCTCTTATTTTTACAATATTGTAAAATTCTATGTATTTTCTGTTCAATGATATAAATTGCATTTTTTTATAAAATGTTTGGTTTCTAAATGAATGATTTTCTCTACTACTACTATTATTACAGAATACATTATAATAGGCTGAGGAAGTTGCTTACCAGAAAATCCAAGCAGGAAACCTGAAACACGAAAAATTAAAAAATTACCAACAGAGGCCACTACCCAGCAAATGCTCATACCACCCGGCACCTCTAATGTTTCAGTCCATTTAGCAACAATATTTTTCTTGTTATTTCTCAATAGAACAGCAAAAAAAATCCAAGAAAGAATTTGTCAATAAGACAGATACCGGGTGAATGAATCAGAACATAGGTGAAGGTAAGGGGCCAATAAGATTGAATTAGAACGTAAAACTAAGATAGAAACAAGGTTTGTATATCTATGTATGAAGCTACACCTATTGCCTGTCCAAGCAAAAAATACATTCTGGTAAGATAGGAAAATGACTCCAGCTCGGTCAATATTGGTTCAAAAACTATAAATTTGATCTCAAATTGTAGGAAACAATTCAATCTACTAATGAGACCACATTTATAATTCTTGAACAAATATTGTTCAAGCTGGAATCATTTTTCCATCTAGCCAGAGGCTCTTCTTTACTTTAACAAACTATATCTATGAGCCTTGGGCTGGAGGGGCCAAGTAGGCTTCTGTTGGGCTGTAAAGAGAATAAGAGGGAGTAAGATGGAGAGAGTATATGGATGAGTAACAGAGAGAGGGAGAGAGAGTAAGGAAAGAGGGAGAGAGAGTTATAAAGAGAGTTGCTGCAGTGTCGCTGCAGGCGACAAAAAGGGTCCAATAACATAGGAAGGATCGCAACGGTTTCTGATCAATTATAATTCTATCAATCAGATTCCTCCACACAATATGCACCGTTCCATCCACACAACGCCAGCAAAGTAGTCCATTAATAAAATGTTTTCAGCATGTCATCAACCACTGGGCTTGACTAATACGAAGCGAATTCGGCAACTAGAGCAACTAAAGCATTCTTGGCTAGACCTCCAACTGCCAGTGATTGAACAATACTTCAATAAAATAGGATAACATCGTATCCTCAAGCAGTAGTCCTATACTTCATTCCAATGAAGATTCAATTTATGTAACAATAATCGAACTTTAGTGAAATTCCATTGGCTACAATAAAGTATTGCTACTGTATAAAGATTTGAAAAAGTTGAAGCTCATTTGTAGGAATTCGAGCAGTAGAATAAAAGCGGTAGGCCTACAGTAATCATTTCAAGTGAGTTTCAATCAATATACAATCATGTAACAATAATCGCACTTCAGTAAATTTTCATTGGCTACGATGGAGTATTGATACTGATCAAAGATTTGAGAAAAAATCTGAAGCTTATTTGTAGAATTCGAAACATTTGGTTCTTCAATGTTTACATTCTTTCCAAGGAGGTTTGTGAAAATTTTCAATTAGAATTTCTATTCTATTCTTACTAATTTTGTCAGTGGACTAGCGTTAATGGACTATAGGTCTAGACTGTTGCTATTTATTGAATTAATTCTCAAGTAAAGGACAGCTCATTACTTTACTTAGTCTTGAGAATGGTACTGAGAGAATTACGATAATGTAAATACATTTTATAATAATTATAAATGCTTCCAAAAGTTGCCAGTCGGCTTATAACTTAGAGATTTTATGGACAATCGAAAAGAATAAACTATATATTTTTTAAAATTTCCATATATGATACCAAAATATCCTCAAATTAAAGAAATATTCATTATCAAAGATTTATTACTTTAATACTTTAGCAATTTTTAAACGCATTCTAGACTCGACTAAAAAAAAGGTCCTCATATTCAGATTCATAAATAATTCTTAATTCATTACCGAGATAATTGGATATTATTCATGACAAACATAATAACGTGAAACTTATACAGACATTTAGGGTCTTTAGCCTCTTTTTAGAGAAAATACATTAAAATACTAGAGTTTACCGCTTGAAAATGGTCCGATGGATACTGGAACAGCAGTCTCCTCTCACCAAGAAACCAATTATGTAACGATGCTGTAAAAAATTAATTTCACTAATATTCAAGGTCTGGTTTTAACGAAGAAACTAACTTCAAGCCGGAATATACCCCAATAATCTTTTTTCAAAAAATATTGTTTCAGTCTCCATTTCTAATTCCATATGTATTTCACCAGTGAACGCCATTTTGAAGATAAGGAAGGACGTCGTGACCAGCTTATTAAAAAGAAATCCTTCTAGTAACTACCGCCTTCTATTCTCTTAGTATTTGACATGAGCTGAGATCATATCTCGCCCATGATGTATGAGCAGTCTATGTTGCCTACTCCCTCTAAGATTTTTTATGAAAGAGCTCTGCACAGTTCTCAATGAGCTCAAGATTAAGATTCGAGTTCACACGAAAACAGTAGACGGTGTTGCGTGAAAACCGCATTAAACTTCTGTTGCCACTGATCTTGTGATCTCTGTCACAGCATTTCTTGCTGGAGTCATTCACAAATTTGTCTGACTTGAAAAAAATTGATGAACTCATGATCTAAATTAGCGTATTAAGACCCAAGGTTTGTTTCACTTTGCCATAATTATAACCATATTCCCTCTATGCATGGAGAACCATTTAGTTTATAGTTTTTTTTAATGTTACACTTTCAAACAGTCGTTTGAGAGTTTGATTCAAAATCATACTCATGAGTTCATTTTCGAATTTTCTGAAGATTATTTACGTACTTATTGAATGAGCTTGAACTAATTCATTGAGAATTGGGCAGAACTGTTCCAGACGTTTATGACATGAAAATTCATTTCTGAAGTTCAGATGTGAAACAATTTAATACAGGAGTATTAAGTGGAAAAACAGGTGTTCCAGAATACACCAATACTCGATTTCATTGAATAATAGAACCAATTAAAAAAACATAAGAGTGTTTCTCAGTATCTTACGAGGAATGCTCTACAATATCAGTTATTGTGTTTCCAAAATAACTCCAAATAATTTCCAAATAAATGCTCTTTCCATTTTTGGGTTAGCAAAATCTGGGTTAAACAATAAAATCTGGCTGCACCTTCAGCAAATGATCCAATTATTTTTTTATTATTTTAATTAATTGAGAATTGTGGTTATTGGGGTTCGGCATAGAGGAATTACACAATTTCCATTCTTTTTCTCATTATTTTAGTTATGCTTGCCCAACTATAAAAGCGGAACTATAAAGCAAGAAATTCACACTAAATTTAAGCTTATCAGCAAAACCTTTGTCATAATAGACATATAAATTTGTTCTCACCAACATACAATATCAAATTCGGATTAATTCAAATTCAACAATAAATTCTTTACTTCAACTCTTCTTAAACTCTTACTTCAACTTCTTTAACTCCGGGAAGTCTTCTCTCCAAGATAGTTAGTTGAAGCTTGGATACATTGATTCGCCTAACTCGTAACTCATACTTATCTAATTGATTTATGATTGATACGACAAGTCATGTCAAATATATGAATAATTTATTGAATTTTAAAATTATTAGTTGTCTACGTTTCCCGAACCGCTTGGTACCACTCCAGCTTATTAATATCTATAATAAATCAACTCTTTGAGCAGTGCTATCACTAATTAATTCCTTCAATGTTAGTTAATCTGAATGGTTTTCATGCGCTCATCACTGGCGGCTCGTGCCCACTGAACAGGTGAAGAGCTGTACAGTAAAAGATACGGGCACTTAACCTGTTTCGTAGGTACGAGCCGCCAGTGGCTCTCATATCGTCCTCTCTCCAAGGAAAATACATAAGATGATACATGTATCAAATTCAAATGTGTTTCACCATAATTAGAATGGCTTTTATAGTTTTGTGCCGTATTAAGCGTATCCAATTTGATACACTTTTGTGTCTTCATGAATTGAGGTTGATGCGTGGACACACAATAGCTCTGTTTATATTAGATAGAACCTCGCATTTCCGTTTTTTATGCTCATTCTAGTCAGCTCAGTCTGGAAGCGTTCTGTGAGTGTGATTAAGTTTATCTAAGGTCGATCTCGACTCAATATGCTCTCCTCGCAGCCTGCTCGCTGACTGTCTTGAAAGAGCTGAGTCTGAGCGTTAATAAATTATAGTCATTCGCCAACCGTCAATTTAGTTGTACTGTATACTACTTTATCATTGACATTGAGAAGAGCCCTACTATCGACGTTGAAAACTGAGTTATCGTTAAATTATTTGTTTTGATCTTTATTTCAATTGTAAAGTAAAAACAATTATTTTTCAGAAACAACCAAACAACAATAATTTAAACTGAACAATAATTTGTTTGGAATAAAACATTTCTGCAATCCATCTATCCAATTCAATACGTCGAATACTTGGATTGAACGACCAATCTGAAATAATTTCACTGGCGGCTCGTACCCGCGCGAAATGCCCTCGTGCCCGTATCTTTTACTGTACAGCACTTCACCTGTTTCGTGGGCACGAGCCGCCAGTGCATAATTTTCCGATAATCATACTTTCACTGGGGATTAACTATCTTCCGAATATTTAACTCAATAGGCCAGACTCAACAGCTCATAAAATATTATGTGTTAAGATTTTCCACATTTATATTCAACACATGTAGCCAACACCGCCTTAAACAATGAAAACATCTCACCTAATTTTATTCACAAAGTAACCCGAAAACAAGTTGAAAATATGAAAAGAAAACAAACTATCTTCAGAAAAAAACCCAGAGAAGTTTTAATGGTATAATATCTCTATTATATTTTTTGGTGACGATATCACCGCCTAGAACAAAGTAACGCTAGCGGATGTCGCTTATCTGAATCAACGTTGTTAAGCAGTTTTATTTTCCTTTTTTTATTTTTTCTTCTTCTTCTTCTTCTTCTTCTTCTTCTTCGTCTCCTATTCCTTATTTTTGTTGCTGACGACTGACTGAAGCCGTCATATTATTTATGGCGCACTTATTTTTAACAAGCTTATGAATAAACAGTCGTCGGTTTAGTTAAACAGGTGTTCACGTTTCAGCCAGTTCTGTAATTTAATCGTGGATTTATTCAAACGGCCGGCAAACTTCTGATCTCACTCAGAGCGCTTGAAATCATCTTTGCAGCACAGGCTTAGATCTGCTGCTTTTTCGGCTTGAATTACACTGGCCGATCAAGCTTGATTATGTATATCAGTATTAGATTGTTATAATGCACTTTTACGCTGACATCAAGGTTGGTTAATCATAAATAATATTATAAAAACGATTAGTCACTCAACTTTAGTCACTCCTTATGCCTAGTTTATACGATGCCAATTGTATCCTGACAATAATTGTCAATAATATTGTCTTCTAATATTTACAGCTGATTTGAATTGTATCTATTGAATCTTTTCATTTTAAAACCATTTAAAACCAGTAGGATCTGGGCATGGCTTCATAAAAACTCTTATCGACAACATCAGCTGTTTGAACCCGGCATCAGTTGTCTTATGACAATTGTCTCGCCAATTGGCATCGTATGAACTAGGCATTATTCCAATAATGTGGGTTGCATCAATCAAAATCAATCTTAGATTATACAATTAGTACAATGCCAATGATTTAGGACTCACTGATTCAAAATATTTTTGATAACTCAATTATACTTCATTCAATATTTCAGTGGACTGAGGTAAACAAACAAAATTTGAAATTACCCATTCTCACTGAAGCAGTCACATGATTCAGCAGTTAAATTATTGATGTTGATTACCAGTGGATATGAAGTATGACTTTGATTTGAGATTTGCCAAGTCCACTGAATTATTGAACAAAGTATAAATAGAAATAAGAGTGGAAGTGAGTAGATTCCACAAGAACGTTTCATTTGGATTAGTACAAATTTATATTTTTAGTAAATTAAATTGCAACACTGTAACTGTTTAAATGTTCATTTTCAATGACTAATTTTCAAAATAGACGCGTTTTCAATTTTTCAATCCTGAATCATATCAATTAATATGAGCAATGGCCCACTAAATGAGTCTCAATGAATAATTTATCAACTTAGCTACAATTTTCCAATGTCCAACAAATCATAATGAGTGCTTAGAAAATGGCTACCATTTAAAAACGAAATGGTTGAACTGAGCTGCTACATAGAAGCTCTGTGATTGGACGAGATTTTCACTCCCACTTTCAACACGTGATCGAAGCCCTAACCAATGTGAGTCAAGTCATGACTATTGTACCAGCCCGCTGTGGTTGCCTTCCCCTCCAATAGATAGCGTTTGTAAGAGTATTTCTTTTTCATATCAGTTAGAGATTGCAGCCATTTTCACTACCTTCTCAACTCTCTTGGAAAACATTTTAAATAGTTCCGAAATCAGCCAGCAGATGGCAGTAGCAATAGTGGTGACTTGCTTCCAATTCAATTGGACACGCCTCCAAGCTCCGCCTACAGACGACATCGATTTGAAAAGTTTTCAAATTTGACCAATAGATGGCAGCAGTTGTCGGATGATGTTTCAGATTTGACTAAGACACGCCCTCATGCCCCCACTACTATTTTCTGATTGGTTGACAGTGTTGTGTGTTCTGTCTTAGAAAATGGCTGATTTACTATTCACTATCTCACCCTAATATAATTTTCAATTTGATTAATTCATTCAAGTTAGTTCAATTTTATTAAGTTAGTACTAAAAGTATTTCTATTCATGTCAGTTTCTGTACTCTGTTTTATTTGGGAGTTTATTGTGAACCTTTTTATTAGAGTAACCAACTTTTCAACTTTTATGATTAGAGTAACTTTCCTATCTGACACTGGCGGCTCGTACATACGAAACAGGTGAAGTTCTGTACAGTTAAAGATACGGGCACTTCACCTGTTTCGTGGGCACAAGCCGCCAGTGCATCTGAACCCAGCAGACGTTTTCGTACCTATTTATTTTTTTATATAGCTCTTGGTTAGTTATTTGCTTAGTCTATTGTTACAATAGTGCACCAGTTAACTAGTAGACAGTAGAAGTTAGTAAATCTTATGATTTTTTATCATGAATCAAGGAGTATTTTGGCATTATAAATGAATATTATAAGTATTCCTTGGATTGTTATCAGAGTATCAACATGCTTCAATTGAAGTATACCTGGGAGTATTCGTACACATGAATTACCAATAAATGAAATATTATACGGAATTACATATTGAATTTACACATGTAATCCTTAAATATTGAATTATTTTTCTAAAACAAGTACTCTCAAGAGTAGGCCACTTTTACCGACGAACCCTACAATTGACATCTGTCACGATTCCAACATCTTTGAAAGAAGCAAAAAGTCAAAAGTGTACAGAGCTTTGAGTAACCCGTTTGGATATCGTAATTTCATTTTTATACCCAACTATAATCTCATAATAATTATTTGATACAAGATTCTCTTCAAATCCAACAAAGCAATTTCAGAACTTTTAAAATTTAGAATTAAAGGAGAGAAAGCCGACATAATAATGCAATAATTGCATTCTATTTCAAAGCTGGTGCATTACTGCAATTGCATCCTGATGCAATATGCAACTATCAATTATAGTTTGTAACTGAACTCATGCTTGAGTATTACTTTGAATTGATATAGAATGAAGAATTATTTTGTTTCGTTCCACTAGAATAACACGAAGTCAGACGGTGCATACTTGAATTATTAAAAAACTATATATATTGAGACATGGTACATTTTCATGACTTATATAGTAATAGTTGAATCAAATCACTTGAATTTCACTATTGTATTCTTAAATGGTTTATGATTGGAGTTACATCATATTCCTGAGTTTGTTACTAAAAACCAAGTAAACATGCATGATTTGTATCTGTACTTAATGCTATCATATGAGAAGACTGTTACTACGGTGCGACGTTGCCATATTATTAGGGCATGGCCTTCTATTAAAGGAAGCTATGCTTGTAGCCTACCCAGTTCCTACCAGTGTCTACAAAAGTACTGTGCCTATCATTTGAATTCAGAACTTCATAAAATATATCAATATTATTGCACTAGGCTATTTTGATAAATTATGCGTACTTTACAAGCATATTGCTAAAGTAAAACGCAAATAAAGAATACGTTTATTACGAGAAATTATTATTATTTTTATAATAAAGTTTAGCAGGCGTGAGTGGAAGTTATTTAAAGAACAATTGAACAATTTCAATTAAAAGATTTCTTTAAACTACATTACGGAAGGAATCTCCATTTCTAAACAACTACGGTATTGAATGTTAATTAATGATCAGCTGATTGAAAATTCATACGAACCGAAACAGTAACTTTTATCCTGACAGCTGATTCTCGAAATAAAAAATTTCATACACTTATACTTTCCTCTCCGCTATTTGAATTCAGATCACATGTTTTTGACCCAATACTTATGTAAATAAGTTAGACTATAATTATTGTTTGAATTCTATATCAAATTGGAGAAAATAATAAAATATTTATTTTATTTGTTGAAAAATAAATATTATATGAAATAAATCTAATTATTCTTGTTTTACAATAAAATACGAATTTTACGTAGAATAATTTTGTTTCAATTTTGATTTGAACAGATGTTTTTGAACGCTTCTTCTTATTGTTGAACTATTCACCATAGTAAAAACGTAAAAAATTCTCTTAATTCTGAGTGAACCTCCGACTACAGAACAAAGTAATGAATAATGTGAAAATGTTAATTATTGCAAGTTATATTGATTCCTATCAGCTATAAAATAAATTTGACTCATAAACCTGCAGTAAGTACCTAACTAAATAAAATGATTTAAAATCGTAAAATTAATTTCCATATTTCTAAAACCGTGTAGAATATTAAAATAAATTATCCGAAGAGTTGGTTTTTTTCAACTTTTGGGAAGTGTAGAAGTTTTTTCTACCTCCAATAAAAGTTTCAAGAGCAACATCCAGAAATGAAGTTCATTAAGTTACATATAATAATACATATGATACAATAATTAAATCATAGCTCGTTCGATAAAATTTGAGAAGTTACTAAAATAATAATTAAGAGTGGGTGGTAGTGGACGGCAAACTGCCGAACGGCAAAATCAAGCCCCATTAGAACAATGTAATTTTTATCAATCTCTTGGAGCAGATATTGCCTCTATTTATGGACAGAATTTCAAGTTCTTTATGTCATTGGAAAGAGAATTTAATTCTCCAGGGGCGTTACTTTTTACTTATTCGATTTTTAGTTCATTTCAATAATTACAGTTCAATACTTTTTTAGTTAATTAATTATGCGATAATTATTAAAATAAACTAAAAATCGAAAAAGTTAGAAGTAACGCCCCTGGAGAATTAAATTCTCTTTCCAATGACATAAAGAACGTGAAATTCTGTCCATAAATAGAGGCAATATCTGCTCCAAGAGATTGATAAAAAATACATTGTTCTTATGGGGCTTGATTTTGCCGTTCGGCAGTTTGCCGTCCACCCACTCTTAAGAAGTAGAACACTACAAAATAACAATAATTGACCTACATTTGTCTTATAATAAGTATATTATATAAGTATTAGTATATATATATATAGGGCATAGGCCTATATATAAGTATAAAGCATGGAATAGCCTTCCTATTAATTAATATCCAATGTGCGACTTGATTTCTTATTTCTTAAAGGACTTCTATTTATATTATATCACATGTAATAGCCCAAGATCTTTGAAGTTTTACAAAAAACCGTAATATTGTTGAAAAAAATATTTAAAAAAAATTATAACAGAACATTGTTAGAACAGCTGACTAAAAACGCGCTAAGAGAATAAACTTTCAAATAATTAAAAAGTTTGGTGGAAAATCATTCAAGTCGTTTTATATGATTATTGTAATATGATAATTATTCTGGATTATAATTTACTTTCATTCTTATCACGTGTATTTTCATTTATCATTACAGGGAACATGGAAAATACAGGTATTTTATAAATGAGCTACTACAATACATTATGTTTCAGTGAACATATTTTATTATGCAATCTTTCTTGAACTATTCATGGAATGATTTTTAATATAGTGAGAGCCAAGAAATAATAGTTATCTGTTGTCATTGTTTAAGGAGAAATCTGAACCAGGATAGATTATAATGAAGAAGATGATGCAAAGCTGGTGACCTATTCGAACATAATCTTCACTGTAAGTTGAATTATCTTAATCCATTATTTACACTTTACACGTTTTTTACAAACTAAATTCACAATTAGAATCGACAATCGTTTTAATGTGACTCTAATGTCACGTTCACACCGGAATGTTAATAACATTTGTAATAACTTTAATAAAATATATAAGTCTATATAATAATACGTTATTCATAAAAGTTATTAACATTCCGGTGTAAACGTGGCATAAGTAGATCACTTCTATGGAAATTTTAAATCTTGAAAAGCCTTGCACTCTATCATGATTGAGCTGTATTATTATTTATCTACGAAATCATTCAAAAAAGTAATCAGTTCACTCACGGATATAGTCCGGTTCCTTGTGCAATCCCGTGTGCAAGTTCGTGAGCATGGCAAGAGACCCTGATATTCTGTTTCTGGGGTATCTAGGGATACCCAAACCACTTGATTTACATCTGAGTGTCGCGACTGGCCCGATTAATGGCGGATGTTTTGAGCCTGTAGCGCTCCAAGAAAATGCTTGTAGAATATTTCACTCTAGCATAGTCTATATATTTTATAATCGCCAGGAATGAAATGAATTGATCTGAATTTTCTGAAGTATAATGCAGAAAATAGTAAGGATCGAATTGAGTAGTCCATGCAATGCAAGTTTGACCAAAAAATGGCCTCCTAAAAAAAATTATGGATGACTGGAAATGGTCTTGAATCACTGTGGGCATCCCAAATAAGTCCAATTATAAGATTGTGGAATCTCTATATCCTTGTATTGAAGTTTTCCACTGAGATATTTCTTGTGAGATCATATTTGAATATAATATCGACTATACCGCCCTTAATTCAGGTTATTTCGAGTAAGAAGGACTCTTCAAAGATGAAAAAAAGGACCGCCGTTACTTTCGTGAAACTTTAGTTCTTTGTTTTCAGCACATCAAGGCGGTTAAAATGCATATATTATTTGTAGAATTTGATCAAGATTGAAGAATTTTCACACTTTTAATTCAATTTTTCATTTTTCCCAACTATCACTATCTTTAAAATTTAATTTAAAATTGAGATTGATTTAATTCATGGAAGTGTCTTTGATATAAAATAGTAGGGATTCTAATTCTCTATGATTAGAAATTGAAAACGCATTCATACTCTGATGAGTCTTAATTTACAATCAAATTTTGGAGATCGTGGAGATCATTTTTTTTAAAAAAGGTTTTTTCTGGATTTAGGTTACATTTTATCACAAAATGTGTGATAACCAATATTGTAGAGCAGTTTATTGTGAATCGATTGTCGTTAATTTGAAGTTTCTATCATCACTGGTTACCATCCTACAAGCATTTTCTTGGAGCGCTACAGGCTCAAAACATCCGTCATTACTCGGGCCAGTCGCGACACTCAGATGTAAATCAAGTGGTTTGGGTATCCCTAGATACTCCAGAAACAGAATATCAGGGTCTCTTGCCATGCTCACGAAAGTGCACACGGGAGATTTTTTTCCTTCATATGGAACCGGACTAATACTAGAATACTGTGTTCTAATATCCGTGAAGTTCACTCAAGAAGTATGTTCATAGTTTGACTTTTTCTTCGCTATTACGTATTATCTCGGAAAAAGTCTTATGACCCATCTTATGACCCATGTTTACTTGCAATATTCTCTCTATTTTGATATACGGAAACAACTCACGAAGTTTATCGGTCTACTTTAGAAACACTCAGTATAAAACAGAATGAAATACAGAGTTCGGCAGAAATACCTTACAATTATTTTAGTTTGAACAACGAATAGAATGATGATATTGAATATAAGATAATAGTCCCTAAATAAAAGTATAGATATAGATTAATACAAATCCTATATCAATCCATCTGAAAGGATTCAATGAGGTTATAGGCTTAAATAACAACTTTGATCAATTAAAGGACGGACTAGTGGTGAAAAAAAATAACTTGATTGAGTTCAACCAATATAAATTTATTTGATTATATTAATTGTCCTGTACGTTCATTAGATCTCGCTGCATTTATAGTTGAATTCAATTACTTGAGGCGGTTAAATTAAATAGTATTTTCGAGCAACTGTAGTGACTTGAGCACTCAGCGGATTTTTGATACACAGTAATAATACAGAGTCCAAAATTGATACAGGTTGGAAGCTCGTTGATACAAGACATTTGCAATGGATAGCCGCCATATTGAAAATAAGATGATTCTATTTTCAATGATGAATATTTTTAAAAGCATTTAAACTTAGTTTAGGTACATTAGTTGAAAAATAATAATAAAACACTAAGTTTCAGAGAGTCAATCGTTATATTTCCCCAAATTTTTGGCATAGTTGAATGAGTTAATCCCAAGTTGCAAATATTTTATTCATTTATTTAGAGAACGATCACACAATGATAGACGTAGAGAGAAACCTCACTAAGAGAAACTTCACTATTTTGATGAAAAATTTTGTCGAGATAAGGTTATATTTCTGGAAATCTTCTCAACACTTATATTTTATAAATTGTATCATTGAGCTTCCTTACTGTATAATTGCTCCAAATAGATAGATTATTCCAAATCTTTTTATTTTATTTTCCAGGAATCACGTCTGGAAGTCATCATCGAATCATGACCAAGTGCGAGTGTAAGGAAGAACCTCTCAGTCCAGTGCAGAGGAAGACCTACGAAAGTAAGCTTCTATCCTTCAATAAGAACAGTTTGCAAATCAAGAAATTCTTAACAACTCGGAACGCCACTCTTATAGGATTGAAGAAGAACGCTCAAATCTACAAATTTAAAGGTAAATGTTTGCCGGGAGATTATAATGGAAGTTTCAAAGTGATAAATTTAGATGATTGGGATAGGCTCACAAACGCTCTAAAACCAGATATTTATCCAGAAACTAACACCAATGTTACCAACATAAGTCCTAAAATTTCCCTTTTAAACACTGTGTCAAACTCAAGTATTGGAAACTTTACTGCTCAAAGACAACATAGTGACCCTAACTGTATTACAAAGAAAGCAAGTAAACTTCATCAATTTATGGATAATCCTTATCCCACAAACGACAAACCTTCAATGGAAATTGAAGGACAATTCATTGGTCAGCAAAATCCTGAAGACTATTCAAAAGAACTAGGACAATCCAGAATAGAATCTCCGAGCCAATCAGTAAGCGGAATCGTTTTAAACTCATCTGTGGGATATAAAGGTGACAAATTTAAAATTGCACCTACACTACGAATTTTGAAATCTCGAAATATAGCGGAAACAATAATTAGGAGTCCTACAGCAAGCCTTATCAACAATAACCATCAAGTATCTAATAATGTTCCTGATCCTATTGATAACGCTATGGAAGTTGGAAACTGTATTGAAAGAGGGAAAATCAATCCAGTTTCAAAAAATTGTTCTTCAAAAAACGTTCATGAATCATGTGAAGTAGTTGAAAAAAATGTAAATAGGGAACGTGATGAAAATCAAGAAAAATTGCAACTTATTGCTAAAAGAATTATTCCTCCACATGAAGAAACACGTGCTACGGCATCTATCATGAATGATGCACAGCTATCTTCATCAAAAAATGGTAAACGCTTTTTACAAATTCCTAGTTTTAAAATATTACCCATCAATAGGTTTCATAACATGTCAAAATCTTCAAACCATTTGACAGATTCTAACAGTGCATCATCATTGCAAACAAATAATCAAACCAAGGCTTTGACAAATTTGAGGATAGATCTTTTGAAAAATAGTCAAATAATAAATGTCAGTGCTTCTCCAGCTACAACTAAATCAACTTCACTGTTGAACAAAGTGAATTCCAAGGCACCTGAAATAATAGATTTGGTTTTGTCTGAATCAGAGGAAGAAGATGTTACTATGCTAGATGAGCCCGCAGAATCCGCAAGTCAGGGAGTGAACATAGAAAAATGCATTGAGGAGGTTAGAAGAGTGATAAGAGATCATTTAGAAAATAAGGCAAGCAATGAAAATCACGCTCAAGCAGAGAGAAACAGTGAAAGAACTGAAAAAGAAAGTTGTGGCAAAAACAAATTGACATCTGACAAGCAAAACGAAAATGGATGTAATTACAAAAAGATGAATGGGATAAGTGAGGTGAATAGTAATAGAGGAAACTCATTGATGAATGAAGACAGTTTCAAGATTTCAATGAATGATCAAAGCTTGAGACACATTGTTAGCAACAATCAAAATTTACATGACAAATGTGTTGTAGATAAAGCTGGAAAAGCTATGAGGTTTTGCCTCAAGAGACATTCTCATCCAACCAATCAGAAATTGGCTCAGTTCATCTTGAGAGAATAATTCCAAAAAAATTTCAGGAATGTACAGGTAGTAAACAGTTTACTGTACAATATATAAGAAAATCTATGAATGATTCCATCAAAAATTATAATGAGAAGCTTAGTGAGGTTAGAGAGACACAATGTCTAGAAAACATGTCAGATAAACTGGGGAGCAACTCTAAGGTAGCTCTGCCAATGCTTCATGATGGAGAAACCGAGTTTCTTCAGAATCTTATAAATGATTTGATAACCTCAAATGGACTGCAATTTATCAGCAAAATGTCCCAGCTAGGATTGATCAAAGAACACCAGAAGTGCAAATATAACCTTCACAAACATAGTGAGAGATCAATGAAACTCATTCAAGGAAAAACTGAACATTTTGAGATAGGAGTGATATGGTCTTGCAACCATTGCAGCAGAACTGTTTCAGTTTTTCATGGCTCCATTTTTGAAGGAGCAAAAGCCAGTCCAACAACAATAATCAAAATCATTTATTACTGGTGTATACAGACTCATATAGAATGGCTTATTAGAAACTTGAGTCTAGATTATAATGTTGTTTCTGAACTTTACACTAGATTCAGGCTTGTGTGTGGAGCAGCATTGAATCGACAAATGCCCTCTCAACTAGGAGGTGATTGGCGTGAAGTTCAAATAAGTTATGTTTTCATGGGTGAAAGACTCATTATTCTTGGTGTTCTTGAAACTGAAAAGAATTTTATGATTTTGAAAGCCATACCCATATTTAGAAATGAAATTTATCATACAAAACTCATTTGCCTTGTATTGAAAAAACTTATGGTACAGAATGATAGTGAGATAGTTATTGACTGCACATTTCAGCTAGAACATCAATTGAAGTCATTGTATCCTTCATTGAGAAAATTTGAAGGTAATGCAGCAACACCACATCTACCAATCACATTATTTTTAAACTCTATTTGGATGTTATTGAAAAATAAATATTCTGAAACAGAGAAAAGATCTTTGGAAGGAATCCAGCTGATACTCAATGAGCTGGTTTGGAGGAGACAATGCAATTACTCACCAGTGAAAATATTTCACACATTTATTGAACATTTATCGGTGCAAAATGCCACCAAAGATGCTCAGGAATTTGACAAAGTATCACCTCTCTTTGAATTGAAAATCAATGAAAAACAGAATAATGGTGAATGCATTGGTAGTTTGCAAAATATTGAGCCTGAAGTTGATAATCAATTGAGAGTAACAGAGTCACCAAGTTCATTTGTGGATGGGGCTAATGGAAGAGTACCGTTAACAAATCAGAACGCAGAATTGTTGAGGATTAATGATAATAATGTTAGAGATGATAATGATAAAGATGACAACAATGATGAAAAGGACAATGATTCGAAATCAAAAGATGAGTCCTTGATAATAATTGATAATCATCATGATAATTCAGAACCAAGAGGTGAAACCTTCATGATAGTTGATGATGATGGCGGTAATGATATCAATTCAGTATCAAGAAATGAATTGTCTCATGATCATGAAAATGATACAAATTTGATATCAAATTATGATCCCTCAATAATAATTGATGATGATGATGATATCAATTCTGGACCAAGAGGTGAATCCTCAATTATAATTGATGATGACACTGATGATGCAAGTCAAGAAACAAGAAAGGGTGATAAAAACGTTAAAAATCATTCTACTAATTCAAAAATGATAACATCACTAAATGAATACTATTATGGAGTTGTAAATGATTCTTTGAAAAAAGTAACAAAATTAAAAAAATACCCAATGATGAATTGTGCACTTTGCTCTTCAATTGTAACAGATAATATTGACATGATGAGGCACCTCTTTCTACACGCTCTATCAAAAGATGAATCAAGTTCAGCAGTTGAAAGGGGTAAAAACTACTGTCGTCATTGCTTATTTACAAGCAAGGGAAGCATGGCTATGGCCAATCATGAGGTTAGGTGCAATTCCAAGCCAAAATCACAGACAACATGTTTAATTTGCTTGGCTTCTTTTGAGAGTCAAGATATGCTGCTGCAACATATGCAACAGAATCATGTTAAGACTGAAATCCCTTATAAATGTAAAGTGTGTGACTTCCGTATCTCCGAATACCGCTACATCATAGATCACTTTTATAAGATACACAAAGGTGACAAATACATTCAATGTCCTTTTTGTTTACAAGTCTTCACAATCATAAGTGGTGAAATTCTGGACCAGAGGGTGTGCATACACTTCTACAATCATGTAAAAAAACATCTCCTAATAGGAGTTAACCGATACTGTTACAAGTGTTGTCTGAGCTTTCTCACTGAAAGACTGTTTGATGAACACATGAAAAAAGATCATGTACTTTGCAGAAAAAAGGTTGTGAAATATACATCTACAGGTCCAGACCTGGGACATGATTCATCGGATTTCTTCATTATTAAACAGAGAGAATTGGACGTTGACAGAGGTTACAAATTTGATTACCAACCCCATAATCTCAATAATCTCCCTTTCAAAGCCAAATGCATCGAATGCCAAGGATTGATTTCTGTCAGAAATCATTTTCCGGGACATTTTCAATGCGAACTCTGTACTTACTCCACTCACTGTTCAATAGCAATCCACAATCACATAGTGGATAACCACAACACGAAAAGGTCAACGGGGTGGAGAGGCGTTGTTCTAAGTATACCAATGATTTGCAAATGTGGTTATGCTTCTTGTTTAGGTGACAAAATAGCTGAACATTTAGTTTATTGTGGGGAAACAACGGCTTACTGATAGATTCTAACATTGATTGCAAAGAACTAACTGGATTCAAAACAAATACAATTTTCTTTTATCGTGGAAAATCATCAGAACTGACAGAGATGTAAGAGAATTTTGTTGAAAATAGATTTATTCTACAAACAAATAGGAAATGAAGAATTTTATATTTCAAATACATCGTGTATAAGTATGGTTTAGTAATACATATATTTTATACAGCATATAATGCAGTTATGTATTATGATAATGTGATTCAGTTAAGGGAAGAACTCATGTATAACTTACATGAAAATGATTCAGAAAATGAAATGATCTTCCAAAGTGATTCCTCAGATTAGTTGAGGAAATTTTCTGATAAAAAACTTTTGAAGGTGTTCTAATAACTATAATTTTATCTAGAAACTTGAAATTTCATCATAGTAGATATTAGCTTAAATTCATTAATAATTTGCTTCGAGATAAAGAAATACAGTATGTGACAAACTGCAAACTATAAAGACAAATATTTATCTTTATCATTAATATACACTGTTACTGTATCTTCATCATTGAGCTAATACACCATACACACAAGTTCTGTGAGGTCAATATACAGATGTGTCCTACTTAAGACTATTTGAATTGTTCTATAACTATAAAGTATTTATTATTCAAATAAAACAAATTATGATTTGATGCCGTAGTGCTTATCAATAGTAGGCCTAGTTTATGCAACGGTTGTATTCTGAGAGCCTTTACAGCCGGAGTAAGTTATAAGCTCCAAATATACCATTAAATACAGGGTGTTTCAGGAGGAATGTGCAATACTTCTCAGGCTGATTCCTTACACCAAGTAGGCAAAAAAGTTCCATGGGACCAACCCCCAAAAACGCTTTGTTACCAAGATAACAATGGCGGAAAATTGAGATTTCTCAAAATATATTAATTTTTCTAATTTTTTAGAGGCTTTAGTGAGTTTCTAATATAATCAATTCCTATGTAAAATTAGCTGAGGAATTCAATGAAACAAGATCCAAGTTTGTAACTTTAATGGTGATTGAGATAATTGGAAAAATATGCTAGAAAACGCCATTTTTCAACAATAAGGGTTATAACTGGTTGAGGAATCATAAAATTGTATTTTTTGTCAATGGAAGTTGATGAGAGTCGGATTCTGAAGAAAACGTTAAATGACGGCGATTGAATAAATCTTACACAAATCTCAGGAATAGCAATCAAAAATCGCAAAATCGCTACTATACACTTATGCTATGTTTTGTCAATTTTGCGATTTTGATTGCAATTTCTGAGATTTGGGTAAGATTTAGGCCCTACACAATCGCCGCCATTTAACTTTTTCTTTAGAATCCGACTCTCTTCAACTTCCATTAATAAAAAATACAATTTTATGATTCCTTATCCAGTTATAACCCTTATTGTTGAAAAATGGCGTTTTCTAGCATATTTTTCCAATTATCTCAATAACCGTTTGAGTTACAAACTTGGATCTTGTTTCATTGAATTTCTCACCTAATTTTACATAGAAATTGATTATTTTAGAACCTCACTAAAGCCTCTAAAAAATTAGAAAAATTTATATATTTTGAAAAATCTCAATTTTCTGCCATTGTTATCTCAGTAACAAAGCGTTTTTGGGGGCTGGTCCCATGGAAATTTTTTGTCTACTTGGTGTAAGGAATCAGCCTGAGAGGTATTGCACATTCCTCCTGAAACACTCTGTATACCAAGTGCTTTATATGCTACAACCTAAATACAAGGCTGATATGAATAAAATATACATTATTTTATAATTGACCATAGCATGTTCCAAAAATAATAATATGCAACTCAAACTCCTTCTTTTTTATGTTGGAAGTTTGAAGTTGAATATTTTAATTCGGTTCACGTTCGGTCAAATTTTGAAAACTAACACATCAGCTCAGCAGGTATTAATTAAATTATTCAAAAATACCTTTATTGGAAAACTTCCCTCTACTCGTAATGAGGCTCTCAACATATGATCCTCTATTTCACATTACAATAGAGTCTTCAACAATGTCGTCATAATTGCATTTGTAATATATATTATCCCAAATAAGATTTTAGGGACAATATACTTTCGAGGCTTTCAACTGATATTGTTTAACAATAATTATTCTACTTCATCACTAAAAAAACAACCCTTGTAGATTTCATAATATTAGTATGATGTGAAAGAATCGTATTAATTAAATAATATCATGGTGATATTAATGACATAGTGAAGTTTTGGAGACGATCTACCTAACAATCCACTTAATATTAAACTATTTATTAAAAAATCCTTCCACTTAGAAAACAACTCTCGTAACTTACCGGTAAATAAACTATTACTACCGTAACAGTAAAGGGTAAAAATTATCATAATACTTGTATGGTAAAACGATTTCGAGGGTAATCCATTCGAGCTGTAAATAATTTATCAAAAGACCTTCCATCTGGCAAGAATGCCAGCCGAAAGAGTACCATTCAAGATTTATAATTATCAGCCAATAGGAAAAAGAGATATTTGTAGGCCATTGAAAAGATGGCAGTAACGTTATATTTAATTTGTTCTGTGTATTTCATATGTTATTTCTTATTTTTATCTATTTTTACTTCATTTTTTAAATATTAATGTACCATAATAGAGTGGATAATTTTTGTGAGTAGGAACAGGCATTTACCTAAGCCTTGAATGTAAGAAGAAAAAGAAGACCTTCCATTACTTAAAAAAAACAACCCTTGTGAATATAAATTTGAGTCTGATGCAATTTAAAAAAACAACAATATCATAATAATGGTATGGTGAAATTTTAGGGATGATCTACCGAGCTGTTGATCTAATATAATTTATTCCACTATTTGAAAAACAACCCTCGTGAATATAAATTTGAGTATGATGCAATGAAAGAAGAAAAATATGAATTATGAAATTTTAAAGACTATCTACGAAACCGTTTACCGTTTGAATTGATTTATTGAAAAGTCCAACCTCTTAAAAAACAGCCCTTGTAAATGAATCATTCAAATGTAAGAAGCTGGTCGCTCTATACATCCCCGCTTCTTCTCTCCAATCGTATGACCGACTTATTAATTTATTAATTAATGTTTTTTAATCATTCAATGTTCACCTTCGTTCACATTTAGATTGAGATTTATACTGGAAATAATTGACATTAAAAATCGATTTTCTAGAGTTATTGAAAATCTTTCGTCAGTTATTTAATTCAATGGATAAGTGCTGAAGATTATTATAAATCGATTTTATTCGAGTTTGATGCAATTTATACATGAACACTATCATTATAATTTCATTGTAAAATTTTAGGAACGAGCTACCTATTTAGCAAATATTAATTAATTTATGCAAAGTAGGTACCATCACCAAAAAAAACAACCCTTGTAAATATTTATTGGAGTATGATGTTATATAATCGTTCTAAATAATATCATAATGTCATGGTGAAATTTTGGAGACGATCTACCAAACCGTTTGCCTAATACTAGACGATTAATTAAATATCCTTTTACTTGAAAAACAGCTCTCGTAAATATAAAATTGAGAATAACTTAAAACAGTTTAAACAAGAATAATATAATAGTACTTGTATGGAAAAATTTTAGGGACCATCTACCGAGCTGATCATCTAATACAGTCAACTTATTCCAAAGTCCTTCCACTACTTAAAAAGCTAACACCCTGTAGATATAAATTTGAGTTTGATGCAATGAAAAGAATAAAACTATCATAACACTTGAATGGTGAAATTTTGGGGACGATTTACCAACCCGTTCAGCTGATATTAATTAATTTATGCAAAATTCTTATCACTAAAAAACAACCCTTGTAAAGAGCATCAATTCAAGTATGATGTAACAGAATCACTGCAATTAATAAAATAATTGTTTGGTGAAATTTTGTGAACGATCTACCAAATCGTTTAGAAGAAATGAAGTATTCACTAGAAATTCCCTTGATAAAAAAGCAGACCTTGTAAATGGATTTTTCTTGTAAATAAATGATAATATTCAGTTTCATTTCATTCAACTTTTTCAGTAAGAATGAGAAAGATTTACGTCTTGAAATTAATAAAATAATCATCAAAATTGCAACATTCTAATAGCAGAGGCTGTTATATAGCGTTATTATAGTCTGTCATAGCGAAGAAGATATTCTGGCAAGATGGGAAAATAACTCCAGCTCGGTCAATATTGGTTCAAAAATAATAAATTTCTTGTCAAATTGTAGGAAATATTCTGATCTACAATTTGAGATCATGTCCACAGTATTTGAAACAATATTGACCGAGCTGGAGTCATTTTCCCATCTTGCCAGAATGTCTTCTTTGCTTGGACAGACAAAACACTCAAAAGACTGAAGCTTCGATATCATACTACCGGCTTCAACCTGTTACTTCAAGGGTTTTGAGGTTATGTTGACCAATTTTAGAAAAATATTCGTTTTCCACTCCAAAAAACCATCTCAACCACTCACCACCTATCATAATCTTATCCATAGAAGTATCTCATCAATTAATGAGCATAGATTACGATCATAGATTCAAAATAATTTAGTTATCTCATAAAATTACTCACCATGGTTTCTGAAATCGTAGAAAAAACGACAATTTTCGATAACAAATAATTCGTATCAAACTTGAATTTCATCCGACTTTATTCACTAATTATGGTCGATTATTGAGTTTAGAACGATAATCGATAAGAATTATAACACAAAACACAATATTTAAGTAAATTACAACGTAATTACTAACAATGAAATACGTTCGAATTCGCAGGTACCGGAACGATATTATGATAACGAACGATAATACTAAAAACTTAGAAACCAATAATAATTGTTCTTATACCACATGTTAATCACTGATGTGTTATGAACCAAATACACAATCATTTCACTAATTTAACACAATAAAAACACATTTTTTGCACACTTCACGAGATATACTACCGAACTCCCTTGACCAAGCCGAACTACTGAATCATAGGAAAAAAAGTGGAGCGATGTCAGTGAGTAGGGGTGGGGGTGAGAGGCTCCGAAAAGGTGAAAATTGCGTAGTTTTGACAGGGATGTTCCATGAAATGTTCCCAGTAAAATCGCTGTTATTCTATTAATTAATTACAGTTCATGATTTAATTACTCTTTCACCTAATAATATTGAAATAACAGATATTATTCGTTAAATTGATTTCAAAAATAGATAAAATTCAGTTAGCAAATTTGATGATCTTGCGATGAGTTTTATATGTTGTTGTTTTGATTTCAATGATGAATTCTTTCAACGTATATTTCCATTATAATTGAGCTTGATAAAATTAATAAACTTGATAATATTCTCTTGTTTTTTTAATAAAAAATTTGTGAAATTCAAACAGCCCTGTCTTGCAGGTAAATGCGATATAAAAAATCTTACAATGAACATCATGTATATGATTATACTTCATTTACCTATACCTGATCAAATATGATTTGATTGTACATTTACATAATAATTATATCTACTGAAATGACTGTTAAGAGTGGGTGGTAGTGGACGGCAAACTGCCGAACGGCAAAATCAAGCCCCACAAGAACAATGTAATTTTTATCAACCTCTTGGAGCAGATATTGCCTCTATTTATGGACAGAATTTCAAGTTCTTTATGTCATTGGAAAGAGAATTTAATTCTCCAGAGGCGTTACTTTTTACTTATTCGATTTTTAGTTCATTTCAATAATTACAGTTCAATACTTTTTTAGTTAATTAATTATGCGATAATTATTAAAATAAACTAAAAATCGAATAAGTAAAAAGTAACGCCCCTGGAGAATTAAATTCTCTTTCCAATGACATAAAGAACGTCAAATTCTGTCCATAAATAGAGGCAATATCTGCTCCAAGAGATTGATAAAAATTACATTGTTCTTATGGGGCTTGATTTTGCCGTTCGGCAGTTTGCCGTCCACTACCACCCACTCTTAAGGCTATCCAAGTATAAGACACACAGTCACAATGCAAAATATATTGTGTCAGCGCGTCTTTTCGGTGAGTGAAAAATGATTGAAAACCACAATTATTTACAAAACATTTATTATTTTTCTTCTTTTTTTGTTTTAAAGTAACATACTACAAAATAAAACATCCTGAAAAGAAACATTCAATGATTACAAATAAACATGTTTTTGGGCAACATAATGGAATGAAACATCGCAATATTTGGTTCGCACAGAGACTTGACACGTTTTAATACACCCGTTGAAAAGCTATTAACTGTAACATAAATAATATTAACAGGAAAAGTTTAAAAGTATTGAAATTTTAGAGTTATTCATGTCAAACCAGATTAGATTAGAGTCTACTGTAATTGAAAAGTCAAGAAAAATCTCAATTGGGACGACATAATTTGTATGATTATTCTCAATGCAAATAATACAACTGGAGAATCAAATCAACAATATAGTGTTAGTACATTATGATTCATTCTTGATAACCGACTATTGCTTCATCAATTATCTCCTAAATGATTTCAATGTAAAAACATCTTAAATATATTGAATATTGCGAAAATTTTCAAAAATCAATTGGTTACATTATTATGGTCACACAAGGAAACTCAGCTCTTAATAGAAATAACCCATTTTATGGGTCATCTCAAACTCCTTTCATGAATTGGTCCTGAAAGAAACACATCATACAATGGTTCACCACACAGTTCTAACTTGAAACGGTTGACAAAAAATTATTTCAAAGAAGCTGTAAAACAAATTTATATTCAATCAATAATCACATTGAAATTACAAATAATATAAGTAATAAAGATATTAATCTAGTAATTTTTCATTCTTATTCAACTAATTTGTAATGATTGTAGAAAAAGGAAGACATTAGTTTAAATAAAACTCTATTGGATAATCTTGTTTGTATAATAATATAATGGATTTGAATGTAACTAGCGCTGGTAACTAATAAATATTATATTATAAACCGATGATGTTTAGATAAATTACTTTTTTTCAAATCGAAGTAAGAAACTTAGTAATTCTAGATTAGAACAAAAATTTGACTCAATTTATCCCATAATAACAAGAGTAAAATCGCAAATATAAAATCATTTTATAAAATTCTTTATGGAAAAATTTATTTATAACACTTTGTGCCATTAACTTGTTTGAGGGAATTAATCAAACACAATTAGAGATTTAATATTATTAAATTTTCATCTAAATTACTGGTATTTAGCATCAAAGCATGCCATAAAATTTATGATAATATGATATATCCATCCGAAACTCTCTTTATGTCAGTAAAATTTTAATTACTCAGTTTCACTTACATAGAAAATTCATACTTTAAATAAAAAATTAACACACATAAGACCAAAATTGACGGAAACTAGATTAGATTGTAACTCGAAATTAAACTCCAGCTCAATTTATACATTATTTATATTAATTAATAATCAGTCATTAGTTTAATTAAATGGAATACTTGAATGATTTTGTAGTTGGCAAATTCTAATAGTTATTTCAGCTTCAATTTTAATTAATATGTTTCAATTATGAGGCAGTGTGAGCTCTTACTTTTAGATATTACTATTCAATCATAAATTATTCCTGATAATACTTATTAAAAATGATTTATTTTTCCCTATCATAGTTTTATTGGGAATTTAATGTTAAATTTTATGAAGTTTTTAAAATATTATGATAAGTACTCGATAATTAAATCAGTTTAATAAGTCAAAATCACTTCATCTTCATTAATTAATATTCTAAATAATAATTGGAATTCGTGAAATATGGAATAGAGGTAATGATCATTGGAATAGATGACTGAGTTAATTACCGTTAATCTTTTTCAGAGATTTTATAAATTTGAAGTGGTATTTTTTAATCAATAAGACATTGGAGAGAGACGGACTAAAATACTAGTTACATCATACATGAAACAATTCAAAAATTCATACACACATATCAATAAAGTACATACAAACACACACTCAATCTATTCTAATCAATCTAAACTAATTTATAAGACAATAGTTCTAATAATTGTATGAAAAATATAACATCAAACTATAAATTATCTCTTATATATCAGCTAATTCGAAGTTAATTCTGAATGAATAGATTAAGTTATGCATTATGTTCCACAACACAAACTCTATACACTAATACATGCAAATATGGAGATTAACGCATGTATTAAAGGGATAACCACTCTAGATTGCAGAATACAAACTTCGAAGTAAAATATTAGCACCATAAATAAATAGAAAACGCGAAATGGTACTTTGAAATGGTGAATTTATACTAAAAATATTTACGAAAAACAGGAACTAGAAATTCAGAAAAGGCAAGTTATATTAGCCTGGTTAGGAATAGGAACAGCAAAAGTACAAAAATTTCAGATCAAATACACATATTTATGTTATTTCTACTTCTTTTAATTGATGAAGTTTTATTCATTTATTCTTATTTGTACCTGGAATATTCATTACTTCATTAATATTGTTAGTAGTTGTGTTTGTTAAGCAAAAATAACATAAATATGAATCTGATCTGAATTTTTTAATGGAAAAAATCAAAATGCGATGATTTTTCAACAGTTCAAGCAACATTTTGATGAAATAAAGCTATTGAAAATAATCAATGAGATCAAAAATTGATAGAAATTAGACCCGCATAATAAGCCGTCGAATAGTGGTGATCCATTTAAACATGTTCAACCAAATCGCCTAAATTACAAAGGATAGCATGCACATTAGAACAGAACAGTTTGACCTAAAAATACACATAAACCTTCCACTACATCCATAAATTAGTGATAGTATATCCAAACCAAGAACACCATAAAACTAACTATTCACATAAGCTCCATTTTAATGAAGGTCATAGACAACTCCCAATTCAAGGCACTAACTAATTATGAAGACAAAAGCCACATACAATATAACCCTGAACTTTTCTGTCACAGATTACTCCAGACACTCATATTTGTTAAAATCTTTGCACTAGGTACCTTAATAAATAGAGTAGGCCACTGTTAATCAGTTAAAAATCCCTAAAAGCTCAAGTTTACATGTAATGTTGATACTTTCCCTTCCTTCACCTTGATTCCCCCATTTGTCCATTTCACATCAATGCAGAAACTCCATAACTTTTCAAAGGTTTGATACAAGAGAGTTTACAAAGTTATGGAGAATGAGCATTATGTTGAATGTTAATAAATGTTAGATCTATTTGAATATAATCACTTAAAATGGAAACCCCATGATGGAAAATTCAATCACAGAATTCTCGTTACAGAAGAATTTACAATCACGTATTCTCGCTCAATTTATATTCTAAAATTTTCTGACAATCCATTACATTTAGCTGGAAGTATAATTTTCATATGGAATCATTTAGACGAATATTTCTGCTCAAATCATTTGATTTTTAGTTATTTTATGAACTCCGTTCACCACAATAGTCAATAAAAAGTAATAAATAAGTATAAAAAATGACAGAGCAGGACTTCATAGAGATAAGCAAATTATGCTAAAAATCACCAAGTTCATAAGCAAAGTTCTTGTGTGATTATCTATGATCTACTAGTCGAAAAAATACTAACAAAAATACACGATTTAAGGTTTGTTTCATAAAACTGACACGAGAATAATAATCATCATCATTCAATATGAATGAATCAATAAAAATTGACAAATTTTCCTGAATTCATGGAGAATCGTAAACAAAAATCATAAACCACAGTTCACAATTTGAAAAAAGAAAACAAAACAAATATAATGTCTCAAATACTGTAGCCTACTACCTTGTAGAGCTTCAGATCAACAAAACAAAAATACATCAACGATAAAAGTAACACAATACATAAAATTAATACAATATAACATTCTTTTCAGGTGATTTCCATCGTACCCGTACCCTTATTCACAGAAAATAGAATGGAATTTAAAAACAATTAATGATTATTTTTAATTGAAAAACATTCCAAAAGGATTGGAAAATATTTTATTTCGAAAACTTTATTTTTGATTGAATAATTCTTGTCAGAAAAATAATATCTTTGCAATACTTATACTGATCAAACAGAATATTTCTACAAGATACCATATTTTCACAATGCAGGTACCAATTTTCTTCAATATTGGAGGTAAAAATTTATTCATTTAATATTAAACTAGAAATGAAGTTGGTTATTAAATTAATTTCAATGGTTTTTCCGGGACCAATTGCGACCAAAATTATAGGTCAAATAGGCTAAGAATAGAATTATCTATGGTGAATTCTATTTTCAAAATTTTATTTGGTTCGAAATTGTAATAATTTCAGTACAATTGATTCATGAGAGTATTTAAATTGATCTACTATCAAATCTTGAGAGTAATTATTTAAAAAAATAATTCGATTTTCTGTCGATTGTCCAAGGGTACGGTACGGGTGTAAGACACTTGAAGTTAGAACTGGTTTAAACCGGTGGTGGACCATTGTAATAGCGTAACTGGGGTGAAAAAGACAGGTTCAAGTTGTTAATATTGTCACAACAGTTGGGCTCCAGCAGGCAGGCGACACAGAAAATTGCCATAATTGCCATTTGGAATGGCAATGCGGCTCTCATCACACGCCATAGCCATGAGTTGGGTCGGCCAGGCTCAGGGTCATCAGGATCTCCCAGGCCCAGGTTCTCTCGAGAGCCTTGTTTCTTGTCAGATTGCCTGCAAAAATCAATAGAGTTGATAAAAAATAGTAAGAATAAATTCAGAAAATATTTTCTCTTTGCCGGAACAAATCTGAGTTCAATACAAAAATCATAGAAATGAATATAGAAAATATTGTCAGATTGCCTGCTACGCATCAATAGGATAAGGAGATTAATTACAAAATCGCTCAAAATGAATAATATTATTTTGGAAATGAATATCAACATTTGGAAATAAACATCTGAAAATAAATTGTTTTCCTATGATTCCTTCCTGTCTAGGGCAACTATCAATGCTTGTTGAGTAGTAGCCTGATATTATGGTAGCCTATAGTCTGTTCAAGCAAAGAAGACCCTCTGGCAAGATGGGAGAATGAATCCAGCTTGGTTAATATTTGTTCAAGAATTATAAATATGGTCTTTAAAGTAAATCAAATTGTTTCCTACAATTTGAGATCAAATTGATAATTTTTGAACGATTTGAGTCATTCTCCCATGTTGACAGAAGGTCTTCTTTGCTTGGACATACTATATTAATCCATATTAAATGACAAGACAAAATATAGTCAAACCACTGACTTATTAATTAAAGTCGAGATACCAGTTTTGGTTGCTACATCATTATAAATCTCTGGTGAAGGTTGAGGTAAAAGTTAACCAGAGATTAATAATGGTGTGGAAACCGAAACAGGTATCTCGACTTTTTAATAAATCAATGGAACAATATCTTGTCTTATCATTAAATATTACTATCAATGCATGTTGATAGATAAAGATCGAAATCACAACACCCTATTTAGTATTTTCTATTTGAGCACAACATGTTCCGCTCTCCTAAGAATGAATAAGCTAATAAACTAATATGAATAAGCTAACATTAAATTAATTCTATACTAAAATCTTATTTATAAATATGTGTTTATCATCATAAATAATAATTTAGTGAAGAATCAATTTAATGCTGTTTATTTGTTCATTGACACTTGAGATTTTCCTCTATTAACATAGATTGTTTTCCTAGTTGTATTTTTGGTAATATGTTTGGTTTGGCTAACAAATGCACAAAAAAGATTATCAAAAATAATAATACAGTAGTATGAGAACAATATTACTTAGTAGACTTCCTCGAAGTCGAATGGTAGTACTACTACATTAATAATGCGGGAGTTTCAAAAGAGTTCAAGAAACTGAAAGAAAAGATTCACCCCTCGTAATGAATCCACCCACACATTTATTGCAAAATAAGCTTCAACTAACACAGTAGCGACTAACAGTTGAAAAGCTTAATCCCTATTAAGAGCTTGCCTGAAATTTGCATACTAACACACGATTAAAGCGGCAACTTCTTGAAAATAAAGAGAATAAGACGAGAAAATTACAAGAAAAGAAGCTGCACTGAGACCATCAGAGTAATTGCAGCTCAAATGGGTAATTAAAAGAGTCGTCTTCACTAACCATCTTGCAACCATTAAGAGATGTTTAGGCCTTAGCCCTTAATCCAAGCAATAAAGGAAGGAAGAGGGTCAAATTTTACAACAGTTTACTCTTTAGAGTACAATCTACCCAAGCGAAGAAGACATTCTGGCAAGATGGGACAATGACTCCACAGCTCGGTCAATACTTGTTAAAAAATTATAAATTTGGTTTAAAATTGTATAAAACACCCTGCTCTAAAATTTGAGACCAAATTGAATAATTTTTAAACCAATATTGACCGAGCTGGAGTCATTTTTCTATCTCACCAGAATGTCTTCTTAGCTTGGACCGAATATACTTCTTTACAGACAATTTAATGACGGAAATTGGTTCTAATAAAGAAACATCTTAATACAAAAGACGGCGGCTTTATGGGTTCTAGAATTAGAATGAGAATAATAAATAATGATGAAAATTTTGAGTAAACTTACAAGTTACTAGTGAGTAGCCTACTAGTTGTACCAGTATCATGATAAAATGAGATAAATAAACATTACTATTGACTGTTAATGAGCATGAAAACTAATGAAGGATAAAACGCTTCTTTTGATATTCTCCAATAGCCTATATCATTATAAAAAATTGAACTTCTGTCTTTTGAGAGGAGAGTATTTGTAGAACAATGAATGATTAATTGTGAGAGTAAACATTTTATTTCTTACGAGAAATAAAATTATTGATAATGATGAGGATATTTTTGACAGTGATAACATTTCAAGTATAATCGAATAATGAAATATTGGTACAGTGGAACCTCGATAATTCGTAGCTCATGGGACCAAAGCTTTTGTACGAATTAGGGAAGATTACGAATTTATCGAAGCTAATATTAATGGAAAATTATTTCAAGAGACTGAGCTTTCACTACGAATTATCGAGGTTCCACTGTAGCTTTATAAGAGAACAATTACTGAATTTTCAGAGACAAAATCCCATTTTTTAGACGGATAATATAATAATTCAAGATAAGGTCCCACTGCTGAGTTGTACCGAACTGCGATCAAAGAACAGGAAAAGAAGAATAAAAGGAAGAAGGAGAAGGAAAGGGAGTAGGAGAAGAATAGGAAGAAGGGTGCTTTGGTCCCCTTGACTTTCTTCAACAAGGGCGCGAACTTTTTATTGTCATTCTAGAATATTCGATAATAATGGGTGAGGGTGCATAGTGCATGGGGTACACTGCTTAGAAAAAGAGAGCAAATCTTAAGAAAAAAATAATAATTAAGAAAATGAATGGGAGAAGAAAAAGGAAGAGAGCCAATATCGAGAAATAATAATGAAATACACACAGAAAGGAGGAACATACGAAAAGAAGAATAGAGATAAAAATATACTGATGAGTTGATTGTATTGAATGCTAGGTCTTGAACAAAACTATTGCATTTAAAAAAAATAATAAAAATACATTACAATTTTAAACGAAATGACAAGTTATTGTCAAACCACAGATTCATCAAAAATCGAGACTATTATTGATTTATTGAATCGATTTTTAATAAATCTGTGGTTTTGCCGACAATATCTTGTTTTTATTACATTTAATATGGACAATCACCACAAAATCACATTTACAACTACTTAACATTCAATTTATTGAAAAATATTGAATTGAAAATAAGTTTACACAAAAACAGAAAGCGTCTCTTGAAAGGGAATAATAATTACTGTATTGGAAACATACGGTATTGAAAAAAAACAAGACTAAAAAATCAGTAAAAATGAAAAAACAAAGGAACGAGAGGAAGTGACAAGAGTAGAGGAGAAAAGAACACGAAAAAAGAAAGGAACGAGAGAAAAGAAGAAAAGGGGAAAACAGAAAAAACCGGTATGAGAAAAGGAGGGAGTAAATTCGAAAAAGAAATTTTGAGAATGAAGTAGAATACAGCGAATGAAAAAGGTGGAAAATTAGACGATTCTTATGCAAGACACAGTCTGGTGGATGGAGGGGTGATTCGATGATGGGGGGCGTTGATCTCCGCCCCCTTCCATTAACGGTGTTTAGTAGCAAGCTTTACAAGTCCCCAGGAGCACAAAAGGGTGTAGACCAGGGCCACTAGTAGACTTTTCTACTAACCCCGAACTTAGGTTACGGTCTGATAGCTAGACTTTTCCCGGGCACTTGTCGGTCGCTCAGCCAGAAAATGGATTTGGGACTCAAGTGCGCGACAAAAGACATCTCACTTTTACAGCATAGTATAGTCTGTCCAAGCAAAGAAGACCCTCTGGCAAGATGGGAAAATGACTCCAGCTTGGTCAATTTTAGTTCAAGAATTATAAATGTGGTCTGATTAGTAGATCAAATTGTTTCCTACAATTTGAGATCAAATTGATAATTTTTTAACCAAAATTGACCGAGCTTGAGTTATTTTCCCATCTTGCCAGAGGGTCTTCTTTTCTTGGACAGACTATAGGACTCATTGTATCACAAAGAAGTTTTGTTGGGGAAATAGTTCATTTTAAATATTGAGATGGGAGTAATTTTTCGTATGGATTAAGTACTAAGTATAAAGGAAAGTTTTGAATACTGAACAAAGTAACTGAGATAGGTAATAAAGTTAGAGAATCGAAGTTAATAGACAAAAAGTATGTTTTGTGTTGTAAAATTGAAGAAAGTTACATTGATAACTAAGATGTAATAAATAATAATTATGTAAAGCGTTATAAATAGTAAAATTACATAGCCCATAAAATTTAAAGTGACTATGATAGCAAAAAATTATTAGGAAGGAGATTTACTATCAACGTCACTGAATAAAGTCGAGTTTTTGAAAACAAAAATTTATTTTGGAGCAAATTTTCTATTAAATACGAGAGAAAAATAGGGAGGAATATTTATTCTCTCCTAAATCATGTTATTATTTATCTGTCTATTATTATATCAACTAATTCATTCAATTAAATTGATTCAATAATTGTATAATTAATAATAAATTTGATTTTGTATTACTGAATAATTACTAATAGGAGTGTCATACCTGGAAGAAAGAATTCGTGGAGCAACATCGACGGTGCCAGTTGTGAACTCCAATGGAAGCGATTTCCTGGCTACTTTGGCTTCTGCACACTCAGCAGTTCTCACAATCAGCTGTCGGCATGTCTGTTGAAGGTCCTTCAGCTCATTTTCAATGTTCCAAATTTGCTGAAAATACAATTTCATCACACAATTAAAATGACATGCAAACCAATAATTTCAGACACACAGTGGGCTAGAGAAGATTTTCATTTATATAAGTTTTTGTCGTAGCTCATAATCAACTAGATGTAGTACGTAATCAACAATTTTCCGAACAAGATTTGAGAGATTTGCGATTAGTAAATTGGTGCTAACAAAAAATAATAATATCCAATACCGAACATTCTTTTTTTATAATTAAATTTTACTAATGAATGTATTTTAGCACAATGAAGGATTTAATTCAATTTTTTTTTTCATTCCCACCAAACATCTTCAAGTCATGATATCCTTGTATCCGGGCCAGTTCATAATTTTAAAAGGAAATTTTACAGTTTATGATTTTGGAAGTAAAATTATATTATAAATATTATAAATTCTATTGTAGAATTTTAGAATTAAAATCCTATTGTAGTAAACGAAGTAAGTATAGTCTGTCCAAGCAAAGAAGACACTCTGGCAAGATGAGAAAATGACTACAGATCGGTCAAGATTGGTTCAAAAATTATTGATTTGGTCTCAATTGTAGGAAACATTCTGAACTACAATTTGAGACCAAATCAATAATTTTGAAGCAATATTGATCGAGCTGGAGTCATTTTCTCATCTTGAACAGACTATGCATACGGTAACCTCGTTTCGGCCTAATTTTTCATCAAAATCTAGTAAAAGACGACTTGGAAATTAGTCTGTGTTGTTAACCAATAAGAGTATAAAACTATAATCCTGTCAAATGAATAAATGTTTCTTAGTCTAATATAGGATTTTATTAATTTTTTTCACCAACCTTCTTGAAGTCATTGATAGCCTTGGATCCGGGCCAGTGCTGCGATAGCTCCGCCTCCAACTGTCTGGCCAGTCGCCGGAGCATGGCCAGCCGCTTCTCGCGCTCGCTCATCTCCTGGTCGGAGCCGGAGTCCGAGATGCCGGAGTCGGACAGCGAGCCGGATCCCTCCGACGCGGCCAACACCACCATCGAAGTGCCGTCCAACACTAGTGATCCGTCCTGCGAAATTAAAATAGTTAATTTATTTATAAACATGTCTGATGACAATAAAGATAATCACCATTACTTACAGATGTGGGTAAACGCGCACTGGTGTGACTCAGACAAGACCAAGATTCAGACCAGACCAGAGCATTGGTCTGATGTAATCAGACCAGACCCAGACCATGAATCATGCCACCATGAAAAACACCAGAATTATGTCCCATAAGAACAATGTAATTTTTATCAATCTCTTGGAGCAGATAGCGCCGTTCTTCAAGGACAAAGTAAATTGTCCTTAATTCAATAATTTAGTCCAATACTTTCATCAAGTTCAATTCAATAATTTAATTCAATGATTTGAGTTCAATACATTTATGGTTAATAAGTTAATTGATAATACAATAATTATTATTGAAATAAGCTTAAAATCAAATAAGGAAAATGTCCAGTCCCTGGAGAATTGAATCATCTTCTCAATGGCATGAAGAACGTGGAATTATGTCCATAAATAGCGGCACTATCTGCTCCAAGAAATTGATGAAAATTACATTTTTCTTATGGGGCATGATTCTACTGTTCGGCAAATGGCCGACTACTACTGCCCACTCTTAAAAAATAAAAATAAATAAATGATGATCTTCAATGACTCTTAGATGATCTTTTATCTTAGATGATTCTAATAAATAAATGATGATCAATACCCTCTAGTACCCTTCAAAATGAGTTAATCCTTTCCAAATAAAAGTGTATCTACTGTGATTAATTATTGATTTATCATTCATTAGTAGTCCATCCAAACAAAGAAGGTATTCTGGAAGGATGTAAGAATGACACCAGCTTCCTCAATATTGATTTAAAAATTATAAATTTGGTCTCAAATTGTAGAAAACCAACCAAATTTATAATTTTTAAACCGATATTTATTTATTCACTGAATATTTTTTCATCTCAACAGAATGTATTCTTTTCTTGGACAGACTATATAGTTACAGAAGTAAAAAATAATCACCTCATTACACCCATCCTGTTTCTCGGACAGCACTTTGGCAACAACGCGCACCGACGTGGCAACGTCGGACGAGACAGTGCCCCCCTTGAGGGCGGTGTCCAGCATCAGCATAGTCTTGTGATCTCCACGCAGAGCTAGTTGCAGCTCAGACAGATGAACTTCGAATTGTTGCCACGCGTCCGATAGAGATTGCAGGGTGCTTAACTGTTGTTTCACTCTGAAATAGGATGAATTTTATTAGATTAATTTATTTATCCATTAAATAGATGATACAATTACATAATCAAATTAAAATACATTAGAATGATTTGGGATATAAGAAACAGGCTTCACCCTTGCTATCTGTCCAGCATCCAAAGAAATATTATCATCTATCTACATTTAGAATTTTGATAAAAGTAATTTACAGTCGAGGAATCATACTAAAATTTTTGAATTAAATGACAAAATATAATTCAATAACCAACAAACCTGTGTATTTGAATACAGTATTCGATAGTGTTTTTCTTTCATTGTTTTCAACTCAAATAGACACGTATTCCACATTGGTATCAACAAATATCCACATCATATTCCAAATCATTTAAATCTATTTGAATTTGATTATCATTGAATTAATATCTCCAATTATTGGACTAAATTTTAATAAAACATACAATGCGAAATTAAGAATGAATGAACTTCGATTACATGATCAATTCTGCAAGAAAAATTCATAATTTATTCTATAAAGCGATAGTATAATAATTTTATCATCGAAACTCAGTCAAAAAGTACGGTAAGTAAAATGTAATTCAATTTGACAGTTATAAATAAGATCAAAGAAAATAAGTACAGACATTGTCTAATTATTCTCTTTTCTGATTATGATATGTATTATTATATTTATTTTATTTATTTATTTCATTCATGTACAAATATACAAGATGCGGAAAGAAAAAACAGGCTATTGCCCAAAACTTCTTCTATTCCCAATTTAGTCACATAATAAATTGTCCAAATTTTCAGGTTATGTATAAAATTTTGTTTTACCCAAAGTTTTCCACTCAAAGAAAAGATAATTCGATATTATAGATTACTGTAATACTGTAATAGTGATAAGACATACTGGCAAGATTGGAAAATTAAAAATCTGTCTATATTGGGTCAAAAATATAAATTTGGTCTCAAATAATATAGCAGAATGTTCTCTACAATTAGGAACCAAATTTTGAATTTTTTAACCAATATTGATCGAGCTGGAGTCATTTCCTCATCTTGCCAGAATGTCTTCTTTGCTTGGAAAAACTATACAAACAAGGATGGCACAATACATTATTCAATCATGAATCAACAAGAAACCATCTTCCTGAGACTCACGCCAACACTGCAGAGCCTAACATATTGAGAAATCATAACACAACAGATTGCGTCAAAAAAGATAAAACGAAAAAATACGATACATCCATCCCTCTTGCTTATGATGGGGGCACTGATTGAAATCTACCCCTTCCCGCCATTCTCACCCACCAACCATTCTTAACCCCTCCCCGCCCCTCTCTCACTTACCCCCACAATTTACGTCATCTGCTGACCGTAAAAACGACATAAAAACGTCGCTTATGTCCAGCCGCAACTATCAACTAGGCGTTAGAAAACAATTCAGATATCATTATTGCAGTTGTGGACCCTCTTTTTACTGGCCACAGAATAATTCATCATACAGTGAAGCTCCCTCCTCGAGCTATTACTCTGGCAGAACAGAATGCCACAATCACTATGCACCTGTTTCCACATGAAATCATTTTTTGGCGAACATCTTTGTTGTTTTATGAAATGATTAATGTAAACGGATAGTTTTTCTGCTTCATCCTGTTTTTATTACAGTAACTTAATTGATATCATAAAATATTTGTTCTGCTTTATTATTTGTAGATATTTGCTACTGTGATATTTTTATAATTTGATATTTCTGTTGTTTTTTAAATAATTAACGCAGTCTAATACCATGTTTACTGTTTCATCAATTTTTAGTGAACAAAAAATCACAACAATTATTTATATTTCTAGATGGAATTTTTTTTGGCTTTTTTCAGCTAATAGTAAAATTGTACACGACGAATGCCTTGTATCTGACTTGGTTGTATGTTCAAGAATCAATGTATCAAGTATCAATGAAATAATCAAATTCCTAAGATAAATGTATAAAAATTCAATTTTTATACATAATTTATTTATCATTTATATATTATTCATTTATCATTATTTTTCAACTTTGAATGCTGATTTATTCGATTATTTTTTAAGATGCTTGGAGCGAACCCATTAGCTACTGTATTTGCAAGCTTCTTATAACATTATCAATCCCTACCCCTAGTAAACTCATTACTTATTTTGATAATGAGTTTACGATAGTGGGTTTCCATGCCAAACAAATAATTTGCTAAATCTAGTATTTTATCTATCAGAATATGTTACCTTTGCGAAGCCTCTTCCCATTGGCGAAGTAGTTCAGAGACTTCTTCCTTGAGAACGGCCGAAGCAGTATTTCCAGTATCCGACAAAAACCTGTGTTGCACCGCTGCCTTCAGTTGCATCAACTGTGTTTTCATATCTTTCAGAGATGCCGATTCATTCTGAAAATATGAAAAAACATTGATTATCACAGATCGGATTATACTGCCTAATTTTTCTTTCCTTAATATCGTATGCATATTTATACACTGAAAATATGATTCCAATTGGGGAATATGATGTCAGAAGGCGTCAAATTATCCACAGTGTACAGATAAACTGGAAACTTTATAGCTACTATAATATATTCATAGTGAATACAAACATAACCTATTAGTGATACCCACGGATACTAGAACACTGAAACACTGTATTCTAGCATCCATGGTAATACCTATCAAAATTGGGAAAAGATTACGTTTTCAACTTAATCTTTGAGTTTTCTCCTATAAGCTGATAGTTTTTCTTTGAATAAATTAATGAAACCTGTCTGTGTTTTCACCCGAAAGTTCACTGTTATTTTTTTAATAAATAATTGAGCAAGAATTAAAAACTAACCAAATAATTCACCATGTAAACATCATCACTCACTCACTCATCATCACCTTGCATAAAATACTTGCTATCAAGTCGCAATTGTAACAATAGATAAATAGATAAGAAAGCCTGTCTATGAATAACTTTATAGTTTTTCTTTGAATAAATAAATAAAGCCTGTCAGTGTTTCACCCTACAAGTTAACTGATTTTTTTAAATAAATAATTTAAATCCTACAAGTACCACACTGATCCATTCACTCTCACTTATCAAAACTCAACTTCTAATAAACTGGTAGGAAATAACTCAGTTGTCTATCCATAACAGCCCGAACTCCCCCTCCTACTCAAATAACTTATTGCAACTTTTTCCAACTTTCGACAAGTTTGTTCATCACTACAACTCTCTCTTGTGATAGGCCATGCCTTGTAAGCGGACAATTAGCTTGATATGCCAAGATTACATGATCCGGTTTGATCAAACCTGTCAAGTGCAACGGTTGATGGAGTTATTATGCACTTTTATGCAACGGTTGATGTACTTCCAATTCCGTTTTACAAGTTTCTAGCTGCTAATATTGAAATGATAACGGCTATATACAGAGTGTTTCAGGAGGAATGTGCAATACTTCTCAGGCTGATTCCTTGCACCAAGTAGACAAAAAAATTCCATGGGACCAACCCCCAAAAACGATTTGTTACCGAGATAACAATGGCGGAAAATTGAGATTTTTCAAATTATATCAATTTTTCTAATTTTTTAGAGGCTTTAGTGAGGTTCTAAATGATAAATTCCTATGTTAAATAAGCTGAGGAATTCAATGAAACAAGTTCCAAGTTTGTAACTTTAACGGTTATTGAGATAATTGGAAAAATATGCTAGAAAACGCCATTTTTCAACAATAAGGGATAAGGAATCATAAAATTGTATTTTTTATTAATGGAAGTTAAAGAGAGTCGGATTCTAAAGAAAAGGTTGAATGGCGGCGATTGTGTAAATCTTACCCAAATTTCAGAAATGGCGATCAAAAACCGCAAAATTGACAAAACATAGCACAAGTGATGAATTTGTGTTTACTAGCGATTTTGCGATTTTTGATCGCTATTTCTGAGATTTAGGTAAGATTTACACAATTGCCGCTATTCAACTTTTTCTTCAGATTCCGACTGCTAGCATATTTTTCCAATTATCTCAATACCCGTTGAAGTTACAAACTTGGAACTGGTTTCATTGCATTCCTCAGCTACTTTTACATAGGAATTGATTATTTTAGAAGCTGAGTGAAGCCTCTAAAAAATTAGAAAAATTAATATATTTTGAAAAATCTCAATTTTCCGCCATTGGTATCTTGGTAACAAAGCGTTTTTGGGGGTTGGTCCCATGGAACTTTTATGTCTACTTGGTGTAAGGAATCAGCTTGAGAATGAGAATTATTGCACATTCCTCCTGAAACACCCTGTATAATCTGTTCTCCTATATTGTTATTTCATTTTCAACTTGTACTATGCATTTTCTGTAAATAAATAGACAATTAAATTCAATTGTTAACAGAGTGAGTTGAATGCTTAAATCTTTGTAGTGTGATTGAATTGTGCTTTTCAGAATTTTTTCAGGAGAGACCCTAAAGTTAGTTTCTTCTGGAGAGTCCAGGCATAGTTCTGTGTGGAAAAAATTGAAAAAAAATCAAAGCAGAGTAGGTACACACTTTGAATGAATTTAAACTAAACACTCATTCAACATTGAGGTGTTCAACATTGCTGAAAACGTTTACAACCAAAAATGTTGACTTAAAATTCCAAGATTAATTTATTGATATTTATAAATCTCCAATTGCATAACTGTTGTTAATTTAACTTTTTTAATCAACCTTTAAAATTCTCAAGTAATAAATTCCAATCATAATAAGTAGAAATTAGTAAGAGGTGAATGTGTAATCATAACGTTCATGTCATTTTCATCTCAAAAATTTGAAACGAGAAGTTATGGACTCAATTGTCTGCGTTTTTATCCAATAATTATATTTCGTATTCTTTCAAATGAATGGATTTTCAATAACAAAAAATCCAAATAAGGCTTCTGTAAATAGTTTTCAGACTCCTTACTACAACTGCTAGCGAACATCTAGTAATTTATTATAAAAATTATGAATTTTTAGACAACCTTAAACGAAATTCGAGTAGAAAAATACTCATTAGTTCATCAACCGTAGTCAATCTTGAGACGACTGAAAAAAGTCGTTTCAAATAAAGTACTTAAATTTCAATTATTGGAGAATCTAGAACTAATGTAATAATAATTGATCCGATCATAAAAGACCTATTAGGGTGAAATGAAACGTAATTTCAACTGCCCATAACAAGTACTGTAGAATGGTTGTCCACTTTCTAACGAAATAAGGTGGATGCACTTTCTGATTGCAATCAACTAAAGCTCAATGAATATAATAACAATCACGCGGCTATTAACTGCTCAACTAAGCATGTCATGGGTGCCCTCAATGCATTGGAGAGCTTTGATGAGAAAATAGACAGGCTGCAATTTAATCTCTTGAATGGACACCTTGATAGCCCACTGATCTCCAGTTTAGTTTCTATTCTCATGTAACATGTATTAGCATTTTTATAAAATTGAGAGCATTTTAAATAATAATATTATTTATAATAACAATAATAAAATATCCATTTATTAATCATGATGACACCAGAAAAAAGTGTAACGATTAGAGTTGATTTTATGAAAAAATGGATTGTTGAAATGGAATCAGTCATGATGAAACCTACAAAAACTGTACCGAATTGAGTTGATTTTTTGGTAAGAAAATTAATTTCTTATCTAGTAATAAAAAATATTTAAAAAAAATGTTTGATTCATGGAGCTGTGAAAAGTAATTGAATTAGGTGAATTGATTCAAAATAAGGAAGGTAATTATTATAATAGAATGAGATTTTGATAATTTTAATGAGATAAGGATTTGAGAAAACATCAGGCTAATAAATTGGAGGAAAGTATTGAAATTCTATGTTGATTGTTAAAAAACTTGAAATAAGTAGCCTATTTTACTCTTAACGAGTAAACACGTTCAACTTTCAACTCATCTACCTTTGAATATTAGTATGTGTTTTTAACCAAGAAGTGTATCAATTTCTGATGAATAATAAATAAATAAATGCTGAATAAGTCATTTATCAGTAGGTTATGTTTGTTTCAACTGTTCACCGCTGAATTCTATAATAATTATATTATTCAGATCGTAGCCTACTTGATAGGTTGATAGCATATTTTATCAAGCAAATTGTAACATGTTGGAAAAACTGCTGGCATTTGCTCCACAATAATAGAAATCAACTAAAGTACTATTACTACTAACCGCATTAGTTTCAAGTACAAGTAACCGTTCACCGCTAGATTCAATAATAATTTTATTCAATGTTTATGACCTTCAAATACGGCGGCATGCTTTCATTACGCAAGTAGCTAAATGCTATTTGTTTTCAGCGACCTAGTTTGATTGCTCAATGAGGTCTTATTCAGAACAGTACACCCACAAAAGGTATACACTTCTAATGCACATATGGTGAGATTTCGTCAATTGAATCTATAGTATTCAAATTAAGTTCACTGAATGTTGAAGCATGGATGGTTCATTTTCCCTGGATTGAAAATAAATTATAGTAGTTAATTATAAAAAATTTTCACTATTTTTAAAACATAAAATAAATTCATTCACTAAACAATAGGCCTACTAAAAAGGATTAATCTTAGCAGTTACTCAACTAGGAATATGGGCTACAATATTATTGTCAAGAAAACCAATTAAAACGGTTTTCTCATAAATGGAAGAGTTATTGATTGTATGTACAAAATTATTATTGCAATAATAGCCAATTAATTTTTTTCTATTTTAAAAGAGTATTGTCATATTTTCAAAGAGTATTTGTCATAGTTGACTTCAATTTTACTCACTTTCATTTTGCATTCTGTTACTCATACTGTTATTTTTTTAATTAGAGGACAATAATGGGATCGATTCCTGGTGCCCAGGAATATGTATATTTTGTATAAAATATGTATATTTCCAAATAAATGAATACCGTCAATCATTTAATTTTGATTGACATTAAATTTGACTGTTAAAAATCGTAATATCACATAGCTTCTCTCAAAGTTTTAGTAGATAAAGGCAAAATAGATGGATGAGGTTTCTTTCTAGGTTCTGAATTGAGGTATAAAATTAATGTTATAATGATTTCAATTAAGAGTGTGAATATCATCCTGCTCATAAGAAATACGAGCTATCATACACTAATTATTGCTAAATTTGGGAGCATAATGATCTTAGTGATTAAAATTGTGACATATCATCGAATATAATTGAATTATTGCACTTTATTTTGTATATGTAGGCCTATATGATATTGCATAGAATGTATTAATTATTCAATTGTATTATTTTGCAAATGGGAAATAAATTTGATTTTGATTCGATTTGAATTGTGAAATCTTCTGACCTTGACCAGTTTGATGCGTTGTTGCAGTTCATCTTGATCGTCCAGATCCTTCTCTAGCTGAGTGAGACGGTTGTTCAGTTCGGACAGTCCATCTCTGCAGGAAGCCATCTCAATATGCAGGGAGCACATTCGCTGAAGATCTTCTGTCTTGCTTTTCAGTGCTTCCCAACGCTCAATTAATACTGAAATCAAACAGAAACCAAAATTTGAATCATTTGTTAACACTGATATCAAATCAAATGAGAAGAACTCCAATCAAACTGCACTGAAAACATAATTGAAATTAATTGAGACTCAGAAGAAAAATTTCTAAAAAAGGAAGCGTCAGTAGGCCTGTATGGAAGACGGTAAGAGAATAATTTGGCGATTACAACCTACAAGATTATTAGAATAAATGATTAAAGAAGACTTATCAGAGCAACATTTGAAGTGCACTCTAAATTTGTAAAAAAGATACCTGTATGAAAGACGGTAAAAGAATAATTCAAGGCGATAAAAAATACAATATTATTAAAATCCCCAAAATTATCTAATGTTTCCCCTTAATATTTTTATGACTATTCTCATATAGAATAGATACTGTAATTGTAATGTTACTGTTCATATGTAATAGAACTGTAATTGAATTTTTTGAAACTGTATGTCAATTGTAATGAACTGTAACAACATAATAGAATACTTAAGTCACACCTTTTTTTTGCAAACGAGTGTCTATCTGTCTATTCTTAACTTGATCCCTCAACCAAAATAAATAATATTGAAATGACCAGGACTAGATAAAATTATCTTATTAGAAAAATTTACTGAAATCTGAATCAATTCAGAAAAACCCAATTCAAATTGTTTCAGATTATTGTGAACTTTATGAAGTGAAAATTCGAAAGTGCAATAAATATTTAAATTTATATGGAAGTCAAATTTTCAATAGAAGTATGAGATACATCAAGAAAACAGATCGAGGTGTCGCAACCTACACAATAATTATAATCGAAACCCACATTCAAAAAGATTATTCAGCGATCCTTAAACGAGTTATGAATCACAGACAGTTATGCAAACTCAGAAATGTGTGAAGGATCTCCTTATTATCTACTACACATACCGAGGAGATGGTTACTAACAAGATATTATTTGATAACTCATGAAAATATGGTAAAAAAGTGGAAAAAATGTTTTATAAAAATGTAGAGTTCATGAAAATTTTATGAAAATGTTTCAATCTTCAACACCTACTAGTGAAATATTCTTAGAAATATTGAAATAAAGCTTCTTAAAAATATTTTTGAAACATTAACAAAATCTCAAATACTGCATTTGAAAAATATAACTCATAGAAATATTACTTTTCTAGGCAAATCACATAAAATCTTTTGCATTGAGTTGTAGATATACGTGGACATAATAAATTCTGTTATAAATAATGATTAGGCTACAATATTTTATACCCTTTACAATATTTTACTATGGGACATCAAGGTCCAGTCAAATTGAATATTTTTGTTCAATCAAATATTCAGGTTTCCTTTAATCCCTTACGGTACCAAAAGTACCTGTATACACCAGGACTTCTATTATTTAAAACGGTAACATGCTAATTCTAAACTCAACATTAGAACGATGAAGGTTAAACGTGCCAACTACTGCAGTGTGGATCAGTATCATGTAACATGACCCACATTCAGTGTCTGTCCATATTACAATGCTGTTACGTCACTTTTTTGAGCTTATTAGGAATTAGAATGCCTCTTGATTATTGGTATAAGATTAGACAAATCTGTTAAAAGATTTACCAAATAAAGGATGTAACACAGCTTATTTATAAATCTTTTCAATAATTCACGAGCTTCATTTCTCAAATAATTTTCTTCAATTTTCACTAATAATATTATTGTAATATATTAAAATATTACCGAAATGAAGTAAACAAGAGAGCCACTAAAAATTCTAAATTTTTGTAAAAAATATTTTTAATTTATTCTGAATGTAATAATTTTTCATCCAAAAATATAGGACAGATTTACTATTGATTTCCACAATAATTGGTCTAAATTTTACTATTACTCACGATTCAAAACACAAATTACAGTATTTTGAATTCAAAAGGAGAGTGGAATTCATTTACTGTTTTCTATCCTCATAAATAAATGAATTCCCTTCCAGTATGCAGGCTGATAAAAGATTTTCCTACGAGCGAATGTACATTTTACATTCCACTTGTTTAAATCAATGCCTCTTGGTATATTCGCATTTATTCAACACATACTTCACTTAACCGACAACCACTTTCTACTAATTTGAATTTGGCACTTAGTCACAACTTTTTTCAAACAAGTGTCTAATTCTAACTTGATTTCTCAACTTGACGCAATTTAAATACCATAAAACAAACCTGTAAAGAAAGTTTAATGTACTAAAATTGTTTTCAACTTCCTAACTTGGTCATTCAATGACAACACCTTGCGTTGTAGTGTTCCTAATTTATACATTCCAAATTTATAGTTATTCCATTGAGCTACTAGTTTTTACTGCTAATAAAAATTTCGATTTCATCGAATATAAAATGTTGGTCGATTCCTCATTGCTTGAAACGCACAACCCACGCTACCTCATTACCCATGCACATGCTTAAAGCACATGTGGGGATCATCCTCATAAAAAACTAAGATAGAAAACAAGATGGTTAAATTTTATTTATTTATTGACATGAATAATGGGGATCATCCTCATAAAAACCAAGATAGAAAACAAGATGGTTAAATTTTATTTATTTATTGACATGATTACACAAATCATGACATAATTATGGACAAGGATAGGAAAAATAGGCTGAGCCTGTGCTATATCTTCCCAAATTTTGTTGCATGATTATTCCGAAACAAGGTTATGTAGTTTTCCGCACTTCACACCATAATTTCTGGTCCAGGTAACTTTATTGACATACGTTGAAATTTTTCAAAAGAAATCAGGAACCTTTTGAAAATTGGACAGAACAAAGTTCTTCATGTTATAATAATCGATAGATTATTTAAATCCAAGATAAGCACAATAAGCTAGCTAGTGGTCAAAGTATAAAAATTAGCGAAGAGGTCGTCAAATAATGCTGATCCCAGTTGGTGCAAACACAGAGAAGAGTGTTCTTTCTTTCCTTCTCTACACACCAGCCATAAGTTAGCACACTACATCTTTAGATTACAAGGAGTATAACTCCCAATTAAACTGCCTAATAAACTGATTACCAAAGTACCTACACTACAGGGTTCGTTCCTATTTCAAGTACAGATTTTCTCTCCAATTACATCCTCTATCGGTAGCTGTCTTACAAGTACTAATTAGCGTTTATAAAGTAGCTTTTAATTCGTCAATTCTTGTTACTCTTTCTCTTTTACTACCTCTTTCAGGAGGCGGAAACCAACTTGAACAAAAATGGTGAAGCGATCAGATCAGGTGATATAAGAGGAAGCACTTGGCTGAACCCACAATTACAGGTGAAAAAGGAGAACAATTTCTTGTAGAAACGAGATAAAACATGAGAAGAAACGTTGAAAAGGAAGATATTCTCTCGAAGAGAATAGATCACAAATTAGAAGGAGCGTTGAAAAGAAAGATATTATTCTCTTGAAGAAAAGAGAGAACAAAATAGAAGGAGCGTTGAAAAGAAAGACATTCTCTTGAAGAGAATAGAAAACCAATTAGAAATAACTTTGAAAATGAGGATTTTCTCTTGCAAAATGAGAGATAATTATTTAAAAAATATATTCTCTTGAAAAGAAGAGAGAAAAAATGAGAAAGAACGTTGGAAAAATATATTCTCTAGATGATAGAAAGAAGAGACAATAAATGAGAAGAAACGTTGATTGAAAGAAGATATTATTTTGAAGAGAAGAGAGATAAACATTATAATCTGCAGACGACAGGAAGAATTATATGAAGAAAGAAAGTGGTAACACATCAAGTTCATTGGCATTCCGTCTTATATTATCCGAATCACAAACCAGAGAGAAAGCCGAGTTGGGCAAAGCCAGAGCGGAAAAATAAAAAGTCGACCTTAGAATAATCGCCAATCCTCGCCTTTTGCGGTTTGGTTACGAAACATGATCGAGTGGCTTGTGAGGGATTTTTTGTTTGCGGTAAGGAGACAATCTTACTAGATTCCTATCTTGGACTCGAAGGTACCTGAGTATCAACCTCTTGGTACTCAGAAAAAATCAAATAAAAAGAAAATATATTGTCCATTTAATATGTATAACTACCCACCAATATCACCTTCACAATCAACCTCTTAGGACTCAGAAAATATTAAATGAAAAGAAAAATATTGTTCATCCAAGATGGATAATTACCACAATACCATTTAAAACAAGTAACTTACTCAGAAAATACTTAGTTCGTTGTTAGGGAGTTGAAATCATATAGCATTCAAATAAGAAGTGAGAACCATTAAAAAAATCTGAAACGCGTCCAAGAGATAGTTAAAAAAATCAATAGTAAAGAAAGGGCTGTGGAGGAATGGTGATGTGTGAAACGTTATAACATAGTCTAAGTATTGGTCTACTATAAAATTATACGGTAATACGCTTATTCTGGGTAGAGTATAATTTCTATTTCGAGTTGGATTTTTGAGTTCAATTGCAGAGAGTTTATGAACAAGTCACATCTACTTAGTCACTAAGTAGTACAATACACTACCACTAATTAGTAGTATTAACGGGAACCTTCATCTTTCTTTCAATCGATCTTTTTATTCGCCAAGGTCTACTTGATCTACGGATAAGACTTTTTCAATTATTTTTCTACAACTAACCAATAAGGTTCAAGCCTAATTCGAATTAAACCCTTATTTGATCAAAGCACTACTTTATTCTGTTCTAATTTCAATTTTGTAACGAACAAGGACAAATAGTCAGTTACCTCCTTAAACGACAGTAACTGATTCAATTCAAAGTTAAAGTAATTAACGGGAACCTTCTTCTTTCTTTCAATCGATCTTTTCATTCGCCGTATCACGACCTCTTGAAAAGAAACTGAATCAAGAGTGAATCGCAGACACATCAGCTATAGTCTGTCCAAGCAAAGAAGACATTCTGGCAGATGGGAAAATGACTCCAGCTCGGTCAATATTGGTTCAAAAATTATCAAATTGGTCTCAAATTGTAGATCAGAGTGTTTCCTACGATTAAGACCAAATCAATAATTTTTGAACCAGGATTGACCGAGCTGGAGTCATTCTCCCATCTTGCCAGAATGTCTTCTTTGCTTGGACAAACTATAACAGACACTAGAATTAACGGTACATCACTACAATAAAGAATAAACAACGGGATGAACCAAATTCTGAGACGGATTCTACTTTAATTGAATGTCTAAAAATAATGAGGCCATTTTGGCACTTGGTTACTAGCCATTAATTTTTGAGAAGATGATAGTCATTTATTGTCGGTAAATTTTTTTAACAATCGTCTACAACGGCACAATTTAAGTTTACAAGTGACAAATTTTGTTCACAATTTCTTGTTTCAATCAGAGAAAATCTTCAAAAAAATAGTATACCAGATGATAAATCAATATAATCACAGTACAATACAGCACCTGAAATAAACTATTATTTTTCAATCTCTCTCACATTAAAATAATTTAGTCTGTCCAAGCAGAGAAGATATTCTGGCAAGATGGCAAATGACTCGAGCTCGGTCAATATTGGATCAAAAATTATAAATTTGGTCTCAAACTGTAGAGCAGAATTGCTGTATACAATTTGAATCCAAATTAAAATTTTTGAACTGTAATGATCGATTTGGAGTCATTTCCCCATCTTTGCTAGAATGTATTATTTCCTTGGAAAGACTATGTGACACTGCATCGTTCGAATACACTGATCACTAGCTCTTTCTCCTTCAAATGTTTTTTTTCATCTCTGTGATATTAATCTAATAATTATAATACCTATATACTGTTAGTTATGTGAAGAGATAACTTCCTTCATATCTTCCTCAACCTCTCTCGCTTTCCCATCTCTTTCATCATCTCATTTCTCGCCGAAATATTCTTTCTAATCTCGCAATACTAATTACATGCATGGCCCAAGGTAACAACAGCGCAAGATAACATAAAAAAGACTGATAACTTGACGGATTGACAATGATTGTCTGCAGTAGAACAATGGCTTGTTGGTGGATAATTTCAATATCCAGCACTCCTCACCAACTAACGTCCGAGCCTAATTCAATTGTTTTTCAAGCCGAGTAACGCCATTTACTTCCATTTTATCATTGTTATTGCACGGCAGAAAACGGTAAACTCAATTGCAGGTATAGTCTATCCAAGCAAAGAAGACATTCTGAAACATGGGGAAAATGACTCCAGCTTGTCCAATACTGGTTCAAAAATTACAAATTTAGTTTCAAATTGTAGACAAAATTCTGCTCTACAATTTGAGACCAAATTTATAATTTTTGAGCCAATATTGACCGAGCCGGAGTCATTTTCCCATCTTGCCTGAATGTCTTCTTTGCTTGGAAATTATAATTCAACAGATGGAACGAAAATCACCGACAAGATTCCAAGATTTTCGGCGCTAGAAAATTATTGACAAGCGTGAAGAAAATTTTTGGCAACAATCCGTGAATTTTACAGTTTTCAAAGAATTTTGGACTTTTCCTAAAAGAGTGTGTCGATACAATGATTGTATTTCCTTCCCTTATTAATTTATTTATTTATTCCCTTATTATATTTCTAATGAGTAGGTTGGACTTTCACACAATTTGTTACAATAATATAAGAATTCAAAAAATGTTAACCCTCAAAACTTCTCAATTCTCAATAAATAGCCTACCGTAACTTGAAAATTCAAGTTTTTTAAATTAACAACTCATTCATTTATTGAGAATTGAAAAGTGTTCATTGTATACATTTTTGAATTCTCATTCAAATTTTCAAACATTAAAAAAAATTTTATTAATAAAATAACATCGACAAATTTGAAGGGTATGCAGAAATCTGCATCTAACAGGCTACTAAGCACTAAGAAAGTTTTCTGGAACTTTACCAAATAGCTGTTGGCAATGAAATAAGGCCAGAAAATTTATAAAAGTCAAGGTCAGAGTGAGTAGAATATTTCTGAAACAAGCAAAACGACTGCCATTCAAATGAAAAACGTGCTCGACATATCTACTCAACAAAATGAATAATCATTTTTAGAGAACACTAGAATGTTTGTAAAGAATGTATTTATTGTTTTGACTGAATTGTGTATTGTTTTTCCATGTTCATTCAATCATTTGCATGCACTGTCGCACGTCTTACTACGTAATTTATCAATGGAAATTGTTAAAAAAAGAAATGAACCATTCTCATCATTCAAAATAATTTTCTAGCATTCATTTTTGGACCAATACAGTCACGCCGTGTCGAATTCATAGGCTACTGCGAGCTCAAGTAATAAATTGTAGAGTTATTTTCTACAAGAGGAAGTAATTTTAAATTAGGTTAATGAACTAGTTGAAAACAAAATCCTGTCACGGATTAGTGATTTTGAATAATTAGTCTGTAAGTGAAATTTATGGCTCATACAACCCTAGCCAGATTCTTCGAATTGGAAGAAAGTAAACCCAAGAAGTTTTCAATTATAATGGTCTCAAGAATTATGATTTGAAGTGTGGCATTTATTGATACTTGACCAGTGAGAATAGTTCTATTCTATTCTCACTAATTATATTCTATTTTCAAAAGCAGTCAAGTTCAGTGAGAATAGAATTGTCCTTTCTATTCTCAATGTGGGTTAAGTGGAAGAGGAACTCTTGTGCCTCAACTTCGCCCACTACACTTTATATCATGTACAAAAGTGGAAAATAAATATATTTATCTATCTATCTCAATGAACTTGGCTCCGTTTAAAAGTTTTAGCATGAAAAGATAACAGCTGTATAAAATCGCGTCTTTCTACGTTGGTTAAAATTTTAAATCTTTATTCGCTTTGAAGCCCTGGAATTCTGTTATTTGACACTTGAATGTGTCCAACATTTTCAGCCAGAAAAGTTGAAAGACCGTTTGTTGGACAACCTGTTGTCCACGCTGTTTTTCTACTCGACTGCCCGATATGATCGGAGCAACATCAATTTCATAACAGGTTCTGTCGCCCACCCAGCATCTAGACGCCTACCTCTGCAGAGGAGTGCCAAAGTGCCAATGCTTATAAACTCATCTCATCCAATCAGCAAAGAGAATATTGAAATACTGTACCTAGTTACTTTATGCAATCAACGCCAGCAAAGGAAGCCAAACCGAACTTATCAAACCAATCGAGAAATTATAAGTTCATAAGTAAAATGAAGAATATAAAATGAGTAAGAGAGATTTGTGTAGACAATAAGTATCTAAAGAATTTTCTACTAAATGCGTTTTATACTGCCTTTATGGTTTATAGTTGAAGGATAATAATTGAGAGTTGAGTAGAGGCTCAAATTGATTATAAATTAATCAATAACTTTCATTAAATTGCTCATTAAAAAGAGAAGACAGAATGAGTAGCTTATAAATGAAAATTACTCAATAAAATAAATCGATTCAAATGAATTAAATAGAGAATGTATCTACATCACTGGGAGAAATTTAACGAGCCCACAAATCAACCAAAAGGTTGAAGCAATTCACAAACTAGAGATGTTGAAAACAATAATTTGTGACCTTTTGAACCAAAACGTAATGCCCTGAATTGGCGAAAACAATCCGACTATTTTAAACACAGCGCACAATTTATTTTGAGTTGAGACGAGTTATTTAATAGAGCATAGCATACCCGGAACGTTGCTCATTGAAATAGACACAAACTTCAATTTCATTCACTAACACACGCAAAGTTTTAACGTGCTCTTTTAACGCCTATCAATTTCAAACCAGTTTGAATTATTAACGACAACAAGCATGTAATAGTTCTAGCAGGTTTTAAAAACGGTTAATAAAATCTTTAGAGAGTTTAAAACGAGAAGTTTTTATTTAAAAATATTTTTCCTTTCAATAATAAACTTTGCTAATGATGATACATATTGAGGACACAAAATGAGGATGTAATAGGATAGGATTTATGATCAATAATTAACTTTACTAATGATGATACATATTGAGGACACAAGAGTGATAATTGAGATCAAGTTCAAAATCTATTCTTCTATCTTACATGGAAGATTCAAATACTTTTGTCCTTTGTTTGGGAATACCGGTTCAAAAATTTAAGAATTTCAAGATATAGATAGAAACAATAATAAAGAAATATCGAATCTGTTTCTCAAATCCTTATCAATTCAGTACCTAACAAAGTTTAGGAAAATATATGATTCTCATACTTGAAAATGTAAGATATGAGACAGGACACACTTCAGAATAATGTCTTTGTTTTAGATGAAGGGTGCAGCTTCAATACATGAAATTCAACTTTGTCAACAGGTACATTTACTGTATCAACTTCGGTTCCAATAATGAATCATGCATGTGAGCTCATCCAATTCTACATTCATTAGTTAATCACCTAAATTGAGAAACAAGGATTCACTCACATTGACAGAAAAATAATATTTCATTTCCATAAAAAAATTACTATAAAACTCGACAAATTTTTATCTAGCTATCGCCATCAAAGTGCACTGGAAAAAATCGGTACTTCCTTCAATTTTCCGAATCAGTTAACAGAATAACTATTGTTCGACCATCAGGTAAATTGATGGAGCAAATTTGGAACGGGAAATAGTAACAGTTATAATCATTGAAGCGGTCATTTGGCATTGATCATTAAAACTGTGACAGTCATTTTGACTCCTGAGTGTCATTTGAATTCATCCTAGGATAACAGTCAATTGAATCTTATTCTACCCTTGATTAAGATTCGGGTTCTGTTCAAGGGTAAAAGGAGAGAAATGGAAATCTTGTTTAGAAAATTAGTAATATAAAAAATATTCAATTATGTCATCAACAAATAAATAAATTTTTCAGTAGACTTGAGGTTTCCTCACATTGTAATTAGGTAATGTGATAGGAATAACAATTATTTCTAATTCTAAGAGAGAAAGAATGTACCGTATTAGCTGATTATTCAATCAATATTAGCTGGTACATTCATTTTACAAAGGGAACTGAATTTAATTGATGAATCACCCCAGTAAAGCGTTTTACAATGTTCAAAATCATAATGAGTCTATCAGCTATAACGCAGATATTTTGGTAGAATACAGAAGATAAGCTTCAAAACTTTCAAAGTATCCTGAATTTGATAATTTCTAAAGTTTTTATGACAATAATTATTATTCAGGTGCTTTAACAAAATAAATTTATTAGACTATATTATATAGACTACAATTGCAGAGTAATATTCAAACAATTACGTTTAAAACTATTTTAAATAGTTAACATCTGGATACCAGAAGGACGATAAAATCTTTTTTGTAATCATATTTTTAAGCTGCCTAGTTCTTCAATCCATAGAAGTATAAAAAATTTAATAAATAATATAAACTATTATCCTTAATAATTATAAAATATTTAATCTAGATTGTAAACAATAAAAATTTTTAATAATGAATTATTACCGTTATCTGACATCTCCTATAGAATCCAACATAAGAAAATGTGGGCTATCACTTCCAACTAAAATCACTTGATAAAACACAAACTCCAGAGAAAAAACTACTGATATAGAGTGAAATAAAGTCTGACACTTCAGTACCAGTACTTGGATCACTACAATGTATGTACTGTATGCACTACAATGTATCTTCTACGACCACTGTATCACTCATAAATTTTATTGAAGACACAAGTCACATAGTAAATGCCGTTGGTTTGACATAATCGAGTACAAGACAGTATAGAGCACGACCACACAACATCATTTCGGAGAACTCACTACCTGTTTAGTAGCCGTGGTTACCTACATACACAATACCAGCTGATTGTCCCCCCCCAACAAATTACGTCCCACCAGTTTAAAGAGTTTCCTCTCGGCAAGCTCGTGCCAAAACTTGGTCAGATACAACGTAACTACATACAGGACTGCTCATTGCTACACGCTATGCTCTTTTCATCTTTAGTGATGGAAAAAAATCAATATTTACAGTGTTGAAAGTTTTTTCGCCATACTCATATGTAATACACAACTTTCCAAGCTAGATTTGCGTTTGGAAAATTGCCGTTTACAGGAGAATCAAAGATCAGCTCTTCTGAATGCGGGAATAATCATTTTGATGATTATTACAATTACAGCACTATAGTCCATTCACGATCACTTGAGACGAAATAAACAAACCTTTTTCCTGTGTGTGCGTGTAATGAAAGGTCTTCTTCTATGTGAAAAAGTCTGATTCGGTTGAACAGCTGACTCTTGTCTGGAGCTGTGATTTGCTAAAGTCCGACTTGTCTTTTCTCAAGACTGTTGTCTTGAGCTGTGATTGGCTACAGCTGTTGGTCTGTGGCCGAAAGTTTCGCATAGAAGAAGACCTTCCATTACACGCACACACACTCAAAAAGTTTGTTTATTCCGTCTCAAGTGATCGTGAATGGGGTATAGTCATCATCACGATGATAATTACAGCACTGAAAATCTAGCCCAGCTGTTTTTTCCAAACTCCAACGTATGAATAAACGAGTCGAACGAGCCGCCATGACAATTCACTGTGTACTGTGTGCGTTTGTGCTAGTGCTGTGTTGGGGTTATGTTGGCTTCAGTTAATGTTTTCAGTTGTTTGAAGTTTCAATAAATCCTTCTCAGTCTAGTATGACGAAAAAAATGTACATAATTCGTGTGGAAAAGTTTACAAACTGATAATTATTTTCGTATGTAAAAACGCCTTTCCCACACTCATTATATAATATACTATTTTGGTAAACTTGATAGAAAGTAGCCAGTTTCGATCTACTTGACAGTCTTTGAAAGCCTTCATTTTCCGCGCTAGTGCGCAATAAACGGCTGATATTTCGGCCTTATAGCCGTACAAGATAGGGAAAATCAGCTGTCAACAAAATTTTCCGTTGACTTAGCAACGCATTTCATGCAAATTGGTTGACTGAACAGGTAAGTCGACTATTTTGAATATTTACCAACTGATTGCATCAGACGATTTAGCATATAATTTTCTTCAAACAAAAATTTTTGTTCTGTATAATTCCACACCTAAACTTTTGTTTTGATTGGGAATTGATTTTAGCGACTGATAACCTTTGTTGAAATTAGAATCCTGAATTTATTTTAAAATAAATAAAACGGAAATTACCAATATGGAATTTAGCAAGTTGAATTCGTATGTCGTGTTTATAGAAACGTTTTATAAACGTTTTATAAACGTTTAATCTTATTCTAATAAGCCTTTCTATAAAGTGTGTAACACTACCAAAAACACAAGTACACAACACGTTTCGAAAACGTTCGCGACGTCGCGAATACTCACCTTTTCAGCCTCAGCTGATCGCTTCGGCTGTAAAGCTCCGTATTCTTGACGTCGCAAAACGACGTTTTCATAACTAGTAGTGTAATATACTAATTCCTATTTTCTACAATTTCAATGCACTTGAATAAATTAATAGAATTCATCATTCCTCTACTATTACAGAGAGTTACCTATATTAATTGAATATTCTCCATTTTCTCGGTGAACAGACTAAAGAAACGGAAGTCATTCAACTCTTTTTCAAGTGACTTAACATTTATTATTGTTTAGACACTTTTTGCGCAATACTTCAATGCTGTAACTAAATTGTAGCACGCGATGGGATGAGGAGAATGCACGAGTAATTGTTTCCTATTAGTTCAACAACTATTAGTTTTCACCAGAAGAAGGAAACAATAATAATTTTGCTAGAGGCGCATAGTTAACGTATTAAATATAAGACCAATTAAAATTTTATATTAAATTATTTGTAGAATTTTTATTGATATTGTGAAACTCTATGATGAAATAAAATAGTGTTGAAAATGAGACCAGTAAGATCTCGAAACCGGACCTTTATAATAATTAATGGAATAGACAATATAAACCAGTGTTTCATTTTATAAAATTTTTCTCTCAGGCTGGTATGATTTTGAATTCTCTACATGGAAAAAGGTTGACCTCAATTTGATTGACCTGATAACAATAATGAATGTATAACTAGTTCATGTGGATTAATTCGAGAGTACATGAATAATATTCCATAGTGATATTACACGTATACTTTAGTATTTTCAAGAATAAATAATAGGAATTAGAAAGTTCAGTAAACTATATCCTTAACGAGACACACCCACCAAAAAACAAAAGGGCTTAGTTTAAATCACTATTCAAGGTTTCGAATGGGGAAAATTACAGGAAACATTACACATTACAGTAACCTTGAAAGTAGCAACTGAATTAATAAATTTACAATCAAAAGTTAGAGGTAACTTTTCTACTTCAAGTAATTCTTTACAGCCTACACAGATCTGCAGCAGTTATTGAGATCAATAGCTGAAGTTGATAGAAGTGTAGTTGGCTGATAAACATTGCAACAATATAATCGAGATTTGTAAATTATTTCATGATTCATGAATATGGAAAACTGGATGAGAATATCTATCAAAGGCAGGATAATCAATGCAGGAAAAACTGTTGGGAAATAGGCTGGTATTTGATCTATTATATTATATTTATATATGACAAAATTGGAGATTTAGATGTGGTTTCAGAACTAGAGAAATTGGACTTCATCCAAAGAATGTAAATAACGCTATTGAAAATCGACAAAAAGCTAGTACTTTTATTAATTTACGTTTAATATCTTCAATTATTACCGCTTTTCCGGATAATTCAATCTATTACTGACTGCATTTAAACCTGAGATTTACTGCATTTTTAAAATCCCCAAGTACAGTATATTAACTTGAAATATGTGTTTCCTGATGCATTATAACCCTTCAAAAAAACTGAGACACAAAAATCCAAAAAAATAGACATTTGAAGACTACTTACATCTTATCTCTCTGCATTCCTGGGGAGAAACAATGTTATCACTCTCCTCGATGAACTCTACCAATTTTCGAAGGCAGTCCATGTTCTTTAGGCTTGTTGCAATAACATCATCCTGAAAGAAATAATACAACCATGGATAAATACTATATTCGTAGCGAGCGAAGCGAGCCTGCTGGGTAGTTTTAAACATAATAATCCTAAAAAACTTACAAAAATGTGAAAATTAATGATAAAATGTTTGATAGAAACATAAATTTTGCTTGTATCATTTATTTTGTGGAAGAATATGTAGATATCGTACTCTACATTCCACAGACTCTTCTTTTATTTCTGCTATAATCCATTATTACTCAACAAAAATATGTTATATTGGAAAAATGGTTTGATAAAATTCAAGTGTGAGAAAAACATATCATCATTCATGATTTGTAACTGAAATCGATCCTTTCAAATGGATGATTGTGAGAAAATAGTTTTGAAAATTTATTGCAGGAATAGAAGGTAAAACCTGCAGCGCGATATTTTCAATTCATTGAAGCCTTCTACTATCAGAGGATTACAATTCCGTATTATTATGATCAGAAACATATCCAGGGTGTAATATTTCGGAAACAATGTTTTAGAATTGAACCTATATTTTTCGGACTTGGAAAAAACTTTCCAAAGTGAAAACAAACTAAGCCTACATCTTATTCCCTATCGAAGGATAGTTGGCAAGCCACCTTTGGGTCTCCCTATTATTTGAAGCCATACCTTTAAAGCCTTTTCAACAGTGTTACAGAATATAAATAGAGTTCCCGCATAGATGATTTGTTCGTGTGATGAGAGGAATCATATTCATTTATTTAAACGAACAGAACACTGGCCGATTGGGAACTCAAAATGTTAATTCAATCAATCAATTTTATTTGAAATAAACTGTTACATTTTTTGGTCCTGCCAAACCCTTGGCTTTTTCAGCAGGTGCCATTTCAATACAATACAAAATTATTCACAACGTTGGACTAAAATAAAGTATAAATAAATACAATTACCTCATTTGTTGTCAATTATAAACAATCTTAACAAGAATGGAATAAGAAAAAAATTATAATGTAATTGAGAAAGAAAAGAAACAAGGAACATAATAAATAAAAATCAAGAAAAATAGAGTTATAAGATTAACTTAACCTTAACCATAATAAGGGGTTAATAAGAAAAAAAAACAATAAAGGAAGGAAGGAAGGAAGAAATATTCCATACCAAATGAATTATTATCACGGTATTAAATTAATAATAATATTATTACTCATTTATTTTTATTTAATAACTTACTATTGAGAGTACAATTTTTTCATTACAACAAGATTTCTCCCTAAACTGAGAACATCTTCCAATGATAGATGACTTTATAGGTCAATTTTCTCAACTTTAAAATACCGTACTGTATTGTGAAACGCAATACTATCTATATGCTATCAATACTATCTACTTACAAATTTCGATGTGAGGATGAATTGCGGGCCAGACTTGGAGGCTTCACGATTGATGAACTGCTCACAAGATAAAAACTGAGAAGTGGATTGGTGCATCATTCTATGAATGTCATCCATTTCGTCCGAATCTGAGTCCATAATGGAGCTGTCTTCAGCCTGAAACATGATAAAATAAATGTTTTATTGCCCAAAAATGAATCATAAATAAATTACGATATTCAAATTACAGTATGAACTGAACGTCATTTTTCGTTTTCAGTAAAAATCTGCTTCTATATGGCAAGCGAGCGGTTTTTAATTTTCAGTGATAAATTATTAGCATCAGGAAATAACTTGATTGTTGATATTATCATTGTATTCCAGCAAGCGGCTTGAAGAGCCAGAAAGTGACAAAGAATGAATATATTAACTATATTTTATTTATTAAGCTTTTAATAGTGGGGAGACCCATAGTTGTTCCACTTCGCCATATAACCTTATTTCCCACAAATGGGAGCATGGAAAAACACGTGGGTTATAGTCCTTTTGAAATAGAATTTTTGATTTCAGAAAATTATTAACTACTAAAACTCTTCACAAAATCACTACACCATGGCCGAAAATATTATATTTTGACTTGAAATTTAGAAATTAGTTATAAAGATTCAAATTTTAAACTTCAAATTTAAAATTTTAGAATTTTCACTTGACAACTCAGTACTTCATACTTGGCCTAGCCTAAAGCGAACAAAACCCCTAATTATTGTTTACACTTTACACCTAGCAAGAATCAAAGCCATACCAATAACGAACTTGATTGTCACCGGCTGAATTAGACCGGCATTGATCAGCAATAAATTATATCAATTACAAACTTCTTAAATTTATTTGTATTCCTAAGGTTTGTGAAATTACAGAATGTAGCCTGCCACGATGACAGATCACAAAATGCCATGTTATACATGTTTCAAGACACAGTACTTTTACCAAAGTTACTATTTCAAGAAAATGTTGACAGAAATTCTTTCAACCTACAGGAGGCAACCGGCCACGACGGTGCAACGGCCGACCAAAGCTGGACGCACAATCCGATTGGCTGTCGATGAAGTTCCTGTAGTCGTCGCCGAAGTCGAGCAGTCGGCGGGCCGTCTCCGGGTCAGCTGTTTCTTCGCTGTACGCTTCGCTCATGTACTTCTCCTGTCGAAAACGAACAAACAGAATTCTTCAGAAATGGTCTTCTACGAGTAGTTGGTTGCTTGCATTTTCAGAGTAAGTGTGCGTTGAAGATGTTAAACGTTGAAAAAATAACTTGAAATTAAGATCAAGCGTAAAATGAAGAGTAAGATGAAAATGAAAAGATTGACTTTAAAATACAGAGAAAATAAGAGAATTAATATATTAATATTTGTATAATTTGCATAATAATATTTGTATAAACAATTTATATAATCCTCTTATTTCCTCCATTTTTCAAAGTCACGCCGAATCTATGGAGAAAGAATGCACTAATCACAGTTAAACATCTTCATTTTCATCTGACGCTTCCTATTCCTCTTTACCTTCAATTTTAACCCACTTTGAACGCACCCTTATAGTCTGTCCAAGCAAAGAAGACCTTCTGGCAAGATGGGAAAATGACTCAAGCCCGGTCAATATTGATTCAAAAATTAAAAATTTGACCTTAAATTGTAGGGAACAATTTGATCTACTATTAAGACCACATTTATCATTCTTAAACGAATATTGACCGAGCTGGAGTCATTTTCCCATCTTGCCAGAGGGTCTTCTTTGGTTGGACTATACTACTCCATCTGCTAACTAAATAACTTTAAACTAACTAACTTGACTGATGGACGTCATCTGTGATAACTGTCTTAACCACAACAAACAAGCCAGGTACGTGTTCTTTGAGAACTTGTATCTGGTATACTTGTACTTGGTATACTTGTACTTGGTATACTTGCACTTGGTATACTTGTACTTGGTATACTTGTACTTGGTATACTTGTACTTGGTATACTTGTACTTGGTATACTTGTAATTGGTGTACTTTGGTATACTTGTACTTGGTATACTTGTACTTGGTGAGCTTGTGCTTGATGTGCTTGTCCTTGGTGTACTTGTACTTGGTGAGCTTGTGCTAGATGCAATTTTACTTGGTGTACTTGTAACAAGTACAACCACTCTCACCAAGCGACCAATAAATAATAATTTGAACTGACATTAATCAGATTATTTAACAAACAATGATCCGATTGTTCAACCTATAATTTTTCAACTGAAATCCTTATGCCTATCAAATTTTGATAAAACAGGTGACATTTTCTATGATAAGTATAGAAAATGTAAACTGTTAAATATAAACTTGAGGGTTCCTCAAGTTTGAGTGTGCTTGGAAAAACCGGGCATTAATCTAATAATCAATCGTCCACCCACCTGGTAACTATCCCAAGCCTGCTCGGAAAACGAGCTATCTGCCGACACCACTTTGTCACCGGCCGGTGCGCCGCCGCCAAAGTGGCTCACCACACCCAACGTCGGACCGAGACGGAAAGCTGGCAACGCCATCAGTTTCCTCCTGACAGCGCGCGATCCCGCCTTGCCGCATGCCGCAACTGCCGCAGCCGCTGCCGCCGCCTCCTCGCCGCACTCCTCCTCGGTCTCTGTACCGCTATTTGCCGCAGGTCGACGCAGCACCGAGTTACCGCTGCGCAGCGGAGAGCCGGGCTCCAGCAGCTGCGACACGCCGTCCGAGCCGGAGTCGCTTTTGCGGCCCTGTGAACGCACAATAGAGATAAATTAAATTTAGATTGAAATGAAAAATTATAATAATAAATCTAAATGTTTGTAGGAGGCAATATTTATATTTGGCGAATAAATTAATCAATCAAATTCCAGATAGCTTTACTGAACAGATAAGGAGAAAATCTCATATAGCCTAAGTTTAAAGAGGAGAATCTTAAGTTAAGAGGTAAAAAAGGAAAATCTTTTTGAGTGATCCTTGAGCAGGTAATTAAGGATTTGTACTCAAGTCGAACACAATAATTGTAATTTGTTCTTTCTGAAAACCTCAATAAATTTCATGACCCAATGTCATTTTATAAATATGAATCAACTATCTGGGTTTAAATAGCTTCACTATGATTTTCTAGTCTTCGCAGTAATATATTCATTGATTGTAAAATTGCCTGTGTTTTTATCAAAAAAGTACATTGTATTCTTTCAAATAAATACTATAATGACTGTTAGCTCTGATTGGAACTGGTATAGGACCGTCCTACAGCGAATCACCACTACGGTTAAGCAGGTCCCAGTCCTGAAGCAGTTCAAATCAAAGTTTAGTTTACAATTTTATGGATAAAGTCTACTAGTAATTAAGAGGAAGTAGTTTTTCAATTAAAACTTTATTGTGGTTATACACAAACAAAAACATACTCAAACAAAAAGTACAGCTAAATACAAGAAACTAATCACTAATTAATTGAAAGTAATAAGTAAAAATTAATTCCTATTCATCAACTAGTAAAGCCACAAGTTTGTTTGTCAATGGCTCAACAGCCCATGAAGGGTCTAGGCCTGCCAGCTGGTTGCCAGTTTCATATTCACTCCACTATATAGCAGAGGTGAAAAATCATCAACCAGGATAGAGGTTGCCAAAAGTACCAACAATAATACTAGTCTTGTTCAATAAACTTACTTTAGAAATAATAAATCTACCAAAACGTTCTCCACAACAGAAGAATACCTCAATAGTCAGATCTAGGCGTACGGTATTTCAAATTAAAATTCAAATGTGTTAACATTCAAGCGTGAACATTGTCTATTTTTTTTTTTTTTTAACGACCAATTCAAGATATTCAACTTACTTACTCATATGTAAGAGTACGTTATACAATTATGTCTTATGACATGAGACAATTATGGTTTTGGGAGAAATCAGTCTGTATACTATTTTACTCGTAGTTATTGATTTGCTATCTTTTATAATTATTACTGTTTTTGTCCATGCTGTATGGTTTTTTGACAATGAAATTTCATTTATTAATTTATTAGTTAATCCTCTTGAACTCTACATTTTTATATTATTGAAAAATGAATCATTTTTAGATGTATAACTTGACGAGATCCATGCATATGTTAAATTTGATCAATAAAACTATTCTATTCTTATTCTAAAGAATCCTGTTGTACTCCACATTGAACTAAGATTAACCAAATGCGTTCAAATTTGGCAGGCATGTTCAGTTGAACGTTTAGACGCGCGCTAAGAAAGGATTTTGGAAACTTTCCAAGGATACGCAAAATATTCAAGTTTTTCTATAGTTTTTCAGCGTTTTCTCATTTAGAGAACCAATAGGTAGAAAATGTTAATATTTGGTAGGCAGGTTCAGATAAGGTCTAGAAATGTTGTGTTAAAATATTTTTGAATTCCGTTCAAGATTACGCCACTCATCATTATTTTTTTAAATTGTAGATGTATTGCGGGTTGCATATCTTCCGCCTCCATACGACCAATTCTTACTGTAAATTCAATGGTTCAGCGAAATTATAGATAAACTAGTTTGGAAAATATTGAAAGATATTGAATTTGTTCCGATATTTCCCAAGGTAACGCTCGAATATTAGCGGTTTACTATTTTTCGAATTTTCGGAGCTTTTCTTAGATTTTTCGAGAATAAATAGGTTAGAATATGTTGAAATTTGATAAACAGTTCCAGACTAGGTCTAGAAATGCTGTGTTCAATGAATTTTGAATCCCTTCTGAGCCGAATTTGCAGGCGAGCGAAGCGAGCCTGTTTGTCTCAGCTCACACTGACAGAGGTTATGCAGGCGAGCGAAGCGAGCCTGTTTGACTCACTGACACTGCTGATACTGTTAGGGGTCCAGGGGGCGCAGCCCCTGGCTAGGCGGAGAATGCGAGCGAAGCGAGCCTGCCGGCTAGTAAATTATATTTAGATGTACTGTATAACTTGATGAGATCCATGTACAGTATATCGCTAAATTTGTTGATTAATAAAAACAATTCTACTTTAATTCTATATTCTACTCACAGCATTCCTCTTGCGCAGCTTCAGTTTGCGTCTCCTAAGGGAGTTGGAGCTGTAGCCGCCTCCGCTGCCTCCATCCTGCGTCACAATCGTGTTGGACTCCTCGACAGTCGACGACGACAGAGTGCCATGCACTGACGTCTCCATTTTGTTCTGTGAGGACGCCTTGGACAGCTGATGCAGCGCCGATTCAGAGGTGGAGTGCGACAGCTGCGATGGGTGAGTGTTGGACAACAGCTGAGGGATACCAGAAACGCTCCACGGACGCACCTGGATGCCTTCGCGGCGTTTCAGACGCATTACCACCTGTAATATGAAACAATTTCACATTGATTAAAGAAAGAATGGGTGAATTATTGGTGCTAATCGAATAAAAATACAAGATACCGTCATAATACTACAGATTTCTGTGGTGAACCTCAAATACTGAACCTGTGGTTTGACAATATTCTTTATTTATTTATTTATTCATTTATTCAATATGACACAATAATACTTGAAGGTAAAAAAACACAGACATATATGCCCAAAACGTCTTCTATTCTAATTTTGATTGAAATATCACAAATAATAGAGGTTCATCGTTATGTTGTATCTTGTCTTTTCATTTTATTTGGATAAAATCTATTGTATTTGATGAGATATTGTAGTATTCCTCCATAATAAAACAAAAATACACATATTATGTCAATACAGTACCACTAATTTTATTGGATAGTTTCTACAATCTTACCATGGTTTCAAGGCAAAACCAAATTTACAAGCGTTTTCTGTAATAATTAATATTATATGGATAAAAACCACAATATCATCTTCACAAATATCAACAAATGATTGATGCATTCAAACGACTAAAAATCCACATGTGTTTCCTGTAATGAATGTCATTGTGAAGGTGACAGTATTTTTACGCTAGTAAGCAATATACAATAGCCTACTATTTATTATTACAATTGCGACTTGATAGCAAGTATTTTAAGCAAAGGTGATAAGAATCTGATAAGTTACTGTATTTGAATAAGACTTGGGAATTTGAAGTAGTAGTGAGGGCGGGCGGCTAAATAAAAAGGTAATGCTATTCATTTTAATTGCTTGTGAATATGTTAAAACCATTTACATTTGAACTTCTTGACAAATGTGGAGATATATTCATATTTGTGTCATGTACATTGACTTCATCAAAATTTATTTCGAGAAAAATAGTAAAGGCTTTGTCTAGTTTTTCCTACTGATTCAAGTGTTTTCTAGAAATAGATAAAATAAAATGTATGGACTAAACAATTAATTTATTATGATAAAGGTTTGTCTATAATAGATGGATAGATAATCATCATATCTGGTTGGCCAAATAGAGGCAGACGAGTCAAAGTGCTTGTAAATGCAAGACATTGGTTTTTTTATAATTGGAATTATTTCTAGTCACACATTATTACTAAACTCAAACTCAAAGTCCATTACAAAACTCAAATTAGAGGCACTCTTTCATCAAAAATTATTTAAATCTCTTTTTAAACTCACTTATCCTTATTATTTCTCCTGACTCAATTGGCAGTATAGTATAGTCTATCCAAGCAAAGAAGACCCTCTGGTGAGATGAGAAAATGACTCCAGCTCGGTCAATATTGGTTCAAAAATAATTGATTTGGTCTCAATACTAGGAAACATTCTGATCCACAATTTGAGACAAAATCAATCATTTTTGAACCAATATTGACCTAGCTAGTCATTTTCTCATCTTGCCAGAGGTTCTTCTTTACTTGGACAGACTATGCATGATATATTTTTCTACCTATAAACTGTAACTAGGTTTTTCTTCATATAGAGTTAGTCTATGGTACTCCGAAAAATTACTATTGTGTCGTGTGTTATAATTATGGTTTTTTTCAACAATATGAAGTGAGTTCCTTTTTATAAAAATACACATCTCCATAATGTAGAGACAGGGAACACTTACAATCTTCATTTCGATGAAGAAATCCCTACAATGTGTCAGTGGGTGCAACCTCAACATAGTTTAATAATACTACAACATAATACAACCAACCTTAGTATGTTCAGGCGAATTGGGCACTATGGTAGCCGGCGACGACTTCTCATTATACACGGTCATATCGGCATCCTCCAGAATAGCTTCGGACGACTGGTGACAGGTGGCGTTGCTGCTCGTGTTGAATTCGTCGCTCGAGTGTCGCTCGAAATCGTCGTCACCCGTCGTGTACTCACTGCTAGCGTCGCAGCTGTCACCGACGACAGCCTGAGAAAAAGTGTCACCCCCGTAAAAAGCTAACTCCAATGCCTGTGCATGCCAAACGATCCACGGGTGGGTGATTATCAACAGCCAAGCAGTGATGTGCAAAAAATAAAAGAGAAGCAAAATGAAAGCGGTTTGGTGCAGTAATAAATAAAAAAACCATGTGGAATAACAGAAAGTAAAGCAAAATAAACAATAAAATGTATTCAAAGAGATAATAAATAAAGGTATAGGAGAGAAGCAAAATGACAGTGATTTGGTGCAAATAGATAAAAATTTATAGAAACCAATGTGGAATAACAGAAGCAAAGCAGAATTAACAATAATATAATCAAAATTCAGTTTCAAAAACAAATAAAAGAAGAAAAATGATAGCGATTTGGTACAAGTAAATGAAAATTGATAGCAATCAATGTGGAGTATCAGGAAAAGAAGCAGAATTAATAATAATATGGTGCAAATGAATATAAATTTATCAAAATCGATGTGGAATGATAGAAAGTAAGCAGAATTAACAAAAATATGCTCAAAATAATAATATATTATTGATATTGATGTGATAAATTGACAGTAATATGGTGCAAAGGAATGACAATTTATCAATATTGATGTAAATATCAGAGTGAAGCAATAAGAATATCAACAGTGATATAATGCGAAAAAAAATCAAGAATGAACGATTGATAGCAATTTGGTGCTCAATAATAAATAAATGAAGCACAATGAGATGCAATTGAAAGCTTGGTTATATAAAAAATAATAGATAAGATGCTGAAAATATTCAATATCACGCATCGCTTCATGCATTATGGTACCTGAAACTTCATTTTTTAGCTAGATGTAACAGCTTTTAAATATAAAAAAGGAACACAAATAAATAGCGCTCTGTTCATCAATTCCCACATTACAATAATTCATTTTTGGAGCAATAATAATTAAACCAAAACTACATACACTGATGACTGAGTATTTCCTTAATCTTGGGGCTACTTTAACACTGTTTTTTATAAAAATAAAAATCGCAGTACCCTTTTCAATTATTCTCTTCTTCCTCAGCTTATTCCAGTTTCTATACGGGGTCGCTGTTTCTGGTCAGTCGCCTCCAAGTGCCTCTGTCCTCATATTCACCGCCATCCAGCTCCATTCCCCTGCTTCTCAAATCCCTCTCCACGCCTTCCTCTCCTTCTACCCTCTACTATCAAGACTTATTTGAAAATGACTGTGAGTAGTCAAATATGTTATGCATAAATAAAATTAATTGAAAAGGGTACTGCGATTATATTTGAATTGAAAAATTCAAAAGAAACGTTTCCAAATTATTCATAAATTAGATTATTCGTATAACAAATTTGGAACTCCTTTACACCTATAAAGCATTCTAGAAAGTGATCATACAGTATAAAACCCACCTTATCATCAATATCCTGCGCCTGCAGTCGCAACCACTCCTTCACCTTCGAGTTCTTACTTTTCGACGTTCCATCAAATCTCAGCGGTTCAAAATGTCGGCTGGCCTTCCTGACCGGTGAGGCACACACCACCTCCTCTCTCACCAACTCCTCCGCCTTATTAACCAATCTCCTAATTGTCCTGGGCAGCGTGGTGGCCGCGATATGATTGGTCGATTTTTGCGAATCCGATCGACTGAGCGAAACCGCCGACCCGGCACCTTCCGACGCACAAGTCTGAGCTTCGGCATCGCCGCACCTGTAGGTCCACTCGTCCTCCTCGGAGCAGGAGGAGGAGAGCAGGTTGTTGGCTGAGGAGGAGAGGTTGCCGCCCTCCTCAGTTGCTGCTGCTGCTTTCTGGTCGTCGAGCGCTGCCTCCTTGATGCCGACATCGTGTTCGGAGTCGGTGTCCGGGTGCTTGAAGTAGAGCACGGCGCAGTTGTTACCGCGACGGCCCGATCTAAAAAAGAAATCAACAATTAACAAAAGTCACTAAGATTAACAAAAATAAACAATTGAAAAAGTTATATTCGTATGCCTTCTAATACAGGGATTATTTTTTTGTGTTATTCTTACTTTATAATCAATGTGTTGAAAATGGATTAATATCCGAAAGCGCTTCCGATTTGAGTAGAAGTTTATAATTGAAATAATATCCATAGTCTCTACTTCATATGGTAGTAATTTCACTTTACCTATTATAAATTAATATTATCTTTCCTCATATTGTATGTTTAGTTTTATCTAAGACTTTTTTCCATTGCTGTTTTTTTACTTGAATTTCATATGCTTTCATCATATTGTTTATTAATATCTAATTTTGTGTAATTCATTTGTTCTTAATGAGGTTTGTTTTGGCTTAGAGCTGTAAACCTCTCATTGTTGTATCACGTTTGTAATAAATAAATAAATAAATATTCAGAATTTTTGTCTGCAGTGTCGTGTAAAATAGTTCAGAGTGAAATATTAACTAGCAGTTCGTGATGGAAAACGAAATAGATGAGTATTATAATCAATCTTGTAAATTTTCAACTAATAAATAATGGAATTTCAATTATTGGAAGTGGAAATTTGTTAGTGTGATGTGAATGTGAATAATTGTAAACAATCTTCAAAATTCTTAATGAATAAATAAAATAATTCGAATCATTGTGAGTGAAAAAGTTTAGAGCCGTGAATGTGCATCATTGTGATCATAAACTTCAGGCCACTTCAAATATTCTCAAAATTTGGAAAAATATGTTTTGGGCTTAGTTATTAACTGTGTTTTATCAAAAAAGTTTGCTTTTTCAGATTTCTACTATCGTATGATTGCAGGGTTGACGTCTAGTGGGATCGAACTTAAGTATATTGTATTCTTTCAAATAAATATCAAAAGAAGCGTTTTCTGAAAATTGAAGGGTACTATGATTCTGATTTTCATCTATTAACATACATTGATAGAACCACTAGACAAAAGGAAACAAGTTTCATGGTTAAAGTTTTACAAAAATCTTAAAACACCAATTATTTACATAATCAAGGTAGGCTACTAACTGATCATTCTTAAACAAATATTTTTCCAACTACATAACTCCCAACTTACTGGTTAAATCTGGAAGTTTCGTCTAGGAATTGTCTCCTGGACGAGATATTCTCGAGTGGCACACTCTGTCGACGCGAAGGCAGATTAGAGGCAGATTCAGTCTTTGGATTCTCGTTGACTTTGTCGTCGTTCGGGTTCGGAATTAGCGCCATGTCCACTTGTGACATGATTTCGGGGTTGCTGTGGTGCCTGTACTCGATGTTCACCTGGGACCCGACCATTATCTCGTCGGCAGTGTAACAGTCCATGGAGATCATTGTTCCATCAATATCCTGCAACAAATATAAAATAAATAAATGTTTTATTGTGGAAACAAATGACCACATCAAGTGTATTACAACGTCAAATGAAATTATACATGTGAATGGAGAATATTATACACAAGTCAGAAAAATATAATCATAATATAAATAAATGAGTTCATTTCAACACTTGACAATACAATTTGACATAGAACAATTTCTTCATTTATTTATAAACTCAATTACAAATAATACTTAAATGGTAAGGTTCAACAGGCTTAAGCCCAATAACTCAGGGAAGCGGTTTGTCCCAGTGGTAGAGAGCGTCTAATCGGTGAGATGAGATAAGCGACGTGCCTCTACCACCACCGTTGTAATGGTGACCGGTTCCTCTGAATTCAATTTATGAGCCTCAATAATCGCTTCCCGGTGGTTCGGAACCCACCTAAAGCAGTAGGTCATCATCTCTCATCATCATCCTTCCCATTACCCACGCACAGGCCCAAGAGCCCATGTGGGCATCACCCTCACAAAAAAAACTGTCCTTTTTCCAATAGAGTACAATGAAAATATTAATAATTCAACAAACTATATCGACAAATACACATGTATATGAAATTGGGTACTGAATTTTAACCTTATATGAATTACAAAAGTTGGTTAGTTGTTATACATTGAAAAAATTAATATTCTAGTTATTCATCTTACACAAGTTAGTATAACATGATAAAATTTCTGAATTGTGGAATATGTTTGTTTTAATCATGTCCTGAACATCCACATATAGTGGACAGAGGATGGGTCACAGTTTAAACACGGAAAACCAGTCATAGCCTACAAATCATATATACAATCAGTACTCCTGCTTTACTTAATCACACATAGGCTGCTTTTGATACGTTTATAGAATGTTATGAAGCTGCCATACGATTTTACTTACTGAAAAAGGGAGTGAAACAGAACACTGAAGTGGCTGTGTCATTATAATAAATAATGTATCATTTATTTTATGATTTATTATTATTCAATCATTTATTCAACTCACTTTCAACTCAGCTGGAGCTAATAAAGTTCCTCTTAAATCACTCATTTTTATTTCTTTCCAATTCATTTACCAAATCAATTTTCTGGATTATTATCAAAGTGTTTCGAGATTCAGCATTTTCACTGAATAACTGGATTGCCAAAATGAATTGAATTTCCTCATTGAAAAATATTCAGAACCAAAACTTTTTTTCAACTTTGGAAAGAACTTATGTAAAGTTGGATTCTTTTTTTCTACGCTAACATATAAAATTATCTCCTAGAACAAAAATATTCAGAAACCAATCATGGATTCATTGAAAGAACATATACAGACTCATAAACTATCAATTCAAACCGGAACGGAACGGTGATTTTGTGGCTGCTCTGTCAATTTCCATGTTCATTGGCGCTCGTCTAACGACTTAACAAATTAGTTTAATCAAAGTAAATGCACCAGAGTCCAGTAATAGCTTTCTCGCCTCTATTCCATCGATTCCTATAGTTTGTCCAAGCAAAAAAGACATTCTGGCAAGATGGGGAAATTAATCCAGCTCAATCAATATTGGTTCAACAATTATGAATTTGGCCTCAAATTGTAGGAAGTATTTTGATCTAAAACTTGAAACCAAATTCATAGCTTTTCAAACAAAATTGACCGAGCTAGAGTCATTCCCTCATCTTGTCACAATATCTTCTTTGCTTGAACATACTATACCCAGAGTACATGTCAGTCCAAACAAATTACTGTAATAATCACTAATGTGCCTTTGTGCAACGGAAAGTGTAGCATCATACAATCCAATTTTCCACGGCTTCAAATTAATTCACTTTCAGTTAAATGCATATACTTTCTAATCCGTCATTCATTCAAGCAAGTCCGGTTACCTGCATGTTATTATTTGATTCTATGAGCTTGAAGTCACATACAATTATTTCATGGATGACTTCGATTGAAGCATTGAATTATTTTATGAGCTTGAAGCAGAATTATACTTATTTATGAGCTTGGAGCAGATTATAGAATTCAATTGTTCAATTGTGACTGGTCAAGTTTTCAACTTGAACAACCTTAAATTTGTCAAGTTTTCAACTTCAACAACCTAGAAATTTCAAACGTAAATCAACTATCCAGTCATTTCCTTATTTGTTTTGTAAAACACGCTATCAATTCAAATTGAGAAAGTTGACTCTTCCAGTTCTCCTTATGAATCACAATAGGAAAGTGAATAATTAATCAATTATTTATTTGATAAAATGTATTTCTATGCTGAAGAACTAAGCCTACTAAATTTTTTGACCCATTTCGAAGGTGGTGGAAGGATGCTCAGAACAAATAATTGAGCTTATTATTAAAATTTTGTCTTCGAAAAATTGGGCTTCTAAAGTATAATAAATCAATAAATAGTTAAATTTACTTGAAAACTGTGAATATCAAGATATATTCACTCTCTATATTCACTGGTTTCAAATTGAAAAATAGAATTCTATTTATGATGAAAAAATTACAAAAATACAATTTCTTAAACAATCTGTTACTTATTCAAATCGTCCCACTTCATTGGCGAACCCTGTATATTTTGGTAGTAGGCTATATCTGCATTATTTCTTCCATATTATGAATATTTTACTATTGTATTGTTTATTTTGGAAAATAAATATGATTTGATTCGAATATAAATTGATTTAATAATCTAAAAACATGACTTACATCACACTGCAGTGAATCGTTGGACCATGCCAGAGACTGATCACTGAGTCGGGCGTGCTTCAGTACCGGCTCCTCATCACTCTCAACACTGTTCTCGTTCTGTGGACTCTGCAACCGAAAAAAATCCACAATTATTATACAAGTTGGTGGAAAATCAATAATAATGAAAAGTTGAACAAGTACTTGAATTGAAAGATTCGAGAAAATTTATACATAGCTATTAACACGTAAATAGTTACGTTTATTGATTTCAATTAAATTTCTTGAAAAACTTTTATTGAATCACATAACATTAATACAATAACATAAAGTAAAAGAACTTATGCATATCACTGAAATTGAGAGATGAAAACTATCCGCTAAGCGCGCTAGATCAGAACTAAACTGAATTGAATTGTTTATTCACAAAGGATACGGTATAGGTTGAAAATAAAAAAACAATATGTAGAAAAAATAATACTCCTCACCTAGAAATAAGATTGTGTTTGAGGAGGCAAGTAACTAGATTTCAATATTCATATTAGCCAGCTTACTGCTCAGTAAGCAATACAGTAGATAATGATTATGCTTCATAACTTGGATGTATGAACATAAGTGAATTGTATGGATGGTGCTGAAAATTAATATTTATAATTGATGTCTTGAAATTTTCAATGAATAAGTTACAAAATTTTGTAATTTAGAGAGTTGCTTTGAAAGGATTAACATATAACTTGATTAGTCAACTCAATTTAGGGTTTAAACTGCTTTTGAAAGGATGATAAATGGTTCCAATGTTGGAAAAACAATGTTCATTACCATAATAATTGTAAACATGAATAATGAATGAGATCATAGTGTTGAAAAGATTTAGGAATAATGAATAAATGATTATACATACAAATGAAATTGAATCATAATAATGAACAAATAAAATAATTAGGTAAACTTTTGGTAAAAGAATATTCTATTGAATGAGGACAATATTATCGTTGTTCTCAAATAAAATCATGATCTATAATAATCTATTCATGAGAAAATGGATCTTGACAAAAATACAACTCAAATAATTCATTCCAATCTGAAGAGCATTATGAGCCACAGCCACTAGTGAGTTTTTGGGGGGGTTGAATATGAGATCCAAAATCCTTCTATTCTATGTAGGGTAAATAATTGAAGAACGTTTCTTCATCTGAATTCAAAAGCTCTGCCCATTAGCTATCATTAGAGCATATAAGGTTACACGATATGGAATTGAAGAAGGACTATTAAAATATGAGGACTAGGATAGTATATCTCCCCTAAAGGATTCTCGACCCTATTACTATTTCCTGTACTATTGTAAGCTGCTATGAATGAAGTTCTCATCTCAAAGATATCACATCTCACATAAATAATTTTTGAATGCAATGTTTTGGTCCAATCAAAGACTGAAATTATAGAAATAGTATTAGAACAGATGAACAGTACTTCGGCAAGTTCAAACAGAATGCTATTAATACTGTAAGTTGAACTCATAAGGCCGAGTTTTTTAAATATTAATCAACTAAAAATCAAATTACATTGAAAAATAATAGATGATATTTGAAGGTTATGTTTTCATGTTTACATAGAGAAACCTTCTCAAGAAATTAATTTCTATCAGACAGCATATATCTGCTACAAATGTTCTCTCCTCACACTAAATATATTTTATTCCTGGGTGTAACATTATTCCAATTTCAGAGCTTTATTGGACCAAACATTGCATTCAAAAAATCTACCTATTGGCTATTGCAAAAGGTTAACCCCTATTTTACCTGGCATATTGAAATATGTTTCTCATCCAAACTGAAAACAAATATTCTTGTAGTGGAGGATGCAATATGTCTAATTCAAAATAAACACCTCAGTTGAATTCAAAAGGTTATTACTATTCAAAAATATTATCAATAAATTATCGTACAAATTTGTCCCATGAACATCATAGATGAAGACTGAAGGCTATGAAATTGTTCATGAATCAGGTGGAATTTGAAACATGAAAAAAACAAATAAGATCATGCTTCTCAACAATATTTTCAGAGGAAACTTTTTGTAATCTCCAGATGCTCCATAGAACGTGTTGTTGAAACTGGCATGATTATGTCCTACAAGAATATGTGTTCAAATTTCAATCAAACCACTAAATATTTGCAATCCAGTTCAATAGAGACGAATAATTTTCAATAATATTTCAAAATTGAAATATTCGTCAACATATTGTAGTTTTTTTCTAATTACAATAATTAATATGAACAACTATAGAAACTGCACTACAAGTATTTCACAATATTTGATTGAATTCAATGATAATTGGAAATGTTCAAAAGCTCTGTCCATAAACGCTTTTAAGGCTAGTCAAATTTTTTTCCAAATGACAATTATTAATATGAACAACTATTCAAACTACACTACAATTGATTCATGATAATATTGATAATAATAGTTTGTGCTGGTTTTGAAGCAACTGATAAATCTGTACTACTCATTTAGTTCAATATTATTGAAGCTCTTCCATATTATTAAATGGTATAAAATACTTTGATCAAAATTATAATATGTCTACAAATGCTTCACTAACAGAATTAAAACAGCTACCAGATAAGAGAGATCTGAACCATTGATGATCACTATTCAAGTTAAATATTAATGAAAAATTGAAATAATACCAACAATACATCCATCTTTAACTAAAAAAGTAGTAAAACTAACAAAAGTATACATGTTATAGTTTCACATACCATAGACAATCTAATGGTAGTTAGACTCAGCTCATACCAAACATGAGATAAGAGATAGTTTTAATAGAGACAATAGATCAGATAGTTCACAGACATGAATCAGTTGAACAGATGAAGAAAGTAGTGTCATCAATGATAGTAATGACTAAATTCCGCCAAACCGGTCGGAGGTGTGAGAATGAGAGCCTATCTTCCTGATCCTCAAACTTGGATCGCGCAAGCTGAGAAGACACGCCGTTACAATATACTTTCCATTATAAGGGCGTGTCTTCTCCTACTCCCGCATGTCTGTGACTTCTCGCAATTTGAGAATACACTCCTTCACTATACACTTCACATTGTATCACGTGTCTTCTACAACTCTGGCAATCCTGTAACTTTACGCAAGCTGAGAAGACACACCATTCAATGTGAAGTGTATTGTAACTGCGTGTCTTCTCTTGCGCCAACTGTACCAGATGGTCAAGCTGGCCTTCTGCCCCAATAACTCGCCCGAGCGTGGCTTTCCTAGCAATTTTCGCTTCGAATTAATTCAGGTGTTAAATACATCGGCATATAATTATTCTTAGTAGAGCGTGAACAGAATCTTGTACACATTATGTAGAGAATCTTCATTATTAGACACGTCTAATCGTGTATCTAACTCAACTGGAAACTCAACATTCTAATACTGTAGAAAGATTTTAATCTTCCATCTTGTAACTGAACACAAACTCTACAGATATAGAATAATTACCTATAAAAAAGTATACCTCGGTACATATTTCCCTTTTCTTATAGGGCTACATTGATTAATGTTTTTTATTCAAAATAAGAATCACGGTAGCCTTCAAGAAAAATAATTAATTAAAAGGGTACTGTGATTTTTATTCTAAATAGAAAATATACTATGATCTTTATGATCTAAAATAGCTATGGTACTGTATAGTACTTGAGTACATTCCTATTAATAATGTACTCAAGTATGGTACTGTATTTAAAATATTGTGATCGTATCGTTGCTCAGGCGAGATTGAACGGTAGTTCAAACCCAAGGTTCGTATATATGAGCCTTGGTTCAAACCAACAATCATGGGATTACTGATAACATGCTATTACTTGTTCAAAGTTTCACTATTTGATTAAAGCGTTGGATTATGACTGATTTTCTGCACCAAATCATCTTTTGGATGAATTTCCAGATGAAGGTCCGAGTTTTCATCACAATATTGAATCACTGATAATCACCATATATCTTTTATCAACTTACTAAAGAGTAAAATGAGTACAGTAGATGAAGATCTAAAATATCTAGACCAATATATCTAAAGACCATATCTAAAAATAATAATTGATACAAAATGTATGGTGAGTAGCCTATATAGTGATTTATATTAACTTACAAAGAACTGAAGAGATTTTCAGTTTCAAGATACTTCAAGAACTTCAGCTTCAAGATATATAAAATTAACAGACCAATTTTACTTTCTCACTTAAAAAATCCTACTGACATGATTTTCTGAAATCTCAGTTCCTAACTAAAGAGTTCCTCTATCCTCTTCCATACATTATTTTCTGAAAAGAACAGTACCTAACAACACTCAAACGATAATAATTATTAGACCAATTTTACTTTCTCGTTCAGAATAGGCCTACTGACATAATTTCAGTACCCAACAAAATAGTAACCTTGAACTACCCTTTCCTTCTCTACACTAAGCCTACAGTTTCTAGACTAAAACAAGAAATTGGTGATCTGAAAACATCAAAGCCTGCGGCAAAACAATAATTCTACCAGCACACACCTACAGAAACTAAAATGTTAACCACAATACTGATTATTTTCTCACACACATTCATTTTCACCTTATAATTTCATATTTAATTCACCTTTTCATTTTAGTATCATACATGACACCTAATAATTATTGTGCCGTAGATCTATTCTTTCCTAATTGTGAAGTATAGTCTGGTCGAGCAGAGAATAGACTATGCTGGAGTCATTTTCCCATATTGTCAGAATGTCTTCTCTACTCAACCACACTATAATAGACTAACGAAATGAAAAAATATTTTGAATCAATTTAACCTAGTAATTTCATATAACCTTATAACACAACTAAATTAAAATGCCCAGAGGATCGTTAGGTAGCGAGAGCAGATTCAAGTCCGAGATAACGGCCTTCTAAAAACTCGGTCAAATGCGTACCGAGTCTGCTCGAGCAAAGAATTCATTCTGGCAAGATGGGAAAATTACTCCAGCTCGGTCAATATTGGTTCAAATTTTTCAATTTGGTCTCAAAATGTAGAGCAGAATGTGTTCTATGATTTGAGACAAAATTTGTAATTTTTAAACCAATATTGATTGAGCTGGAGTAATTTTCCCATCTTGCCAGAATGTCTTCTTTGCTCGACCAGACTATAAAGAGTCTGAGAATGTGTCAACCGTTACGCAGCTCTTCTAATCTAACGACTCGACATATCACGATCGCACTACGCTGCCATACTTTTAATAAGTGAACTTGAATAAAAACCCAACTCACTGTAAGTTTATCGCTTGTCCATAGTCCATTTAATTACCCGAATAAACTACCTTGAGATTGAATCCTAGTAACGGTCCAACTAACTCAATACTAAAGATTTCTTCGCCCAATTTACCTAACCCAATAAAAAGTGGAGTGAAGCTGAGCTGTAACAAATTGAAAATGCTACGGTACTTCGGATTTCCCATTAAAAGCTGGTGGTTGGAGGGACACTTTCAAAGATTCAAGGCGATTATAGTGTCAGACATTACACATCATACATGTTATTGCTTGCAGTGGTCACCAATTAAGTTTCATGAAGGTCCGTTTCAAAATCTTGACGAGCTTCCGCGGTCCATGCAGGGGAAACCACTGTGAGGGTGGGGGGGGGTGTAGTACTCCCCGGAAATTTCTTCAGAAATTGTTTAGCTATATTAATTTCAATTTTTATTCAAATATTTGGTATACTTATTAATCCGTAAGTATTTCGATATTAATGCTCTTTAAATATATTGAAGTTTGATATTATGCCATTGATCTATTAAAATTAAAATAGAGGTCATTATTCCAATGGGATTATTGGCAATGGCAATGAAAATTACTTTATTGTTTATTCTATTTATATGAAGAATGTTGACTTATAAAACTGTCAAAACTATTATCGAGTTTAGTCTTGTCTACATCTCTTTAGCTATTGAAATACGAAGATAAATCAAATTAAACGTTTTACTGAGCATAGAATAATTGTATAAAATTATGCAACAATATTAAATAAATGGCCAAACTTTTTATAAAGAGTTGTATAGTAAGAAGTTTTTATTCATTCTTGTTGTTGTTTCTTTGATAATTCAATTTCATTTATACTCTAGAGGGTTTCTTTGTTTTAGGGTTTATTTCAAGATTTTCTTGTTGAGTTCGCTATGACATCGCGGTCCGCACAAAACTAGCTGGCGGTCCGGATCCGGACCGCGGTCCGCCATTTGGTGACCACTGGCTTATGGTGATCACGATTTGTAAAGACCAGGGTCTAGGACCTAGGTGCTACCAAAGACATCTACTCTTATACGATATTCTACTCTATTCTATGATTGTTCACTTTGCTATTCAGGGCTACTAATGAATGAAATGTATCACAAAATGAATGAATTCAGTTCATGATAAAAGAAATAATGATTCACAGTAGGTACTCATCCTTTAAATTATTTCATTACATCACAACTAATTTCGAGCTCATTAATTCGTGATTTCAAGATTAACTTGAAAATAATTTTGATGAGTCAGAAATAGTTGTGATAAAAGAACATAATTTGAATGGTACTTTAATTTATCATTAATAGATTTATTATTAAATCTACGATTGTATACGATTCTTTGGTGCTATAAAAATATTTGAACCAAAGTCTAACTGAGAGAATAGATTAAGAATCCTCATTCCACATGTATCCAGGTATCAATCGTATTTAGTTCAGAGTTAAATTCATGAAAAATATTCCCAGAATTAGGATGAAAGAAACCATAATTTTCGACAGGAAAGTAGTTTCCGGCTATTTACTATCATTTGCATGCTGTGTAGTAGAACAGGACAAACAGAGGTAATTAAAAACGAATTTTGACAACAATTATTACAGTACTGTATATTTCCAGCACTTCATTACCTACAATAGTAATGAGAATTAGGGAAAAATAATTATCGTCAGTCACGCATTCTCTTTTCAAACTCAACAAACTTAATTAGTGAAAACTAATCCACAGAATTAATAATATTCAAACCTATTCCATGAGATATGAACTTGAAAATATTCGTTTTATTTCAAATTTTCATACAAAATTGCTTTGTGATGTTCGATTGGACCAAACTTGAACTCAAAAATGAAACAGAGATATTTATAGATGAGTCTTTCCAGGCTATCAAATATGAAATTCCATTCCATTAGAAATAACTCCAAGAGAAATTATTTATTTACTTATTTATACAGATTTCAAGACTATAGGCAAGGCCCAGAACAATCATCTTAGAAAAATGCTAATATAAAGAAACAATATAAAAAATTAAATGAATCATTAATTTTTTCAAATATAAATTTATTAATTTAGTCATGTGAAAATAATAAATACCTCTATCATTTATAATATTCTTCAATTATTCCTCTATTTATTATATCACAATATTAAATGATTATAATGAATCAAAAACACAAGAATCATCCAAGTTTCAGTTGAAAATTATTGTTTTCTTGAGAAAATATATAAATACCACAATATTGACCCTAAATTAGCCTACCCGGAAATATCAGTTGCAAGTGTTTTCCGCATTTTCGTTGGAAAATGAAACTCAAAGTATAGATAGGTAGATGAATGACTGTATTTGCACTTTGTGAATGTTTCACAAAAATTTTTGTGGGCGAAGTTGAGGAATGCAAGCACCCTCTTCCACTTGACTCACTAGAATTGTAGGTATTATTATATTACAGCTAGGAATGGTTTACAAATATTTATCTCTTTAAAAAGTAACTTGAAAGCAAACAATCTACTTCATAAAAAAGCTGTCACTACCAACTTCAAACAACATGAAAAACGTATTCCGCCTAATCTCTCAAACAAATTACAACTTACAAAAAATAAGTATTCTCATTTATCAATGAAAGGAGCTCATTTCGAAAAATATTTTTCGATATTTCGAAAAACAACTCATTGACGAACTTCAATAACAGCCTTTGACATTGACTGATATTTCAAGCCCAACAAAGACAAGAAAGTAAGATGATTTATTGAGAAAAGGCACTGAAGCCTTCAATAGCATTGAAGAGCAGTAGTCTGTGCAAGCAAAGAAGACATTCTGGCAAGATGGGAGAATGAGTCCAGCTCGGTCAATATTGGTTCAAAAATTATCAATTTATCCTCAAATTGTGGAAAAGATTTTTTTCTACAATTTGAGACTAAATTAATTTTCTTTGAACCAATATTGACCGAGCTGGAGTCTTTTTCCCATCTTGCAAGAATGTCTTCCTTGCTTGGACAGACTAGAACACTACACGATTGACGTCATTCTTTGAGGAGGCTGTAGCTGTGGAGACGTTTTTTCAACTGACTCATTCCTAAAAATAACAGATTCATTCAGGTTGAGTGTTGAGTCTGACAGGATGAAGCTATCGTCCTCTAAAAAGTCTTTAAACTTCTCTCGTGCACCCTGTAATAATTGACTTTCCCGCTAGCTCTACTAAAAATTCAATAGAATATCCAATGGAATAAGATATTCAACTGTATTATTTACAATATTTCTTCATCATACTTTAGATAACGTAATGCCATTTCCTTATTGAATACTTTCTAATTCAAGAACTATTATATTATTCTGGAACGAATAATTTTCTAAACACAGAAATACATTGATGGAGCACGGAAAATTTGTAAATTTTTAAAATTGAATTTCTGAATAACTGAAATCATAGACAATTAAAATTATAATAAATTGTGAAACTAACCAAGAAGTAGATGTATTTATTGATTATAAAACCAAATGAGAGATTTGAATTTATGACACTTGCTTAGAAAGCTGAAATCAATATCAAACACCAAAAAAGTAACAATTATAGTAATCACATGAAATGCGTACATTTTAATCGAGCCTATCAAGTGTATTAATTTCATGATCAATTTCCCAATATAATGAATAAAAAGTTCACTCAAATTGTATTAGCTTGAAATGATAAGGATTTGCTTTGAAAGCAGATAAAATTACAGTATTGCATTTTGATTTATGAAGTTAGAATGATTCTTCAAAATTAAATCTGATATTGAGTCTATTCTACACTCATTCATAAACTTTTGTAATTTATTAACAATGAGCAATAAAATTCTATTACTGAGTCATTCCAGCTATAGAAAGCAACTTTCTTTTCTACACAAGCAACTTAACCAAAACAACATTAAAGCCAGTAAAATATTGATCAAAATTCAAGTTGTCCTCTAATAATATGACTTTTCAAATATTATCTGATGATATGAATTTCGCTCAAGGCCAATAAAGCGGAATATAATGGGTTGGGCAGCTCATTAAACACCGAAATGAGAAACAATATACTAAACGTCTCTGCGGATCTGATATGCTTGGAAGCCAGAAAATAACAGTCGAAAAAATGCTAGAGGAAGTATACGAAATTTCTAATCAGTTTGAGTTCTTTAGAATTACATTTGAGAAAATGTTTCTGAAGCACACAAATAGAGATGATATTACAAAACTGTTATGACTGTTATAATAAGAGAATTTTGTTCTTTTCTTTCTTTAGCTTTAATCATTTGATTGGTTTCCATTTTTTCCTATCTAGAGCTGTATATTTCAGTTGGAAGGAGCTCTAGATCCCTACATTAATTTTATAAAAGTTTCTGTACAAGAGATGGACTTCACTATCACTTTTTCAATCAATAGATACCTTAAATTCTTCTCAATTTCTGCGAAAAATATTTCAATTGACATTCCACTCAATATTTTCCATTTCATCCTAATTTTCTCCTTCTCTACTTGTATTTTCTTTATATCCTTTTTCATTTTTTACCTCGTCTCCCTTTTTCAACTTGACTTCCGACAAACTGCTGAACACCGCTATTGTAGTCTGGTCGAGCAAAGAAGGCTTTCTAGCAAGATGGGAAAATGACTCCAACTCGGTCAATATTTGTTCAAAAATTATGAATTTGATCTCAAATTGTAGATCAGAATGTTTTCTACGATTTGGAACCAGATTAGTAATTTTCTAACCGATATTGACTGAGCTGCAGTAATTTTCCCATCTTGCCTGAATGTCTTCTTTGCTCGACCAGACTATAGCGCTCAAATCACAATAAACATGTCATGTAACATAGTTGGGGCCCGTTTCTAATCTAGATATCTGCTAAGTGTGAAAATCGAGCAGCCACCTCCTCTGTTACAGTTTAAATTACCCGCCAACGGCTAAAATTTGATCTGAAACACCTCAATCACAGGATTTGCCGTGAATGACAGCTGTAGCCCGGGGGGTTCGTGATTGTACACATGCGCACAACGCAGAACCGGCAAACATTTCACTTCGATAGTCGATTTCCTATGAATGTCGATAACAATAAGGTCGTGAGTTGGTAGTCAGCAGAAACTACCACCGACGTAAGTTGATAGTCTGTTCAAGCAAAAAAGACATTCCAGCAAGATCGAAAAATGACTCCAGCTTGGTCAATATTTGTTGAAAAATTATAAATTTGGTCTCAAATTGTGGATCAGAATGTTTTCTACAATTTTAGACCAAATTTATAATTTTTCAATCAATATTGACCGAGCTGCAGTCATTTTTCTATCTTACCAGAATGTCTTCTTTGCTCGAGAAAACTATTGAAGATAGAGAGGAATGACTGCAGAATGTACAGAAAAGTTGTGGAAGATAGATAGAGAGAATAATGGAGTGGCTTGTCAGTGTCGGGAATAAAGTTGCAAGTTTTATCGGGAAGAAGCGGACGTCCAGCTTTCCCTTATCGGTCGGTCTATGGTGCTAATAGCCGCTCAATTTCCATATTGCTAAAACAAGATTGCAAATTGTTATTTTCCCACATATCACTTTCTTCCAGTTCGTCTATTGTACAGTACTTGTTCGTCTTGTTTTTATTATTCTAGTAATTTTCATTATTATTCTTTCTCTTCTACTTCTTATTTTTCTTATCATCATCGTAATCATAATCATCAACATCTCCATCGAAATACTCGAGTCCAATACTCGCGAAATACTCGCTTCTAGAAAAATCAAACCCAAGACACACCTTTTGCCAAGTGCTCTAAATTTTGAACCTTCTCTATAGGCTGTTCAAGCAAAGAAGACATTCCGACAAAATGAAAATATGAATCCAGCTCGGTAGAATATTGGTTCAAAAATTATAAATTTGGTCTCAAATTGTAGAGCAGAATATTGTCTACAATTCAAGACAAACGTTATAATTGTTGAACCAATTTTGACCAAGCTGCAGTCATTTTCCCATCTTGCCAGAATGTCTTCTTTGCTTGGACAAACTATACAACAGCTCACTCGAAGCATGAAAATAGTCCCAACATAAACAACCCAGACGACAATCTCAGCCCTGATAACACAGCTCAGCTTTCCAAACTGTATCTTCCCGCCAATCTTTCCACCATTGTTACTAGCGGAATTCGCGCGAAAAACTTGATCCAAGATAACTTCAACTTCAACTTTCTACCGCTATCTTTGATAATTAGATTAGTGCAGTGCCGGCTCCGAGTCATAATGTAATTGCTGATGGAATTTCTCCCAAGCCCCACGGCCAAGTCATACAAGATGAGTTTAATTTAGAAGATACGCAGATACAATACAATTCACATAGAACGACCTGTCTTCTCAGCTTGCGCGAACTATAATGAAACTGGTCAAGTTTTCACTATTCTTACAGTGTCCTATCGTATTATATTGATAACATATGTGGCTTACCCATGCAAGATACTGTACCAACTATTCACAATTATGTTTAGCGTTCAACACTATAAATTCCAGAGGTTGATTTGCAAAATTGATAATTTCAAGTTGTAAGATTACTTTCTACATCACGTCGAGTCTTGTTTTAATCTATTTAGTTTTTATCATAGACTGGAGCAGAAAATTATACTTTCAAGGGAACATTGTAATGGATGAAGCTGATTCTTAATCAATCAAAGCAATACAATTGGACAAACAAGTTCTGGGAAGATTATATACCTGAAAACGTAGGTTGGCTCTAGTCTCAACTTTGACAATATTTTGATAGAAAATATATAAAATCACATATATCACATCAAGTCACGGTTTAGGGGTCTCAAAATATAAAAGGGGATGGAAATATATGAATAGAAATATTCAAAAATGTAATAAGTCCTCTTCTACAACAAACAAAATTTATTTATTACCATAAATAATTGAAATTATTTTTTTTTCGTTATCATGAAATCAATTTAAACGTGAATATTTTTTCAATTGATACCTTAATTAAACATGTAGAGTTGACGTAAAAAGTTAGGTGATCCTATCTGCTCCTTATGCGCTTCAACAGCTGATGTTGTCAATTAGAGTTGTAATTTAGCTATTTGGATGATTTTGAAAGAAACAATAGATACTTTACATCAGCTACTACAAACCGCCTGACATTTTGATGACAGATTTATCAAAAAAAGAAAAAGTTTTCCATCCATCAAGAAACAACACTGTGAAAGAGGTTTCCTCTGTTAATAAAAATCAGACAGTGAATGACACAATCAGCTGATCATTTATTTAGAATGCATCTCTATAACAAATCTTCACTTGCTTACTTGCAAAATAATTGATCCCGATAGAACTTGTTTCGATTTTCAAGCTGAAGTTTTTATTAAGTTTTCATTTTATTTATTCAAAGTTGAATTCAACTTTCATTGAATAAATAATTGCAAAACTGCCAATTTTGGTACGGTAGTGTGGTAGTGCGAACTGCCACAGCATATATCTTATTACAATAACTTATTATTCACTATCAGAACAGCTTAGCAATATATCTATAATTTCATACTCCCTGCCACGGTCATAAACAAGAATAGCTATCAATGATGGTGAATTAAAGAAGTTTTTCTCCCGCTAGGGGGTAGGGGAAAAATTTTTCCAGAAAAATACTCTGAAACTATATTTTTTAAAGAGTTTCAAGCCTTATTATTAGTTTCATTATTTGTAAACTTACTGTATTAATTTCTCATTCATTAAGTACGGTTTACTGTATAATAAGTGATTGTAAATAATTGTAAGCTTAAATCCGCATGTAAGCTCAAACAAATAAAATTCATCTGAATTCAATTCTTTAACCAGGCAGGTGAACTGTGAACTGCAAATCGCATTTCTATCACCAAAGACAGTGATTTTGTTCAAGAGGGATTTGAATAGGTTCAACTTGTATTATTATTCAACCGATTAAACAGATACATTACATTCAACAAATACAGATTATATAACACTGTTTGGCTATTTAATTTATTGATATTAGTTTTCTCGAATGCAAGTTACCAAGTTCTGAAAAATATATTCTATTAATATTTTTCTAAAAATATTTTTTCTTTTCAATATTTTTGTGGTGCAGGCCCCTAGGCGCCAGCCTAGTTGGCCTACCCTTAAATCCGGTACTGGTTCACTGTCTGATTTTGATTTATATCATGATATCATTCAAATTCAGATTACTCTATTTTATTTTTTGTGGTTCAGATTGAAATTTTCACATTATCATTTACTGTTACCCGTAGGAAGAGTCTTATATCTCTAACATACTGTTACTTGATTACATGTTACTTGATATTGTAACATACTGTTACAATGTATACTTGATAATTATTGAATATTTTCAAACTTGAAGAAATATTCTTGATTTTCCTATTGTAGCCTACTCGTGATAGTATATTATTTGAATTGTTAGTCCAACATTCTCTATTTGAAATTAGGCTAATTTCATGAAATCCTCAAATCTCCCAAACCTATTTCTCTTTCTTCTTATGTAAACAATCCAAATCTTGATCAAAGTTCTCCCTACTTGCTACAATTTATTTAGGTTCTACATTTCACTAAAACATTGTTTGAATGTTCACTCTGAATACATAATAAATACCAAACATGTTTAAAGTTTTAAAATTTCATATTATCATTATAGTAATAGATAATTTATGAGCAATGTCACCATCTAGTAACTGTGGTTCGGCTAAATTTTGCCAATTGTTGTTCAAATCAAAGGGACCATACAGGTTTAGCGTGAATGCCATGCAGTTCAATTATATTTGCAACTGATTGATTAATTAATTAATTGATATTTTGACTCTGTATCGTCTGGTCGAGCACAGAAGACACTCTGGCAAGATGGGAAAATGACTCCAGATCGGTCAACTTTGGCTTATAATGCAAATTTGGTCTCAAATTGTAGAGAACATTCTAATATACAATTTGAGACAACATTTTTAATTTTTGAATCAATATTGACCGAGCTGGAGTCATTATCTTAACTTGATTGAATATCTTCTCTGCTCGATCAGACTATACAAATGTATGTGCAGAATGTACAGGGTTTAATGTATAGTGACACAAATAGAGCCTACGCTCAAGACACTTTTTAGTGTATTGAATTTTGTATTTCTATAGTTTCGTTGCAGGCCAGTAACCATCATAACTCCCCTATTTCTATTCATTCTTGTCGCATAGTCCAAGCTCTTTACAAGTTCATTGCCCTAGAACAAACCTGCATCGTACTTTCATCCCTTACCATTTAAATTCCTTCGTTCTTTGTCTCACTCTACTCTCTCACTCACCCCCCCCCCCACAATTTTGGTAACTTTTGCGATTCTCCAGTATTGGCCGTGAGGTTACATGAACCTTCGCCTCCCACCACGCAGGACAAAATAGTGAAATTTTAAGGGTGGGGGTAGGAGTTTGGTCAGCTCATTCCAACACATTTCTTCCTCAAGTCAGTCACTCTAGCTAGTAGCTACTAGCTAGATGTAACCAAGGCGAGTGGCACCACAGAGAAGCTTCGCAGAGAAGAAAGAAATCCAACCTCTGCTTAGATTTAGCTTCTCTGTGGTGGTCCTACCCACGGGTAGGTCTCCACCGAGACAGCCATATATAAATATTTTTTTAGTCTAGATTCATCCCAGCTATCCCCAACACCTTCCTACGCTAAAACTCCTAGATGCTGGCATGCCAAATCTTTATTCATCACCACTCACTTTCAGTGGTTTAGTTTTAAATTGTAGTCGGATAATTGATTATATCATTCAATTTACATACAGCCAAAAACGTTTTGTTTAGTTGTGTGTAGTCACCCATGCTTCTTCAGTTGTTTGCTATAGTTGGGTAGTCGCATTGCGATTATCCAGCAGGAGCACGTGCGTTTAGTGTGACAGGCCAAACAGACCAGGCCGGGAGCAGACTCGGAATCCATCTCTTTGTCCGGCGAGAGCAGTGCGATGCCGAACTCGAACGGAGTCTCATGCTGATTTTTTGTATTCAAAGTCGCATGTAAATTGAATCAAGCTAACATTACATTATTTTTCACTTCATTCCAATACCAATCCACTGCAACCTTCTCATCCGATGGAGACGTTTCCTTGTTGGAGGCATATGTTTGATCCATGTTTTTCCAATGCTCGATCAATGTCTTCACAGCTGATGCCTCTGAAATCAGAGTGATTGATCCTTCCCTTTGTATGAGGTATGTACTGTACCTCATACAGTACAGGATGAACCTCATAAAAAGGCAAGGATCACTCTATCTGATTTCAGAGACATCAACAGTGAAGACATTGATAAAGCATTGGAAAAAAATGAATAGAACAAATGCCTCAAACGAGGAAACGTCTTCATAGGATGAGAAGGTTGCTGTGGATTGGAATAAAGTGTATGAGATTGGAATGGTAGCTCAATTCAACATGGATACACGACTTTGAATGCGAAAAATAAACATAAGGCTACGTCAGAGTTCGGCATCACTCTGCGATCGCCGGACAAAGAAATAGATGGCTAGTCTAATCCCGGCCTGGTCTGTCTGGACTGTAACACTGAACGCACGCGCTCCTGCTGGATAATCGCAATGCGACTAGCCAAGTATGGCAAACAACTGAAGAAGCATGGGTGACTACACACAATTGAATAAAACGATTTTTGGTGATATGTAAATTAAATGATATAATCAATTATCTGACTACAATTTAAAACTAAGCTACTGAAAGTGAGTGATAATAAATAACGATTGGGCAGGCCAGCAACTAGGAGTTTTAGCGTAGGAAGGTGTTGAGGCTAGCAGGGTTGAATCTAGAATGACTTGTGGAAGAAATGTGTTATTGGAGAAAGTTACCGGTATGGTGGGGGAGGAGAGTGAGAGCGTAAAGTGTGAGACAAAGAAGGAGCGAATTTGAATGGTAAGGGTTGTAAGGACGATGCAGGTATGAACTGTTCGAGGGCAATGAACTTGGAAGCTTGGTGGATAATTGGTGAGAAAATTATTTCAATGCCATCAGCCAAGAGACCCCTTGTGTATGTGAATATATGTGACTTGAGACGACCATCCACAAAATCCCCTAAAATTACATTTTATCATACAAAAAGTACTAAAAATATTCGGATTGGATCATACTTCTAGATTTTGTTTCTTGATACCCTAGACTGTCATAAAAATTGTAGACACGACGATGACTATCATAGGATTCGTGCGGGTTGGTCAAAAGCATCCCTTCATTTTAAATCATATATTTTCCGTCATAACTTTTGATTAGTGAGTCGGATTCTATCGTTCAATAGCACATCATTTTCTGCACATTACGGCGGTATAAATTCTTATATTATAATCCAAATTCGGTGAAAAACTCTTAAATCCAGATTTAAATGATTCCTTTGAATAATAATATACCTTTGAATATATACCTGCACATTGAAAATTTCATTTTTTCACATATCAATGCTCCAAATCGGGAAGTTGTGAACGGAAAAATCTGAAACTATCAAGAAATGTACAGAAAATCTTCCTCTTTCAGATGGTTACTATAGGAATTGCGAGACCTTCGACATAAGAAGGTACACAACCGGTTTTTATCACACTTTTTATGATAAATTCGCTCATTTTTAATTCTATTGAAATTTCTTTAACAATGTGCATTGAACAAGAAATTTTCATATACCATCTTTTAGAGGATAAATCACTCTACATTTCTAGACCAAGGACATAACTCTACCGCCAATAGTTACCAAGTTACAATAGAATGAATTATGTGTGATTTTTTAACAATTGAAAACACTGATTTCCCAACAATGTTATCATGAGGAATTCATTGTAGAGTCATGATGAATCTTATATGATATTAAAGATCACATTTTTTTCTACAATTTGAGACCAAATTCATATTTTGTTGAATAATTATTTAATGAGCTACGTATATTTTTGAAGCCAATCGTCGTCTTCTTTAGCTCAACGAAGCGTTTCAATGTATCATTCATAGTGTGTGGAGCGCCTCTCAGAGTGAGCTCTGAGCTCGACAGTTGGTTTGAAAAATGGATCTAGCTAATTCTGTAATTGTTCAAAAAATGTGAATTTGGTCTCAAATTGTGGAGAAAAATGAACTCTTTGATACTATATATGAATCACTATATTTTTTGGATAAAACTTTGATGAAAGCATTGCTGTAAAATATCCTATTTCAATTTTTACTTATTTTTAATACTTTATTCATCTGTAACTTTGTTACTAATGAGGGTAGAGTGATGTCCTTGGATTTTGCGCTCCATAATGAGTATAGAATTATAAGCCAATCCGAATATTTTTAGTATTTTTTTTTTGTATGATAAAAAGTAATTTTAGGGGATTTTGGGGATAAAAGGGTTTTTTAAAATCGCTGTAGCGCATGAACCACTGAACATAGAAGTGTGAATTTGGTCTTAAATTAAAGAGAAATGAATTTCGCCGAGAGGGATTTTGAAATACGGATGCAAGTGTTTCCAATTTAAAGTTACACACTTTTAAAGTAACGAAATAATTCCTGTGAAAAAAATATGGAGTTTTCAAAAAATTGTAACTTGGAAACCGTTGAAGATACAGAGTTGTGATTGTTCTCAATCTCTTCCAAATTTTGTTTTCTAGAAAAAACATGAATGGAATTTTTTCGTCCGACGCTTGTTTCGGCTACAATTCACGGAAAACTGAAATTTTGCACCTTTCAACCCCCCTCCCCCAAAAACCCGACGCTCATAAGGGTGTAACTTCTTACCAAACAATAAAGGGGTTGTATAGAACAAGTTGGCGTAGGAATCGTCCTTTCTCTTTGGATGTTAGGGTTCGAGTCTTATTGCACCGTACTAATATACAGCAACTTTCCTAATACAGACTGGAACAAAGTGAACTGGTCATAATGAGTGCGGAAGAGGACGAAGAAAGAGGCGAAATTAAAAAGAGTAAGAATTTAATGGTACAAAAGGGACCGAAATTAGCAAACTGAGAAAAGCACTTTCGCAGGCATACAGACATTCTGGAACAATTTTAAGCTAAATTCCAAAAGCATTCTCGGAAGAGAAACTTTAGATGCGTGCAAATAGCAATGGCAGGATTTATCACTCCTCCATAATCGATATTCCTAAACATCGATGTTGAAAGGGTAAAAAGTATATTCCATTCCTTAGATATCTCCGGGAATTTTGAGATTTTGAGGCAAAAAAATTGTTTGTTCCCAAGTGAAACATTTGTGCTACAGTGGAACATCGATGTTCATTTTTTCTATCAACAATTTTTTGTGTATCGAGTGATTCTTACAATCGATGTTCACTTTCGATACATCGAAGCATCGATATTTTCGTCAAACTAAACAAAATTTCGCCATAACAATGTGCAAATCGGCTAGTAGTTACAGAAATAACGAAGCTATAAAAAGCTTCATCACAGTCACATTCAGCGTACATTGCCTTTCCAAGTATAGTCTGGTCGAGCAAAGAAGACATTCTGGCGAGATGGGAAAATGACTCTAACTCGGTCAATAATGGTTCAAAAATTATAAATTTGGTCTCAAATTGTAGATAAAAATGTTTTCTACAATTTGAAACCTAATTCATAAGTTTTGAACCAATATTGACCGAGCTGGAGTCATCTTCCCATCTTATCAAAATGTCTTCTTTGATCGACCAGACTATACCACCGAGTACCAGAATAACTAGCCTCAGTCCAGTCGTTTACCCTTCAACTAGAAGCCTTAAAATTCACAGCTGCCTTGGAATTGCGAAATTCTACTTAGCCTAAGTACGTTTCATTCACATTTACCCAGCACTTTACAACTAACTAATGAGCGGGCGGCATACGTAGTGTCACAAAAGCAACTCAGAAGCAGTAAACAGTAACAAGAGACAGAAACAGTAAAGAGTTGATTTTTGGATGCATTTTTTTCCTCTCTCAAATTTTATGGCATACAATTTTACTGCCAACAAAGTAAGCTTGAACACAGTTCCTCTACTCTCCATGTCTCCACATTCATTTGTCATGTAGATATTTAAACCCTACCAATTCAAGTGATATGAACGGAATATTGCTTTTCAAAAATCAAGGTTTCCTGGCTCCAAGATTTTCACAAATTTCCAACTTCTGTCTTTCAATCTTCTGTTTGCCCTTTCCTGGTTGGATTCAGTTTCAATGCATTCATTCATTTCAAATTGACAATTTCTTAAAAGACCCATAGGATAGTGGTTTATAAAAAATTGTAATGTAAGAGCAATTTGTTCACCCAAAACAACATCATATTCAGTATGATGTGTGAAATACAAACTCAATAATTATCATGACTAGACTATAAGCATCACAGTATTTACCCTGAAAAACGACTCACTGAAATGTGTACAAGCAAACGCTTCTGAAAGAAGTCTGCTCTCTTGGGCGTGTGTTGTACAATTCGAAATGTGTTTTCACACATTCGAAAAGTTGGTAAACAACGTAAAAAAACTGAAACAAAATAGTGTTGACGGATGAAATTAGAGTATGTTCAGGAGATGAGTTACCAGTAATAGGAAACATCCTCTGGTCAGAATGTTAATGAGTTTGGATAAGGAAGAGCAAAGAAATATTCTAAGTATAGCTCCCACCAAGAGGTTGGGCGGATTTGTCTGCTCCTTGTCTACTAATTTATGTTGTAAAGCAGATTTGTCATCCAGCTGTGACAAAATGATGTTTTTGGAATCAAAAGAGGTAATAGATGCTTTACATCAGCTCTGAATAGGTTACTAGCTTGGAAACTATACATCAGCTTGGAAACTGACTAACGTTATGGTAAAAAGTATATAGAAGTAGGTATATGCTTAGAGGTGGAGAGATATTGAAGCAGAGGGAGAATGATCCTAGAATAGTTATTTATGTATTAAGAGCGTAAAGCGCGACTTTATCGCTCGCGCAAAACAGTTATTGCGCGACGCGATAGCGGAGCGTGATAATTTTGCAAGAGCGATAAAGAAGCTTTACACGCAAATTACATACAAAATTTCTTCTACAACTGCACATTCTAATAACCTGTTGAACTAATTTGATTTGTCAAATAGCCTACTGAAAACTATTATTAAATGTCTCTGATGATTATTGTAATAATAAAATTCAGTTAAACTCGAAAATTATAATTCATTTTCAATTATTATTATGCTTTAATTATACGACATAAGAAAACAATTTCACGAACTGCAAAAAAATCAGCCAGCCATCAGATTCAAACCTGATACCGTCGCTGTCAAAGGTAATGAACGCCGCCTTAGCCACCGCGGCCATTTGATCCTTACAGAAGAGGGCGGAAATTTAGCTACATGAAATTGCATCTTTTTTGTTTCACTGACTGAAGCTTATCACAACACAGCTGATTAGCAAGCGTAAAGTAAATCTCCTGCTCATGCGCAGTTGCTTAGCGAGCGTAAAGTAATTCAACTGCGCATGCGCAGATGGTTAGCAAGCAAAAAAGTAGATTCTCCTCGGAAATGGGCGATTTTACGAGGAGAATTCAGTATGTAAAATCTTGTTTTACGCGCAGTTGTAGAAAAAGAATTATATAAAAGGAGTAAGACTAGAAATTTAGAAATTTGTACGGGGAAAGTTATGATAGAGAAAACTAGGATTTGGAGAGTGTATTCATAGTGGGTAAAAAGATGAAGATGTCACTAGAGTTGATATTCATGAATCAGCTATAGTACGGTAATCAAACGCGATGAAATAAATGGAAGTAAAAATGTGATTCAATTAACGTCATCTTTATCTTCATCTTTTAACCCAAGGTAGGAGCAAAGAGATCAGGTGTTCGAATATCAGAGTAATGTGAAGGTAAAATGGAATTCGATGAGTAAGGAAAGATGTTCAAAAGGAAAGAGAAGGAAAGATGTTGACTGAGAGTCTGAGATACAGGTGAAGTGTTAAAATTCCGAGCACGATTCATACAGTTTTGACCGAGCAAGAGACCGAACTGAACTGAACTTGGACGCAGCGGCTCCACATTCCCCGCATATTATGAAATGTGTATGGGAAAAGTCAGCTACCCGTGAAGTAAATAGAAACACTTCGCTCCCTGCAAGAAGGTTGCGTTCATCTGTACGCACTCTTTCAACTCTTTACTCTTTCACACGTTTACTCTTTAACTTATTTACTTTTTTACTCCTTCAATAATTAACTCTTTCAACTCTTTACTCTTTCACAGGTTAACCCATTTAACTCTATTCCTCTACACATTCACTCCTTTGATCGCCTACTCTTTCAACTCTTTCCTCTGTACTCTTCCAACTCTTGAACACGTTGATTTTGTGAACTTTTTCATTCGTTTACTAACACATTTACTCTTCTTCTCTTCCAACTCTTCAACTCGTTTACTCTTTCAACTGTATACTTTTACACAAGTTAAGAGTAACTCTTTCAACTCTAACACGTTGATTCTCTCAAATCTTTCACTCGTTTACTCCAACACATTTACTCTTTTACTCGTCTACTCTAATATATTTACTCTTCTAACTCTTTCACTCGTATACTCTAATATTTTCACTCTTTCAACTCGTTACTCTCTCACTCTTTCAACAGTCAAGTTCAAGAGTACTTTTGATATTCAGTCAGTATCAAACGAACATGAACACACTTTCCAAAGGATCAGCTTCTTTTATACTTCACTTCCGTCTTTTCATAACATTGTATCTCCCTATCATATACAGGTAACTTGAAGTAGGAAGTTACAACAATTACATTACAGTAGGCTGTACAGTGGAAGTAGTCTTGCTAAATGAGCGGAATGGTATGTTCATAACTCCAATGTAGTAAAACCTGCATTCTCAGGTTACTCATTAGCATGTAGGTTAAAAGTGTAGGTAATAAAATAGTGACAACCTACTTCATTGCAATGATTTCTTAGTTTAACTCAGAAAAAACGTTGTTACAAATCAACTCAAGTAGAGTTTCTATGTTATTGCAAACTGAATGTTTACTGTACTATCATGGTATATCTATGTTATGTCTATCTATGGTATATCTATGGTATGTCTATGATCCCAACTAATGATCTATGAAACAATGTATCCCGGACAACTACTTTGTACACTACAATAAAGTAAGTATTAGTAGTTGAGGATTTACATACAGTATTTATAATGATTATCGAAGGTGGTTATGAGCGCGATGACAGTGTATTCAACAAGTTTTGATTGATTATGACGGATTAAATGCTAGTTCAAAACAAGTAAAAAACACGCCAGTCTGATAACCAAATATACCTGGTTCGGTTCTTGACCGGAGAACAAATTTTGACCACAGCACAATCGCATAGCCTCCTCATCTATCGAAGACGATAAGCCTAAAAAGTATTCGAAATCTCTCATCATTATCCCCCAATTACTCACGCACACATCTAGGAACCTACTACTGCTCGATGTTATAGATATTATTGTTCGATATAAATTCATAAATCAATATAATCGATATTATCGTTCGATATGAACTCATAAATCGATAAAATCGATACTACCAACCTATCTAAATTCATAAATTGCTACTCACAGAATTTCTCAAAGTGGTGGCGACTTGATCGATATGGCACAACCACTCCAACGAGCGCAGGTAGAGGTGTTCCCAGCGACGCTCTAGCGCCCGGGCGGTCCTAGTCAGCTGAGTCGCCTCCAGACGCCGACCGCGCACAAATGACGTCACAGCTGCCTCCTCCTCCCCCTCTTCACCACCGCCTCCGGACAGTCGCTCGCACAGCTTCACCACCGAGCGAACGATCTTACCGTGCGACTCCACATCGCGTTGGACAACCTGAAACAAACAAGTATTGGGAAAATTAGACATCAACAACAATTGTTGCAAAATCAACAACAACAACAGTGCAAAATTACAATAGCGAAAAGATTAGTAGAATCAGAATATAAAATATTAGAGTGAGGATCAGAATAAATATGATTGCACTAGACATATCATGAATATGAATTTGCAAATAAATGGAGGTTACGATGAAAATGTACTTGTCAATCACTGTTCAATCAGCTATAAGTGAGGTATATCAGCTATAATTCAGCTATCAGCCAATCAGCTATATTCATGAGGTGATGCAACTTTCGGAAGTTGGGAAATGTAAAATGTGCATCACTGTGACAGAAAGTGACTTATTCCACAGATAATTGGGCCGGAAATTAATGAAATTTTTCAACTTTCAACAGATATAAATGAATATTTAATAATAGCCTGGTATTTCAGAATCAGGTTATAATCAAATATTCGATTAAATCCCATTAAAATTTTCAATTCACGTTTTAAGCATATTTTGCACATTATCTCAATAACTTTATTGCAGTCGATCAATCTTATACTTTTATAGCAGAGCTCCATGGTTTCTATATGACCATATAAACCAAGCTAGAGATTGTACAAGTTTTGATTGTAATAGAAAAGTCGAAATTAAACACACTAAGGACAAAGAACCGTTATCAGCATGAATAGGAAATGATAAGATAGAAATAGGAATAGGAATGAAGCAAGAGAAAAGAAAATTGTGAAGAGTAGATGCGATGAGGAGAGTAAAGCAGATTACAAGTGTGGAAAATTTGCATATGATACGGCAAATGAGAATAACTTGAGAAGACGTTTTGAAATTGCATAGTAATAACGTTTTACCAAGTTATTACAAGTTTTAATCCTCAAACCAGTAAGCTCCAGTTGTTTCAACAAGGGGGCAGTGCACCACACATCTCAAAGGAAACTGGTTCTAGCGGAAAACGGGACTTTACTGTCATACATACACGTCAAAAAATAATTCCATTTTTATAAGATGCAAAGTTGATGGATTTCGCAGAATGAAATCAGTAGCCCAGTAGCCTAATGCATATGAAACATGACAGGTATACTGCATGAATTTTATTCCATCCGCTACAAAATGCCGGTTTCAGTTATTCAGATTCAATGTTAATCTCAATGAAATTAGAGCACTGATTACAGGTCACTTCATCAGTTTTTTTAATAATATTTCTCTGAGTTTTTGCGTTTACATTATGCTCAAAATTTAGATGGTCAAATATAGGTCAATTCATCAGTTTTTTACAATATTTCTCAAGGATTTTGCGTTTATATGATGCTTAAAATGTAGATAGCAGTTTCTCTCGTGGCCTTTCGCCCAAGCTTGATGATGCTTGTGATCCCAAACACAGTACAATATATAAAACCATTTTGCTGTAAAATTTGTTTCAATTTAATTTTTGCATTTCAACACAAATTCAATTATTTATTAGTTATTTAAGAATGGGTGGTAGTGGACGGCAATTTGCTGAACGGCAAAATGAAAACCATAAGAACAATGTAATTTTTATCATTCTCTTGGAGCAGATAGAGCCTCTATTTATGGACAGAATTTCACGTTCTTTATGTCATTGGAAAGAGAATTTAATTCTCCAGGGGCGTTACTTTTTACTTTTTCGATTTTTTGTTTATTTCAATAATTAGAGTTCAATACTTTTTTAGTTAATTAATTATGCGATAATGTTTGTCTGTCCATAAATAGAGGTTCTATCTGCTCCAAGAGATTGATAAAAATTACATTGTTCTTATGGGTCTTCATTTTGCTGTTCTGCAGTTTGCCGTCCACTACCACCCACTCTTAAATTAAGTTCCAATAGTACTAAAACTAGAGTAAATGATCAATAAGATGCAGGCTGGATATCAAACATACAGGATTTTTACAAGTATTGTGAATAGAAGATACAAGATTGTACAAGGATATCAACAGGATTAATACAAGCAGGCTAAAATTTATAGGGACAGATGTTTCCAGGATACAGTACGTACATATCTATTCTACTCAAGTTTTTCTGCTTGAGAACCATTCACCATTCCTCTCTTCTGCATCGCAAGTTCTATGTCCTCTCTTTTTCTACTCTTATTTCACTATTCTATCTGCGGAATAATACGCTCAAATAAGCGTGAAGAAACGGATTGTAGCAAGGTGTGGTAAGAAATACGTTCGATCACCGACCTTATCTGAAAAACTATGGAATTCTTATAAAGAAATAACGCCAAGAAGCATGACGAAGACGTGACTGATGAGAATATACAGTTTTGTTTTATTTTCACCGTTCTATTATCATGCAAGATGCATTGGTTACGTATCTGATTAACTAGCCTTTTGTGAATGAAACTTCAACTGAACAAGATTATTTTTGTTGGTATACTATTACTGTATAATAATTATGTAACCAGTATAATATGCTGTAAATTTCTATATCACTGTTTATTTCTCTGCATTGTTTCCCTTTATTGTATATCACTGTTCTTTTCTTCAATTTTAAATATATTTTGATTTTATACTGTATCATGATAACGTAGCCTGTATTATAAACAGTATATTATTGTATATTTCTCTGAACTATTTATATTGTACATCACTGTGTATTATAATATTATGTATTATTTATTCATCTGTATTTGTAGTATTCTTTGATAACTGGGAAAAGTTTGTTAGATTAGAGCAGCAATAAACAATCCCATGCCTAGATCAAACTACTTTTTTCGTCTAATATTTTGTCCACAGTGAAACATAACCACAGAACTTCATTAACAGAACCATTAAACTTCAAGTATGAATCCAAGCATAATCTACAAATCATAGGCGTCAGCTTTTTTTCTTTGATATTCATAGCAGACAGAATCGATCACATCAATATGATAAATCATGATCAGGAATGAAAAGAACTTTGTTCACATTGGGATTTACACACTGAAAGGATGACTATATTGAGACTCGAGAGTTCAAAGTATCTTCTAGTACATTACAGATTGTAGGCGTCGGTCCCTCTTATTTTCCAAAAGTTATTTATTAAATTTTTAGAATTAAGATTTGAGAATTGAAGAATAATAACCACTTCGAACCATAGTACTATGAGGAGCTATAGAACTGTAGGACTATGTGAGCTTAGAACTCACACAACAGATCGTAGGCGTCGATTTCTTCTATTTTGTAGAAGTAATTTACAATATTAAGAATAAAAAGTACACAGTTTCAAATATAAATTGTACAGGAAACAGCGGTCAAATAAATTTTACTAGTCCAACATGTATGCTGCCCCAGCTATATAATCCCACAATATGTGGGATTATTGTAATGATACTGTAAACCCTAATAAACTAGCAAAGAACGTGTGGGATGGTTTCTCACAGGGAGCATCACGAAGTACCGACCATGGTAAATAATCGATACAGAAGTATCGAAAGGGTTGTTGGTGAGAAACAGCCTGAAGCGTGGGCAGCAAAGATAAACATTGTGGTTTGTCAATTATTGACTTAAGTAAAATATTGAATTAAGAACTGTAACGATATTCATGTATCGATATCTCCATCAATATTCAAGTATCGAGTTCGGATTAATATCGATTATCAAGTATCGACTTCAGATCAGTATCAAAAATCAATAATCATCGATTAGCAAGTATCCAATTTAGAATACAGTGGTATCAATCTTTAAATTCAAGTATCGAAAGGGTTGTTGATAAGGAAACAGCCAGAAGCTATCAACAAAGATATACAACCTCAAAAATCGACTATCGTGATCGTGGATTATCGACTAAACAGTATCGATACATAAGTATCGAAAGGTCTGAAAACAACAATAAGCGTGGGTAGAAAAGATAAACATACTGGACCAGCAACATCTTATAACCTGTCTAAGTAAAAAAGACATTCTGGCAAGATGGGAAAATGACTCCAGCTCGGTCAATATTGGTTCAAAATATTATAAATTTATTTTTAAACTGTAGGAAACATTCTGCTCAACAATTTGAGACCAAATTTAAAATCTTCGAACCAATATTGACCGATCTGGACTCATTTTCCCATCTTACCAGAGTGTCTCCTTTGCTTGGACAGGATATACCCGCAGGTAATTATTTGACAGGAATTAAAAGTCGAACGTGAGAAAGTGTGATCAGTACTCAGTACTAGTTCTAATTATTCAAACGAGAGGAAAAAGAACCAAGTGAAACTAGATACTGACTGAATTTTAAGTAGCAGTTCATTAGATGCACTTTTACCGGTATACGCTCGTTGGGAATCACATGATCTCGTTCAGACTTTCTTATTACCCGGGATGTTTGTTACTTTCTTGCAAATCACGTTCCGAGTCTATTCATGCCATTCTTTAGCTTTTATTTCGGGATCCTCATTCAGGGAGCATGAGACCCAGCGACAAAACATGATATCAAATCACGTTTTTTATTTTTCTAGAACAAATTAATCCTTCTTTTCCCGACTAAATGAGAGAAGCTAGAAGAAATTCTGATCTTAGGGCACGACCACACTACGCGAGTAGCCACGCGCAAGTAGAGGCATGGGTACATGCATTTGATTTAATGTTGAAGTCTCTGCTGGAAATATATATTTTTTATTTCTGAAGTTACGACATGTGAATTGAAAAATATTGGACTTCCAGTAAAAACTAAACTAACAAGATGATCAACTACTAAGTTCTGGATTCTGATATCAATATGACATAGTAGGATTATACTTCATGTGATGTAACAATCACTCACATCCTATGTATGATGTATCCAGAGAGAATAGAAGTAACATAGTTAATAGAGTTTATTTCCCCATCTTATACGTGCCACGGCAAGTATGAAGTTACATCAATTAGAGTAGTCAAATAATTGTGAATAGAAGCAAGATAGTGTTCTTTCACGGATAGAATATTCTACTATTTTAGTACTCTAGTATTCGTGTGTTTTTCGGGATCGATCACATTACTTTTCAATTATTTTCAATGTTTCATTGAATAATTGGAAAGCATAATGCAACCTATCCCAAACGAAACAAAAGAATCCCTACAATTTTGTTTACGACCACGTTAAACCATAATAAACAAGCTAAATCAACTGTACAACAAATATCGTTCTGAACAGCCTCAGGCAAGACAAGTATCACTAGCATCCGGTCAGCGTCCATTTTATCCTAGTAGCCCTATAACAAACTTTTTGTTAATGACGGGCACAGAAAAATAACAGGGAAGCTATAGTCTGTCCAAGCACAGAAGACATTCTGGCAAGATGCGAAAATGACTCCAGGTTGTTCAATATTGGTTCAGGAATTACTCATTAGGTCTCAAATTGTAGATCACAATATTTCCTACAATTTGAGACCAAATTTATAATTTTTGAACAAATATTGACCGAGCTAGAGTCTTTTCCCCATCTTGCCAGAATGTCTTCTATGCTTGGACAGACTACCGTTGGTCCGTTACACAAGGATACCATAGCAGGACACTATACATTGTCCTTATAACAAGGAATAATTTCAAGATGGGGAGCTAGTCCATCCCGGTGCTGACGATCTCATGAATATTTAAATTGGATAAAAATCTATTTCGCGCATCCTGTGGAAGATGGAAGAAAGTTTATCAAGAGTAATAAATTGTTTACCATATTTTGAGGAAGTTAATCACACTAATACAGATTGATAGCAGTTCAGTTGGTCAAGGGGAAAGAAAGTGAGCGTTTGTCCATAACAGGAGATCGTTTGAAGCATCCATTAGTTTCCTAGATGAGGAGGGTTAGAGTTAGAACCTTATAGATGAAATTGTTGATGTTTGTTGCGTAAGTCAGAAACAATTTTGGACAAATCCATCTTACTTTATGTACGTGAGGGCGAGGTTAATAGCTTCGACATAAAATCATTATTTTATTTTGATAATTTGAGATCTCACAGGTTGAGAGAAAGCATGGATGGAGCAGAGTTTATTCAACGATGACCAAAAATACATTATTTTTTAATCACAAAATGTCCAACATTTTTAATATGAATAATAATATAACAGAATTATCTTTTTCCCCAATTTGAAAAGCTTCTTAATGGACATAATTTTCAAACAAATGAGATTTCCTTTGAATTTTCTGCAAATTTGAAGTGTCAATAATCTACAGCGTCTTTTAAATCCTAATTTTTTAAAAAGGAATTATTAGCAGAAGAAAAATACAATTGTCTGTTTGTTTGTTATGAGGGTGAAGCCCACATGAGCTTATAGGCTTGTGCTTGGGTAATGATAAGGATGATAGATGACGACTACTTTGAGGTAGTCGGGACCGACGGCTTATCGTCTTCCAAATCCTTCAATTTTTAAAAAGGAATTATTAGCAGAAGAAAAATACAATTCTCTCAATCAATTTGAATTCTACTTCAAACACAATAAGAATCAGCTTGATTCTTTTTCGACGCTCATTTGACTCATTTCTTTAGAATATTTATGACCATGAAAATTATGATAGACGAAATTTAAAGACAACTGTACTTGAAGAAGAAGAAGAAGAAGAAGAGTCGTCGTCTTCTTACAATAATTCAATCTATAGCTCCTCAGACAAACAGATAGAACGCTTATTTTGCAATTCTCCACCCTCAGAATATGAGTAGTGAGTACTTGGTAGTCTATTTCAAGAGTCATTGAGAAAGAGGGTACAACAGAAGAAGGAATCAGTCATACGTTAAGTTTGCTATTTCTGTTTTCAAGAACAACGTTCGCAAATAGTTTTTACTGTTTTTACATGGCCGACCCTTAATTTGTCTCTTTAAAAAGGATTAACCAAGGCAAACCAATGACATTTCCCATACATCATTGTTCTTACTGAACAAAATACAAGAGTGGGTGAATATTTTCTAAAGATTCTTCAAGACCTTAAACTATTAATTTGTAACAAAAGAAGATAATTGAAATGAAAAATCAATTTTCATCAATTGAAGCTCATAAAAGAAGTAGTTTCTCATCAATAACATGTTCCCATCAAATAACACGTATCAAGTTTTATCTAAGTAACTAAGTAGTCGGTTCATAAGATCTTTTTATCTAAGTACCTAAATATTCGGTTCATAAGATCTGAATATCAACTAATAAAATTTTTAAAATGGTAATTTAAGTTTATAATGAATAAATTATAGTTTTCAATATAAACTTATATAAAAAGGCAAGAAGAGACGTTTTAAACTTGGTGTCTGTGTTTCTAACTCAATATAAATCAGATTTATGGTTATTTCTGAAATCAACTATTAAAAATGATCAAGCAAGTAAAATCATATTAGATACTTATTTTTCTTTTTAGGGCTACCTTTATTCATTGAAACTTTGAATAATTACAATCAAACTACCTTTTTTAAAAAAAAATTATTTTACACTACATGTTATACGATATAGCTATTTTCAAGTGTAAATATATTATTTACACTTGAAAATGGCTATATCGTCGAAACATGTAGTGTAAAATTGAAATATTTTTTTTTAAAGGGTACTTTAATTGTAATTATTCAAAGTATCATATTGGATAGTGCATAATTAATCATTAATAGTAATTTTATCTGGAGATTATGTGAGTATTCAAATGCAAATGTAAACTCTCGAAGAATGGATATCCGAATAACGAAAACCTTTATTTTGAATGCACTGTGAATGATATGTGCTCTGCTCTTCTCTAACATAACAAATAAACAAGGGGAGAAGTGCGTTAGTGCGTGATAGTGTGTAACTACAAACACAACTACTGCAGCACTATATCACGGAATACGATTCATGCTGACAATTGATGATTTGGAGGGACCGACTTCATCCGGGTTATTTGACGAAGGGTCTTGACTAGACTATAAATTAATGTAACTTCCTACTTGAAGTAAGAAGTATAAGATAGGGAACAAAACGTATTTCAAGTTGGAAACTGCATCATATAGTGTAGAAGCATGACTACTCAGTCGAGAGGTAGAAGACAGTTTGACAGTTAGCTTTATTACTAAATGATATCACACGCGAATAAAATAACTGTTTTCTGTTTATATTTGTTGATACCAAGGAATCTAGCCTCAAGATGGAAAATAAAAATTCACTTTAACGAGTTGATGAAGCTTATTCAAATTTTCAGGCCTCATTATTCTTTGTACTGTTTTTCAATTTCTTCAGGAATATCTGCGACTCACGCATTATTGAAAAATGTAGAAAAAGGCAATCCAAACCTGGTACAGAAAATGATGACTCCTAGAGAATCAAATTTGATAATTAAAATTCACCAATAATAATTTTCAGTGGAAGGATTTCAAGCAAAATAAATTCATCTAGGATACCTAATTTCAATAAGAATTTTATGAAAACTTAATAACTGCATAACTGCACTTCTTCCATTTCCTACCATGAAAGCTCAATAAATACACCAGAAACCAACCATAAAAGGACAAAATGAAACACAAATAACACTATTTCTGAAAACAACGTCATACCAAATAAATCATTATCCAGCCGGCGGGGAAGAACGTGATTCAATCCAAGCTCTGAAACTGTACTTCACTTTTATGGCAGACGCCAAAACATTGACGGTTGACGAAAGTCTCTTATTAATACTCAGCTCTGTCAGGACGGTTTGTAAGCGGTCCACGAGAGCAAAAACTATTTAGGTTAATTTTCTCTCGACTCGGTAAGCTCTCGCAGACCGCTCACCGACTGTCCTGACCGAGCTGGGAGTCAAAAACAGTCATCCGCCAACCGCCAGTTTCGTTGGCGCCTGGTGTACCGGGTCCAGGCCGCAAAATTGGCGAGCAATGGCGAACCGCATTACGACAAGTCACGATCATTCAGCTGTTTCTACAGTCTGTCCAAGCGAAGAAGACATTCTGGCAAGATGGGAAAATGACTCAGTTTGGTCAATATTGGTTCAAAAATTATGAATTCAATCTCAAATTGTAGAAAATATTGTGTTCTACAAGTTAAGACCAAATTCATTATTTTTGGATCAAAATTGACTTAGCTGGAGTCATTTTTCCTTCTTACCAGAACGTCTTCTTAGCTTGGACAGGCTATACCACCTTGAACCGGCACGACAACTACAAGTTCAAGGCTGTACACTGTACAGGTACACTCTGGACGAGCAAAGAAGACATTCTGGCAAAATAGAAAAATGACTCCACCTCGGTCAATATTAGTTTAAAAATTATAAATTTATTCTCAAATTGTAGAAAACATTCTTCTCCACAATTTGAGACCAAATTTACAATTTTCGAACAAATATTGACCGAGCTGTATTCATTTTTCCATCTTGCCAAAACGTCTTTTAGCTCGACCACACTGTACAGGTTGGTTGATTACATGACAGGCCAAAGATCCCTACTCTCAACCAATCATGAGCATTCATGCAGTTCCTTGTTCCCAGGTCTCAAATCAGAGTAAGGATCACTAATTTCCCAAGCATTATGCCACTTTACACGGCTGATCTCTGATACGCAGTAATGATTCGGAGGTCCAAAATTGATAAGTAATCGCACAGAAAGGAAGCTCATTGACACAACATATTTGAAATGTGGGGTTGCATCTTTTTCTTATTAATTCTACTTAAAAATTCCAAAACTTTGTTAAAATGGTCTCAAAATGATTGATAATTGAAAAATATCAACAAGCTAGTGCCCAAAACAGCTTCTCTACGAATTTATACCATACAACAAAGTTAAATATGGTCTCGTTTGTCATAGAGCTAATATATTGCGTTTCATTCAAGTCGGTTGATGATTTAACCTAATAAAATTATAGTTAAACTCCTAATGATAATGAGAAAACTAGTAACTAGTGATAATATATTTGAATCGGATCACGATTAGAAGATACGAAATTCAAATCCAAGCGCTGTTAGTAGATGCTGAATAGACGATATCGCCTAATAGAAGAATATAACTCTAATTTGCTTCACTCATTTTTCAAGTGCTCAAGTATCAAAACCATAATAAAACCAGACCACGATCATCATAGAAGGCTAAAGCAATTTGTAGTCCTATTCATAAGCTTCTCAACTGCAGTATAAACTTTCTTCACGCTGCCAAATATAGATCATACATTCAGCCACACCTCTTGAACAAAACGGATGCTACTACGATTATACTCTACTTGAAGTAACTTCCTACTAGCATTACATTGTATACACTATCTCATACATGTTGAAAAGTCGGTAGTTACATAGAATGAGTACAAATGCTCTTCAACTTGACATTAATAGCGATATCACACCGATTAAGACACCGGAATAGAAACGGAAGTCTCACAATTGCCGGTGTAAGTAATGATACATCACATTCAGACGCGTTTTGACCATCCATATTAGATCTGCCTTTTTCACATAACCCAACCATCAAGTTTAACTCTCAATATTAACTCTCAGTATCTCTAACACACACTCAATTTGCAAGTATACTCTACTTTGTTCAACTTCAGTAACGGCTTAACAAGTATAGGATGGGCAATACTATGTATTACAATTTGGTAGTTACATCAAATGGAGCATAATTACTGCAACATCCGTATCTTACTCTCACTACTCTCTAACATACTCAATTGCAAGTAATCTCTATTTTATTCAATTTCAGTACAGGCTTAACACGTATAAGATGGGGAACGCAATGTATTAATATTAGGAAGTTACATTAATGGAGCATAGTTACTGCAAGAACCATATCTATACTTTTTTATAACTCTCACTACTCTCCAACATGTTACTGCAACTTGCAGCAAGCGCCTCAAGTGCTCCAAGTTTCTCCCTACGGTATTTATGGCTTCCGTTGTAAGATTGCATTAGCAACAGTGGTAATGCAGCTCTATTCTCGGGGTTCTCAGAAACTTGGTCATAAATTCCAAGTATGGGTTACAAAAGTGGACGACGGGTTGAGATCATAGGACGGGAATACTTGTTCAATAATAAGGGGAACTGGAATAATATAAGAGTGTATTATACCAATAATATAGGGGTGAGAGCAGAAAAAAACTGTCAAGCACGTGAACTGGGAATCCAAAAACCATGCCTTTTATGAAATTTCGGGATTAATGAGCACTGTAACTCAAAACTCCATCTTGCAATGGAATTTTATAATTCACTATAAGTATTAGAATAATTTAATATTGTGTATTGGAATCTTCATTAATTTCTTGAAAACGAACAAACAATTTAACAAGTAACTCTTATATTTAAATGAAAATCTTCAATAACATGGTATAGTCTAGTTCTATACTCTATTCACGACCACTTGAGACGGAATAAACAAACGTTTTGAGTGTGTATGCGTGTAATGGAAGGTCTTCTTCTATGCGAAACTTTTGGCCACAGACCAACAGCTGTAGCCAACCACAGCTCAAGACAACAGTCTTGAGACAAGACAAGTCGGACTGTAGCCAATCACAGCTCCAGATAAGAGTCAGCTGTTCGACTGCAGCCAATTTTTTCGCATAGAAGAAGACCTTACATTACACGCACACACACGCAAAAGGTTTGTTTATCTCGTCTCAAGTGATCGTGAATGGACTATAGTATCGTCTGCCCAAACAAAGAAGACCCTCTGGCAAGATGAGAAAATGACTCCAGCTCGATCTATATTGGTTCAAGAATTAATGATTTGGTCTCTATCGTAGGAAACATTCTGATCCACAATTTGAGACCAAATCAATATTTTTTGAACCAATATTGACCGAGCTGGAGTCATTTTCTCACCGTGCCAGATGGTCTTCTTTGTTTGGCAGACTATACTAGAACTAGACTATATAATTTTATTGAAGATTTTAATTTAAATATAAGAGTTACTTGTCAAATTGTTTCTTCGTTTTCAAGAAACTAATGAAGATTGCAATATAATACACAATATTAAATTACTCCAATAATTATTGTGAATTATAAAATTTCATTGCAATATGGAGTTTGAGTTACAGTTAATGTTTCAACTTCAAGTACAGACTTATAGCCGGTTTAGACCAATTCCAAACAATTTTGTAGATTTTCTAATTTATCTCAAGGATGCTTGATCACTGCAGGTTATCAAGTAGCTCACGATTTCAATTGTTTTACAAAATGTCAATTACAGACAATAATGACAAAAATTTGAATAAAGTTCAAAGGAGTCACCATTTCAACCAACTAGCACAGAAATCAAAGTAATGATCAACATTTAATCCTTGCCTAGTAAGCAAACAAAAGTGGAACCTTCTCTTCAATTGTCGAGACTAGTAAAGAAGTCCTAAATAGGAGCCACTAGCAGAATTTACTAGCTATTGTTTGGAATCTGCATTGTCCGAAGAAAGTTGTAATTGACCTCAAAGTTCGTCAGTGTAGTATACTATTAACTATTTCCATTCAGTCTGAGTGCCCAGAGTGCGTGCTGCTTAGAACAATAGAGCAGAATACAGTTGACTCATTCATAAACAGAAGTACGGTAATGAGGGGATTTGACCCAATCCTGAAAACTAGGAGTCTGGGTTGAATGAGGTTTTTAAACTCCCTAGGTTTAATAAGGTCTCAAGGACAGCGATTATTTTTTCTCGATTTAAGAGAAGATAGCTAAATGGAAGAATTGTAATGAATTTAAAAACATAAAATATTTCAAAGTAGTTAAATAACTGAATGCGTCTGAATCTTAATGCTAAAATAAACAATGACAAAAACTCATTAAAAATCTCAATTCTTTCACGAGTGTTGCTTGGTTTTTCAAGGGGAATTCCATCTTCATGTATTGGAGAAGTAGATAGGGAGAACAAGTAGAAATCACTTTAAAAAATTGTTATTCAATTTATTTTATCTCGTGAATTATCAAGCTAATGATCATCATTTTGTATACTAAATGATACTAAATGAATTTTGTATATGAAATGGTACAGTGGCCCACTCAATTTGATACTATTATCAAGTTACAACGAAGAAACGTCAGGTAAAAAGATAAATAAACAAGTTTTCATCTCTATGAATTCATTAACAAGAAAATGTGACATCCGTAACAAATAGACATATAAATATGGAAATTCATGTTATACGACAGCCTACAAAATCCAGTTAGATAAAATACCGTGCTAGACAACAAAGTGAGACATCTCAATTTCTAGTTTTTAACAGTTTCCAACGGACCGTATCCTTTCATTTATTATGTATTTCGAAAACATTTATCAACAATTTCCAGGGACCCACACTCTCCTTTCATTGTGCATTTCAAAAACTTCAGAAGTGAAAATACTCTCAAGTTCAGATAAAGAAGCGTCCTCGGGAGCTAATATACAACTTTGGAGGTCGCTCATGTTGATACCAGAAAGAGATGAACAATATGGCTTCAAGGAGCAGGAAAGCAATACTGTAATATACAGTGTTTCGATTACAATATAGATATAGAAGTTTTGTAAAGGATAGTTCACAGATGTTTTCAGTCGTGAGCCTTATTTGACCTTTGACAGCGGCTGTGACCTTGATAGTCGTGGAAGCTGGTTTCAACATTGTTCATTTGTATAGTCTTTCCAAGCGAAGAAGACACCCTAGCAAGATAGGAGGATAACTACAGCTCGGTCAATATTGATTCGCAGATTAAAAATTTAGTCTTAAATTGTAGAGCAGAAAGTTTTTTACAATTTGAGACCAAATCTATAATTTTCGTACCAATATTGACCGAGCTGGAGACATTTTTCTATCTTCCCAGAATGACTTCTTTGTTCGACCAGACTCTATTTACATGACGGTCATTCCCCTCCACAGACTGGAATCCATCACATATGTGTTTCTATTGGCTGTGTTTGTAGGACTTGGACATCTGTTCAATTTTTTAGTGATTAAGTGGGATTTGAAGCCTGATGGAAGGAAAATATTGTTCAAAATCCTATATGATCAAAACTATAAATTACAAGCGGATCACCCGTGTTCCGCTACAAGATTCGTCGAAATAAACGAAAATAAAAATAAATACTAATAAAATAAATACACATGAATATCATCCATTTCATTACCCACGCACAAGCCTGTGAGCTCATGTGGGCTTCGGCTTCACCCTCATTAACAAACAAACAAACATGAAATCGTACACTACCTAAAGACGGAGAAATTCATTTCTGTGTACAACTTTTTTCAATGTATGAAGTTTAGTATGTCCAATTTCAATCATCATATCAGCCACAAGAATGCTAGCTAGTTCAAATGAACATATTGAGTTCAAGTAATAATAATATGGCTTTCTTTGTGGAAAGCTGGATTCCACAATCCACTCGCGTTATTTTGGCCACATTCTGGTCACCCATCCAAAAGAAGTCCATTGTGTTTGTGATTCAACATCCCAAGCACGTAGAAACCACATTCACCGAACAACCAGACACGCCATCAAGTTTGATGGCGATGTGATACAGTACCGAAATAAATGAATGAAAGAAAATAGAGAATAATTACAGTTTCGAATGAAGTTTCAAACAAATTCCATATTACTAAAATGTTATTCCATCTAGATACAGACATGATAGGTACCTAAAACAAGCAAGTCATCCACTGATTCAATAAGCAATTAGAGGACATGACAATAGAGGCTATGGCAATTAGAGGACAGACCAGACTAGACTGTAGATCCACGCTACTAAAATAGAGATTCATCAAGACTGACAGCCAACTAATGAAAGTAAAGGTCTACTTTCTTCTTACCTACTTGCAATGGACTTACTATATAGGACTGCTACCACAAATCAACACCATAAAATGAACTGAACAAGTTAACAACACTGGTCTGGAGGCAGGACAAATTTGAAATTGTAATCGAAATGTAGTACTGTATATAGTCTGTCTGTTCAAGCAAAAAAGACATTCTGGCAAGATAGAAAAATGTCTACAGCTCGGCCGATATTGTATCAAAAATTATAAGTTTAGTCTCAAATTGTAGATAAAAATGTTTCCTACAATTTGAGACCAAATTCATAATTTTTGAACCAATATTGACCGAGCTGTAGTCATTTTCCCATCTTGCCAGAATGTCTTCTTTGCTTTGACAGACTACAAGATGGCGACAAGTGGAAGATGTGAAAATCTTCCACGATACACTTCCTAGTGGATGTGAAAATCTTCGACAACATTTCATTACACTTTCTGCAGCTTCCTCAAGACTTATTTCCTCTTTCTTCAGGTGCGGAAACAGAATTTGAGGCGGAAATCAGCTGCACGCTTCTGGAATAATTCATCAAATTTCTCCCCATTTTAGCGTACAGATGTTAGTTCTCAGACGCATCTTTTAACTACAAAAGGACAAGACTGCTGAAATAAAGCGGTTGCAGACAACAAGTGTCTTCACAGGATCATCTTCCTAGGTGGCTTGATACGTTTAAATCCATCAGAAACAAAATAGGGATACCGGTAGCTTGATATGTTTGAATTCATTCAGAACAAAATGGTGATGTCTGTAGCTTGATAGGCTTGAATTCATTACAAACAACAAGAGAATGCTTGGGAAGTGTTACTGTCTTTTTTCGGAGAGCACTTGGAAACTAGTTTACTCATATATCTATTCTTTGAACAACCTTCCTTGTTAGAGAGCCTTCTAATGACATAATATGGGGGGTCCGACATCACAGATTCAAAAGAAGAATAATGTTCCTTGTAAACTGAAGAATCAAGATGGTTTCTAATAAAATAGAACTCAATAAACTCAAAATACATTACTGAGTGAATTGAAATTCTAATAAATTAATAATATTGTAAATTGGAATGCATGGAGAAAACGTTTTGCAGTAGTCATGCTCACATTGATCACTTTGTAGTTAGATCTCAGATTGTTCATAAGCTTTTATCCAAAGAACCTGATTTGGTATCTAATTTTAGATATTACACACTAAAGCCAGCTCACACCTGATACGGAAGTAATTGACCAGACATTTGTTGCCATCTTGTCGATGTTGGTTTAGCTTTATAGTCTGTCCAAGAAAAGAAGACATTCTGGCAAGATGGGAGAATGACTCCAGTTCAGTTAATATTGGTTTAAAAATTATAAATTTGGTCTCAAATTGTAGATCAGAACGTTTACTACAATTTGAGACCAAATTCATAATGTTTTAACCAATATTGACCGAGCTGGAGTCATCTTCCCATCTTGCCAGAATATCTTCTTTGCTTGGGACAGACTATAGATCATGCTGTTTTTTATCCTAAGACCTGACCTTTTTTACTTCTGACCTCACCACTATCTTAGTAACTATCTAACTAAAAACCGGAGACATCCAACCTGAACTAACCTCCCACAATAACTCCCAGAAACGAAAACTTCGTAGGAGTTTCGATTTTTCCATGATTAATGTTCGAGTAATTTATCGCGATCCCATCTTTCTTCAATTCACTAGGAGCCGATCACGATTCCAACGATGGCGAGTTCAAGTTATCAAAAATGAGACATTACTTACTTTGGTAGGTTAGTCACTTCCTAGACCACAACTTTCTTCCAGTGATAGGTCACGAAATCCTAGCTTCAATTTTATTTCTGTCATTTTTAATGATCAGATTTGGTTTCTTTTACAAAAGCGAAGTTACGAGATGAAGTTTACTTAGAAGCGGTTTGCGATACGAAAATTTTCAGAATATTTTAAAATATTTGGTATTTTTAATAATATTTAATTATTCAAAAAGTCTTTGGTTTAAATTAATCTTGGAGTGAATGTTATATTGAATCAAGAGTGTATTGATCAATTGATTTAATATGGATAACTACCACAATATCAGATTCACAACTACTCAACAAGTGAATGTTATATAATTATTTAACTGCGTGAAGAGCGTTTTACAGAATAGTGATATGGAACAATTACTATAACAATGGCTTCATTAAAGATATTTGATTTTTTTCTTTTTAATTTCCGTTCAAGGGAACAAGACTCACAGGAGAACAGTTAATGAATGTCTGTAATAACCCTAGTTGATGTAATTTCTAAAAGCAGAATGATGAAAAATTACTGAAAATATTATTGTTACCGTACTGAGTTCATAGTTGTTCGGTGCAGCACCATAGGAATAATAGATCATTTACCTGCAACAGAAAACACCCAGATTAGTTGAAGTAAACTTACATAAAGAACTTATAGTGAACTTACTGTATTTTCAAAAATTAAATTGACAATTGGATGCACATTTTTCGAATAGAGAACAGAGAAACTTACATACCACTTACTATCTGTTGAAAATAAGTAGTTTATAATGCACTACACAATGAGAAAACATCCTTGTCAATATAATACAATCACGGGGAAAAATAATTTTAAATGAATTTATACTACCAAATTCCAAGTCATGCTCAATTTACTTCGCTTTATAACACATACAAGATGTTCCTGACAAAGCTATTACATGAACAAAACCCATTGGAAAAATTATAGCGATCATTTTGAATGATAGTAAGTAATGGAAGATGACTGTTAATCACGATTAGATCTAGTTACCGAACGTAATTCTGCAATTAAAGGCAGCCTGAACTATTTGGCCCCACTGAAAACCAGTTCTTGGAACATCATAGTCCAGTTTGCATCAATAAATCAAGGAAAAAAGAATCAAGTACAACAGTAGATGAGTGAGTCTTCACTAACGAGGTTTGAGCTCAGTGTTTAGCCTGTCCAAGAAAAGAAGACATCCTGGCAAGATAGGAAAGTTACTCCAGTTCGATCAATGTTGGTTCGAAAAATGTAAATTTGATCTCAAATTGTAAATTAGAATGTTAACTACAATTTGAGAGCAAATTTATAATTTTTGAAACAATATTGACCTAACTGGACTCTTCCCATCTTGTCAGAATGTCTTCTCTGCTTGGACAGACTATACTAATCTGATTAGTGTGTATAGTTATGTAACATAATGGGATGGACCTGTGTAAAAGTCTCAACAATTTCACGATTAATTGAGCGTTAACACAAGTTATTAGCATTAGAATCACTGTCTGTAGAAGTGAGCTTCAATTTTATATAATGGAGTGAAATAATGAGGAGATGATAAATAATGATGACAATAGACGAAATTTTGTGAGCTGCAACAGCAGATGTTGTTAATTAGTTGTCATTCAGCTCGAAAAAGAAAATGAGAAGAATATGGAGTTCCTCGAAGATAAAAGTGAATAATGCTCCTTCTAATCTTATAAAATTGCACTACTTTATGAAATTAGTCTATAAAATTACTTAGATCTAATAAATAGATATCTGGATAGGCCTATTATACAGGGCCCTCGCGTGGTTTTTTTGGCGCTCTGTGCGAGATTTTAGCGGGCGCCAAAAAATCGGAAACTCAATAACAAGTAAATTGAAGATATCAGCCATTTTCTCTGCTCTACCAAACTTTCTTAAATAGCATTAGAAGTAGTTCCGAATTCAGCCAGCAGATGGCAGTAGCGATAGGGTGACTTGCTTCGACTCCCATAATTTGACACACCTCCAAGCTCCGCCTACTATCAAAGTGGCCGAAACATCGGTTCGAAAAGTTTACAAATTCAACCAGTAGATGACAGCAGTTGACGGGTGATGTTTCAGACTTGACTTGGACACGCCTTCATGCCCCGCATGCTCTTTTCTTATTGGTTGACAGTGTTTCGTGAGTTCTGTCTTAGAAAATGGCTGCTCGCAAGAAAATGATGGATGGTGTAACACAAAGAATTACGCTGATCTACTATTGATGATCTTGTGCTAATATAATATTTATTTATGTATTCAGGCTGGTAAGATTCTATCAAGTTAGTATTTGAAGAATTCATTTATAGAATTTAGACTCAGTTTTACTCTTACTGTGCAACATAGGCCAATACTATACTTCAATAGTTTTATGCTGTATAAAATGAGATGAAAATATGATTTCGCACTCCCATCTTGTACTCATTAACACTGGCGGCTCGTGCCCACAAAACAGGTGAAGTGCCGGTATCTTCTATTGTACAGCACTTCACTTGTTTCGTGGGCACGATCCGCCAGTGCTCATTAATTCTATTTTTCATGGAATATAATGGAATAGAACTCAAACTATTCATGGCCTAATACCAACCTCTTGCCAGAAAAAAGTTTGAAAAACTACAACAATTCGGTAAAGGTATTAGGGAGAAGTTTTTATCGGAAACTGGCTTGTGATTGGTCGACAGAGTGTAAGGTGATTGTCAGTCAGAAATAGAATTAAATTTAAGAGGGGCGTTTCTTGGCTTGCTTCATACATTGATCGTGATTTTTCATTGACCAATTAATTCATTATGATGAATGAGTTCATGCAGAGGAAATCATTTCTTGTGGATTCAAGTTGTTGGTAGAATAAGTTTTTTATCAAATAGTGAGAAAATCATTCCAATAGCCCAATTGAAATTCTCAAATCCCCGTTTTGAATTAACCGCCGCGGCGCCCCCTTGGCCGTGGCGCCCTGTGCGGTCACACACTCCACGCGAGGGCCCTGTCTATCAAGAATCTATACATGTGCATAATCATATAATAAATATTAAAGAACAAAAATTAAAAATGAATCGTTCCTCATATTCTTGTTTCTAATAAATAAATAAATGAATTTTACAAATAAACGTATCATAATCAAACTTATTCATTGAACTACACAATCAACTATGCAATAAGAAAAAGTTCATATAATAGAAAATCATTTTCACCTAAAAATTAGAATTCGTTCAACACAACACTTGAAACGGTAACGGGTTTGTTAAGAGCAAGGGAAAATGAAAGTGGCTGAAGGATATTTATTATCACTTCAATAACTTTGAGCCCAAGGGGCTGTACACTGTACAGAGAAGAAATTAAAACGGAAATTCTGAAATATCCTTCATAAACCTCGTATCCTTCATTACCATGTTACCAAGCTAACATGGTAAGTGATATCACCATCTAAACCAGAATTTCTAAGAACAAGCTCACATGGTAAGTTATAGACCATCCCTAGTAACCAGAAATTCTAATAAACAAATACATATCTAATACCAACGCCCAAACCGGCTTGACAGTATTCATAAACTTACCCAGTGCAACGCATGTCAACACATTTAATATTTCGTTTAAACAGATTCTAACGGAGCTGGCGGTTCACTTTGATGACTTTTATTAATTCTCAGCTCTGTTTGGACAGTCGGAGAGTGGTCTTCAAGAGCATATCTAGTCGAGAGTAACCTTGTCAGAATAGTTTCGGACTTTAGATTGCTTTCAGATTGTCCTGACAGAGCTAATTTGATAACAGATATTCGCCAACCGCCAGTTATTCTGTTGTCTACTATACATAGAGATAGGATCTCGTCTCCATATTGCAATAATAATTACGGGTGTTGGCGGATAACTTTGATTTTATTGTATTCACGCTACATAAATAATGGGCGTAAACCGCGGTAAGCGATAATTATAATCGGACATAGATGTACTACAACCGCGAGCTATAGTAAACTTGAATAAAAAGTTTGAAACTTGGGATTTAAATCCTTAACGAGTGCCTGTGAAGCGATGATGTCTGGAGGCAGGACAACCTTTCCTATATAGTCTCGTCGAGCAAACAAGACATTCTGACAAGATGGGAAAATGACTCCAGAACAGCCAATATTGGTTCAAAAGTTATTAATTTGGTCTCGAATTGTAGATCAGGATGTTTCCTTCAATTTGAGTTCAAATTTATATTTTTTTAACCAAAATTGACCGAGCTGGAGTCATTTTCACATCTTGCCAGAGTGTCTTCTATGCTTGGACTGTCTACCAGACAAGATCAAGGTCACTCAGGTGAAGTCACAACCTTCATCACATCATTATAATCATAATAAAACACAAGTTCCCATCAGTCACCGAACGTTCTCTACAGTACACGTTTCATACAGTCCAGTTACTACAGTTCATTGTTTCTAATGTTCATGATGATAATTATTGTCTTCAATAATTGACCCTGGCACCACCGGCGAGTTGTAAACCAGAACAAGCCTCCAGGCAACTCCACACATCTGAGATTGCTTGTCATCTACCACAAAACTACTTTCTAAGAGGTTTTGATGAATTACCGGCACATTATTAATATTCAATCGATATGCTGACCACACTCTTCTTATTTCAAGGGTAATATATGCTGTTCTTGTTATTTTAAATATATATATATTATATGCTGTTTAAGCTCTTGTTATATCAAAGATAATACTTATTTTCTCTTAGGACTACAGTATTGATTAAAACTTTAAAATAATTCAAATCAAAGTAGCCTTTTTTAAACATTTTGAAGTTTTAATCAAAGATAGTATCTATGTTGATCAAGCTCTCAGCAAACTTACTGCAATTGGGGCATTGAGATCAAGTCAGTTATATTCAGATTATTTCTGAGTACTTTTTACTCTAATTTCATATTTTTATTCCTTCTCAGGATCTACTCACAGAAAACATTTATTGTTTTAATCATCTACTCACAGAAAAGGTTTACTGTATATTTATTTTTCTTTATAACATTGTATATATTTCTTTTATAACGTCTTCACTTAATAATCTCTGAAAATCTGAAGTAACAATCTGACTAACATGTGACTCAACAATAATCTTATTTCAATATCCCTATCTCAAGCCAATCTATGCGAGGTAGATTGATTAACAAAGCATATTCCAGCTAGACTACTGAAGTAGGTAGTTACCCAACAAACTGATCTAGTTCGATCCCAGCCTTTCACCCACATTATTGAAAATAATTTATGAAAATTCAATCAGCAGTAAATCGACTTGACGCAAGTGCACTCATGATAAAGGTAACGAAATTATGTAAGAAATGACGAAATCTGCATTCTAAAATCAACGACAATGTAGACTACATAGGTCGGTTCATACCATATAATATATCTATATAGGATCTATAAGACTTTAGTTCTATAATTCTCTCCGGTTAATACCCTACATTGTTACCTAGTGAGGTAAGAACATGTAGTTCATGAAAAGATAGAGTGGAAATTTCTGTACAAAATCGACAAGCGTATAGTTTGTCCAAGCAAAGAAAACATTCTGGCTAGATGAGAAAATGACTCCAGCTCGGTCAATATTGGATCAAAAATAATGAATTTGATCTCAACATGTAGAGCAGAATTTTTTCTACAATTTGAGATGATATTTTCAATTTTTGAACCAATATTGACCGAGCTGGAGTTTTTCCCCATATTTCCAGAATGTCTTCTTTGCTTGGACAGACTATTCCCAGACAAGCATTGAAAATGAGCGAAACGAAGTAATGTAGAGGCGAGAAAATAATTCAGCCTTCCACATTCCCTTACAAATTGCGAGAAAAACGTTATGAAATCACAAGTCACGGGTCTCAAGAAACGCTTTCTCCAAGTTTTTATGTTGATTAACGTCGCGAATTTCATGTTGATAGAATGGAAAACAAATTGAATGCTTGGTTGAACAATAATTCGAGAACAAAATTTTACGACGTGAAGGTTGGTTCCTTCAAGATTCAATATGAAATAATGGTACATAAAAGACCTGTAATAATATAAATACAATATTTATTAACAGTTCAGATCGATCAGAAATAATGTAACATTTTTTATGGAATAGAGTCTGCAAATTTATTTTGCCAGAAACATGTGCTGTCTCAATTAACAATGGGATAAGAGGTCTGAAAACGTGTAGAGTACTCAATTATATTCTAATTGGTACCACGTATAACCTCAAATTTCATTCAAATGTACTCGTATAAGCTCTAGTGCTTTTTGGTGTAAGCTAACTGGAAAAAATCAAATTGAGAAAAAAACATGGGTCTCATCTTATCACCTAGCCTGACCATCCGTGCCAGATCACCCATGTTGACTTCATTAACTTCCAGCATAGATATATCTTCGAAATAGAGAGGATTATAAGGGAATATAGAAGTGAGTCTAGAGGAATATGGAAATGTATATAGAGGAATATGAGAATGCTGAAGTTTCCAACACAAAATTCAATCTAATGAAATTTTATCACTTTCAAAAGTTTATTTCAAATGCAACAAAAAAAGCAGCTACCATATTCTTCCAATAGTTCTTACTTCGACGGTGAAGATCAAAACGTTGAACAAATAGGAAAGCAACTCTCTAGCGAGAAACGTAGACTGAGTTTTATTGCTTTTCAAAGTTTACAGAAAGTTCCTTGCAGCCACAAAATAAAATGCAGCTACTACCTCCCAATAGTCCTCGTTATTTAGTCGGTCAAGATCAAAAACTTGAACTGATAGGAAAACGACTCTCCAGTAAAATACCAAACATTCAATGAATTATAATCTAAACAAAAAAGATTGAAATCTCAACATTAAAGAATAGGGAGAGTTCTGCACTGCACACACCTTCTTCACCACATGGCCTGAAATTCAATCAGATTATGTTTTCGGATATTTTCAGAAACTAGTTTGAGTCAATCTATGTCAGTAGTCTGAGCAAGCAGTCTCAATCTCCACACTTCGTGACTATTTTCTCTACGTTCAAGCTTGCTAAACAGTTGGAAGCATGCTAAAAAAGCACAATAATCGAAAAAGTGTGGACATAGCTATGGATTATTTTATGGGAAAAAATAATCTATTCTATGGGAAAGCTATAGGATTATTTTTTATCTATGTTTTATGGATACAAAACAAAATTTTATTGATGAAAATCTTCATAAATAAAATTAATCTATTATTATTAAGAATACTTCTGAATAAGAAATCTGGAGACTACTGCTCTGGATTACAGTAAAAGAAACAGTTCAACTATTATCGATTAGTCTACTATTATTAGTCTATTATCGATTATTAGATAATAAGTCTACATCCTCATCCAAGAGCCTTCTACTGAATTTCTGCCCTAAAGTCTATCTGCCAAATCTTTATTATCAGAAAAAACATCAATTTTCAAAAGTATCTCCGATGTTCCATCGAAAACTTCAATCCTTGAAGGCCGATCCTTGACAATATCAACTTCACAATAGATTCGTAAGATAACTTTCACTTCTATATTATAACTAGATTATCCAGTAGTAGTGTCCATTCCACTTTCATTGTTGTATGGTTACTGCTTATTACAACTACTTACTATTGAATACATACAGCAGAGCCAATTCAATTGATCATTGTTTACAACTGACTGCTTCATATTCACCATGACCTATGTGCCATTAGGTCACAGCTACCAGATAGATAACCTACCGGTCACAATGGACTATTACTGGTCATAATGTTTGATCTCTGTCGCAATTGTGACCATTCTACGTGACCCCTCCTCTTCCAACATGATCTTTCTCCTCACCCTCATCCACCTTTTTCTTCATCTTCTCCACCTCCTCTTACTCTTTTTCTTCTTTTCCACCACATCCTCTTTCTCTTTCCCTTCTTGTGCTCCTCCTCCTCTAACTCTTATTTCTTCTCCTCATTCTCACCCTTCTTCATCTCCTCCTCTCCCTCCTTCTCCTCCTTTTCTCATTTCTTCTCCACCTCTCTTACTCTTCTTCTTCTTTCACCACCTACTCTGTACTCTTCTCTTTTTCTCTTTTCTCCACCCTCCTCCTCTCCTCTCCTCCTTTCCTTCTCCTCCTCCTCCTCTCCCTTCTCCTTCTACTCCTCCTCTCCCTTTCCTCCTTCTACTCCTTTTCTCCTCTCTTTCTTCTCCTCCTCCTCCTCCTCCCTTTTCCTTCTCCTCCTCCTCCTCTCCCTTTTCCTTCTTCCTCCTCTTTCTCCAATTTCTTCTCCACCTCCTATCACTCTTTTTATTCTCCTCCTCTACCTCACCCCTATCCACCTCCCCTTTCTAATCCTTCATCTAACCTCGTCTACATGGGAGGCTGTACAAAGATAACAGTTCGATTATCCGTCCACAATCGCTCATAGTTTTTATTGGAGAGAGTGCTCAATCAATTGAAAAGTAAATTTCTTTGTCGGCCTAGCTAGCAGAGACAATAAACAATTCAGAGAAAGTTTTTCTCTCCTGTCGTTTATTTTTGTAGTACGATGGATGGGAGATGAGAATCAATTTCAAGACTCCGGAGCATTCCTGATCTCTGTAATATCTCCCAGGTTTGTCACAATCTACAAACTTGTACTCTTACAAAACTTTGTAATCGTTACTCTTTTAATCTTACAAAACTCTTTACAAACTTGACAAATAAATGTAAGCTTTACGCCACGGTTACCCCACTACGAACAGAGTCTTAACAAATACAAACTTCGTATTCAAAATTGAATGTAGAATTCATAAGTGCTCGTTCGCCCCTGTTCGCTCTTGATCAACCAAGGCTCAAGCTATTTATTCCTTCATTCATTTATTCAGATACATTTTTACAATCAATTTAAAATGATTTGGGAGGTAGTAAATGAGGTTTGCCCTTACCATTTATTTCTTGAATTTTAATAAGTTTATACTCCACGAAATGGAACGATCACATAGAATCGAATGCTCTGAGCACTGATTTTAGCAACATGGGAGCTAACAAATAAAGATAAAATAGAAATAACACAAAGAAACATGAAAATTGACATAAATAATAGAAAATATGATAATGAACATGAAAAACATAAGCATTAAGGAAACATAAAAAATTATATGCACAAACATAAAAAATAAATAAATAAAACAAAAAACTCTTGCGACTTCAACAAAGCATGCAATTGTCGCTCAGAGCATGGTCCGTGGAGAGCGAACGTTTTCCACACAGATGCTTCAGTCTCCCACCTTTTCCTTCTTCTCCTTTTCCGTTTTCCTTCTAATTCACCTTTTTCCGTCACGCTTGATCGGCAGAGGACAGCGTCAAGGTCGGCCAACGACAATAATAGCAGTGGGTGCCAGTGCCACTCTCCCACATTCACTCCTATTACAATACTAATGTCTCTCAAGAAAACAAGATACGACATTCTAGTTTGCACAGAGAAAATCATCGGTTTAGAAAAAATTATATTTCTTCCAACACATATTTCCACAAACTATGATATTCTAGTTTGCAGAGAGAATTGGTTTAGGAAGAATATAATATTTTGTTCAGCAGTTGTGAAGGTGATATTGTATTTACCAGAAATTGACAATCGTGCAACTGAAACCGGTATCTCGATTTAAATAAATCTGAGGTTTGACAATATCTTGTCTTTTCATTTATAATAAGAATGTATTTCACCTTCTCTTATTCAGTTTCCATCGAATAGGAATGCCAAGAAACGATTTGCTCGATATTTGAACATTTGGTGAGGGAAAAATGTTGGTGATAATGAAAAGAATACCCTGAATAATTAATGGACTATCAAATCATAACCATCTATCATTAGAATTATAGGAGGTTATGCTCAAATGTAATAATAAATAATTCATGGAAGGGGAAATATGTGAGTTTCCAACAGAAAAAATGCAAAAATAATCTAGAGGCATGAGTTCCAATCAAATTTTCCTGGAGATTGCAAATCCAGTAGAGTTTGAAAGAATTGACAATAATTGACCTGGTATTATTAGAATCAACACGGTAAGTTCTCTTGGTCAAAGCCCTAACTTTCACAAATATACTTAAGCAATGTTAACTACACAGCTAATTTGCATTGTGAACGCAAACAGATCAACAGGTGAAGACTTTCTACATCCTTGTAGCATTTAAATAAAACGTAAATAATAATCAAAACCTTGTGTAATAAGAATATTATTCTAATAAAAATTCAACTACGCCTATAAATAAACCAACATAACCCTTGTCAATTCTTACAGGATATCGTTAAAACTAGGAGTTTTGAAATCCAGATGAAGACTAGATGTTGGAACTAGAAAACATTAGTATTCAACAGAAACATGGAATCAGTCTGGTTGAGCAAAGAAGACATTCTGGCAAGATGGAAAAATTACTCCAGCTCGGTCAATATTGGTTCAAAAATTATAAATTTACTCTCAAATTGTAGATCAGAATGTTTCCAAAAATTTGAGACCAAATTTACAATTTTTGAACCAATATTGACCAAGCTGGAGTCATTTTTCCATCCTTCCAGAATGTCTTCTTTGCTAAAACAGACTATAGCTACTAATGAATAAGTAAGCCTCCCGGTGGTAGAATTTTTACAGAATCCATAGCAGTTAGAATTAATTTGCATGCATTTCCAGATGGTTTATTCAGACGTTTATTATGCGATAAACGAATTGACGTTAACGACTTTGGGGAGGAAAGTTATGGTGACTCAGAGGCAGAGTCTACCTACACGTAAAATGTCTGTCCCAGAATGCTGTGTTCCAGAAAAAAATAAATAAACGAGGAGTCTGGTTCGCCCACTGAAGATGTGTTTCCGGCCCTTGGAACTACATATAGGATAGTTAATTCTCATTCAACCTCAAGATTTGTCCGAAGTCATGTAAAGGTCTCGAAAAGGGTGAGGGCTGGAATAGAATGGAAATTTGATGAGGAAAAAAAGAGGAAGAGTAGGAGGTGGAGTAGGAGAAAAGAATGAGAAGAAAAAGACAATGAAGGAGAAGAAAAAGGAAAAGGAGGAGGAAAATAAGTAAAGGAAAGAGGAGAATAAGAAAAAGGAGAAGAAAAGAAAGGAAGAAAAGAAAGAAGAAAAAATAAAAAAGGAGGAGAAGGCTGAGAAGACTGAGAAGGAAAAGAAAAAGATGAAGGAGAAGAAGAAAAAAGAGGCACGAGGTCGAGGTGGAGAAGAAGGAGGAAGAAGGAGGAGGAGGAGGGAGGAGGAGGAGGAGGAGGAGGAGGAGGAGGAAGAGGAAGATGACCAGACATTGTCAAGCAGGAAAAAATCAGTGAGAGAAATGAGAAAATTACTAAAAGTTATCAAATTAAAAGCTCCCACTATTAAACCTCTAGGTTTTTTGCTGTTTTATTCAATACATGTACATTCTATTTTCGTTAATTAAGGAATAACAATGATCTCAATGACATAGTACAAATCGTCTTCTATTCCCAATTTTCAAAAGAATTATGGTTCATTCACTGGTTATGTTCATCTTATGTAAAGGGAATTGAACCTTAGATACACAACATGAGAACAATATACTGTACATGAGCATGACAATGCAAGGAAAGTCCTACAAGATAAATTACAACTGATAATGAAATCCATTATGATTTTCTAGCAAGAATAACAAATTCGATATTCGGTTCATTTCCAAGATCTGCAATTAAAACTGCAAACTCAAAAGTAATAATTATCTGAAGGCTGAAACTTGCAAAATGCTATTCCAACACACAGGAAATTGATAATGCAAAAAGAAAGATAAACCCCTGTCTGGCATGGATCTTAATGGAAAATTTAATGGAAAAACACAGTCTTATCTATCGCTATACGTAGTAATAGCGCGACAGAATAGTAATAACATAAAATGACTGAACCTAAAGTACAAATTATACTGACATGATAATCAAACATGGCATGAATTAAACATTGTATTCACTGAATGAAAAGTGAGAAATAATTGCTCAACGTCCTGCTTCTTTTTCTTTTTTCAGTTTTATTAGAGTATTGCACGCAATATTGCTCTGTTATCATAGCAATAGATCGTTGTCCCTGCCATGAATCTATAAAAATAATTGATTATCCCCAACAGACTTCACAGTCGAGAGCTCATTCACAAGTTACAACATTCAACGATTAAACCGTGGATGAGATGAATTCTTTGAGTTGGATGATTTGCCAGAGCTGTGAATCCAGGGTTCAATTTTATTCCGATTTGATACATTCAAAAGAAAAAACTAATCAATGAAATGTGATGCATGATGAAATACACACGATACAACGATTATGATACGTTTTTATATAATACAAGACCAACCAATATTGGATTGTTCGAATAATTGCATCTTGAAAATTTATTAGAAAGATGTGTATTTTTTCAATGTATCAAATTGAAGTTGATCACACTGTGGACACTGTTTGGAAACTGAGGGTGATGCCCACATGGGCTTTTGGGCCTGTGCGTGGGTAATGGGAAGGATGATGATGAGAGATGAATGGACCTAATGCTTTAGGTGGGTTCCGAACTACCGGTAAGCGATTTTTGAGGCTCATAAATTGAATTTAGTGGAACCGGTCACCATGACAAATTGACAACAGTGGTGGCAGAGGCACGTCGCTTATCTAATCTAACCGATTAGACGCTCTCACCCACTGGGACAAACCGCTTCCCTTAAGAAGCTATGATCACAGAGAACTACAGTGTAGGTAGTAGACTATAGACAGTGTATTCACACTATATCTCACTGTAATAGTGAACTTAGAGGAAGATTAACGTAAGTTTTTACAATTATTTCTCTGTGGTGCAAGGTTACCAAAGATTCCATAAATTTAGAAAGAGAAAGAGAATGAGAAGAGAATAAGAGTGAGGTAATTACGCAAATTTACTTATTGGACAGAATATTAAATAATAGCACCTACTCCCAATAGTTTTTCTATAACTAGAATAGAATTATATACGTCTATTGGTAAAATACGTGAATAATTCCACAAGTAGGCGCTGAAACTCCCTCCCTTACACCGGTGTCAAAATAAGCATCCTGTTCTTATTTCCTGCCCAATCCAGCATTAATGAAAGGGACCGACGCATCACATGGAACCGAAAGAGGACTAACAAAGAAACCAAAATCAAAACAAAGAGACTGCACTATAACAGACACGTGCAACTGGGTCTGGTCAAGCAAAGAAGACATTCTGGAAAGATGGGAAAATGACTCCAGCTCAGTCAATATTGGTTCAAAAATAATTAACTTCGTCTTAAATTGTGAGAAACATTCTGATCTACAATATGAAACCAAATTTATTATTTTTCAACCAATATTGACCGAGCTGGAGTCATTATCCCATCTTGCCAGAATGTCTTCTTTGCTCGACCAGACCACAGCTCACTGACAGATTCGTTCAATCGGCTGTCTCATTCCAAAATAAAAACAAAACCCAAAAACATTACCAATCACTTGCCCCTAGGGTACACGTTACGAAAAATGCTCTCACTTTCACCATCGAAATCATCGGCTACTACTTCATTTCTGTAAGTGACGTGCCCAGTCGGAAATACTTTTTTCCATTGTTTATTCCACTTAATCCTATTGGACTGATCCTACATTCAAACTGAATGCTGTTGGACTTACAGATATTCCAACAGATATTCATTACTGTTAAACATATATTCAATAGTGGAACGTAGTGTATAAAGACTCAAGATTATATGAATAGAACCATAGAGAAAAACAAGACTGACATGAATTATGAAATCTGGTTAATCCCCAAGATCCCCAAATGATAGATTAATCCATCCAAATAATAAACATCAAGGTATAGGCCTACGTTTGGTAGAAGATAGTTAGAATTCATCATTTTATCTAGTAATATATAAATGTTTATTACATACATTTATTTATAAATTTATTTTATAAATGTTGTTACCGGAGTCGATCATATTATGATAATGATGTATCTCGGATTTGAATCTTCTTTTGATTATCCATCTTTTGGGATTTGAATAATTGGATACATAATAATATTAACTTGAATTTCTCTCATTCAGGAAGATAAGTTAGTTAGTCTATCAGGAAAGAGGATTGGGATGTATTCCTTTCTAGTTCCTCTATCAGTAAAGAAAGAATACTTGTTTCCTAGAGTGGATAGTTATTTAATAATATCCATAATCAAGAAAGATAATACTTCACTTAAGATATTAGAGTATTAATGAAGTAATTCATCCCGAGTGAACACTAATATTTTTTATTCAGTGAACACTCTATTTAAGAAGACGTTTGACTGGTTATCATATTATGAATTAATTGGATTAGTAGTAATCCTTTGAATAATTAAGATAAGTGATTTGAAGACTGGGCCTACCCTAAGTACAGACTTATAACGTTGATCAACAGATTTAGAATAATAATTGGTCAACAACTCACTCAAAACAATCGAGTTTTTAATTCATGGGAATGAGAAAGATTAGCAGATGAAAAGAACTTCTCATTAGAAAGACCTATTTTTCCAATTTGAAGTTTGAATTTTGTTGATACAGTACTCTCTCTGAACGCTAAGACAAAATAAATAAAAAAACATGTAGAACTGATATTGGTGTTTGTTATTTATATAAAACCTTCTGACTTCTGACACCTCAATTTGTCTACAAAGGTGTCACAGCTAATTTTCGAACTGAGATGAATGAAATAAACGAGTTAGAACATAAAATTTGCAACACTTATTTTTATTTCGTGCAATAAATTGGTGACATATTTTTGGCAACATCAGACAAGTTGCTCCGCCCATTACTACTATATTATCAAGTTGAATAAAACATGTGTTCAAGCAGCTGTTTCTCCCTATGTTATTTGAATGCATAGTAGCAGGTGGTAGAAAGAATAACTGCTAACTTGAAGTTAGCTGTTATTGTTGGTGTCCCAGATCGATCAATCTACTCGAGTATAACCCCTAATTTTGACCGTAGTTCGAGCTTTAATCAAGCAGATGTTCACATTTCATTGTCCAATTGTGGTCATAGAAGCTAGGGTTTATTACATCTTGAGCCTTCCCTAGTTACGCTAACGTTTTTGGAAAGGAATGGAAATATCCAAGCAAGTTAGGACTTCAAAGCTTTCATCCATATTTTGCGATAATCAGGACTTTCTTTCAAGCCTTGGGATTTAAAACACCAAACAAGTCGAAAGAGTATCCAAATAAAATATTGTTCGAAGAAGCAATTAAACACCCGCTTGAACACATAATAGTATGAGCTTAAAATAGAGAATTCTCTCCCAAATACTAGGATCCTTTTTTGTACAAGAAACACAAGTAATTTCAAAGAAAGTTGCCTCAAAAACCATATTGAAATAAAACCTTGTCCAAAACAGCAATTAATCAGCCACTTAAACAATTATACCACAAGAAACTCGCGTAATTTTGAAGAAAGTTACTCGAGAAACATATGGCAAGCAAAGCAAGGAAGGTGAAACTCAAATTGTACACAACAATAATCTGAGCTTTGGCAGATGGAGTGGAAAACACGGCAGAAGATGAATTTGCTCGAAAAATTTACGACGCAAATCGAGAACAAACAAGAGTTTCTGTCCAAGCAAAGAAGACATTTTGGAAAGATGAGAAAATTACTCCAGCTCGGTCAATATCGGTTCAAAAATTATAAATTTAGTCTCAAACTGTAGAAAAATTCTTCTCTACAATTTGAGACAAAATTTATCATTTTTGAACCAAAATTGACCGAGCTGTAGTCATTTTCCCATCTTGCCAAAAAGTCTTCTCTGATCGACCAGACTATCTATATTTTATGGGGCTTGTCGAAAGTGGGTCACCGTCCAGTATCTTTTAATGGCACAAATGCCTACTAGCCCGATGTTCTTTTTCATTTACAACAGTCCAGGTACGGGCTGAAAAGATTATAACAACAATGCAGTTGAGCATACTATACTTGAATCATTCCAACAGCAATAAAATGTAGGAAACCGTTTGTCGAAGAATAGCAAACTCAAATATGGTGTATTGCCGCTTGTCAAGCCCCAATAAGAGAAATTGAGATATTGTGCTTCCTATCCATCCAGTTTGCTTAAAGAAAAGAACGATTTCTTTGTTCAACCTTACTTAAAAACTGGAAGATTGTGACCAAGTTCATGAGTTAATAATGATCGAGCAACCAGTTTAATATTATAAGAAAGTTCAACCCATTGTGACCAAATTTCACAAGCTAATAATCAATCAACTAAGTTGAACATTGTGAGAAATCTAGGATTAACTTTAATTCATTTCTGAGCTACCGGCTTATCTCATAAATGGCGATCAAAAATCGCAAAATTGACAAAACATAGGACAAGTGATGAATTTGTGTTTAGTAGCGATTTTGCGATTTTTGATCGCCATTTATGAGATTTGGGTAAGATTTACACAATCACCGCCATTTAACTTTTTCTTTAGAATCTGACTCTTTTAAACTTCCATTAATAAAAAACACAATTTTATGATTCCTTATCCAGTTATAACCCTTATTGTTGAAAAATGGCGTTTTTCAGCATATTTTTCCAATTATCTCAATAACCGTCAAAGTTACAAACTTGGAACTGGTTTCATTGAATTCCTCAGCTAATTTTACATAGGAATTGATTATTTTAGAACCTCACTAAAGCCTCTAAAAAATTAGAATAATTATGATTTTTAAAAAAATCTCAATTTTCCGCCATTGTTATCTCAGTAACAAAGAGTTTTTGGTGGTTGGTCCCATGGAACTTTTTTGTCTTCTTGGTGTGAGGAATCAGCCTGAGAAGTATTGCACATTCCTCCTGAAACACCCTGTAAATGATAGGCGCAATGATATATCATCGTGAATTTCACAAAAGTGGCAAAATTAGAATATTTGTTGGAGGATTTGACGTGGAGTGGTGGATACTGTTCGGATGTAATGAGTCCTTGATGAGAATTGTTTTCTCTTTCTTCAAGATGAATTCATGAATTTATTTGAAAACTATCAACGAAATTTCAAGAATTTACTAACGAAAATAGAAAATAGGCTGTAGTTCAATAGCCCAATCCTGGGCTTTAAATCCTTGCAAATCAATCTCAGAACCAAACAAGTAACATGCAATGAAAGTTCAGTAACTCATTTGAAAGTAATATAGTCAATAGGTTATCCCAGCGATAAATAATTTAAATCCAAGTCATGTTATGATAAACAGAGCAAATTGAGTAGCAAGCACAGCTGGCTTGAAGAATGAGTCAACAATTAGTTCAGGTCACACCACCCTTGACTGTAGTAGTTGTATAGTCTGTCCAAGCAAAAAGACATTCTGGCAAGATGGAAAAATGACTCCAGCACGGTCAATATTGGTTCAAAAATTATACATTTGGCCTAAAATTGTAGATCAGGATATTTCCTTCAATTTGAGACCAAATTTATAATTTTTGAACCAATATTTACCCAGCTGGAGTCATTTTTTCACCTTTCCAGAATGTCTTCTTTGCTTGAACAGACTATAGTTTCATGATCATTGCTAACTAGTTCATAAGTTATGCAAATCGCTACTTTCTAACAAATGTGACGCTAAAAGACCGACAAAGTTAGTTGTTGTTCTGATGGGCGTAGTAGAAACTGTAGTATAGTCTGTCCAAGCAAGGAAGACATTCTGGCAAGATGGGAAAATGACTCCAGTTCGGTCAATATTGATTCAAAAATTATCAATTTGGTCTCGAATTGTAGTTCAGTATGTTTCCTACAATTTGAGTTGAAATGTATAATTTTTGAACCACTATTGACCGAGCTGAAGTGATTTTCCCATCTAGCCAGAATGTCTTCTTTGCTTGGACAGTCTATAGTAGAAACGGTAGTAGCTGCATGATAACACAATGCTATGCATAAATAATAATACCGTACAGAGCTAGCTTCACCCTTCGTTTAAATAGATACTGGGTGAAAGTCTATACATAATATTCAAATGGGCCGTTCATAACTAAATGATGTTTTGTTCGTCCAGTGTCCTTGTCTAGTTCAAGTTTCCTATTGCCTGCCTCAGTAAATCATTCAAATCATGCATTCAATCACGCATATCATGTTTCTTGATTCTATCGTAGAATAATAGATTTCAATCCTCTTTGGTTCTATCGATGTGGATGGCGGGCAGCATGACAATATTGGTGTCAAAGAAATCGATAAATAATAGCATACTCTTGGTCAACAAAATAATATCACCAAGATAAAAGTGCTGAATGGCAAAGATATCAGACAATATATGATTGAAAAACTAACGAGAAAATACTTGACACATTGAAAAAGCTGGAAGAAGTTCATTCATTAACTTAGTCAAAGTGCCTTATCATAATGAAGAAACTGTACAGTTCCATCACATGATATAGTATAGCTAATAAATATATAACTTCAGTACTGACTTACGATAATTTATGCTATAAAAAATGACAATAAACAAAATATATGTTAGGATTAGATGTAATCCTGACCCATTTTTTTCAAAAGCAACTTGACCAAACAACATTAAAATCTGTATCAATTGAAAATTCAAGTTGAACTCTAATATGATTTATGAACATAGACTATATTAATCAATGAATTGTACAATAAAAATACATTTGATTCAAAGCAAAAGATGTGAGAATTTTAGAGTGGTCTTTCAAGGTAATATTATCATTTACTATATTCAAGATAATATTTCTAATAAATCAAGTCTACTGAATGGTAATAATTTCCACTTTTTTCAATATTTTGGATTCAACCCTGAAATGAATTACTTCACGGAAGTGGTAGGTAATTAGACTTCATTTCGGTTCCATTAGTAACCATTTTTGAGAACAAGAACAGGAACTAATCAACTTTCAAAAAACCATCACCTAACCGCCCCCTACTCCACCCTAAAGACTAAGATGAAGAATGGTCATCACTTTCCCCTAGGCTTCTGACAATGAGATTGAATAGTTATCTCACAATGTAAAAGCTCGTATATAATTACTAGTGAAATGACCAAGACAGCTTTAAGATTGTTCTGCCTCAGGGGACAATGTCCAGGTATAGACTTCCCAAGCAGAGAAGACATTCTGGCAAGATGGGAAAATGACTCAATCACGGTCGATATTAGTTCAAAAATTATGAATTCGGTCTCAAATTGTATTAAACGTTTTGATTTACAATATGAGAACTAATTTATAATTTTTTAACCAATATTGACCGAGTTGGAGTCATTTTCCCATCTTGAATGGAATGTCTTCTTTGCTTGAACAGACTATATTTTACAACCCACATTATTATCTACGACTGACTGATTGAGGTGGCAATGGATAATTTAGGCTTGGGAAGAATTTGAAGTTCGGAAGGAGAAATCAAAAGAAGAAAAGGGAAACTTAGATGGGAATAACATTAGTAACCTTATTCTAAAGAGGTAGAACAAATGAGAAGAAGAGGAAAAGAGGAACGATAATGTGAAGGAGAGAATAGGTAGAATAAAGAAAGGAAAGGAGAAGGCAGAGGAAAAGAACAAGGGGAGGAGGGTAAATAGGAGCGAGTAATAGACAAGATGACGAAAAGGTTGATACTGATGAGAAAAAGAGGTGTGAGAAGGAGAAGAGGAATAAAAAACTGAATGGAACTGAACGTAAAGGAAGCGAAAACCGATCTGAAACGGAAAGAAATCTGAATTGAGAATGGAAATTGAAAAGAAAATTATTAAGAAAAGATAACAAAGAAGAAAAAATGAGAGGGAGAGAAGGAATACGAAGGAGGAGAAATACGAATAAGACGGGGGAGGAGAAGGAAAGAAAGAAGAAGGAAACTAAGAATGATAAGAGAAATAAGAAAGATAAATGAAGAACTCAAAAAACTGGACGGAGAGTGGAAAAGGATGAGAAGCTGAAAGAAAATAAGGAGAAACATATAAAGAGAAAATGGAAGGAAGAATAAGATATGTGAAAGCAAGGGATGGAAACAGGCAGGAAAATTATAGAAGGATAGTGAAAAAGAATGAGAAGCAAATAGAGAAGAAGGATAAACAGATGAAGAGGAAGTGTAAACAAAGGAAGAATGAGATATGTGGAAGAAAGGGATAAAACAGAGAAGGAAAATAATAGAAAGTAGTAGAAAAATAAAAGAGTACTCAGTAAGTACAGTCAGTGAATATAAAGTATCTCTACATATTCTTTGGTACAGTATAAGAATTTGAAAAAAATGCTGATACATCATGTGAGTGCATGAGTTAGAAACTGAGGAAGAGACCATCCATAAATCCCATTAAAATACTTCGAATGAAAGTGATCATTGGTTGTGTAATTTCAATTAAAAAGATCAGCTCAGTTTCAAGTTGATAATCCCATCCGTCATCGCCCAGTTAAATGTTGGGCGGTTGCATAATCATCCACTAGATTTACATACCGATCTTTAGTGAAAGGTAAGATTAAATGTGGATTGGTAATTAGATGAACTCGGTTACTCCACGTTATCAGTCAATTTTGTTATTAATATACTACGAATATTTTTCTTCAAAAACGTTTTACCTTTTTTCAATGATTTCGATGAAATCAAAAGACTGCATAGGAAAACACAATGATGACTATTCCATAATTGGAAGACCTAGAAATATTGGCAAAGTAAAAAATGGAAGCAGCCAACATGTGACATTCCTTCATGCCAAATTGAGAGAAATTATAGAACTTCTGTTAAAAACTTGGCTTCAACAATTTGATGGAATGCCAATTGCTAATTCCCTAGATTCAGTTATTTTCTAATAATATCATTGTTTTGCGGAATTAAGAAAATTGTTAGGAGTTTGGTAATCTTTGAAAAAAAAAGACAAAAATTTTCAAAATATTGAACAATATGCATAGAATTGATTTCCATCGACAAAAATCCTCTCAAACATAATCAATCGATTTTATTTTGAATGAGAGGATAAGCTCTGTGATTTCTTTCCACTCACATAGAATCCACAAAACATAATTTTTATTGATAGGAATATACTTTAACATGATATTTTTAATTGCCGTTCATCAATTCATTTCATTTCCAGCAATTTAATGCCAATAAAGCAGCTATAAACATCATATAAGCATGATATAGTTCTTTATTTTAAATAATAACCACAGTACCCAGTTTCAGGGTACTCTGATTATTATAAAAATTTGAAAAAAAACAGTGATGAAAGTAGCCCTAAGATAAAGGAAACACTTAGCATGATATAGCATTTTATAACCTACCAAGCACCTACTAAGAATCTAAGACAATCTACAGCCTCTAAAGCCGTTACAGGATACAGAGACAAAAGAAGTCAATTTCAACACATGAACATAGTATTCCAGCCATATCAGCTATTGTCAGTTGTTCAATGCTCTGTGCCATCGGACTCCATGTATGTTCCTCAAATCCCCCCGGTATATATATCTAGTGGTCATGATTTCCGGAATCGCCAGGATCGAGAGGTATGAAACTATGGAACTTTGAGGTTTTATTAAAGAAATAATCTATGCTTGTCTTCAAAACTAATAATTTTAACTGATTCTACATAAATTTGAATTTGATGAAATATTATGATCTCAATCCTCACGTACCTTATTAATTAAATAAAATTGATAAATCTCTTGTATTAGGTTCCTACTTTTCATTTGAGTTCAACAATGTCGAAAACAAGTAATGATTGTTCAAAACGCCGCTAGGTGGCACCACCTTCTGGTGGAATCCATCCCGCCAAAATTCAAAATACAAATTGAGCATTACATATTTTCTGGTCAACTCAAATTCAAAATAATGAAAGATACACTTGGGAATACAAATGACATTAAGGTAGTTTATTTTTTATTTTGTCAATCCAAGTTTCAACATTGGAGTTGGAAATTGAAACACTACTATTCTTTCATTTCATAAGCCACTTACCGACCTGAATTTTGGTTATGTTCAATAGTAAGGACCCTTCAAGGATCTCAATCTAAGGATACCTCTAACTATTGTTGAAGTTATCGGATCTCAACAATTCAAAGCTCATTCTTCTCAACTCATCAAGGCGGTCCAAATTTATAGATCATATGTTGAATTCGATCGAAATTGACGAAATTCATTGCTGAGGCAAAATTGACTTTTTCATCATATACCAAAAAATTGTCATTTTTTGCTTACAAATGAAAATGAGTATATCTACCAAGTCCTTTGAGATAAAATTTTTAAATTATCATAATTATTACCAAAATTATCATAAAGAGGCTTTCATGAAGAGACTTCCCTAATCTAAGTTAACATGAGTGTATAGATTACTAAATGAATCGTATATTAAAAGTTCTAAGAGCCAACAGCATTTTTAGGTTCAAAAACAATTTGGAACATAAATTTTAATGCAAGGGTTACAGAAATAAATATCAGGGTTACAGAATACAGAGACAAAAGAAGTCAATTTCAACACATGAACATAGTATTCCAGCCATATCAGCTATTGTCAATTGTTCAATGCTCTGTGCCATCGGACTCCATGTATGTTCTCTCAATCCTTTCTGTATATATACCTAGTGATCAAGTCTCCCAGAATCTCCGAAAGCGAGAGGTATGAAACTATTGAACTTTGAGGTTTTATTAAAGAAATAATCTATGCTTGTCTTCAAAACTATTAATTTATAATGATCCTACATAAATTTGAATTTGATGAAATATTATGATTTCAATCCTCACGTATCTTATTAATTTAATAAGAATGATAAAATCTCTTGTATTAGGTTTCTACCTTGCATTTGAGTTCGACACTGTACAAAACATGATATGATTGTTCAAGACACCGCTAGGTGGCACCACCTTCTGGTGAAATTTATCCCGCCAAAATTCAAAGTAGGCTAGTCGAATCCAGTAATATTCTGGTTTGTTAATTCAAATTCAACGTAATGAAAGATAAACTTCAGAATTCAAACTACACCGACGTAATTTTTTCAAGCAAGTTTCAATATTGAAGATATTTTGATATAGCCAGGACCACCTAAATACCGGACCTGCGCCTGTGTGAAAATTTAGGTAAAATGGCGCCGATATGTGGTGGAGTCTCAACTCAGCTGACACTGCCATGCTGTCAACAGTATTAAGTATTTAGTAGTAGTTAAGTGGAGTTTGTTTACAATTGTCACGGTGAAGTTTTGCGAGTCTTATAATAAATTGATTGATTATCATTCTATAATTGGTTATTTAAGATGTAATAGAGATTCAAATTAGATTTGTTTAGAATTCAAAGTGTTTAGTGAGTGTTTAAAGTATTCAAAGTGTAAATAGTAAAGTTTTTAAAATTCAAAATGTATAGCCTAGTGAGTGTTCAGTATTCGAAGTGTAGCCTATTTACTGTTCAGTGTTTCAATCAACAATTTCATAATATTCAACCGTAGATTACTCATCTGCAACTCAACATTTAGCCTACAGTAACATGCTACAATAAGTATGAACCATTTTAATTAAACAGAAATTGTTGTGTCCCTGGGTGTAAATCGAACGATTATAGAAAACCCCCTTTAGTGACAATATTTAATTTTCCAAAAGAAATAGAGTTGAGGAAAAAGTGGACAAGGTGTATGCATAGAAAGATTATGAAGTCACTAATAATTTTGCTGTGTGTATCAATCATTCTATGGCATCAGACATTATTGAAGAAGACAAGTTTTTGTGTAAAGATCGTTCTTCTGTGACTGTTCCAAGAAAAAAGTAAAACTATGTGATAGTGCCTTTCCTACAATTTTTCAAAATCAGCCTTCTTACATAGTAGCAGAGACAATGTATTATACATTGATAGTAGTGAACCTGCCTCCAAAAGGAAAATACCCTGAGGAACAACTGAATCAGGATTTGCTCCATGATGAATTCAATTACAAGGAGTGGACTGAAATGATGAGATTTGAGGAGCTCACTTCTGAACTGAAGAACAAACATGTAGATCAATTACTGCAACATGAAGAATAATAATCAGTTGCCCAAGAAAACAAAGTCGCAAAAATTGAGAACATTGAATTCTTAGGCTAGAATACAATAAAGATAATTAAGCTATGTGCATGTGAATTCATGTGATGAGAATAAATAAACTTCTGTTATCCTATCAAATAATTACTTCTATAATAGAAACCTTATTTGAATTGTTAAAAATTATTTTAAACAGTAATAAGTTATTAGAGAGATCTGGAACCTAGCTGATGGCAGTAAGTTAGTCCACCACATACGGCGGCCATCTTGTTTGTACACTCAGGTCCGGTATTTAGGAGGTCCTGATATAGCCCACGTTAAGGAAAAAACTATTTTGTCTCTTTTCATTTTCTGAAGCTAGATCTAGATTATGACATAGTCACATAGCCCTTGTTTTCAACTATCGGGAAATATTCAAGTGTTCAATAATAATAAATGATAATAAACTGCGATTTTTAAATCAAATCTCCTTTTCATTAACCCATCAGTATCTGATGAGAATTTCAACATTTTATCTTAATTTTTACCCTATTTACTGAATCATTGATGAGCCATCACAGGCTTTTTTGAAGAATGGGTGGGGTTAGAATTAAATTATAATATTTAAATACAATTCATTACTACTTTCATTGTATTCAGAGAAAAAACTGCTTCATCAGTATTGATGATGAATTATTCATTCATGGTTTAAAATAACAATGAATCATGAGTGTATATATCACTGAATGAAACTTTTATTACTAGCAGCATTCTAGGTTCAAGAACATCATTATTAATTTGGAAATTGAATTAAAAAAAAAAAAAAAAAACAGGGTTAAAGAGACAAAAGAAGTCATTTTCAACACATGAACATACTATTCCAGCCATATCAGCTATCGTCAATTTTCGAATGCTCTGTGCCTTCGGACTCCACGTATGACCTTTAATTCCTTCTATTATATAAGTACGAACAGTCCCCAACTTTCAAGCTACCCGAAATCGGAAGGTGTGAATCAATACAACTTTACTGTTCAATAATAACAACTAAATGCAGTCTATCTGAAAACATTCTATGAAAACATGTTCTTCATCCATTTGAATTTGATATTCTATGATAGATTTTGGCAACATATTCTTATTTTATTCATTAAATCCTATGAATTACCGAACAATTCACAGTACTTTTCGGTACACTTGATAGAAAGTAGCCAGTTTCGATCTACTCGACAGGCTTTGAAAGCCTTCATTTTCCACACTAGTGCGGAATAAACGGCTGATATTTGGGCCTTATAGCCGTACAAGATAGGAAAAATCAGCTGTCAACAAAATTTTCCGTTGACTTAGCAGCGCATTTCATGCAAATTGGTCGACTGAACAGGTAAGTCGACTATTTCGAACATTTTCCAACTGATTGCACCAGACGATTTAGCAGATGATTTTCTTCAAACAAAAATTTCTGTTCCGTATAATTCCACAACTAACTTTTTGTTTTGATTGGGAATTGATTTTGATGACTGATAACCTTCGTTGAAATTAGAATCCTGAATTTATTTTAAAACAAAAAAGTGAAATCACCAATATAGAATTCAGCAAGTTGAACTCGTATTTCGTATTTATAAAAACTCTCTCATCTTATTCTAATAAGCCTTTCTATAAAGTGTACCAAAAACACAAATACACAACACGTTTCAAAAACGTTCGCGACGTCGAGAATATTCCACCTTTCCAGCCTCAGCTGATCGCTTCGGCTGTAAAGCTCCGTTTTCTTGACGTCGCAAAACGACGTTTTCAAAACTAGTGGTGTAATATACTATTACGGTACTAGAATTGTAGGTATGTAGTTCAATAAAACACCGCTAGATGATGCCACCTTACGGTCAATAGAAATCCCAAAAATGGGAAACAAAAGATTACATGAAATTAGGATAAATATTCATTTTTCACATATCCTACGTTCAATTTTAGATTTCCAACAGCCCACAAGAGTAATACAATAATTGGTTTACGAGGGAAGAATCTCAATTACTTTGTAATCCGAACTGTCGTAATCGAACTCGTGTGGTTGCGGATTGTGATCCGACTCATTCGTTTCAATATTTTAGTTACTCAGATAGTTTGGGAAATAAACCTTCTGGGCTGATTTAGTGAGAAATTCAAACAATTTACATCATTAATCAATCTTAGCTTTGCAAACATTCTACATTTTCTGTATTTAAAGGAATATGATGAAAATAATTGTTAATGTATAAATTTTATTGAATCGTATTTCATTTCGGCTTCAAAGCAACACCTCGGTTAGTATTGGATCTTACGGTATGTGGGTACTTTAAAAGAACGTAAGGTATGATTTGGATTGTTTTCCACTAATAGAAAAAGGAATGATATAGGAATTCTAATACTTCATTTCCGTTCTCAGTGTGAATACCTTATGGATTATTCGGTTCAGGTTCTGATCAATTTCATGGGAAAGTTTGAATTTGGGGCCCAATTGATGACACCTGAAGGTGTCACTACCTAGCGGTGGGTGGTCAAACTATCTTTGTAACTGAGTTGAATTGTTCAGCGACACATCAATAAGGCTCATTAAAATTATCAATTTATTATTGAAAGGTGGATTATTGGAATGAATAAGTTATTGAAAATTAAATTCAAATATAATTTGAAAAGTTTTAAATTACTCATTCAGAACACTAGAAAGTTATTCTTTTCCAAATTCAGTGTTAATTTCAGTTCAATTCCTACCTCTCGATCTGGGGGAACTGGGAACTATACTAAGTGGATATAAATGGGGAACGATTCAGTTTGTCATAACGTGGAGTCCGAAGGCACAGAACATCCAACCAAGGCAAACTCACGTAAATAACAAGGGCATTGTGAGCAAATCGCAATGCTAACGCCTACTATGTTCATGTGTCGAATTTGACTCCACTTTTTACACCACTTTATGGAACTTATGTACGGTAATGAAATATATTTATACCATGATACCGTGATTCAGTTTTTCTCTTCTGTTGGGAGGACTGAGACTATTATATTTCATCATTTTGGCGCGAATTATTGCACTGCCTTAGATCAGGATTTCCATTCATTTCAACTTTTCAATTTTAAGAGGGAAAAAATGACATCTGCAATTTGATGAATAATAATTGTTAGTCGACATAACGATCTACTTATTAATATTATTTATTATTATTATTATTATGGGCCTAGAGATGAGGAATTATCGGGACATTCTATGTTTCAATAATTGATTATTATTCCTAATCCTAAGAGGGAAAGTTTGAATATGGTGTCCAATTAATGACACCTGAAGGTGTCACAACCTAGCGGTGGTTGTACAAACTATCATGGTAACATGAAGTAACAAGTTCAGTTACACATCAAAGGTACCCTATTTTGTTTAATTTAGTATTTATAGGTGAATATTTGGAATAAATCAGTTATTGAACATTAAATTCAAATATGAGTCTTGTGATAAAACATCACCATCTCCAATCACAATGTAACAGTTGATTAGAATATAAGGGTAAAAGTTGGGGTATCATGCTACCTCTCGATAACTAGGACCCTGGAAGCCATTTCCAGTGGATATATATAGTGGAAGAATGAGTTTGATAGACGTGGAGTCCGATGACACAGAGCATACAACCAGACTCAACAACAGCTCAACAGCAGCAACAACAAGGGCAATCTAACGCACTGCCAACGTCTACTATGTTCATGTGTCGGCTTTGACTTCACTTTTACTACTCGAATTTCGATTTTGAACACAAAAAACATAATTTTTTAACATTGAATATTTAATTCTCAATTACTCTGTCAGTGTTCACAGACTCAAGGTCGAATTATTAGATATAAGTTATAATAATTATATATAATAAAAAAAGTTATTTACTAACGAATTATTATAATTTGGACAAAACGAAACAATCTTAAATGACAATCACAAACTATATTGTTTTGCGCACTATAATAAACAATCATTCACAATGCATTCTACTTATGATTCATGTAATTTTATTCCAAATTATTTATTCCCAGAATTGCTGGAAAATCTAAGAATATTCAACAGATTGTTTTAGTAGAGTGAAGATACTTTGCTGTAATACTAGATACTTAGTTTTAATCCGTATTTCATGACAAACAATTTTTGACCCAGTGTGGAAAATATTGATATTATCATGTAAATTTTCATATTTTATTGGAATTTTATATTCAAAACTAGCAAAATGAAGTCAAATCCGCCACATGAACATAGTATTCCAGCCATTTAAGCTATTGTCAACTGTTCTGATGCTCTGTGTCTTCGGACTCCATGTGTATTTATGGAATCCTTTCTGTATATATACTTAGTGGCCATGTATCCCTGAACTTCCGGAGTCGAGAGGTATGAAACTATTGAACTTTGAGGTTTTATTAAAGAAATAATCTATGCTTGTCTTCAAAACTATTAATTTATAATGATCCTACATAAATTTGAATTTGATGAAATATTATGATTTCAATCCTCACGTATCTTATTAATTTAATAAGAATGATAAAATCTCTTGTATTAGGTTCCTACTTTTCATTTGAGTTCAACAATGTCGAAAACAAGTAATGATTGTTCAAAACGCCGCTAGGTGGCACCACCTTCTGGTGGAATCCATCCCGCCAAAATTTAAAATACAAATTGAGCATTACATATTTTCTGGTCAACTCAAATTCAAAATAATGAAAGATACACTTGGGAATACAAATGACATATGGTAGTTTATTTTTTATCTAGTCAATCCAAGTTTCAACATTGGAGTTGGAAATTGAAACACTACTATTCTTTCATTTCAAAAGCCACTTACCAACCTGAATTTTGGTTATGTTCAATAGTAAGGACCCTTCAAGGATCTTAATCTAAGGATACCTCTAACTATTGTTGAAGTTATCGGATCTCAACAATTCAAAGCTCATTCTTCTCAACTCATCAAGGCGGTCCAAATTTATAGATCATATGTTGAATTCGATCGAAATTGACGAAATTCATTGCTGAGGCAAGATTGACTTCTTCATCATATACAAAGAAATTGTCATTTTTTGCTTACAAATGAAAATGAGTATATCTACCAAGTCCTTTGAGATAAAAATTTGAAATTATCATAATTATTATCATAAAGAGGCTTCCCTAAACTAAGTTAACATGAGTGTATAGATTACTAAATGAATCGTATATTAAAAGTTCTAACAGCCAACAGCATTTTTAGGTTCAAAAACAATTTGGAACATAAATTTTAATGCAAGGGTTACAGAAATAAATAACAGGGTTACAGAATACAGAGACAAAAGAAGTCAATTTCAACACATGAACATAGTATTCCAGCCATATCAGCTATTGTCAATTGTTCAATGCTCTGTGCCATCGGACTCCATGTATGTTCTCTCAATCCTTTCTGTATATATACCTAGTGATCAAGTCTCCCAGAATCTCCGAAAGCGAGAGGTATGAAACTATTGAACTTTGAGGTTCTATTAAAGAAATAATCTATGCTTGTCTTCAAAACTATTAATTTATACTGATCCTACATAAATTTGAATTTGATGAAATATTATGATTTCAATCCTCACGTATCTTATTAATTTAATAAGAATGATAAAATCTCTTGTATTAGGTTTCTACCTTGCATTTGAGTTCGATACTGTACAAAACATGATATGATTGTTCAAGACACCGCTAGGTGGCAGCACCTTCTGGTGAAATTTATCCCGCCAAAATTCAAAGTAGGCTAGTCGAATCCAGTAATATTCTGGTTTGGTTATTCAAATTCAACGTAATGAAAGATAAACTTCAGAATTCAAACTACACCGACGTAATTTTTTCAAGCAAGTTTCAATATTGAAGATATTTTGATATAGCCAGGACCACCTAAATACCGGACCTGCGCCTGTGTGAAAATTTAGGTAAAATGGCGGCGATATGTGGTGGAATCTCAACTCAGCTGACACTGCCATGCTGTCAACAGTATTAAGTATTTAGTAGTAGTTAAGTGGAGTTTGTTTACAATTGTCACGGTGAAGTTTTGCGGGTCTTATAATAAATTAATTGATTATCATTCTATAATTGGTTATTTAAGATGTAATAGAGATTCAAATTAGATTTGTTTAGAATTCAAAGTGTTTAGTGAGTGTTTAAAGTATTCAAAGTGTAAATAGTGAAGTTTTTAAAATTCAAAATGTATAGCCTAGTGAGTGTTCAGTATTCGAAGTGTAGCCTATTTACTGTTCAGTGTTTCAATCAACAATTTCATAATATTCAACCGTAGATTACTCATCTGCAACTCAACATTTAGCCTACAGTAACATGCTACAATAAGTATGAACCATTTTAATTAAACAGGAATTGTTGAGTCCCTGGGTGTAAATCGAACGATTATAGAAAACCCCCTTTAGTGACAATATTTAATTTTCCAAAAGAAATAGAGTTGAGGAAAAAGTGGAGAAGGTGTATGCATGGAAAGATTATGAAGTCACTAATAATTTGGCTGTGTGTATCAATCATTCTATGTCATCAGACATTATTGAAGAAGGCAAGTTTTTGTGTAAAGATGGTTCTTCTGTGACTGTTCCAAGAAAAAAGTAAAACTATGTGATAGTGCCTTTCCTACAATTTTTCAAAATCAGCCTTCTTACATAGTAGCAGAGACAATGTATTATACATTGATAGTAGTGAACCTGCCCTCCAAAAGGGAAATACCCTGAGGAACAACTGAATCAGGATTTGCTCCATGATGAATTCAATTACAAGGAGTGGACTGAAATGATGAGATTTGAGGAGCTCACTTCTGAACTGAAGAACAAACATGTAGATCAATTACTGCAACATGAAGAATAGTAATCAGTTGCCCAAGAAAACAAAGTCGCAAAAATTGGGAACATTGAATTCTTAGGCTAGAATACAATAAATATAATTAAGCTATGTGCATGTGAATTCATGTGATGAGAATAAATAAAGTTCTGTTATCCTATCAAATAATTACTTCTATAATAAAAACCTTATTTGAATTGTTAAAAATTATTTCAAACAGTAATAAGTTATTAGAGAGAGCTGGAACCTAGCTGATGGCAGTAAGTTAGTCCACCACATACGGCGGCCATCTTGTTTGTACACTCAGGTCCGGTATTTAGGAGGTCCTGATATAGCCCACGTTAAGGAAAAAACTATTTTGTCTCTTTTCATTTTCTGAAGCTAGATCTATATTATGACATAGTCACATAGCCCTTGTTTTCAACTATCGGGAAATATTCAAGTGTTCAATAATAACGAGATTGCATGATAATAAACTTTGCGATTTTCAAATCAAATCTCCTTTTCATTAACCCATCAGTATCTGATGAGAATTTAGACATTTTATCTTAATTTTTACCCTATTTACCCTGGGTGAATCATTGCACGGCTCATCACAGGTTTTTTTGAAGAATGGGTGGGGTTAGAATTAAATTATAATATTTAAATACAATTCATTACTACTTTCATTGTATTCAGAGAAAAAACTGCTTCATCAGTATTGATGATGAATGAATAATCATGGTTTAAAATAACAATGAATCATGAGTGTATATATCACTGAATGAAACTTATATTACTAGCAGCATTCTAGGTTCAAGAACATCATTATTAATTTGGAAATTGAATGAAAAAAACAGGGTTAAAGAGACAAAAGAAGTCATTTCCAACACATGAACATACTATTCCAGCCATATCAGCTATCGTCAATTTTCGAATGCTCTGTGCCTTCGGACTCCACGTATGACCTTTAATTCCTTCTATTATATAAGTACGAACAGTCCCCAACTTTCAAGCTACCCGAAATCGGAAGGTGTGAATCAATACAACTTTACTGTTCAATAATAACAACTAAATGCAGTCTATCTGAAAACATGTTCTTCATCCATTTGAATTTGATATTCTATGATAGATTTTGGCAACATATTCTTATTTTATTCATTAAATCCTATGAATTACCGAACAATTCACAGTACTTTTCGGTACACTTGATAGAAAGTAGCCAGTTTCGATCTACTCGACAGGCTTTGAAAGCCTTCATTTTCCACACTATAAGTTTTCCACACACTTATAGTGCAAAAAACGGCTGATATTTGGGCCTTATAGCCGTACAAGATAGGAAAAATCAGCTGTCAACAAAATTTTCCGTTGACTTAGCAGCGCATTTCATGCAAATTGGTCGACTGAACAGGTAAGTCGACTATTTCGAACATTTTCCAACTGATTGCACCAGACGATTTAGCAGATGATTTTCTTCAAACAAAAATTTCTGTTCCGTATAATTCCACAACTAACTTTTTGTTTTGATTGGGAATTGATTTTGATGACTGATAACCTTCGTTGAAATTAGAATCCTGAATTTATTTTAAAACAAAAAAGTGAAATCACCAATATAGAATTCAGCAAGTTGAACTCGTATTTCGTATTTATAAAAACTCTCTCATCTTATTCTAATAAGCCTTTCTATAAAGTGTACCAAAAACACAAATACACAACACGTTTCAAAAACGTTCGCGACGTCGCGAATACTCCACCTTTCCAGCCTCAGCTGATCGCTTCGGCTGTAAAGCTCCGTTTTCTTGACGTCGCAAAACGACGTTTTCAAAACTAGTGGTGTAATATACTATTACGGTACTAGAATTGTAGGTATGTAGTTCAATAAGGTTCATGATGCCACCTTACGGTCAATAGAAATCCCAAAAATGAAACAAAAGATTACATGAAATTAGGATAAATATTCATTTTTCACATATCCTACGTTCAATTTTAGATTTCCAGCAGCCCAGAAGAGTTATACAATAATTGGTTTACGAGGGAAGAATCTCAATTACTTTGTAATCCGAACTGTCGTAATCGAACTCGTGTGGTTGCGGATTGTGATCCGACTCATTCGTTTCAATATTTTAGTTACTCAGATAGTTTGGGAAATAAACCTTCTGGGCTGATTTAGTGAGAAATTCAAACAATTTACATCATTAATCAATCTTAGCTTTGCAAACATTCTACATTTTCTGTATTTAAAGGAATATGATGAAAATAGTTGTTAATGTATAAATTTTATTGAATCGTATTTCATTTCGGCTTCAAAGCAACACCTCGGTTAGTATTGGACCTTACGGTATGTGGGTACTTTAAAAGAACGTAAGGTACGATTTGGATTGTTTTCCACTAATAGAAAAAGGAATGATATAGGAATTCTAATACTTCATTTCCGTTCTCAGTGTGAGTACCTTATGGATTATTCGGTTCAGGTTCTGATCAATTTCATGGGAAAGTTTGAATTTGGGGCCCAATTGATGACACCTGAAGGTGTCACTACCTAGCGGTGGGTGGTCAAACTATTTTGGGAACTGAATTGAATTGTTCAGCTACACATCAATAAGGCTCATTAAAATTATCAATTTATTATTGAAAGGTGGATTATTGGAATGAATAAGTTATTGAAAATTAAATTCAAATGTAATTTGGAAAGTTTTAAATTACTCATTCGGAACACTAGAAAGTTATTCTTTTCCAAATTCAGTGTTAATTTCAGTTCATTTCCTACCTCTCGATCTGGGGGAACTGGGAACTATACTAAGTGGATATAAATAGGGAACGATTCAGTTTGTCATAATGTGGAGTCCGAAGGCACAGAACATCCAACCAAGGCAAACTCACGTAAACAACAAGGGCATTGTGAGCAAATCGCAATGCTAACGCCTACTATGTTCATGTGTCGAATTTGACTCCACTTTTTACACCACTTTATGGAACTTATGTACGGTAATGAAATATATTTATACCATGATACCGTGATTCAGTTTTTCTCTTCTGTTGGGAGGACTGAGACTATTATATTTCATCATTTTGGCGCGAATTATTGCACTGCCTTAGATCAGGATTTCCATTCATTTCAACTTTTCAATTTTAAGAGGGAAAAAATGACATCTGCAATTTGATAAATAATAATTGTTAGTCGATATAACGGTCTACTTATTAATATTATTTATTATTATTATTATGGGCCTAGAGATGAGGAATTATCGGGACATTCTATGTTTCAATAATTGATTATTATTCCTAATCCTAAGAGGGAAAGTTTGAATATGGTGTCCAATTAATGACACCTGAAGGTGTCACAACCTAGCGGTGGTTGTACAAACTATCATGGTAACTGAAGTAACAAGTTCAGTTACACATCAAAGGTACCCTATTTTGTTTAATTTAGTATTTATAGGTGAATATTTGGAATAAATCAGTTATTAAACATTAAATTCAAATATGAGTCTTGTGATAAAACATCACCATCTCCAATCACAATGTAACAGTTGATTAGAATATAAGGGTAAAAGTTGGGGTATCATGCTACCTCTCGATAACTAGGACCCTGGAAGCCATTTCCAGTGGATATATATAGTGGAAGAATGAGTTTGATAGACGTGGAGTCCGATGACACAGAGCATACAACCAGACTCAACAACAGCTCAACAGCAGCAACAACAAGGGCAATCTAATGCACTGCCAACGTCTACTATGTTCATGTGTCGGCTTTGACTTCACTTTTACTACTCGAATTTCGATTTTGAACACAAAAAAAATAATTTTTTAACATTGAATATTTAATTCTCAATTACTCTGTCAGTGTTCACAGACTCAAAGTCGAATTATTAGATATAAGTTATAATAATTATATATAATAAAAAAAAGTTATTTACTAACGAATTATTATAATTTGGACACCAAAACAATCTTAATGACAATCACAAACTATATTGTTTTGCGCACTATAATAAACAATATTCACAATGCATTCTACTTATGATTCATGTAATTTTATTCCAAATTATTTATTCCCAGAATTGCTGGAAAATCTAAGAATATTCAACAGATTGTTTTAGTAGAGTGAAGATACTTTGCTGTAATACTAGATACTTAGTTTTAATCCGTATTTCATGACAAACAATTTTTGACCCAGTGTGGAAAATATTGATATTATCATGTAAATTTTCATATTTTATTGGAATTTTATATTCAAAACTAGCAAAATGAAGTCAAATCCGCCACATGAACATAGTATTCCAGCCATTTAAGCTATTGTCAACTGTTCTGATGCTCTGTGTCTTCGGACTCCATGTGTATTTATGAATTCCTTTTTGTATATATACTTAGTGGCCATGTATCCCTGAACTTCCGGAGTCGAGAGGTATGAAACTATGGAACTTTGAGGTTTCATTAAAGAAATAATCTATGCTTGTCTTCAAAACTAATAATTTTAACTGATTCTACATAAATTTGAATTTGATGAAATATTATGATCTCAATCCTCACGTACCTTATTAATTAAATAAAATTGATAAATCTCTTGTATTAGGTTCCTACTTTTCATTTGAGTTCAACAATGTCGAAAACAAGTAATGATTGTTCAAAACGCCGCTAGGTGGCACCACCTTCTGGTGGAATCCATCCCGCCAAAATTTAAAATACAAATTGAGCATTACATATTTTCTGGTCAACTCAAATTCAAAATAATGAAAGATACACTTGGGAATACAAATGACATATGGTAGTTTATTTTTTATTTTGTCAATCCAAGTTTCAACATTGGAGTTGGAAATTGAAACACTACTATTCTTTCATTTCAAAAGCCACTTACCAACCTGAATTTTGGTTATGTTCAATAGTAAGGACCCTTCAAGGATCTTAATCTAAGGATACCTCTAACTATTGTTGAAGTTATCGGATCTCAACAATTCAAAGCTCATTCTTCTCAACTCATCAAGGCGGTCCAAATTTATAGATCATATGTTGAATTCGATCGAAATTGACGAAATTCATTGCTGAGGCAAGATTGACTTCTTCATCATATACAAAGAAATTGTCATTTTTTGCTTACAAATGAAAATGAGTATATCTACCAAGTCCTTTGAGATAAAAATTTGAAATTATCATAATTATTATCATAAAGAGGCTTCCCTAAACTAAGTTAACATGAGTGTATAGATTACTAAATGAATCGTATATTAAAAGTTCTAACAGCCAACAGCATTTTTAGGTTCAAAAACAATTTGGAACATAAATTTTAATGCAAGGGTTACAGAAATAAATAACAGGGTTACAGAATACAGAGACAAAAGAAGTCAATTTCAACACATGAACATAGTATTCCAGCCATATCAGCTATTGTCAGTTGTTCAATGCTCTGTGCCATCGGACTCCATGTATGTTCATCAAATCCCCCCGTTATATATATCTAGTGGTCATGATTTCCGGAATCGCCAGGATCGAGAGGTATGAAACTATGGAACTTTGAGGTTTTATTAAAGAAATAATCTATGCTTGTCTTCAAAACTAATAATTTTAACTGATTCTACATAAATTTGAATTTGATGAAATATTATGATCTCAATCCTCACGTACCTTATTAATTAAATAAAATTGATAAATCTCTTGTATTAGGTTCCTACTTTTCATTTGAGTTTAACAATGTCGAAAACAAGTAATGATTGTTCAAAACGCCGCTAGGTGGCACCACCTTCTGGTGGAATCCATCCCGCCAAAATTCAAAATACAAATTGAGCATTACATATTTTCTGGTCAACTCAAATTCAAAATAATGAAAGATACACTTGGGAATACAAATGACATTAAGGTAGTTTATTTTTTATTTTGTCAATCCAAGTTTCAACATTGGAGTTGGAAATTGAAACACTACTATTCTTTCATTTCATAAGCCACTTACCGACCTGAATTTTGGTTATGTTCAATAGTAAGGGCCCTTCAAGGATCTCAATCTAAGGATAACTCTAACTATTGTTGAAGTCATCGGAACTCAACAATTCAAAGCTCATTCTTCTCAACTCATCAAGGCGGTCCAAATTTATATATCATATTTTGAATTCGATCGAAATTGACGAAATTCATTGCTGAGGCAAGATTGACTTTTTCATCATATACCAAAAAATTGTCATTTTTTTGCTTACAAATGAAAATGAGTATATCTACCAAGTCCTTTGAGATAAAAATTTGAAATTATCATAATTATTATCATAAAGAGGCTTCCCTAAACTAAGTTAACATGAGTGTATAGATTACTAAATGAATCGTATATTAAAAGTTCTAACAGCCAACAGCATTTTTAGTTTCAAAAACAATTTGGAACATAAATTTTAATGCAAGGGTTACAGAAATAAATAACAGGTTACAGAATACAGAGACAAAAGAAGTCAATTTCAACACATGAACATAGTATTCCAGCCATATCAGCTAAATTGTCAATTGTTCAATGCTCTGTGCCATCGGACTCCATGTATGTTCTCTCAATCCTTTCTGTATATATACCTAGTGATCAAGTCTCCCAGAATATCCGAAAGCGAGAGGTATGAAACTATTGAACTTTGAGGTTTTATTAAAGAAATAATCTATGCTTGTCTTCAAAACTATTAATTTATACTGATCCTACATAAATTTGAATTTGATGAAATATTATGATTTCAATCCTCACGTATCTTATTAATTTAATAAGAATGATAAAATCTCTTGTATTAGGTTTCTACCTAGCATTTGAGTTCGACACTGTACAAAACATGATATGATTGTTCAAGACACCGCTAGGTGGCACCACCTTCTAGTAGTGAAATTTATCCCGCCAAAATTCAAAGTAGGCTAGTCGAATCCAGTAATATTCTAGTTTGTTAATTCAAATTCAACGTAATGAAAGATAAACTTTGAGAGCTCATTCAAACTACAAACTGACGTAATTTTTTCATGCAAGTTTCAATATTGAAGATATTTTGATATAGCCAGACCAACCTAAATACCGGACCTGCGCCTGTGTGAGAATTTAGGTAAAATGGCGGCCGATATGTGGTGGAGTCTCAACTCAGCTGACACTGCCATGCTGTCAATTCATGTATTAAGTATTTAGTAGTAAGTGGGAGCTTTGTTTACAATTGTCACGGTGAAGTTTTATGAGTCTTATAATAAATTGATTATCATTCTATAATTGGTTATTTAAGATGTAATAGAGATTCAAATTAGATTTGTTTAGAATTCAAAGTGTTTAGTGAGTAAGTTTAAAGTATTCAAAGTGTAAATAGTAAAGTTTTTAAAATTCAAAATGATATAGCCCAGTGAGTGTTCAGTATTCGAAGTGTAGCCTATTTACTGTTCAGTGTTTCAATCAACGATTTCATAATATTCAACCGTAGATTACTCATCTGCAACTATCGGGAACATTTAGCCTACAGTAACATGCTACAATAAGTATGAACCATTTTAATTAAACAGAAATTGTTGTGTCCCTGGTGTAAATCGAACGATTATAGAAAACCCCTTTTAGTGACAATATTTAATTTTTCCAAAAGGAATAGAGTTGAGGAAAAAGTGAACAAGGTGTATGCATAGAAAGATTATGAAGTCACTAATAATTTTGCTGTGTGTATCAATCCTCTATGGCATCAGACATTATTGAAGAATTTTTTCATTATTGACAAGTTTTTGTAAAGATGGTTCTTCATCAGTATTGACTGTTCCAAGAAAAAGTAAAACTATGTGATAGTGCCTTTCCTACAATTTTTCAAAAATTACTAGCAGCATTCTAGGTTCAAGAACATCATTATTAATTTGGAAATTGAATTAAAAGAAAAACAGGGTTAAAGAGACAAAAGAAGTCATTTTCAACACATGAACATACTATTCCAGCCATATCAGCTATCGTCAATTTTCGAATGCTCTGTGCCTTCGGACTCCACGTATGACCTTTCATTCCTTCTATTATATAAGTACGAACAGTCCCCAACTTTCAAGCTACCCGAAATCGGAAGGTGTGAATCAATACAACTTTACTGTTCAATAATAACAACTAAATGCAGTCTATCTGAAAACATGTTCTTCATCCATTTGAATTTGATATTCTATGATAGATTTTGGCAACGTATTCTTATTTTATTCATTAAATCCTATGAATTACCGAAACAATTCACAGTACTTTTTGGTACACTTGATAGAAAGTAGCCAGTTTCGATCTACTCGACAGGCTTTGAAAGCCTTCATTTTCCACACTAGTGCGGAATAAACGGCTGATATTTGGGCCTTATAGCCGTACAAGATAGGAAAAATCAGCTGTCAACAAAATTTTCCGTTGACTTAGCAGCGCATTTCATGCAAATTGGTCGACTGAACAGGTAAGTCGACTATTTCGAACATTTTCCAACTGATTGCACCAGACGATTTAGCAGATGATTTTCTTCAAACAAAAATTTTTGTTCCGTATAATTCCACAACTAACTTTTTGTTTTGATTAAGAATTGATTTTAATGACTGATAACCTTCGTTGAAATTAGAATCCTGAATTTATTTTAAAAGAAAAAAGTGAAATCACCAATATAGAATTCAGCAAGTTGAACTCGTATTTCGTATTTATAAAAACTCTCTCATCTTATTCTAATAAGCCTTTCTATAAAGTGTACCAAAAACACAAATACACAACACGTTTCAAAAACGTTCGCGACGTCGCGAATACTCCACCTTTCCAGCCTCAGCTGATCGCTTCGGCTGTAAAGCTCCGTTTTCTTGACGTCGCAAAACGACGTTTTCAAAACTAGTGGTGTAATAATATATTATATAATAATAGTAATAATACTAGTATATTATACTATTACGGTACTAGAATTGTAGGTATGTAGTTCAATAAAACACCGCTAGATGATGCCACCTTACGGTCAATAGAAATCCCAAAAATGGGAAACAAAAGATTACATGAAATTAGGATAAATATTCATTTTTCACATATCCTACGTTCAATTTTAGATTTCCAACAGCCCACAAGAGTTATACAATAATTGGTTTACGAGGGAAGAATCTCAATTACTTTGTAATCCGAACTGTCGTAATCGAACTCGTGTGGTTGCGGATTGTGATCCGACTCATTCGTTTCAATATTTTAGTTACTCAGATAGTTTGGGAAATAAACCTTCTGGGCTGATTTAGTGAGAAATTCAAACAATTTACATCATTAATCAATCTTAGCTTTGCAAACATTCTACATTTTCTGTATTTAAAGGAATATGATGAAAATAATTGTTAATGTATAAATTTTATTGAATCGTATTTCATTTCGGCTTCAAAGCAACACCTCGGTTAGTATTGGATCTTACGGTATGTGGGTACTTTAAAAGAACGTAAGGTATGATTTGGATTGTTTTCCACTAATAGAAAAAGGAATGATATAGGAATTCTAATACTTCATTTCCGTTCTCAGTGTGAGTACCTTATGGATTATTCGGTTCAGGTTCTGATCAATTTCATGGGAAAGTTTGAATTTGGGGCCCAATTGATGACACCTGAAGGTGTCACTACCTAGCGGTGGGTGGTCAAACTATCTTTGTAACTGAGTTGGATTGTTCAGCGACACATCAATAAGGCTCATTAAAATTATCAATTTATTATTGAAAGGTGGATTATTGGAATGAATAAGTTATTGAAAATTAAATTCAAATATAATTTGAAAAGTTTTAAATTACTCATTCGGAACACTAGAAAGTTATTCTTTTCCAAATTCAGTGTTAATTTCAGTTCAATTCCTACCTCTCGAACTGGGGGAACTGGGAACTATACTAAGTGGATATAAATAGGGAACGATTCAGTTTGTCATAATGTGGAGTCCGAAGGCACAGAACATCCAACCAAGGCAAACTCACGTAAACAACAAGGGCATTGTGAGCAAATCGCAATGCTAACGCCTACTATGTTCATGTGTCGAATTTGACTCCACTTTTTACACCACTTTATGAAACTTATGTACGGTAATGAAATATATTTATACCATGATACCGTGATTCAGTTTTTCTCTTCTGTTGGGAGGACTGAGACTATTATATTTCATCATTTTGGCGCGAATTATTGCACTGCCTTAGATCAGGATTTCCATTCATTTCAACTTTTCAATTTTAAGAGGGAAAAAATGACATCTGCAATTTGATGAATAATAATTGTTAGTCGACATAACGATCTACTTATTAATATTATTTATTATTATTATTATGGGCCTAGAGATGAGGAATTATCGGGACATTCTATGTTTCAATAATTGATTATTATTCCTAATCCTAAGGGAAAGTTTGAATATGGTGTCAATTAATGACACCTGAAGGTGTCACAACCTAGCGGTGGTTGTACAAACTATCATGGTAACTGAAGTAACAAGTTCAGTTACACATCAAAGGTACCCTATTTTGTTTAATTTAGTATTTATAGGTGAATATTTGGAATAAATCAGTTATTGAACATTAAATTCAAATATGAGTCTTGTGATAAAACATCACCATCTCCAATCACAATGTAACAGTTGATTAGAATATAAGGGTGAAAGTTGGGGTATCATGCTACCTCTCGATAACTAGGACCCTGGAAGCCATTTCCAGTGGATATATATAGTGGAAGAATGAGTTTGGTAGACGTGGAGTCCGATGACACAGAGCATACAACCAGACTCAACAACAGCTCAACAGCAGCAACAACAAGGGCAATCTAACACACTGCCAACGTCTACTATGTTCATGTGTCGGCTTTGACTTCACTTTTACTACTCGAATTTCGATTTTGAACACAAAAAACATAATTTTTTAACATTGAATATTTAATTCTCAATTACTCTGTCAGTGTTCACAGACTCAAGGTCGAATTATTAGATATAAGTTATAATAATTATATATAATAAAAAAAAGTTATTTACTAACGAATTATTATAATTTGGACACCAAAACAATCTTAATGACAATCACAAACTATATTGTTTTGCGCACTAAAATAAATAATATTCACAATGCATTCTACTGATGATTCATGTAATTTTAATCCAAATTATTTATTTCCAGAATTGCTGGAAAATCTAAGAATATTCAACAGATTGTTTTAGTAGAGTGAAGATACTTTGCTGTAATACTAGATACTTAGTTTTAATCCGTATTTCATGACAAACAATTTTTGACCCAGTGTGAAAAATATTGATATTATCATGTAAATTTTCATATTTTATTGGAATTTTATATTCAAAACTAGCAAAATGAAGTCAAATCCGCCACATGAACATAGTATTCCAGCCATTTAAGCTATTGTCAACTGTTCTGATGCTCTGTGTCTTCGGACTCCATGTGTATTCATGGAATCCTTTCTGTATATATACTTAGTGGCCATGTATCCCTGAACTTCCGGAGTCGAGAGGTATGAAACTATGGAACTTTGAGGTTTCATTGAAGCTATAATCTAAGCTTGTCTTCAAAAATATTAATTTAAACTGGTTCTACAACAATTTGAATTTGAAGGTCTATTACGATCTCAATCTTCACGTATCTTATTAATTTAATAAAAACTATAGAATCTCTTGTATTGAGTTCAACCTTACACTTTTGGTTTCCACACTATACAAGAGCTGAAATGATTGTTCTAGACACCGCTAGGTGGCACCATCTTCTGGTGAAATTTATCCCGCCAAAATTCAAAATATTTCAATCTGGAAATATTTGGGTTTGTTAATCTTAATTCAACATAGAGAAGGATGAACTTTAGAATCAACATTAGATTGATTTATTTTTTATTTTATCCATTCAATTTTGAATATTCAAGATAAAAATTTTGACAAATCTAGTTTCTCATTTCATTTTCCATTATCTAGAGCTACGATATTATAATACGATAGTCCTTGGTTTCAAAAATTCAAGTTTTTAAAGTTCCATGCTAATTTTAGGTAATTCGAAAACTATAAAAACAAAACTCCTTTCGTCAGGGCCGGTCTGGGGAGGTTGGGGGCCCCTGGCTATTGATCAACTGGGGGCCCCACACCGGGGGGGGATTCTCCCCCCAGCCCGGAAAATTGACAAAAAACCTAGCACAAGTGAAAAATTTGTGGTAAGTAGTGATTTTACGATTTTTGATTGCTATTTCTGAGATTAGGGTAAGATTTACACAATCGCCGCCATTTAACTTTTTCTTCGGATTCCGACTCTCTTCAACTTCCATTAATAAAAAATACAAATTTATGATTCCTTATCCAGTTATAACCCTTATTGTTAAAAAATGACGGTTTTTAGCATATTTTCCCAGTAATCTCAATAAACATTGAAGTTACAAACCTCGAACTGGTTTCAATGAATTCCTCAGCTAATTTTACATAGGATTTCATTATTTTAGAACCTGAGTGAAGCCTCTAAAAAATTAATTTTGTTTGAAAAATCTTAATTCTCCGCCATTGTTATCTCAGTAACAAAACATTTTTGGGGGTTTGTCCCATGGAACTTTTCTGTCTACTTGGTGTAAGGAATCAGCCTGAGAAGTATTGCACATTCCTCCTGAAACACTCTGTATAACTGTGAACAGAATGATACAAAAACACAAAATTTTGAAAAAATCATACTTTGAAAATTATGTAGGGGCTAATTTTGGCCCCAAGGAACTCACAATATTTAGATCAGCCTTGTGGGCTGTATTAAATTTTCATAAATAAAGTACATAGTTTAAAGTGGTTATGTTCAAGTAGTAGGCTATTCTTAAATTTGTGTGTCTAACAATTCCTAAAATGTGAAACAAAATCGTAAAAAACTCAAAACTGCAACGAAACCGTTCTTTGAAAAAACGTATCGCGGAGCTGGCCAGTATGACCCTGAACACAGGTTAAATTTTTTCACGTGGATTTTATTGATACATTGAATTGTTATCAATGATTTTTTGTTACAAAGGTACTAACATAAAAAACTATTCAGTTTTACCTTCAACAAAGCTCCCAATTATTTTAATAGTTTTAATCTAAGCACTTCAACATCTTCCGTTGTCTGTGTTAGTTTACAAAGAAAATACCTCGATTTCCGAAGTCAAATAATTAAAAAAGTATTTTTCTATTCTCCCAGTTTGGGGCCCCCTAGCTCGGGGGCCCCTGGCGATCGCCAGGTTGCCACCCCTGCCAGACCGGGCCGGCTACAGAGCATTCTACTATATCGTCTAATAGCAGTATAAGATATAATTAACCTACCACAACACCAATCCAAAACAATGGAATTGTCAAGAACTTTCGATGACTTATTCTAGATCTAGATCGCATCAACAACAACAAATACAGTACTTACATTGACAACAATTCTTACACAAGTTATACGCATTTTTTCCATATTTTCCAGCAACTTACCACCACTTATTTCACATAACAAACTTCCAACAGCACATAATTCCATTGACAATTCTTTCAAATGTTGTCTATTGACAACAATTCTTTCACATTACATATAATTTTTCCAATTCCCAGCAACTTCACGCAAATTCATACAGCACCCACGCTGATTATCATGATTACAATGGTAGAACAGGAATGCAGCCCCACGGAGATTACCATGATTACAATGCATAATTCAGACAATAAATGGCGTACTGAATGCAAGAATGCACCGCATCAAAGTATCCAATGACCCGTGAACAGACACAATCGAGTATAGTCTGTCGAAGCAAAGAAGACATTCTGGCAAGATCGAAAAATGACTCCAACCCGGTCAATATTGTTTCAAAGATTATAAATTTGGTCTCAAATTGCAGATCAGAATGTTTCCTACAATTTGAGACCAAATTGACAATTTTTGAACCAATATTGACTAAGCTGGAGTAATTTTTCCATCTTGCCAAAATGTCTTATCTCCTTGAAAAGACTACAATTTGTTAACACCAGTCACCATAGCACTAGGTGCTGGCAGGTCCATCATTTTTCCATTAGATAATAGAGCCGCAAATGATAACTGGTTTGCAAGGTATGATTCGTGCATGCTGAGTAGATACTCAGTTAGCATAGACTTTAGATTGCTAGGCATGTCTTCTCAGGTGCCGTGTACCATAACAATATGTTGCTAGGCGTCTTAATGATAGCTATGATGACGGGGCGTTTATTATGGTGTTTCTAGGAGAAGGAGGTGAAAAAGGAGGAGGAAAATTGTAAGAAGAATAAAAAGAAGAAGAAGAAGAAAAGGAAGAGGAGGAAAATGAGAAGGAATTGAGGAAGAAGAAAGAGGGGAAGGAGAAAGGAGTTTATTATAAAATTCTTTTAAAAAAAAGGTGTTGGAGAGGAAGGTTACAGTTAGGAGGAGGAGGAGAAGGAGGTGGAGGAGGGAGAGGAGGTAAAGAAGAAAGTTGTAAAAATAAGCAGGAAAAGCTGAAGAGGGAAGTAACCCAACATCCAGATGCAGATGATGTAAAACTGAACCTACTTAAAAGTACAAGTTCATACATAACGTGTGAACAGTACACTTCATAACGTGGTAGTTGAAGTAGAATCTCGAAAAGCCGGATTACAAAGGGTTGTTTGCTTGAAAACTATTTCCAAAGATGAACAAGTTTATGAAGGGTTAGCCTACAAGAATCTCTTATTAAACGTAGGAATACTTTATCAATACACATCATACATATATTACAGTATTATATATTACAGCACATATATTACAGTATATGTGGATATTTGGAGGAAAGCACATTAGCTAGTAATTCAGAACAGCGTTCGAATTCAGTGGAATGATTGAAATATGATTGGTTAGAAATGATAAAATACAGTACGGTATTTAAAGGATGTTTTTATAGAATAAGATGAAGTACGAATTACAATTTCCAAATGGTTTCCAAGCCAAGTCAAGTATAAACTATTAATAATCAACAGGGCAGGCCTATATTGGAGGATTTTCTTAGCTATATAAAAGTTATATTGAAGGAGTTTAAATGGCTTCAATCTATCCTGTTCAACATCCTCAAAACCTGTGTTTAGTGGATTTTAAATACAAAAGGCTGAGAAAGTTTATTATATCCTATCTGAATTCAAATACTGTATATATGACAATACAGAACAGAGCTAGAAAAAATCAATTCAATAGCTATGAGAAAATAGGATAAAAATATGCTCTCAAATTCGATAGAAAATGACAAACAGAAACACAAGTAAAAAAATGAATAAAGATGGTAAAGTAGAAAAAAACATGAAAGATTTTCTAAATTTAAATAAATATGACATCCCAAACTGTACTAGAATCTAGAAGAAACCCAGTTAATAAAGATGGGAAAACGCAGCTGTTACACAACTACCAACGTCACGACTCCCTCTGCCTATGTAATAATTAGTGGAACGCATTACTGTATACAGTTGCCTAGAAAGTAAATTAGGATTACTACAAGCTCCATCACAACATATTACTTGGGGCTCCCCAAATAGTGTCACCATCCAGCTAGTTGGTTCACCACAGTCATAAAGCACATTGCTATTAATCGTAATTTTCTTTTCTTGTCACTTCGTTGTTTCCCACTTCTCCTCCTTCTTCACCTTCTTCTTCTTCTTTACATTCCCTTTGGACCTCATTCATGACGTCATTCTCCTTACTGTCTTTGAAAACAGGAATATTGGACCAAGTGTCCTGGCAGAGTTGCCTTGTTTATTTCTTTCCCTCATCACACTTTGTGGTACAGCAAGGGAGAAATTATTAAACACTCACTCTATTAGACTCAATCATTCTCACTCTCCTTCTCTTACATATACATACAAAGTATCTCACTCTCACTTTTTGCTCTCACTCTCTCCCTCTTTTCAGTAAAAGGGGACCATTAGAGTAAATAAGCAGTAGAGCAGATGGCGAGTTCTGAAGCAGCTTTGATAAGTATGAGATAAATTTTACACAGTTCCAGATAAACGCCACATAAATAAAAATCTTCAAAAGTAAACAGAGAATGGAAACAAAAAAAATTCATCTTGAATATCCTTCCCCAGAAATTTGTCACTCAAATTTTGTGCGTCATAACTCATAATAGACTTATATAGTCATAACGCGATGGTAAAATACAACAGGAGAGAAACAATAAAGCAAAAATAATCAATCAACTTTTTATAATGTATTTTCGTGTTCATGAGAATACTGTATGATTTCTCCTTGAATAGAATTATTTCTATTCAAGACGAGTACTGAATTTCCAAGACAATTTGAATTTTCAATTTTTCTCTACTGATATTATTTTATTAACAACAACTAAGAAGAATCATTTTTATTCGGAAAAATCTTATAGTTGCATACTAGCTGAGGAAATGAGAAGGCATCAAGAAAGACAAAATGACTTCATAAAGTGAGATTCTATCACAAAGTTCTACAGAATATTGATGTATAGATCGACTGTAGTGCAGATCTATTGATAATCTCATTTACAAAACATCATTCACACGATCAGGAAACACAACAGAAAGAGTTCATTCAATCCATTTAGAATTCACACAATAAAATGGCAGAGTTACTTGCAAGTGAAGAAGGAAGTAAAAACGAACGGCACTAGATTGACATAGAATCGGAATCACACCTAGCGATTTAAGAAGTGATAATCATCATGATCTCACAGATTTCTATTGACAGCTCAACCGTAGTTTAAAACATCAGTGATGCAATTCGTGGTTTTTCATCACTTGAGTTTACTAGAGGTTATTCTCAAAGCTTCAGTACTTCAAACGGTACTCTCAGAATTTCGTGGTTCAAGTCAATCAGGCCTATCTACAAAGACTGTACAATCAGATTACAAGCTCTGTACGCCTATTCATACATTGAGGACAATATTTTATTGAGGTTACATTTGCTCAGCTGTGTCGTGTATACTAGGGTCTCTATACTAGGGCCTAAAGAACTCTTTATAGACCATAAGTATAAACTAGGAGAACCAACATTATGTACCATGAGAGTAAACCTATGTAACCATAATAGATACCTTGGGAAACCAAGGAATCTAGTTTGTTTACTATATGTACGCAAAGCTTATCTGTAAGTTGTACGTGGTACGCCTATCTGTATCTGTATAGGTGAGAACAACAAATATTGATCCTTCTTCAAATAACTCTGTAAATAATCTGTCGAAGCAAAGAAGACATTCTGGCTAAATGAAAAATTACTCCAGCTCGGTCAATATCGGTTGAAATATTATAAATTTGTTCTCAAATTGTGGGAATCATTCTGATCTTCAATTTGAGACCAAATTTATATTTTTTAAACCGATATTGACCGAGCTGGAGTCATTTTTCATCCAGCCAGAATGTCTTCTTTGCTTGAGACTCCACAACGCACAACAGAAGAGGCATTTATTGCACGAAACGAAAACGTTGACTCAGTTTGTGAAACAGGGATTCAATCTTTTATCATGTCATTTGTTAAGTGTTGGTTCAGATTTGAGAGCACGACCCAATAATCTCATAGATAAACATTGTGAAACGTGTGATAGAATGGTACATGCTACACACCCTTCAAATGGGGATTCGAAGATAAGCACATCAAAGAAATGGACTAGGATTTAAAGGAAATTAGAGGGATTAAAATGAGAGAGACAAAGAAAGGAGTGAATATGGATAATAAATATTAACATTTCCATAGAATCTACATTTCATCTTTTATTTTTCAAGCTTTATTCAGATAACAAAAAAGAATTTATTATGTATAATAAGCTGGAAAATTCAAAATAACCAGTTGGAAGTTGTAACTTGAGATAATGAGCTGAAAACATTATTTTCAAGTATTCAAGAGTTGAAATAATAGCATATTTGTATAAATATTGAACAAGCATATTGAATAATAAACGAATGTTTTCAATTATTAGAAATTGTGAAGAATTTTATTTTGAAGAGAACGTTGAATGGTTGTGATTGTGTAAAACTTACCCAAATCTCAGAAATCGCGATAGGAGAGACAATTTTTTACATCAAAATTAGGAAAAATGATATATTAAACACAAGAAACCGCAATATTTCAAAACAGTGATAAGTTATTCGAAAAAGGATAAAGGATTACAGAAATACAATAATTCATGAGCAAAGTTTGAAGCTAGGTGTAGTGGAAAAAGATAGGTACAGTAAATAAATAACATTTACACTTTGATCAGAGATGTTGTGGAACTTATCCATAATTTAGGTAAGAGAAATCAAGATAAATAAGAGAAACATTTGTTTTCTCTTACCTAAATCAATAACGTTAAAGTTGAATTTTGCAATGAAAACAAGATAACCACGAACGATATAGAGATGAATACTTTGACTATTTGAAATGAATACTTGAAAATAATTCTGCAAAAAAGCAATAATTTCAAATCAACAAGATAATAATCACGATATGGAGAAAGAATACTTGTATGGGACTGGCTAAGTTGGGAGGATGCAAGTCTATCATGTTGATTAACAATCCATTGATAAAGATAATTTACTGGAATATCACGTTTTTTGTTCGTTATCTGAGACTTGATTGGAACTTTCAGCTACCATTCTCATGCATTTTCCAAGGCTAAATCGGATTAGAGCAGACACGTTCTTGACCCACATACCAAATCACCAATTTCAAACAAATTACAATCTTCAATAGACTCCATACAAACTTATAATCAGTTTCCATATTTAATCATACAAATTGTTGTCCTGACATTTTAAAATGTCATTCTTTTTATACGTTCTGACGAATTATTCAAACTCAAGAAAACATTTACATCGTGAAATATGCGAATTATTATATTATGCTGAATCATATAAGTTCTAGGAAGTTGTGCAATATAATCACACTCTATAAGCATATTTATTAAATAATTTTACGTGGAAGAGTTCAACATGCTTTCAAGCCCAAAACTGAACGACTATTATAACATTATTTATAGCCCAGTCATAAAGGCATTTATTTCATGTGGAAAATATTCTCTTTCGTAGAAAAGATACTTCCTAGCCTATTTGAAACTAATTTTCCATTCAAGAGACTACTAAAATTCCAAAAAAGGGAGTTTTCGTATCTAAATTCTCACAAAATCACTATACTTCAGGTCAAGAACATGATTTAATCCGTCTAAAATATAATAGAATTGTTCTTGTATAGAAATGGGAAATGATTATATTCCTCCATGGATTTAAAACATTTTTCCCATATTGTGATGTTAGTGTTTAACAGACGTTGAATCAAACGAATGATATTTTTTAGTGTGATGCTATTCATACATTCAAAGGGAGAGACAGATTCTGAAAAGCATTAAAATAAGTCAAGTATTAACAATCTATCTTTTAGTTCTTTAATTGAATTGAATCACATCTTAACTGATTGCCGTACAGTGCTTGTGAGAAACAATAATACTCTAGAAATGAATTAAAGAACCATGGAAAAAGTTTGTTCACACCTTCTTTTTTTCTTATCGTTCGTACCTTTGTTTCACTTTTAGATTGCTGAATCACGGAACGAATCTAGCCAATACGGTGCAGCTGGCCACAAAATAAAGGGTAAAAAAGGGAATAAAGGGTGAAAAGAAATAAAGGGTTATTCAGCAAATGCCTCATCAGGCATCGATCTCTGTTCAATATTTTGAAAGGGCTGTCCCCGTATCAGCCTAGGTCTAGTCCCAACTAACACGCACCTCAGAAAAATAACAGCAATGACTCTTTCCATCAATCAAATTCACGGAGAACTTAAGAGTGCAACACGCAATTTCCTAATGAAACTTTTCAACCCCCCGGCAATCGAAACTCGTAATCGTTCACTATCAATTTGTTCAGCTATGACATCAGAACCGAACATATTCTGGGGGGAAGTAATTGTAAGAACTTTTGTCTGACATGTTGAATTCGAACAGTTGTTAACTTGACATCAATCAAAAATACTTTGTTTTATACTGCGATGTAGTGTAATATGCAATGTGACAAGTATGTTCAATATGACATTATACGAGTAGTAATTAAGAGTAGAAGTATTAGCATTCGTAGTACAGTGTGGCATACAAGTAAAACACATACTATCCCTCCCTACTTGGACTTCATTATTAAGTATGGTAATAGTAACCGCCGGCCCGGTTGGCGCAGTGGGCTGGGACGTCACAACTTTCAGTCCCCTAGCCTCTTCAGCCGCTAAAATCTTGGGAGCAGACTCCACATTTATTCCAGAAAAAGTTCAAGGAATACAGCAAATTCAATATAATGAACAGTGGAATAGAAAGTATACTAATAAATATAACAAACTTACAATGACTGCTATTTTCCTCCATATTGCCAATGATAATTACCTGGAACAAAAAGGAAGCATTTATAAAACATCAAATTTAGGTAGATAGTATAGAGAATTTCAAAACATAACAAGAAGTTGAAATAAATCAATGCATTTAATCAACCAATGTGTTGGGAATCAATTTGTTTCAACCAATTCATTTATTCAATAAAAACATGAATAATAGGCGGCTTATATAGATCGATCAAACATAAAGTGATTCATGATGCGAAAGATCAATGGTTGAAACAATATTTCGCTCAAAATGCCATCAATTACTGGACATACTTTTACAAGTGTGAGGGAAATAAGAGAAACACAGAATATTCAACAAATTTATCTTTACCAATAAAAGTGAATACACAAAATTTCATTATATTCAAACAAAAATGCACAGTCCCGAAAATGACATAAAATATAGTATATGGAGTGAAAATCTTCATTCTGTTTCTGGATGAAACACTTTGGTTAAAAATCTACCTAGATCATAGAGAGACTATAAAAGAGACGGATTTAAAAGAGACATTAACGTTCACCGAACGAAATCACGGTAAAAGATAACCTGAAAACAATGACTATTGTTCAAGTAAGGCTGCTTACAGAGGCAAACTAAAAAAACCGTCGCCTATAAATTCAGCGTAACAGCGTTCTCCATTCAAGTGAAACTAGGAGTCGTGAAAACTCGGAAAATTATAATAATGTCACGTGATTACTGAGGCTGAGATAAAAAATGTTGACAAAATTAGTTCAGAAGGAGGCGATGATGAACAATTGAACGGAAGAAGTCGACTAAAAAAATAGACAAAGACATTTATTAGGAAATGAAGCATGAAAATTTGAAAACTCAACCGCAGTTAACAAGGGAAGGCTCGGCATCTTCCGAGTTCCGAGATGTTAATAAGAAAAAACGTACAAGGACGAAAAGGAGATCAGGTGAAAGAAATAACAAGAAAAAGGAGACAAGAGAGGGAGGAAAAAGAGCATCGATAACAAACACTTGAAGAAGAGATTCGATCAGTTCCACGATTTCGTGAAAGAAGATAAGCCAACAAAGAATACCCAACAATAAACCGTCTGATAATGATTATGCTGATGATCATGATTAAGGATTCCATTGTACGTTCACTTTTCAAATTCGTGAGGTACACCTCATTTGACAACGTTTTTTCAACTAGAACAAGTTTCCCAATTCCAGGCTCATTTCACTTGAAATTAAAGGTTGATTGATGGAAGAATCGATGGTTTTCGAGTATAATCTGAGGATTAGGAGTCTTGTATCATAAATGTGTGAGATCGTATAATAAAATGGACCATGATATATTTGAAAGAAGAAAACTATGAGTTGAATAAAATATTGACCTCAAGCGTAGCCGATTTCAATTAAAGGGGCCTTAAGATTCAAGACTAGCAGTTTTGTTAAGAGGATATCGATTAATACACCGTATCTTAATTGAAATATCGGTGCGATAGCATATTGTTAAAGAATATCGAATAAAGTCTACCAAATCAGCTCTAAATTCTTTCAAAATTCAATAATTCCCGATCGTGATTAGTGCTTAGTGTTCTTTAGCTTAGAAAATTAGAAGAAAATCACCAAATTTAAATAACTTTGTTTAAAATCAAGAACTAACAAAATTTCTCATAATAGGAAATGGTAGTTATGGTGGCTAATAATAATCTACCAAATAGAAATTGGGATTTCCAACTGCGTGGGGCCCTTCCTTAAATAAACCATCTCCCATTATCCACTATGAGTAGCTGTTTATCGCTTGAAATCACAGTGATCACATAAAAGGGTATCTTGAATGGCAATCATGACTCGACAAAACAGTCCAATCCATAATCGGGGTTTAGTTGCTTTGTTGGGGCGAAGCTTTGTGTCGAAAACGCACAGGAAATGCATCATAAAATGATTCAGACGGATGCAATGAAAAGCTACATTTTCCTGTTATCTGGAATCGGGCGGAAAAGAACGGTCATAATAGAACTCGAGAAAGTGCTTCAAGTGCTATAAAGATTCAGAAACCATTGAGGATAGCCAATAGTCATGGAAAGGATATTAGGTTTTCGTCTACTATCAATGTACTATGTTAATAAATGAAAATCGGAATCTCGGCACCCTTTTAATTCGTATAGGCTACCATTTTTTGTTTAAATACAAAATACCAAGGGTACTAAGATTTCAATTTTCATTTATTAAATGATTTTTTGAAAAATATGCAATCATTTTCTATAATATTCATGGAGAGCACGTTGAACAACAGAAACTGTCGGAGATTCAATTAATGAATTTCAATTCATTCTAAATTTTGTTCTCTTATTTTGGAATAGTCAATTTGAAATTTGAGGATATTTTAGTATTTGATGCATATAGTTAGAGATTTAGTTGATTAATGATAATTTATTTTAGTTGAATCTACATTTTAATATTTTTATTCAGAAATAGTTAATTACAACTGAGAATTATATTAAAAATACGTCAACCGATCTAAATACACCCAACAAAAGTTATTTTTCTTATAAATGTTTCTAAATTTTCAACTCCCAACTTCCTAACATTATAAATTGACTATTCAAAAATGAAAGATCGGAATTCAGATTTGAATAAGATTTATTGATTAAATTTACAACAATCTTGGTTGATCAAAGTCCTCAAAGTTTCTCAAGGTTACTTTAGGTGCCATAGAAAGAGTTTGAACCAATCCTCTAAAACTTTTACAAAAACATCCAGAGACCAAAGACTGGTGACAATCATTAAGCATGAGCATCCTCTATTTGACAGGCAAGATTGATCGTCCTATCCCATCACCATTGACACAAGAATCAACTATGAAAGGTACTGTTTGTTGTCGCTGGAAAAAATTAAAAATTTGAACCGATCCACATCGAAGGTCATAAGGGATCAAGCTAAGCCATGGGAGAGTCACAACTAATTGAAGATGATAACATCGGGTGGGAACTTTCACTTGACCCTGTCATTTAGTTCGGACACTAGATTGACAAACTTGATTAACCAACCACGATAAAAACTAAATCGTAAAATGTTACAAGTTTTAAGATGAAAGAGTGAACATCACCACAGTAAGTCAGTAAATTCGGAAGAAGTTCAAACCGATATCTAATTGTAGGAAATTGTTCTATATATGATGAATGATAAATGAAAAAGACGCTAATAGTATAGCAGCACTATTTCAAAGTTCCATATGTCCAATATGTCCTTGAAAAATAACTATAGAAGATATTATGAATGATCCATAGAAAACTCGCTAATAGCAGCTCTTATAACTAAATTATTTACTATATTTGTCATTTATTAGATGAGTAGATATAAGGATAAAAAACTCAAGTTCTCATAACTTATAACTAAAACGTCATCGATATATTTTCTTCCATTCTTCCATTAGTATCAATCACAATATTATGGGTAGCGAAATATAATAATTGTAAAGCTATACATATAAAAAATATACAGTAGCCTACAACCTACTACAAAAGGAAAGATTGGTAGTTGGATGGCCTATCAAGCTGAACGTCTGCTATTGGCCAGCACAAACCACTCCCACAATGGGCGGTTCAAAATACAAGCGTCATCTTAGCCAATAGCATTCACCGTCATTGATAGAAATCATTCAACCACCAATCGTATCGCTCGATCAATCAGTACTCTATCACACAATAAAACCAATCATAATTATCACAATTCATTCAATAATTTACAAAAGGAAATAAAAATCATGCCTAAAACTGTTCCTGAATATGTTATAGTCTGTCCAAGTGAAGAAGACATTCTGGTGGAATGGAAAAATGACTCAAGCTCGATCAATATTGATTTAAAATTAGAAATTTGGTCTCAAATTCTAGGAAACATTCTAATCTACAATCTGAAATCAAATTAATAATTATAAATTAATATTGACTAAGCTGGAGTCATTTTCCAATCTTGCCAGAATGTATTCTTTGTTTGGACAGTCTAAACTGCCGTATTAAATAAAATGATGCAGATTGAAAAGTAGCGCATTGAAATAGTTCTGATCTCAAATAGAAACGCGTGCAGCATTTATGAAGAAAACAAACTTTTACAAATAGAACAAATAGGTAGGTATTTTGAAAGTCCATAAATATCGTCCTCATTCAAATGCAATGAGTGTAATCTGAGAAACCAACATAAACTAAATGCGATTACCATAATTCGTGAAGAAACTGATACTTGGTAGGCGGAATAGATTATAGTATGAAGACATTCGAATTTGAATTTGAAATGTTTATGAAATGGCGCAGGTGGCAAGTGATATAGTCCGTCCAAGCAAAGAAGACCCTCTCACAAGATGAGAAAATGACTCCAGCTCGGCCAATATTGGTTTAAAAATTATTGATTTGGCCTCAAATCGTAGGAAACATTCTGATCTACAATTTAAGACCAAATAAATAATAATTGTTGAACCAGTATTGACCGAGCTGGAGTCATTTTCTCATCTTGCCAGAGGGTCTTCTCTGTTTGGACAGACTATACCCAACATAAGAAATCTGAATACGATTATCCGAGTTTGCTATAGCGTTTAGATATAGATACTACAAAAAATTCCCATTCAATATCTATGGTGAAGGGTACTGACTGAAAAGTGCTCCATTCCTTCCACAGGATCACAGATAAAGTCTGTCCAAGCAAAGAAGACATTCTGGCAAGTTGGGAAAATAACTCCAGCTTGGTCAATATTGGTTCAAAAATTATAAATTCAATCTCAAATTGTAGATCAGAATGTTTCCTACAATTTGAGACCAAATTCATAATTGTTGAACCAATATTCACCGAGCTGTCATTTTCTCGTCTTGTCAGAATGTCTTCTGTGCTTGGACAGACTATAATACAGTATCAAAATAAACTTCATTTTCTGATAGTCAGACGAGTAATCCGAAACCGTTACAACAGGAGTTAGATAAGCATCAATGTGGGTGAACTCCGGAATCTTCATTCCCATAAAGATTCAGATTCTGCATCTAGAAGATGATTACAGTAACTGAAACAGTTATGAATCTGTGTTTTGGAGCGTACTTTGAATTGATTGGTTGCTATACAATCTCCAGATAGAGATGAGAAAGATTACAAGCAATCCACATTGAGAAGGATGGAGAATCAATCACAATATTCAAAGTAACATGTGAATTATAGCAAATATTTTTTTTTTCAAAAACTGTTTGAAATCATAAGTTTCACGATTTCATTCATATTTGGATGTTGTACATTTAACTGTAACAATATTAACTTATCTATAACTATAACTATGACAAGTATGGATCTTGAAGGATCTTCATTTCTGAACACTCTTTATCTAGTAGAAAAGTAATATACTTTATGAAGTAATGGTAATAAGACCTGTTTTATTTATTTTCGAGAATATTACATACTGAAGAATCTTAACCTGGAAATGATACGACAATAAATAATGATAATATCTTTGAATTTTACAGTCTGTGAGCATTTCTGGACAACATTTAATACCGAAAACATTGACGCCATTCCAAAGCAACCCTGATTTCTCAATTTCTGACTAACGTATCAATATCGCACATGTCTGCATACTGGCACACATTCAACAACATAAATGTTCAACAGAGTAATATTATTTACGATTCAGGTCACAATGTGACACCTATAAAACCTCTACTGTTCAATGAAAGTCCGTATTGGAGCATAAATCTCAAACCATATTTGGCCATTTGAGATTGCTAATACTGTAAATCTCAAAAACAATTTGGATATTAGAACTAAAAAATCAAAATCTCTTTCATCCCACATACAGTACATGATAGAGAATATATATATATATTAGTATTATTTACTAATAATGCAATCTTATAAAATACAGTACTCAACAGAATATTATTCATAAATAAGAGGAATGAGCCTAAATGGGCATATTGTTACCTGAGTGTAATCTCAAATAATATTTTCAATAACTGCAAATGATGGTTATATTTAAAAAGGAAAGGAAGTTCCAAAACTCAAAAAACTTCGACAGGAAATACAATATTGTATACTAAAATATTTTTTAGAAAGTTGGGGTCAAACTACGTACTTACGAACAGTTTTAACGGAAGTTCAGTAAACCAACAGGTAATTAATTAGTAACCATTGTTAAATCTTTAGACCGCCTCGAAGAAAATCTTAAAACGTAAAGCTGGTAGTATAATCAAAGAGGATTAAGGATAAAGATCACGTGGTGAAAGTGCGTGTATGCGTGTTAACTATCTGAAAACAATTTAATTAGTTATTTAAAACATACTCGTTACGCCCTGTTGACCACACTAAACAAGAATACTTAAATGTGATAAACACCACTGTTATCTTAATATGCCATTAGGATTAGACCACACATTCACCACTATTGTACAGCTTCTTACCCGGTACTACCTTACTACAGCTATCTTATAATACCTACTCAACACCTTCTGTAGCCAACATAAGTATCATAGAACATGAGTATAAGTATTCTGTCCAAGCAAGGAAGACATTCTGGAAGGATGGGAAAATGACTCTAGCTCGGTCAATATTGGTTCAAAAATTATAAATTTGCTCTCAAATTGTAGAAAACATTCTGATCTAAAATCTGAGACCAGATTCATAATTTTTCGACCAATATTGGCTAAGCTGGAGTCATTCTCTCATCTTGCCAGAATGTCTTCTTTGCTTGGACAGACTGCATCATTAGTTGTACCTATATTAGCATGATACTTCCATTTCCTTTCAACGTTCAATTGACTCTTCAGATCTTTTATGTAATATTCACCATTTACGAACCATTTATATCACCATTAACAGTTTACATTGAAACTTTCACACGTCCAAATGCCATCTACATCTAGAATTGTCGTGCTCAGAGCTACCAGTTTATATATGTATTGTTTGAATGGTTCAATTTTTTTGCATTGAATGTGAGTACTGAGAGGTCATTCTAGAAATGGAAGCTACTGTGTTCAGTGGTAGTTCGCACTAGTTGAGTAGATACGCAGTTACTATACAATTTACATTGTAACGGCGTGTCTTCTCAGCTTACGCAAACGATGGGAGGTGTTGTAACATGATAATCTCCTTGTGACACTTGAATTCAATTGCATTTGCGAAAATATTACGCAAGTACAGGTCACAAAAAACAGGTCAGGAATAATGGCATATCGTGTAACATTGGAGAATCATTCAGATAGAACTGTTTCGAGAAGTTCAGAGAGAACACACACCAGTGACTTCAATGATAATTCTCGAGAGAAATTGATACTGATATTCAGTTACATGAATACAACTATACAAGCTCCAACTATATAGATAAAATTACAAGCTATAATTTACCAACTATAATACAACTATACAAGTTCCAATAAGCATAACCAGTAGAGTATCAATATTGTATTTGGTATGAAAAAGGAATTTTATTCAATGTATAATATAATCATAAACAGAAAATGAATTTGTTATTGTAGGCTAGCTAGAATATGGATTTTTTCATGAGGAACATAATTTGAAATAATTACTGAGATTTATAATTCCAGAAGATTTTTATGCAACACCATACCGTGCACAACTTCAACGGAATTCTTATTTTTCTAGGCAAAAGAGGTTTGTACTGTAGTAGCCACCTTCTAAGTTCTCACCAAGTTAGAAAAAAATTGAGAATTCGCACTAATAAATAGGAAAAAGGATTTAAAAAAAATCTATAAGGTAAGTTGGAGCACGACCATATTAAGGACCCATAATCTTTTTCATTTAATTCGTCTAGAGCTCTAGAATATTCGTCTAAAGAACATGAAATAGTAAATTAATATCATACATATTACAAGTAACTCTTCATTCATAGCAGCAAACTAGAAAATTCTCAATAAGGTAACTGATTTTTAATGTATATAGATTGAATGTAATAACATGTAGAATATAAATTACATGAGACTTTCATTATTACAACAATCTGAATAATAATAATAATACGAGCAGCTAATAATCAGAGAGTAATATGTGGAACACAAATTATACTATTGTCACTGTTAAAAATTTAGTCAAATGTGATGTGAAACCAATAATAGGGTTTTATGTATATTGTATACTGCAGTGACACCAATAGTTTTGATGCATAATAAGGCAATAATAATAAGTTCCAACGTTCAATATAATGCTGAGTACCACTTTAGAACTATTGTCTGGTCGAGCAAAGAAGACATTCTGGCAAGATGAGAAAAAGACTTCAGCTCGGTCAATATTGGTTCAAAAATAGAAAATCTAGTCTCAAATTGTAGGAAACATTCTGATCTAGAATTAAAGACCATATTAATAATTTATGAAACAATATTGATCGAGCTGGGTAATTTTCCCATTTTGCCAGAATGTCTTCTTTGCTTGGACAAACTATACTTTATCGACCAAGAAATCTGCATTTGAAAGCTTAACCTAAAACAAATTTCCATCCTAGCACGTGTGGGTGATATGTTCCATAATGGATGGGCGATCGTTACTCGTTAGCCATATGGGTGATGGCGTGTTTGGAATTTGTGACCATGGTAAATTGTAAATGGTAAATGAATGGTAAAGAGCGCCGCTTGTCATTGGTAGGCAGTGTGGACCCAACACTCGTAATTACGCGCCATTCACGTTTACAACACGATCCATGTTATACAAAACGCCTTATGAATCCTGAACAGGGAACAGGCAATAAACTATCGGAACTGAATATGAACTGGAAATGAAGTTTGACTTTTTACAGCTTCTAAACATAGCTTCGCCATTAGAAGAATAGCTCCTAGATCCATGATACAGAATTAAAAAGTAATCATTTGTTTCATTTAAAAAACTATAAGATTTTCGTTTCAGTTTAAATTAATCATCTATTTTATTTACTACTAATCTACTTTTCATTGCAGATGAGGTTATATTTTAAAAAGGTTCTATTTACTTCAAAGTTCTATTTTCCGGTAAAAGATTAGAGAAGATTTAACCAAATAAATCTAAAACCATTAATTATTCTACTCAATTTTATTAATCATCTATTCCATTTAATACTCATCCACTTTTTATTACAGATATTTTTTGTTCAATAACCAGTACTGTATTGCTGTATTTTGTGATCAGAATATTATATAAAGTCAAAAATTTAGGAAGAAACAACTAATCGGTGGAATGAATTTTGTACTTTATGTTAAGAAGCAGCGGGGAAAATTATTAATACTTCAAATAATTATATTGCTTGTTATGGAAAACCACAATTCACAAGCTCTTAAAGAAACGCTCAGATGAAACCGTTTTTTTATCAAATATTTCTTAAATATGATCATCCTCTTTTCGATTCAGAAAAAAAAACTTTTTCCGAGATGAACTTCGCGATGAAGTACTGCAGTAATAATCAGAGGATTGACATTTTTTGAATCCCCATTGAGAATGTATGTTGTATGGTACACGTAGGACATGATACTGTCCAAGATAATAAGGTAGTAGATGAAGACTTGAAGAGAAGAATGAACCAAACAACAGGGATGACAGCAGATGGAGCAAACGCGTGGATTCATCAATCTACCGTTATTAGCCTATAAAAGTTGAAGAGAACAATGCTGTCTATCATTTCGGTTGAACTTTCCAACAAAAGAGTTTATGCTGCTCCATATTGAGACGTTAGGCTGGTTGGTAGTAACGGCTTTCCAGAGGAAATAACCGAAGGCAAAAAGCATGGAATGCCTTTTCAACAAGATTATGCAGATAGAAAAATGGAATAAATTCGTTACATCATACAATACTGTAGGCTGTGATAAAATAATTTCATAAGTACTTGTGAAATATTCAGGAGTATGTATGGGGAACTAAAAAATTATTGATAAACTTTTGATAAGAGAATTATAAATATTAAATATACAGCTTGTATATAATAAATAATACTACTACAACTTCTAAATAAGAATGAAATTGATTCTATTCTCATTATGAATTGTTGTTATCTGTCACAATATTTATTGAGGTGAGGTTGGAGCAAGAAACAAGAGCAAAAGAATTCAACCCAATGAACATAATTGAATCCCAATGAGATCAGTCACGACAAATCAGAGATTATGAAATATTACAAAATCTGTAACGTTCCATTGGAAATGATTAGATGCAAACGATGAGGAAGTTGAATAATTCAGCCAGAAGATCGCAAAATCATAAGAATTACAATGAGAGCTCACGTGGGATGATATTTTTCTGACCTATTCTACTACTAAGAAATATTGAATTGTAAATTTAATACTAAAAAAAATATTCTTATGAGAGAAATGATAATGATAATTATCTCAATATGATAGGAAATGATAATGACATGTTGACCTTTGATCTTTTATCTATTGATCTTTAATCTTTCATCTATTGATCATTTGATCAAAGATCATTTGATCTAAGATCAAGGATAAAAAATCAAAGATCATTAGATAAAAAATCAAAGAGCAATGATCAAAGATCAATGATCAGAAATCATTTGATCAGAGAACATGATCAAAAATCATTTTATATGAGATCAATGATCAAAGATTATTAGATCAAAGATCAATAGGCAATGATCAAAGATCAGAGAATTGATCAGAGATCATTTGCTCAAAGATCATTTGATCAGAGATCAATGATCAAAGATAATTTGATCAGAGATCATTTGATAAAAAATCATTTGATCAAAGATCAATGATCAATGATAAAAGATCAGAGATCAGTTGATCAAAGATCAAATATCATTTGATCGGAGATCAATGATAAAATATCGAAGATCAAATATCATTTGATCAAAGATAAAAGATAGAAATGATTAAGATGAGAGAAGAGGAAGAGAGAAGGCTGAGAGAGTAAGTGAGAGAGCATGAGAAAAAGAGAAATAGATGGCTTCTGTTTCTGGAATAATCACTAAAGCGATCTAATCCAATGTCTAATGATCACTGTAGAGTGGAGTAGACCTCTTGCTCTCAAATTTATTGACCCACTTTCAAAAAGCACCACATTGATTAGATTAGATCATCAAATTAATGATCTATGCATCTACCTACACTGAACCTAAAATCATCCTCAATTAGAATCCAGTAAATTATAATATGAAAAATTTCATGGGGCACGAGTATTTGAGTGTATTGGCAGTTGCAAAATTTGGGCTGTTGACAAATGAATTTCAATATTGCTCGACTCTGTCAGGACAGCCTGATAGCTGTCTGAAAGATCGAAACGGTTAGCTGAGGCTGTTCTCGACTCGATAAGCTCTTGTAGACCGCTTGCCGACTGTTTTAACAAAGCTGAGCATTGATCTTGATCTTGTAAAATCTTCATTCGGCTCCTGAATATGTAAACTAATGAGGATATTTCATAGGAATAAGAGCTGGAAAATAGAGCGAAAAACTGATTCAAACGAAAAACAGAGATCGTAAAAAAGTTGTTGAACCGCAAGATATGAACAATTTGAACAATGAAGAATAAGAAGGCAATCACGACTGTAAGAGTGTAGTAAGAGTGACACGAGATAGAACATTTTTGTACAAAATTTAGCCTATAACAAACTTACATAATCCAGTAGTTGTCAATTTGTGAGATGTAGGACATCTCTGTTTACAAATTTGTAGTATAAACTATGTTATGGATGGTCGTTACAAAGTTTATTTCAATTACTTTAGTAAATGTACTTTTACTTATAAACGTTTATTATACTTTTGTATGGTGCAATCATCGAATCCTAGCCCAGTATTCCAGATAAAAGGGATATAAGGAAATGCAGTTGTGTCCAGTACAATCAAATAGAAACATTAAAAATTAATGACGGTACTAATTCGACTAATAGAAGTTTGCTTATGGTTAAAGCTATGGAGACTGTATAATCGTATACAGTCTCCATAGTTCCAACAACAGATGAAGAACATAAGAGAAGAGAAATTAACTTTAGAAGTAATAAAATAAAACTTAAACCCTTTGAACTGGAACGTTGAATCTGGAAAAGTTAATGTGTAGTAAAACTAAAATCCAAGGAAAATTGAGTAGACAGACAGGGAGAGTTGGGTGAGTTGAACGGATAGATTAAGTTTTAATGGATGGATAAAATTCAAAAGTGCATCAATAAAAGGGAATGTGGATTAACTAATGCGTTAGTGATGTAATTTAATATATTATAGTAAAAAAGCTTCATAGGCACAACTATAATCTTAAGAAAAAAATGCTTGATGAGAATAACGAATTAAATGTATATGGATTAAGTTTATGAAGATGTATTCTCGTACAAAAAAATTCTCATGTAAATAAGAATCCATACATCAAGTGAGGAGGAGGAGGAGGATTAATTTTTACCAAAATTTAACTTTGAAATATCTTCAATTTGTCATTTATTGTCAATCCACGAATCTAGGTATTGCAGCAAAAATATATCAATCTCAAAAGCAGATGAAAGTTACTCTCGAGGAATTAATCAATCATTTTTTTAATACTCGAACGAAATTTATCCAGTGACTGATAGCATAGACCAAGTCAATAGGTCAAGGGTGATAGGAAAAATTTGCAACTTAAAATCAATTCAATATAAAAAATGAATGTCCTTTATTGGGCTCCTCTACTGAAAAAGCCGTAGTATTAATGAGATAACGGTACACAATAATAACATTTTTAATACCTAAATACAATAATGAAATCTTCAAGAGAAAGGCATACAAATAAATATAACATCTATGAAACAATGACTCTCTACAGGAACTATGCTGAAAACACAGCAGAGGACATAAATAAGTAGTAAAATTTCTACAGGAACTTAGTTGAAAATACATTGCAGGAAGGAAAAGTGAACCATGCACGCTTGTGGAGCGTGCTCCACCTCCCCGAGATAACAGTAGAACAACAAATGAAGCACAGAGAAGCGATTTGTTGTCGTTGACATGTGCCTATTCCGCAACAACCCTACAACTATAACTATAGTTCTACTTCTATAGATCGTGTTCACGAGCTACCATGTTCCCAGCATATGGTGCACCTTCAACATATTCACTTTTCCTAACTTTCTCAACGAAAAATACACCAAATCGATTGAACTTCGTGCTTGACTTGGGGAAAGGGAACAATAAATAAAGCTTTTTAACACTTTTTCAAACGGAAAACATGAATATTCCTAGCCAATCACGAGATGTATAGAATATACTCATTGAGAATAGAACTGTTCTATAGTACAGACCTGATAGTGATTATCATGTTTATTAGCATAGTTATTCCATAGCTATTCTATTTTCACTGGATATACTAGTATGGGGAGTATGAAAAAATAGTAGTATGCAGAAGTACAATAGAATGTATAATAGGAGTATGTAATAGTAGTAGCCTATTAAATTAAATCGAATAAAGATGAACATAGAAGATTAGAATCGGAATTTGTTATTTACTTTTTTTAGAATACTAAAAATTAGGGCAAATCTATCAATTGTTAATTTCATAATTCTGAGTCGAAAATCACAGATGACCGACCATTTCATTATGATTATATTTAACTTTGAGTTCCTATAGGGCAAGTTCTCACCATGAAACTAATTTAATTGCTACTCAATTCGAGATTATTTTTTAGCCATTACATATCCACTTTTGAACTAGCAAAAACAGTTGAAAACAATAATAATCGAAATCAGTATAAATTTCCAGAACAATGAAGTCTATTAGAGTGTAGTACAAGGCTAGGTTATCCTATATAGTTTTCTCCAGTAAGAAGAAAACTCAAGGTACTTGCTTAATTTTTAGATAGTAATAATAATTCATTATTCTTTTAAATCAAGTAATGTTTTGTGATCTGGAGAAAAGAACTGATTTTGAATTTGAACACAGACAGAGACAGTAGTTGAAAAGTGATGTAAATAAGTTGCATGATTCTCATGAGTTCACAATACAGCAAATTGAAATCAAGATAAATCTCAGTTACCTCGGAGTACTTACTCAGAACCTCGAGTAAGGAGAATAAATTTTATTCTCAGTGCTTCTAATCAAAACACACATATATAAACAATACCAACAACCATTCCGAGAAGGATGATAATTTGGTATGAACCATCCCTATCTCTATGGTTTCGAACAATAATTCTCCTTATTATAGGCTCAATCTTCTAGTACAGCCGTTCATTATCACCTCTTGTGCTATAATCAAACCGCTGACTCAATATTAGTCTGTCCAACCAAAGAAGACTTACTGGCAAGATGGGTAAGCGACTCCAGCTCGGTCAATTTTGGTTCAACAGTTTTCAATTTGGTCTCAAATTGTAGGGAACATTCTGAACTACAATTTTAGACCAAATTTGTGATATTCGAACCAATATTGACTAAGATAGTCATTTTCCCATATTGCCAGAATGTCTTCTGCGCTTGAACAAACTATACTCGAGGCGTTGATGCTATCTGTGAGAACGGTCAAGTCCCCTGTTCCCCTTGGAAATGAATCAAATTAACAGTATACGATCATTGTACCCAACTAATACTACAATCAGTGGAAAGGGGGTTGACTAATGACGCCTAGAAATAAAATAAAGTACCGTTAAAGTCTGTCCAAGCTAAGAAGACACTCTGGCAAGATAGGAAAATGTCTCCAGCTCAGCCGATATCAGTTCTAAAATTATAAATTTGGTCTCGAATTGTAGATCAGAATGTTTCCTACAAGTTGAGACGAAATTTATAAATTTTGAACAAATATTGACCGAGCTGTAGTCATTTTCCCATCGTGCCAGAGTATCTTCTTTGCTTGGACAGACTATAGCTAGGTTGGTGTATAAAAATCAAAAGATAAAGAAATGGAGAATGAGAATAAGAGAAACAGTGATAAGACAGAAAGAAAAGGAGTGAGAAATAGAGAGAGAGAGAGGAGAGAGACAATTGTCAGACAACAATGGGAGTCGGTGTCTTTGTAAGAAGATTACGAATAGAACAGAATCCCTATCTCATGGTTGGACCTCCCAAGGACAAACAAACTTGTTCCAACACCTTTCAAATCAATTCAATTCATTTGAGCATGAACTTTATTTTGTAAGCACTGTTAATTGTGTATTAATTTCACTTGTTATTAGACGAAATTATGGATAGTGAACGCTACATGGTAAAGAGTAAAGTTGTCCATTAGTGTGTTAATTTATGCACAGTGGCTCATTCACTCATTCAAATATTTAAGGATAGTTTAATCTGATGTACGGTACCCATTGACAGTGAAAGTGTGTTGAAAAGTACTCGCTTTTGAAAGAGCTCGCTTTACTTCATTCGTATGGAAATGGATTGCCTGATAAAAGCTGGAGTGATACTTTACTGGTAACATAATTATAACATTAAACTTTGAAACTGTCGTGGTCCCTGTATTTTGAAGGAAAGATGAGGAATTATAAGCCTACAGTACAGTGTAAGAAATATTATAAATTATTAAATATTAATATTATATAATAATATTTATAAATATGATATGAATATTTATTTATAAATATATTAAATACCAATGAGCCTCATTTTCAACAAGAATAACTAAAAAGATAGTTTGTAGTTATCAAAATAATTCGATGCGAATATAACAAATAGATTTTGCTACATAGGTAGGTACCTGTAAAGATAAAGGCACCTTGATTGAAAATTGATAATATTTGTCATAAAACTCATTGCACCTATTGTCACATACACAACGATAATATGCATTGCCTGCGTCACAATGAATAAGTGCTCTCATACACTTTAGAATTGTGAATACATAATAAAATAAGCATTAATAAATAAAATGAAAAAATCAAATACCCTTTTTGAAAACTTCAAAGTATTATTTTTCACAATTAAAAAAGGGTATTTGTTTTTTTCATTTTATTTATCAATTATTTTAAAAAGCCCTAAGTTTGAAGTTCAATTTTCAAAATAAGCAGTACAGCATTGGTGGTGAAGTCCAAAATTCTTATCATTTGTCGTCAATTTTTATAATGAAAGAGAGTGGTTGAAAGAGTAGATTCAACACTATCACACATAATAACAATGACAATATCAAGTAAAAAATATACTATTAGAATCATTATTAATTTCACCCAACACAAATCTCTTGAATTATAAAACAATTTCAGTTGTGATAATGGAATACCATTTTTAATCCACTATATTTCTTAGCAAACTTAAACAGCTACACCATCACATATACCAACCATAATAATTCATCCATAGATGTAGAAGTCAAACTAGAAATATTAAAGAACTTAGTGGAAATCAATTCAATAAATCTTGACAATTTATTATGACAGCAATGAAAGCCAACAACAAACATTTTTCGGCGCCAACAGCTTTCTCACCAATAGTAAACCTAATACGTCGTGCGCCGACATTAATCCTATATTTAATTGATGTAACTCCCGACTTGGCGTAACACGTATAAGATAGGGAATACAATATACTTCGATTCGGAAGTTACATGGAATAGAGTTTAGCTGAAATCTATCATTTATTTGATGGAAATTCTGGCTTGGTGTAGCACGTACAAGATTGGAAATACAATATACTTTGAATCGGAAGTTACATGGGATAGAGTATAGTTGAAATCCTAACATACATGGACAGCAGTTATTGAGGCAAGCGATAAACCATCCAGCCATCATCATCAGTCATCCAAGAATCGTCCAAATGTTTCAAACCAATTAAAGAAGACATTCTGACAAGTTGGGGAAAAGACTGCAGCTCGATCGATATTGGTTCAAAAATTATAAATTTGGTCTTCAAGTTAAGGAAACAATGTAATCTACAATTTGAGACCAAATTTAAAATTTTTCAACCAATATTGACCGAGCTGCAGTCATTTTCACATCTTGCTACGATGTTTTCTTTGCTTGGACAGATTATACAAACCAAAGAAGGAAAGTCCACACACCACACACCCACTGACTATCCCACATTTAGCAGAAACCATCAAACCTGGCGGTTGACAAATTATTGTTTTCAATGCTCAACTCTGTCAGGACAGTCTGAGATCGGTCTGCAAAAGCGTATCATGTGGAAAGCGACCCAAACTTGACGGTTCCGCTCTCGTGGGCCGCTTTTAGACTGTCCTGAAAGAGCTATCACGAATAAAAGACACTCGTAAACCGCCAGTTTTTCTGGAGTGTACTCTATCATTCACTAGGGAAGATTAAAAGAGGGGAGGAGAGATTACACTCTCATCATGCTCTTAGCTGGGAACTGGGAACAATAATATATTGACATCCTCCATAATCTACAACTCTGAAGTTTGTGTCTAACATGATATATAAAACCGGAACAATAATGTCTAGAACTACACCAGTATCCAATCCAAAAAAATTATTTGAATGATTTACTCTCACTCATTGCTATGAATAATCTTACACTCAATGGCTTACTTTCAATAATATTCATAGAACTGATCAGGTCGAGCAATTCTGACTAATCAGTAATCAGGTCGAGCAAAGAAGACATTCTGGCAAGGTGGGAAAATGACTCCAGTTCGGTCAAAATGGTTTATTCAAACAATTATAAATTTGGTCTCACATTGTAGAGCAGAATGTTTACTACAATTTGAGACCAAATTTATAATTTTTGAACCAATATTGAACGTGCTGGAGTCATATTCCCATTTTGCCAGAATGTCTTCTTTGCTCGACCAGACTATACTATCTATTATATACACAGCTATACAGTTTGTGACTTGTACGAAGTATGGGTGTGACTGTTGAACTAAACTACTGAAAAACACAACAAAAGTGCGCAAAAATGCCAGTACTTTATCCATGTTTGAATATTAAGTAATTTGTGATTGAATCAAAGTGATTAATACTTATTAGTCTTGAAGCTACAGTGAGTTACGTTTAGTTGAGCTAATCAACTACAACTAGCGTTTCCAATACCGTACCTGTTTTTAACAGATTTCCACTAAAAATATCAACTATTATTTTTTATAGATTACAAGGACTTGTAACACGTTATTTGTTGTTTTCATAGCACATATAACAAGATTACCACACCATTCAATTGTATTAGGGAAGATTTTCCTCCAGTTATTGAGTTCAAATAAAGTTCGTTCATAAATGAAAAGACAAGATGTTGTCAAACCACTGATTTATTAGAAAATCGAGATATCACTTTCGGTTGTTCCACCATTATCAATCTCTGGTAAACTGATTCCGGATTATCTCGATTTTCTAATAAATCAGTGGTTTGACAACATCTTGTCTTTTCATTTATTATGGATAACTACCACAATATCAATATCACAACTACTCAAAAAGTTCGTTCAAAGATCTAGGTTCTTCTACAAGAAAAACTTACCATAATGTTTTACAACTTCTTTCCCACTGTTCCTGTTTATCACCTTATCGTTGAACTATGTATTTTTTTAATTATATTTTCGAGCCTAATTGGAATGAACTGTTTGCTTGTATATTAAACACACCACTAATATTCGTCACGAACAGAGCCTGCTTTGTTACACCACAAACAAGCATTAGTTCCAGGCTTGGATGCTTCACCATAGAAGCTTCGTTGATTGGTTCCACCGGAGAACACTAATTTTCGAGCCTCGCCTTTTCAAATAAAAATCTTAACACAAACTTCCAAAGTTAACAATGAATACTTGAGTTGGATACTTCCAACCAACTTGATTCAAACAAGTAATTAATAGTTAGTATCTAGTATCTTATTAATATTTTTTTATTTATTCTTATTAATTATTTATTTATTTTTCTATTAAATATAATTATTATTTATTTATTGATTAATAATAGTATCTAGATACTCCTTGTATGTTGAAAATGTGGCTCACTGCCCCGAAAAACATCGACATCATGATCGATGTAAAAATGAACGATGATCGATGTAAAATAACGTAACTTATTATAATATTATCATCAACAGTTCAAGTAGGATGCAGAAAACAGAAAAAAATAAAATATATTAAAGATTTTCTGTTTCCATATTTCATTGAACCAAAGTTGTGCACTTCAAAGAAGTTGGTATATTTTGTTCTCCCAAGCAGTACTGTACCAAACCATATTTTTGTTAATGGTATGGTATGTCTACTTCTACCAACTTTTCACACACTTGTCAGATCAGATATCCAGTTGAAAAAGCTATAATCAAAACAAAACACTCCCTTAGAATCCCTAATTTATCAACTTTAAATGCAAAAAATATTCGTTTCAAATCATGATCAGCATGAAATGACATGTAGTGAGAGATTGATGATGAAACTCTGAAGCTTTGCTTGCTGAGGGCAATCTTATAATGATAGAGTACTCAAAAATTACATTCAAACCCAAAACGTCGACCACAAAATCAACATCTGGAGGCGGCAAATTCAAATTAAAAACCCGCAAATTCAATCAACGAATAATATTAACATTAAAATTTGGATTGAGGTCAGTTGTTATACCAGGGATCAAGCAATGACAGGTACCGCTAAGCTAAGGATGACTCAATTTTATGACTCTTGAATTGAAATCATCTTCTAAATTTGAATAGAATTACAAAAAGTGGGTCGTATCACACCCACTGTTATCCATAAGCAGAATTAAGCGAGGCGTTCTTTTAATAGTCTGATAGTGATGTAAATATTTTCAAAGATCTTAGTGTTGGATTAGTTTGTATGTTATCATGGATAAATGATCACGATTATTCAAATAGAAAAAGGCGAAGCGTATATTTCTTCTGACGAAAATAGTTGTTCTCAAACACGTAGTTATTGATTTTTATATGATATCATAGAATAATTATCACGATTCTATCACTTCTCCAGTGATTATCATTAAATCCAGCCTCATTACATGATAACTCATACATGATTATTTATAAACTTTGACCTCATCTTCAAATAATAATCTGTATCAAGGACTTCGCTCATTCATTAAAAAACCCTGAATCCTAGTTTTATGATTGATTTCTATGCCATTTCAAGCCAATAAAACTGTGGTAGTCCATGTATAATGGATTAATGTAAAAGAAGAATGATAATCTTGCAGAATTCGATCATGACATTTTTTGGAATACAGTGAGACATTTCACTCCTCAACTAATATTAATATCCGCATTGAGATTGCAGGCTCGAACGTACAATTTGCATATACGTATAATAATTTCAATCAACAAGTAAACAATCTAGATCTCGACCATTACTGAATATTCTGATAGATCGAACAGAATAACTGAATTTACTTGATTATAAACTGAACTGATGAAAAACCAGAAGACTAGCTAACCAGTATAGAATGGACCAAGTAGAACACATCCTAGTTTATTTAACCATACACCCAAACCTAGTATCAATTTCTAGCCAAGCAGGATAGGATAAGCCAAGTGGAACACATACAAGTTGGAGTAACCATACACCAAACTTAAATTATTAGCATTGGCTGAAACTCACTAAATCCAGTCATACACTTTATATAACTGCAATTAAATAAAAAGGGCAGATATAGTATGTCCAAGCAAAGAAGACATTCTGGCAAGATGGGAAAATGACTCTACCTCGAAAAATATTAGTTAATAAATTATAAATTTGGTTTCAAATTGTAGACCAGATTTTCATCTACAGTTTGAAACCAAATTTACAATTTTTGAACCAATATTGGCCGAGCTGGATTCATTTTCTCATCTTGTCAGGATGTCTTCTTTGTTTGGACAGACTATACTGATATGTGTGTGATTGTGTCAGTGAAACAGAAACTCAAATCACGTTTTGAGACCATACAAGTACCGGTTAGACCTTCGTATAGTCTGGTCGAAAAAAGAAGACATTCTGGCAAATTGGGAAACTGACTGTAGCTCAGTAAATATTGATTTAAGCATAATTAATTTGGTCTCAAATTGTATAGCACAATATTTCCTACATTTTGAGACCAAATTTATTATTTTTAAACCAATATTGATCGAGCTGGTTTCATTTTCCCATCTTGCCAGAATGTCTTCTCTGCTTGAACAAACTATAGAAGATAGAGCCGGCACAACATTTCTACAGGTGTGACTGGAAATAAGATTGAAACCAGTTCCAGAATAGCCGAATAAAAATTGTGTTTGGCAGAAAGTAAGCAAGTTATCCACAAACAAACTAATCGACACACTGAATTAACAGCCGAATAAAATCTCACCGAGAAATCATCATCAAAAGATTTATCAAAGATTTTATCGAATACTCTCTCGATTGAGGTTGGATTTCAAACAAGTTATATTTTACAAAAAATGAAAACATTTCCACTCTTGTACTGTGAATTGCTAGCATTTATTCAGATACGGTATTTAAATGAAAAGTCATAGTAATAATTTAATAAGATTTTCAATTATTATGGCTTTTATTGTAGATTTGAATTGAAAATGTTACAGCAGTTGGTGTACTTCAATATCTAATAATCCTTCCATCAATGATAAATCAGTTCGTGTCGAGTGTAACCTACAAATCTCTTTTAAGGAACCATCACAATATTTGGGGTTTCATGTATTCACAATCCACAATGGTAATCTCAGTAGCTAAAATTATAATGTATTATATTGAATAATAATTATCAATATGAGAATCAGGGATAGAATCTTTACTATAACTCTACAACTAATTATATATATACACTATATTGATATTAAAATGATATTAAATGAAGTTTTTTTAGTCCAATAGAGGAACAAAAGATTCAATCCATCCTGGAACTGATAAGAGGAAAAAAAGGCTGTATTGTATTATATACTGTATACAGTATTATCAATACTGTATTGATAACATGACACTGAATTGAGGAGAGAACGAGTTACAATTGCAGGCTAGATCTAGATTAAGGAACCAGAGAATTGATTTTCAATACTGTAGTTACATAAACACTTGCTCACTGCTGGTTGATGGTGAGATATTTTGGTTGCTGAGTCACTCCTAAAGCGGCCATCTAATGAGAGCTACAGTACGTAATGATGATTACTGCTAGTAATGACCCTAATCGATCACCGAATCAGGTATAGTCTGGCCGAACAAAGAAGACATTCTGGCAAGGTGGAAGGAAGACACCAGCTCGGTCAATAATGGTTCAAAAATTATGAATTTGGTCTCAAATTGTAGAAAAGGATGTTTTATATAATTTGAGACCAAATTTATAATTATCCAACCAATATTTACCGAGAAAGAGTAATTTTCCCATCTTTCCAGAATGTCTTCTTTGACTATACCTAACTATGACTACGCCTTTTTGTTGACCAACTCCAATAGTAGTGGGTTGGGCTCTCAGGAAACACACGCAATAACGAATCAGGTAACATTGGACATCACGAATTTTAAATTATAATCATATTGAAAATCATATGATGGAAAGGATGACATTATAAAACAATAATGTTAAAACTTTAAAAAATTATAATCAAAGTGTCCTTTTTTAAAGAAATATTTTTATTTTACACTACATGTTTCGGTAGTGTAAAAAAATTTTTTTTTTAAATATTAAAAATTTTGAAAAAAGGGTACTCTGATTGTTATTTTTCAAAGTTTTAACGAATACAGTAGCCCTAAGAGGAAATAAGTATTGGAGAATAATGTTGTATGTTACAGAATATTTTACTGATTTATCCTAAAATGATTGAAATTTTGTATCATGTTTCTTTATTGAGAGAATCTATCCTTCACAATTCAACACATTATGCGGTATTTTGAAAGATCTAAAAATAACAATTAAAACTCGAATTCCTAGCAAGTGATTATATAACAAAATACCTGATTATATTTAGTAGAAAATTCTAGTATAAGAATGAAGATTACTAAATAATTAGATGAATTTGGATCAATTCAAACTTTTTCTACATTACATGTTTCAATTGTCAACAACTATAACAAATTTGTCATAATATTCATTGGTCAGAAGGGATGAGATAGTAGCAGTACATAATATTGCATCACTAAAAAATCGTCAGAAATAACATTCCAACAGTGAACATTCCACAATTTGTTATAAGTATTGAAAACCTCACATTAGTCTACTATAGAAAATGTTTTTAAATCGATCGCCATCCATTTCCATTGACATCACATCCTAGAAGCCCAAATTTCGAAAACTATTCAATGATAATAAAATCATTTCAACAACACTAGAACACCGCCAGAAACAAGATTCCAACAGTAAAGATTTCACAACTATAAGTGAAGAACTAATTGAACAATCAACACAGATCCGAAGAGAGTGGTCAATCTGTCTATGAACAGACAGACAGATGACGAGCTTGAACTTGCGTCCATTAAAAAAATAGATCAAGATCAGTGAAGGTTGTTATGTGGGCTGATAAAAGAGAAAGAACCTCTCTTTATTACGGGAGAGCGCTATAGTGTGTCCAAGCAAAGAAGACATTCTGGCAAGATGGAAAAATGACTCCAGCTCGATAAATATTGGTTCAAAAAATATGAATTTGCTCTCAAATTGTAGATTAGAATGTTATCTACAATTTGAGATCAAATTTATAAATTTTGAGACAATTTTGACCGAGCTGGAGTCATTTCCCCATCTTGCCAGAATGACTTCTTTGCTTGGACAGACTATATTTGACGCTAAAATAACAAGCGTCATCACTCCAGAGCTCCTCCATTAGCTTCGATGGAGATTGATGGAGTGGAAGCTAAGAAATTTAATTTTGACCGATTCATCGAAGTGGACAGATTTTCGATCAAGGGCGTTCGGTGAAAGGGTCCTTTCGGTGATGAATTAAAAGAAAGAATCAATTTTCAAAACTAATGCGCTAGGCAGGTGGCAAGCGGCCATAAGTAATTTATTGGGCTGAAAGGTGAAAATGTAAAAGTACCTAATCGATTTTTGATGGGTTAACATGAAAGCTTAAACTACCAAGGCGTCACCTGCATACCAAAGGTACTTAAAAGAGGTGTAAAATCAATGTTAAATGATCGATTTGTATTCGAAACGAGTACTAAACTTATTAGTTTGGAAGCATTTTCATTGAGTTATTTATAGGTGTAGTTCTTCAACTTTTGTATTAAATGATAATCCCAGACTAAAAGGTTTTAGAAATGAGACTAAACATTATCGAGTTTTTCAATTCTTTCAAATAACTCTCATAGCCTACATTATCATAATCTGTTCTAAATTTCCAAGATTCTTCATATCAGGCCTAATAGTAATAGTAAATCAGTGGGGAAAACTTACATGCTGGTTTAAAAGCCGAACAATCAATTAATCGTTCATACCTGAAACAAATAAAATAAAAATGAAAATTATTAGTATTTTTCTGATGAATAAGATTTTGACTTGAAATTATTTATAATTTGTGCAATTGGTCTTCATAAATACTTTTTATTAACGAGGATCACAATAGAGACACAGTTTACACGAATATCAAATACAGTACTTTGGTGATATACAAGTAACGTACCAAATTAAAAATTCCAATTTTATGTTTATGATGCAACGGCCATTATACAGCTACAGCAAAATGTAGAAAATGAATATGAATATGAATATATGATATACATAATTACATATATGAATATGATACATAGAATATGATGTACATAGCTACATCACAGTGGCTACTTATATAGCCATACAGTGAACCTATATGATATTATAAATTATTTTGAAACTGGCATTATGAACATGGATAACAATCTACATAAAACAACCACAACCTCAAACCACAACCTAGTAGATAATAAAGCTATCAAAGAAGTCAGTCATAAGTCCACTTAACATGTCTAAGCAAACATCACATCATCTAGAAGCAAGCTTGATAACACACCTCGGCTTGCTTTATTGCATACTAATGCGATGAAATATCACAGTTCGGTATTCGCAAACAGAAGATATGAACATGATAAGATGCAATACAGTAGATTTACATTGGGGCAGCAGCATTATCGTCTTTCCAAGCAAAGAAGACATTCTGGTAAGATGGGAAAATGACTCCAGCTCGGTCAACAAAAGTTGAAAAAATTGGAAATTTGGTCTAAAATGGTAGGAAACATTCTAATTTAAAATTTGAGACCAAATTTATAGTTTTTGAAAGAATTTTTATCGAACTGGAGTCATTTTCCTTACTTGCCAGATTGTCTTCTTTGCTTGGAAAGACTGTACTTATACTTATATGCAAATGGGATAGTGAACAGATGGTCAAATCAATAACGGAGAAATGAAATAGGAAAGAGAGAGACAGAAAGTGAGATGAAGAGAAAAAGAGAAAAAAGAGAGGAAAGAGAGATAATGAGAGAGGGAGAGAGAGGGGCAGAAAAAGAGAGAGAAAGAGAAAGAAGCAGAAAGAGTGAGAGAGTGATGGTCAAATCAATAACGAAGAAATAAAATGGGAGAGAGAGACAGAGATTGTTATGAAGAGAAAAAGGAAAGATAAAGAGAGAGAGAGACAGAGAGAAAAAGAGTGGTTTGCAGTTCTATAAAAATAAAATAGCAATACTCGTACAAGTCTATACATAAGCCGATGACCCGACTTAGCAGTATGCAAAGTAGATACTTTGGTCAAGTTTATGATAGGCCTACAAGCAGGTAGATAACACTTGTTAGTACCGTCTATCACGCCCTAACCAGCAAATGGAGCCTACAAGTGGCAGTTCTACATGCATTAGTAATTCAGTTCAAGTGCATTCCGAATGCAATAACTGAAAACGACCGCTTCTTTCAAATGCAGAAATGGAATATGTTCAGAAACTGCATTATGAACTGCACTTCACTGAAACAGTTATGCTCGGGATTGTCGGTGCAATCGCTCTATAAAGTATGCGTATAGGGTACTTTAATTGAGAAAATACCAAGGAGTTTCAAGTGACACTGAAAGTTTTGCGAACCAGTTCGATATGGAGTTACTTGAATATTGAAATCTATGTTTGTGAAGTTTGAATGGAGTACTTTTATTGAGAAATATGATGGAGTTTCTACAGAAGTTTTGCAATCATGTTTGATATGAAGTTATTTCAATATTGAAATTTCTTGAAGCAAATTCAAAATATCGAAGAGAATCAGTTCCAATATATTCTACTACTCTAGATGTGTCTCGCAGACAGAAAATAATTGAAATTGATAGAGTTCTTCCATATTCTACTGAGCAACAGTAACAGAAATTTTAGCTCCTTCTGCTGTACAATTAGATTTTCACATTGGTGTAGAAAAATATATGATTCAAGGTGATTATAATTTTTCTTATTCAACAACGATAATGGATCTTGAGCAGACCTTATGGTTTGTGAATAATTATTTGTGATTTAAAAATTGAATTCTGACAATATTATTCTGAAATAGGTTATTTTCTTTGAGATAACAAAATTACAAACTTGTAAATGAAAAAGAGAGAATATTTGCGACAGATCAATTAATCCAGGAATCAAAGTAACAGAGAATTTAGCTTCTTACACAATTCTGTATCCACTAAACAGCATTTATTAGAATGTGACCAAGTTTCAATTAAGTAATCACTGTTAAACCGCATTTCAAATTAAGTAACACCCAATACTTAGCTCACGATCTATTATGCCATTGTTGTTCGACTTCAGACTGAAGTTGGACAGTGATTACTTGTTATGGAGCTGATGTTAACAAGTGATAACACCTATTTATAGTCTCTGGTCGAGCAAAGAAGTCATATTCTGGCAAGATGGGAAGATGACCCCACCTTGGTCAATATTGGTTAAAAAATCATGAATTTAGTCTCAATTTGTAGGAAACAATCTGTTCTACAATTTGATACCAAATTCATGATTTTGAACTAATATTGACCGAGATAGAGTCATTTTCCCATCTTGCCAGAATGTCTTCTTTGCTTGGACAGACTATAACAGGTGATGAGAAGCTAATTAATAACAGCGAAAGTTGATTTCTCACCTGGAAAATCTTCACAGGTAGAGGCTTATAGTCTGCCCAAGCAAAGAAGACATTCTGGCAAGATGGTAAAAATGACTCAAGCTAGGACAATATTGGTTAAAAAATTATCAATTTGCTCTCAAACGGATGTAGAGCAAGATGTTTCCTTCAATTCAAGACCAACATTATAATTTTTGAACCAATATTAAACGAGCTAGTGTCATTTTCTCATCTTGCCAGAATGTCTTTTTCGCTTGGACAGACTATTTAATCTTCTGCGGTTTTAACTTTGGATCGCGTGTCTTTAAATGCCTGATGCTTAACCGACTACTTATTTAAAATACTTTCCTGACGTCTCAGACCCACTCACTGATTACTAAAGGCAAGTCTACTTTCCATTGTTTAGACACGATTATCACAAATGAAATCATCTAATCACAGACCTGTGTTATGTGAGAGGTATAATGATCTTGCGGTAAGTTACCTCTAGAGGATGTTAATGTTACCTTGTAAGGTTATGGATGATATTATAACTATTGTTTTCGCAAAAGGTGCACACAATACTGTACATGGTCAGGAATTTTGAACAATACTGTACATGTTTAGGGATACAACCACCCTAGCTAGTTAATCTAGTTAATCAATTAAATTTATATACATTATTACCACAGTACACTATTAGCCCGAACAATTATTGAGTAAGCACGGCAATGTCAGATATCAATGCCTTCAAAAATGTTTGACCATACGATCTTTCTTATACGAGAACAATCGTGAGATCATTTTTGGGACCAGGCTTTGTAAAAATTTACATCTCCAACTAATCAAATCCAAGATCATGATGACTGTCTATCATTGAAGAAACACCAAGGAATATATTGTTGAGCTGACACTAATGGGTTAGGCAGTTTCGTCTGTTCTTTTTCGCTCCACCAGCTGATGTTGTCAATTAGAGTTGACATTTAGCTAGATCTAGATAATGTTTTAGAAACCAGAAGAGACAATAGATGATTTACATCAGCTGTTGATAGTGTTACATCACTTACTTCTTGGATTCAGCTATAGTACGGTATGAACCACAGATACAAGAATACATTTTATTATCCGTGGTATGTGAGAAGTGAGAGCACTAACTTGCTCATCAACTGAAATACACTGCTAGTGTTTTCAGTTTCCACCAATCACTTCAATTCGAGCGATAATACAGGACTCGAAATCTTATTAATATTGATCCTAAAAATTGATAAATCCTATTAAAAATTGATAGTCGATCTCATCTCCATATAGAAAACGTATATCACGTGATGCATCATGCCAGAAGATGAATAGAAAATCGTGAATTTCATTCAAACTAACAACGTCTGCTGCCCTGAAATTAATGACAATATTAATGCGTATTTTACAAACAGTTCGTGACAAGTGGACAACCTTCTTCACGAGTACAGTTCGCGCAAACTGAGAAGACACACCGTCACAGTGTTAAGTATATTGATAAGAGTGTCTTCTCAGCGCACACGAACTATAGAAAGAAAACAGATGACAGAAGACACGCAGTCACTATGTCAAGTCCATTGAGATGGCGTTCCTTCTAAGCTCACGCAAACGGTAGAAAGGAAACAGACATGAGATGCAAACTGAGATAATGAGGATGTCACAAGATGCAGTTCAGCTGCCCGAAACGCCATTTGTCAAATCACACCACAGATGAATAAGAGATGGAGAACTGTAATAGCCTATTGGTCACAAAAGAGGACCAATGAGAAATAAGAGATGGAGAAGTGTAATAGCCTATTGGTCAATGGCCTCACGCGAAAGAGGAAGAGAACTGTAATAGCAGCCTATTGGTCACCGAAAAGCAATAAGAGACAATGAACTGAAATAGGCTGCATGATGGAGTACGCTAAAAAGAAAAAGAGAAAGAAAAATACCAAGTCAACTATAGTTTCTCATGTGGTAGCGCAGGTAAATAGTAAAAAGTGAGAAGTTGGGAGTATTAAAAAACGTAGAAAAATATAAGGGGGAAAACAGGGAAAAGCCAAGCAAGACAAATGCGAGTCCACAGAACGTGAAAATCAAAGCTAATGAAGGTTTTGTCTATAAATAGTTCAATAGTCTACAAATAGTCTCAACCTTGGAAGAAGAAATTTCTTGTAGTTCATCCATATTTTTGACCAATTAATGAATAAGAAAATTAAAATAAAATTCACGACAGCGTAATTATTTTCTAGTAGTTAAAAAATTACTGTTGGTGGTATAATTTTTAAATATATTCAATTTTCCTAGCTGCTGGAAGACTCCAGGGTCATATAATCCTAACTCATTCATCTGAATTCTATGGTCGCTAGAAAGGAGCAAATAAATATTCTTCAGCAAGGAGAAAATAATAGGGTAAGAAAGTAAAATTCCACAATTTCTATAATGATTAGAATCAGGTAAACGGAAAGATTCCTCCAGCGATCACCACTAATGCCAAGTAAAATTATGTGAAAAAGTAGAAAGCTTTCAAATTACTCGAGAACTGATCACTCTTGCAGAGGTCAAAACAGTTGCAGAAGAAAGCTCTGATAAAAAGACCACCCAGCAATACTATCAGTCATACTCAAATCCCCACAAGCTGAAAAGACACGCCGATACCATGTAAAATGCATTGTCACGAAAGGTCTTCTCAGATTCAACCAACCAAGGTAGGGATGTAGTTATTACTACAGTGAAGTTACTACAGTATACTGTACCATAGTTAACTCAGTAACTCACGGCAGCTGGAGTACCAAAGGGTCAAAGGTTGAAGTTGATGAATTTGCAGGAGTAATTGCACATTATTTTTTCTCAAGCACGTTATCGAGGTAATCTCAATAAAGCATTCCACAGAGTCTGGAGAGCAGGTGTCAATGGGAAGATCTATCGTTTGAAATATACTTATTTGGCATTTCGAGGAAAGTTTCTCCAGTGACATTTAATGGTGGATAACTCACAGTGAGGCAACTGTGATCACGAAAGAAAATTTAATCATCTGAAGTAATAACTATAATTGCAATATAAATCAATGATAACATTTGTAGTTTTTCGCTGGCTTAAGCGCCCTGTACACGTTGATTGTAGTGTCGGCCAGTTGAATATCTGTAGCCAATCACAGCCTTTGTCTTCTCATCAAGTCAAACAACAGCTGTGATTGGCTTCAGATATTCAACTGTCCGACACTACAATCCCCGTGTACAGGGCGCTTTAGGATACTAATCTTGCATTTACTACGTAGTATAGTCTTTCCCAGCAAAGAAGACGTTCTAGCAAGATAGGGAAAATGACACCAGCTCAGTCAATAATGGTTCAAAATTCATTAATTTGCACTCAAATTGTAGATCAGAATTTTTCCTACAATTTGGAAGCAAATTTATAATTTTTGAACCAATATTTACCGAGCTAAAGTCATTTTTACCCATCTCGCCGGATTGTCTTCTTTGATTAGAAAGCCTATACTTTACAAACCCTCAATTCGAAGACTGTTCTCAAGCAATATTTGAATACCAGAGTCTCAGTTGCCTAAATCTCACTCATCAGAAATATTTCTTATTTTTGTTAAAGCTGAGATAGTTGATAATAATGGTGTATGGTGCCTACAAGACCTATAGGCATATCAGCTATTGAATGTTGTGACGAAAAATATTTACATTTTTTCATTCAACATGGATAACTACCACAATACCACCTTCATAACCACTCAAAAAGGAAAAATATTTACATCTCAAGTGTCTCATAGATAGGGGAATGAACAAGAGTGGATTCTACTGAGAGAGAGCAGGCGAAGTAGTAAGCAGTCTCTGAATAACAGCTGGTTTTCATCAGTCACACAAAAATAGAGCCTCAGCGAAGTGCAACAATCTCATTAGTCAGAAAATATGAGAAAAATAAATCAATATTCTTGATAATTCCGTCTCTCCGGGCCATTTCAAAACAGATTAGAGTGAATATCCAGAGCTAACGATCTGGAATCTCAATGGGTGGGAGAGGTACTTGAGTGATATTAAATATGAGCTTGAAATATCCATGATTATGGCACAGAATTTGAACTTGGAAGAGCTGAGAATGATCAAGGACAATAAAAATAACTTAATTGCTTGAAGTTACATAAAAATAGGAATATACCTACAGCGAATATCCAAAAATTTATTTTCTAATTCTGAGAATATTCAAATAGATTATAATTCTCCTCAAATGCCACCCAAATAAAATTGTTGGCCTGTACATCCATAAATATTTTCCAATCTTTCAACTTTTTCATCAACTGCGACTTGGGAAATTATCACCAAAGCGAATTGCGATTATCAATAATCTCATTGAGTATTCTGGTCCATAATTAAGAGGTGGTTGACAACCTTTTGGACTTCATTACTTATAAACTTTCAACATAATAATTGTACAGGGGCAGTCTAGTTTTTCTCTTTCAGATTCTCTATCTACTATTTATATCTATTTAAATCTATTATTTTATATCTTTGTAAAAGATATTGATGAATAAAAATCCTCATACTGAATAAAATCTGGATTTTGCTGCCCTAGAGCCAAGGTTTATAGCATAAATATATTTTTACCCACACCTTGCTCTGTAGCACCTGGCCTTTCAGCTTACAAAAACGAAATAAAATTTGTGGGTAGGAAAAAGCTCCTAGGTCGAGCCCTACAAGGTCGGTAGGGTGCCAGAAAGGCGGGCTCTCAATCAACTCGTGCCACAATTTCGCCCTCAAGCTCACAATCCCTTTTTCAATATTTTTTTTTCTTTTGTAGACATGCCTCACCAGGTTTTACAACATGCTCATAGCACGAGACCCTACCCAAAAAGGTTTAGCTACCGCCGTCAAAACAATAAAACCGGTAACCACCGTTTATGGCTCGAGTTTAATATGGCACTCATGCTTGAGACCCGATAACCGCTAAAAAACAAACAAACATATGCACTCAACAAGGAATAACAACCATTTGTCCCCCTATAATAAACCATAACATATCAGGCTTGTTCAAGTGCTCGATAATGCCTATTGTTTCCGTTTGGGTAATAGAAACCGCATCATAAAATCGACGTACCATAAAGTGGTAATTGTTTTCTGGAGTTTAATAGGTAACATAATAAAAACAGATCTAGCTCCAAGACAAAATGGTAGAACCAAGGTAACACCATTAAATTCCAATTCAAATTTTTCAACTTATCTGTAAATTGTTGGTAGATGTTGTGGAACTCCATGATAAAATAAAACACTATTTAAAATTTATAAAGTGAAATGGACAATTTTAAATAGTGTTTAATTTCATCAAATACTTAAATTCACTTACAAAAATATTAGCTCTAATTGAGCACTATTATTGAATATTGAGAACTGATGAGAACCCTTGAGTGTAGATTAAAAAATAAATAAATAAAAATAAAAAATGGAATTGAAGTCCAAATAAAATTGAAATATTTCAATCAGAAATTTACTTTTTTGACAAGAAGCAAGTAGGATCTGTCTCCAGGAAGAAAGCAAATAGTGCGAAGATTGCCACCATCTGCAATCGCTGAGATCAACGTGGACAAAAGATGACAAAAATAGTTTGGAAGAGAGAGAGAGAAAAAGAAAGACGGTAAAAAATCCAGACCAACGCACGTGGTCCCACAGCGACGCCTACATCGAATCGAACAAAGGAATCGAAAAATTTGACTCTTCTCCACACCCCTCACAAGTTATTCACCTCTCAGGACTAATCTCAAACGAAATCAATCATTTCAGTAAAAATCCTTACCAAATTCAATAAATAATATTCAATGAAACTTGTTAAATGGAAATTTTCTAGTGAATATTCAATATTGATACACTGGTTTATAAATCGAACTGTATCACTGCATAAATGAATTCTATTGATAACGTTAGTCCAGTTTCATACACCACGATTTTTAGAGCCCATTTTTATGCTGTTTTCATAAATTTTAATGGATAAAAAAACCTTGGTAAACATAATAGACAAGTACACATCATGATGTGTTTGCAAGCTCTGTTAAATCTAGCAAAATTTATAAAGTAAACAAAAATCCGGACATCCAAAACTCATGGTGTGTGGAACAGAATTTGCCAATAGTGGGAAGTGAATCAAATGATAGTTCATTGATGGAATGCAATTCATTACTAATAGTGATATTGGTATAACTACTAGAATAATGACTTCTGTCTGTTTTGTAGTCCATAGTGTCTATTTATTTGTTCATACTTAAGTTCCAAACAACATAAAATTTTATGTCAAATGAATCTATGGACTCCATGAAGACTTTTCGACTAAATTTGCTATGTTTTTCCTCCTGATTTCAGTATTTTGTATAAATAAAATTAGAATAAATAGATTTGGACTTGGATCCTGATAATGGAGCAGACACTCTATCTTCACCTCGTCTACCGTTCACATCAATTAGGCAAAAATATCCTCTCATAAAACACCGGCCTCTTAGCCAATAGGAAAGGCTCGACAGATATTTCATTCACTCGGTGCTACTGGATTCTCCGGCTCTATTTTCGTAAAAACATTCTGGCACTCAGCATCTAGGCCCATTCCATTCGTTATGACCAGGTTATCTTGGGATTATCTCCAAGTCGTAAATCAAAGTTACAGCCATCCAAGGAACTCTAGACAAGATTGCAATTGGTCAGTTCTTTTCACCAGGACTAAAATTAACATAATCAAATAGTTGGAAGCTGACTATCAATGAACACAGTCATTCTCAAGTTCCTCGTAATTCACTGGTTAATGATGCATATTTTTATCTTGGGTTAGTAACGTTGAGGTAGAGTTAGTTATTAATCAAGATAATATGCTAAGAAAACAGGAAAGAACTTTCAAAAATTGATAAAACAGTTCAATAATGACAATAATAAATTTTTTACATTTATTCGGCTAATTTTACTTGATAAAAATTTCAAAACAAGATGCAAGTAGAGATTACCCAACGTTATAAATGTCCTGTTCTGTATGAACAGAATGAATAATCAAGATAATATTCATGGAAAGTGGAAAAAGTGTTTCGCAAATTAATAAAACAGTTCATATCAGTGTACAAATACTTTCCAAGTTTCTCTATATGTCTTTAATTTTTCAGTTAATGAGAAAATATTTTTATAAAGCAAGATGTATAAGATTAAGCAAGAGTGGGTACATAATTATCAAGTTGTGATAATTCATGGAAAGTGATGAATTTACTTTCTCAGAGTAAAACAAGGTGAACCTGTCACAATTTATACAAAAATACTGGATAAGATGAGCTAGATAATAGATGATAACCGTACAGAATACATAATATGTGAAATAAGTAATTATTATTCAAGAAAACTTGATGCTAACTCTGGAGAATACTAGGACATTTAGATAAAGTTGAACATTGAAAGTTGAAAATACTTCATAACTACTAGATGTTACATAGAAATTAAAAAACCTTCACTTATGATGAAAGTAAGATCTGGCAATGTTATTACCATGTAAGGCGGAAAGGAACGTTTCTCCATGCAATTAAAATAAGAGTGACATGGTATTACGAATAAATCGTGACATGTTCCATCATAGAGATGTAAGCCAAGATATGGATGACAAGGTTCGTACAGTCTGTCCAAGCAAAGAAGACATTCTGGAAAAATTGAAAAATGACTCAAGCTCGGTCAATATTACTTGAAAAATTATAAATTTGATCTTAAACTGTAGGAAACATTCTGATCTTACCATAAGAGACTAATTTTAAATTTTAAGAACCAATATTTACCGAGCTGAAGTAATTTTCCCCATCTTGCCAGAATTTCTTATCTGTTTTGACAGACTATAATATTCAACTTCAAGGAACGTTAAATCTGCTAAAAACAACTCATTACTGTCCATGACATCTAGTTAAACGAACGGCAGTTAATCATCTTCAAGTACATGAAATATGGCTAAACTAAGGTAATAAATCATTTAGAACCATTTTCCCAATATATTGGCTATAGAAATAAAAAGTTACTTATAAAAGATATAAATCATTACTAGTTTATCTCAATTTCCGCCTTCCAGATACTGTACATGAAATTAAATTTCTTCTAGAATATTTTCCAAGGTAATTCATTGTTTGATGCATCAATTTTCATTGTTTGTTTAATTTTCATTTTGAATTGAGACTTGAGACACTTTAAAAGCTTCAAAAGATGAATCAAGTTCCTGAATAGGTTTCATACATAACTGAACGTATCTAGCAACAAGTACAAGCTGAACAAATTAACTACATTGGCAAATAAAATTCTGAAAAAATAGCGAAATCCTGTGAAGATTATTCAAAGAACTACATAAATTAAAACAAAAATCTCAATAATATCCAAGTTACTTTCTTTTCCAACTTATATAATAAACATAATAACTTTTATATTTAATTCTAGACATTCAAATCATTCCGAGTGGAATAACCTGGTTTTGCTTGGAATCATCCCAAAATATTTATCAAGTTGCAACATCGGTTAGGCCCAGCTCAAAACAATTTACCACACCTCTCAACCAGTGCCAAAATTTCACATTGCCTACAACCGAAACCTCACGCATAGTAGGCAGAACCGTTCTGTTTTGATAGTTGACAAACTTTTTTCAAATTTATTACGTTTTTAATGCATAATCTGTACTAGAAAGTCTCTCTATTCACCACTTTCCAAGCTTAAAAAACAAACTATAAAGTTTTTTCAAGACTTCAATGGCAAAAAATGAAAACGTTGGGCAAATCAATAAAATATACAGTAATACTAATTTTCTATTCAGAAATTTGGCAATTAAGAAAAATACACATTTTTCGCGAAAGTTTTGTCAAATTTCAATAGCAGTTAATGTATTACAGGTGGTAAGAATTTGTCAATAATACGATAACGATCAATTAACAACTTCTGCAACACAAAAAAAAACATTTTAGAAAATTTTATGTAAGCCAGATACTGTTTCTACAAATGTTTCCTTCTCACCCGCTATCTACAAGATTCGGCTATTCAAATCACAAGATTCAATTTCCTCAATCATTTCTCATTTTGTATCTCACTTTTCACTGGCAAGTGAAAGTTCCTCATTCCCGAATATTGCGCCTAAAACACAGCTCGAGATCTCATCTCTCCGCGCACCATTGTTTGATGCAAAATGTCTCCGTAATTTTTATTTAATAATACTTCCCGTTGACTTGTCTTCCACCAGCTTCTACAGTCTGTCCAAGTAAAGAAGACATTCTGGCAAGATAGAAAAATGACTCTACCTCGATGAGTATCGTTTCAAAAATTATGAATTTGGTCCTCAATAGTAGATCAGAATGTTTTCTACAATTTGAGACCATATTTATAATTTTTGAACCAATATTGACCAAGCTCGAGCCATTTCCCCGTATTGCCAGTATGTCTTCTTTGCTTCGACAAACTATACCGGTCCGATTTCTTTTTTTCTCATCTCTTGTTGTTTTCCCAGTTATTATTCATTAAGCTCATGGTGAAACGCGAAATTTGGTCATGTAATGAGCGTCACCATCACAATAGATGCTGATGGTAATGATCTTCTACGCCCACTACCTTAGTAATTCAAGTACATTATAATGATAGAAATGGTATGTATAGTAATAGTTGGAATATATAGGGATACTTGGAGTAGTATATAGGAGAGTATTAATGGATTCTATCCATTTCTATTGTTCATTCACAGGTTTTCTTTGTTCAATCGGACCAACATTCTTTCATATTGTAGAAGAATACAGTAGATAAAAGGTTAGAACTACTTTACAGTAGGTAAAGTACGTATAGAAGCTTAAAAAAGGTGAATGAAATTATCAAAGTAATTTGAATGAACTCTTGGTATTTCGTTTACGGAAACTGTAATAAAATATTGAAATTTTCTGTTGGCAAAACTCTTATTTGAGTGGATGAAGATTTTTATTACTATTAGTATTTTTCATTAAGTCCTGGACAATTCTTCAAACTGCAGCATTTCAACTTGGTGAGAACATAATAGAAAAGCTCATTTCTCCTTTACTATTCCTTTCGCAATGATAGAATTGAATTTGTCTGTGGTATCTTCGTATCTAGTATTGATATATATTTCTAGAATTTTCTTGAACTTCACTGTAGTTGAAGAAAACATAATTTCAAGCAAACCCTTCGCTTGAAAACATGAAGTCCGAGAGAAAATACTAAACCCCTTATTTGGTAAAGATGATAAAAGTAGGAATAACTTCTTTTCTTCAACTCAACAAAAACTAAACAATGTTTCGAATATATTATTACAATCGAAAAAACCATAAAGAAGAAGATTCCTAAAGATGAACTTTCATTTTTCATTTTCCATGTAACACCGTACAAGGAGAGAGTTTGACCTTTAAAAAGTCAGCAAGCAGCAATGTTATGAAAAGAGTTAATCGAATAACATTGACGTTGGAAAAGATTGAAGGAAGATACCGTGCACTTGAATTAAAACGTTTTCATTCATTGTGGAACGTCAATCATTCGTTTATTGTGTGGCTGAAATGCGATTTTCACTCTCGGTTAAAAGATGTTTTAAATGCTATCTATGTATGGTATTTAATAGCTTTGGCTGAATAGGATCTGTATACACAGAGAAAACGTTGACGAGATACGAACATCTTACTAATAGAAAATACCGGAATTCATTCTCTGATTTCAAAGGATCTTCATTCACCAAGATATGAATATATGAACAATTCATTAATAACTCTCTATTGAAAACTAGCTCTGAGAAAGTAAATCACAGAGGAGGTGAATTTCATCCTTTATTATTTTATTTAGCGTATGGCTTTTAATAGTGGGGAGACCCAAGGGTTGTTCCACTTCGCCAGATAACCTCATTTTCCACAAACGGAGATATGAGTTATAGTTATTTTAAAAAGTTTATTTGAAAACATAATTTTTTATTCCAAAACATTTACATATCCTTTAGATATAGTAAAAGACAATGGCGGCAAGTGCCCACAAAACCGGTGAAGTGCTGCACAGTAAAAGATACGAACACTTCACCGGTTTCGTGGGTACGAGCCGCCAGTGGTAAGAGATAAGAGTGTTCGCTGCTGAATATTATACCAAGCAAGTATATTTGGTAGATGTTTGTGTCATGCCAATTTAGAGATTTACTTTTTTTGTGCTCCGACTGAACAGGATTATCACATAACTTGTGATGGTATGATACAAACATCTTTCTTATCCCTATGGTTTCTCATCACTCTGTATACTTTCTTCATAAACATAATACCGTAAGAGCAATTCACGAATATATTTAGATTATTAATTTTTAGTTCAAATCTATCTGACTGCACAGGATATGTGGTATAGGTATGATATAAGCCTTGCACTAATTTTTCTATTAAAATTAGAAAACCATCAAGAGTAATTTACAGAATTTGGAATACGAGGAAGCAACAATACAGTAATTCATAACTGTAACACATGAAATTCATTACTGATTTGAATGAATGTTGAGGGGGATCATGTGTACAATACGAGTGATTAACAACCAGAAACATGAAGAGAGGTTGGTTGGTCATGTTGCAAAAAGTAGTCAAAAAATAATAATGTCATAAACTATTCACTATTCACATATAGTCTTGAAAGTCGAAATTCTGGATTTCCTTGATATTTGAATCCACGAAACCTCTGATTTATAGTTATCGTTGATTTTACAAAGTGTATCAATCATCTTCATCTATCGACTTCCCAAAATCACCTTTCTCCATTCTTACTTCCTTATACACTGTCACACAGTTCCTCACAATCTGTCACCGGCTTGTCATCCACAATTAAATCTTTTCAAACTGGCAGAAAACTTTCGTCGACTGTCACGTCACGTCGGATCACTCACGCTCGGCGCATGGAAATCATCGTTCAGCTACCGTCGTCACATGATTTCGTGCACTGCGCATGCGCACTCAAGCCGAACGTGAGTGAGTTATGAGTTTGAAACCTCGGCACACTGAGGAAAAAGCCGGTGAGAAAATTACGGTAATGAATGCAAGCGTTCAGTTGACATGACGAGCATGTGCGTTCGTGCTCGCTCACACTCCCGTTTATTTCACTCTCACTCACTATTTCTCTTTCTTATTCACTTTTCTCTCTATTCCCTTATTCTATTTCACTCTTTTTCTTTCTATCCTCTTCCTCCCTCCTTTTCACATAGTCTCTCACTCACTCTTTCTCTTTCTCATCATCCCCTTTGTCACTCTCTCTCTCTCTCTTACACTCGCTCTTACTCTCTCACACTCTTTCTTTCTCTCACTATCCTCTTTCTCTCTGTTCCTATCCTCTTTTTCTCTTCACTTTCATTCTCTCACTCACACTAACTCTTTCTTTCTCTCACCCTGATTCTCTTTCACACTACCCTCTTTCTTTTTATCACTATCCTATTTTTCACCCTCTCACTATTCTCTTGTTACTCTCTTCCACTCTCTCACTATCTTTTCTCTCTCTCTCTCTCTCTCTCTCTCTATCTATCTCTCTTTCCCTCTCTTACTTTATCACAAGTGCAGTGCAATCCAGCCACTTCCGCTTCCTGCCTGAAGGTAGGTATATGACAGTTGGCCCATGGGTTCACCCACTATCAAGTAAGATAGCACCTGGTCTGCTCATCACGCTCACTGCATGACAAAAACGATTAGGCTAGCTAGCTATTGCCTGTAAACATAGCTCAGCAGGTAACGAACTTGAAAATAAGCTTGAGAGTGAAAGGTAGAGTATGTGGAAGAACAAAGAGGAGGGTACAGATATGCAGAATTGTACTTCAATAATTATTACGTAGGTAATTAATAAATATTCATAAAATATTTCAAAATACCATAGTTCACTCTAAACAGTAGGCCTATAACTGGTTAATTTTTTGAGGCTCCCAAATTGAAATGGATCATTAATAATTGATCTACAATGTTTAATAAATGTATAGCCACTTAAACAGCCAAATTCTATTGGACTTTGTTAGGCTCAATCTTTTTATTTCAGTTGCATTACTCTGTTCCAGGTTATTTCTAGTTTGGGAACTTGAAGGAAACCTAGTTTAGAAGAAACTGTTTGGTTCAGAGACTGAAACTGGATAAAAAATAAACAACTATCCAACTGGAAGTGACCCGTAACTTGAAATAAAACTGAACCGAAATTCGTACTGGAACTGAACACTAGAAATGAGAATCATTCATTCATTTCAGTGGAATATCCCATATCCTTCGAACTTTGGAAGAGATAAAAATATTTGCGAGTATCGGAAATGGATATATAAGTATTGGAGTGAACCATGTTATCCTGATGTAATCGGAAAAGAAAGTGACCATTGTAAAAAACTAAATTGACAGACGTCGGTCTTGTAATTAATTATCAGGCTTACTGATAGCAGAGTATGTGAATCGAACTTTACACTCCCAGTACACAATATTGAATTTCCAATCAAGTTTGCGAGTGAAATGTAATGACTTGTTCGAGACAAGCAGGAAATACTATAGTCTGTCCAAGCAAAGAAGACATTCTGGCAAGATGGGAAAATGACTCCAGCTCGATAAATATCGATTCAAAATTACATGTTTGAGTTTCGTTGTGAAAATCATTTTGATCTACAATTTGAGACTAAATTTATAATTTTTGAACCAATATTAATCGAGCTAGAATCATTTTTCCATCTTGACAGAATGTCTTCTTTGCTTGTACAGACTTTACCAATCCAACAACTCCAATCATACAATGTACAAGTTCAAGTAATTCAATCAGCGTTTGCTCATAAATAAAACGACCAAGTCATGTTTTTGTCAAGGGGTGCTGCTGAGCTGTGTTCAGACTTTACAAGCAGTTCATTCGCCTCACATTAATGGCAACATCCAATCATATCAACTGATTTTCCAATCATCATTCCAGCAAGGAAGGAGACTGATTCGAGAATAGATAAATTACAATCGATATAGGGTACACAGTATCTATGAAAGATCGATACACGTATCGATTCAAGTCGATAAATAAACTTTAAAATAAGGAATAAAATTGAATAACCAATAATATCAAAGAAGATATTCGTTTTATGTCCAGTGACTATAAATAAGATAGTCACTGTAGTTTTATAAAGAAAGAGAGACTGATAACTGATTCGAGTATCGATACACTGGACATCGATAAACGTCTCGCAAGTCGATAAATGGACGCCAAGATAGTAGTAGGCTACCAGTAGAAATGGACCAGTAGCAATTACCAAACATAGAAGTGGCAAGAGTGACGTCACTGTTCGAGACCAATTAAATTTGTAGACCGGAGAATTTAATCATAACCATCGCGAAGGCCAAGCACGATTCACTTGTTGGCTTCTAACCAGTCTCTGCACTTGTTTTGCTCACTATCTCGGCAAATACTACTTTTATAGTAGTTTGGCGAGTCAAAATATTTCCATTTCGAATTTTTTTCTATCAAGATTGTATATTTTCGTTGTGAGATGTTCATCTGGTTCACTACAGTGAGGTTTTCTCCGGTTCCATCAGTGTGTAGGTTTTTACTTGAATGAGAAATAATCAATTGCTCAGTAGCTTTTACGAACGACCCTCTACTGAGTCTATTCAACTCAAGTTCTATTACTTTTTCTTAATTTGAATCCATCGCTTTCCAAATTCCCTCCTAACAAGGCCAAATAAAAAAATCTTATCACACCCGCAATGCTCAATTTTTCCCGATCAAAATAAATCCAATCACTTTCTAATCAGAAACTGAATTGAAACCAATCCAAAACACAAAATACTATCAACAGGTGCAGAAACTGATAATATATCTATCCTTCACGGTCCTGGCCACATCGTAACAATATTGCATCAAGACATAATCCTAGCCACAACCCCAACTCACCTCAGGAATTCAATTGTTTCAATCAAATTATCTAATATTACAAAACAATTTTGAATAACGAGAGCAAGTAGCAACCCACGATCAAATTGAAAGCACAAGAACTACTATATAGATATATTAGAAGTACAGTATAGAGATATGGTACGAGTATAAGGTATAAGTGTAAAATAGATGTAGAGTTAGGTTAGTATACCTATAGAATAGACGTATAATAAGTATATTACAGTATAGTATAGTGGAGGAATAAGTATAGTATCATAGTTGTGTGTGGATCGAACCATTAAATCCCACGCCTTTCATTCTGCAAGCGCTGATTTTCAATGTAAATCAGTCAACCACGTTCCGCTACACTTATTGGCGAATATTTCGTAAGTGCACGTTACTTATTGTCTTTACAACTATCATGCAAATTCACTTTTCGAAAAGCGCGCCCACAAACAATGCGAAAACATTATGTTAATTAGCACTAGACATGCAATATCTCATACACGATCTAAAGCTGATAATAATGATCATATCTCTCCAAATAGCTAGATTGTTTTACGCCTTGGAGTTGCATTCATGCCTGTATGCAATAAGTAATGTGATATGGGGTAGGTACCGCCCTGCTTGAACAATAACAACATCAATCCTCAAATAGCTAGAATTCACAATCGGGAACGTTATAAGCCCTCGAATTTCGAGTAAATTACGACTCAAATGTGAAAATTTTGACATGGCAAATGAATAAAATGTTCATTTTATTAAGGCTATTCAATCACTTTTCATAGACTTGCATCAATCCTTAAATAGCTTTTTTTTATTGCGGATGATGCCCACATAAGCATTTTAGCTCGTGCGTGGGTAATGGATGTTGAGTGCTAAGGTGATTGATGAGGTGAAAAACAGCCATGCCACTGGGATTCGAACCCAGACCTGTGGCAGTGCTAGCGGACTGAAGGTTGTGACGCCCTAGCCCACTGCGCCAACGAGGCCGGCAAATACTAATAAAACGAGCTTGAATACTTAATCAGGCATGTTTTAAGACCTCAAAAAATGAATGTATTCTGACACAAATGTGAAAAATTGAATGAAATGAATAAAATATTACAATCATAGAATATGGTGATGCAAACATTATTGAGTGAAAATGGGAAAAAGCCTAAATTATACTGGATTGTTCATTTTCACTTACCTGGATAATAGTGAGTTTGAACTTTAAATCAATGTTTAATGAAGTAGGCCTACATACCTGTAACAAAGAAAAAGGAATCAATAAGTAGAGGTTTTACAAATTCTCAAAGTTCAAATGAATTAAACTTCATGAATAAATAGTGTAATAATATAAATAATGGTATACTTAATACAATATAGTATCAAATGTGTTCAATAGTATTTGCACCGAACAGGACACATACCACATAAATTCATGAAAAAACACAATGTAACTCAAATTGTGAATTTAATTACATACAAATATCATTCCACTTTGGACGATCATGATTCTTCGAATTTTGATATTTTAGAATTATAGCATTATTTGTATAAATTGTACATAAATATTTCATACCAAAAGATGAGAAATCGTCCACACTTTCAAGTTATGAGGTGAAATCAAGATTTGTTCAAGAATCAAGATTTAATATTGTTTTGTCAGAGATGAAGAAATGATCTTGCCTTAAAAATATGGAAATCATGAACTGTATTCAAATTCATATTTATATCAAGATGAAGACAACCTGATCACATGCAGAGAATGGTGACGAAAAAGGCATGAATAGGAAATTCAGGTGTTCAAACGGAGCCCCGAAAATGAAATAGGATGTAGTATAATTTATTCATTTATTTCAGTACAAAATAATATTGGCAAGAAATTGATACCGTATCGCCGTGATAACAGTGACATGACAAGGATTTCCATCGAATTGTGAAAGTGAAATAAGTAAGACTTGAATAATTTCTTTTAAAAACACTATGCTAAGCCTTCATTTATCCACAGAACAAAGGAAGGCATCTGGATTCTGATCCTTTCAATTAACAGTCAGAACAAATTGCAGAAGAAAAAGGTATGATGACAACAAAACTCTGGAATCCTCATCAATTAATCTCTAGGCAAGCACCAGAATCAAGATCCTATGACCAAAAATGGTATTGATACCAAAACAAACAAGCCAAGATACAAACCTGAGAAACCAAACCTAAGATATAAAGTTCCATACCAAAAACGTAGAAGGATTACCAATGTATACAATGCACTCAGATCTTAGATAGCCTCCAATAGGTGGATATCAACAACATCTCGAGTGTTTTGACAGCGCGGAGGTGGTTGTCCCACCATGGCTACATCCAGGAGAAGCTTTATCGTAGACCCACCATGTCCACATCCAGGAGTTGCATGGTAGGGAGTTGACAACTCCCTTTTATGTCACTGATTGGAGACTCCCAGAGGAAGCTCGTGGGTCATTATTTTCAATTACAATTTAATACGCAACGTCTAGTCTGTCCAAGCAACGAAGACATTCTGTCAACATGAGAAAATGACTCCAGATCGGTCAATATCGGTTCAAAAATTGAAAATTTGTTCTCAAATTTTAGAGCAGAATGTTTCCTACAATTCAAGACCAAATTTATAATTTTTTAACCAATATGGACCGAGCTGGAGTCATTTTCCCATCTTGCCAGAATGCCTTCTTTTCTTGTACAGTTTATACAAGTGTTTAGGAATGGAAAAAGGATAGATAGATGGTAGAACACATGAATAGAGAGAGACAAAAATAGTCGACCATCTAGTCGTTGTATGGTTGTTTCAACGCTATAAATCTTGATAACAATCGAGACTGAACGATTTGATTTAGTGTTGTTTAACTTTTAAAGCAGGGGTGAGCCACCTGCCGCACACATAGGGGTTTCGTTCTAGTAAAATAACAGCATCCCTTGTATAAAAACGAACTAGAAACTTGTAACCACACATCAGTTAAAAATAATCAAGTCTCAAGACACTCAGCATGCGTTCGCCAACGATTCTATTGTACTCTAATCAAATTTGATCGCCGAAAGCGGGCTGAGCGCAGTGCAGTTCCAGAGGAAGGAGAAGAACTAGAGGGTCAATGTTTCATGCAGTGTCAAGGCACTCTAAAAACATTCAGAGGTACAGAGATCGGTTTTGAAGTCTATTTCAAACGTGTAGCCAAATTGTATTTGTTTGGAACATGTTTATCATTGTTGCAGTACAATGATAATTTCAAATCATTTTATATAGGCTGTATTTTTGATGTTATTTTGAATTCTACATAACCTCATAAATTCTAAATTGATTCAACATAGTTTATTTATTTTTGAAAAAATGACATTTTTAAATGTTGATATTGTGGGCTGTGGCGTAACCTCAATTTAGAATATTCATTAAAATCTGGAAATAAGACGTATTGGGCGATTGTCTGTGTTTTATCCAAATAATGTATTTGTCAAATACGTAAATAAACATGAATATAATAAAAAATAGAACATTCTCGATAATTTATTGGTTTATCAAGTTTTAAAGTTATTGTAATAAATTAGAATTTGAGAATCAATGCACCTGGAAATAAGACTTAGAAATCCAAAAGAAATATACTAGACATAGATATTATCGAATTGATAACATGATCACATGATGATAACATGATTGGTAGTGAAAAATAGAATGAATAGAAGTGAATTTAACTGAATGAAATAACTGAACTTGGTGAAACAAACTGAATTAAATGAAAACGCAAGACCAAATCACTAACTTGACAACATCAAAAAGTTATTGTTTTGACAACATCTTGTCTTTTCATTATAGATAACTACCACAATGTCACCTTCACAACCTCCCAAAAAGTGAAATAAACTGAACTTTGTGAATTTATAACCTGGTTTTAATAAACAGAACTGATTCCAATCACTCTTAATAGTATTTGTCAACAGGATATTACTCTCCTTCAAGCCACTTCATTTCAAAGGTAAATGAATTATTATGATGAAGCATGAACTGTCCGTTAGAACGGCATGCATAAAATAATTGCACAAACTTCACTTCAACTTTATGCTTGACGAATCACCCGCAACACCCGTTACAAATTCCAGAACAAATCAACAATCCAGACATCAATCAACACCCACCTGTAGTGCATTGTTCCAGAACTATAGTAATGAACATAGTATATTCAGTAGTTAAGTCCAAACACAGAAGACATTCTGGCAAGATAGGAAAATGATTTTATCTCGGTCAATAATGATTTAAAAATCATAAATTTGGTCTCGAATTGTAGAAACCATTCTGATCTACAATTTGAGACCAAATTTATAATTTTAGAACTAATATTGATCGAGATGTAGTAATTTTCCCATCTTGCCGGAATGTCTTCTTTCCTTGGAGAGACTATATCTCTAGAACGGATCTACGGTCATTGATCATGTGATTTCCATGTTTCCTTTGGTTGGCACAAGCCTATTCACAAAAAAGAATTTGTATTTTTTCACAGTGCGATTGCAGTTGATTTGTTAGTTGTTCACACTTTTTTCAAACAACATAATAATTATTAGAACAATACAAAAAATACAAAGCCACGTTGACGTATTTTCATGGGTGAACGTGTTGATCAGGTAACCATGGCAGTCATAAAATGTTGAAACGGGAAATAAGCATGAAAGATGGAACTATAACCATAGAAGATAGAACTGTACTGTATATAGTTATAGTTACATATGAATTAGCCACACTTTCATAGACAACATGTCTAACAGACCTGTTACATTATTTTATTACTTTTCCCTAGCTGTCAATGACTGAATAGCTAAAGAGCTGTCAAGATGGTGGAAGCTTCACTTTATAATTTACTACAAATTGAATTGCTTTGGAAGAAATTACAACTTTCAAGAGATTTCCCATATTATTTTTAATGAAGGCCTTAGTGCTTAGTTCCAACTACAGAGATTCTCAGGCATGTAATAAATTCTGATGTATCCGATCATCATACAGCCTCTATAGTTCAAAGAGAGTGTGAAAACAATTTCAGACTTTACAAAACTAGAAAGTCAGATTAAATATACAGGGTGTTTCAGGAGGAGTGTCCAATACTTCTCAGGCTGATTCCTCACACCAAGTAGACAAAAAAGTTCCATGGGACCATCCCCCAAAAACGCTTTGTTACCGAGATAACAATGACGGGAAATTGAGATTTTTCAAAATATATTAGTTTTTTTTATTTTTTAGAGGCTCTATTGAGGTTCTAAAATACTCAATCCTATGTAAAATTAGCTTAGGAATTCAATGAAACCAGTTCCAAGTTTGTAACTTTAACGGTTATTGAGATAATTGAGAAAAATATTCTAGAAAACGCAATTTTTCAACAATAAGGGTTATAACTGGATAAGGAATAATAAAATTGTATTTTGCATAAATTAATGGAAGTTGAAGAGAGTCGGATTCTAAAGAAAAAGTTGAATGGCGGCGATTGTGTAAATCTCACCCAAATCTCGGAAATGGCGATCATTTCTGAGATTTGGGTAAATTTACACAATCGCCGCAATTTAACTTTTTATTGCGTTTTCTAGGATATTTTTCTCAATTATCTCAATAACCGTTTAAGTTAAACACTTGGAACAGGTTTCATTGAATTTCTCAGCTAATTTTACATAGTAATTGATTATTTTAGAACCTCAATAAAGCCTCTAAAGAATTAGAAAAATTAATATATTTTGAGAAATCTCAATTCTCCGCCATTGCTATCTCGGTAACAAAGCGTTTTTGGGGGATGGTCCCATTGAACTTTTTAGTCTACTTGGTGTAAGGATTCAGCCTGAGAAGTATGGCACATTCCTCCTGAAACACCCTGTATGAAATAAAAATGTAAAAATGAATAATATTACTATAATAAACATATGATTTGATTGGTCCTATCAACCCGTCAACGTATTTCAACATTTTCATCAAAAGTTTGAGAAATTGAGCATGCAGTGAAATCGAAAGTGGATCTACATTATTCATTTCCAACTGTATTATGTCCAAGCAGAGAAGAGATTCTGGCAAGATGGGAAAATAACTTCAGCTTGGTCAACATTGGTTAAAAAATTATAAATTTGGTCAAAAATTGTAGGAAACATTCTGATCTACAATTCAAGACCAAATTTACAATTTTTGAACCAATATTGACAGAGCTGAAGTCATTTTCCATCTTGCCAGAATATCTTCTTTGCTTGGACAGACTATACATGTCAATGTATCACCCAGCTTGTCAATGAGGATGCCAATTCTCCTGCTAATAGACAACACTAGTAAGGAATTCTAGATCGAGCGCCAAAAAGATTCAGCCAGAGTGGTGAGATCATGATAAGAGGTTGAATGAACTGGTATTTCTGTCATTTAAATATTATTTGTGGACACACGTCTTGAGGTGTTAGTCCATTAATTTTATCATTAGAATCTTATTTGTGGACACACGTATTAATAATTTTGTTCATTATTTCTGTCATTGGAATATTATATGTAGACATAGGCCTAAGTATCAAAAAGATTGAATAATCCTTGCTAAAGACATTAATTTCTCATCAACCCTGCTATCAAACAATAGAATTTAAAACTTATTTTACAAGAAGTTTTCTATTTATATAGTTTTAATTTTCCACTTCTATTCTCATAGAATTAGAGATGGGAGCTTGAATGAATTGGTATTTCCTAAGGTCTTTTATATCTTAAGTAGTGAAATTATAATAATTAATAGATTATTGTTAATAATCTCGATGAGTGTTTTATTTTTAAACCTGTTTTAATCAAAGCTTTATATTTGAAACCGTTATCCTTTATGAACTAGATGACATTACATAATCAATAGATCACAAATGATATTATTTTCGATACAGCAGCCCTGCATGACTTGATCATACCGTGTTATATACCGTGCTATACTGTACATGTTTCCCCGTGTTATCTATTAGGTTACCCGTTCAAGTAACGGTACAACGAAAGACACCACGGAACCTCTCATATTACTTTCCAGTTGAAATAGAATGTTATGTAAAAATATATAGGATCACATATACCTATACAAAATATATATCGGTGTTTTTTCACTAAAATATCAGTGTACATAACATACTCCATTTATGAATCAGTATTTTGTAAAAATTATAATCCTAGTAATCTCATTACAATAAATAGATAGATAGATAGATAGATAAATGCCTTTATTTACATTTTGTAAATACTTTACAAAAGTTTAGTGGGCGAAGTTGAGGCATTAGTTGAACATAGTAAAGATAGAATGTTATGTGAAAATACATGAGAGAACATAATATAAAAAATATATTGGTGTTTTCACGAAATATATGGGTGTACATATTCCAAATATATTCCAGCGTTTTTTACAAAATATACGAGTGAACTTAATCCAAGTACATATATCAGTATATATGTACATATATCAGTAATATCAGTATTTCATACAAAATTATTAAGATCCTGGTAGCGTGTAGTAAAGCATTACAAGGTGTCTAGCACATTCCCTTCTCACTAAAAATATACATTATCCCGATAATCTAGTGAACTCGATGCTCAGACACAGACTCCACCGGTGATAGAGCATGAAACCATTTTTCAGCCTCCGATTTCGTCCAGGGTCGGCCTCAAAATAGACGCGAGAGTGGTGGCGCAACGGGAGAATGGATTATAAACATGACGGCATTTACTGTTTAGCTGTAAAGCAACCCTTACTCACTCACACTCACTTTCTCTCTCTCTCTTACTCTCACCCTCTCTCTATCTCTCTTCATCACCCGGTCTCTCACTCTCTCTCTCTCTCTCTCTTACACTCTCTGTTTTTTCTCTCTCTCTATCTTAATATCTTCCAATCACACTCTCTCTCTCTCTCTCTCTCTCGATCTATCACAAATCACGCTCTCTATAGATTTTTCACTCTCACAGACATATAGCACCTGGCTATCATTGAATGGAGGGCATTGAAGTTTGTTGGCCTTGAAATTGATCTAGGAGATCACAAGTCACACATGAATGATGTGAAGAGCTCGATTCAGAAGGCTTGTATAACAGAAAATGCCAAAAACCCTAGCTTTGATCAAGGAATCGTGCAAAGTAGTCATTCTGGCAGGATAGGAAGATGAGTTCAAAATTGGTTAAAAAATTATTAATTTAGTTTCAAATTGTAAAAACATCTTGATCTACAATTTGAGGCAAAATTTACAATTGTTGACTGATCTGGAGTCATTTTCCCATCCTGCCAGAATATCTTCTTTGCTCGACCAAACTATAGCATATGATCTATTCTTGAAATTGAGTACAGTGATAAAAGTGGTCCAGTAGTTTTATTAGGTCACGATATAGTAAATTAGACAATAGCAGGAATAGGAATTGAATTTCTTCAAGAGTTATAATATTGAGAACTCACTTTTAAACCAATGCTAAATACAGTGTTCTCAAATAACTTTATCACAAGAAGTTTTCTTTTTTCAAAGATGAATAAAAAAATTCAGTTTTGAAATTGAGCTATTCACAAATGAACAGATATGAAATCAAAGTTAATATTTTCAATCAATCTGTGTAAGTAGTTATTCAACTATGGTGCCGTAACAACTCAATTGAATTTATTGTTACATTCAGAAATAATTCAATAAAAGGTGACGAAGCAATGACGCAATTCAATAATAATTGTCCTTGAACGCAGACAATGGAAAGTTGAAGTCGAATTCACCAACAAGACCACAAATTTATAGTTTTGTAGCGGAGAATTAAAACAATAAAGCCCATAAAATGCACTAGTGACAGGTTCGCGCCTAGGTCTGAGGCCTTGTGATCCAGGTTCACTTGGTAATCCAGTTACAATCAATTGAATTGGCAGTAAACGTCATTTTCATAGTCTATTGTATGTATTGAGGGTGGTAGTAAATTATTTTGTAAACTTGATTTCAGTTTCTCACAAGAAAATATGAAAAGAAGCCAGTTGCACAGAAGTGGATTGATTTTATCAGAGATTGATAATGGTGAAACAACCGAAATAGGTATCTCGAATTTTTTAAATAAAAATGTGGTTTGACAACATCATCTCTTTTCATTGAACATGGGTAACTACCACAATATCACCTACACAACCGCCCAGAAAAGGTCAAGAAGTGGATTGAATTTAAAATATCCAAATTACTAAAATAGTTCAAATTATTTAAATATTCAATTATTTATTAGAAATAGCATTGTTAATTTGATGGGAGAATGAGTTATATTAGCAGACATTTGTCCAACTGAATCTAGACCAAAACAATGAATTTCTAATATATTATTTTAATTTTATATGTTTAAGAAGAAAACTTAAGTATTGTTGGACTGAATGATTGTCCAAATGTTATACACATACAATCAAATGAAAAGGAAGAATGAATTGGAAATTAAAATAATGAGGTAAAGCCTGTCCAAGCAAAGAAGACCCTCTGGTAAGATGAGAAAATGACTCCAGCTCAGTCAATATTGGGTAAAAAAATATTGATTTGGTCTCAAATTATAGATCAGAATGTTTCCTTTGATTGAGACCAAATAAATATTGTTTTGAACCAATATTGACCGAGCTGGAGTCATTTTCTCATCTTACCAGAGGGTCTTCTTTGCTTGGACAGAATATACACAGGTAATTTTTCATAATAATACTCTACCATCACGATTATGAAGCACAGAAAACATACATTTTTACGTAATGTTTCTCACACATGAGTTGTAACAATTTACAATTTCATGACCTATAGTGTTTTTCAACATTTAATGCATTCAGTTTTAAAAGGTCATTAAACCATCATTATTCTAAGGAGAAAGTTTTACAAACAAGCCGCCAATTTTGCAAAAACATTTCTAAATAAATTTACAATCCTCACAGATCCGCTTGGCTCAGAGGATTATCAATGCAATAGGTGAGAATAATTAGCATACAGATGCTAATTGTTAAACGAATCCTTGATTAATTAACTGGCATTTCGGATTCCAAGCACGCACATAGGAAACGTCCTTTATTCTATTATAATGAGGATAAAAGTAAAAAGTAATCAAATTTTTAATCCACGAATTATATTCACGGAATCACACGTGTGAAAGCGTGAAATATGAACATGAAAGTGAAATTCATTACATTGATTTCGTAAATCTATTATCTGACTTTCCAATCGAATTTATCGCCTATCAGTTTAATTTATGGGAGTAAACACTATCGAAAGTTCAAGATTGTTATTTGGCTAAAATTTATTCAGTAAATAAGTATTCATCAAATATTTAGGACCAATTTTCAGTTGCATTAAGCTAAACGGTTACTGTCAATTCAAATGAATTTTTTATCATTTACAGATAGTTTCAGAAGGTGCAAAAATTCTCGGACTATTCCTTACAAGATTAGAATTCACACCAAGTAGTCAAAAGTTCCATAACAAGTTCAAAGACATAACAGCAGAAATGATTTCTTACCGTGATAACAATGGAGAAAAATTGACATTTTTCATTCTATAATTTTTCAAAGTTACCAGCATTATCATTATATGTAAACTTAGCTGACGACAAATTTAATGAAACCAGTTAGAAGTTTGTCATGTTGAAGATTATTCAAATAATAGGTAAAATATATATAATATAATAAATAACAATAGACAATATATTTTTTTCAATGAATGATAAATTTTCAATTGATTTAAATAGTAGTATTTGTTATTCAACGAATAAATTATTACTATTAAACTTGATATTTAGAATTTCCTAACCAACATAATTTGCTCTAAATCAACAATACTAGAAAATCAGAGTAAAATTCAATATTCAATAAAAATATCTTTAGGCTAATATTTGGAAATTATAAGGAGAATTTCAGACCAATCCCTAATAAATCCCTAATGATCAATTCCAACTTCATTTTTTCATACAAAACTCAAGTTTTCTCCCTAACCAACCATCGAGGGAGAAAAAGTAAATTTTGCTTTCACATTTTGATCAATAATTTAAAAATCTACCAATAAATCGTAAAAATGCCTACAATATTCAAATTTTCAACCCGATTTCTCGTTGACTTTTCTCTCTGGACAATATCGAAATTTCAGACTGAATCTTGAACCAATCTTTTGTTAAATGGCAGACAGCTTGCTCCAACCACCAACCACTATCGAGTATCGAATCTGTGGTCGACCACTATCGGACTATCGAATCTGTGGTCGGACAGCGGTAGAAATGATTATTCAGTTCACACCTATGCTTCCTCCGAACAAGCTGCTAACAAAAAACCATTTGCAAAACTCACCCAACATAATATACATGGAATAAACTCTGCTTAGGTATTCACTACATGATAATGGTAGTAGTTCCTGTGGCTATGATGACTTATACACTATAGGAGATTCCCTATTGCATAAGCCGTAGGGATTTATTAACAGACTGATAGACAATTGCAGAAAAACTCATTGAATTCAACTGAAGGTTTTAAATGGGGAAAGAAACCTTGTACCTCTTCTGACAAATAACAACACGCTCTTCTCATTAACCACGCACAAGCCCAAGAGCTCAAGTTGGCATCCTCCTCAGAAAACCAAACAAATTTCGATTAGTTTCTTTTTTTATTCACAGGAATCAACATTCAATTGACAATATTTTCCGAGCAATTGTACAAGTTTCATTTTTAATAATCCCGTCGATAGAGACAAAAGCTTTTCAAGTTTAAAATTGTGTTGAGTGTCTAGGGAACTTATTATCAGGAAATAGAGGAAGGACAACATAGATAATGGAAGATAGAAGAACAAAATTATCAGTGAATCACACCAACTTCGACTTACTCATAGCTACATGTGTATTTCCTGCAGTTTGATATTCATGAATCCTTCTTGCACAGTCATTGGAATTTTATTGGATTCTAGATAAAGAGGTTTATTGGTACAATACATTGAATCATTGTCAACTCATTATTTGTTTTCAAGTACTCATAAATATCAAAAGCCAAGTATGTCAATTCGTGACCTTAAAAAACTTGACAAAATAGTTATAAAATCCATTTTTATTGAGAAGTAACAAGCAAAGCAATTGAGGACCCATAAAGTCAAGACTGAATTCGTGGTTATAAAAACACTTTCAAAGTAAGTCAAAGTCACCGTAAGGCCAATTTTACTTATTTAGGTCGAATAATTGGGTTACCATGGGTAATATTAAGTAGAATTTTAATAAATGGGTATCTTACAGGAACGAATTGAGAAACTATATGTTCTTTTGGTATCGATCCTGTTATGTAATATGTGTCGCTTCATGAGCGACTGTCAGCCTCAGTACTTTGTAATTTTACTCAGTAATTTTGTAATTTCAATTCGATTTCAATTTATCTATCTATAATCAATTTTATTTTATAATCTCAAACAGGTCTAGTTCTTACTCGGAATTGGCATTTCATTTAATTTTGTGACAAAGTTTTTCCAAGTTGTCAAATTTGTATAATTTTTTTACCTGTTTCTAAGATTCCTGTGACTTTTTCATCCATGCCAATACTGTAAAACAATTGAAATTAAAATTTTCCTTTTCCACTCATTTATCACTTTTTTAGTCACTGAAATATTCACTCCGTTTCTCCTCATAATACAGTTCAGTAATTTTTTACCCAAATGTCCACATTTATTTCTGAAATTCATAAACATGAGTTGTAAGCCCAAATATTCCACCAACACAGTCCTGTTTACCTACATGAACATGAATTACATTAAATACATGTAAAAGATTTCAAAAAAACGAGAACAGCCAGAAAATAGTCAGTTACCCAATAAAAGGAAATCCAGGATACTGACACCTAGTGAACAAATCAACAAATTCCTGGAAACATTTTTTGCCAGAAAACTCGCCAACAATAGAAGTCCACATTGCTGGATACCAGAATTTCACCGTTGCCCAACCAAAACTACGACAAAAAAACGCCAGCGTGACAATCGCAGCCAGGCTTCCGCAACGTTTTGAAACGCGCGACGGAAAATCGTCGAACGCGTTTGAATAGTCGCGAACCGACGCGTAAAAGCTGGGGAGAAAGCGGAGAAAATTGTAAATTGAGGCTGACAACAATATTCGGGCTACCGGACACACCGCAGGTCCAGGAACCAATAGGCTACCGAAACCAAATGCTTGTTGACCGGCTAGAAGAACATAATCGCTATCAGTATCATGTTCCAGAAAGTTCCTTTGGTGGAAAACTGAACTGATGACTTATGGAATCAGCTTTCAGGTGATTAACTCAAACTTATAGAGCATCAAGTCTGGGCAAAGATATAAGATTATGGAATAATAATTGATTCCTTTGGTGGAAAACTGAACGGATTTTATTACTCATGGAATCAGATTTCAGGCGATTTTTTCAAACTAATAAAGCATTCAGTTTAGCTCTATAGAGAAATAGAAGATATTATGATAGAGTACAGTATAATGGATATTATGGAATAAATAATAAGAGATGCAAATTTTTGTCTCAGATTTGGCTTTTCAGGAGAACAATTCGGATAAAGCAATTATTGTGAAAATTTGTCTACTTTTTTCTAGAATTTCATGGAACAATATTTTGTAATAATATACTTATGGACTTTCATGAATGTTATAGGATTCAGATGGTATAGTCAAATGGAATATTATTCTGAATGAAAATCGGTGATAGTAGAATAAGATACACACAAAACCTACATTTGGACTGCTGCAAGAAAACTTGGGAAAAGGACAGTTATGGACGTAACCCTGCAGGTTATTTCATTTAGTAATATTTTGCACATTAATGTAAACGAACTAGCTATTAATAAAAATTTTCAAAATAATCAATATTCCATCAGATTTGAGTCTAGTTGAGAAAAAAAGAATGCAACACTACTGATTAAGTAAAAATATGCTTATAGTTGTACGAATCTTGCTGATAAGAGATTTCTCCAATTTTACCCATCTATACCAAATTCCCTCAAAATTCTCCAGTGCAGATGGTTCCCAAATAAGTTCACAGACATATTGAATATTGTCCAGAGAATCATCAGAAACACATATTGTCCTGAGAATCATCAGATTTTCCTCCATTTATTGCAGTCAGTAGACTCGAAAGTGAAACCCTGGAGAGTGCGTGACTAGCAATAATACTGCTTACAATATAATCGTACGTTATCTGCTATCTGCAGTTCTATAAAGCTAGACAACAGACAGACTGTCAGTGGAAATAATCGTTATTATGAGTCACTATGGTTACTTACGAACCAGTAGCTGACGGAGTGGAAAGGTGAAGTCACTTACCTGGAACAAAATAAAACGAAATGAGCGAACAAAATCAAAAGTTACACAATTTTTTATTATAGTAGTTGATATTATTACACAGTAGTTTACCAACAGAAGTATTACAGACAACAATTTCACAAATAAAGATAATAGCCTAATATTTTTTTTTTAAATAAAGATCTTTCGGCTAGATATTGAAGAAAATTGCATGTGTCATTTTGTAGGCTATAGATGTAATTTATGAGTAGGCAATAAAAATAATTGAACCGAAATTAAAGTAAAAATTATGTGAAACCAAAGGTGTGTATAAAACCATTTATCAATGGTGGCTCGTGCTCACCAAACAGGTGAAGTGCTGTACAGTAAAAGATAGGGGCACTTCACCTGTTTTGTGGGCACGAGACGCCAGTGTATCATTGAACCGAAATCAAAGTAAAAATTATGTGGTTTCACATAGGTTTAATCAACCATTTATATCTTCATTTCAACAGTTGATTCATAACATAATTTTTAATTATTAATGATTACTTTTAATTGGGGCTAGTGATGTGTAATAAATCAATTAATAATCACAGTAGGCCTAGCCTTGAAATGAGTTTAAACAGTCTTGTAAAAATACATTTCAACGTTACTAAGATTATTTATTGATTTAGTATTAAATATCAATAGTTGAATTAAAAGCTGAGAACTTTGGAGTATTAATCGAGCAGAATATAGATAACTACCTAACTCTACCAAAAACATTATCTGATTTTCAACACATATCACCTTCTCGAAATAGAAACCAGTGACATACTGGTGCGTTCTAATAGCCCTCCTAACAGCATCAAGTTTCACATTTTCTTATATCAGAATTCCTAACACCGGTTCCAGGCATCCTAAAACCATTGATACCGCATATATCACGCCTATTCCATACCGTGTATCCTATCATAATATATTTACACCTTGTAACATACCTATTGATCATATCATGTGATATTAACGCACTTTCTCCCTGAGGCCACACAGAGTGCTAAAGGTCCTTTTTTATCTGAAAGTCATCTTTTTCGACCCCTATGAATAATCCTACGATTGAAACTCAACAAACTAGAGACCAAACTTTGGCACCAAAGCCAAAGATAAGAATAAAAAAGAGTACTTTTAAAATGATCAGTAAAATTTCAGATTTAAATGCACAGATAAAGTTCAACTTTACGTCAAGCTTCTTTTCCACCTTAATGAATCATTAAAATACTATGGAATAAGATTCTACTCTTTCTGTTCAAACAACTACTGTAGGCCTATCATTGATTTTAATACTCATGCATCACATGAAGATGTCACATTAATGTTGTTTACTGTCCATTACTATTAAGGGCAGGCCACACCAAGCTCGCTACCGCGGAGGTAGTACCTCGGCGGTGGTTTTACTTCGTTGAGCCAGGCGAACTTTTGAAACGTCTGCTGGTGGTACTACCGCCGAGGTAGCGAGCTCGGTCTGGCCTGCACAATTGAATAACATGGATGGCGAGTTTTAAAACTTCGCCATCGGTAGCGCATGCGCAGAAAAGTACTACCACGTTCTTCAGTATATTTTTCTACTTTTTTACTTTATTACTACTGTAAAATTTAGTATAACATGCTTCTTCTTTTGTAGTCATGTTCATACTATTCTTATGTATGTGTATACTATTCTGTTTCGTATTTCACGCTTATAAAGAATGCGAGGTTATACCTGACTCATTGTGAATTATCATTATCAACATTGCAGGTCATAATTTTTGTAATAAAAATGGTACTGTTCACTAAATTTATTCATCTTGCGTGTCCAGATACCCAATGATATATTTCCGTTTGTTCGGCCTGTATTGCAAAGTAATACAAGAAGTTCTAGAAGTACTATATTCTATTCATTAACAGGTATTTGCAATTAAAAATATTGACATGTCGTAGTTCATATAATTATATAGATTGAAAAATTATAATAACTCTTATAATCATGAACTCTCGTAGTAGGCTATATTCTTCCCATTTTCACATCTTCTACTTATGGACACAATATCATCCTAATATTGCATGAATCTACATACTGATATATCCTATTATTTTTAGGATGTACTTTTATCTTGGGTTACACATATCACATGAATTATTATTGAGCAATTACTTCAAGCACATACTTTAATGATATTATATTCAATGACTGAATACCATATTAAATTTCAAATTTTTCAAATCTTTCGAATTTTTAAATTATTTAATGACTGATTTATGCCATACAACTATAATGATAGTTGTATTACAATGTATATTAGTAATGAATGTAACTCATCAAAACAAAAACAAAACCAAACTACCGCTAGCAGACGTTTTTTGGTGTGGCCTGAACTACCACCGCGGTAGCGAACTCGCTACCTCTAGCAGACGTTGGTGTGGCCCCTGCTTAAATTCTTACTCTTCTAATTTCGCCTCTTTCTTCGTCCTCTTCCGCTCTCATTATGACCAGTTCACTTTGTTCCAGCCTATATTAGGAAAGTTGCTGTATATTAGTACGGTGCAATAAGACTCGAACCCTAACATCCAAAGAGAAAGGACGATTCCTACGCCAACTTGTTCTATACAACCCCTTTATTGTTTGGTAAGAAGTTACACCCTTATGAGCGTCGGGTTTTTGGGGGAGGGGGGGGGGGGGTGAAAGGTGCAAAATTTCAGTTTTTCGTGAATTGTAGCAGAAACAAGCGTCGGACGAAAAAATTCCATACATGTTTTTTCCAGACAACAAAATTTGGAAGAGATTGAGAACAATCACAACTCTGTATCTTCGACGGTTTCCAAGTTACAATTTTTTGAAAACTCCATATTTTTTTCACAGGAATTATTTCGTTACTTTAAAAGTGTGTAACTTTAAATTGGAAACACTTGCATCCGTATTTCAAAATCCCTCTCGGCGAAATTCATTTCTCTTTAATTTGAGACCAAATTCACACTTCTATGTTCAGTGGTTCATGCGCTACAGCGATTTTAAAAAACCCTTATATCCCCAAAATCCTCAAAAATTACTTTTTATCATACAAAAAATAAAAAATATTCGGATTGGCTTATAATTCTATACTCATTATGGAGCACAAAATCCAAGGACATCACTCTACCCTCATTAGTTACAAAGTTACAGATGAATAAAGTATTAAAAATAAGTAAAAATTGAAATAGGATATTTTACAGCAATGCTTTCATCAAAGTTTTATCCGAAAAATATAGTCAATCATATATAGTATCAAAGAGTACATTTTTCTCCACAATTTGAGACCAAATTCACATTTTTTGAACATTTACAGAATTAGCTAGATCCATTTTTCAAACCAACTGTCGAGCTCAGAGCTCACTCTGAGAGGCGCTCCACACACTATGAAGTTGAGCTAAAGAAGACGACGATTGGCTCAAAAATATACGTAGCTCATTAAATAATTGTTCAAATAATATGAATCTGGTCTCAAATTGTAGAAAAAAATGTGATTTTTAATATCATATAAGATTCATCATGACTCTACAATGAATTCCTCATGATAACATTGTTGGGAAATCAGTGTTTTCAATTGTTAAAAAATCACACATAATTCATTCTATTGTAACTTGGTAACTATTGGCGGTAGAGTTATGTCCTTGGTCTAGAAATGTAGAGTGATTTATCCTTTAAAAGATGGTATATGAAAATTTCTTGTTCAATGCACATTGTTAGAGAAATTTCAATAGAATTGAAAATGAGCGAATTTATCATAAAAAGTGTGATAAAAACCGGTTGTGTACCTTCTTATGTCGAAGGTCTCGCAATTCCTATAGTAACCATCTGAAAGAGGAAGATTTTCTGTACATTTCTTGATAGTTTCAGATTTTTCCGTTCACAACTTCCCGATTTGGAGCATTGATATGTGAAAAAATGAAATTTTCAATGTGCAGGTATATATTCAAAGGTATATTATTATTCAAAGGAATCATTTAAATCTGGATTTAAGAGTTTTTCACCGAATTTGGATTATAATATAAGAATTTATACCGCCGTAATGTGCAGAAAATGATGTGCTATTGAACGATAGAATCCGACTCACTAATCAAAAGTTATGACGGAAAATATATGATTTAAAATGAAGGGATGCTTTTGACCAACCCGCACGAATCCTATGATAGTCATCGTCGTGTCTACAATTTTTATGACAGTCTAGGGTATCAAGGAACAAAATCTAGAAGTATGATCCAATCCGAATATTTTTAGTACTTTTTGTATGATAAAATGTAATTTTAAGGGATTTTGTGGATGGTTGTCTCAAGTCACATATATTCACATACACAAGGGGTCTCTTGTCTGATGGCATTGAAATAATTTTCTCACCAATTATCCACCAAGCTTCCAAGTTCATTGCCCTCGAACAGTTCATACCTGCATCGTCCTTCCAACCCTTACCATTCAAATTCGCTCCTTCTTTGTCTCACACTTTACGCTCTCACTCTCCTCCCCCACCATACCGGTAACTTTCTCCAATAACACATTTCTTCCACAAGTCATTCTAGATTCAACCCTGCTAGCCTCAACACCTTCCTACGCTAAAACTCTTAGTTGCTGGCCTGCCCAATCGTTATTTATTATCACTCACTTTCAGTAGCTTAGTTTTAAATTGTAGTCAGATAATTGATTATATCATTTAATTTACATATCGCCAAAAAACGTTCTATTCAATTGTGTGTAGTCACCCATGCTTCTTCAGTTGTTTGCCATACTTGGCTAGTCGCATTGCGATTATCCAGCAGGAGCGCGTGCGTTCAGTGTTACAGTCCAGACAGACCAGGCCGGGATTAGACTAGCCATCTATTTCTTTGTCCGGCGATCGCAGAGTGATGCCGAACTCTGACGTAGCCTTATGTTTATTTTTCGCATTCAAAGTCGTGTATCCATGTTGAATTGAGCTACCATTCCAATCTCATACACTTTATTCCAATCCACAGCAACCTTCTCATCCTATGAAGACGTTTCCTCGTTTGAGGCATTTGTTCTATTCATTTTTTTCCAATGCTTTATCAATGTCTTCACTGTTGATGTCTCTGAAATCAGATAGAGTGATCCTTGCCTTTTTATGAGGTTCATCCTGTACTGTATGAGGTACAGTACATACCTCATACAAAGGGAAGGATCAATCACTCTGATTTAAGAGGCATCAGCTGTGAAGACATTGATCGAGCATTGGAAAAACATGGATCAAACATATGCCTCCAACAAGGAAACGTCTTCATCGGATGAGAAGGTTGCAGTGGATTGGATTTGGAATGAAGTGAAAAATAATGTAATGTTAGCTTGATTCAACTTACATGCGACTTTGAATACAAAGAATGAGCATGAGACTCCGTTCGAGTTCGGCATCGCACTGCTCTCGCCGGACAAAGAGATGGATTCCGAGTCTGCTCCCGGCCTGGTCTGTTTGGCCTGTCACACTAAACGCACGTGCTCCTGCTGGATAATCGCAATGCGACTACCCAACTATAGCAAACAACTGAAGAAGCATGGGTGACTACACACAACTAAACAAAACGTTTTTGGCTGTATGTAAATTGAATGATATAATCAATTATCCGACTACAATTTAAAACTAAACCACTGAAAGTGAGTGGTGATGAATAAAGATTTGGCATGCCAGCATCTAGGAGTTTTAGCGTAGGAAGGTGTTGGGGATAGCTGGGATGAATCTAGACTAAAAAAATATTTATATATGGCTGTCTCGGTGGAGACCTACCCGTGGGTAGGACCACCACAGAGAAGCTAAATCTAAGCAGAGGTTGGATTTCTTTCTTCTCTGCGAAGCTTCTCTGTGGTGCCACTCGCCTTGGTTACATCTAGCTAGTAGCTACTAGCTAGAGTGACTGACTTGAGGAAGAAATGTGTTGGAATGAGCTGACCAAACTCCTACCCCCACCCTTAAAATTTCACTATTTTGTCCTGCGTGGTGGGAGGCGAAGGTTCATGTAACCTCACGGCCAATACTGGAGAATCGCAAAAGTTACCAAAATTGTGGGGGTGAGTGAGAGAGTAGAGTGAGACAAAGAAAGAAGGAATTTAAATGGCAAGGGATGAAAGTACGATGCAGGTTTGTTCTAGGGCAATGAACTTGTAAAGAGCTTGGACTATGCGACAAGAATGAATAGAAATAGGGGAGTTATGATGGTTACTGGCCTGCAACGAAACTATAGAAATACAAAATTCAATACACTAATAAGTGTCTTGAGCGTAGGCTCTATTTGTGTCACTATACATTAAACCCTCTACATTCTGCACATACATTTGTAGTCTGATCGAACAGAGAAGATATTCAATCAAGTTAGGATAATGACTCCAGCTCGGTCAATATTGATTCAAAAATTAAAAATGTTGTCTCAAATTGTATGTTAGAATGTTCTCTACAATTTGAGACCAAATTTGCATTATAAGCCAAAGTTGACGGATCTGGAGTCATTTTCCTATCTTGCCAGAGTGTCTTCTGTGCTCGACCAGACGATACAGAATCAAAATATCAATTAATTAATTCATCAATCAGTTGCAAAATAATTGAACTGCATGGCATTCACGCTAAACCTGTATGGTCACTTTGATTTGAACAACAATTGGCAAAATTTAGCCGATCCACAGTTACTAGATGGTAACATTGCTCATAAATTATCTATTACTATAATTATAATATGAAATTTTAAAACTTTAAACATGTTTGGTATTTATTATATATTCAGAGTGAACATTCAAACAATGTTTTAGTGAAGTCTAGAACCTAAATAAATTGTAGCAAGTAGGGAGAACTTTGATCAAGATTTGGATTGTTTACATAAGAAGAAAGAGAAATAGGTTTGGGAGATTTGAGGATTTCATGAAATTAGCCCAATTTCAAATAGAGAAGTTGGACTAACAATTCAAATAATATACTATCACGAGTAGGCTACAATAGGAAAATCAAGAATATTTCTTCAAGTTTGAAAATATTCAATAATTATCAAGTATACATTGTAATAGTATGTTACAATATCAAGTAACATGTAATCAAGTAACAGTATGTTACAGATATAAGACTTCCTACGGGTAACAGTGAATGATAATGTGAAAATTTCAATCTGAACCACAAAAAATAAAATAAAGTAATCTGAATTTGAATGATATCATGATATAAATCAAAATCAGACAGTGAACCAGTACCGGATTTAAGGGTAGGCCAACTAGGCTGGCGTCTAGGGGCCCGCACCACAAAAATATTGATAAGAAAAAATATTTTTAGAAAAATATTAATAGAATATATTTTTTAAAACTTGGTAACTTGCATTCGAGAAAACTAATATCAATAAATTAAATAGCCAAACAGTGTTATATAATCTGTATTTGTTGAATGTAATGTATCTGTTTAATCGGTTAAATAATAATACAAGTTGAACCTATTCAAATCCCTCTTAAACAAAATCACTGTCTTTGGTGATAGAAATGCGATTTGCAGTTCACAGTTCACCTGCCTGGTTAAAGAATTAAATTCAGATGAATTTTATTTGTTTGAGCTTACATGCGGATTTAAGCTTACAATTATTTACAATCACTTATTATACAGTAAACCGTACTTAATGAATGAGAAATTAATACAGTAAGTTTACAAATAATGAAACTAATAATAAGGCTTGAAACTTTTTGAAAAATATAGTTTCAGAGTATTTTTCTGGAAAAATTTTCCCCCTAGCCCCTAGCGGGAGAAAAATTTCTTTAGTTCACCATCATTGATAGCTATTCTTGCTTATGACCGTGGCAGGGAGTATGAAATTGTAGATATATTGCTAAGCTGTTCTGATAGTGAATAATAAGTTATTGTAATAAGATATATGCTGTGGCAGTTCGCACTACCACACTACCGTACCAAAATTGGCAGTTTTGCAATTATTTATTCAATGAAAGTTGAATTCAACTTTGAATAAATAAAATGAAAACTTAATAAAAACTTCAGCTTGAAAATCGAAACAAGTTCTATCGGGATCAATTATTTTGCAAGTAAGCAAGTGAAGATTTGTTATAGAGATGCATTCTAAATAAATGATCAGCTGATTGTGTCATTCACTGTCTGATTTTTATTAACAGAGGAAACCTCTTTCACAGTGTTGTTTCTTGATGGATGGAAAACTTTTTGTTTCTTTTTTTGATAAATCTGTCATCAAAATGTCAGGCGGTTTGTAGTAGCTGATGTAAAGTATCTATTGTTTCTTTCAAAATCATCCAAATAGCTAAATTACAACTCTAACTGACAACATCAGCTGTTGAAGCGCATAAGGAGCAGATAAAATCACCTAACTTTTTTACGTCAACTCTACATGTTTATTAAGGTATCAATTGAAGAAATATTCACGTTTAAATTGATTCCATGATAATGAAAAAATAATAATTTCAATTATTTATGGTAATAAATAAATTTTGTTTGTTGTAGAAGAGGACTTATTACATTTTTGAATATTTCTATTCATATATTTTCATCCCCTTATATATTTTGAGACCCCTAAACCGTGACTTGATGTGATTTATGTGATTTTATATATTTCTATCAAAATATTGTCAAAATTGAGACTTGAGCCAACCTACGTTTTCAGGTATATAATCTTCCCAGAACTTGTTTGTCCAATTGTATTGCTTTGATTGATTAAGAATCAGCTTCATCCATTACAATGTTCCCTTGTAAGTATAATTTTCTGCTCCAGTCTATGATAAAAACTAAATAGATTAAAACAAGACTCGACGTGATGTAGAAAGTAATCTTACAACTTGAAATTATCAATTTTGCAAATCAACCTCTGGAATTTATAGTGTTGAACGCTAAACATAATTGTGAATAGTTGGTACAGTATCTTGCATGGGTAAGCCACATATGTCATCAATATAATACGATAGGACACTGTAAGAATAGTGAAAACTTGATTTAAGACGGGTTTCCCCTTTTCCATTGCTTTCAAACTGACTAATTGGCTGTTCACAATACTCAATCTAACCAATTATTACATCTGATATCTTAGTTATATCTAAAATTATCTATTGGTTGTATCTAACTAATTATTGGTTGTATTATTCTATTAGTGGATCAGAATTCAGAATGTGCCTAGTTCATTCATTATTATATCACATCTTCTTAAAAGAACTATAACTCATATCTCCGTTTGTGGAAAATGAGGTTATCTGATGGAGTGGATCACCCCTTGGATCTCCCCACTATTAAAAGCCATACACTAAATAAATATGACATCAATTTTTAAAACGTTTTGAAAACATGCAATCTTAATGATTGAGGCTTCAAGAATGAACATGTTAGCTCAATTTGAAAAAAATATCAAATGGAAAGACAATATGGATAGGATAGCTACCACAATAACACCTCCACAACTACTCAAAGGTAATTTAATTTTTACAAAATAATCAACTCAAAGAGCAGGCTATTATATTTTCACAATTGGACTCAAAGTCAACTTTTTGGTTGTTTAAACAAAACAAACAATATATAAAAAAGCAGAGTTCAGTGTCTCTCAACTTTGATGTACAATATTTTTAAAATTCTTATGTTGCTAGAAGTCTCCTCAGACCTGACAAAGGAGATTATTATCAATCAATCAATCTCTGCTTTGCTTCAACTCCTTGATCTTACAAGTAGAAAAATAATAAATACAAGCAGCTCCACTCATTTCTCAGCTACGTTCAAAATTGCTTTGCTTCTCCCTCCTAGCACCAACAGAATTATTTATTATAGTCTGTCCAAGCAAAGAAGACCCTGTGGCAAAATGAGAAAATGACTCCAAATAGGTTAATATTGATTCAAAAATTATAAATTTGGTCTCAAAATGTGGATCAGAATATTTCCTACAATTGAGATCAAATCAATAATTTTTTAACCAATATTGACCGAGCTGGAGTCATTTTCTCATATGGCCAGAGGGTCTTCTTTGCTTGGACAGACTATTCTAGTCCAAAGACCACGAATACCCAGCTCATTTCCCAGCATCCTCCCTCCAAAACTAATTCCATCATGAAGTGAGGGTGCACCCACATGAGGGCGGAAAATAAAAGCAAGGGGCGCCCTGCGCCCTAAATTAGCCGAAGAAACGTCTGAGCAAAGAAAATAAAGGGAGAAAACTAATAGTTGAGAAGCACTGCCTAAATTGACCGAAGCCACTTGAGCTTCAGTAAAAATAACAGACCTTGTAAGTTTTCGTTCAGCCTAATAGGATAACGAGAAATAGGTCTGATATAGTCCGGTCGAGCAAAGAAGACATTTTGGTAATATGGGAAAATGACTCCAGCTCGGTCAATATTTGTTCAAAAATTGTACATTTGACCTCTTATCGTGGAAAACATTCTGCTCTAAAATTTGAGACCAAACTTAACATTTTTGTACCAATATTGGATAAGCTGGAGTCATTTTCCATCTTGCCAGAATGTCTTCTTTGCTCAACCAGACTAGAGTATGTACCATAAGAAATATATGCTTGAAATATATATATCTATCGACAGTTTAATAGCTGTTGAATGAGGCTCACCGACCTCAATGAACTATTTCTCAGACAGACTTACTGACTTACGTTTACAGAGCATGCAGCATGATAATAGGATTGGTTTTGGTTTAACCACAAGGACTTTTCAATACAAAAGCATTACTGACTGGCATAATATATTAAAACGGCTTTCAAGTCTCAAGTTTTATTTTTTATCCTAAATTTTAGTAACTATTCTCATATTTTAGTTTTTCTAAATGGAGGAGTTAAATTTGTGGGTTGGCATGATTCACCATAGTATAGTGTATTGTTTAATTTGTATAGCAAATTACAAAAATAATATTCCAGCATATAATAAAGAGAAAATGCATAGCTAAGGATTTTAGTTAGGGGAGAATTGCTATTATACTCATTAGCATTATTCAACATTCAATGGTATCACACCTCAACCTTCATATCACACTTTATATTTTATATACATGTAAGATGATATAATACTTGCATTATTATGGAATTTGGAATATTTAAATTAGTTATAGCTTGAGAAGTATGTGATTAAATTAGTTGGAATTGTTCGTTGAAGAATAATGTAATAAACCATGTAGAATAATGGTTTAGTACTCTATTTCACTATGGTCAAGAACATGAGGTTTTCATGTTAATTGTCATTTGTTCATTGTTATCTGTTTATTGCTATCTGTTTATCATGTTATCTGTTTATTGAGGATACACGTGTGTTTGATTTATTTTAGGTTAATGGGTAAATATCTAAATTTATATAAATTCAGAATCAACATCAATTTTTCAATATTAGCCTCATTTAATAAGCTTCTATCTACGACGATCACAAGAACTTTTATCTATATCCAAAACTTTCACCAACATTTTTCCAATTTTTTTAATCGCACCCAAAAATCTGTCAGGAATGTGGCCATTAGTTGATGACTGGGTATGTCCGGCCTAAGGAGGCTAGAACATAAATACATCTATTTAACACCCGAAAAGGAAGTCTACACTTCTCTGGTGCAGAGTTATGTCGGGGGTTTCGTGACTGACCGGTGCTTTAAGACAAATTAAAAAGGAAGAAGATGCATCCTGAGATCCTGACGGTTACTGACTTCTAGCACGCTCGAAGCGTCGACGTATTAAATTCGCCAGCTAATTGAGAGGACGAGAAGTCGAAGAAGAAGAAGGGAAAGGATAAGAATAAGAGGAAAATAGGACAGGAGGATGAAAGGTGGAGGAGGTGGAGGAAAACGCGGAGGAGTATGAGGAGGAGGAGGAGGAGGAGGAGGAGGAGGAGGGAGGAGGAGGAGGATGAGGAGGAGGAGGAGGAGGAGGAGGAGGAGGAGGAGGAGGAGGAAAAGATGAGGAAGAAGGAGGAGAAGAAGAAAAAACCAGGTGTGTGTGGACAGGTCAGTGGGGAATATTAGAGAGTAATTTTTCTAAATATTATTTGTTATTCAGGATGCTAGATTACTATTAAATACAGTACAAAACAACTACTGTACTTCCATAAACCGCTTTCATTTTTACAAAACTCCCAACTGCTGAAAATTGGTTCCTCTCCAGTTTCTTTGATGACTATCTCATTCTGTAACTCATATCAGAATTTCCAAAACTACCTACCTAACACTAACAATGGAACAACTCTAACTAACATCGAGTTAGCTAATGTCCAAGCAAAGAAGACATTCTGTCAAGATGGGAAAATGATTCGAGCTCGGTCAATATTTGTTTAAAAATCGTAAATTAGGTCTCAAATTGTAGAAAACATTCTGCTCTACAATTTGAGACCAAATTTATAATTTTTCAACCGATATTGACCGACCTAGAGTCATTTCCCATCTTGCTAGAATGTCTTCTTTGCTTGCACAAACTATAGAACACAAACTTTGCTATAACATCGAATTAGCTAATAATACACCAACCAATCCACGATTGAGCGAGGAATGACTGTTCAAATCAGATAACAAAAAATAACACAGGAGAATGTACAGTATAATTTTCAGCGAATTACCTTCAGAGCAGAAATAGAAATGGGAATAAAGACGTTTGTTTACAATGGACAATTGTATTTCCTCAAACAACAATGTGTAGTTAATGGCAAAGATGACATTCTGGCAAGATGGGAAAATGACTCCAACTCGGTTCGTATTGAATCAAAAATTATAAATTTGATTTAAATTGTAAAGCAGAATGTTTTCTACAATATTTAAGACTGAATTTATAATTTTTAAATAAATATTGATCGAGCTGGAGACATTTTCCCATCTTGCCAGCATGTCTTCTTTGCTAGACCAGAGTAAACTTATCTTGAGAGAATCACGGCACGGAACAAGGTAATAGTGCGTGTGTTGTTACAAAACATGTTACGCACAAATAAAACGAAATTGTCGTCGCTCATGTTGCGTACTGCGTACAAACATCTGAGTGGAATAATCAAGTGGCTAACCTACTTCCAAATATACTACAGACATTTATACAGTACAAGTACTGGTGCAGGTGCAGTACGTGTACTATACTAATAATGGTACTCCTACTATAAGGTAATACTATACAAGTACTATTTTTGTTTTGTTTTTTCACCACTATGGTGTAACATAGAGAAGATATTCGTCGTCCATACAATAAGTGATTAGCCTAACTCATATCCGAGCAAATAACAAAGCCAAATGAATACAATCTGGGGTGATAATTCAAACTTTATCAATTGAGTATAAAATACAACTTTTCATAGTAACTAATGGAATGTGTGTAACTAAAATCATCAAAGTAGCTAATGAAAATTTGTATTTATATTTATAATATTTATTACAAGTAGTATGAAAGAGTTTGATAATGTTTTATATGTATTTTCTCCTTTCCCTTCTCAAGGAAACTTTGTTTGTAGTGTCATATCAGTTCTAGTAAACTTAATATTGTTTTTGTTACTATATTGAGGACTCTCCAAAAAATACTGATTTGGCAGGACCAAAACCTTTAATCAGTTTTAACCACATAACCCTGTTTTAACCATATTCTGTATCAAAAAGCTTTATAAATACTTGTCACTATGCTAATGGTTATATGTTATTATGTTCATTGCAGCACCATACTAGGGATGTCACTAGACGTCCAACCTGCGGTAGTAGACCAAAAAAAGAACATTCAAACACAAGATTCGTAGTGCTATTTTTTCCACTCATCAAAATGTCTCCGCTTCAGCTTCAGCTTCAGCTCATTACTTGCTTCAATCAGTTTGCGCCCAAACACTCCTACCTAATGTATGTCCTCCGACTTGGAGATTAGCAGTTGGTCGTAGAACGACACGACACAACAATAGCTGGAGCAGGAGCGAGTCGCAAACGACAGGCAGAGGTCGTTGGCCCACCGGGCAGCTCCGCAAACAATTTCGATTAGAACTCGATAAAGGATGAAAAAAGAAAACAAGGAAAAGAGAGACAGAGAAGGAAAAAAGTGAGAGAGATAACGGTCATTACAAGAGACCAATAAACATGCAGACACACCATAAATGAAGAAGATAAAAGGAGAAGGAAGAAGGTGATGAGGGAGAAAAATAATAAGGAGAAGAAAACGATGACGGAGAAGGAAAAGAAAAAGGAGGAGGAGAAGGAAAATAATAAATATAAAAAATATAATAATAATAATTAGCAGAAGAAGAAGAAGAAGACGGAGGACGGAGAAGAAGATAAGAAGAAGAAGAAGAAGAAGGAGAAGCAGAAAAAGAAGCAGGAGGTAGTGGTCAAGAAGGAGAAAGAGGACAAGAAAAAGAAGAAGAAGAAAGAGGAGACGAGATTGAGAAAAGAATACGGAGAAAAAGAAAACAAGAGGAAGGAAAAGAAGAAGAAAAAGAAAGAATGGAGGTGAGTAAGAGAGAGAGTACGAGGGAGAGATAATGGTCATTACTAGGGGGCAATAAGCATGCAGACACACCATAAATGGTTGGTGAGGGGTGAGGGGCAGACATGACTGACGAAAATCGCAATTGTGCACTGAAGAGCTAGCCGGCGTGACACGCATCACAAGCGACGCCACGCTGCTAACAAGCGAGCGTCGTGCGTGGCGCAAACCGCAGATAAGAATTCAGAAAATTGCACTGAACATTGTGCGTCTGAACAATAATTGAAGAATGATGAAAAATGATCGTGAAATTGATTTACAAATTACCTCCTGGTAATTTAGGAGGATGTGGGAGATTAAATTAGGTGTTTCAGAATTCGAAAGAAAATTGGGTAAAAATTAGGATAGAAATTGTTCTATTACTTGGAATCGAAAAGGATACGATTCTGGTGTTTCAGAATTTAGTAGAAAATTGGGCAGAAATTGGGATAGAAATTGTTCTATTACTGTACTTTGAATCGGAAGGAATTCTGCTCACATAATGTATTTCAATTTTCGTTCAACAGTAAAATATGTAATTCTATTGTATTGAAAGAGTATGAGTGTATTGGTATACGATTTCTTCAATGTAATAAACCCTCACTGAGCGTCAGTCTAATACCATAATGATATTTTTAAGCCATAAAAAATCATGACCATTCCTCATTCAATTAAGAATTTTATCTTGGAAATCTTTAATTTATCCAATAGGCTATCATACAATGTTCCAGAAAAAGTACAACTTGATAAACAAAATACTGTTTTGGAATTAGATAAATGAAACCGGAAGAGCAGTCTCATCATCACCCTTTCATTCTCACGCACAGACCTAGGAGACTATATGGGCATCACCCTCAGAAAAATTTAATTTCATCTACACTATAATTGAAAATGCACAGTAGCTCTTGGAATGTATCAAAATCAAAGCAGTCATGAACCAGAACATGAGACCTTGAAGAGACAAACATTGGCGAATAAAACAAGGTAAAAATGGCGGTACAAAGGAATCCAAATGGTACCAACGAACGAATCAAGGAGGCAGTGGCAATAAAGTTGATTGGAACATTACGTGACGAAAGCCGATGTTGTTGCTAATGATGACGACGACGACGATGTTGATGATTGAGATTATGACGATGATGATGATGCACTGCTTCGCGTTCATTTTCCACGTAGCGATATTGGTGCGTGTTTTACTCCTCCCCTACCCTCTCCACAACAATTGGCCAAAAACTCCTGGTACCTTTCATTGTCTCTTCCATCAACCAGCAAGGAAGAAGAGTGGAACTTCGTGTCACAGTCTTTGAGAATGATTGGGTTCAATATATTAAAGGACAGGAAACAATTCGCAGAGTACTTGTCCAATTGAGGAGCTGGTGCCTAAAGCTTAGGTGGTTGGCTGTTTCCACTTCTCAGCTCTTTCAGGATAGTTTCATGCTGTCTTCGAGAGCATAATAGTAAAGCTAGGTTCCCTCTTGTTTCGATATACTGTATACTCAAGTACAGTTGGTCACTGTCCTGAGGGAGCTGAGAATTAATAACAGTCATTTGCCAAACTCCTCAATTTTTGGTAATTTTATAGTATTTTTTGAGAGGAACACGGTTGTGAGTCGTTATCAAGTTATTAAACGGTAATTAAAGGTTTATAGATAAATTAATCTCACATATTTATTTACTTTTCTATTATTATTATTAGCTTATGGCTTTATCTGGTGGAGAGACCAAAAGGTGTTCCACCTCGCCGACATAACCTTGTTTAGTAGAAAACATGGTAGGAGTTCTTGAATATGTTCACAGTTATTTTGATTCAGAAGAGTTATTTTCAATTATAAAAATTCCAAAAACATCAAAGCACAAGACAAAATCACTAATCAAAAACAGAAAATTGAAATAATTCAACAAGAAATGAAAAGCAGTCAGCAATTTCCTAAAAAATAGAGTCGATAGCACAGAAGCAATATTCTACTAATCCTAGGAAATAATATTGTTAATTCAAAATCAAGCTCAGCAACCTTTGTGCAACTGGGACAAAAAGAACAATCACTTTGTTTTCAATTTCTCCAACTCCTGCCATATAACTCCAGGAATCGTGTAAAAATTCCACCACACTCAGTAGACCGGCCAACCACTCATTACGACTCGCATTTGCCTAGCTCTGACAGGAAATGGAGGAGGAGGAGGAAGGGAGGAGGAGGAGGCAGTCAGACAATTCCAGCAACGCTCAGAAACAAAGGGAAGAAATTGAGGAGGAGAAGAGGGCAATGCCCACGCAACATTACTCCTAATTACTCACTTTTGCCGATTACTAACTTCTCTATCTTTCATATATCTCTCTTGCACCAATTTACATTCATCTATCCATCTCACTCGCACTAATTCACACTATTCTATCTCACTCGCACTCATACATAGTCTGTCCAAGCAAAGAAGACCCTCTGGCAAGATGAGAAAATCACTCCAGCTTGGTCAATATTTCTTCAAAAATTATAAATTTAATCTCAAACAGTAGATCAGAAAGTTTCCTACAATTTTAGATCAAATTCATAAATTTTGAACCAATATTATTTACAAATAATATACCAATAATATAAGACAGATTATACACTCATCTATAGTCTGTCCAAGAAAAGAAGACATTCTGGCAAGATAGGGAAATGACTTCAGCTAGGTTAATATTGGTTCACAAATTATAAATTTAATATCAATTTGTAGGAAACATCTTGATCTACAATTTGAGATTAAATTTATAATTTTTGAACCAATATTAACCGAGCTGGAGTCATTTTTCCATCTTAGCACGAATGTCTCCTTTGCTTGGACAAACTCTATCCATCTCACACTAATTTACCATCATCAATTCTTCTCACTCGCACTAATTTAGGGACCAATCTTCCTTCTCACTTCTACGTGGCAGAAGGCGTTGCTCCCGCAGCCTACGAAGGATCTCTCCTTGAATAACAATTGCAACCTTCAAGACTTTGAATGTCCTCCACTTACTTCACTGTGCTAATTGTATCTATGCGTGGGATTGATTGCAATTTCATGTATCTCGATTCGAGTATTTGGCAACAGTGAATAACAATGCTAAATGATTATTCGTTTTTTCACTGACAGACATATTGAACCAACCACCGATTGAAATACAGTCTACTGTATTTATCGTTGCATTGAACTAGTGAAAGAAATCTTCCAAAGACATCATAGGACAGAAAACTCAAGTGTTGCTTTTTGAAAACATGAGAATAAAAATAGATATTCATATCCTATACACTCTGGTTGGAAACAATCTATGAATGAAGAATATTATTTATTATGATGCTTGCCACTAACCAAATTCAAATTTAAATATTGTGAATGAAATCTCCCACATTGTAGGACGCGGAACTCAAGTGTTGCTTGTTGAAAAGAGTGAGAATAAAAGTAAAAATCCTCTCTTATTCAATGGTTTCTTTCTTGTTGGGAACAATCCATATAAAGAATATTATGATGATGTTTGCCATCAACAAAATTCAGAGTATTTCCATCACTTCTTATTTATAGATGTTTGATTCAGTCGAAAAAAGATATTCTTATAATCATTGAATTGAATTTTGTTTCTTTCAGCTTCTCTTGAAGTTTTTATCCTAATATTCAATTTCTAAATTCGAGTATTTTTAGATCTATTCAAATAAAGATATTCTAATGAAGAGACTCCTCATTTGTTTACTGACCAAATATAATATTATGATACATTATTATTCATTATTGCAAAAATAAGTTGGAGTTTTGGAAGAAACATGAAGTGAATAAAGTTCAATAATCAGTTTCCACTTTAGGCCTTGAAAGGAACACAACTCGACAATTAGATATACACAACTGAGCACAATCTATATATGTTGGAAAATGTTAATTTCTCAATCATTTGCATTTCCTTGCTTTCAATACCCATTTCCTGAACACTTGAATGATATAATGACATTTCACTTGAAAACAGAATGAGAATTCATAATACATTTGGCATGTTCAACACAAATATTACAATGAAGAATAACTAGCAAGTGAAGAATTCTCAGGCTTTTACTCGTGAAAATCACACAGCAAGAATTCAGTTGACTACAAGTTTATTGAATCAAAGCACTTTCAAAAATTCACTGAACAATTTCACACAATTCCGTGTACATTGAATGGAGGTGTCAAGAAAGTACACGGACAAAAAACATTTTGCATAACACGAAGAAAAATTTCACACGTAATCAAAGTTCTTTGAGCTCCACGCTTTAATAAACTCCATTTACACGAGTGCAATTCACGCAAACATTACACGTTATGGAAGACTTTATATCATACCACGCAAACTAAAATTGAATCACTCAGTATGTACTTTCCCTCTGCTTATTCACTGACTTTAACTTATAATTTCATAGCAATTACATGAACGTTGATATTGCATGGTTGAAAGTATAGTACTAACTTCCCTCAAGCACAAGACAGTAAATATTATAATCAATATTAGAATTATATATGAATATGTATTAAATGAACGTTATTATGGCGTGGTTGAATCTAGTTTGATGCACAAGTGAACAGTATAATCAATATTAGAATTATATATGCAGCACTATTATTACTCCAAGTTTATACATGATATGAAGGTAATTTGATGTAGCTTCAACTAATTTCACTCGCTATACCATCAAGGATTACAATTACTGAACTCGATTTAAAAGACATTTGTTTGGCATATTCACGATTGAAAATAATTGAATGTTTAATGGGGAGGATCTTGTATTGATTGTACAGGTATTATTGAAAATAAGTGCTATAGATTAGGCTAGTTTGAACATTTAGAAGACTATAACTCACTTCAAAGAAACGAGATCTTTCTTTAATAATTCTTTACTCTTACTAATTCTTTAATAAAATCTTTCTTTAGGAAGTTGAGAAGCTTGCTAGATTAGTATTTGAAAATCGAATGTATTCATTTATAGAGAGAGAGATTAATACCTTTTATGTTCACACTGACTGCTGGTCATGAATCATGATATCAATTCAATAATTTTAAAGATTGGTAATCTAAAATTTAACGAAACAAATTCAAATCAATGTATTTCATAACCTACACTACCAATTGGAGTTATTTCTTTACTGCCTGCATGTAAATACTGTATGAATATTTTAAAATCATATATTTATCCAAGAATATAACTATAATATTATTATCTTGCCTAGTCTACTTATCATATAAGTTTAATGCTCACCCATTGTATAAGAGTAGGTTACTGGTTCAAGAAGTTAGCTTACCTGTGACAAAAAATAAAAATAAAAATTAGAAAGCTGAGCTTAGAATGCAATTATTACAAGAGGAAAAGACCAAATAGAATTACAAAAAATTGTATATCAAAGACTTTTTAAAGAAAATATCAATGTAATAACAGATCTTGTAGAAAATCTAAAAAGTGAAGGCATGAAAATAGAAAACATTTGTCAGGTTAATACTAATAACTAGTATAGTCTGTCCAAGCAAAGAAGACCCTTTGGAAAGATGGGAAAATGACTCAAACTCGGTCAATATTGGTTCAAAAATTATCAATTTGATCTCAAATTAAAAGAAAGAATTTAATCTAATATTGAGACCACATTTATAATTGTTGAACAAATATTGACCAACCTGGAGTCATTCTCCCATCTTGCCAGAGGGTCTTCTTTGCTAGGACTGACTATACCTATAGCTATACCAATACTGTACTGTACTGTATTTGCATGGGCTGTCACATAGTACTCAACAACAATAAAAACCTGCCAATAACTTCAACAGACCATCAGCAAGTCTATTAAGCTATTTGAAAAGAAATAAAAGCACCGCTACCTTTCTAAAATAATTTCTTTGTTTTCTACAACGGAGAGAGAGAGAGAGACGGCTGACAGTCACGTGACTTCTCGGCTATAAATATTCATTACCGCGCTTCTGGAGAGAAACAGTAAATAACGAGTACATCACGTTCTAGAGAGGATGTTGACAGCGAACTAGCTAAGTAAAAAGAGATCACATGAGAATAATAAACTGGAGAAAGAGAGATAAATGTGCAAGAAATCATTCAGATACTGACTGAGAAGAGGTAGATTAGAAGAAGAAACTGGAAAAAAGATACTGGGTGAGAAAATATTTATTTAGAATAAGGAACTGTAGAAATAGGGATTGAGCAAGAATCAAGAAGGAAAAACCAAGAGCCTTTCTTTGCCACAGAAATGTACTTGACCTACAATACACTATTAAATTTATTATCTTCGAAGGCGTTGGTTATGATCAGGAGAAAGGAGCAAGCGTTACAGCTTACAATGTGTTGAATACATGTCGCCAAGTGACTATTATGAGAACAATATGAAGTGGTATTGATACATAATACGATGTCTGATAATAAAAATAATAATTCATGAGCAGTACAGTAAAATTGACTAAAATTCAATGAGCTTTGGTTTAAATGTGCAAGGAATCATTCAAATGACTGAATTTTTTTTTCACCTACACCTTACAAGATCCAATCAATTTACAAGCTCCTGTAACGAATCATATACAGAAGGAACATTATTTCATAATGGTTAATAAAAAAACACAATTATTTTAAAGATGGATTACAGATTCAGAAAATATAGAATTGTGCTATATTTTATTCAGTTGAATTTTCTATTCTATTTATGAGCTGTGACAAATTATTTATTGGTGCATTGAGTTATAATGGAGAAGTAGATAAAAAGGACACCATTTCTAATGTTTCATTTACTCTATTTCGTTAATTCCCCGAATCTCTTTGCTCCCAATCCAAGTAATAAGCTTAAAAAGAGAGATTGAGGATACTCAAGTAGCTGAATAAAAATCAAAGCAATATATTAAGAGGATCACCCAATGTACATATATTGAGTTGATTTTCTTCTATTATTCGTTCAATTCCTTTTTCCTTTCTTCTTAATTCCTTTTTTTAAATCCAATTCCATACTTAATTCTCAATTCCAACTCAATTCTTAATTCCAAATTCCTTTAATCTTTTTTCTCCTAGTGACAGTAAGCAGATCACCTTCATACCATAAATCAACGCTTGAGGCTAACGTTGAAAAGAGACGCCGCCATCATGTAAATTGTATTGCAACGGCGTCTCTTCTCAGTTTGTACGAACCATACAAGAGCTCTCCGTAATGAGCTTCATGACTTGCATTTCTATTCAGGCTCAAAGCAAACAGTATAACAACCTCTCAATGCTCTTTGCAAAACGCAAGGGTTGAAATAATAAAGATTGGCAGTCATCTTGATTGGTGCCTATTCTTTAGCAACTTACAATACACACAAACACACATAGCACAACTCACTATACTCTACATAGTTCGGCACACATAGTATTTCACAATGTAATTGGATTCTCTTCATGGACAACAAAAATACTCTTCACATGAATGTACTAAAGACTCTCCTTCAATATATCTGTTGTGAAATAAAACACATTTCCAAATTTTCCACAGTATTAATTCCACTTTCGTTGATAATTTAATACTGGGCCAGCTCCACATTCCAATTATCATTGAGTTCAAAAAATACCAATGTTGATTCTACAAATGGTATCTATGATACATTAGTGAAATTGATTATCAACATTATCGATTTCACAATATCATTATTTGTCAGGGAATCTGTTTTTTTCGACAGAGAAACCATTTTAGAAAACTGAAATGGAGGAAAAATGAAAACTTTATTTTCTAAGACACCTAGACTGAACATAAATAAGTTTCAATTTTCAAGATAATTGTTCACAATAAGAAAGTTTTCAAAAAGCTTTCAAATTCAGTCCATTGATGTCCGGATGGGAAATCGTCGAATGGATGATTAGATTTTTTTCATAGACTAGCCACGAACAAATCCATCATTATTTGATTTGAATTGGAACAATTAAAAATAATGTTTAGAAAAAGGTTCCAAGTGTCATAACATCTTATCATGTTGCTTTTTCTTATCACAAGTTAAGAGCCACACCTGCTCAAATATTCATCATTCATCTATTTCCGACTGCTCTCAACATGAAGAGTTTCAAACAAAAATTCATTGAAAATTCTAGTCCACTACTAGTTGACTCTTCACTGCTCAATTCACTTGAACTTGGAGTTATTTATTTATTTACATTGCTGTCTTACATTCATTTATACAATACATCAATAAAATCCACAAGAGTAAAGGGTACATTATTAACACATACAAAGTTACAGAAAGTTACAGAATAAAAATCATTACATGAGTTACTGGTAACAAAATAATGTATAATACAGAAAAATAGGTGGGAGTGTCAATAGAAGGAGAAATGAATGTAAGCCCCACGAAAGCAAAGCTTGTGTGTGGGAATTTTCTGTTAAAAAATCAATTAAGAAGATAGCTAAGTTGGTTGAATAAATTTGTCTAAAAGGTACTTAGTTGAGTTTATAGTTAACTTTGATATAAATGTCTATTGATGAAATAAGGTCAGGTAGTTTATGAAGAAAATAGTATGAAATCATCTATGTGAAAAATTGAAAATAAAATAAAAATAACATGAAATTTCCAAAAATGAAGAATACGTTTCAGTTACATGCTGATATTAGGGTATATTTTTATTTATTCATCATTTTTCATTAGAAAATGATGCATGAAGTAAGGTATCTAATCCATTATTAATTTAATCAATAAGTTTACTAGTTTCTGTAAAATGTATAAATGAATAAATTATAATGTAGTAAGATAGTATTGGTGAGTTATAGATTTTCATTGTATTCTTTAGAATCTCAATACTCCAAAAACTCGTACATAATTATTTTCTTAGAATGAAAACTCAAAAAATCTTAGAAATCCTACACTTGGCCTACATGATGATTTAGTGATAGTTGATATTATTGACCATAACAAGAGGTCGAAACTGCAAACATCAGTGAAGAAAAGTAATCAAATTTCAAAGAGAAGGAAAATACATGAATCGAGCAAAATATCATGGAAATCCTCATTCATCATCATTTTCCGTCAATGCGGTGGGTGTAGTATCACTTTTGCACTACTGAATTTCATCACATAGATTGACAGTTTTTGATGAAATATTCAAGTACAAGTATTTGATAACATTACACTCATGGAAGTACATTAATCAATGAAAATTTACAAAGAAAATACAATCGAAATGAACAGTTTCTGTCAAGCTATTACAGTACATGTAGACGTCAGTCAACTGGTTAATTTTAAAGATTTGATTAGCTACAAAGTCTTCGTTCAATAAATCCAAAGTTCAAGGTAAAGGATCCAATCTAATGCGAAAAAGGACTGCAACTTGCAAAAGAATGAGAATACTGTGAGAAGCATGAGAATCCAGAAAGCCAGAAACCGGTTATTTCTGCATTTCTGCACAGGTATCCTACAGAAGAAGTTTAGGAATGATCATTCAGGCTTATGAGAACTGCAAATAAAAGATGAGAAAACCAACTTCACTTCACTCCTTGTGAAAAAGCTTAAATGTGATTGAATAATGAAATAGTGACATCTAATAATTGGTAATTTGGTTCCATAATTCGGTGAAAAGAATCAGCCAGTGAAAATGTAAGATTTCAGTAGAAAAATCAATATACTTATCGTTCAATTGCCAACTACGGATTTTATAAGAATCAACAATGAGTCCGATGACTAAGGATTTTGTTTTATAAATTGAAAGGTTTTCAAAATTTGCAATTATTTGATTGATTTGTATGTAAACCGGTCGGTACATATTACAAATACGGAACACAATTTGTACTCTTATAATAATAGGCCAACAGTCATTATTGGTACTCACCGAATGCAGAACATATTATTTTCTGACAATTCAAAGTTTTTGACATTTGAGTTTTATCCAAATACAGTATCTACAATTTAATAGATTTCATATAGAGACTGTATAATCAGTCTATTTGTAATTATAATTTATTATAAAGTCTCTATAGATTTCAGAGTCAACAAAGAAACATTGATAACACATGCTACAGTACTTAGTAAGTATAAAGTATAATACTAGTTCTATTCCCTCTGATACTACTGATATTAGCTTTCTAGACGGACCCAATAATAATTAGTGATAATGTACTTCCGCAATGATCACCGGCTTATCACCAGTCCTCTTATCACGCCTACACTAATTGACTCCTATTTGTCAACATGGTCCTGACCACATGTAGCCTACTCAAACGCCTACAATATTCACCTTGCTCTTTCATTTAAATACATACTCCCTCATCTAAAGGCTACCTCATTCTTCAATGATATTATGTTCACCCGTCCCCCAACTATGAGGTAATATTCTCAACATAATGTTTACTTTGATACGAAAAGTATCATCCAAACCAGGGTTTTATTAATAATCCAATATTAAATGAAAATTGAATCACTTTTTTAATATATAGCCAGTTATTTTACTGTAATTTGTGAATACCATATCTCACCTCAACTAAACGGTTCCAATTGCTTTAATTGGTAAGTTCGGTAAGCCGGTTGTGAATCTCGAATGCAGCAGGAACAATAATCTCACACAAAAAACTGTATCCACAAAACAAGGCACAATATTTGAATTTTTCCAACACTTTACTTATTAGTCACTGAAAAAATCGTCCTTTAATTAATTACGTGAAGGTGCACGTTCGTTCGATCGTCGTTAATTAACCGGTCGTTAATACGGAATCAAGAATACAAAATTGTTACCTGAAAAAGGTAAAATTTTTACAAAATATGCTTTGTTAGCCGCTCGGGCTGTAAGTAGACACAGTCCAGCAGTGTTTCCTACTGTGTAATAATGATTAATTTTTGGTCGTTCACAATGAGTGGTGTAAAATTGGTAATTATAAAAAAAGTACAACAGTAAAACAGTGAGTGTAGAACCGGCAACACTGAGAGGCACGCAATACAAAGGCACGACGTGAATCTAGAATCGCGCTAGAAACGAGACTGGCCGTTGAGAAATGAGAAGGCGGCAAACTCCAAACAGGACCAGTCCTGCCAACGTAAGTTTCCCGCCACTGACGCTTTATTCCCTCTACAGCCAGGGATTGGCATGGTAAGATGGCCGACGGGGACAAAACAAAATAATTTACTATGAAGTGGAACGCATTGTATGGGTTTGTTTTCAGTGGAGTGGTTCTAGGAACTCTAGGAAGTTCAAACATTTTTGTCAACATCATCCCTCACCTCATGAACAGCATAATCATGTTTATACTGTAGTTCTCCATACTGTAGATATACATCTCAAAAATATTTTTACTATCAAATTTAATGAATTTTCTATTATCAAGGGTGCTGGAGACACCTGGAGTACTAGATTTAACGGGTCTAGCCAATACAAATTATTCACAATATTGCAATAAGGCAAGAGATGGGGAAAGGGTTTCCCTCAATATTAGAAAGTGAAAATGAAGTTCGTGGAATATGTTCTCATCTACATAATTATATATTCACGACAACAAAGTACTAAGATTCACTTAAGAATTAGAAAAAAATGCATTGCATTTATCAGCAGTCCTAAAACCATTCAGTGACATATCCAAATCTATCTAATATTTTTACATGAACACCACAGATTTAGATGAGGATTTCAGAAGATTTACAATACAAATATCAGCGGTACAACAAAATTCACTCAGTCCTTTCCTTTTAAAACTTCTCAATCAATCACTCTTTGAATTTGAACCACCAATCATAAAATAGAGCAGATATTTCAATTTCAAGAGTGTTTTTCTATTTCGAAGTGAAATATCTACTGTATTTTTATGAATGATGATTCAAATAAAAATCTAAAGAGAGATAGATGCAAGGGCAACAAACTTTGAGACGGCCTGACCTATACCATCCCAACTTTGTATTTCGACTCACTCAACGAAGATTGGACCAGAAATTCATTACCGCTCGTAAAAGTAATTCGGGATGAGGAAAGCAGCCTAAAGAATAATTGATTTTGGGAAGCGCAACGTATATAAAACGTGAATGGGCGGAGTCGAAATCCGCAATCAAGAAGGTACTGTATAGTATATCCAAGCAAAGAAGACATTCTGGCAAGATGGGAAAATGACACCAGCTCGCTCGATATTGGTTCAAATATTAGAAATTTTGTCTCAAATTGTAGATCAGAACGTGTTCTTAAATTTGGGACCAAATTTATGATTTTTGAACCATTATTGACCGAGCTGGAGTCATTTTCCCATCTTGCCAGAATGTCTTCTTTGCTTGGACAGACTATACTGAATGGAAGATCGGTTCGCTTTGCAGACTCAGGACTTCGGATTCGTCGGTAATTATCTTCAGCGGTTCCTTCCTAAACCTAATCATAGTAATGGTTATGTATAGAAACACTATGTATATACTAGAGTAGTACACTATAATATAGTTGTTCATACTCAACTAACTCAGCTTACTTCTCAAACCCGAATCTTCAACAATATTTTTTCTTTGAAGTCTACTTCTTTACATCCTTCCGACGCAAAGTAATAGCAATGTATTACTTATACACTATATGTATGATCCATGTACATGTACATCACAGTATGTATTTACTTATACATACAACTTGTACATGTACATGTACAACACAGTATGTATTTACTTATACACCGTATGTGATAATATTTATTATCATTTCTTGAAGTGGAAATCTTCTCACAGAAACCGAAATTTAGTCTTCACTAAAAACTTTCGGCTATATTTTAGTCAAAATTGTAATGGAAATACTCAGGGCTATTCTTTCTTCAACTATGTATGTTCATCGTTAGATTAATTAATAGATCAGTAAATACCTGTATTTCTATCAAAATTTGGGAAAAAGACGTTTTGGACTTTGATGTCTGTGTTTTTACCCTTTATTGTTTAATTTCTCGAATAAATAAATAGGCCCAAGGCCTTGAATGAATAAAGAAATAGATATTTTGGTTACAAGTGAGTAGAATGTAGATATTTCTTCCTATCCCCTTGAAAACTAAATGCTGGATTGTCACAAAAAATGTCTACTAGATTATTGAAATGAGCAATAATATAATATTATTGTGCAAATAATATTTCATTGAAAATTGCACATTACGATTTTAAATAGATATTTCTGTAATATTCACATAATCACATTGATCAAATCAATTCGTCTTGACTACCAGAAAACCCCATTTAGAAGGTATATCAGGTGCAGTAATTAATTTAAGCTTACATAATTCACAGCCATAAACCATAATCTATGCATATCATAAATTGTAGCTCGTAGGAATATTTGATGCTTGATTTACAAGCGAAACTAATTGATTCTCTTTCGTTTATGCAGCTGCACACAGACTCATTGCATAGCATTCATGCAATTGGAGGCCTTCATTTCCAGGGTTGAGAGAGTTCCGCTAATAGAGACTATAGAGAATGTTCAAGGACGTACGTTTCACCAAGTGCGAAATTGGCGAATCGAGAATATTCCGCACCGATAGACTATGACAAGAGACGTGGAGAATGTAAATTTAAGACAGTAATTGTGCAAATCTTACCCAAATCTCAGTAATCGTTATCAAAAAAACTCAGAATCGCGAATAAACACTGATTTTTCTATGTTTTGTTTATTTTGTCTACTTCTGATAGTGATTCATGAGGTTTAGATAAGATTTATACCACATCACCGCCGTTCAAATTTTTCTTCAAAATTTGATTCTCTACGACTCCCATCTATTAAAAATACAAATTTATGATTTCATATCCAGTTATGAAACCCTTAATTGATGAAAAGTTGTGTTTTTAGCATAATATATTTTCCCTATTACTTCAATAACCGTTCAAGTTACTTACCGCCATTGTTATCTTGTTAACATGGCGTTTTTTTGGATATGTCCAATGGAACTTTTTTCTTTACTTGAACACTTGGTGTAAGGAATCAACCTGAGAAGTAATGAACATCCTCCTGGAATATCTTGAGTACAGACGGACACATTTTATTATTATTATTTATTGTTACAATTGCGACTTGATAGCAAGTATTTTAAGCAAAGGTGATAAGTGGATGATGATGTTTACAAAGTGAATGAAAGATGATGGATGATAAACACATCTCTGACCAGTCGAGATCTCAATAATTTCTCTATGGTCTATGGCTCCATGCGATTGTTTTTAGTTTTTATTAACCACCTTTACTTACGAAATTCTTAAATAACCAAAGTTAAATTTGAGGAAGTAAATAGGTTCTCTTCTTACTTCCGCATTCACAACAAATCATACTCCCTCTTCTAAAGCCTCCATCGATTCCATTTAGATCACTTCACAATGATAAATTAACGAACACTCGTGCGTGAACTCATGCAAAAAGAGTGCGGCCGACTTATTTAGTGTCGAGCATAGAAGGTATTCTGACAAGATGGGAAAATGACTCCAGCTTGGTCAATATTAGTTAAAAATGATAAATTTGGTCTCAAATTGTAAGGCAAAATGTTTCCTACAATTCAATACCAAAATTATCATTTTTGAATCAAAATTGACCGTGCTGGAGTCATTTTCCCATCTTGCCAGAATGTCTTTTTTGCTCGAACAGACTATAATAGAATGATATCAGCAAGAACGTGTGTTACCACACCGTGACTCAACTTTTAAATCACGGCATATGTGCAGAGTGTTGCCAAACTATGCCTTTCCAAATAGAAGCACTCCCAATTGGTATTATGGCATTTAATTAATTGATCTCTGATACTCGTTGCAGAGTGGTAAGGCTATTATACCTAATGCAACACCTTTTGAGGTTTAGATTCATTTCTATCAACGCCTACTAAATATGGCACTCTTTCTCAAAGTGTGTATCGCTTTTTCGTACTGTCGTAGATATATAGTAGACCTATGTATAGTTATAGTAGATGTATGTTACTGTTCAACCACACCCAATCAATCTTTCATTATTTTATTCTACATCTCATTTCAACCTACATTTAATATTTTCTAAATTTCTCTCTGTATCAGCATTGCAGTGTTGATTCTTGATTTCTACTATCGAATTATTGCAGTTTTGAAGTCTGGTGGGGTCGGAATCCAAAAATTAATTTCACAATATTAGAAAATATTCAATATTAAATATTAGAATATTCAACTTAAATTTAATTTTCAAGGCTGTATAAATTCAGTTTCCCAATGCAACTCATATTCATTCATATCATGGTACTAGCTCGTAATTTTTACCATAAGCCTACTAGCTTATGCAAACAATATTCTCTTTTAAATAGCACAGAGAAGGTACCTATTACATTTTTTCTGTTAAAGAGGGAGGTACCTTCTCTATTTTAACACGTTTATTTTGGCAATGAAAATCTCAATTCAATATTTTATTCACGCTTGAGCAGTATGTATACAGAATACAAAGATCCCAAAAAATAAATTTCCCTTTTCCATACTTCTGCACCTTGATATCATAGAATTTGTAGATAATACAATAATTTTGAAGCTCGAAACATAAATTACTTGATAAATTCCCTTAGTCTAAATATGAAAGCGAGAAAATTATGTAAATATTGTTCAAAGGGTAAGACTGCTACAACTGAGAATAGCAGAATACATACTTGAAAATTCAACTAAAAAATAGCAAAAATAGGAAGCGATTATTGATAAAACTGAGAAGAAAAGAGAAAGTGAAGTGAGAGAGGAACAGATCTATCTGTCTTTAGCAGCATCGGATGTCCCTTTCCGTCAAAACGCACCACTAATGGCTGACAGTTGACAGTCGATAATGGCTGACAGCCGATTAACCACTGATATTGCGCTACTCACTCACTGTCAGTAATGCACTATTCAATACTGTTGTGAAAGTTTAGAAAAGTAAATTGATGCATCGATAAGATGAGTCAGAGCCAGAGTATAGAATAAGACTCCAAGTATAATTTATTTTTAGTTCTATTATTTTCTCTGATCATAGCGCCATCGTGAGTATTAGATTATTTTTCTCCAACTTTTTGACAGGTCGGGCGTGATTTTAGAACGACAATTAATTATTTCAATCGCAAAACTGTTTTATAATCGAAGAGAGGTCAGTTCCTTGATTTTATCAAAAGTGGAATGGAGTTTGCTCGAGGTTGAAGAGGAACCGGAGAATTTAGAGAGGTTAAAAAATTCCTCTATACTCTTCAGCCCAGAGAAGGTTCTTCTTCTATACTCTATGAGAGGTGTGAAATCAAATTTAATGAGAACATGATATACCATTAAATCCCAGATTGTACAGAATGTATACTAAAAAAGAGAAACTACACAAAGAAATGTATTAATGTCAAGTGTTTCTCATGTAAATCAATATCCTGCTGTTCAAATTTTCTTAGCGCAAGTTTTGAATTGTTATCAATGTTTGTATCTATATTTGCTATATCTCTCTTAAAATTTAATTGTTATTGAGAATATTTATTTATAAAAATATGCCTCATTCAAATTTACTCAGTTCATTCATTTGATGGATGGATATCTCGGTCGACTTTTACACTCCAGTACTTCAGGCAATTAATGAATACCCATTGAACCAGAACAACAGCTTAAAGTTCAATTTTAATCCAAATTAGAACTCATTCGAATTCACAGGTCCTTCAGTTTGTATCTGATCAAATCTCTGATTTTTGATCTTTTATCATTGGTCATTGATCTTTGATCAAATGATCCCTGATCAAATTATCTTTGATCATTGCTCTTTGATCGTTGAAATAACCTGAATTAAGGGTGGTATAGTAGGCTTTTCTTCTAAATATGATCTCACAAAAAATATTCTAGTACAAAACTTCAATATAAAGATTTGTTTTGGCTATTTTTAGTGGAAATATAATATTTTTTGTTGTACGGTACAAAGATATATGTTGAAACCCATAACTTTGAAATTAATATTGATGAAACCTTCTAATTAACGGGAATCGATCACAAATACAATTGCAAATATTCTTGTTCCCAATAGTCTATCGAAAAAAATTGTTTTCAAATGATATTCATAAAATTTGTACTGTAAACAGATATTGGGAAAAACATTTTTTTTGAAAAAGGTTTTTTCTGGGTTTAGGTTACATTTTATCAAAAAATGTGTGACAACCAAAATTGTAGAACAATTCATTGGGAATGGATTGCATGTAATTTGAAGTTCCTATCTCTACTGGTTACGATTCTACAAGCATTTTCTTGGAGCGCTCCAGTCTCAAAATATCCGCGATTTTGAATCCGCCATTACTCGAGCCAGTCGCGACCCTCAGATGTCCATCAAGTGGTTTGGATATCCTTAGAAACCCCAGAAACAGAATATCAGGGTCTCTTGCCATGCTCACGAACTTGCACACGGCAGATTGTTTTTCTTCATAAGGAACCGGACTATGGGGCTAGTTCCCAGTTTTGCCGGTAGCTGGCAGCAGCTATAGGGTTAACTACTCATTTGTCAGACCCTCCCACCAGTAACAAGCTCTCACCATCAGTAACAGAACAAGCTCTGCCTCTTTTCCTTATTGGAGCATTCAAATCGAAGGAAACTCCAATTTCTCCCGGTAGATGACAGCAGTTACAGGATGCACAATTTGTCTTTTAGCCCCACTACAGCAAGCTCCGCCTTCTCTTTCCTGATTGGTGGGGAGTTGAAATGGTGAAATTATTGTAGACTATGGATTCAGATGATGGATGGCAGCAGCTACAGGGTAACGTTCTCAATATTCAACAAAATGGTTGGAAACAAATTCTTTTGATTCTGTCTCAGATGGTTTTCTAATCCAATATTCTGTGTACTATACTACACTTGAAAATGGATAACTGAATAATAATTGTAAACATGAACTTCAGAGACTGAGACCATTTAAAATATTTTACAAAATTTGGAAAAAGACATTTTTGACTCAATAGTCTTTATTTTAATTTAATGAAAATATTGTAGACTTTCAAAAAATTATACATACTAAGCCCTGTCAATTAAAAAAACTGAAACTTCAATTAAAAATATTCTACAGCACATTCTGGAGGTTTGTGGTGAGTAATAGTTGTAAATATCATACTTAATCTCTTAAATACATTCAAATTTCAAATTCCATTAAAAACACTCCACAGAAATGTGAAATCAATCAACCAATATTCCATGACATATTGTTCACATGACAGGTAATATTATTTTCTATCACAGGTTTTAAACTTGAGAGCTGATTGGCTGCTCGACCTTGCCACAACAAAACGAAATTGATATAAAATTACTTTTCTCCGCACACAAAGGGCTTTTGTTCCTTATGTAACCGAGTACATGACAATAGATGTACATTAATACACTTCGAATTTCACTGAGCCTCAAGTTTCAATTGCACTTCGGGCCAAACATACCAAGGTTGATTTGGAGTGATTATAGTCTGTCCAAGCACAGAAGACATTCTGGCAAGATGGGAAAATGACTCCAGCTCGGTCAATATTTGTTCAAAAATTAAAATTTTGCTCTCAAATTGTAGAGCAGAATATTTTGTACAATTTGAGACCAAATTTGTAATTTTTGAACCAATATTGACCAAGTTGGAGTAACTTTCCCATCTTGCCAGGATGTCTTCTTTGCTTGGACAGATTATACCATTGTGATCATTGGTAATCCGTGATACAATCAACGTTTGACATTGATTCTCTTCCTGGAAGACTGATAACAAATAAGTGCACCACTGCACACACAAAATGCTCTAAGATTGTAACCCAAGATTTATCCAGCAGTGGACAAAGAAGTAGAATATTATTCTATTCTCTCCAGAAATTGAGGGGATGAGGAGGTGGATTCAATTAACAGAGCGAGTAAATACAAATCGGTTTGAAATGACATGGATTGCAAACCATAGATATAGCATCAAATGTTACAAAAAAGTGAAAGGGAGCATGACATGTCTCCTATTAATAAGATATTAGTTTCAATAAGCCTGGAATCAAAATCATGCAGACCAGTACATACTCAATGAAGTAAAAAAATGCAAGTAAACTAAATTTTATACTGAAGTATGAATTGTACTCAATGGTATACTCTACCCTACATAAAAAATTTAAAATAGGTTTTTTATTCTGCCGTTTCAGGATTCCAAAATCCATATGAAAACAAGAAGCTTTAATAATTTATATATAACTAACTATTTAGTTTTTATTTCCAGATCTGCTGAGACTGGCAAGAAATCGAATGATTATTTTCTTTTCTTTGTAGAACCTCTTCTAAACAGAAGCATCTTCTCCCAGTCCCAGGTCATCTTAATCTTTTATGTAAATATTACAGAGGGTAAGAGAGCATCTGAGCTCGCTATTTCTTGATAATTTAATCGAAGCTAACAAAAATTAAAAAAAAAAAAGATTTTCCATTCAGTAAAAACACCAACTTTCCTAGAATCTTTCCCTCACACTAACATCTATAATTTCAACTCTCCTGCTTGACTACTCCAAGTATTTGTTAATGATAATAAAAGCTAAACCAAATTGAAATTCTTTCTTTCCTATGAGTGAAAACACTCTCTTTCCTAGAATCTTTTTCTCTCACTGACATCTCTAATCTCAAAGCTTTACAAATCTGCTTTCAAGCTCGCTATCACTTGATAATAATAATCTAAGCTTACCAAAATTCAAAAAATTATTCTCCTATCAGTGTAAACACTACAATCCTTTCCCATCATTAACATCTCCAATCTCAAGACAATCCTTCTACCAAATTTTAGAAATAGAATAAATTGTATCTCTCTAGTATTCAAATAATAATATGAGAATAATAGCGCAAGTTTAAATCTCAAGGTTATCTCATCCAACTTCTTCCTACAGGAGAAATCTTTGCTCGCATCTGGGCCTGAAAAGCAGCAGCTGTAACCAAAGCCGTAGCCCAGGGGTGTTGGTGGGACAAAGACAGAGAAATGCACTTATTGTTGGCCAGAAAAAGACAGAGATAGGCCGTTGTTGTGAGATGAGATAAAGTGGGTCACGAACGTGGCCACAGAAAAAACGCACCGCTCTTCCGTCAACAGTCTCAGCTTCTACGCAAAGGATTGCGTTACTCATTATTTACCAAAGTAACGCAAAACGGTACAGTCCGGTACGCATGTTGTGTGCGAGCAGAGTCCCGTTTTCAGCCAACCACATATCATCGTTGAAAAGCAAAAAATCGATTGATTGCACGCAGAAAATAAGGTTACTGAGGTTAACAATCCGACAAAGTTCGAAAGAGGTGAGAGATGTAAGGTAGTTCACAATCAAAGAGTATAGAATGAAAATAAGAATTCTATTACGAGTATATCTGACAGATATTATCTGTTAGCAATATATACTCTGGAAATATTTCAGAGTATATATACTCTGAATATATTATATACTCCTAGCAATATATATCTCCGGTTCTCAAGTCTATGCTCAGGTTATACCTTATAGGCTATTCCTTGAACATAACTATGAATCTAGGACCTATCTATGATTTTATACTAGCTATGTATACTATGCTATATATATACAATTAACCATATACATCTCCGGTTCTCAAGTATATGCTCAGGTTTTACCTTATAGGCTATTCCTTGAGAATAACTAAGAACATAGGACCTAGCTATGATTTTTTTATACATATTTTTGTATAAATATTGTATTTATTTAGGTTTGATAATAAATGTGATTTGATTTGAATGAGCACATTGGTTACCGGATATCATGATAGCAAAAAAATATTTGAAAGTAAGGATGTTCAATTAACTACGACCATATTTACCAGGGTCCAATAATTTATTGGAACCATGAATAAATATACTTAGGAGTACGTTTCTCTATCAATGTCCATCTATTCAGCAAATGGATTAAAACGTAACTGGTTATACATAATACACATTTTTAACAAAGTTTTGAAAAATTGAAATGGTATGAAAGGTGTTTACAATAGTATATTCTGTAGAGACTGTATAATCAATACAGAGCCTCTGTAGTTTATGCAGTTCTGTAAGTTAAAATTAACTATGAACCTAGGACCTAGCTAAGATTTTTTATATGAATATTTATGATCACAGTACTCTTTAGATAATTTTAGTGAGTCCATTTGTACAGAATTAATTATTGTACTGTAATTGTTGATTTTAAAATAATAAAATAAGCAACCAGAATGCGTTTTGCTTGATTATTCTAGTTGGTCCACTACAATTTCTGAAATGATTGTTAACCATTACATTACCTCATGACCAAATAAATGTTATGAAATACCTATTTCTAATAGTCAATTTATATCGTTAATTAAGATCAATAAAATAAGCAATTGATGAAAATATATTAGACTTGTTACTTGACTAACTTAAAACTATGAATAAGGATGACCCGTATTTATCCAATCAATCTGGAATATCACAAATCAATGCACAATTATACTCAATTGACTCCAACTTATTTATGATCAAGTATAGGCCTACAACGCATCACTAAGCCAACATCAATAGCCTGCATTTACAATTAATTCATTTTGATTGATTAGAACTTGAAGCATAATAATAATCAATATTATGTATCACCTAATTCCCATTCGATTCATTTTTGTCAAAAACGTGTCAAAAATTGGACCAGGAAAATTCTGGGAAAAGATCTGGAAAAAATGTATAAGAAACTCACCAAGATATCCAAAATCAGTTCAAGACAATAATAATTGGGAATTCTGTTGAAACTCACCTGAAACAAATAAAAAAATATATTAGAAAATAAATTTACATTACAATAATATTAGAAGATGTATATTGTAAAAAATATATATTTTGAAACGAATATATTTTTCAACACAAAAATATTATTTTATTCAGCTTCCTAGCTTGCAATAAGATTTCCTTTCTTAAAAAATGTTCCTCATTTCTTTCAAACTTTTCCTGAAATGAATTATTGAGAAAACCGATGGTAAAACCGAGAATCCGTGTAGCACTTTTGCTAATAACCTACTGATCCTATTTTACAAATCACCCAACTTATTACCGTACTTGTCGAATGGAAAATCCCTGGTGTACTGCCTACTTTCACAAAAATACTCATTTATTATTATAGGTAGGTGTCTCACTACTTGTCTTCTATATTTATTTACTGTGCGTGCTGGAAGTCTAGCTATAAAGTGTGGGTGGAGACCTGGCCATTTCTTAGTTTATGAGAAGAGAGAAAGAGATAGAGAGGGTTTATGATGGAGTGAGAGAGAGAGAGAGTGACAGTAGAAGAGAGATAAAAAAGAGAGTGAGAGAGAGAAAAATTAAGAAGGTCCCATTAATAACTAGTCACTCGCATTCTGGTTGCCAAGCGAGTCGCAAAATTTATTAAAGACAAAAATCTTTCATTTTCAATTTCAGAAAATCTCAATTATATTTCCACTTTCTCAAATTTTGAGCGTTACATAAGGCCAATGTGGCCCACATTACTGAGAGATAATCACTTTTTTATTAGTCTTCGCTTTTAAACTTCATTAATCCATTTCCAATCAGTGGCAAATGATCTTGTTAGAATTTAATGAAGTGTTGGATAGTTTTATTGACCAAAGTTAATTAAAAATTAATAATCTTGGACGTGATAGAATAATGAGCTTAGAATAATTTTACTGCTTGAAATTGAAAAAGTTGGAAGCCTCATAACTGAACTAGCTGTACTAAATACACTTTGGATAACCATGTTATAAATTTTCACTTATTTTATTAGACCTATTCTATTCATTGGACTAGCACACATCCTATTTAAAATTTTGGATAATGACTTTTTTCAGTTATTCTCTTATTGCTAAATTATTAATTTTCATTGATACAAATCACTTTCTGTAATAAGTGATAATTTGATTTTATCATCATCATCATCATAAAACAAGTATTCTGAACAAGAATAAAGATTCAGCAGTTGATATTGTCAAAATCAAATTGAAATTATACATTTACAACTCTATAATGAACCAATTAATCTAATTTGTGAGTTTAATCCTATGCCACTACGCTCAAATTGGAGTGCAGTAAACCTAATTAAATAATCTTTAAACCTGGCTTTGAATCTTCAGTACAAGTTTTACCATGGCCAAGCTTGAATACACTACAGTTAGGCCATAATTACTCAACCTGAACCAACATATTTTATTAGTGAAGACTTCAAACTTCAGTTCACCTTTCTCTCAACCAAGAGTTTTACAATCATGAAGAACCGAATTCCTCAGAGGTATCTGGTCAATATTACCCATGTAGCTCAATACCGAGATTCTTAGACATATTTATTTATTGATAATTACAATGGCGACTTGATAACAAGTATTTGAAGACAAGCTGATGATGAGTAGGTGAATAATATTAACATGGTGAATTGGTGCATAGATAATGAAGAATCTGTTCAAGAATCTTGGCCCAATACTAGGTATAGTCTGTCCAAGGAAAGAAGACCCTCTGGCAAGATGGGAAAATGATTCAAGCTCGGTCAATTTTGGTTTAAAAATAGTGAATTTGAACTCAAATTGTAGGAAACAATTTGATCCACTACTAAGACCACATTTATAATTCTTGAACAAATATTGACCACGCTGGAGTCTATTTCCCATCTTGCCAGAGGCTCTTCTTTGCTTGGACTGACTATAGTAGACTATAAAGACTATACAATACTAGTAGACTATAGACTGGACATCCTGATTTTTCCTTATAATCTAATGTTGTAATCAGAGTTCAGGCTTTCTAGGGTAACGCCCTTGCACTTGTTTTTAAGGAGAGGCATTAACTTGTCTTCGCTGGGCGTTACCTGCGTAAATAAGTCGCACTTCTTATCACACGCAACGCGGTGCGTACGGAAATGCCGGAAGATCCACAATCTGTCCAAGCAAAGAAGACATTCTGGCAAGACGGGAAAATAACTACACCTCACTCTATATAGGTTCAAAAATTATGAAATTGATCACAAATTGTAGATCAGAATGTTTCCTACAATTTGAGACCAAATTTTCAATTTTTGAACTAATATTGACAGAACTGAAGTCATTTTCCCATCTTTCCAGAATGTCTTCTTTGCTTGGACAGACTACAGTAGACTCAGAGAGTAGAGTGGTGGTGCCAATGAACTTTAATCTTGTTTTCTTGCATGCCCTGCAAGGCTATGGTAGACACTATTTTATTGGACTATGTAGGCTATGTATATTTTATTAGATTCATTTCTTTGTCCTTCAACTTCTGAACCAGTCCACTACTACAGTCCTATCTCTTTGCCCAGTCATCTGGTCTGACAACTGATGATTCCTTACTTTTCTAGAGTAGTTCAATTATTCAACTAGTGGTGAAATTGTTGAATTACTGTTCAAATGTTTAGTAATACGACATTTCTATCGAATTAATTTCTAAATTATCACAAATTTATAACCGAAGAGTTTCATAAACTATGATACAGATGAATTTTCAATACATAGTGAATGAGATTTTATACACGTTGAATAATAATTTTCATTTTTCTACTTCAATAATTCATTTTTACCCCAGATGCCTTAGACTAGTGAACAGGTGAACGTACTTATTTTGCTTAGTGAACGAACTCGTTGTACTTATGTACAACTCATGTACATCTCATGTACAGGACTAGTATTGATTTAGCCTCATATTTTTTTCTTAGTCACAGATGTATTTCGCAGTGTTTTTTTCAAATAAATGAATATGAATATTTTTCTGGGATAATTTTCCAGGGGAAAATAATATTCTGTTAAAATTTGACTCAAATATACATTTTCAACCTGAAAATGTGACCTGTATGGCCAAGAATGGTGGAAATAATGTATCAAACATAAGCGGTGAAATTGAAAATATAAGTGGGGTTTATTTCATGTCTCATAAAATATCGTCATAGCTAATTGAGTACAATATTGAGTTAAATTGAGTACTTGAAAGTTATTTGTACACTTTCTTCTTAGTTCACTAGTAAACTAATATTAGTATAATAGGAAACTAGTATACTTTGTGCAACAGAGACCAAGTTTGTTGGATTTTTTTGCTACAATCCCAGTAAAGACGTCATTGTTGTAACAGGGAGAGTGAAATCAACCGAGACAAAACGTGGTTCCAAAAAAACGTAATACTCTAATCATGTAATGAGCTAGCTAACAATGCCTGCCAGCTCTCATCACCCTCCTGCTCTAGTACAATCTGTCGAGGCAAAGAAGACATTCTAGCAAGATGGGAAAATTACTCCAGCTTGATCAATAATGGTTCAAAAATCATAAATTTGATCTCAAATTGTAGAACAGAATGTTTTCTACAATTCGAGATCAAATTCATAATTTATCAAACAATATTTACCGAGCTGGAGTAATTTTCCCATCTTGTCAGAATGTCTTCTTTGCTTGACCAGACTATAACTTACTTCTTCAAAACTCACTGAAGAACAGAGAAATCTGATCCTCAGATTCCGGAACTATTCTAGACTATATATGAAACTGAGTTACAAAGTTATATATATACTTTTGTGGCATAAATATCCATAGTTCGGTGTCTATGTTACAATTACTATAGATAACTCAAAACCACGTGACCACTGAAGCGTGTGGACCAAACAACAGACATCATCATAATGACAGACAAGTCTAGCAGACGCCAATGAAAAAGGCGGTCGGCGAATGACTATATTTATTGCTCAGCTCTATCAGGACAGTCGGCGAACAGTCTACGAGTGCGTGTTGAGTCCAGAGCGACATCAGAAAGAGATGTCGCTCTCACAGACCGCTTCAGACTGTCCTGACAGAGCTGAGCATCAATAAGAGACATTATCCAACCGTTACTTCCATTGGCGTCCATATTAAAAACTACTCACAGTGTATTACAGTCTGTCCAAGTAAAGAAGACCCTCTGGCATGATGAGAAAACGACCCCATCTCGGTCAATATTGGTTCAAAAATTATTGATTTGGTCTCAAATTGTAGAAAACTTTCTGATCTACAATTTGAGACCAAATGTATAATTTTTGAACCAATATTGACCGAGCTGGAGTCATTTCCCCATCTTGCCAGAGGGTCTTCTTTGCTTGGACAGACTATACTATAACAACCGACCGTATTGAACTAAGTATCATTTTCAAAACGCATCTCCCGAAAAAATGAAGCATAATGAGGAGAAATCGTGTTCTGGGTTGAAAACAAACTTTTCAAAGTTGAAAGGGCTCGATCACAGTTCCGGTTTCATAAATAGGGTGATGGAATGTTTCCAAATTATGGGTTAACAATGGAAGTGGGCCGATTTATCACAGTAAACAAGCAGTGGCCCACCTCAAGTGAAGGAGGATTATTATTTTTTCATCACCTATCATGATCAAAACCACTACTATATCATGGTACATCCTATTTTTCAATTTCCTATTTTCCCTTTCTACAGTCTACACTGATATTCATCACGTTGCATTTCATATATTACATCACAGAGAAAGAACACATTATGCATCAAGTATTCAATTTCAATCTTGTAGTCAATGGGTCATATCTTCTTCAATTACTCGTATCAATTAAAGTTGGAATAGAACTTATTGGTCTCTCAGTGCATGGTAGGTGCTATAGTGAAAAAATTGAAGTCAGAACTTATAATTTTGTTTCGGTAATGATCTATTGTAATGCTAACTGATATATGAGAGAAAAGCACTCTTAACAAAAACATCTAAAACAACTTTGTTACAGCCATTTTGTAATAATTTACCGCCATTTTGTAATAATTTACCGCCATTTTGTAATAATTTACCGCCATTTTGTAGCAGAATAAAGCCAACTACACAAAACGGTAGCTTGCACTTGATTGGACGAATTGGTGATAAGTAAAAGATGACAGTTGAAATTGAAAAAATTTCATCCACTAGGATAATAGTTGGGAGAAATAATTTAAGAAATGGCGTACAGTAGGAAAACCTGCTTCTTCGTTCTTCCCTAAAACTTGATTGATTTACTGTGAATAAGATTCAGTAATTAATATTGAAGTAGTGATAATAATTCAAAATGAAGATATTTTTACAATTATTGCCTTGAATAAATAATATTTTCAATGGAAGACCAACTTGAGAAAACACATAGAAAATACATTTTAGTACGTAATTGTAACTGTAAATTCAAATACTCCCACCAACACATTTTATCAAAGATATCAGGATACTGCAGAGTATAAGTGGAGGAAGTGTGAAGTTTACTTTTTGAGAGACAAACCAAACATTGAACTTCAATGAAACCTGCATATCAATGAGTCACTATACCTCAACCACGAAGGAAGTCCATGATCTAAGATCTGAATTACAAATAAATTACTAATTACAGTGACTCAATTACAGCATTACAGTACAATACTCAATTACAGTACACAGCGGATGATAATAATTATGCTTATTAGAGTAGAATGAAGGCGTTAAAGGTGCCATAGATATAGTCTGGTTGAGCAAAGAACACATTCTTACAAGATGGGAAAATGATTCCAGCTGGGCCAACATTGGTTCAAAAGTTATAAATTTGGTCTCAGATTATAGAACCGAATGTTTTCTATAATTTGTGACCAAATTTATAATTATTTAGCCAATATTGACCGAGCTGGAGTCATTTTCCAATCTTGCCAGAATGTCTTCTTTGCTCGACCACACTATAACATAAGATGAGAAGGAGGTTTGGAATATGACCGAAATAAAGAACACTGGAGAATGATGGGATCGAGAACAATGGTAGGATAAAAATAGACAATTTTCTAAGCTTTTTCTTTACTAAAAAGGACAATAACAACGGAAGTGATCAGTGGGAAATGAAAATAATCTGAATTCAGTTCCCACAGCCACACTATTTCATTCAGAGACCTCCCATCCGTATTGCTTCATAAAAATCATTCTACTTTTTTCAGGCTCAAGTCTTCTGACGCTTCTTTAGTTTCATTATTGGGTGGGAAGATGATCCACAGCTGCAAGTAGGGTAAATTTTAAGGCATCGTAGTTCTTCAGCTAGCATAGAATGTGGTATCTATCCCCTTTGTTTCAACCTAATAAATATAATTTTGTTTGTCAATGGCTCAACAGCCTATGAAGGGCCTAGGCCTACTAGGCCGTAATAATATAATATACGCGTATATGTTTCATCAATTTGTAAAATAAAAAATTTGGTATTTCTCATTCATTTCAACAATATGTCAATATCCATAATTCTGGGAAGTGAGGAAGGAATGATTGCATTCCAATGTGATATGATGTAATTATGGAATAAAACGTAATTATAAAATAAATGTAATTATGGAATAATTGTATACTATTCTACTATGATCTGTTCTTCAAGAATATACTATTATCTGCAATTCCCTGGTACAATAATCCAATTTCCAATAGAACATCGAAAGTCTTGTACGTGTTACTCAATCCACGTATTGTTTCACACTGACCGATCGCCACAACCCAACACACACGGAAACGTGTCTAATGAACGTGTGCCAGATGACTTGATATGTTCATAATGGCCTCCTGATTGATCTAACTAGGAAGAGAAATAGTTTACGATGTACAGGCCAGCAACTGGACCGCAATGATTAATTGCATTATGAAGGTTTGCGATGCGATGACGCGACCTAAAACGCGCTTTCTCTGGCAAAATTTCAGAAAATATAGATGTTTCGATACATCGATGTATCGTATAGTAAATATCGATTATAAAACCAGCGATTATTTTTAAGAAAACATCTATTTTTCACACCAAAACTTTGATAATATTTTTCACCCCGACGCTGTGAGGCAACAGGGGGGAGATAGAGAAGAACAACTTTGATACTTTGTTCAAAATAGATGAAATTTGCAAATATCGATGTAGCGATTAGTAAATATCGATTATGAAAACATCGATGATTCTAATCTAACTACAACGACCGATTTTCTCACCATAACATTAACATTAATAATTTGTTCTCAATAGATGAGATCTACAAATATCGATGTTTCGATACATCGAATAGTAAAAATCGACCATCAAAACATCGATCATCTATACAAAAATATCGATTCTTTACACCAAAACCTTGATAAATTGTTCTTGAAAAAAATGAGATATCCTATGTAAAGAAAAGCTTGTCAACTAACATCTTACAAATAAAAATTGTATATTTTTTGCCTGGAAATCGAAAACATCGAACCCTGAACATCGATGTTCCTCTGTGAAGGAGTTGTGGCACATGAAGCGTAGCGGACTTGGGTCACGCGTGCATGAAAACGCATAAAAACGCGCGAATAAAAGAGAAGAAGATATGTGAGAAGAAGAGAGTCAAGGAAAAAAAGAAGAAACCCATTCACCCGGATCGAGAAGAGAAGCGAGAATCGACACTTTCAACGCCAAGTCAATAAAATCGAGAAACGTGTTAATCGAAGAGAATGGACACTTCCGCGCCGTGCGTTCGAACACCAAAAACGGACAAACACTTCCCGATTGTTTACTGTGTTAATTATTGCTGTCCAAGTGAGAATTATGTTCGCTGGCCAAATTGCAAAGAAGAAACCGAACAGCGAAAACAATATTAAAGATGGAACGATAATTATTATATTTCAGTTTAAATGAAAGAGAATGTTTAGAAAAATTATATAAAGCTAATTATTTACGACTACTGGACCACTTGGTACAAAAATGTAGAATTAAAACTGATCAAAAAAACTGAAAAACTAAGCCGCTGTTTTAAGAACCAATTCAATGGACCTCTATTTGGGCTCCGGAAGATCACTTAATTTGTAAAGAACAGTTAAATTTAATTAACTTTCAAAATTATTATAGATAAACTCTGAATTATTGATTTGAACAACAGTAAAATATTAAATCCAATACCAAATGCATCAAATACAAGAATATAAATATCAACTCTAGAACAAATATTTGAAAAATAACAAGCCAGCATCCTCACGAACATTCTTCAATTAATTAGACTACTAAATTCAACAACAAAAATAATCAATCCAACTCACCAATTATTACATAAATATTACAACTGATTGAAGAAAACTGGAAAAATAAACTCCTTTCGAAGAACAACCAATTCAACGGATCTCTATTCGGATTACAAAAAATCTCTCATTTCACAACGGTTAAATTCAATACACTTTCAAAATTATTATGGTTATGGGTTAACTCTTAATTACAGTATTGATTTGAACAACATTACAATATTGATTCCAATACCAAATATTCAAAGTATTCAAGTATTAATTCCAGTACCAAAATATTCGAAAAAGAACAAACAGCATTATCCTTTATAATTTACAATGGGGAGTACAAAAGGATTTCTCTTCCCAAAAATGTACCTCTTACAATTCACACAAACATTCATCATCACGAACTTCCTCTAATTAATTACTTATTACTATATTCGACTGCAAAAATAATCAACCCAACTCACCAATTAAATTACAAGTTATACTATTTCTTATTAGATTTGGAAAAGAAAGTCTGGCCCTGTTGCCGTCTTTCTTTGACCTTGTTAAAATCGTACGTGAAATCTGAAAAATTATTACAACTTGACCTGAAACCAACATGGCTGGGCCACCGCAAAATAATGTTTTTTTATTAATTTTCACTACCGTCGAAAAGCGAGATCTCGGTCGCATGTAGTTTGGCAGTTCCTTGTGATACCATCTTGCCGAATTTCATTCATAACGGTTGTTCAATTCAGAAAATTGTGCCGAAGAAAACGTGCTCCCAATATATGTATATATCCGACATGATACATATTCCATATATACATAGAAAAGAAATGTGTTTTCAATCCCAATTCACTACACCTATATATTCAAGTATATAGTCTGTCCAAGCAAAGAAGACTTTCTGGCAAGATGGAAAAATGACTCCAGCTCGGTTAATATTAGTTAGTATGAGAATTGTCAAATAAATGCATGAATACATTATTTTCAATATTTTTTCGAATTTCCAACGTCTTTTACCCTATAAGTAAGGGAAAGTTTGAGAGAAGGAGTGAGAGGAAGAAAGAGAGATTCAGATTCAGATTCAATCTCTCTATTCATGTAGAATACATAGAACAGTAGCCTAAATCTGTTTTAATCCTCTGCAATGAGAATAAAAAAAAATTACATTATGGCTCACTTGAGTTAGCAAATGATAGACTATGGAAACTCATAAATGACAAAACTATAGGATTTAATAAGCTCACGGTACTTTACATTTTGCTGTATCTACATAGAATGGTGGAGTTTAGGCAATAAATGTCCATTCTTGGAGAGGGATGTTCAAGTCATATCTCCCATTAACACTCAACCATGGACTGATATTTTTCTGAACTATTCTACTACTAAGAATTATTAAATTGTAAATTTAATACTAAAAAATAATTATAACTAATAATAATTATTCTTATAATGAGGGGAATGATAATGATAATAATCTCAATATGATAGGAAAAGATCATGAGATGCTGACCTTTGATCTTTGATCTTTTGATATTTGATCTATTGATCTATGTTCTTTTATCTTTTGATCATTTGATCCGATATCATTTCATCAAAGATCATTTGATCTAAGATCAAAGATCATTTGATCACAGATTATTAGATCTAAGATCGAAGATCAATGATAAAAGATCAAAGATCAGAGATTTGATCAGAAATAATTTTATCAAAGATCATTTGATCAAAGATCATTTGATCAAACATCAATGATAAAAAATCAAAGATTTGATCAGAGATTTGATATGGTAAGTTTATCAAATTTTATATCAGATTGTTTTCTACAATTTAAAACCAAAGTTATGATTTTTGAACCGATATTGACCAAGATGGAATCATTTCCCTATCTTGCCAGAATGTCTTCTTTACTTGGACAGCCATATCAGTCATGATACATATTTTATACATGTATAAGAATATAACTATTTTTCCTATCCCAATTCACACCTACCTGTTTCCAGCATCATAACAAAAAATAAGTTTCTCTTTTCCATCTTTTTTCTACAGTTTAAGAGTTTCCACGCTTTATTGTATTTGTTTCCGTGGTTATTGTTGTATTGTTTCGTAACTTCAACGACCCAAATAGTATTTGACAAGTGGATAAACGTAACAGTCATCGTAACGTCATTATCATGTAATAAAGCACTCAATTGGGTTCCATCAAAGAGAACCATAGGAATTAGAGCTCTATTATTCTATGGTTCTATGAACCCTGAGAACCGTTGATTAGTGAATGTATTATGAAAAATACTTCAAACAATTTCCACTCATTTCATGTGAATGCAACCATTTAAAAGAATTAGCCTACAGCTACTTTAGAGAACATGATCACCAAAGGTTGATGAAAAACTGGAGATTTTCTGGGCATTGTTGCTTCAAAACATATTGAATTAATATTATTCCAGACTCACTTTGAAATATTGATATTGAACCTCAATAACAAAGTTCTAAGTTTACTTCCTTGGTTTATCTACCCAATTCGTATAATTTTAATACAAAAAACAGTCAAAGTTTACTTTCATATGTACAGTAGGCTCCCGTACTGTGCATGATTGCTTCAAATTAAAAAAAAGAAATTACTGACATATTAGAATACAGTACTCATACAGGTCTATTGAAAACGTTTAAACCAGATTTTACAATCTGGGAAAAGAAGAAAGGAGGGAATAGAGACCAATAGAGGATAGCAGCAAACAATAGAATTATTGAAAACCCACTTCTGAAAAATTTTGATCCATGACCTAATAGTGTACCATGACAAGTCCATTACAAGCATAACTCACTCATAAATCATATCTCACCATTAATTGGTTCAAATTGAAATGCTTTTTTAGTGAGTGTTGAGAGGAACCATAAGTTTTGAGTCAGAAGATCGAGATTACATAAAATATAATAAGGATATAAAATAGGCAGTAAAATATTAGTAAAGCTACCATAAAAAAGATAAAACTAGCATAAATCATAGTTCAACATGAACTTTCTTGATAGAGCGTTGAAAGTAATACTCAAGTCAATAACAAGAGTAGAATTAATAAATAGATTATAATAATTTATTATGTTTGAAAATGGTTTAATAAGATAGTGGAGCGTTCGTGGTGTCATGCACAATCTACAATAGGCTGATTAATTCAATCAAGAACTACATAAAATTTGGTAGAGCTGTTAATGAGAACCAATAGGCTCAAAACAAACTAATGCCATGTTGGACGTTGCTGCTATGGACGTTCCTATGCACGGAATTATCAAGGAATAGAATCTTTGGGTTTAGTGGGACCATTTTTGTGAAGACTTTTTGAATAAATAAAATGGAATGAAAGGAAGCATATTGGTTCTGTTGACAGTATTGACGAAGTGGAACAATCTTCAGGTCTTCCCACTATTAGAAGCCATAACTTACACTGATTTGAAATATAATAATAGAATAAAGAGCACAATATTGAGCATAATTTGCTCCAACATTGATATTAAAATTTTCAAACATCTGAAGTCTGTACTATTCCGATCCTTCATACTTCAATATTAATTTATAACATTCTCAATATTGATTATTTGATTACCAAATGAAATAAACGTTACAGCTACTTTCCTTCATGGAATAGAAAATTTCAACTTTTTTGAACTTGAAATTTCGAAATTTCACTTGTCAAATTTGTCACGTTCATACTGTACTTGCAAATATTGAAATAAAGGAGACAGCCAATCCCCTCCACCATATGTTTTTGTTGTGAAATAAATATCTCTAAATTTATCTTATTTGTCCTCACAAAACGAAGCAGTAACTGTACTGATCGTTAGTACATAAACCACGAGATACTTAGATAAGAGATCAAGCAGACAGTGAAACGATCCAACTTAACTGGGAATAAAATGTCGAAGAAGAAACAAGGAATACAATATCAAAGAAAAATAGACTGATATTGAGATAGCTGGGACAAACCAAGCCTAGATAAATCTACAACCTACAGATAGACAAACCTAAAAAAGTCGATCCAAAAATCCAAATGCACCATGCAACATGCTAACATTATTCCACTCCATTCTAACAATACAATCGATCAAGAATTTTCGACAATCGAGTTCAACAATTGGTTGTAGTTGGACAATGATTGTTGCAAGTCAAGTATAGTCCGTCCAAGCAGACAAGACATTCTGACAAGATGGGAAAATGACTCAAACTCGGTCAATATTGATTAAAAAATCATCAATTTGGTCTCAAATCGTTGGAAACATTCTGATCTACAACTTGAGACCAAATTTATAATTTTTGAACCAACATTGACCGAGCTGGATTCATTTTTCCATATTGTCAGAATGTCTTCTCTGCTTGGACAGACTATACTGTCATGAAAACCTTGCACGTTATTAGAACAAGCAGAACGATCTATTGTCGATTTTCTTTGTTCCGATAGTTCGCACAAGCTGAAAAGACACGCCGTTACAATGTAACGTGTATTGTGACTGCGTATCTTCCCAGCTTGCACGAGCTTTACCTATTCTGAAAATAATTGGCCACAGACCACATCTTTCTGAAACGAGATTCAAGGAATTGCTCACTCAGGGTCCATTATCTGTTTGCTGTTTTTTTATCATCCGTTAAAAACGAATAGATCTTCGACGAATAGCTCTCTCAAACTAATAGGAGATGACTGTGCTGTAGGCGAAATTGCGACTCTTCGCTTGAATTATAGGATAAAACCTAAAGCTCAACAACCTACTTTGAGAAATCCGCTTCAACATGCACACAGGAATTTGTTTCTACGAATCTAATCATACCAACAAAAGTAGTATGAGGTAAAATCAGACAATCATGATTCTGATCAGGATTCGATTACATAGACATAAAAAAGATAGATGGATCAATAAAAAGATAAGAATGCCTGTATTTTTACTCCAAATTTCAATTTCTCGAATAAATAAAGTAGCCTAAACCGATGGAATCATAGAATAGTATTGGCCTAAAATAAGCATTCATCAAGTTGATTGGGATCAGAGAGATGTGGGAATAAAAGTTGCCATTCTAACTTACTTGTTTTAAACCATTGTTTCAAACCACTCAACAAGTTTTAAGATTGTATTTAAGAGTGTTTCAGTTGAATCTATTTGTATTCTGAATGTTAGTTATTAACGTTTACTAATATTTATTTATTTATTAATTTATTGGCAAAAACACATTGGTAAGAAAGAACAAGCATAGCCCATGGAATTACCAACACAATTTTCTTTTAAATATAGTCAAAATTTTAGGTTATAAGTCCAAATTTCTTTTCCAGCCGAAGGTTTCTCACTCAAAGAAATGATGCGAAAACGATTATAATTATAAATGAAAAATTTTGAATAATTATTAGTAAGTTTTTTGAAGTTGTTCTGTTCTGAAAATTTCTTAATATACTGAATGTGTTAGGTTTTCTTAATGAAGTTGAAATGTTGTTTCCAACAACAATAATAAACTATTTTATAAATAAATAGCCTATAAATGGATGCTTTTTGTCTGAAATGTACTGATTTTTATTCTTTAATAACTATAAATAATAAATAATTTTCATATTCAAAAAGTGAAAGGAAAGAAATGCAAGAAATCTAAAATTCAATAGATTATGGAAGAAAGACTTGCATGAGAAACTGATAGAAATCTTCTGAGTTATTCTTATCTGGAGCACCAAATAAATATTGTAAAAAAGTAGAGAAACCAAACTCCATTACCCACGATGACCAGGTAGTCTACTTTCTCAATACAATGGAACAAAAAGAACGACCAGCACTCCTCAATTAAATAAAGAGAATTATTAAATTTTATTGCTTTCCAGACATTTCGATCTTCGATTGTTCGATTTTATCAGGCAAATAAAAATTCGAAGAGACTATCACTGGAAATTAGAAGAGAAAGTGCTCTGGAAAAATGATCCTTGTTTGGCATGATTAGATTAGTTCTTTATGAAAATAGATATAAAACAGATATTCATTAAATTTTACCAACTTTAAAGCTATTAACCAATTTCATAACAATAGATAATATTTCAAATTTAAACGATGAAATCTTCAGGTGGATTCAAGGAAATGAGCTTTATAAGCATTTTAAACGAAACGTTACGCAATAAAACCATGGAGCATCAATTTAATTCAAAGATCTATGAATTTCAAAATTAACCTTGAAAAAGGCCTGGCTTTACAATCAAATCACAATTTTTCAATTCAACAATGATTTCATATAATCTGAAACACCTATATTTTTTAAATACGTAATATAAAAAAGATTATTCCCCATTCGTTAAATACTAAAGTTCAACAACTTGATGAATAATAAAAAATAATAAGTACTGATTCGGTCCAAATAGAGTTATGGTAGCATACACTCTACTCTAGTTAGTGAACATATAATTATAATTTTCAAACAAGAGGAGTATGTTCATCAATATTGATCAATTACTTTTTAAATGCTTGGCTGAAGTTGATATTTCGAATGACGTATAATGGCAGGGGACTGGGGGATCATTGTTCCCTTATTCCAGATCAACTGAACAAACTAAACTTATAGAGGTGAAGTTTGCTCCAGGCGAGAGCCATTTTTCGCCAAGAGGCTCTACAACATTATCTATAATTTTAATTATCCAATTCTTCGAACTGCCTCATTCAAAATACACAGTATGAACTGAATATCTTTGAAGTGGCTAATTGATTATTGAAACGCTCAATATTGCTTCAAACTATATTTAATGGCAAGCCCTCTGAAACACGGGTTTGGTCCTACATTGGGATTGTAATGATGGCTTCGAAACACCAATTGAATCAACAGGAAAAATGTAATTAAGGATTCAATGAACCAGTAGCTTCATCAATCACACTGCCTTTTCACTCAGATATCATTATTTGTGAGTCTAATTAAGCATAGCAGAATGCGATTGCATGTTAAAATGATCCAAACTCGATCGTTTTTATACTAGCAGTACCTATAATTCGAATATAGTTTCAGAATAATATTTTGAGATTAGTTTATTTCTTTTATCTATTCATTTCATTTTTCTATTAGTTTTAGTCTATTTTTTAGATTAGTACGGTATAATTATAATAGAAAACAGTAGGCTACAGTCTTTACTTGTTACTTTCATCAGAGAACTCTACAAATCAATGAGGGAAATGTTGTAGATCTCAGTTTTAAGACTATTCTAAATCATTATCATCCCAAGACTGAAAACATATTCAACTCCAAAATTTAAAAAATCGCAAATACAAGCTAAGAGGATTGGAATAATCATATTCCAAAATAGTTCCTCTATCTCTATGTTACAAGTATCTTGCAGTAAAACAGAATCTACAGTAAAGTAGTACTGTATTGAACATAATAACCTAGTATCAAGCTTGCAAATCATCAAATTTGTTCTTTATAATCTTGTAACTTTCTCAGTGAATTTCAATAATATTGTTATTTGTGAAATAAACAATTTATGGAAGTAAAAAAAATTAATTGAAATTAATTTTGAATGGAATAATTTATTTATATTATCAAGAAGTTCATTACTAGAAGCTGAAAATTTTATTTAGTTGAACAGGAAATTGCAGTATCAACTTTCTTCCTGAATTTTAAGGAAGAAAACAAATTACTTTCACACGGCTGATTAGCAAGCGAATGAGGATTAAAAACGATAATGTTAGAAGTAAATTAACAGTGAAATCATGGTACAGTATAACAAATTAAACAAACTTGGCGGTTGGGAAAGATCTTTATTGAAGCTCCGTTGTGTCAGGACAGTCGACGAGCGCTCTGGGAGAGCATAAAGAGTTTAAAAGTGACCTCAGCGAACTGTTGATCTTTTGCAGACCGCTAGCCGACTGTGCTGATAGAGTTGAGCATTATAACAAACATTGGCCAACTGCCATTTTAATTGTAATCTTGTACGGCCGCTTACCTAATGAAGTGCATAGTCTGTCCCAGCAAAGAAGACATTCTGGCAAGATGGGAAAATGACTCCAGCTCGGTCAATATTAGTTCCAAAATTATAAATTTGTTCTCAAAATGTATGAAACATTCTGATCTACAATTTGAGACCAATTTTATAATTTTCAAACCAATATTGATCGAGCTGTAGTCATTTTCCCCATCTTGCCAGAATGTCTTACTTGCTTGAACCGAGTATAGAAGCTATATGCAGTGAGCAATGTTTTTAGAAGTCAAGTTATATTTTTTATAGTAACACGACTGTATCTGTATAGTAATAGAGCAGAACAAGATAAATATTGAAGAAAATTGATTGGTCGAGTTTTTTTCAAATCGTAATTCTGAAACCGGTAACGCAAGACGATTCGCAAACTGCTCTAACTGTTTTAATAATGTTCCAGACGTGATGGAACCATTCTACTGGATGCCAGTCATATCATTTTGAAGCAGGCACCTTGCTACCTCTATAAAAAAATGCTGCTATGGTCTGTCCAAGCGAAGAAGATATTCTGGCAAGATGGGAAAATGACTCCAGCTCGGTCAATATTGGTGCACCAATTACAAAATCTGGTCTCAAATTGTAGATAACATTCTGATCTACAATTTGAGACCAAATTTGTATTTTTTGAACAAATAATGACCGAGCTGTAGTCATTTTTACATCTTACCAGAATGTCTTCTTTGCTCAACCAGACAACACCTCTATAAAAAAATGGCTGCTACCTTGACCGGAACTTACATGCACTCATGTATGGTCAAATCTCGGATGGAAGCGAAGCACTCACTCATAAGCGCGTGAAGTTTATGCTACTATTTCAATGGAAACAACTTTCTAATACAGATCACGGCAAAGTAGAAACGATAGCCTATGTTTGGTGAGAAAATAACAACAAATTTTTCAAGTAAAATGTTAAGGTACATGAACATATTTGCTGCTTTTTCAACTCTATGTATTCTATGTCTATACTCTAGTATTCTAACTCTGTATGCTCCATGCATTTTAAATATCAAATTAATATTGGTCTACCCCTACCACTGATGCTTTTTCAATTAATTAAAAATCCAGGTACTTTTTTCTATATTTTTAATGAAAGCAGTAATAGATCATAGAGAAGGTGTTGCTATTTCAATGAATTAAAAATCCAGGTACCTTTTTCTATACTATAAAAAACATAAGAGAGGTTACCTGAATTTTCAATTGGTTAAAATATAATTTTTTGTACTCACATTTGCATAAAGGAAATTGGGAGAAAAACGGAATACTCAAATATAATATAGTACCTCTCGAAATATACTACTCCACTTTACTTAAAACATTTTGTAACCTGTTCATGTATTGAGACGGTCTTTGTTCAGTTTATTAAAAAGTTAATGGAATAAAGTACTTAAATGTAATTATGAATCATACATCATACTAAGGTACCCCACTGAATATATACTCAAATTTGTTAATTATTTGTAAGTTGTTTATTAATTGAGTCTTATTTCAGTGATAATTCCTTTAATAATAATTTTGGCAGAAAATAATGTTATCAACAATGGACGAATGTAATTGAAATTTTAATTTTCAAAATTGAAAAGAGTCTCTATATAGTAAATTCAAAACAAAATAATAGAATTCAATTTCGTGAAGACATGCAGAGTAAGCTTCTTTAGAAATAATTCTTCATGCACGCAAACAAAAAGTGAATACAATTATCATTAGTACTACAACAACCAAATATAATTGTAACAGTCCAATCTTCCAACAAGACAAAGCTGACAACAATATATTATATTCATGAACAAATTAGCTTTGATTAATGAAACTCTAAAGCAATGATCAAAGAAGCTTTGAAGGATAATCCAATCAAATAAAATAAGATTGATCCAAGCAGATGAAGATTAATTTGCATGGACCACAGTGATAAAGCTATCACTTCTATTAGATATAGAATTGGAAACGAATTATCAACGCACAAAAGTTTGGCATGACGAGGAAGACAGAGATTCATTTCATTGTTCAACATGTGAGCATGAGGTTGTTAGCAAGATGTGACTGATTGCATTATCTGACAAAAGAAATCACTATAATAAGCTTTGTTGAAACAACAATACTCCAAAACTAAATGCACTATGTTAGGATTGAGACCCTGGAGGCCTACTGTACTTGACATTAAAAATAGCCATTAATAAATAAATAGTAATGAATAATACTCATAATGAAATCATAATTATAGATTAATAATAGATAGTTCTCTATCAACTGATTTTTCATTGATATCCCAATCAAAACGAAAAAACATTGAAATCTGCTTTTTAAAGCAAAATATTTCTATAAGTTTTATGGAGAATAATAATGCTTCCATCGAAGAAAATTATTATTTGTAGCATACCATTGTTTTGAGTGTGGAATGAACTAAATTACTATTTTTCAAATTTTTATACCTGGATAGTCAAATAATTCTTCAGAAAGTAATAAACTGATGTCTGATAGTACTGATGTCCAGCTTATTTTCTCAAATTTGTGAATGATTTCAATTCTTGTAATTATTTGAACAAATTCAATAAATCAATTTGAATTTGAATTAGAATAGTGATACTTCATAATTATTTGATCTAGTATACAAACTTCCCATTAGACATCAATAATTATAGAATTCGTTTTCGGTTTTCTCATTCATTATTTTGAACAATCAATTTAATTTATTTTTCACTTTAAATACAATCAGTTACACCTATACTGAATCCTGGAAGTCTATCCATCACCCCTTTTCAAGGTAAAACAACAGCAACAGAGCCGACTTCAAACAGAAAATATTTACAAACAACAACCTCATTCATGCCGTCTATTTAAAGAAGCTTCTCTTACGCATCCACTAGTCAGCCAATTCAAGAAGCACACTCAGTTAAAAACTTAACAGGAAGCGAATTTTAAACAAGACACAGATGCAATTGGGCCGAAATTTAGGCAACAGATGAATGAAAATAAGCAACTACTCAAAGTCGACGACCCCACAGTTCCCAACCACCCACGTGTTTTTGACAATGATTACCATACTTGTTATTTTATCGTTTAGACAACAAACGATCACGAAATTAAAGCTATTGTCTGTCCAAACAAAGAAGACATTCTGGTAAGATGGGAAAATGATTCCAGCTCGGTAAATATTGATTCAAATATTATAAATTTGGTCTCAAATTGTATAGTAGAATGTTTTCTACAATTTGAAACCAAATTTATAATTTTTGAACAGATATTGACCTAGCTGGAGTAATTTTCCTATCTTGCTAGAATTTCTTCTTTGGTTGAACTTAGACAGACTATACAATAAGAACATGTTCGCCATATGGCATCATACAATTCTGGATCAATAGCCTCATCATAAAGGTCCTTATTATTGAAAACTATGAACGAGTTTGAAACGTTCATTCAAAGCCGTACTTAACCATCATTTCTCTTTTAAACGAGTCCTTTAAGTTGTCAAGCTGTCAAAAATACTCAACAAAAACTTTAAACGTTCTCCTTTCTTGTATTATTCAAAACCTATTCATCACCAACCGCTCTATTACTACTTCAAATTATTAGTCAACTAATAACTGTAATCAGGTTCGATCTGCTAGTAACAGGCTGTGATCAATTTATAAGGCGATCCCAATATTACAGTTTCTTAAATGGACGTCACCTCAACTTCCCACCACTGTGTTACAGAACAACATCAACGCAGAATTATGAAAAAACTATTCCCGCTATTCAGCATAAATATACATAATTATCTCTCTCCCATCTCCCTTTACAAATTCAAATGAATTCATACAATATACAACAATGGATTCTAAATATGCATTCCCTGTTGATAGTTTATTGTTTTTGGGTTCATTAAAAGATCATTGTGTTCGTTATAGATCGCTCTTTAACAACGAACATTTCAATGCACTTTCAGACTCGACATTTAAATTTATCGTTCGTGTCAGGTGATTATACTTGTATTATATGCCTAAATTAGAATAGCAGTCCACTGTATTAGCAGCTTCGTCGTTGAAATTGAAGAAATCTTGAAATTTAAATTTATGATAAACATCAATATATATTTCCCTCAATTAATATATTTTCCATCTTTGTTTTTATTTCATGAGGGTTCAAGATTTTCTAATTTGAAAGAGTAAGGAGTATAAATCCTAAATTAGAGTAAATAATAAAATATTATGACCCAATTGAGTCTAACAGATTCTACTTTGAATCAAATTCAACAAATATTGTTGATGTCTATTATTGGAGGAGTCTTTGACAAATCCTTTCAAGAAACGTGAAAAGGAAAGAGATTGAAATTCAATTTTGATTTTCAAGACTAGCCAAAACCGATGCATGAATAAAAAATAGGACTTATACATGGACCTGTATAATATATAAGTCATAAAAAATAATTTCATCATATAATTACCACAAAAAAGTTACCAGACATAGCAGGTAGGTGAAGTGGTATAAATGACAGGACATCCTATATTGAACCTATCCTAGAATTTCAATTGAGAATGGAAGTTCACTTATGAACAAACAACTAGCCTAATTATGATTTTTAATTATTCGAATTTCACAGTGTACAACTAAAAGAATAAAAATGAAGAGCTCACAAGTCACACTGATTAGAAAGGAACTCAGCGAATTAAGCTTTGTTATTAAGCTTGGAATTAAGCTCGAACTCAGCGAAGGTTCTGGTCTTGTTAAGCTTGCAATATAAGAAAAAACTCATTTCAATGAGTTATAGATCACATTCCTATGCCTCAGTCCTTTTTTACAATTGACTAACACAAAAATAGGTGAAGGACATGGGGCTAAGTTCATTATTGAAAGTGTTAGAGGGCGTAATGGGTGTCAATAAATTCTATACGGACATCCGGCTGGTGAACTGGTGCTTTTTAAATTCACACCTATTGTAAAATGTGTGAGGTTATCTTTACAACTGAAATCTGTTGTTCACCCATCCTGCCAATAGTTAACAAATGAATAAACTGAAACTGGTAGCTGATTGTAAGTGAATGCAAGTTAGGTGTAAGATGTAAATTTATGTGACAGTTACATATATTCTAGGTTTTATTATTAAAATAGAGAGTTCTATTATTCTATGATAGTAGTCACGGATGCATAACTGGTTAATTTTGTAATAAATTTGACCTTATTGGCTTATTATAATCATATTCTCTAAACTTGAAAAAATGGCAATGAGTTGATTCAGTCAATGCGAGTGCTACAGCAAAATTAATTACCTCAAGTTATTTTCCTTATAAATGCATGGATTATGGATACAAAAAGTACAAAATATTCAAGTTTTCTTGTTCATTATAATTAGCAAAATTGAAATTAAACTTAGTATCATTTGGAAAATTTAAATAAATTATTAAAGGAAATTGACTTTACTCTTTTCGAGGAAAGCTATGAAAAGTTGTTAATGGCAAAAATGCCTTTAAATTCAAGATTTCAAAAGATTCCAGTAACGTACTTTGAAGTACCGGAATTCGGCATTGAACCACCCTTTCGATATACCTTAATTCAATAGATAGAGGTTTGAAGCCCACATCACCTATGTATTGTACAAAGTGGAAAATAAAGACATTTTATCTATCTATCTATCTATCTATGGGTTGCAATGAAAAACTAGAAAACATTTGGTGACTACAGTATTAATCAAGAATTAACAACACGAATGTGCTTAATAACAGTGATCTTTCAACAACCAGTATTCGTTAGAATTTGGTAAAAATTGAAGAAACTTTCATTTCATTCATTGAAGATGAATGAAACTGGAATTATTCTGTTTCTTCAAATAATTCTATTCATATTTATAAGTTTGTATAGTTTTTCGAAATCTACAAGCAAAAATCTAATCCAAGTCTAGAGATTGGACGAGGAGTAGTTTAACAAACAATCATTAATAGTGAACTAATTGAAATTAATATTTGATATAAATCGAAGCAGATTTGATAATATAAAAGTCGTAATAATATAGTGTTCTGCAAGTTTTTTTTAATCAACCAGATGACCTTTTCTATCAATTCCCAGCATTCCTAGCGAGATAAAAAGGAGAATCCAACATGAAAAATTTGATGAATGCTATTATCATGCCAACCAGAATGATATTCTATTTAAGCCAACAACTGAGGAATACTAATATATTATTGAAATCACAATCATGCATATGACTGTAATTCAAATCTCAATTATTCAAAGAAATGGCAAAAATTATGACTAAGTGGACTGAGCCAAAGCTTTAGAGCTTATTTATAGAGTAAAACGTGAATGATTACTTGAGTGTTTATCCAAAGAGCCAGAGACAGTAATATTTGCAAAGAACTATCGGACGGAAAATTTCACTAAAATATTGGGTTTCATAAACTGAGATCAACCATTTCAATCAACGATGCACCTAAATTTTAACTGAGTCCTCCTTTGGGACATTGGCTGTCGTTAGTATAGACAGTCAGTCGTTTCCCATTCCCAACTCTGGAGGAATAGAAATTGTTGCATTAGACTCTAATTGATTAACTGCATGTTATTCAGAGGTGTTCTGCATCTTCACTTGGTTTTGACGACTGGCTTATGGTTGAGAGGATCAACGTGCTAACCAAACGTAACCTCTATCCTGGTTCATGATTATTCGCTTGCTGTATGGCCTGTCCGGGCAGGGAGGGCATTCTGGCGGGGTGGGGGTTGGGGTTTGGCTTCGTCTCGGTCGGTGTTGGTTCGGGGACTGTGGGTTCTGTTTGAGAATGTATGGCTTTTGGGCCGGTATTGGCCAGACTGGGCTCGTTTTCCCGTCTTGCCGGGGTGTCTTCTTTGCTTGAACGGACTGTATAGTGTAGTGGATATAAAACTGCCAACCAGCTGGTAGGCCTAGGCCCTTCATAGGGCTATTGTGACATTGACAAAAAACAAACAAAAAATATACCTAAATTAGTATTGTACTGAGCCTGAATTGAAATTCATCCATAAGAATATCAACAATAACAAGATTTTACCAATTGATTACATGCCAAAATAGAGCATTTCAACAAAGTATGATACAATCACGCGATTTGGTAGAATTAGTTACGGTACATTATTATGATTATTGAAAAAATTCATCCTTTCATTCAATAAGAGATCTTTATCCTGTATTATTCATTTTTAATCACATGAATAAGAGGAATGGGGTTCTCTTGATGGAGCTTCTGGCTCAATGTCATTATTCAATTTTGTGGTAAAGATTCTGTTTTACTCACAGATTCATTTTATTTTCACATTTTGCTTCATCATAGAAGGAGAAAATTTAAGGCTTCGGCTCATGAAAATAATTTGAATTAAATGATCAAAAACTTTGGGACTTGGAGCCATAAAACTTTTGTATTTAAAAAACGAACTCCCTAGACAACTTAGGAGTCATAGTCATAAACTTGGATATTGCAACACCCAAGACAACACAGAAATCAGGAATCATAAAACTTGTGTATTTACACCCTATACAACTCAGGATTTCGATACAATACAACAACGTTGAACACTCTGAAAACCTTTTTAATACCTTATTGGTATTATGTTTAGGGGAATTTATTAGCAACCATCTAATCTTGTACAAATTTTCATTTTTAGTGCAATTTGTCCATGCACTATTTCAAGATAAATGAAATTATTTTATCTGAGGAATGCCCATACCAATTTGAAATAAGAGATTTGTATTTTTAGGGAGTGAAATTCTCTGCTATATCCATTATACTGAGTGAGGTATTTCATTATAAAATATTTCCAAAATCACCCCATTAGCAATAGAATTTTTCCTATTTTTATAGGTATTTCAAGCTATTTTATATAGTCTTTTTTGCCTTTGTTGGGATGGCGTTACAAACTAATTCACAACCTCTATTTCAATTTCCTGTCTTCCAGCTTCCAAGTATTCCTTACCAACCCTGCAATTTTCTTGTACTGGCGGCTCTTCAAAAGATACGGGCACTTCACCTGTTTCGTGGGCACGAGCCGCCAGTGTTTTCTTGAAGCATCTATATCTACAACATATATTCATAGTGTCCTAACATCGTTTATTATTTATCAGAAATATTTCAATGTTACTTATGGGTGAGAACACAGACACATGTCCAAATCATCTTCTTTTCCAATTTTGATTATGTTAGAAACGGTTATGTTCAAATTCACTTTTTCAAAATCACAAATTGTTCAAATTCACTATTTTAAAATCACAAATTTCCACTTCCTAATGAAAAAAAAACGATGAATTATCAATTTCAAATCCTTTTCCCTTATTAGTTGTTAACTTGCTGGCCGTTTACATCGAACCGTCTGGTCCAATGCAACCAAGGTATCTTTCTAAGTTTTCATAACAAGATCATTTTTCTGGTAATGAGGAGACAGCCCATAGCCCAATCCCCAAAATAAAGGACCAAGAGGAGATTACGGTGCCCCATTTCTTTTTAGTGCATAACCGTGAAAGGCATGTATTGTCCCAATATTTTCGAGTAAGTTATAATTATCCAAAAATAAACATCATGTTGCAACAGATAAAATAAAAAACAGTTGAAATTTTATATTCCACTATTATTAATAATACTATGATCATATAACAAATCATAAAAATGGAATAGACAGTTTGAAACTGTACTATTTTATCATGGCGTCCCACAACATCAATCTAGATTCTTCAAATATGTTACAAAAGATTGATCAGAACCCTAATCCAAGTATCACAAGTATTAATAAAGAGAAGAAGTATTGAAGTCAAGTTTAAAAGAATTGATAAAGTGGAATTTGACAAGAATAGAATCCTCGCTATTATTATGGTTTGACAATACAAACATCAACTCTTCAAACTTCATCGTTCAACGTAGGAATTGTAAATTAAATTTTACTCCTATAACGGTTTCTTATTGCCCTATATTTTCCTCCATTTTCATATTATTCTCTTATTCATAACAATTTTACCAATTACTAATTTTAGTTATCCTACCATGGTCCAATACCTGAATCCATTCTCAGTTAGTTCTGACCAAGGAGGTAACCTCCTTGGTACTGACTGAGACAGTCAAAAACTGTAACTGGATGGGAAACTGGCAGTCCAAATTTGCCGTAAACTGACATGCCGATCAGCTGTTAACGATCGAACTATCAGTAAGAATCAATTGTTAGTGGATGAGGTTACTTAAGAGTTGGTTGAGATACAGCAGAGACTGTATGCTCAGAGAGCAGCTAGTCTCTGAAGTCAAGGATGGCTCAAGTCAAATTTCTATTTATAGAATAAATGTTATATATCCATAACATGATCGAACTATAATATCATGTGGCTATGATATTATAGAACCATACTGCTTTCTGAAAAGGGAAAAATGTAATTCATCACTAACCTCATGTTCCTTGCTTTTCTCGTTCAGCTCGGCAGTCGTCCATTTCGAGTGGAAGTCGATTGATGGCAGGCTTTTGTCGGTTTGCTTGATCCACGCTTTCAGGCATCTCAGCTCGTGTTCTACATCTGTGACATTGGAAAATGAAGATTAAAATTTTTAAATATCTGGTACCGAGCTTCGCTCTGAAGCTGCAGCCGAACTGTTGAATTACATAAATATGTTATTGTAAAAAATAAATTCAAAATTGACATGATCACCTATCACAATTTTTTGACATGAACATGTGTTATAGACTTGAATGTAACTCCATTAATTTACTCCAGCTGGATAGCGTTGGTCAGCTAACGATAACAGCCATTATACGTAGTACTTGGGATTATTCCTGAAGGAATATTTAATTCTTTTATTAATCCTGCAAGAGAGTTTTCCCGGACATGAGACCTGGTGCAATCTTATTTTTCCATCACGGTTATATTACATTTCAAATTTAAAGGGAATCGTTAGAGCCGTTTTCTAGATCCGTGGTTCCACAAACATACCTACATACATACAGAAATTGCTCGCGTAATATAATAGGATAAGTTTAAAGAACAAATATCTATAGAATAAAAAGCTGTGATGAATTGACATAGATTCAATATATTAATGTACATTGTCCATATAGATCTACACACATTCATTGTATATAATAGGATAATATTGAAGAGGTATTCATGTACATTTTGATGTATGTTTGAATGTTTTTAATAAAGAGATAAATTGATTGATATCTGTAAGAAGTTTGTGATTTAAGCCGCGTATGACACAAAAAGAGTACTACTACTAGTCTACTATCTACCGCGTATCGACAGTCCGAGGCATGTGCCACACATGCGCCTCGGACTGTCGATAGCAGCGACGCAAACGCTGCACACAATTCGCAGCGAGCAGTGCCTGTTGCCTCGCAACGCACAACGAACAATTCTACAAACTAACCTCAAAATTGTACCCCATTCCTATGCATTTTTGTGATTAAGAATTCTATTTGGGTGCAGAAGGTTCTAATAGGCAATAATAAGCATTGCCTTGAATTTTTATCTACTCATTGAGCACAAACTAACCTCCAAAGTCCAAATTATCAATTGTCAGAGCTTAGTTGCTTTGTCTCCCGCTTGATGGCGCTAGTCAATTTGTTTGCGTGCTCGCATTTTTGGTTACAAAAAATGCAGATTTTTTATTATAATTATTTTTATTATAATTATATACTATATACTATACTATAATTATAATTATTTTTTATTATGCAGATTATATTCACACATATGCCTCAGCCATGAGTTTATACTTTTTTTGCGTCACCAGACTGTACTGCGAGGCATTCGTGGCACATGCCTCGGACTGTCGATACGCGGCTTAAGTCAGTTGAGACATAAAAAATTAAAATACTATAGTGAAGATTCTTCCTACACATTGAATTACACTGAATTGCAGAAATAATAGTTCAAAGTAGAAAACATTTAATTAGTAAACTTTTCGAAATATATTGAAAATTCTATTGGAAAAGACTTTGTAGTACAGTGACAATGGTTTCGAAATGATCTGAGGATTGCAACATCTAGGTCGAACCGATCATCACTACTACAATATTATTGCTTCCTTTTTCAAAACTAATTCACAACTACACAGAACGTAATAGATTCTATGATAATTACGTTGCGTATCACAGAGAATATGAAATGATATAAATTATAATCCATTAATTCACATAGCCTGAACTTAGTTTACCTACATTCCATGTAGTTTACAAGATGCAATAGAAACACGTAGTTAGTTGTATGCTACGAATATAAAAAAAAATCAGATGACCAGTGTCACAGCTTCCTTTAATAGAAGGCCATGGCCTGAAAATTGGCAACTATGTAGAGTAGGAAATTGGGTCCATTCAAAAGCATTTAAATCATTTTTCAATCAGCTGTTCTAATGGATGCGTTTCTTGTGTGGGTTCTCACATTTGACTTGCTACAAATCATAAGCTATTTTAATGAATAACTGTCCATTCTTAATCTTTCTTGCTAATCTCTATGACAACCTATTACAAAAAACACAAGAGGAATTCAATACGAAGAGTTTCATGAACGTTTTTCATGGAAATTGTGCTCAAAGAGAGGAAAACCAAGTCAACATGCATGGCTTGTAACTGTACTTAATGCTTTCATATGAAAAGACTGGGTCTACGGTGCGACGTTGCCATATTATTAGGGCATGGCCTTCTATGGAAGATATGCCAGTGTGCGTTGCTCTATACAACTTCGTGTTTCTAATGCATCTTTGGAACATGTGAGATTTTCCAGTAATGGAACCGATTAGAAAGAATTTCTGTTGGTATTTTAAAGCTCCACTAAGTTCGTGCTGAAATGAAGACAATGAAGGTGAATTCATTTACTATATCATGTATGGAAATTATTATCTTAAATTTGAAATACTGATTAATATTGTTTTGAAAAATTTTCAACTTTGAGAACTGAAATTTGCAAAAATTTAAACACAATAATTAGCCTTTTTATCGGTATATGGAAATGAAATCAAAGTAATAAAGGTGGTGGAATTCTTCAATTTTTATCAAATTCAACAAATGATATCACATTTTAACCGCCTCGATGAGCTGAAAACAATTATGTGCTATTGTTTGTTATCTTTGAGAGAGTTGGGGATGGTCCTTAGTTTATTCTCATTGAAAAGTCCTTCCTACTGTAAATAACCCGAATCAGGGTGGTATATTATATAATATAGTGAATAAATTTATCCATTTTACAATACAATAGAATTGTGAGGAAAATTAGCCAAGTACAAGTGTTTTAAAGATTGGTGAACTTGTAAATGGTGTAAACTACTTCCTATTTGTAATTTGTGTAGGCCTACTTGTAAATAGACTAGTCTACTTGTGATTAGTGTAATATTACTTGGTGTACTTCGTACTTGTATTCTGCTTTGTATGTAATATTTGACGTGACTTATTCCCAAGCGAGCGACGGCTCGAGACGCGCATCTGAACTTCTCTTACCAGCAGTCGAGTCATCGCAGCTTGAGACGTCGCTTAGGAATGGGTTCCATTCAACTACATGCAAAACAGCCGAGCCGTCGCATGATTATCCGCAGCTCGAGCCGTCGCATAGGGATGTCTCGAGATGCCTCACTAGAGCCCAAGCGCTGCGCGGCTTGAGACGTCTCATTGGGACGGGTCTCATTAAATAACATGCAAAGCATGTCTTTAGTCGTAGAGTCGAGTCATAGTCGTCAGCTAAAGCTGCGCAGCTCGTCATTTAGATATCTCTAGATGATGTTTTTGAAATCCAAAGAGACAATTGCTTTACTTGGCTTACATCAGCTAGGATAACTTTTTGGCGACTGCTATACTATATTGTACACGACTTACACCGACTCGTTTCCATGTGAGGAGTAATATTCTATAGAGACTGTATAATCAGTTTACACTCTCTGTATATTATTCTATGAAATTGCTGTATACATATTTCAATTCAAAGTGTTGATAAAATCGAATATGCCCTGAACTATTTAGTATCATGAATACAGTTCCAATACCGGTACTCTCGTACTCACCAATACAAAAATATATTATTATTTCATATTTTGTTGGAATTTCAATACTGTACTAAAATATGCTTATTATAACTGTACTCATTCGAATGTACTCATACTGTGTTGTTATACATACTCATACTCATTCGGCTGAGTGGTTGTAGAATTGTTCTACAGTGAACTAAAACTGATGTTGTCAATTCCACAGTTTTTCCGGTACCAAGCTTTCGTGTCCACACACACATTTTCAAGCTGACAGTGTCACTGCGACCCATGAGCTTAAAACTTAATCTGTATGGCGATGCAACCATGGCCCTCTACCAAAATACACAGTTGAATTAATAACATCAATGGTTTTTATTACACAATACAATAATTTTTTATATTCTTTCGGCGATTTCAATACTAACCAATGCAGACATCCATATGAACCGGATGCATCTTGATGCGCGGTGTAACAGTCTGTTCTAGTCTCTCCCACTTGGTGTTCAGGTGCTCGATCCTCCATGCCACCTCGTTCTTCAGTTCTGGAGACCTCGCCACCAATCTACCACCTTGATTGTTAAACAGCTTTCTTCTATATGACTTACGCTGTAACTCTTCGCATTGGCTCTGAAATTAATGAGGTTTTTGTCAGGTTGAAGATTATACATTTTTGAATTCAGAGAGACATAACTTGAAAAATCAGGGTACAGTATAATAACGTGCAATACAGTCTAATACAAACTTATATAAAAAAACACTTTTCAAATGGAAATTAGTTTCACTTACATTGCAGTAACTCGAGTTTCGACCTGTTGTATGGTCATCTTCAGACTGAACAGTAGCCTATAATTATATGTAACGTATAGGCTGAACAGTATACAGTATACTAAGTATATAAGTATTAATAGTATAAAGTGACTGTTCAGTCTGAAGATGACCACACAACAGATCTAAACTTGAGTTACTACAATGTAAGTGAAACTAATTTTCACTTAAAAAGTGTTTTTTATTAAAGTTGAAATTTAAAGTGGAAAAAAGAATGAATATAATACACCATAGTCTAACTCTCACCTGCGCACAGGATTTTTCCTTGCAGGTGATTTGGTTTTATAGTTGAGTTAAAGGTTTTAATTGTAATATGTTTTGTTGTCTAAAACCTCAATAAATTTGATTTGATTTTTGAATGTTGGGGTAAAGTATAATATGTGCCGGACAGTGCAGTTGACTCAGATGCGAACTATCTATAGCACTTAATCAATGGTGTTAAAATGTATATAAATTCAACTTTTTTACAAAATTATATGATTTATTCCTTCTATATCATTTTCATATATCATATTATGTATACTTGTCTACATTAAGTCACATCAGAATCCCTGAAATTGATCAGGAGCGATCTGAAAACTCTGACACTAGACCTGAGCCAGCCAGGTTACACGAATATTATTATTATTATTATTACTTGTCTACATGTTATGATGTCAAAAAATTTATGTTTTGTGCTGTTAACATAATTGTACCCTGTTGAAAATGTGATTTTGATTTTTGAATCATTTTGATGAAATAAATCTCAATTCAATTTCATTCAGAAATAATCTTGAAACCCCCTTTAATATGCCTCAACTTCGCCCACAAATATTGTTATATATCACTAAGTGAAAATAATTTCTTAGGTACGAGCTGCCAGTGACATTTGGATCTATGGTTTTTAAAAACTTGAATCTCTGGTTAATCATTCAAATCAATTCTAATTGTTTCGCTTCATTCATGAATTCTTGTCTACCAGAACACCTAAATTCTATTTTTTATAACCAAAGCATGAGATAAGACAAAAGAATGTTCAAATCCATTATTTTCGAGTATTCCAGTATTTTCGGGTAGCCTATTCGGTATTTGTTATTGGTAGAAATATTCTGATTTGAGAATGAGTTCTGAGGAAACTTCGCTGTGATCTTCAACCAGGTTCTCCTATTTTCAAGAAACACTGAAATCAATAATGGAGTGAATATAGAATTAATTCATTGAATAACAATAATTTATTTATAAAACTGATTGAAAGTGGATTGTTTCATTGCAGTGAAGAAATTCACAAGGAAATAAATTGAAATCACACTATTTTCATGGTGATATCACACATAAACGGACAAAATGACTGGTACGTAGCATTGAATTGACATGCACTGGCTTTAGCATTGAATTGACATGCAAAACCATGTCACACCAGATAAATCGACAAGTTGTTTGTGACATGTCGTGTCTTCTCGTGAGAGGCTGGGTGTAACAACAAAGAATTTGTTTGTATTCTCCAAAATTATTCTATACAGTATACCCCAGAATTTATCTCTGCAGCCTTCTTCATACATCTAAGAGAGTAAAATGGAAATAGTGAATAATCAACATTACCCTTCTTAATAATGGATCTACGACAGTCTCTTCTCTACTGTAAACAGTCTCTTGTATGGAGGTCAGCCAGGAATTGAGTTCAACAAATTGATCCGTGAACTTGTCAAAGCTCCAGTCTGTGTCTGGATATCCCAATTCCTTGCCAGCTTCCTGAAATTAAAAAAAAAATTAATTGAGCTTTTCAGTACCCGATCGTTCTGCTTCCAACTGTCGAGTACACTGGCGGCTCGTACCCACAAAACCGGTGAAGTGCTGTACAGTAAAATATACGGACACTTCACCTGTTTCAAGGGCACGAGCCACCAGTGGTTGAGTAGTTGTGGAGGTGATATATTGTGGTAGTTATCTACAATGAATGAAAATAAAATATATTGTCAAAACGCAGATTTATTACTAGTGTTTTCATTTTATACTTTCAACTTTCCATTATCAGTCAAATAATTCAAATAAGAATGAAATTTGAATAAAAACTACAACGAATTCAATAAATTATAGTCCTACTTCAAGGAATACAATTGTAAAAAATCATATCAAGTGAAAAATTATGAATAAATTCCAATGTAGTTTCACAATAAAAATTAATTTAATCACCCTATGCCTATAATACCAGAAGTATCAAGCTCTACTGTTTCTGATCGTTTACAGAAAGAATTATAGGTAAGCTGTGGATAGCTCAAACGGGATTGAGTTATTGCCAAAAAAAATACAAAAACTCATTTAGAAAAGAAAAACTCATTTAAAAATAAAAACACAAATACATTTGATAGGAATTGAATGAAAATTGCAAAGGATGAGATGGATAATGTTTATTCTTAATGAGTCACATTGAAATAAAAATATAGACTCAACATGAAAAGATTGATATGCATTAATCAAACAAACAATAGAAGTGGAATCAAAACCTTTAGATACGGTAATTATCTTATTCAAAGATTATTAATCGAACTTTGAAATATATGTAAAATATAGATTCTACTCAGGATATGCATGAATCAAGTTATTTCATTGATCAAATTGATCTAGCAAAGTAGAAACATAATTTAACTGAAAATTAGAAGAAAACTCATCCATATTGCTAAAATAACTTCATGACTATTTATATTCTGTTGAATAATTTTTGCAACTGATTACTGATTACGTTCAATAATGAGATGGAGTTTGAAATCATAAACGTTTAAAATAGGTACTGTGATTTATTATTTCGTTTGAAGAACATGTATTCTAGATCCGTGGATTTTAACAAGTGCTGAAGTCTCCGAGGACTGAATTTTTATCATCCCTGTACTTTTAGAATACTTTAAATACATATATGATCATTTCTTGTATGAAACACTCTATTATCATATGATACTTCATTTTAAACCATGTGACCAATAAATAAACATAAAAATATTTCCACAATTCAAAACTATTTATGTCAAAGTTATGTGATTTCAATCTAAAATCAAAATAACAGTGCATTTAATTAGTTATTTTTATAAAAATTTCAAGAAATTCTTGAAATGGATCGTCTGGTACGTATTCTACGACGTTTTCGCAATATTCAATAGCTGCTTTGGACGTCAGCAAGAATGCCAAGAACCAAAATACCATGCATCAACACCTCGAGAGCGTCAAGAGACAGAAGTCTATTTGGATTTATTTGAAGAACTAGCTTGGCATGGCAACAAGGATGCTAGGCTTGCTGATTACATGGATGAATTGCATTTGAATCATCTGAGGAGTATTCAGAGGAATTGAGTAGTTGTTCACAGTTGTACAGAAATATTCAATATTGAATATAAAACTATCACTATGTAGCATAATTGCATAATCCATAAGGAAATTAAGTAATGCTAATTTGTTCAGTAGATATTATGGAACGAAAAGTCTTCAAAAAAGGAAGAAAGCAACTTCCAATAAAGCTATTCTTATGGTATACAGTGGATATATAGAGTAACCAGCCGTGTAATGTGAGTGAAAACTCACGGAAACTTAATTAAGAAAAAAATTTAGAATCAAGCAATGCTCGAGTAGCCTAATCAGTGAACATGCACTTGAAATAAAAGCTACTTTGGATAAGGCGAGGAAATTTGCTGCGAATTTATCAAACAGAAAACTGGATCAATCAAAGCAAAATATTTGATCAGAATTGACAAAAATGAAAAATTTGATCCGACAAATGTGGTTGAGAGCAAAATTTTATGAACTTTATAGATAAAGTTAGTAGATAAAGTTATAGATAAAGTATGAACTTTATAAATTGGGTTATTTGAAAATTTAATAATGAATTAGAGCAGATACCGTTCTTTGTATGATTAGATTAAAAAGTGAGTATAATTATGAGATTAATATGGTACCTAAGAATCATAGGGCTGTGATTGAAAAGTGAGTAAACTAGGCTATTAATAAGAATCATAAAAAATATCATAAATAATAATTTCTGAATAAATAATTATGTTGCAAGAGTAATTATTTTTTTTTAGATGCACTGAATAAACATAAAAACAATAAGTGGTTTAGAATTTCTCTGGTCATTCAGATGTTGGAAAAATCTGCAACTTGGAAGAAGTTGAAGATTTTCCAACTTGAAATTTCTTAAAACCCGGCACTTCAACCAATAAAGAAGTAAGTTAGCCTACAGTATTTAAAACTTTCAACTGAAAAACTTTAAATTGATTTCCAATATTATGATTTTAACGCTGATTTTTCACATGCGCTTTAAAAAAATTCTACTCCATTAAATGCTAATTCATGAGTTTCTGAATAATGATTTTAGATTACTATGTGTAAATGTTCATAATTTTCATCTTTGAGATGTGATTTCTCATTGGTTCTACCGATTAAAGATGTCTACACATCAATCAAATGAACAAGTTGAGGGCCTAAATCTTGAAAATTCACAATTTCTTTCAGAAGGTTTCGATCAGATATATGTGAATAATTACAAAAGTCACGTACATCTGAGTGACAGTTGGTACCTATCAGAATAGATGAAATTGAACAATTTTCAGAAATGAAATAGTCCTGCCTTGAGTAGAATAATATGTTGGAAAAATTTAAGCAGGAGTAAACATCTTTCATCTTTGCAAAGTCCAAGTATTGAGTACAGCTCAAGTACAGTTTAATAAATTACAGTAAAAGATACGGACAAATTCACCTGTTTCGTGGGCACGAGCCGCCAGTGCATTTTATTCCAAGTTTTACATTTTATTCACTTTGAGAACTTGGATAATCAATGTATACTTTGAGTAAGTATATGAAATATGTGCCAGTGCGACTTTTTCAGTAATGGGAACCAGGCTTTATCATATTATTGAGGGTTTGCAAACTCTTGTCAAAGTTTTTTCACTCTTTTTAGCACCTCTTTGTATATTTAAACTTTCATCATCTTCCATTCACAATGTAAACAGTCATCATCATTCACTCACTCATTATCACCTTAGCTTAAAATACTTGCTATCAAAAGTCGCAATTGCAACAAAAAATAAATAAATAGATACTGTAAGTTCTTTAGTGAAGAAAGATGTACAGTGTGTTGTAACGGCATTTCTTCTAAGCTTACGCGATTTATACTCTACAAAGAACTTCAATCCTAAAGGTACACATTGATTACGGTATCCAAGTTCTCACAGTACAGTACTTCAAATAGACTGAATTGAACTTTATTTGTTTATTTATTATTGCAATTGCGACTTGATAGCAAGTATTTCAAGCAAATGTGATAATGAGTGAGTGAATGATGATGTTTACATTGTGAATGGAAGTTTAAATATACATAGAGATGCTAAAAAGACTGAAAAAAACTTTGAAACACAAAGTTTTATAATACAATAGAAACACAGATTTGTATAGATCAAATCACACTGGTCTACTGATTTTTTATTTACGTTGCTCCACACAACTATGTGTCTCTATTGCATCTTGTGACCGTGATTTGTAGTTATGGAAACCTATCTTAATGACATAATATAGGCTGAATCAGTGATAATAATATCAGATCTAGGACTTTTTTACTGACCCTGCAGCTTTCTATAAGGTTGTTGTCCATCAGGTACTGGTAGTTATTCTTCAAAGCTGCCCAAAATTCATCTTTGTTCTCTTCATTGGCATAGACCCCGGGGGATCTTTGCCACGTTTCAGTATCCGGATCATTCCTGCAAAAGTATCACAATATCTTATAAATCAAATACAATATGCCAATTTATCGATAATTAGAAAAATATTGATTGACAATATTATAATTATATTTTCCAAGTGTTTCAATGATTATTGGAGTGGATTCATTTTATATCTTGTATCAACCTTCTAAATTCAAAAGTCTATGAAAATAATTATTTTGGCATCAAAAATACTAAGGAGTTTTCAAGGAACATAACCTTTTCTGGGTAGAATCTTCCATCAAAATTTGAATCGTGATAGTGGAAGGCTTGTGATGTACCCGTTGCCTGTTTCCTATTTCCATCATTATATGATTGCCTCTCTGAATAAATAAAGCTTTTTTTAGTAGAATTGTTGACCTGATATACTAGAGTATTGGCTGAAAATGTTGAAGAAGTAGCAGGTAGGCTTTGTGTTTAGAAAATCATATCAGCTCACAAAATTTGGAAAGGACTTCCAATTATTCTTTATTTACAAGATTTTTCCTTTTTACAAATTTGTTTATAAATTACTATTTCTCGCACGGATTAGTGAGGCTCAGTCCACACTTTAATGAGATAAAAAGTATCAACTTTAAAAAATAAAAGTTCGAGAATCAGCATGCCATAACTGCAAACTTTGCTTTTGTTCTCTAATAGAATGCAAAATTGTACGGAGTTATGCAGAAAGGAACCAACCCACAATCAGCTACTTTTGAGATATCGCGTACCAATGATGAAACTGCAATAATACATCCCATTTTATTATCCTTTAACGTATATGTGCTCTTAATATCATAATTAGATATTTATATTAAAAAAATCATTAATTTCCTATTTTATGGCATTTATGTGGGTGGGTTCCTTTCTGCATAAACATATCCTACTTTATGTGTTATGCAGAAAGGAACCAACCCACATAATTGCCACAGGAACCAGACTAAAATTTTTGTTTTTTTAGAGAAAAAGGATCATATGAGCCTAATTTTTTCACTCATGGATTAATCTTATAAAGAAAAGTGTTCTGTCAAAATTTCCCTACCCCACCCATCTTGCTAACCCCTCTGCACCCCTCAAAGTTTCCATTTTTAAGGGTTTCTTTCATTGAATGTATTTCAGCACTCATTGGAAATAAGAAATCAAACTTTTTCTCATTTTTCAGTAAATTAAATTCTCTTTATTTTATATCTCACCATTTCATTGTAGCTCCTGCGGTTTAAAAGTTATATAAATGGAAGAATGGAGGGAATCCCTAGATTTCTGCATAAAATTTCTATTATCTCCTAAATGAAAGTTTACAGGATGATTCTACTGGGAATGTCTCTCATGAAACTTGAAGAACTTTTCCAAACCTACATTTTGAATGATAGAACATATATTTCTCTGAAATTAAACGTAATTGTAACTTAATAAAAATGAAAAGCGCTATCTCAGAAGCGCTTGGTGGATAGCCTGATATTATGGTCTATCAAGTGAGTACTAAAATACCCCTTTTAATTCATCAAATTTTGAAATAATTCATTTGGGGAAATTACATGGAGTTGATTTTCTCCCCATTTAGAACTAGCATGTTGGCAAGTGTCCTGTCTGAAGTCCCCAAACTACACCTCTTATTCAAGAATTCTTATATCACATGTGTCTCGGTACTCTAAAGAGATAAATAGTTGAACTTTGTATCATTATTCAGTGAATTCAATTGGCTTCAACTCAAAATATTATGTTCCTATTATTTCTGAAGTAGATATATTAAAATTCTCTAAAATTTTCACATTAGACATTTCCCAGTTTACTTTTATTAGGGAAAGAATGAAATTTTTAGGCAGAAGTCTGTACATATGTGGGCTTCCATCATACTTCCATGCAAATAACTCCTGAACCACATGAGCTATAGTGAAATGGTGATGACATAAAAAAAGTAAATTTAATTTTCTAAATAATGAGGAGAATTTCAATATATTATCTTCAATGGTTGCTGAGATACATTCAATGAAAGAAATCCTTGCAAATGGAAACTTTAAGGGTGTGTTGAGAGGGAAGCAAGACGGGTAGGGGTGTGGAATTTTGGCAGAACACTTCTCTGTATGATAGTAATCAATGGTTAGGAAATTAGCCTCATATGATATTTTTCTCTGAAAAAACTAACATTTTAGTCTGGTTCCTAATAATAAAATTTCCCATTCCATGGCAATTATGTGGGTTGGTTCCTTTCTGCATAACACATAAAGTAGGATATTTGTTTTGCAGAAAGGAACCAACCCACATAATTGCCATAAGGGTTGATTCCAGTGATTTTTTTCATCCAAAACAGTTACCTAGGGGTTTATCAAACCAAATATTGAAAAATCCGATTTTTTTATTTTTGTGGATTAGTTCCTTTCTGCATAACTACGTCCAATTATATCATGAAAAAATTTTCCATTTGTTAAATCTTTTACGAGTAATAATTATGATTGTAATTCTTGATGTCTAATTGAAATATTTGCATTCAGAATTAATTTTTGTAGTGAATAGAAATACTGTACTATTGACTAAACGTGGATAGTAGTGTAATCTAATTTTTCATTTCTCATAAGAATTGAACATTATCAATACTGTAAGAAAACTGAGCGTAACAGATCTTCAATCAAATGGAACGCAGTCCATTCCTTTTTCACAATCATTTTGTCAATTTCAATAATAGAAGTTATCAGTGTTAAACTTGTTGGTTGAAGCAAACATTTATTTTTCTTTTGTTCCACCTGGTTTGAGTTTACACACCAGGAGTAGAATAAAGGGTTTCGTGTAATTACCTGCTTTTCTTCTTGAGCGAATTATATGGCCTTTCTCTCAATCGCGCATGTTCAGGACTCTCTAGACTGTGGCTAGAGCGCTGCAGCGACGATAGAGAGAAGCATGATTTCATAGCACTATTCTCGAATCCTGTCACACAAAAAATCAAAATATTAATACATAAGATGTAATAGATTAATTGAACAATATTCAACATTATTATAAATTGAAAGACAAGATATTGTCACAGAGGAGCCAAATTCTTTTGATTTAGTTCCTTTATCAAAGATATTGCCTGAAAACTGATTAAAAAAATCGAGATACCGGTTTCGGTTGCTACACCATTAACAATCTCTGGTATAGCATACTCAAAACATATTTAACATTCATGATTTATTTTTAGAATTACAGTATATTAAAATTATTTGAGTTTGATAACATCGAATCGTTGAAATAATTGACATAACTCAATTCAATTTTGTTTGTAAATTGTAGGCAATTGTTTCAATCAATGAAATACCCCTAGAGTAAAGCATGATCCAGGAATGGAATTGGATTTTCGTTTCGAATTGGAAAAAGTATTGAACTCTAATTATTGAACTAAACTTAAAATCGAAAAAGTAAAAAGTCACGCCCCTGGAGAATTGAATTCTCTTTCCAATGACATGAAGAAAATGGAATTCTGTCCATCAATAGAGGCTCTATCTGTTCCAAGAGATTGATAAAAATTACATTGTTCTTATGGGGCTTGATTTTGCCGTTCGGCAATTTGCCGTCCACTACCATCCACTCTTAAACTTGCCACTATGTAGGCCTACAAACGTTCAAAAGGTAGAAAAATTAATTACAATAATAATATAATTCCAATGTATTGTTTATTAATAGCATGTTTTTACCCAATGTAGGAATAAAATATTCTTATAACCTTTTAGCATTGAAGAAAATTGTAATGAAATGATATGAAAACAACTAATTTTGAATCCAGATATCTAAGAAGGATGAACCAACTTTTGTACTTTTCAGACTTGATAATAAACATATCATTGAATAATCAATTCAACATTTGAATTTTGAAATAACTGTGGCATCCAGATTTCAATTAATTTAAATCTACACTAGAACAAGATGATAGTTTTATACACAAGTGTATAAAACGAAATAATAATAAAAACACGTAAATTTTTATAATGATACAAGAAATTTCAGTTATATTCTTTCACTCGATACATATACTCTCTTGTGAATCATTTTCAGTGTTTGCTATTGAGTAGCTAACTATTACATATGAACTATTTGTAAGAGGAAATTGAGACTGTACATACAGCTATATAAAAACTTACAATACAGCTCATTTGAACAGCTTGATACACTGTCTAAGCATACCTTGACACTTATTTTTCAAATGGAATTCTCAATTTAATTCATGCTATTATACTCAAATATAAGACAGAAAGTTTTTGCAATTATTATATGAATGTAAGACAGCAATAAACAAATAAATGGCATAAAAATGTAGCGAGCTTGCATTAAATTATAACGACTTTGGTTGTAAATTGTGTTGTTTTTCAATGAGAAAAATAAAATCGACAATTTAAAGCAACAATCTGAGCTGTGATTTTGAGAATAATACCTATTATAATTTTAAAAATTGAAAATTTCCAAAACTTGATGAATATTAATTTAAAAATTTATTTTTTGTCTTACCACCAGGCATGGCTGCCTCAGTGTCCGAGTGACAATGGGCGTAGAGTGGGGGGGCTGTTAAGGAGTGCTGGTGGGGGGTTGCGATGGTGGGCGGGGGGTAGCCTGGCACGCCCCACCACTCATCGTCGGAGCAGCTGCCGCTGCAACTGCCGCAGCTACTGCAGCTCTCGTCCAAGCCAACAACTCTTCTGCTTCTGCGGCTCCACCTGAAATAATTAGATAATTATTTATTCATTAGAAAAAATACAATAAATGCAGTAATATAACAAACAGTTATAAAAATTGTTGCAAAATTTTTTTATTAAAAATTGCAACATATTTATTAAAATATAATGTTGCAACAAAAAATATGTACTAAGCCTGTAGGCCAATTTATTGAGTAATCTCTATTTTTAATAAATCTGTAGTTTGACTATATCCTCCAGTACTTTTATTCAAAATGGATAAATACCACAATATCACCTTACTTTAACAACTACTCAGGAACATAATTACATTTGTCATATATTTGTCTGTATTTCTCTGATGAATTACTCTTATTATAAAAAGCTTACTATATAGGTACTTCAGACAGTGAGGCATCAAATTGAATCAATAACATCATGAGACTCAAAAACCTACAATAACACCGAAAATATTTCAGTATTATCATCATAATTCAGTAATTCAGTATTCAGTATTATTGAGATAATATTTAATCCTCAAGCCTGAATCACATCAAGCCATTTTACAAAAATTCTAAGGAGTTTATTTAGAATTTATAAAATTCCATTGTTAACAAGTTGTAATGTTCAAAATATTTTTATAAGAAGTATAACTAATAAGTTTTATTCAATAAAAATTGCATCATTTTTCATGATTATGTTACATAGATAGATTGGCTTGAAATGTTTTCTTTCTCTATCATACAGAATGTGAATGCAAAAATTCTGTCACACTTATTGTTTGAATTGCTTCATTTTTTCTGTATCTTCTTCCATTAATAAAATTCAAGAATTCACTACAATCAAACTCCAGTACTGTATCTCATACAAATGATAATGTTGAAACTAATCTAACCGATTGCTACAAAGCTGGAAGAATAATAATCATGCTGGAATAAATAATAAATCAACATCAAAAATTACCAAGAACAAATTGAAACAAATTGATTATGAAATGCTACTGGAAGAAAATGATTCAACTAATTTTGGAATTGGAATCATATGAAAGCAAATAAATGAAAAACAGAATAGCTGATAATTTATTTTTCAAACAATAGTACCTATCATCTTCTACACAAATACAAAAGTAACAACAATAATCAACTACTGATAAAGTCCACTCACTAATAAACCGAATTAAGATTGGGAAGCATGCTCGAATAGAAAAAAAAACTACAAATTTAAAAATAAAAATAAAATTTGTCACAATATTTGCAAACGAGCGAACATCCAGGGCTAATTTAGACTTACTTCGTATAGGGAGCTGCCAGGATACAAGTCCAGGACTTCCTACATGAAAAATTAACTTAATTTAATCCCCAATTTACACAGTAAATTTGACAATGATTACGATTTCAAATTCAGTAGGATGAAATGGATTCTCAGATACCTTTACAAAAATAGTCAATCAAACAATTCACAATATCTCATGTATTGAATTCAAATTTTTAGTAGTGAATGAATTTATCAATGTTTATGTTCATGCCTAAAATAACAGAAGATAATGCCACTGTCTATAAGTTACACTAAAAACGACTTTTTAGGGGCCTTAAAAATATAATTTCTCTAATAATGAGTGTTGATATTATACTAACTGCTGATCTTCCTTCTCGTTATAGCCTATGTGTTCCTCAAACTCAGAAAAATAATACTTATAAATCAATTTGTAGCCTACAAGTAACTTGAGTTATTTTTACAATTTATCCAGTCCACATGTAGGCTAGATAATAGTTCTTAGCATGATATTGGAAAACATTATTATTATGTATCTTCAGGAAATTTATCATGGAGAAAGATCACTTGAAAGAGATATTGAATCAAATTGATATCTCAACAATAATAATTACATTGATAACAATCACGACAATTGAGTCACGTTATCACGAAGAAATGCGGTTCAGTGCCTATATTAAATTTATATTATAACCGTGACTGTGTGTGGTCTCCTCCATTGATAATAACGCTAATGATAACTGTAACGGTATAATAAACTATACTTCCAATTTCATTGGAAAATTATTTAACCTCATTGCTTACTTTTAAACCAATGTATGATTATCTCATTTTCTCCTGATAAGTATAGTCTGTCCAAGCAAAGAAGACTCTCTGGAAAGATGGGAAATGACTCCAGCTTGGTCAGTATTTCTTTAAGAATTATAAATGTGGTCTTAATACAAGATCAAATTATTGTTTCCTACAATTTTAGATCAAATTCATAATTTTTGAACCAAAATTGACCGAGCTTGAGTCATTTTCCCATCTTGCCAGAGGGTCTTCTTTGCTCGGACAGACTATAACAACAAATCTCTCATGCTCTACAAAGGTTGAGTGGTATAGTCTGTCCAACCAAAGAAGACATTCTAGCAAGATGGGAAAATGACTCAAGCTCGGCCAATATTGGTTTGAAAATCATAAATTTGGTCGCATGTTAGGAACATCCTCAACTACAATTTGAGACCAAATTTATAATTTTTTAACCAATATTGTCTGAGCTGGAGTCATTTTCCCATCTTGCCAGAATGTCTTCTTTGCTTGGACAGGCTATATCTAGGAAGAATCAATTTGATTTGAGGCAAATGATGGATAACTGACGTGAAAAACAGGTAAGTTGAGCTAATGAGTAGTATTGGTTTTCAATTTATAGTGAGAAAGCAGAAAATCAAGAACAGATCTGGAAAACGGACAATAATAATTGAAAACTGGTTGGAATTCCATTGATACATTGCAATTGAAATCTGATAATGTTGGCAGAATCAGTCTTGCGTTCTAGAAACGTCTAGGGAAACGTTCTTAACTTTAAATATGCCAGACTTTAAATAATTATGCCAGCTTCAAATATTTCAGACTTTCAAAGCCTACACCATTGACAGACTTCTCAACTATTCAAGTGTAGTTTTAATAATAAATACCAGTTTACTTACATTATCATAAATAAGATAAATAAGGATTACATGATTTTCTTCCAAGTTAAGCAACACCAAGGTTAGTGAATGTTACTAAACATCTTGGAGTACAATAGTACGCCTACATATAAATTTTCAATATTACAGTATAATAATATTTTTCAGATATTCTATGATTTTTCTAATTTCCCCTAAATATCATTCTATTGAAAAATCCAAACAGAATTTCATATGAAACGGAAGTAAAAAAGTTAATTATTCTACAATCTAACGATGAAATATGTTGTAAAATATTCCAATCAAAAGCAATTTTAAACTAAATTCATAAATTTATCCAAGTATGAGAAATTTATTCAATATATATGGAAATATTCTTTAATAATAATAATTATTTCGAGTTTTATTCTCGAATTTCCAGTTATCTATTCAACGTTCCAATCAATTATGTTCATAGAAAATAAAAATAGGAAGATTATTGAAAGCTCTTTCCAGCAACAAAATAATGATGATATTTCCTTATCAAATCATTTTAGTATTGAAATGGAATGGAAAAATATACTAATAGAGAAGAAATATTACTGTACATATTTTTACTGTATCATGGAGCTGAATCTAAGCTGGTATCAGATTCCAAATTGTTATATCTGTTATATCAAAATTAAATAAAGTCAAACACAGGATAGGAAAGATTTTCTTCCCAAATTGTAAAGCTATTTTTTTATTCAGTTCTCATTTCAAGTTAAACGCCGAAAATACTACTGAACTTCCGCAATAACAAGCATCTATCTGCTTAAAAGTCATATTATTTTCTTTCAACTTTTCACTGTGGTGACTAATACCGCTGATCCCCTTAAAACGTGGTGCATTAGAACGAAGAAAATCCCTCATCCTCCTCCTCCTCTTTCTCTTCTTCCTCCTCCTCTCCTCCTCCTCCTCCTCCTCCTCCTCCTTCATCCTCCTCCTCCTCCTCCTCTCCTCCTCTTCCTCCTCCACCGCCCCCCACCATCATACCAAATCAAGAGCTCGCATTTCAAGACATATGAAGAGAATAGTTCTCAAGAAATCCTATTAGCTTCGGAAATAAGACAGCTTTTCCATCTCAGACAACAAATTCGAAACACAAATCCGTTTACTCAGTAGACACAAACACGTGAACCTAATCCAGTTACAGCAGACTCCAACGAAATTGACGGTTGGCGATTGTCTACTATTGGTGCTCAGCTCTTTCAGGATAGTCGACAAGCGGTCTACGAGTGCATATTAATTCGATAACAACCTCAGCTTAGCCGTTTGCCCTCGTAGACCACTCTCTGACTGTCCTTACAGAGCTGAGAATCTATAATAAACATTTGCCAACCGCCAATTTCGATAGATTCTGCGACCAAGTTACTTGCTTGCGGTTGTTGGGTACAGCTGCAACTCGCTAAATCCGATATTTCCATTTCCAACTTTTTGTTGCATGCATTCGATTACAGGGATTTTTCTAAGGGGAAGAAAAAGCACTGAGGCAGAATTGAGTATTACTGCTTAGTACCGCTTGAGAAATTACAGGCATCCTTTTAAAGGACGACTAAAATTCTTTCTAAATCTCGCCATTTGAATGAAGATGCATCAAGTTCATCATTATAGTTACTTATATCTATCAAGAGATAAGATTGAATTTTAGCTGTAGTTCTTTACTAATCACTGCCATATTATACATAACTGTTTTACCTATGGTTCAATTTCCTTCAAAGAAGATAGAACATAACGTCATAATAAAATTAACATAAGTTTGGATAATGATACAAGATTGTTGATTATCATTTCATTGGGCGTTAGATTGGATTTTTCATTTTTCAAATTCATATGGCGTTATACTTATAGATTATATGGCGAAATGGAACAGCCCTTGGGTCTCCCCACTATTAAAAGCCATAAGCTAAATAATAATATACTTACAGTATATATCTTGAAAGCAAATTGTGCTGCACAAATATACACAGATTTATCAAATTTGAAAATGTATGATATTAAAAATTTGAAAAATGATATTTTTATTATATCGGTGTAATATCTCACATTGACGATTTGCATATTTTAGTGTTGACATTTTGAATTCTAAATCTCTTGGTGATTTTCTTTGGGATCAAAAGCATCTGGGTTCAAGTGCAAGTGAACTTTACCTATTATTTTGGACTCTATCCAAATTGGGAAAGGAATGATGAGGGCCTGTTTTTTGTTTCCTATATTATGTGTTCTATTAAGTTAATTGTGAATGAATAAATGAAACCACTTAAACAGTAACAATTTTGATAGATCCCATCTCTCCATAGACCCGTTAGGCGAGGCACTTCTCAATGACTCACCCCAGACATGAGTAACAAATCGGATAAGGTACTAGTACTAGACAACATACAGCATACACAATGGGTAGCCACAATTTGCTAACGGTATCCGATCTACCCTTTCTTCGCGAAGAAAGCAAAACGAACAGCCGTAACGAAAGCAGAAACGCGATATCGCATCTTCTCCATCCTCTTTTCTACTCCTACTTTTAGTATTTTTCTCTGTCCTCTTCATAGATGAAGAATAATGAATAACGAGGTATTAGGTTTTATCATAGGTAATGGTGGATCATCTTCTTCTTGAATTTTTTAATATTGAAGAAATATTAGATATTGCAGCTCATCAACTGCTGGATTTATACATAGTAATAAATTGAGATTCTAATTAATTATTATTGTTTAAATATTTTAAATAAATTGAGATTCTAATTAATTATGATCATTTTCAACATTTTTTGCTTATTTGTTTAATCCTTAGGCCGTTTCAGACACAACGAATTTTGTACGTCCGGTTTTTTGTTTACTTAATAAATTTTAGTAGATTGAATGAAGCTTGGCGAATATATGGTGTGCGCAGAGACACAGCAAGTACTGTTCAAACTAGCAAAATTTAAAAGTAAACAAAAAACCGGACGTCCAAAAATCGTGGTGTCTAAACAAGGAATTAATAGTAATGAAATAAATGGGAAGAGATTAAAGGTTACGGATGTAAAAATCTTCAAATTTGAATTGAAGTGCGATCGAACTTTTCATTTACCCACGGTTTTTTCCAATCGAACACACAAATTATTCAGCTATTATCGTTGTCTTGCAATCGCGCTAGAAAAGCCATAAATAAACCTGGCGCCTTGTATTGTTTCCAAAGAGGCAAACCTCCATAATAGTCCATATACTCTCTTTTATAGTCTCCATACTCTCTTAGCATAGTCTCTGTATTGCCTTGACCTGCCCTTATATGGGAATGGTCATTTGTAGCGTAAAAGCGCCGGTGACGAACATATCTCACAGAAGTGAATGAAATTTCAGAAAAAAAGTAACAGTTCTCACGTTGTAGGTTTCCACATTCGGAAAGAACACGATGCCTGACCTCGGCTAGGTTCGGACGTTCACCCGCGGAAACTGCGTCGAAAAAGGTGTTCACGAAGAGGAAGTAAATAAAAGATGAACAGGGAATGAAGAATAGAAGAAGAAAAATAAGTAGAAAATGGAGAAGGGACAGAGAAAAAGGTGAATGATATTAGCTTTGTCTATATGCCATATCAGATATTGAAATATATACAGACAATTATATTGTTTTTTATTTAAAATTACAAACAGTGATAAAGGTAGCCCTAAGATCAAGGAAATATAGACAGTTCCACAGTTATAATATAACAGATATAGAATATAGACATATATTATATGAATATAGACAGATATTTATTTATATGCCATATTTTTAATAAATTTATTAATGTCACTAGAAATACGATATTGTTGTCTTCGAGTTCCACATATTCCCGCAAAAAATAATCTGTGCTTGATTGTTGATTTCGTAAATGTTATGGTTATATGGTATCTCCTGCGTCAAATAACATAAAAGTAATATGCGATTATAACTGGCATTTGAAAACTCAGAGCATGTCATGTGTAAGATTTTTGTAGGACACTTTTTTCCAGAATACAGAATCCTACCCTAATCTTGTCTTGTATCATACTCCTTATCTTGTTTATTGAGAGGATTTAATTTTAGTTGTTAATGCATATAATAATATGCTCTTTTGGGGAAGTAGTTCATGATGTTCATTTGTGTAGCCTATTATTATTGATCCATTTTGCTGTTTAATTTCTATATTCAATATTTATGTTTTTTCTGGAATAAATAAATGTAAAAAAATGATATCTCATGATGTGTCATAACAGTAGAGTAATATACGATTATTATAAATAGCATTTGAAAATTTAGGGCATTTTATGAGTAAGAATTTTTAGCACACCTTCATTCAAAATAAAGTATCATCATTGCAATTTTATCACAGAATACTTTCTTGCCTAATGTATGATTCAGGGAAGATAGCGTTCAACTTCCTCAAACTTGCTTTCATAGCTTGGACTCATTACCGCAACGCAGTGTGCTCATGAGATGAATGCACTGTACTCAGATTGCAACCGCTGATAAGCAAGATGCCAGACTCAGATAACATCAGCCTGCTCGCCACAAACGGTTAAGCACGAGGAGAGAGTGAAAAGTGTGAGAAAGTTGCGGAAAACAGCCGCAATTCACAGGCCAACTTCATGATCATTTGGAGAGTTTGAGATCTATGAAGTCACATATGAAGAGATGGTCTATGATCTTCAGAAATTATAAAGAAGAGGGAAGGAACTTCATTCTTATTTGATTAGCTTGTGATCTGTGTATTCTCATTTGAAGAGATGGTAATAATTATATTATTTGAAAAAATATATAAGAAAGAGAGAAGGGAACTTCATTCTCATTTGAAGGGTTGGAGATCAATGAGTTCTCATTTCATGAGTTAGTGATCTATGATTTTTTAAACTGGGCTATAGGAGAGAGGGAAAGTAACTTCATTCACATTTAAAGGCTTGGTAATCAATACATTGCCATTTGATGAAATAGCAATGTGTTATTTTTGGGAATTATGCAGTGGAGGTACTCATTCCCATTTTAAAAGTTGTTAATTTCTATTTTTTGTGGAAATTATGATTTTTGGATTCAGTATTAATAGAGAAGATCTTTAATTTCATTAGAAGAGCTGGTAATCTGTGACGTTTCGCAGCTCCATTATCATTTGTGGAAATTATGAATTTCTTTATATCAACAAACTTGGTGATGAAGCTTGACTTTATGGATGGAGCTTGGCGATCATTCATGATGTGCACAGAGTCACATCATGTATTTTCCAAGTTCTGTTCAATCTAGTAACTTTTATAAAATTAACAAAAAACCAGACGTACAAAAATTGTAGTGCCGTATATTTTTCAATAAATCTTATTACAGTACAACGGTTTTTTATTCTCTAAATTTTCAAGAAATAATCCTCTTTCTACTGTCTTTTTCAATACAACAGGTGTTGGAATTAGTTCGCATCTCATTCGATTTTGAGCTTTTGACATTGACAAGCACAAAGTACTGGACACAATTTCCTTCTCCCGATTTCAACACGACACCTCACGTTTATCCTCCATAACAATAATTGTCGTGGTTCAGTTTCGCTCTCGTTCAACTGTGATCACTTTTATCCTTGCATTTCACTTTCCGTAGATCACCGTTCAGACTTGGTCACGATCCACAATGTCATCATACCCGGCTTTATTTATTCCACGTACCAAATGTCCAACTGTTTAATGCGATTCATTCTACTATACACGAAACATCCAACTGTTTAAATCCGTTGTATATTGTACCAAATGTCAAACGATTTCAATGCGGTTCACAACAGATGGCACAAGTACCATTGTCAGAAGTTGTGAAAATTAGAAAAAACTAGGAAAGTTTGTCACGGCTTTGACAAGATTTTGAATGAACATTGGATAAACGAGAGTGAAATGGAATTGATCACGAATTTGATCATAATTATTGTTCAAATAACTGGTATGAAGTCGAGGGAAAATACTGTTCAATGTATTATTATGAGTTTCAAGGACACACAATTCATATTTATTATTTTTCAACTCAGATTTATTGAAGACACGGTGGAGATGGATATTGGTGACCAGTTTTTCAATTTTCATTGGAAGGTGTTCATTGGTTGGAACTTGGAACTATACTGAACATAGAAAAATTTTTTAGAAGGTGATTCAAACTGACAAGTAGTCTCTCTTATTTCTTTGATTCAAGAAATATTCACTGGGATATATTACCGACAATGCAGTCAAGATTAAAGAAAGTAATATAGGCTGTGCTCTTCCCATTAGAAATAATAAATAACAGAATAAGTATACTTCAATTGCATAGAAGTATAGTGAATAAATAAGAATTGAGGTTTCTGAACAAAACACAAGAAATACAAGAACAATCAAGTTTTCTACACCTATATAATCTGATAGGATCTTGAAATCAAGTCTTAACTTGGTTTAGAATTTATGCAACTAGACATAACTGTAAATAAATGTTCTTTCTGAAATAATCCAAATTCATGTGTAACCATATTTATACTAAGAGACAAATAACAACGATAGTTTGTCTAAGAAATCAGAAAAATTGTTTAAAATTTCAGTCAATGATTTTTGCAATATTGCAACCCTGGCCAACTACTCTGAAAATAATTACATTTATTTAATAGTTGCACAGTCACACTTTCTTCGTGAAACGTTTACTTTACAAAGGCAGTTTACTCTAACGAAATAAGCTCAAGTTCCCTCCAATTTTGATCGCGTCAAACTTTCATCGGATAATAAAACAGAATAAAACTCGTACACTAGTGAAAAGATTGAGAGAAATGTGAAGACAAGGAGTATTATGGTCTATGAACGCTACTTTCTCTAGGAATGTTCTTATGAATCGCCTTACGCAATCTGAAAATTACTATGAACTTGATCCTGACACTAGTTTCGTAATATTATCATAGGTTGAGAGTGAAGACAGATTAGGAGGCCTACAAATTTACTGAGAAATTATCTTGCTTTTTATAGTAGCCAGGGCCTATTGTTTACAATGAACTTTCACTCAAAAGCATAAAGAGAACCGCGCATCTGAAAAATGGTCTTAAACGTGGATTCAACCTATAATATTAGGATTATGATAAAGAATATAACCATTGATAGTCTATGAGAATAAATTACATTAACGACACCACATATTTAAAACTCTAATGTATTCAATTAATTCATTGATACTTCCTGATTAACTAAATGATTAATTAATCCAAGTGAATAAGAATGAGTTGAGAACTAAAAAACAATTACTACTATCACAAGAATTTTGAAAAAAGTTTATTAATCCAAATAAGGTTATGATATGAAAGCTCATTCAACTAATGTTAAATTTTTTACAATCTTTAACATTAAATGATTGTAATTATGTATTTTTCAAATCTATACTAATGTAAATCGTCAATCCATTTTTTACTTTTATTTCTTACAATTTTTGCTTTTATTATTGTTGAAATTCATTTCCATTCAATTATTATTCTTCTTTCAATTATATTCATCATGTTCCATTGATATCTTTCGATTCAAGATATTTTACTCTTCTGTTATTTTACCTGGCAATTGAACTATTGTAGTATGTTGTGTAATATTTCAAGGCGATAGGCTAAACCTGGCAACATTTGTCAAAGTTTTTTCAATGAAATAAATAAATTATTATTTTTATAATAATACTTAATTTTTAAGTATTTTTTTAAAATAAGATAAAGTATTATGTTTCTAATGGTAATTTACTATAGCCATTACTAAGTTTTGTAATTTAGTCGAAGATTATTAAATAAAATGAATGAAATGAGTGTACCAACCTGTGCCTGTGTGATCGTGAGACACACCTTCGTTGACTGCACCGACCCTTAGCTGTGGCCAAATTCGGGAGTCGCCACCTAACGCGATCAGTGTAGGCTGCCTGCAACAAACACACACAATTCAATTTCACAACTACCAAAAAAGATACACATGAAGCAACAATAACAAACCTCATGATATTTAAAAGATACACATACAATCAATTTATGATAGCCTACTGTATACTAGAAAATTGATTGTATTGCTGATAGAGAAACACAGTATTATTCTCACCTACATATTATATCACAGTATTATTTTCACCTACTTGATTCCATTAGATCAGTAATTTTGATCGATCAAAACAGAATAAATCTCTGTCTTAGAGCAACAATAACAGAGACTTTGTAATACTATATCACTTTTTATGTATCAAGTAACAAAGTCATATTCATTACTGACAGTTGTATTCTAGATTAATCTATAAAAAATAAATAATTAGCTTCATTACTCAATGTTTCAATAACCTTCATTACACAAATCAATTTTGGAACTATCAAAATATATTCATCAAGCAACAAAAATACATAAATACTGGAAAATTGATTGTATTATTGATAGAGAAACACAGTATTTCTTCAGATCATTACCTTCATTAAATTTCATTAGATCAGTATTTTCAATTTATAGCTTATTCCTCATTTGTCTCTGACTAGGTGCTTAGTAATGAAGAAAATAAGTATGAAGAAAAAAGTATTTTGAATCGATCAATACATAATAAATCTGTCTTGGAGCAACAATAACACATAAATTGAAACAATTGGAGTACTGTATCACTTCATGTGTGTCAAGTAATACAGTTTATCATTATTGACAGTTGTTTTTTAGATTCATCATTGCAAAATAGAACATTACCATCAATAATTTATTTTATTAGATCAGTATTTTGGTTCAATCAAAACAGAATAAATGACAGTCTCAATCTCAAAACAACAATAACATACAAATACCGGTAAAATTGGAGTAGGCTACTAAATCATTTTATAAATGACCAGTTAAACAATCATTATTATTATTATTATTAAAATAATCATACCATTGTATAACATTTCTGACAGTTGTATTTTGGATTAATCAATACAAAATAAATCTTATTCATGAAAATTCACTAAACAGATAAATACATCAAGATTGACAATGTAAAATGAATTAAGTGTAAGTTATTACAGAAGTAAAAAGTTTGAAAAAATAATGCCGATCTGACATATGATATTAGATGTAGAGATTGATTCTAATTGTAACGATAGAGTAGGAAGGGATTACAGAATTGACATAGTGGGGTCTCGGTTCGATCACTAATAATTTTATTATTGAGTTTTCCATTACATTCAATTTATAGATGAAATTAAATTTCAATGGTTTTCTGATTGAATGGATTGGAACGGAATTGGAGACAGGTTTCATGCATATTCATGATTAAATGACTGGGTGTGTTCTCAGTCTAAATTCTAATAGTTTTATTGTGCAAATAAAGATTGAGAAGCAAGTACAGACCTTGATTAATAGATTTCATGATATAAGCGATATTTATAGAACCAAAGTGATTCATTAAAGTTTATGATTTTTCCTATTTTCAATAGCTTTGAAATAAAACGACTCAGTAGAAATTTTACAATATTTATTCACACAGTATAAGTAATCACATTGCAGTAATCCACTTCGATTATTAAAACAGAAGTACCCAATCCAGGCTGTCTCAATCTGATACCACTTCCTTTCTGATAAATTTTGAAAGCTCAAATTCCTACTCAAATAAGATAATCCCAATCATTTCAGAACATTTTCCAGCACCACTCTAGATTCTGTCCAGTTCTAGTATTATAATTAGTAATAGGTCTAATATTACCTCAGCAATGCATCCATCATGTCTCAAAGAGATAAAAGAGGGAGACGAAAAAAAGTTACAATAATTAATCATATCACACGCAGTTTCCAATGTAACAAGAAAGAAAGGAAAAAAAGGAGAGGGACTTGGAGAAAGGAAGATTGAGAGAAGGAATGAGAGGGATAGATTAAATAAAAGATTGAGGGAGAGAGGAAGAAGAAGAAGAAGAAGAAGAAGAAGAAGAAGAAGAAGAAGAAGAAGAAGAAGAAGAAGAAGAAGAAGAGATTAACAGAAGGAATGAGAGAAGAACAAGACTAAAGAAAAGAGCCGATACTCCTTTTAAATCTAACGGATGATTATCTCTCACTCACTTTATCTTTATCCTTCATGAATTCTATCCTTCAATCAATTTTCTCAATTCATCTGCCTCAAGAGTGTTTGAGGACTCAACATTATTTATAGGCAGGTTTTATGAGCTTTGAAAGGATTCACCAAGGATTATGATGGATGATGTAACACACCACACCGGCTCAAGTCAGTGCGCCCCTATTTTTAAAACTACATAGTTACACGCCCAATTGCTTGATATGAACAGACCCGAGCACGAGTCAAGACAAGAAGACAGTTTGAAAAGGGAAGCTCAAAAAATATTCTTCAAGTGCACGACCTATCAGCTTTACATTATACTGAACATAGTCTTCTGTAACCAAGAAGCTTAGAAGATATTGCTTAGAGGACCTGTCAATCCAAGTTACATTTCTTTGATGTTCTACAGATACAGTTACTTGTTACAGTTACTTGATACAGTTACATCACTTGTCAAGTACTGTATGATACAGTATTAATTAACTCATTCATTTTGTTATTATTGTAAAGTACAGTAGTATGGTAATAATGGTAGAATCCAACAGGTTTCAATTTTCTAACTACAATGATTTACAAGTGTTATCGAATTTTCTATCATCTTTCCTTGTTATAAATTGACAGGCTGACATTAATATATAGGTGATATGAATTGATATGACAAAAATAAGAATTTCATTGATTGTGGCTTCATGAAACACCCGTGGAATATCACAATGGGAAATTACTTGAAAAAAATGTATAAAATAATTTAAAATACTACCTCAAGAAATTCTATCATAAGACTCATTACAACATTCACAGTTTGTAACAGACAACACTACACGTATAGTATTTTGCACTTATCTAGTGATTTCATCAAATTATTGTTCACTTAGACTGATAACTCAAATCAGAAAAAGGAATGAATATAACGCGATTTTTATGCAAATGAATAAATACTTGAAAGGTCACAAATTGAAGACATTTATTATGATAATCTTTCAAGTTGAATTTTAGGAGGAGGTCACACTACTATAAATTGTATCCAAGGCCCTTACATAAGCATACAATCACCATCTGACCAATCCTGGAAATGTCACATCATAGAATAAACTATCAAACTATCTACTCTTATAACTAGTGGGAGGACGTTTCGACAAAATAAATAAACAGGTCCCATACCGATACCAACGATTTGTTTTGGATAATCGCACGAAAGCTCAGATGATTAGATATCTAGATAGGATGCAGATGAATCTTGCACACCCACAATGGAGACGAATAATAAATAAGTTAACGGTTCATCAGATAGTCTGTCCAAGCACAGAAGACATTCTGGCAAGATACGAAAATGACTCCAGCTCGATCAATATTGATTCAACAATTATAAATTTTGTCTCAAATTGTAGATCAAAATGCTCCCTACAATTTGAGACTGAATTTTTGATTTGTGAATCAATATTGACAAGCTGGAGTCATTTTCTTATCTTGCCAAAATGTCTTCTTTGCTTGCACAGACTCAACTGCCCACTTCATTTGCATAGAAAACACAAAATTGCTGGGTCAATTCTTCTATTTTCTGAAATTGCAGTGATTGAGGGGGGCTGGAGTAGTTGGGGGAGGCTGGTGTAGAAAAGAGGGAATAGAAGTAGATTGGGGATGGAGAAGGGGGGGTAAATGGTAATAGGTATGGTTGGGGGGGGCGCTTGTGGGAGGGATGAATCACGAATGACACCTTGCAGGCAAACGCTAACTCCTTAATTTTCTCACGGTCGATAAAACTTAATCGACAAATAGCATCGTAGAGCAACAATAATGATAATTGCAAGATTGCGACGGTAAACCAGGCGTTAACAAGGGTTACCAGATAACTGTTCAGTTAAAACGTTAAAAACAGTTACAGAAAACAGTAAGGTTCCACAGAAACAATGCTCTATTTAGAACAATATAATATTGAGTAGTTATTTTAAAAAAAACTATCGGTGACCGAGGGGAAAAAGTATCTTATACTGGGTCAATATGAAAAACAATAAACTTTGAAGTAAATCTGTGTTGGTATGTAGGAAAGATGATAGATGAAGATGAGAAGGAATTGATACACAAACCTATAGGAGGAAAGAGATATGCATCAATTAATACAATATTTGTATATCTTCAAATGAATAAAGCAAGTCACACTCATCAAGTGACATCAACTGAGAAATTAATAACGATAGTATGGTCTGTCCAAGCAAAGAAGACCCACTTGCAAGATGGGAAAATGACTCCAGCCTGGTCAATATTTGTTCACGAATTATAAATGTGGTCCTTATAGTAGATAAAATTATTTCCTACAATTTGCGATCAATTGATAATTTTTGAACTAATATTGACCGAGCCGGAGTCATTTTCCCATCTTGCAAGAGGGTCTTCTTTGCTTGGATAGATCATGGAACCAAAGGAAATGAGGTATTAAATCAAGATGATGGAAAGGTGAAAATTTACCTTACTTGATGTATGAGAAGGTACGCTGATGTAGGGAAGAATAAGTAAATTTTTAAGGAAATATTGGTTTCAAATACAGTAAAGTTTTTAGAAAATAGGAGATAGATATCGTAACAAATTATTAAAGAGAAGTGATAAAAGTGTCATATTAATATAACTTGGAGGAAATACGATTATTATAATAACTTGGAGAAAATACCATCATTGAAAAGAAAAGTATAAGAGGTAAAGAATATTATATTTTACAAGTTATTATAGTTCTATTGCGATAGCTCCTTGAAACAAAGAAACAAGAAAAACTACTACTAGCAATACTCAAATCAATAGAAACTACGTTATCCAATGCAAATTTCTGAAAAGATTGAAACGTTCCTCCTAACCACAAGTCATGAATCAGTTCTGAATGCGGGCGTAAAGTTCTATGAAGTTCATAATAGAAACCAGTAGTTCTGGCCAATGACAGAATAATAGATAACATAAACTACAATTCCACTGGGAAGGCATGCACAACCACTAATGAGAATAGTTTATCGAAATCTCTGCTCGAAGACTTCAAACTACAAACTAATCGCCTCGAGAAGGAGTTATTTCACCAGCTGAAAGGAATATGTTTGAGGAAATGATAAAAAGTAGTAGATAATAAAATTTATGACAGGTGTCAGGAGAAAATATAATTTTTGGATGCTAATCAAAACACCTACAACACTTTTACTACTCACACATATGTTGTACAAGTTCGTCTCAAGTTGCCGAATTTTCTCTTTGTGTAGGTGTGGCTCCATTCATTAAATAGGCTTTCTTTCGCGTGGTATGGTGCGTCCAAGCAAAGAAGACATTCTGGCAAGATGAGAAAATGACTCCAGCTTGGTCAACATTGCTTCAAAAATTATAAATTTCACCTCGAATTGTAGTGAACATTCTGATTTACAATTTGAAACCAAATTGATAATTTTTGAAACAATATTGACTGAGCTATAGTCATTTTCCCATCTCGCCAGAGTGTTTTCTTTGCTTGAACAGCCTATACCAAAACAGCCTACTCAGTGCAAGCAAGGCCCACAAATATCATTCTTCTATCTACCTTCTGCATCTTCCTAACTCCAAACCCAAGTTCTCAACAAACCATAAACTAACAGGTCATTAAACTTTCACCTTCAAGTTTTGTAGATAAATTTACCATTTATATTCACCAAGAGCGTACAAAGAAGGCAGATTTTGGATAGGGATTTAAAAAGGATCAAATATTGAGTTGATATTTGGTATGCTTCAACAGCTGTTGTCAACTAGAGTTGTCATTTAGCTATGTTTAAATGAAGTTTTGAAATTAAAAAAATGCAATACGTGCTTGACATCAGCTGTTAGTTGGTTACAAAACGTACAAGAGACAGACGAAGCCGCTTAACTTTTTGACGTAAGCTATGCCTTTTTCTTTTAGTTTGAAATTATCGATAATAACAGTTAAGAAGCAAATCAAGTTCTTGAAGAAAATTTCATTAGAGAAAAAACTAAATGGTAGTTGAATAAAACTTGAATTGAATTTTTCAGTTTACCAGAGATTGATAATGGTGTAACAACCGAAACCGGTATCTCGATTTTTTAATAAATCAGTGGTTTGACAACGTCTTGTCTTTTCATTGAATAAAACAAAATTCAAATTCTAGCGATTGCTTTAAAAAGAGCGATTTTATAGTAAAGTTATATTTCCAAACAAATCCATGGTTCATAGATTCACATACAGGAAAGTTACATCAATCCATGCATAGTGATACGCATTGCTACCAACCAAATAACCATATAGAACTCAAAGAAATCCACCATGATATAAGAGAACTGGAGACCCTTGAGAAGACACCATTGCTCCCATGGCTCCCATTGCTACTGCCAAGCGCCTCAAATCCCACAATATTACGACCTTACCGCACACAAGAAAATACCACTAATCTTTCCTCTACCTTCATTGAAATTTAGAACCAAAGCCATTCTCTCCTCAAAGTAGACATCCGATAAACCAATAAATTTGAATGTATCTTCTATGTAAATGAATAAAAATGAAAATTATAGTACCCTTTTAGTATTTTTATTGAAAACAACATGTTTCGCACTGCCAAGAGTTTATTGAATATGTCATGATGTGTTTAAATAAAAAACACTAAAAACGTACTGCGATTCTTATTTATTAACATACATTAATAGTAAGTAGCCTTGGACAAAATATAAACATGTTTCTTCTGATTGAAAAAAGTTTCTTCTACTTCATGTTTTCTATTCTCTATATAAGGGAACATTTTTGTAGATGAAACTCCAAATTAGAAAGTGAACTTTTAGGTTATTGCATACACGCTTCGATAGATGAGATTCCTTGAAATCAACTTTTCATTATAGTAAGAGATTTTCATTGATACATGTTCTATTGTAATTCATTGAATTCAAGTTCCTCTTCAAAGCTAATTCACAAAGGGCTTAGCGCATTGCAAGAGGTATCTCTCCTCAAAAAATGTCAGCAATATTCTTCAAATGTCCAGTAGGATGAGAGATTTATTAGATATCTATTCTGACAAAAGCTCCCTCCTTGAGACCTTGACAGTCGAAAAATGGATGGGCTGGACACAGAATTGTTGAATTCCTGGATCCACAATTCCACATTCTTCCCACATATCAGTCATATTTCAGTCATTCTACCTGTCAGAGGTGAAAAACTAATATAATAATAAAAAAATCGACTGGGTTGTTATCCTGTAAATGTGACCTGTGTAGTGTGTAGCCACTAAACAATCTTCCTGTATTAAAATGAATGGTATAGAATCGGCAATATAATTGTGTTTTATTACATTAATACAATAAAACGAGTACTAAACTGAGACATGTCGGTGATTCTGTAATGAGAATGCTGGTAAACTAGAGACAAGAATGTTGTAAAATAATTATTCCTTTATTAAATGATACAAAAATAAGTAATGAATCAGACAGAGGTAGGGAAGTAGAACGTCATATAAGTCCACGATGCAAATCCTTCAACGTAAAAATCGTTGATTTTTACACATCCACACATTTTCACCACAACAACTGACAGTTCGAACTTACAATCCGATTGTTCACAGCTGATCGTCAAACGGTCGGACTACCGGTTTACAGCTGTTTTGGACTGCCGGTTTCCCATTCACTTACAGTTTTTGACTGTCACAGTCTGAACTGTCAGTTCAAACTGACAGTGGATGTAGACCCAAAACCATTCAAACGATAAGACTCAAGGAGCCACCACGCAAATACTCTACAATTTAGGTAGCTGCATTTCTTACAGCTATGAGCTATTGTATGAGGGGAGAAGAAGACGTTACCAGTTCAAGATCACCTGGAATGCGTGTAGAAGGCACAAGCCAAACACGCGATGTCTGAGTTGATTTTGCTAACAAGAGTTGAAAGAGAGATAGAGTTAGAGAGAGAGAGAGAGAGAGAGAGAGAGAGAGAGGAAGAGAGTCAAAGAGGAGGAAAAGGAGATGAAGAAAGTGATCAAGTAAAAAGTAGAGAGACGTAGTAAGAGAAATAGAGATAAGGTATATGAGAGAGCTGAAAAGAGTTAGAGAGTAAATGAGAGAGTTGAAAAGAGAAATAAAGGTAAATGGAGGATTCAAAAGAGAGAGAGAGAGAGAGAAAGTTGATGAGAGATTTAAAGAGAGAGTGAAAGAGATAAGGAAAATTGGAGAGTTGGAAAGAGACGGTAAATGAGAAATAGAAGAAAGGAAAATGAGAGAGTTGAAGAGAGAGAGAGAGAGAATGTGAATGAGAGAGAGCGAGAGAGAAGGTAAATGAGAGTTGAAGAAATAGAGATGAGAGACAAGGAAAATGAGAGAGAGAGAGTGAGACGGTAATTGAGAATGTTAAAGAGAGATATAAGGCGAATGAGTGAGTTAAAGAGAGGACAAGGAAAATGAGATAATTGAAGAGAAAGGTGAGAGAGTTAAAGAGAGATAGAGTGGCAAGGAAAATAAGAGAATTTAAGAGAGAGAAAGATTGATTGAGAGGAAGTTGAGAAAGAGGAAGAAAATAGCATGCCAGAGGCTATGTAGGAAACAGTTACCACAATTCAACACTCAGACTAGCAAGTGAGCCCCTAACCATAAATAAGAGAGGGGAGCCCCAACTGACACTTATCAAGAGTGATGCCACCGTTCAGGTTAATGGCAATGAGAAACGCAAATCCCAAAAACCTCCCAATCGATTCAGAAAACGTGGTAATTTGTCTACATGAACTGGAATTATTAAATTTTATTTTGTCAATTCGAAACAGTTTATTTACCGAAACTCAGTTTATTGACCGAAAGTAAGGTGAAATGTTGATGTGATCTGTTAAGTGGGGTTTTGATGAAATATTAGCACAATCAAGTTAACTGTATTCAAATTTCTCAATTTAGTCGTCATCGAGATTGGGATAGTAATACAGTGATACCATAATCAATAGAAAACGAAATTACTTCCTCGAAACTATGTCTCTTAATAGCGAACTGTTGTACTCTCTCTTAGCAAACTGAACTTGAAATCTTCACAATGTCTTCCTCGAATAAGAGACAGATTGTAAGTTTGGTGGATAAAATTTGATAATGTTTCAATTTCAATCATTAAAAATTTTGAAAAACTATTAAATTCGATACTATCTAATTTGACAGTTTTTATAAACTGAGTCACTGAGAGAAAAATATTTGCAACAAAATGGATAACGACCCCTCTGTTCACATCAAAGACTTGAAATACATGTACACTCGTACTGCCACCCAGTGTTGACTCAAAAACAGTTGACTCAAATTTTTATCCGATCTATTAGATTATTTCTGAGTTTGTATTTCCAACTGACTCAAAAAACGGTTGAGTGACAATTTTATCCAATACCTTGTAATAGTTTTGGTGAGCAGACTTTAGAAACCCACCAAACAGGATTAACCTTCCAGTCTAGGGTCCGACTAGACTGAAAATATTGGGTTACAACATAGATACAGAATGGTGAGAGATCATTTTCTCACAATCCTTACTCTATGGTTACACCACGTGTATACACCAAAATCCTCAGCATATTTAGTCTGTCCAAGCAAAGAAGACATTCTGGCAAGATGGGAAAATTACTTTAGCTCGATCAAAATTGGTTCAAAAATCATAAATTTCATCTTAAATTTTAGTTAACATTCTGGTATACAATTTGAAACCAAATTAATAATTTTTGATCGAATATTGACCAACTGGAGTCAATTTCCCATCTTGCCAGAATGTCTTGTTTGCTTGGACAGACTATATCAGATACAAACACGTGAGACTTGCATGGCTTCTTATGCACAAGCTTAAAGCCAATCCAATTTAGAGGGGACTATTTGCTTGCTAACATTAGCTTACTCACGTTTCAACAGTAAATGATTCATTCTTGGTTTTAAAACCCTCTAGAAGAGCAAATTTGGAGGTTATCGCAGATTGAATTTCCAGTTAAATAATCTGTAGGCTTAATTGTCAAACTAATGATCCAATTTCACTTAAAACACCCCTATTTTTAATCATTTTTAACCGATATCTAGCAATAGTCAATATCTTGTAGAATCCGACAATGTACGAAAAAAGTAATTTCCAAAAGAATAGACAAAATTGATAAAAATATTCGATTTAAACCACAACAAAATCCGAAATATTATTGACAAAACACTGAAATTCCATAAGAAAAAAACATTGAAGAGCTGAGCTGTTTTTCCAGACAAAATCAGAAAGATAGGACCAAAACATTCATACTTTTGTTAATTTGGATAGTCTTAAACAATACAAATTTTAGTAGTTGTCAATTTTTAGCTAGTTGTCATCTCCACAAGCGAAGATTCATAGAGGAACCTGAATCCCTAGTGGATATCAAATTATTCGAATTATTTCCGTTATTCCGTTATTAAGTCTATTCTATTCTATTCAATCTTGTGTTCAATATTCTATGTTCATTGAAAATGTAAGTAACATTACATTATATTGAAATCAGGTTAGCCAGGCATTCTATTAGTCTCTATTCTTCTCTCTGTAAACATTTTCATTGAAAAAAGAGTGCTTGATAAAAAAAGCAAATCATAATTTTTCGTCTGAACTACCTATATTCTGTCAGAAAATTTATCATCTACACACGTAAAACAAAAGCAAGGCGAGCAATGTTAACAATTACAGCATTATTATACACGTAAAGACAATAACTACACTACTATCTAATCTCACTGCCTTTTGATACAGCATTTATTATGAAAGATGATAAAACATAACGAGGCGGTACAGCACTCGTTATCCCAGCTCACCTATTCATGATAAGCACTCACTATTATTTATCAACTCACTCGTTAACTCTAAACAACTCACAGTCTAGTAGCCTGGTTACAGGCTCACTCATGATAAGAAATTTAACGACTATTTTCATTTGCTCCATTTTTGGCGCCAATCCGACAACTGATAAGAGGATTGGAGGTAAAACAATGATAAAAAAATCACAAATAACATCCTTCATGAGACGTGTAACAACCGTCTGTCCAAGCTAAGAAGACATTCTGGCAAGATGATAAAATGACTCCAGCTCGGTCAATAAAAATTCAAAAATAATAAATTTGGTCTCAAATTGTAAATTAGAATGTTTCCTACAATTTGAGACCAAATTTTTAATATTTGAACCAATATTGATCGAGCTGGAGTTTTTTCCTATCTTGTCGGAATGTCTTCTTTGCTTAGACAGACTTTAAGAGTATTCGAGTGACAACAGCTGATAAAGAACAAACTGAAGATAGAATCTAAGCAGAGAGAATTGAATAAGAATTTTATTAGTTCTTCTCTCTTTGCACTGGAGTGTTTTAGGAATGTGTAGATAGATTACATTCTCAGCAAGAGGTTTGACCCGGTTTGGTTGGTTGGTCGGTTGCAGGAAGCCACTACTAACTTAGCAAGCAGGGGGCCATATCGAAAAGAAATTCATTATTTGGTTCACTCGTCAATTACATTGGATGGCAAATTGGGAACACACGAAATACATGGAATAGAATAGTATCCATTAAAGCTACTACTGTATATCGTCATCACTATTTGGTTGTAAACTTTTTGTAATTGGTTAAACAGTATTAGTACATGACATCAATAACTTGATGTTTCACCTTTTATATCAATTTTCTCTGATACTCATTTGAAGAGTTAAGTGTAAGGAGTAAGTAAGTGTCAACTCCCATTATTATTTGACTGCTTGGCTCTTGTAATGAGAAAATGTTGACACAAAATCGAGATTGAAGATTAGAACTACAATAATAGCAAAGTAATTATAATTATTATTATAAACAGAACAGAGCTGAGGTAATAAAACTTTGAGTAACGGCAGTATAGTAGGCTAAAAAGTGTACAAGGAAAGAATTGATTATTATCGAAGAAGTTAGATTTTAGATTTTATATGGAAGAGTAGGAATATCAAATATGGATAAGATTTCATTTTTGAATTGATACAGTAATAGAAATAAACACGACCATCAGTAGACAACAGTCTTTCACGCACATGCCTAAGGTCTCATGTGGGCACCGCCCTCAGAAAATGCTCAAGTTAGCATACATGACCATTCTCAGTGAGATGTACCTAGAGCACTATTGATTGAGAAAGGACGACCCTCAAAACTCTCGCTAAAATATTGAAGAACTATGCGGCAGCAACTTGATCCCGCAAGTCGTATATACCGACTTTTTCACGGCCAGGTGGTTCCTTGGGGTGGGGGGTGGGTTTGTTGAGGGGGGTTAAGTCAAGCCGTAAAAGTGTAGTATATACCGATTCCTCTCGCCAATTCCCTCTCCTTTTCCTCATCATCTTCCTCCTCTATTTCCTTCTCTCCTTTATATTTCTTTTTCTTACACACGCGGTGTTTCCAGTGGTGTTTTTTATTTATTTTTCTGGTGACTTTATGTAGTATCGCATCTTTGCTGCAACACTCCCTCCCACCACAACCTGTGATACTAAATTCACTCACTGGAACGTAAAACTTTTAGGACACAACCTGGATCACACTTTGCCCTCCACATGACTCTAGTTTCTTCTTCTCTCCCTGCTTCTTGAAATAAGTAATGAAACCTATTCACCTGTAGGGAGCAGATAAGGTGTTTGGACTGTAAATCATCCTGTAAATTATGGGGGCATTTTATAGTTGTTATTTATTATTTATATTGATGGGATAGTGCAGTTGTAAAACACTTTGTGCTAGGATGTTTTTCCTTACAAGTTCAAACAGTATGAATTTTTTATAGTTTGAGAGTATTCTCCCACGGGAAAACATTCTTGTCCAATTTAATGGGAACTGTCTATACAATGTATTTGTTTGTAATAAATATGTCATATTTGATTCGCTCTTCTTTCTTAAAAGATGTCATAGAAACTGCATTACATTTTTTGAAGAAGTTAACTCAATTTTAATGATGAAGGTGTTCTACAAAGCATCCAAAGCCCTGACATACATCATTTTTAAATAGATCGATCATTGTACTACTTGGGAATCTACAAATCTTTTGAATCATCCTGTATTTGACAAGATGGTAATTCAGTCATTACTACTCATGAACTTGAAAAAATATTGAAAACTTATTCGAAGAATGATCATTCAACTGATAGAATATGCTGAGAGAGCAATCATTGGTATTAATAACAATTGTCACACATCTGGATCCAAGAATTGGACGACCAAATATGATGCATGACAAGTCAACCTTCAATAAGAATTGTTGCAATCATCTCAAACACCATTCATAAAACAGCATCGAAAGTAAGAACAATAGACAATCAACGAGAAAAAACAGTATGAATTAACACTACCCACTTGATAGCGATACAATAAGCTATTGAATTGCAAAGTTGGTTGCATTGATATGAATGCATTTGTTGATGACGACATTTTATTGAAACCATTTTTAATTCAGCAACACTATCTGGCGTCTAGCCTAGTTCCTTTTCACAGTAAAATGTTGTAGGTGGTTATTTCCAGTTCAAAAATTTCCAATACTGTGAAATGTACGTCGATCTCAAGATAGATTCTATTTCTGATTCAAAAGTATTTCAATACCATGAAATCTACTCAGATCTCAAGATAGATTCTATTTATGAGATTCATGATATTCCATTAAAATCAAATACTTATCTAGATTGAAATACACTGCAGTTCAATTTTGAAAAAACTTAATTTCCAATCAAAAGGTGTTTCCGGAAGATTTGGGTTTCCTGAGAACTGTGATCGGGTTAAATCAAACTTGTACCTTATATTTATTTATTTTTGGGTGAATATTCTTTTTGAATCATTATTATTATCATTATTCAATTCCAAGCATGTTTGATTACTACAATTATGCTATGGTACAAGGAAATATGAAAAATAAATTTCAATAAAGCCTTTTTGGCTTTCTTAAAAACAATATGACCAACAAAATACAGTACATGGCATCCAAGAGGATGAAAACTGCATATACCTAATTATGCAGTACGAGTACGGATAATATTATGTCGTAGGTACTCTTTTTCACTTTCAATAATTGTACAGTATGTATTTACTATTTCTCACAGTTAACTAATAAAGTGTTAATAAAGTGATAATATAAAGTGTCTATTAGTGAATGAAAAAATGTTCCTATTAAAACAGCGGTTCTAATATTGCGAAAGTATTGTGAGAAACAATGACTAAACTCTCATTCTTGTAGAAATAACATTCTCATTCAATAGAAACAAACTTACAACCATTTATTAAGTGAAATGAATTGAAAAACCTCAAAACAATAGTGAAAGTTCAATACACCTAAACACATGATGACACCAATAATTTATTCAATGTGCAAATAGAGAAGAGTTCTGCAGAATCATACTAGACAACTGCAATAAGCGTATCCTAAGCTAAAAGCTATCATGATAATGCAAAATTCAAATTACAGTAGCACTCATTGAAAGATAGGTTTCGAAAATGTAGCCAATAATGATTACCCATCAAACAAACTGAATGATCACTTTTTCAACTCTATGAAAGGTAAAGTAACGATAAATCATAAACATGAGAGGTGTTTGAAAGCTGTCATTTGCAATTGCTTAACATAACCGATAAAAACTGAACATGCAACTCTTATATAATTTTTCGGTTGTAATCTTGTAACAGATTTCAATTCACTCTGTTATGATAATTACCTTTGAGAGCTTTGTTATCTATGAATTGGCATATAGTGGAGTGGCTAATTGTTAGCTAAACTTAAGAAGTAGTGGTAATGTATTTGAAGAAAGAAATAATTCTGCATTATTAAAATTTTGGTTCAATACCAAGAATACAAGAAAAAGTATTGAGCATGAAAATCAACATAATATACTCTACATTCTGATTCATAAAGTAAATGAAAATAAACCTAAAACCCACAGTACAGACTATTAGTATCATGATGGGATCATGGGATAAGAGAGAATTGTCATGGATGATAAAATATCTAACAATAGAATTTTATTGTTAGGAAATGAGTATGAATTATTAATAAACTTGTGAAAAAAATCTAAATCTAAAAAATCTTGAGACTAAAACAATTTTACAAATAAATTATAGCCAAATCAATGACGAACGAGAGATGCCAATGCCAAAATGCCCAGCAGTACAAGGAACTACCAAGAAAACCCACATAGTGAAATTCATAGTAATATTAAAATTCAAGGCTACGCGCTTGTTCAGTTGATTCTTTTTTCAACAGAGTTTTTTTATACTATAGTATGAGAATAATGAAATGCAAACTCAATACAAGCATAAGCCATTATTCAGCTCAGCTCATCGACAAGTCTCGCGAAGTTCATTCAAGGCCTAGCTTCCAATGTCAGAATAACTTGGCAAATTCTGTTTTCCACTGATAAAGTACGAGCTTTTCACGCTTTTTATCGCCTTATTACTGACTTGTCATAGAAACACATGAGTTACTGTTATTTTCTCGATTCAGTAAGAATGTTCCTAAATGAGAAGAGTTTGTTCATTCATACTACACGGGGTATAAGCATGGAAAAAGCTAATTAAGTTAGAAGAGAGCATATTATTGAAATTCTTTCAACTAGCATATGGTTTCAAGATTTGAAGTTACCAGGTATATTCTTCTGGTAAAATCTACCTGTACATCAGGCTATGATTATTGTTATGAAGATAAACGTTGGAGAGATAATATAATCAAAGTTTGAGAAATGATCTACAAAACTCATTAGAAGGACTTCCAATAAAATTATATTATTTAATCTATCAGTTCCAGCTTCAAGTTTTGAAACATTCGAGATCTATTTGAACAAATATACTGTATAATCCAAGTTAAAGAAATGAGCTATAAATCTCATCAAAGAAATTTGATCAAATTTATAATCAAAATTGAAGAAATGAGCTATAAATCCAATCAGTAGAACTGATAATGAATGAAGTCATTGCCAGAGTGAAAACATATAATTTGAGTTCCAACTTCAAGTTTTGAAAAAAGTAAGATCGATCCCTTTTTTCCAAGTGAATGAATTGAATCAGGAAGATTTTTCAGTACCCAAGTATCATTCAGCGATCTATCTTACCTTAAACAAAGAAATCCAAATAATTTATCCAACAGAATCACACACCACTATTATTAGCAGCATTAACTTTAGCTGCATATCAACATTTTAGTATAGGATTCCAACGAACAACATTCCATCCAGTAATCAACATGTGTAATATCCTCCGTTCAAATTGAAGCAAATTGGCAACGCTTAAAACAAGACTCCACCAGACACTGAATAATATAACAGACCCGCACCAACACCACTACTAGTCACTGAATTACTGACAAAACTGAACTGAAGAACAGAACACCGCTGGCAAATTCAAACAGGGACCGTTGCACTTCAAATCGCTGCTATCAAGCCGCCGGCGCCAATCAAGGATGTTCCCGCGCTTAACACGTCACGTGGTCGGCTACGTCACAAATTAAAGAGGGGACCACGTGACAGATATGTGCCGATTAGCACACTCGACTCGCCTTGACTCATCCAATTCATGCATCATTCATCTAGCAACTCGCCGTGGAGGAAGTGAATAAATTAAGAAAGTGAATAAAACAAAGCTGGCAACCTATTGAGCCACTCCTTTGAATGGAATGGGATGGAATTATGAACTGAAATCGTTCTACAACACCTCCATTGAATGGAATTATTGAGAACGGTACATAACAATGATTTAAATAGAGTATGCAGAATCATGTTACAATGCGGAATAGAAAATCAAAAGAGAAGAATAGAAATTGAATACTTATACTATTGAACTGACATGAAATTATAAGGTTTTTATGTCAATGAGAACTTTGCATTATTATTGACTATAAAGATTGTAAGAATGGGAGGTTTATGAGAACTATAATTTACTATGAAGAATGAGTAAATTTACAAAGAATTTCTCAATCCGACGAAATTTGTTAACCATTGATTATCCTTTGAATGCATCTTCTTGCGTAAAAATAGTCAATTTTTTAAATACAGTATCAGTATCAAATTAAAATCTAGAAATAAATACTTGATCAATAATTGAGCTACAAATGATGAACAGCTCTATTTTCAAAGCAAACGCAATAATAAATGACCAATATTTTTTCAATCTGAGACAAACAATAATTTGGGAATGAACCGGCTACTCTGATTATTTTAGTTATAGTTCTGGGTTCAAGCTTCAATTTCTTTTTTCGGTTAGTAGGAAAGTAGTTTGTTTTCACTTTTTGTGTAAATTCTACAGATATTTCATGTCAAGTGGTCATCTTTTGAATCGAAACTGGTTGTTATTAGGCAATTTTCCTCGTTAATTTCACTGCAATCGATTGGCTGTCTCTCACAAATATTCTTTTCCAATGACGTATGTGAATATTGGGAAAACTTGCTTTGAAAAGTTAGTCCCGAATTACAGTGTTATTGATGCATAATACTGGTGTTCTGACCATCACTTTACAAAATAATAAAAATCAGATTTATACGTCTTTCAATGTTTACATTTGATTCTCGAATGTGTTTCAGTAATGAAACATTTCATTCTCTTTATTGATGAAATTTACAATTGTCAAATATGCATTATAATAAGTGTCAAATATCCGTAAAAACCATATCAATAATAATCCTCATTGAATAATTAAACAAACTCGATGAAGTTGTAATTTAGTAGTAAGTTACTCGATTTAGGGATTTACTAGTTGTTTTTCATTAAAAAATTTGGGTTTTCAATGATCATTTTCAACAAAATTTCCCTTTCTTACAATGAAAATAATTGAAAACGATATCCAACTAAAATTCAACAAACACCATTTTTTAGTGTTCATCTGTGAAAATTTTCATCAGCTTGAATTAAAAAACCGAATAATTAAGCTGTTATCTAAACGGTATCCAGGCTGTTTTAAATGTCCATTCCAGCGGTGAACTATCTAATTCCTTGGCTGGCTGTGGGAAGCTAAGCATCGTCAGTCTGTCCTGAACAGGTTGAATAATTTTCGAGAGCTTTGCCCTCTCCGACTATGAAGCGTGGCTGACTTTATTGTTTAATTAATTGTTTAAAAAAGTAATAAACTGAACGGTGCGTGTCGGTAGTTGGACACTGGTTATGCTGCGCATCCTCTTTTCTGATATCTACAATGCTTGCCATTTAGTTACTCAATTTATAATTGAAATTATATAATTTATGCAAGATGAGTAAGTTTTATTAAAAGAGTTTACATCACAAGTTTATTACTTGATGCATACATTTTTCATTAAACAATGCATACATTTCTAAGCATATATATTTGTAATCATTTTATAATTAATCTTGTATGAACAATCGATCAGATTTCTACAATTAATGCTTATTGACCAATAAGTTGAAAAAAACTTCAATCAATTTACTGAGAACCGTGAAAAAGTTTCAAAAAATCCATCATTAGTACTACTATTCTATCTCGAATAATCTACTTTATCTCATCTACTTATCTTGTTTTTGTTGTATTGCTCTTTCCTACTGGCTCTAATTTAGTATCCATCTCTGGAGTCTTATCTGCACAACTTATCAAGATAAGCAGATCTGATTCCATAGTACTCTTCTTCCATACATAATTCTCGATTTAGTACATTACAAATCGATTACATCGTAAGAATTAATTTTGAAAAATTTTCATGGTAAGATTGAGAAGTGTAATCTTAATCAGATATCAGTTTCATCAGTTTCTGTATGAAACATTGATAGAACTTTTCATGATATATTATTTTTATGATTGAACTTGTTTCATCACTTGACAAATTGTATTGTTGTGTCAAGATAAAGATATATTTAATTTGATTTGATAGATTTGCTCTACCATATCTTAGCTTTATCTCTTGCTCTTTTATCTGATGACACTGGCAATATATTCATAAATCAAGGAGTCAAAATCATGAAACCAAATTGTGATTATGCACAATATCAACCCTTTAAAATTAAAAATTGATCATCAATTACTTCCGGATCATTTCATAGAGTAGAAAACCTCTAGCAGAAACATAAATTTAGACTCAACCTAAAAATTAAGATTACATTACAATCAAAATTATGTTGGAAATGATGAGAGGTTATTTCTTCCATCAATGATTTTTGTGAATGAATAAATACATAAATGAACAAAATAAATATCATTGAGGAATATAATGCACCAGATTTATACAGAACTATCACACAGTATCACAGCACAAAATACGGGGTCCATCACTTTTCATTCTCATTGGGACCATAAAACAATCAATCCCCTGCAGTATCAAAACACCAAACTTGAACAAAACAAGCTTCCATTCGAAAGTGAATGGATTCAACTTCCCAAAAATCAATCATTCACGACTGACAGCCAAGGGCAGCCAAGTGATTGGCAACCATCGAGGATTGAAACATTCGATAAAACTGATCGATTTTTTCATTAATTAGGCGTCAAAGATTGAAAGCAATCGGCTCAGAGCAATGAAATCCGTTCATGGGTTCCTCTCACGGCCAACGTGACCAGTCCCATCTCACGAACTTTACCGAACTTGGACGAACACCTCCGAGCTAAAAGCCGTTATTTTTGCGCAAAGTTGCACTGCACTACTAACTTATAATCTGGTCGAGCAATGAAGACATTTCAACAAGATGGAAAAATTACTACAGCTCAATCAATATTGTTTTAAAAATTACAAATTTGGTCCAAAATTGTAGAAAACAATCTGCTCTACAATTTGAAACCAAATTTACCAAAATTGAACCAATATTGACCGAGCTGGAGTCATTTTCCCATCTCGTCACAATGTCTTCTTTGCTCGATCAACGATTTTCCGTTCTCTTTTGGACCGGTAAGGAGCCAGCAAACTATAAAAATAAATTAAACTTCAAACTTTCTACCTACGGTACGTCAAAATATCTGTCTCTTTATGAACAAATTGCAAAATTCGACTAGAAACCAATTTATCTCCACTTGCATGGAAAATGATGAGGCAATAAGTTTCCGAAAGTTCGAACGCAAATTACTGTCCCGTAATAGAGACAATTTATTAGGTTATAAAGTTATGTTGCAATGCATCTACTGTACACTGTACAGATATATTTATCGAATTTCTCAACAGACGTTCACGAAGTTAGGACATTTATTGTGTATTGAGCAAAGTGTGCTCTAGTATTCATGTTACATAATTCGAGTAATATATGTACAAAAATATTAAATTTATTGATCTCATACCGTGTTAGAATCAGAGACATACTTCATGCCCAGCTCACATACATAATAAATAAATTTAGTGAAACAAGCCCATAGATGGAAATTCTCCAATTCTATGTATAAAAATAGTACTAAATCATTATTTTTATTTCTCAAGTTTTGAAAGAGCTGAGCGTAAATGTCAGTAGATGAGGAAAACTAAACATTATATGAAAATATAAACATTTCACCTAAATATTGTGTCACATTACGAATGTTCACAGTAGTCTTAATTTGAACCGATTCTTTCTATCTTTCGAATCTTCCTATTCTTCAAGACATTTCAATTATAACCGTAATAATAATTTCTTAAACATTTTTATAGGACATCATTGAAAAAATTATCGATATATTATTAATAGCCTTTAAAAATTAGATCTATAAATATTATCACTATTTTAAAATTACTTCAACCATAAGCCATTATTGGATGTTCACAGAACATGATGAGAATTGCTTTGAGAGAGAATAATTTCAAATTTAGCCAGTTTGATGTTCACAAAGATTTATCAGAGAATAAATTCAAATTCAATGATTCCTCACTATGACTTTTACAAATCCATTGCATATTTGATATGCAAGAAATTGAAAATACATATTATTCGGAATTTAAAATAAATAATATGCAAGATCATAGAATCATAATCTCAACATTATTTCATTTATAATGATTAAAATACATAAAGCCAATGTTAAATTTTCACCAAGTTGATCGATAAATCTTTAAGACAGATTTACATTTCACTATTTCTGAAATACATTGTTAACAAATTGATATCAAACAAGACATTATTTACAACAAGTAAGCAAACCAAACAACTTTCAATCAAAGAGTCATGACACGAAGTGAGGGTTGTTGAGATGCCGCCGATGAAAGTGAAACTATTAGCAGTTCGATCAAGTAGAGCAGAGGAGAAGAACACGCCTGCTGAATATAGAAACCGATGAGTATAGATATAATACTCTAGAATAGTCTGTCCAAGCAAATAAGACATTCTGGCAAAATGAGAAAATGACTCCAGCTCGGTCGATATAGGTTCAAAAATTAGAAATTCGTTCTCTGATAGTAGAAAACATTCTACTCAACAATCTGAGACCAAATTCACAATTTTTGAACCAATATTGACCGAGCTGGAGTCATTTTCCAATCTTGCCAGAATGTCTTCTTTGCTTGGATAGACTATATACTCTCTGATTCTCTCTGGCAGGAACGCGAACAATCCCGCAAATAATTCACTTGCTTTCAAGGTGAGGTCGAATCGGGGGTCGCTGATTGGTGGAGTTACTCTGCTCGCTGATTGGTTCAACTAGTGCTGACGGCTGGACGTCCACACGGGTCATGATCGACTGACACGACACGACACGATTCCGAGATCACACGGATACGTATCCGGTCGTTTTGTATACTGGTATCGGAATGCAATGCATAGTCTGTCCAAGCAAAGAAGACATTCTGGCAAGATGGGAAAATAACTGCAGCTCGATCAATATTGGTTCAAAAATTATGAATTTGGTCTCACATTGAAGAAAATATCCTCAACAACAATTTGAGACCAAACTAATAATTTTTGAACCAATATTGATCGAGCTGCAGTTATTTTCCCATCTTGCCAGAATGTCTTCTTTGCTTGGACAGGCTACACAAGGTCGTCGGAACTAGTAGAGCATGAACTGAAGAAAGTGTTGATTGGTGGTTGTGAGGGGTGGATTGGCGAATTTAATAGACATCAAGTGATCTTTAATTCCAACTCGAGATCGGTTGTTGCGGTAAAAGGTTGAATTAATTAGGTGTCATGAACCTGAACCTTGATTTCCACATTGCAAAATGTGAAGTTATAAATTCCCAGTCTTGGAGTAGCTGACAGTGACTTTAAACGTATCGAAATTAGAAGTTGAAAGATCTACATTATTTTACAATTTTAATTACATTTCAGTTGAATTGTTTTTTACTATATTACCAGGAGTTAATATTGATCATTCATCAAGTTTTACATTGGGGAGGAGATTAGGCCACTGAACATGGAAATTGGGTGGAATTGAGTATTTTCAGAAAAAAAGCACAATTCAAGAATAGTACAGTATTTTGTATTGCATCTACCCTCTATTCAACGAAAGCGTAGTCATAATAAGTAGGTTGAGAACACTTTTTTGTAATGAATATAATTTTTTTACCTGTGAAACACCCATAATTATGAAAAACTTTGGATAGAAGCGAAGTAAGGTTTTAAAATTCATTCATATAACTCTCAATTCAATGGCATTATATCTTTTCTGCAAGAGGCGGAATTCAATGACAAGATTCATTTGTTCCTGGTAACAAATTGCAAACCTAAAAAACAGGAAAAAAAGGAATTGAGGATTCTATAATATTACCAAAGAATTCATTCCAAAAAAGTTGTATGTTAAGTTTCAATAACTAATGAAAGAATCTACTACTTTCAAGTTTTACGAGTCGAAACAACATGCTTTCAATGGTTGAACATAAAAACAAAACTGAAAGTGACTGCAAGTCACGTAACAATAAATGAACCCTAGGTCACATCTAACGAAACAAATCGCAAATATTGGGTATTGACATTCGAGCAACAGCAAAATAATCACAATATTATTTACTACGGGAAGAGGGCAAGGATATGTCTTACACATTTAGATAAGGAAAAATTACATCTTTTATGGATGAGATGGAATTAAACGAAAGCTGAACAGATAGGATCGAACGCAACTCACGAACCATCATCCCTCTCTGCGAGATAAGGCAATCCGTTATATAGTCTGTCCAAACAAAGAAGACATTCTGGCTTAGTGGGAAAATGACTCCAGCTCGGTCAATATTGATTAAGAAATCATAAATTTCGTTTCAAATTGTAGGAAACATTCTGATCTACAATTCGAGACCAAATTAATAATTCTTAAACCAATATTGACCAAGCAGGAATCATTTTCCCATCTTGTTAAAATGTCTTCTTTGCTTGGACAGACTATATTGCACCTATGATTACTTGTCAAGCGAATTGCACGGGACAAATCTGCATAACTTCACCTTTGCAGACGGCACGACTTGCGTGATAGCCGGTCAACGCATTAAAATTAACTAGATTTCTATATTAGTATAATCAGGACTTGGGTGCCATATAGTAACATAGTGCATAGGGGCTGGAACAGTACATGTATTCAGTATAATGGTATATAGCATCAAATCAAGTTATTGCATTATGATGTTCCCTATTTTGTTCATGAAGGAATCATATACTTTCAGATTACGTCGTTTCATTCAGGAGTTGAAAGACATGGATAACATTATAATCGATTTGTTAAACATTACAATGATTAAGTAGTACAAATTCCAGCACAAACTGAACTTCATTTATGATTATACTCGTATAATATACATATTAGTAATAAATTTTATACAATCATTTTATGGTACTGTATTTAGTACACATAGAATTTTTATTCCAGAACTTGAATTTTGTTTTAGAAATAGAGAACCTATTCCGAAACTATGTGAAGTAAATACAGCAGTTTTACAATCTATTTTTTAGTCAGAGTTCACTAAAAGCATATTCCCAGTTGAGCAAATTACTATAATAAATTCTCTCCTAGACATAACAAAACTCAATTCTGAGGTTTAGAATAAAACTGAGAAATGTTGTAAATTCTTGGTGATTTATCACATTATCTAGTTCCACAACATCAACTAAAATTTCTCAAATAATTCTGAACTTTTCAGATTGTTACACAACATAAACTAAAATCCTTCAAATAAATCATCCTGAATTTGACTGATTGTGAATCTCATAGCATAAGCTAGAATTGAAGTATATTCTGGACGGCCCAACTGGTAAGCTTAAGCATTGATTACATCAGAATACAACCACCAGAGATAACATAGCAATGGAAGATCTTGAATAACATTTACAGCACCAAGTACCCTAATAAGGGATCAACAATGTTGAGCTCGCTGTACACCACACAAGGTGTAAGTGATCATTTGATAAGTGAGCACACATAAAAATCGACATTTCTTATTCAAATACACAACCGCCCTCTATCAGCTATGCAAAGCACAACTTTCACTGATAAATCGAATCAATTTTGCATTGTATTTCGTGCACACCTTATCTGATATAGTTTGTCCAAGCAGAGGAGACATTCTGGCAAGATGGGAAAATTACTCCAGCTCGGTCAATATTGGTTCAAAAATTATAAATGTGATCTCAAATTGTAGAAAACATTAAGATCTAAAATTTTGAGACTAAATTGATGATGTTTGAACTAATATTGACAGAGCTGGAGTAATTTTCTCATCTTGCCAGAATGTCTTCTTTGCTTGGTCAGACTATAACATCCACTTCCATAATATGCCGCAATGGCGGCGGTATTCGCTCCACAATCGATTTTTCCGATCAGGAAAACAATTCCTGGTTACAGTTGATGTTCAACTGTACATACACACTCCTTCCTTATCAACAGCTCTAGGGAGATATTGAAACAATAGGAGAATCTTAGAAAGTTTCTTATATGAAAATGGTACTGTGAGTTTTCAATACAATATAAATTTGCCTCTTCTGTAGACTGTAGGAATTTGAAACAGAAACTGGGCTGGCCCCGAGCTGGACTGAACTCTTTAAAATTGTGAAGATTTAGTTCGCCCAAGCTTCAAAGACACGCCCTTATAATACACTTTACAATGTACCGACGTGTCTTCTAAGCTTTCGGGAAATATACCACCACCATGGAGAGGTAACTTAAAAACAGGGCAGATTCAACGGAAGCAAATAAAATTATACAATCTTTTAGATAATATTGTTTTACTGTGATTTTGCATAGGCTACCGTAGTTGCTCTAACAAGCCTTAAACCTTTGTAAGTGAAGGTTTGGGGGAAACAATTCTAAAAGAGAGAAATGACAATGAGTAGCTTCTGAACATACTCTCCAGTTTACATAAAAAATATGGATGAGGCGCACAGAGATGACATTTTGCTAATATGGCAGCTACTCTATCAAATGAAATAGAGTGGTCATTTTCAGCAAGTAGGAGTATGTGCTTAACCACCCCACCATCTCAATATTGACCACTCTGCTCAACAGAGCAGCCACCATCTTCGCAAAAGGTCGTCTTCCTGCGACTCATGTAGTATAGCAGAACCTGAACAAAACTCTATGCCCAATAATAACTATAATAACATGGAAAAATTATGACGTAAGAATTTTTTTGCACTAAATTCTCTCAAAATTCAATAATTCCCGATCTTGGATTAGCGCGTCCACTGTTATTTTTTGTGGTTTTGGCTCTATAAAATCAGAGGAACTTTACCAAAATTTTTGTCATTGTGAATAAAATCAAGGAATACCACAATTTCTCATCATGAAAAAATGTGGTTGTGTGGAACGTATTCGAAACTTTCCACTAATAATTCATACGCTAATAACATCCGCCAAAATTCTAGCGGCTTATTTCCCACCCTCTTCTGAAAGAAGATCTTTCAAATCTCAGCCCTCAATCTCCACTTCGAAGAAAACTTTGTACTCCAGCAGAACGTACACGATACATAACAAACAATAACTCAAGCAAAAAGGTTAGGGATGGACACGTACTTAGCCAACTACAGAACTAGGTAACACGATCCACGCTGTTTAAGGAGAGTTGGACATCTTTAGACAAGAACTTCGCCACAAATGGCAAAAGTCAAGAGTTATGAGGCGCCATAACACAGGTCAAAGACACAGGGCATAAACAGTGCCGTTATCTAAAAAAACTGTACAGTCTGGTCGAGCAAAGAAGACATTCTGGCAAGATGGAAAAATGACTCCAGCTCGGTCAGAATTCGTTCAAAAATTAAAGATTTGATATTAAATTGTAGAGCAGAATGTTTCATACAATTTGAGACTAAATTTATAATTTTCAAACCAATATTGACCAAGCTGGAGTCATTTTTCCATCTTGCCAGAATGTCTCCTTTGTTCGACCAGACTGAAGATTTTTCGTGAGTGTAGTTGCGGCGATTTAGTTTGTTGTGCTTTTTATTATAATAATTATAATGAAGAGGGGGAGAGGGGGTTGTAATGTGAGACGTACTCACGACGTGAAGTAGACTGATATTATCATTTTATCATATTATCAGACGTTGGACATCTACACAATCTTCAATGTTGAGTCAGGAACTAGACAACCTCTACAGTTTTACAGACCCTCCTCCCAACTCGATACTTCCCCTTTTTCTTCTACTTCCTCCTCCTCATCCTCCTCCTTCTTCTTCATCATTCTCTTTTCCTTCTTCTTCTTCTTCTTCTTCTTCTTCTTCTTCTTCTTCTTCTTCTTCTTCTTTCTTCTCTTCTTCCTTCTTTTTCTTTTATTCCTTTTTCTTCTCAGCCTTTCCGCCTTCTTTTTTTCCTCCTAATATTTTCTTCTTCGTCTGCTTCTTATTTTTTCCTTTTTCCTCTTCTTTTGTCTCCTTCTTCTACCTTTCCTCCTACTCCTTCTCATTCTTCTTCTTTTTCTTGTATTTCTTATTCATCCTTGCCTCCTTCTCACTCTTTATCTCTTTCCGCCTCTTCTTCTTGCTCCTCTTCCTCTTCTCCTTTTCCTCCTCCTTCACTTCCTCTACTTTTTTATTTTCCTCCTCCTTTACTCCCTCTTATTCCTCCTAATTTTCTTCTTCTTCTACTTCCTAATAATCTTTTCCATCTTCTTTTTTTTCCTTTTCACCAATTCCTTCTCATTAATCTTCTTTTTCCGCTTCTTCGTCTTGTTCCTCTTAATCTTCTTCTTTTCCTCCACCTTCACTTCATCCTCTTTCTTCCTCCTAATCTTCTTCTCCATCTTCTCTTTTTTCTTCTTGTTCTTCCTTTTCTCAAATTCCTTCTCATTCGGACTCTTTTTCTCCCTTTTCTTCCACTTCTTCTCCCTCTTCTTCGTCTAATTTCCCTCCTCCCTTATAATCTTTCTCCTCATTCTTCTTCCTAATTCTCTTCTTTCTCTTCTTCTTCATTTTCTCCTTCTTCATTATATTCTTCTTCTTCACCATACATATTCCATCTTCTCAACCATTATTCTCTACTCTATACTATACTCTTTAGCTCTCCAACATACATCTCCTTATTCACTATTTAAACTTCAACTTTGAGAATAGCGAATCGCGATTAAGTCACCTGAGGCCGTGCACGACCAAGACACGGTCCAGTCGGGGTCAGAGGTCGTGCAAACGGTCGCTTACATGGGTACAATAACATGGAGGCGATATTCTCCAGGGTCACCATCACGATAGGGCAGTGTGTCACACTTAATCCACGGTCCAAATTTAATGAAGATTAACTGGACGGTTCCGACAAAAATTCAAAAATATATATTATTTTCTCATCATTATGCTATATGATAGTCCAAATCCAATGAAGATAAACTGGACGGTCCACTGAAAAATATATATTATTTTCCCACCATTATGCAGAGTATTATTTGCGTTAATATTATGCAAATTATTACTTTGTGTTGATATGCTTTGATATTTTACAACATTAGAAAGGCTGTAATGGAGTCATTACGGTAAACTTTACGAATTTTATGGAGTTCAAAATCTAACTTTCAGTAAAAATGTATTATTTTCTCATCACTGTACATGAACGTCCTCAATCAATGGAGTGGCTTTCTATCCTAAATAGAGTCATAATAGCAAACAGTATTAATTTTATGAAGTTTGAATTGTAGGTTCCAGTGCAAATTTGATATCTTCTCATAATCATATCAACAGATATTCAGATCATTCGAATTGCTTTCTATTTTAGAGTTAGCAGGAAAAAACTGAATTAGGAGGAGTTAAATTCATAATTATTATCATGTTAGGGAAATTGTTGAAAAATTAGAAAATATTACAACCAAGAGCTTGGTTGTAGATAAATTCACAAATAACTAAATGGAGAATAATTTATGAAACAGTTTTAAACACTCCTATTGTTGAAAGCAGTTAGGGTAATATTGTAAAATAACTTTACTGTTACTCTGATGAACTTACCAAGCATCAGGGTACATAGCATGCTTTTATTGACAATTAAAAAGCAATCCAACTATACTATTTAAAGCTATATGCGAGCATTGTTTAGAGAATAGTTGGAGCCTGAGAGTTTAGGATATATTGTTTTAGTGGTTGCATTTCTCTTGGAACAATGGAGATTTTATAATAATATAGAATGAAACAAGTTACCTAACAAAAATTTATCATTGTATTCAACTAACTGTTCATGCTGACCTATATTACCTTAATTAACCAACCACTCATCATAGAGATAACCGTTCTGACATGTTACATTTTTCAAGGTTCTATATGAATATGTTTCTCTAATTGGGATTTACATTGCCTAGGCTGAACAATATAAGAGGCACGATTGAGAATTTTACACAATTCATATGAAAGCCAAGACGGACAAAGACTTATGCCCGGTTTTTCCAAGCACACTCAAATTTGAGGGACCCTCAAGTTTACTACACTTTACTACATTCCCTATACTGATCATAGAAAATGTCAGCTGTTCATCAAAATTTGAGGGTCCCTCAACTTTGAGAGTGCTTGGAAAACCCCGGCATTAGTGTTGCTATTGTAAAAATTATATTCGGTACAGGATAAAATTAGGGTAAATAAAAGTTGTAAATGTTTCTATACTGAAAATTGAAGAAAATATTAGAAACTAATATCATCAAGTAAATTGAAAAGCGATTAGAATCTAGACAGACTGCATCTTTCTATATTTTGCATGTTCGAGACAATAAGTAGAGTAGTAATTAGAAAGAACAATATTAAGCTCCATTTTCAGCATAAAAAATGTACTATGTTCAACTAAATGCATATTATGGAAGAATAAAAAATGAAAAATCGAAAAACTTATTGAGATTCATCCATGTTACTGAATTTGAACTTTTCCGTCTAAAAAACATTCACCGAGTATACAATGAATTCACAAATCATTACAATGAGTATACATTCCTACATTCAGAACACATACACTCAAAAAGTTTATTGCCCTCTAAAGATACATTCCCAAGCATCTTCCCCAATTATTTGCTCCAGTTGGTCAAAGTAAATGTCAACACAATTCTTCTTCTCACTCCTCCTCCTCCTCCTCCTCCTCCTCCTCCTCCTCCTCCTCCTCTTCCTCTAGCACCTCTTCCAAATCCTCTCACTCCTACTCCTCCTTCTCTAATTCCTTTTTCTTCAGAGTTAAGACGCTAACAAGACGGTAGGCAATATTATATCAGAAGAGGCTGCTGCAGATTTCAAAGCAGTGATAAGACCATCGCAACCTACTTAGTACATATATCGGTCATCTGAGCTCAGCACCCACTGTTTTTTCATACAGTGACTATAGAATACAGTCACTGTATACAATTATATTCACCACAGTTTTCCAGAGCTGAAAGGTATAGTCTGTCCAAGCAAAGAAGACATCCTGGCGAGATGAGAAAACGACTCCAACTAAGTCAATCTTGGTTCAAAAATTATAAATTTGGCCCCAATTAGTAGATCATAATTTTTCCTACAGTTTAAGACCAAATTTATAATTTTTGTACCAATATTTGACCAATCTGGATTCATTTTTCCATCTTGCCAGAATGTCTTCTTTGCTTGGACAGACTAAACATGAGCCACCAATTAAACAAGGAAGATCTGGACAGATGTGGAACAGTCAGGCGAGGGAGTACCAACAGTGAGGGAGTACCTACGATAATTGACGAGAATTTATGAACGTCCAGCATTTGATGATTGCTGGTATATCCTCCCTATCAAACAGATGTTTGCGAAATGAGTATTATTGCGGTCAGCAATACCAAGCAAGTACTAAGGTATAATACTCAAATTGATGTAACTTCAGACTCTACGTGACACAATTAAGATAGGAATACATGTGTATTCCAATTCTGAAGTTACATCAAATCGAGTATAACTATCCTACCTAACTATTGAGCAGCAGATCTCTAAATCATCGGAATACTAACTAGCCAGGTAGTATAATCTAAGCAGAGAAGACATTCTGGCAAGATGGGGAAATTACTCCAGATCGGTCAATATTAGTTGAAAAGTTATAAATTTCAAGTCAAATTGTAGAAAACATTCTGCTCTACAATTTTAGACCAAATTTCCAATTTTTGAACCAATATTGACCGATCTGGAGTCATTTTCCCATCTCGTCATAATGTCTTCTTTGCTTGGACAGACTTCTGAACCATCCGAACACAACTGAATGTTTGTATCACATTCATCTTGTATTGAAAGTAAATTGAACGGTGTGATGTGATAAATCACAAGTTGAGATCGTGTCCCTTCATGATTGGGATAATCAAAGGTATTGAAGCAGTGGAGTGATTGGAGAACGATTACCTATGGAGATATTATTCAGCTAGGAGCTGGAAGGATCTAGAGGTGGAAATTAGTCTACATATATCATTAGAGGAACTAGAACATTCTTATCCTCTTTGATAAAACACGGTATAGAAATCGTATTCTACCTGTTGATTTGTTCTACCAGGGTTTAAATTCCAAGGATTAATCATTGCCATTCTAAAAGGTAAGTCTATTTTTTATAATTGGAAAAACTCGATAACATGCAAAACTGACATTGCATATCGTATTTCTAGGTAGAAATAGTATTTCATCTGTTGATTTGAGGGATTTAAATTATCATTACAATTCTAGAAGGTGAAAAATCTGTTTGTTTTTTTCGTTTTGTTGTACAACTCATGTGGTACGAATCGATAGCATGCAAAACTAAAGAGAATTTTCAGGTCAAGTGTAAGAGAGGACCTACGAGTCCTAACTTCGCCTGTTATAAAAGACAAAATAAATAAATTTTGAATTATTACAATCAGAGTACCCTTTTAAAACATTATTTTCATTTCACACAACATGTTTCGACGAATTTGCCATTTTCAAGTGTGAATCACTCGTCTGTCGTAGTATCAATTCTTGCTCGTGTCGTGGTGGAGGAACAATAAAGTATTATTTAAATTAGTACTCTTTATTCTTTAAAACTAAAGAGATATGATTTGGCATTGTATCTCAATTTTGCATTATTCTTGAATACATACTTACTGTACTATGCTTCAAAAAATCGACTCTAACAGGCAAATCGAGCTCACCTGAAACAAAATACATTTCAAAATTTATTGTCATGAAAATTGGAGAAGTCTATACAGTAATGAAAATTAATGTAATTTATGTATAAAGTTTATGTATTGCAACCTAACATAAAACATCTATTTACAAATCGAAAAAATTAATTACTTTTCTTACATCACGCACATGAGTGTATTTAAGAAATGAATATTATAAAAAATAATATATAATGAACAAATACATAGTTGAAACTTAAACTTTAATTAAAACTTAGGGCTATTTAAAATAATTAAAAAATAAAATGACAATCAAATACCCTATTAAAAACTTTAAAATTATTAATGCATTAACAATAAAGTATAATTTAAATTAGGACTCTTTATTTTTTAAACGAAAAAATTATTAATGCATTGATAATTTTAAAGTTTTTAATAGAATATTTGATTCTCATTCTATTTTTTAATAGTTGAAACTATTTATGGGTTATTAATATAGTTATTGCATCTATGTGCATTGCTCGTGATACAGTGATGAAAGGGTAAATGTCAAAGATATTGGTTGTGGAAAATTGAAAGTATTCTCCAGCTGGAAAATTCCAGCAATACGGTATTATTACGACTTTTCTCAATTTTTCCTCCACATGAGTAAATAGCGTGACAAACGAACCCTTCCGTCCAAAGAAAAATTATTGAGATTCAAACAGAAAGAATAGATTCTGAAAGACAATTTACAACCAAAGTACAGAAACTACACTTAGTTTGTGCAAGAAAGTATAGCGAAATAATTCAGGGAAGACTTTTTGAAAGGGGTGGTTGGAAAATATTCTTGAAGGGATGAAACTTCCAACGTTTGGTTCATCCTTCTAATGAGGTGGGATCACGAACTCACTGAAAATATGTTTTGTAATGATGTTCAGCATGAAACTTTTGGTGAAACGAAAACTTGCACGGAGATTAGATTTTCTTATCGACACAAAATTATATTGTGCTCATATTAATTTTGAACTAAAGAAAATAATAAAACTCATACGGATATTCAAGGGTATTCTGAATGATTAAAAAAAACTATTTCATAAGTAAAATATAAAAAGATTATACCGCCTGTAAGTTACTCATTTCAAACTAAATGAATTTTAAAGAAAATTAATAATAGAATTATTTTGAATTCGTTGGTTTTGAATCCAATTTTACAACTAAAATCTTATCTGGAAAATAATACAATCTTATAACTCTAAAGTTTCATTAGAAATTCCACTGAATCATTTCCAAGTTTCCCTCGAAAACCCTTGAGTATTCCCTTTAATATTTCAAAATTCCATTCAAAGTTATACAAATCAAGTGATTTTAGTGCTGTACTTGTTTATTTTAAATGTTTAAGGAACTTGTAATGACACACATTTTGTATTTTCTGAAACACATTTCACAATCTTTCAAGCACTTCACGCTCTGAATTATTACCGAAATTATTACATGCTCCGAGTTATTACCGAAAACAGCTAGTTGAACTCAAGTGGTAGTTTCACATGTACTATCGTCTAGTCTAACCGTACAAAAAGGCAGATGTGATTTTTGTTTTCCCAGTTTTTATTACAAACAGACAAGTGGTGACAAAAATACGACTGAAGCAGAAAGATTCCCTGGAGAGTTCATGGGAGACAAATGTCCCAAAGACTGAGGGGCGGAAGATTTATGTCAACAGCACATACATAGATATACATAGATTTAGATAGACACAGATATAGACATAGATATGACACAGCACTTACATAGATATATTATTGAAGCATGAGAATGACTATAAACCACCTACATAGATATATTAATGCAAGAGAATGACTGTAAACCACCACTTCATATTGAAAGAAACAATATCCTCTTAAATATACCGTGGTGTAAACATTGTTTATAACAGTCTGGGAACAAGAATTAATGACATATATATTTAGGTTGGTGACGAATTTATTTAAAAACCCAAAAGTGGAAACGGAATAAGAACTCTCGAGAAGGGAAAAGGAGGTATAGAAGGATAGGAGTGGAGAGGAGATAAAAGGAGAGGATACTATAAAAAACTAATAATTAATTGATTTTGTCTGGGTGAAGCACACACAGTGACAGTAGTTCTCGAATTCTCATATCATGATCTAGAACAGAACACAAACAGGAAAACTTGACATTATTATTTTACATCGATATAATTTGAGCCCTACCAGCTGAAAATCAACTCTGAAATCCACTCATTGAATAAATTTACTCATTATAAGAGTCACAAATCACAACCAAAACTCATGATTGTTGGTATAAAATAAAAACAGTATAAAGAAGTGCTGTTCTAAAATTGAAAACTTCTGTTATTACATTGAATCTCTTTTATTTGGCTGTATTATTGCATTTTTGGAGTTTATAATAACTTGTTTATATTTCCAAAATCTTATTGTATCCTGTGTTGTAGTCTACCTATTTTTATGTTGTATGTCTGGCTCAACAGCCCATGAAGGCCTAGGCCTACCAGCTGGTTGCCAGTTTCAAATTCACTCTACTATACAGCCCGTCCAAGCCAAGAAGACACCCCGGCACGACGGGAAAACGGCCCCAGCCCGGCCAATACCGGCCCAAAAGCCATCAATTCTCAATCAGAACTCACAGTCCCCGAACCAACACTGGCCGAGCCGAAGCCGCCCCCTCCACCCCGCCAGAATTCCCCCCGGCCGGACAGACCATACAGCAAGCAAATAATCATCAACCAGGATAGAGGTAATGTGTGGTTAGCACTTTGATCCTCTCAACCATAAGCCAGTCTCCGCAACCAATTGGCGGCGCAGAACACCTCTGAATAACATCAGTTAATCAGTTAGAGTGTAATGCAACAATTACTATTCCTCCAGAGACGGGAAACAACTGACTGTCTTTACTAATGACAGCCAATCTCCCAAAGGAGGGCTATTTATAAGTTGGGGAAGTTGAATTTGAAATTGGTCGAGGAACAGTTTTGGGCCTGTTTTACTATCGTATTATATTGAATAGAAAAAAGGATTATTGGTTAATACAACAAAACCATATCTCATAGTAAAAAGTTCAATTCTTTACTACATGATTTCGTAACTGCAATGATTTACAACCTCTGCAACGTTAATCGGATTCTAACGAATTCAAAACAAGTAGGAGATGAAACAGCACAATGAGCCAATGGCTATAGTCCGTCCAAACAAAGAAGACATTCTGGCAAGATGGAAAAATGACTACAGCTCGGTCAACAATGCTTCCGTAATCATAAATGTAGTCTTAAACTGTAGAGCAGAATATTTTCTACAATTTGAGACAAAATTTTTCAATTTTGAACCAATATTGACCAAGCTGGAGTCATTTTCCCAACTCGCAAGAATGTCTTTTTGTTTGGACAGACTATACTATGGATGAACTGGACTTGGAGGAGAGTGACACGACAATACATTGCCAACAACAGATGGGGACACGTTCACGTAACAGCCAAGATTCATGAGGTGACCCGCGGCTTGAACTCAGTACTCTTCATTCGGAAGTGAGACCACCCTCATCGAGCTCAACCGTGTGCATCTTATGCAATGTGCAGTTGTGCACTGTCCGATTTCAAATTCAATTCGTAAACTCTCCTACACTATGTAGGATATAAATATCAAATTCATATTTCCATATTTGAATAATTGGATTGAGATCAAATGAGTGAAAAATCACAGATGATTTAGCGTACAGCTTTCAATAGTGAGGAGACCCAAGGTTTGTTCCACTTCCGCTATAGAATCTCATTTTCCCTAGATGGGAGCATGGAGAACCATAAGTGAAATTCTATTTTGTTTTCATTGGTTCCTGTTCTAGTTCTGTATCTTCTTCTTCTTGAAAGATTTCCATTTGTTGTTTTGTTGGTTAAGTATTCACAAATAATATTACAATTGGATGTAGAAATCTGTAAATCTGTAGTAAAGGAATGTAATTTCCAATAGTAGAACCGATCTCAAAATTCAACGAATTCCATGAAATTTACTCTGACCTGTACTGACAAGAGAGGAAAAAGGAAAATTATCACCATTCAGTCTATATTACGTAGATAGTACTATAGCAGTTGGCTTTCCATACTACTCATTCATCAATGACCACACATTCTCCCAACATCAAGTCATCAATGGAATGCAACTTAGTGGCCTACTGCACTACACCCATAGCCATAAATATATGTATATACCGCACTTAAAATTCATCCAACTAACTATACCGAGAGGATATGCATGGAAACAGTAGCTGATTGACGTGAAAATATAGAAATAGAGAGACATAGATAGATATTGAAACAGTAGTGATGATTTTGCATCAGATTGAACAGTGGATGTGAATGCAAGTACACAAAGAATGAATAGACAGTTTGCCTCAGAAAAGTGGGAAGAATGAGACAGAGAATTACATCTGAATAAGAGGAGGAACAGAGAGGGAAAAGAAGAGAAAGAACACAACCAATACAACCAGTTTCATCTGCTATTACGACAAAGTGAAGTCGCTGAATGCGATTCTTCATAGTTTCTATCAGAATATCTAAATGCTGTCCCACTCTTAGATACCTAGATTGCTACCAACCATACAATAAGCATAATCCTTCACTACTATCCTATTTCCTGAAGGTTTCCAACAGGATGTCCGTTTCTAAAGAGATTTCTGTCACTGTAGGAATTAACTTGAAATTGTGCCTTGAGCAAGACCCCTTGTGAGGTAGTTTTCCTCAGTATTTTTGATTTTTCGATAAATTTAATGGTATTTATAAACCAACATAAACTATGAATTGACTATTCAATTTTTGTTGAATTTCTACTGTTAGAAGATAAAATTAAGGGTTAGGCTATAATGAAGAAGTATTGATTAATAAAAATATTAAAAATGAAATAGAATAAAAGTATCTAAGGTAAAATGCAATGCCGTTAAACAAAGTACCGAAATACGAATATAGTCTGTCCAAGCAGAGAAGACCCTCTGGCAAGATGAGAAAATGACTCCAGCTCAGTCAATATTGGTTCAAAAAATATTGATTTGGTCTCAAATTGTACATCAGAATGTTTCCTACGATTGAGATCGAATCAATAATTTTTGAACTAATATTGACCGAGCTGGAGTCATTTTCGCATCTTGCCAGAGGGTCTTCTTTGCTTGGACAGACTATACAAATAAGTAAATTTTGAAAACAAGACTGTATTACAGTAAATGTAAATCTGTAAATCTGTATTTACTGTATTACAGTAAACCAATCCCAAAGTAGTGTAATAAAAATCAATCACAAATCCATTATAATTCACGTGGAAAAATCCAACTCTCATTTTCAAATTCATTGCACTAAATGCCATTACAGTACAATTATTACAGTAAACTTGTAATTGAAATTGAAGCACTCATTCATGATTGTTCATTACAGATATTAAATCTTCACTCCAGCAGTCATTTAGCTCACGCAACATGCCTTCGATCAAAAATTGAATTACGAGCGAAACGCAGTAATCACTCTTTAACCATGTGTTTACATCACCTTATTATTGGATCACACCGGCATCAATTTTGAAACTCAATCTCGCCTCCGCAAACACCGTAAAGTGTTGATCAACTCAGCCTACGACCTCCCAAACCTGGTATGTATGTATATTGGAGTAATAATGTAAGTGGAATGGGTAAGGTGAAATATTCACAACACACAGACTGAGTACGGTCGATAGCTGCTCTTCTTACACGTCATATCAGCTCTCCTGAATATTCTTTATAATCATCACTTGTCAATAGCTTACACACTATTCATTAATTTGGCAAATTTCATCAGATTAAATTCGGCAGTTAAATTCATTTATTTGGCAAATTAAATTTTGGATAACAACAGACAGTGCTATCCAAAACATTGTTCGTGATTACCAAGTTTATAATCATGTAATTATTGTTTTTTCTCAATTGATTACTGTTTGAATTCCATATTTGTTGACCTAAACTAAAAACAGAAAATAGATTGTTCCTCGCTAGTCACATTCATCGTTCCTTTCAAGATGTCTCAATGAAGAACAAGTTAAAAATTGTTCAAAAAAGATTTCGACCACTCAAAACGAATAAGATATTGTTCAAGTCAGATTGTCACAGAAATTCTGTAGCCAAATGTAGCCATTACTGAAAAATCCAAAATCAACAAACGTATAATGAATCTCATACATATTCACCCCGACACATATACAATTATAGTGGAGAATCATTTTCTTTCTTATATTCATAGAGGCTAACTATGATATTGCATGTATCTGAATCTGAAATTTGCAAGTATTATGACTGTAATGATTTGACTGACAAATAAACTCCTCTGGATGTGTTATCCAGCATCCGGAGAAGTTATTATTATTATTATATTAACAAATTATTCATCTTATGTATATATAGAGTTATATTGTTCATTAAAAATTATAATTCTATTAGTTTCAGCTGCCATTTGCCATTAAAAGAGTTATAAAGCTCTAACGGAAGCCGTTGATTTATTTGTCATTTTACCAAGATCAAAAAATTTCCGGCTTCAACAATTATAAAGTAGCAAAAGATTATACATAAAGCTCCAACAAAATATATGAGCAGTGATTTACTGAAAAGAGAAATATTGTTAAAAATAAATGGAGGAAAACTTTAAAATTAAAACTTATAGACAATAGACTTCTTGATTCTCTTATTACATCTTCCAAATTAAACTCAATTGTCCTTTTCCCGCCATACCTTAATCAAGAGCTCGTCACCTTCCTTGTTATTTCATTTCCTGTCACAATCCATTTCCTCTCCTTCCTTTCTTATAACATCTCCCTCACACACCTTCTTTGTCACATTTGAATCAAGCAAGCATTATCACATTAGCACAGGGCAATTGTGAATTGAGGTGTGCTGTGCATTCTTTAACAGTGCGTACTGATTCATAACGAGCATTACGCTCATTAGAAGTCAATGAACCGAACTAATGAGTCAATTATGGCTCATTTTGGCGGGCCTTGTTTCACACCCGACTTGCTGTGAGGTTGATATTGCGAGGATAACCGGTTGTGATAACCTAGGTATAAAAACTTAAAATCGTTCGATGGAAAGAGAAACTGGAAGTATCATAGTATTCAAGGAACCATAAGTGAAAATATGAATTTCCAGATTATTCACAATGGTTTAATAGACAGAGCTGTTCAGTGTTTTCCTAAAATGGACCTACAAACGTCTCAGGCTGATTTCAAATAGACAACGAAATTGAACATTCACACTCACAAATTCACACAGAAAATAGACACATTCCCCTAGACATCATGCATTGTTACTAAGATAATGAGGTTAAATGATAAATTTTTCATCAAATCTATAATTTCATCACTTTTAGGAGCTTCATCACAGGAGCTTCATCGAGGTGCCAAGACAATCAATCCCCAAGTAAAACAAGCTGAGAAATTCAATGAAACTAGTGGGCAGTTTTCAACTTCAAGCATTATTGAGATGATGGGCGCAAATTTGAGAAAACAGAATTTTTCAACTTCAAATGGTTAGTAATAGGATACCTTAATTTATTGAAATTGATAATGATGTTTCTACCAAATTAATTTTGATTATTTAATCAACAATGCGTGCAGCACGCATCATCCAATCAAAACGTGCATAGCTAATTCTAAATCGCATCACGAGCAAAACCAAAAGCCTAATTAGGAAGCCATTTAGCCTACCTTATCTACTTTATAATTGCAATATAAGGATACCCATTACAACTCACCCTTTTACACGCTTTATTACACTATAATAATCTGTCCAAGCAAAGAAGACATTCTAGCAAGATGTGAAAATGACTCCAGATCGGTCAATATTGGTTCAAAAATGATACATTTTGTTTCAAATTGAAGAAAACATTCTAATCAACAATTTGAGACCAAATTGATAATTGTTAAACAAATATTGACCGAGCTGGAATCATTTTCCCATCTTGCCAGAATGTCTTCTTTGCTTGGACAGACTATACTATCCAATACGTTACAATATAATATCCAACACCTTTCTCAATGAGTGAGAAGACAGTACTACACTACTTTCTATTCCCGCGAATCCAAACTGAAATTATTATTTCAACAACCCCGATAATAATATCAGCACAACAGAAGCGTGATTAAGCATGCCTTTAATCTTTGACCTTTTTCCAAATGCCAATTCGCGGTTCCGCTGTGACTTAACCCATAGCATGCGAGTATCGATAGGAATATTATCGATATATCGATATGGATATGCAATTCAATTATTCCATTATCACATATTCAGTTGTCTGTGAAATTATCATCGAGTAGCTATTACCGTTAAATTTCATTGATACTGAATCATGCGTGACATTTGAAGGCATGAAGCCTTTATAATAATGTTTATCACATACTGTACAATTGACCCGGATAAATTTCAATCAATGGCGGTGGTAATCAATCTGAATTTTCCAAGAATGATTTATTCAAAAAATCACTGTTCAACATATTATTATGATATGTTGATATTATTTTTATGACATGTTTTCAATTGTTGAAAATTAAAATTCACAATATTGTATAGGCTAGAAGGCTACCATGTATCAATTATTGTTGTTGTATTAAATATACTTTCAATCTGTCTACAATAATAATAACATTGTATTCAACTCGTATAATTTTCGAAACATAAATAGATGAGTCTGATTATGAGTGGATACTATAAAAACAGTGAACATAAAATGATGACCAAATAAAACAGTGGATGAGTGGATAAGATAATTCCCATCTCTGTCACTATAACAATTATAGTAACACTATATAGGGTAACAATATTATATTACCCCTAAATCAATTATTGACCCTTGAATTATTAGGCCTATCTATATACTATTCTATATTATACTATGGGTAGCTGATGAAAAATGTTTCACAAATAAATCGGAAGAGAGAAAGCTACTACAATCTACAATAATTATCAACGATAATCTGAAAAGAGCATGGCAAGAAGATATCAAAGAGGAAGTAAATGCTTCAGGAAGGGGAAAGGGGTGAATTCAATAAAAGCAATATCCCCAAAAAGGGTTATCAAGTAATAAACGATGAAACCTAGGTACGTGATAAGTGAACCAAGCTTAGCTGCACGAGTTTTATTCAAGATTAATAACCATTTAGACGCCTTTAAGCGGTTCATTCCATATTCACAGCCATGATCACGTTATAGACAAGTTACAGTCTGCCCCGAAGAAGACATTCTGGCAAGATGGGAAAATGACTCCAGCTAGGTCAATATTAGTTCGAAAATTAAATATTTAGTCTAAAATTGTAGAAATCAAGTTGCTCTAAAATTTGAGACCAAATTTATCATTTTTGAACCAATACTGACCGAGCTGGAGTTATTTTATCATCTAGCCAGAATGTCTTCTTTGCTTGGAAAGACCATAATAGCTGGGGCCCCCACTAACTTAACCCAAGCCATGAAGCTGCTCCTGATACCGACCATAACATTACCTTAACCGGCCGCTTTCTTCTTCATTTTACATCTTCATAATGTATATAAACCAATTTTATACTTCTAATTCTACATAATAAGTGCTATATGCCATAATGTTACCTCACAAGACGTTTAAAAAATGATAAAAATGTATGATAATTGAAAAAATGATGGTAGTGTCATCTCTGAGGAACTTGAAAACTTGTTTGAATTTACTACCTATAGTTCAGTAGGGGAGGTCAATCGAAAGCTTGAGGTTTATAAGTATATTTCTCTGAAATCATTACTTTACTAAAGTTGAAGAAGAGTTGGAATAAAGGCATTTCAAAGCGATTATAATGAGTTTGTACTTTTGTGCTTGAAAATCAAAACTTTATCCATTCACGATACTTGAATTATCACCCCATAAAAATTACCAGGCAAGATTCACTAAAGGGATGATCACAAGGTGACCATATTATCATCACTGTAAGGATAATTATGAACATAACTAACAATTAAAAAAAACAATAAGTAATTATAGCGTCCATGTTCTACAAAAGAAAATCAATTAGTATTTTGTAATTGTACAGATTATAAAATAATAGCACATTCTGGATAGTGAATATTGGTAAGACTTGTTTGAAAAGAGATCAAGCATTAATAATTGTGGTTAGATATTTCAACAAATTTTGTTGCTATATCACTATCATTTTAAAAACCACAAATGTCATTTCAGTATATGCTATTAATGTATAGCATATACTGCCCATGTGACATGGAACACTTATAGTATATATTCAGGAGAATATGAAGATCAGGATCTGGTCCAACCACATTCACTTTCCTTCTTATTATCTCCTCCCTTATCAAATTTCAATGAAAGCAAAACATAAAAATGACAACGTATCATTATTTAGTCAATAATTATTTCATTATGTATGAATATCATCACACCTGACAATGTGTCTTCAATAAAAGAAGTAATATTTGTTTGAATTGACAAAGAAAAGGATGTGTTTTTTACAAAGGGAAGGTGGAAAATAATGGGAATAAATAGGATTGCAGGATGAAAATTGCTTTTTTTCCATCAAATTTCTCTCGATTCATCGTTGAATTCTTTTTGAACAAATAAATTAATGAGTGTTGAAGCTCACAAAAAATAAAACGATTGAAACAGATTTGAAAAGGAAAAAAGAATGACAAAAGCTTTTAAAATCCATACATAATATGCATTTAGGAAAATATTATTAATTAATATTATCATAGAATAATAGAACTCCTAAGATCCTCTTTGATATAATACAGCAGATCTAATCGAACGTAGAGCGAGAGATCGAACATCAAACGAGTACTGGATCAGGAGCGACAAATTATTATTGAAGACACTTATTTCATTGAATCCTTATTTGATTCTCACACATTTCTGGCCAATTTCAACCGACACTGATTAGATTCCAATAATCGAGTGAAGCCAATTGAATGCAAACCGAATCGATGAGCTGTCATTGAGAAGTGGAGTTGCTGTAATCTGATTTTCGTGATTTAGGGTTAGGACACAAGTATAAAGACAGTTTAAAGTTACGAGTATAATGGTGTGCCTTCTAAGCATGAGTGAACTAAATCAACCAAAAAACCTTTTTTAAAGGTTTGAGTTTCACACTCCTTTATCAGTATCACACAAGGTATGGTAAATTCTCCACTAGAAAATAGTCTACTACAATAAAATATACTAGAAGAATATATTTCATCTAATTCTAATCAAATACATATAAAATGTATATCTACCGATGTTTTTTTTCAATTTTTAGAATGTGTTCCATTTCTTACTCAAATAATGTTGATAGTAAATTGTTTATATTAGTTGTTAATTCCACACTATTACATATATTGCTTTCATTCATACAATAATTATGGAAAATTTCTAGCTATGAAGAGAATCCTATTTAAACGTATGAACATATTCCACATGAGCCTATCAAGCATTCACCCACCTGAGACTTTCTTCAGTGTCCCAATTCCTCCTGTACAGATTCATATCTCGTGGGCATGTATGAAAGAAAATGGACAACAATCGATTTCATCTTTCATTACACTGAACGGCTAATTACATGTACGGTTAAACTATAATCGATTATTGAAAGCGATATCGATTATTATTTAAAGTCGACTAGTGAAAGGACAATCAGCATGTGGTCGCTTCTTTCGCCCACGCGAGATGAACACTGCTTAAAATTATAATTAAAAAATTTAGTTTTTAGATGCACCATAGTAGGTGGATCAATATTCAGGTCTTTGTTTTTTATAGGCGAATTAAATATTGAGGTTAAATTCAATCGGTTTTAGATGCCTAACTTAATTGAAGTTTTATTGTAATCTTACTGATGAGTTACAGAGTTTGGTGCCCTTGATTTTCAAGTTTCACTGTCACATTTATTTAGCAGTTTCATTTTTTCAAACCACAACTTTCTAAAATGAATAATTTTCATTTTCATTTTGAACGGAATTAAAAATGTATTTTCCCCTTGAGTATATTAGTAATATTTTCGTTTCAACCAGTATGAGAGTTACAACTACTTAAAATTCATTTTTCAAACAGCAATCTACAATACAATAATTGTACCAGTTTGAATAAAAGACAATCCACTCTTACTTATGTCTATTACATACATTTTCTTTGGTTCAACTCGTTAAACTGGAATATTGATACAAGCATTATTTCACGGGTAGCCTATGGCTCACATCAAATAATAAATCAGCTACATAAATGAGTGCATGATAATTACATAGCCGACTTTAAAATTTTATAAAGCTAGTTAATTATTGACAACAATTAAATTTTGAATACTTCGCTAACAAGTACAGGGTGGGGCAGGGAAGTATCCTTAGTTTTGAGATGGCGCTGTTAGTGGTAGAGGCATGCTATAAGGCTGAGGCCGCACTGCCGGTGGGAAGAGCCTGGAGGGTGGAGGGTAGTTGGTAAATCTTTAGAACATACACACCATCCACAGTAATACATGGTATGAATGGTATGACGTCATTCTGTTTTTTGAGGTTATGTTGTCCATATTTAAGAATTTCAAGATGGCGGCTGAACACATACCATTCATACGATGTATTACTGAGGATAGTGTGTATGTTCTATAGATATACCAACTACCCTCCACCCTCCAGGCTCTACCCACCGGCAGTGCGGCCTCAGCCTAAGAGTGGGATTAGGCTTGAATGAAGGTGTTGTTTACAAGGTTTCATTTGGTACCCTTATAAGTCGTAGACATGGCTTGGTTGACTGAGCAACGCGCTTTTGCCGTCGAGGCGTATTTTTTGTAAAATCAGTCTGTTGTTGAAGTGCAGCGTGCGATTTGAACTCGCTACCGATCGGATCCCTTGCCTCAAAGCTGTTCCTGACGCTGTTTCCTGAGGAAATAACGCATATCCTTCTGATTCATCGCTCCAGAAATGTGAAAGTGCGCCTCGTCACTAAACAAAACCCGAGCATTGTGAGTGATTGAAGTTTTCCATGCCTGCATTTGTTGCTGCCAGTCCCGTTGGGTTAGTTTTTGGACAAGTACCATTTTTCCATGGATGGAAGTGAAGTTACTCATAGAGAATGCGACGCACACGGCGACTAGACAACACCAAGACGGATGCATGCATACAAGCTGAATGCTGAGGAGACTGCAAGGTTGATCTTCTGACACGGCCAATGTTTTCAGGAGTCCGGGCGGTTTTTTAAGTCCCAACTCTCTTTTGCAATACTTTAACATATTCACAGAAGTTATTTACTTTCAGCAAAGCGGATTTTCGGTCAGGAACAGCTTTGTGACTAGGGGTTTGATAACGAGTTCGCATCGCACGCTGCAGTTCAAGAGCATATTAATTTTGGTAAAAATACGCCTCGGCGGCAAAAGCGCGCTACTTAGCCGACCAAGCCATATCTACAACTTATAGGGCTAGCAAATAAAACCTTAGAATTTTCTGCGTCATTTGAGTCCATTTCCACTCTTCCAGCATGCCCCCAGTATACACAATGTCATCTCAAAACTGGGGATACTTCCCTGCCCCACCTTGTATTTACAAGTGGTTTTACAAATTCGTAGCATACTTTATAGTCTTTTAGAAGGAACTGAACACTCTTCGAGGTCTAAAAATAAGTTCCTACTCCCTGGAATTTTGACAATTTATGAATTTCTCACTTTGTATCCTACTAGTAGCGACAGTCATTTTCTCAAACCAACAATCATTTACAGTAACACCGGAACAAGCTTTCAAAGCAAAAAACATTTCAGCTAACATATCAATCCCGAGGCGTTATGCCTGGTTTTCTCAAGTGATCTTCTTCAGACTCAGTTACTAATTGGTTGCAAATGGAGGTAGGTCGGTAACTGAGTAACTGGTATTCTGTAACAGTTACTTGTTGCAGTTAAACATAACTGGTACAGAATTTGAAAAGTAACAGTTACATAGTAACAGAAAGCATAGACTTTTCTATTCATTGCACGTTGCACCAGTGAGAAAAAGGAGGAAAAAGGTATTTTGAATCATTGAGGGAGGTAAAAATTGGGAAGGAGGAAATGAGGAACTATTTCACGAATCGGGATTTTCTAGAAACATCCTAGAAAAGTATTTGACTTGATACTTACATCCTAGAAGAGTTTTTGAAATGTAACTGATACTTTGTAAAGGGTGCTCTGTACTCAGTACAACAAAGTAACAGCAACAGATATAACTGTTACATGGAAATTCAAGCCAATCTCTAGCTTTACAAACCTCTTCTAATTTCAAATGCAAGTAAATAGCATCGTGACTACTGTGTTCACACCGAAGCTAGAAAGTGTGCTAAAGTCTGTCCAAGCAAAGAAGGCACTCTGGCAAGATGGGAAAATGACTCAAGCTCGGTCAATTTTGGTTCAAAAATTATCAATTTGATCTCAAATTGTAGGAAACAATTTGATCTACTATTGAGACCATATTTATTGAGAATCTTGAACCGATATTGACCAAGCTGGAGTCATTTTCCCATCTTGCCAGAGGGTCTTCTTTGCTTGGACAGACTATAACTTGAAATGAAATTGCACAAGTTCAACAACTTGAAACGGCTACTGTTCCACCTTTTTTAGGAATGTTGTTCTTATTTACAATCCACTAATCATAGGTCCTCAGTAAAAAATGTTCGAGATTTCAAAGATGTGACTAATTAACTGAGTTCTTGACTAACTAACCAAGTCCAGTTTAGTAAAATATAATTAGAATATTGGACAATGGGTTGTTTATTGAGAATTAGATTGAGACCAAGATTGAATTATCAATTTAGAACTAGGGAATGGAATATGGAAGACTTGTATCTCCTTTAAAATATATTTTGGACAATAGAAACACAGAGTCTCTCAACTCAACTCAACTTGAGAAAAATTATTCAGCAAGAGGAAGGGTATGAAAGTAACAGCCCAATATTCAATACAATACATTGTTTGTCAATTGGTAAACAGTCCATGAAGGGCTTAGCCCTACCAGCTGGTTGCCAGTTTCATATTCACTTCACTATACAGCAGAGGTGAATAATCATCAACCAGGATGGAGGTGAAATGTGGTTAGCATGTTGATTCTCTCAACCATAAGCCAGCTTCCGTTAACAAGCGACGGCGTAGAACACCTCTGTATAACATTCATTTAATCAGTTAGAGGGGAATTCAATAATTACTATTCCTCCAGAGACGGGAAATGACAGATAATCTTTACTAAAGAGTAAAGACAAGCCAATCTCACAAAGGAGGGAGCCACATTCAATACAATACTAATTTCTTCAAATTCTTCTTTCTGTTTGCTTCATGATTATTATTATCATACATTACACATTCTTTGATTATCAACAAAAAATTACTCATATTGTTCCTATGACACAAGCCAATCACACAAGCTAACACGTCATAAATGATGAAATCACCAAACCACCCTTGATTATGACCATTAATATCTTATGACAATCTGTCACCAAAACTTCTCATCACGAACAGTATCTTATGACAACCCTATCAAACGAACAACAAACGAAGAATTTATTAGAGCACTTTCGCTGAACAGGGAAGGAGAAGAAATTACATGGCAAAAATATGATCACAGGGTAAATATAACTCAGATATCGCAATCTAACATAGTATACTTCAGTATAAGATCAGGTCGCACTTTCATTCCATTAAAACCGCCAACGATTGAAAACCTGGCGAACATACGGCTAACGCGCGCGCGCATCGATACAAAAATCGGCGGCTAGATAATAAATTTGCAAAATTTACGACGCACACTGGACTCAAAGATCGCCCAGATACGTAACGTAAAAGAGCGTCGGCGAAAAGTTCAATTTGTGAAACGGAAATCTCATTCAACGCGTCTAAATGTCAATTGAAACTAACCGAAAAAGAAAGTGAAGAGATCTGTTTCAATAGATAGGAACGCAGTTTTTTGCACTAATTTTATCAAAGAGAAGGATTGGAATAAATTATGAACAAAAAAAATTATTCTCAATGGTGGGGAGACCCTTGTTCAACGTTGCCAATGTGTACTTGGCCAAATACTGGTCACCCATCCAAGAGCAGTTCGTGACTTAACATCACATCACAGATCACAGAGCTACCTCTCTCACCGAGTAGCCAATATCCAGAACAATTATGAAAAAAATCAAGAGTTGAGACTAACTTTTCAATAGGGAAGGACATAGGTTAAATTATGATTATAAAAATTTTTATTATGACAGTTCATAGTCTCGTTATTGTGAAGAATCTGAAAGGCAAAGTCCAAGAATGAAAAACAGAATAAATTTTTCACCTATTGATATCAGAACCGTAATTCTTGTATTGAGGAGAGTTGAATTCAATCAGTTCTTTACAATACAGTTTCATGCAGATAAGAATTATAACATCTAATGAATGGTCAATAATCGAACTCAATTAAATTCAGGAAATTGAGAGTGTAGGAAGATGAGAAACTCAAATTGGATTAGAGAAGGGAAATAATTGTAACAGTAATGGATAACGGATTCAAATTCTCATTGAAACAATGATAGAATTTTAGGTAAACCTGTAACTAATAAACTAAATACGGGTTTTAAATACGGTATGTATTCCTTATAATACTCATTATATTCCTTATTCCTTATATCTACTAATACTGTACACGATTTTGATTCACTTATTTGGAATCTACTACAGCAAATCATCTTACACAAATTGTAAAAATTACGATATCAACAAATAAAATCCTTTTAATGATTGATTTCCCTACAGTAGAAAGGATTTCAAACTAGTTGCAGTTCTGGAGGAATCAGAATTGAGATACGTTAGCCTACATCAAGATTTTCATCGATTGTCCAATAAAAATCGAAAGTAGCTCTCAATATTGATAAAAGGTCCTTACTGCCTCAGGAATAAACAATCAGAACAGGATAAAGTAAGTCACGAAACACATTTCATTAATGATATTAACTTTCAAAATCATCAAGGTAAAAGATGATGGATGAATAAAATAAAAATTGAAGAAAGGAAAGATAAAAATGTTAGAGTGTAATGGAAAATTACTGAAGTATAAATGAATTAAACTGGTAGAAAGGAAAAGAAAAGAGATTTGAGATATAATATTAATTTAGGCGATACAAGGAGGAGGATACAATCGACACTTCAAGTTCAAACTAGAAATCAGGCAACCAATCCACATAATTAGGCTACAAACATAGAATAGGTACCGGATTCAACAGAACATATGATTAGAGTGTCAGTAACAACAAACCAGAATATTTATCGGTTCTTCATAATTCTTGTAACCGAGACATCTATGACACATAAATGAGAGGAAAAATGTATTGGAGCTCATCCGATGGTGTGAGATTCACACTGACAGATTTATGATTCTAAACTACTAACAAAAAATTCACGGTCGAGATTTTACACGAAAATGTTGAACATCAAGAATTCAAGAGGAATATTCAAATGAGTTGAAATACGTATTCATTTATGAATGTTTAGTTGAGATGGAATCACTTGACTAAAATTTGATTCTCTGAAATAACATAAGAGTGTTTGTTTGTCAATGGCGCAACAGCCCTATGAAGGGCCTAGGCCTACCAGCTGGTTGCCAGTTTCATATTCACCAAACTATACAGTCCGCCCAAGCAAAGAAGACACCCCAGCAAGACGAGAAAACGACTCCAGCCCGGCCAATACCGGCCCAAAAGCCATAAATTCTCGAAAGAACCCACAGCCCCCGAACCAACCCCGACCGAGCCGAAGCCATCCCCACCCCGCCAGAATGCCCACCCAGCCCGGACAGAAAATACAGCAGGCGAATAATCATCAACCAGGATAGAGGTAACGTGTGGTTAGCACGTCGATCCTCTCAACCATAAGCCAGTCTTCACAACCAAGTGAAGATGCAGAACACCTCTGAATAACATGCAGTTAATCAATTAGAGTGTAATGCAACAATTACTATTCCTCCAGAAACGGGAGACAGGAAACATAAGAGTGTGGTAGCCAAAATTTTAGGCGATGGTTGATAATTTGAACAAAATTGAAACTTCCAAAGTAGAATAGTGGAAGAGCTTTCAAAAGTATGAGGGAATATTTATAATACAAAAAGTAAAGGGTTTCGTCTGCTAATTGACTCTGTGCGATCCAACAGCTGAGAATATAAATTAGAGTTGTCATTAAGCTATGCCTAGATGATGTTTTTGAGATCAAAAGAGTCAAGCGACAATAGATGCTTCACATCAGCTGTTAAAAGGTTACATCAGCTGGGAAACCGCCTGAATTTTTGGTGACAGCATTATATGATCTAGAAAAATCTATAAGTTGAAATCTCTCAATGAACTGTTGAACATGGACCACAACAATTCAACTACTTTATTTTTTGTGAGTTCATTCGAGAAAAAGATTCCTGTTACAAAATGCTAAGCCATGAAATGTAAGTTGGATTATTAACTACAGATACATGAATTAATCATTAAAAACAGTAGAGAAATCAAGCGACCCAAGCTGTTATTACACTGCAGTAAAACAACTAGGTGAAGAACTGTGAAATTTGTGAAGAACGTTATTATAATTTCTTCAATCTCTTCATCTTAGATTCGATCTTGACTGGAAGTTTCATTCATGCGAGACCTGAATAATCGAGCATAAAATAAAGCCAATATCGTGATGTAAGGGTGACCGTACGGTCGCCTACACCGTCCACCGGCGGTTGGTGTCCACGGAACCGGTGAAGTGCTTTACAGTAAAAGATACGGGCACTTCACTTGTGTCGTGAGTACGAGCCGCCAGTGACCTTCAACGCTGACCGGACGTCACGATCTTTACTGCTTTCATTACTCACATTGTTCTACACTCACCATCAATGAAAAAGCGAAATTGAAACTCTCACTGATCAATTTTTAAAATTCAATTCAACACACCCCCGAGGCGAGGTGATCACCATCACAATACAGGAAGATCGATGATGAAACTGATAAGTTTAAAATGCATACCAACCCTAGCATAAAATGCTACCAACCCTGTTCTATATGATTCGGAGATTTGTTTGTCTCATATACTTAGTGCATCACATTTTTTACATGAATCAGCCCATGTTGTAGAGAACATTACTATATTCTAATACTCTATACTCCTACAAAATCACCAACAATAATAATCAGGTTGGAACAGTAATAATCACAATAAGACAGGTAAATAATAATCAACCTACAAAAATAACAGCCAGCTAGAAAAAAGTCAAATATATTTAATTACAGAAATATGACATAAAATGCCTGTATTTTATGTTGAAAAGTACAAATCTAACCATTCAACTTTAAATCAATTTACTGATGTAAATCTAAATCTATTGAAGTGGAATGGCACTGACTGACTGCGACCATCACTAGAACTCAGGGCCCTCGCGTGGTTTTTTGGACCCTGTGCGAGGTTTAAGCAGGCGCCCCCTCCCCCTTACCAGACGAATGCAATCCAACATATTATAAGATATTCAAAGCCAAACATGATTCAAGCTGCCTTGCATGTTCACAGTTTTCTCATAAGAAATCGCAATGTTGCATGTGGTGTGGCAAAAAGGATTATAGGGACTTGCTTAATTTAATGAAACTTAACCCAACGTATTGTTTCGTACTCTTATGTATTGGGTACGTGATAAGCAAAAGCCTACAGGAATTAATAAAAAAAGCTACATTAAGCAAAACTGTTACATTGTACCGTAATTTATCATTAAAATATTGAATTTTTAATTACTGATTAATTTATTTTATTAGTTTGCTTGAAAGCACATAACAAAGGGAATAATAAAATTTTCACAGAAAAATATTGGGTATCATCATAGATATTTCATTTCACTGGAAATAAAGATGATTCAACAAAAAATCGGATCCTCAATAACAAGAAAATTGAAGATTTCAGCAATTTTCACTGCTCTACCCAACATTCTTAAATAACATTCGAAATAGTTCCCAATTCAGCCAGCATATGGCAGTAGCAATAGTGACATGCTTCGACTTCCATTGGACACGCCTCCAAGCTCCGCCTACGATCGAAATGGCCAAAAAATCGGTTAGAAAAAGTTTCCAAATTCAACCAGTAGGTGGCAGCAGTTGACGGGTGATGTTTCAGATTTGACTTGGACGCGCATTCATGCCTCGCCTGCTCTTTTCTAATTGGTTGACAGAAAATTTCTGCTAGCAAAAAAAGAAAGATGGATGGTGTATCATACACAGAAAATCACGCTGATTTACTATTGACGATCTTGTGTTAATATTCATTCATGTATTCAGGCTGGAAGGCTATAAAGTTAGTATTTGAAGAATTCATCTATAGAATTTAGACTCAGTCTTACTTTTTATAACTTAGACAAGTACTGGACTTCAATAGTTTTATGCTGTACGAAATGAGATGAAAATATCATTTTGCACTCCCAATCTATTTTTTATACGATGAATATAATGAAATAGAACTCAAACTATTCATGATCTAATACCGACCTCATGCCGGAAAAAAATTTTGCAGTAATTGAAGATGTTTGGTTTTGATTTATATATGCATTGGCAGTTGGACCTTTGGACGTGAACTGAGAAGGGTTTTTGAAAGTTCTTGAGAATACGCCAAATATTTGGGGTTTTCTTCAATTTTGCCATGTTTTCTTAGCTTTTTCGAAAATTGGAAGAAAATGTTGAAATTTGGGGAACAGGTCGAAAGATGCTGTGATTTTGTGAAGATTTTTTTAAATCCTTCTGAGGTTGCGCCAGTAATCAGGTTTTTATTTTCAGAATTGTAGATTCAAGTTTAGTACTGGCCTCAGTGTCACGATAAAAGTAACACTGGATTTGAATTCTATAAGTAAATCCTTCAAGTACTAGCTTGGATAAACAAACTATATAACTCAGCGTAAAATGGTGAACAGTAAATCAGCGTTATGTTGTGTGAATGTTCTACCAACCACCATTTTCTAGCTAGCAGCCATTTTCCAAGGCACAACTCATAAAACACCGTCAACCAATCAGAAAAGAGCAGGCGGGGCATGAAGGCGTGTCCAAGTCAAATCTGAAACATCACCCGACAACTGCTGCCATCTACTGGTCGAATTTGGAAACTTTTCGAATCGATGTCGTCGGCCAATCGGAGCGTAGGCAGAGCTTGGAGGCGTGTCCAATGGAGGTCAAAGCAAGACACCCTATTGCTACTGTCATCTGTTGGCTGAATTTAAAACTACTTCAAATGGGTTTTCTTTAAAAGAGTTGGGGAGCGTAGTGAAAATGGCTGCAATCTTCAACTTGCTTGCAGAGAGAATGAATTAGCGGATGGGAAACTTTAGGATATAGGAAACTATGATAATATGATCCTATATTATGGGATCTGTATCACTGAAAACCTAATGGAATCCACCGAAGAACATTATTGTTTAGGTTGCTGAGTTGGGAAAGTGCGTAGCCGATCGAAAGTGCGATGAATCATTCAGAAGACCAAATGTCGACTCTCTAACACATGGTCGACATTTTTAATATACCATTTTTAATAGTCAATATTTCTGTGCCTGCATAGTGCACACCTTAGCTTCAATATAGCAGACTCCAACGGAACTGGAGGTTATCAAATGTCTGTTAATAAAGGTCAGCTCTGTCAGGACCATCTGAAACCGGTCCACAAGAGCGAAACTGATTAGCTGAGGTCACTCACGACACAATGAACTCTCGCAGTTGCTCGCCGACTGTCCTGACAGAGCTGAGCATTACTAACATTCACTCGCCAACCGCCAATTTCGTTGGCGGCTGGTATATCATTGCAATACCAATCTGCTAGTTAGCTCAACTGCAATATGAAAGATATATGTGGCAATACATATCTACTGCTTTCTCATAAGCGTTTCAAGCGCACGACTTCAATAATAAAACGGCTGCATTTAATAGGCTCAAGCTGCAACGCTTGTTTCCTAATACTGAAATAATTTGTGCATGTGCAGGATTCAGTATGAAGGGAAAATGAAAATTCATTGGGGCTAATTTGGAGATGCAATATCAAGCTTGTACTGGGAAAATTTGAAGGGCATAATTCAATGAGAAGCAAAAAGTTGTAATTGATAGATATAATAATTGCGTCACATCAAATGCCTTTCTACATTTGACAGTGAAAATTAATAATTTACAACAGGAAAATGAATCATAAGCCGCCAAGGGTAAACTTCAATATAGGTATAACTTCAATATTACAAACTAGATACTGTACTGTGAAACGTATGAATTTATTATTTTCTAGATAAGAATCAAACATTGAGACGCCTCAAACAGTGAAATTTGAATCCATAAATCAAGCTGACCACCAAATAGGCCTACAAGGGGGAGAAGAGAAAGTTATCCAATCCTAAATACTTCTCTCCTATATTTTTGTTTATTCCAAGATTATCCAATATATTGTTTTCGCAAACTTTGTTGGGATAAATTTGTGGTTCCTAGCAAAACCTTCCATTGAGGAAACTGTCGAATTCATTCATAATCCAAAGACAATAGACTTGATTTATGGGTGTACTTTCGATTGTACAAATTTATTCTTGCCTCAGGTATCAAACTCTTTCTTTCTTAGAGTTTTCTTTTGTTCGCATAATAATCCAGTGAATATTCAATCGGCTTGAAAATAATAGGGCTCCCAAATTACAGTGAAGCACTGTGTCTGTTTCAAATACAGTAGGATGATTTATGGTTATTTGATGAAGTACTCAAGTGATAATTACTTGAAGTTCTCAATTTCAAACCCCAATTTCTTCACTACAAGATATAATTATTACACAATATGGTATAAACTTGGATTCGCAGAATCTACAAATTTATTCAGGACAGACTTTGGTGGAAAAACTGAAGGTTAGTCTGTCCAAGCAAAGAAGACATTCTGACAAGATGGAACAATGACTACAGCTCGGTAAATATTGGTTAAAGAATTATAAGTTAGTCTCAAATTGTAGGAAACATTGTGGTCTAAAATTTAAGACCGAATTTGTTATTTGGACCAATATTAGCCGAGCTGGAGTCATTTTCCCATCTTGCCAGAATGTCTTCTTTGCTTGGACAGACTATACAACTCAATCACCTATGCTGTAATCCATTGCATCAATAGAAACTACATTAAATTGAGCCAATATCATTAATACTTGTAATTAGTACAATCGGACTTAACTATAAGCTAGAAACAGGTATTTAGCAACTCAATTCCTAAAAAAAATACACAGCTAAGGATCAAGATAAGTTGGATGTCCATACAGTTTTATTATTTGAAAATTAAACTTTAAACTTTGGGCTATTTAAAATAATTGATAAATAAGATGAGAAATCAAATATCCTTTTTTTAAACTACGAAAAATAATAATTTTGAAGATTTGAAAAAGAGTATTTAATTTTTTCATCCCATTTATCAAATTTTATTATTCTATTGTGATCTACTACCATTACATACTAATTGCACATAGAATCAATATTTCAAACATCCACTGAACTAGAATACGATTATGGCATAGTTTCAAGTTTGATATAAAAATCTCCAATATTTCCCAAAATATCATACAAAATCTCTAAAACCACACATCTTTCCACATGTACTCCAATCTGCATAAAACACACAAACAAGTGTGTGAGACCAGTACCATGACCGAACCAACGTAACCCAAGTCAAGTGTTTGTGGTCAGGAAGTAGCCCCATTTCGAATTCCTCCCCCCCAGTCCCCTTCACCATACCAATACCCACCCTTCAACCATTCCGACCCCCCCTCCAACCATACCACATCCCCCTCCACATATTCACCCAACCTAACCTCAATACCGACCAAGTGGTCACCCAAGATGGTTTACCATTTCCATTCATCCTGTCCGCACCTTTTTGCCTGTTGCGATCACCAGCAGAGATTGCACAAGACTTGTGTATAGTCTGTCAATGCGGAGAAGACATTTTGTCAAAATGAAAAAATGACTCCAGCTCAGTCAATATAAGTTCAAAAATAATTAATGTTGTCTCAAATTGTAGAGAACATTCTGATCTACAATTCAAGACCATATTCATAACTTTTGAAGCAATATTTACCGAGCTAGAGTCATTTTCCCATCTTGCCAGAATGTTTTCTTTGCTTGGACAGACTATAGTTTGAAAGTATAATGCATTTTATTGCAATCGATGACTGCCTACAATGTCTGTTGAATTCTAATGCCCGTTGTTTTGGCGGTTATTCAGGTGAAGTTCGCGTATTCCGAGAAGACACGCCGTTATAATACATTTTACATTGTAACGGCGTGTCTTCTCAGGTTGCACAAACAAGCAGAAAAGCTTGTAGTTAGTGTAAACTGAGAAGAAACCTCGTTCTAATACACTTTACACTGTAACAACGTGTCTTCTAAGCATCCACGAACTATAGCAGCCGGGAAACAAACGGTAGCTGTTCGCTTGCTTCGCGATTCGTAGTTTTTTAGCATCAGTAAATAACCTACTTGGAACAGCTCGTCGTATAAAAGCCCCATCCTATTATACGCACACACACTATTGGCCTCAGGACATTGATTTGTTTCGCAAGCATTGACTTCAAAGCGGCAGTAACCTAGTTCAAGGTGCACAAAGAAGCCCACAACCTAGATCTCCAACAAAGTAGGAGAAAATTGAATTTGACACATAGATTGTGGTGATTCATCCAGGAATTGGAAGCGGTTCATTGGGAAGCGGTTTGTCCCAGTGGTAGAGAGCGTCTAATCGGTGAGATTAGATAAGCGACGTGCCTCTACCACCACTGTTGTAACGGTGACCGGTTCCTCTGAGTTCAATTCATGAGCCTCAAAAATCGCTTCCCGGTGGTTCGGAACCCACCTAAAGCAGTAGGTCCATTCATATCTCATCATCATCCTTTCCATTTACCCACGCACAGGCCCAAGAGCCCATGTGGGCATCACCCTCAAAAAAATCGTTTTTAAAGAGAGTTCAATAACTAAAATACTGTGAGAAACAGTCGGTATTTCATTTTCAAATATAATATAGGTTATTATGTACCAAGAATACTAGTATAGTGGAAGACTGGAAGGTCAGCTTGAAAATGAGACCTATGTGCTATGTGGCCACGAATCCATGGCACTGTACCAAAATAACTGTGGAATTGACAATATAAGTTCTGTGTATTATTTTATATTCATAATGGAATAATTCTACAACATTATCAACGACTCAGAAATGACAGAGTCGAATTATTATTATTGGAAGGATTTAAAATACTAGAATTTACTTGGCGTAACTTTTGTGCAGTTGACTTCCTCTGATTTCAGGATGAAAAAACCATGATTCTAATACAAACATTTGTCTACCAGCTACAAGAATCTAACTGAATTATAACTCTCACTATTTCCTAGAATATCTACACCACGAATTTCACCAGTTGCATAGTTAATCAGTTCCCAGTCAACCTAGTTTACCAGAGATCTATATCCAATAAATAATTTTGGTTGTTGGAACTTGGAAGTAACAACTCTTAGTTTATCCTCTGACTTCATGACACTGGCGGCTCGTACCCACGAAACAGGTGAAGTGTCCGTATTTTTTACTGTACAGCACTTCACCTGTTTCGTGGGCACGAGCCGCCAGTGCTTCATGATGGAAAAATCATTATTCAAATACAAATATCCATATGGTGTTGTATTTCCATTCTTATTTCCAGTTTTAAATTCAAACTTAATAAAACTCACTTTTAATTGGAAATAAACTTTACTCACATATTAGTAACTAGTTTTGACCTGTTGTGGTGGTCATCTTCAGACTCAGGTGTCTGAGTCTTAGACGCCTGATTAAAAATTAAAATTTGAATTTTAAAGTTTATTTCCACTTGAAAGTGATCTTTATTAAGTTTGAACAAATACCTAGTCAACAAGGTTGGCCTATCTGCGAACCTAACTGAATTCTAATCCTCACTACTGCATAAGTGGGGTTTAGTTCCCAGAATATGTATACTAAAAGTTTTACCAGTTCCATTGTCAATCAGTAGATGTATATTAAATAAATAATTTTGGTTGTTAGAAGTTTGAAGTCCAAGATCTTAGTCTTACAAGATCCCGTACTCAAATTCAAGAAGTTTTTACAACTTTTCATTAGGATCTCAGCCTTCCAATATCCCCAACTCAAAGTCAACATTGATCTATAAATTCCTCGACTGTTGCCAATTGAATTTCAATATCCTGTTGATTGTGCTTCGATGAGAAGTAAAAGGCGAAGAATTGTGACTTCGTGCCTGTCGAAAGTGGAGCAATGCAGGTGAAAATTGCTCTTGAAATGCTTTGCTTTCTTCATTCGAACAACGTTCAATGTGAACTTATCAGCCAACTTGATCTGACAAAGTGCTTGCGGTGAATTCCTCGTCTTTTCCAGAATTGAGTCAGTATTGCCGGCCGGGTTGGCCGAGTGGTCTGGGGCGTTACAACCTTCAGTCCGCTAGCGCTACCCGGTCGTGGGCTCGAATCCCACCAGAGGCATGGTCGTTTATGCACCTCATAAATCACCCTCGCACACACCATTACCCATGCACAAGTAAATTTGAATACTTATATGGGCAACATCCGCAGCAAAAAAAAAATTGTTGTGGCAATCAGCTACAGAATCAAGAGTTTTTCAAAGCAGTACAGAACTTTTCATAAAAATTGAAGAGATTTCCGGTCAATAGCAAGTATGTACTGTACTCAGTTTCCATCATTATAATGATTAAATCACGAACACTCTGGACTGCTACCCACGAAACAGGTGAAGTGCCCGTATCTTTTACTGTACAGCACTTCACCTGTTTCTTGGGCCCGAGCCGCCAGTGAAGGACTAATGATTGAGTGAATAGACCTAATGACAAGGTGGGTACCAACGTCTCGTCACCATTAAAAGCCATACAAATACTTTACCATCATCATTATTCACTAGAACATGAATATGTACTTTGAATTTTGCGATTCCCTTGATTTTTATAAATGTTAACCAAACCCACAACCTATATCAGCAATTAGTTTAGAGATGCTTATCGATTACTAATATCTGTCCAAGCAAAGAATACATTCTGGCAAAATAGCAACAAAATGACTCCAACTCGGTCAATATTGGTTCAAATTATATACTTGGTCTCAAATATTGTAGGAAACATTCTGACCTACGATTTGAGACCTAATTTATAATTGAATAAACATTATTTACCGACCTAGAGACATTTTTCCATCTTGCCAGAATGTCTTCTTTCCTCGACCAGACTATACTCAAGCACCAATGAACATTCAAACCGATCACGACCTTACCACTGGCGGCTCGTGCCCACGAAACAGTTGAAGTGCTGTACAGTAGAAGATATGGGCACTTCACCTGTTTCGTGGGTACGAACCGCCAGTGGATCTTACCAGATAAGACATCAATTAATATTACTAAGAAAACCACAAGATGGGACACAAAACTGAAAACTCAAGCATTTGTTAACCATAGTTATCTCACATACTTCTCCACTAGATAGTCTACCGAAAACTAATTTCTCACAAGAAGGATCAGAACACCAAGAGCTTGTCCAGACTTATCTGTCATCTTTCTTTGTCAGATACCGAAAGCTAATCACTATCATGGAACATAAGAAAGCAGCTCCATAATAGTCATTACATGGTTATAGTCGAAAGACTGCATAGCGATAGTCTGGTCAAGCAAAGAAGACATTCTGGGAAGATGGGAACATGACTCTAGCTCGATCAATATTGGTTCAAAAATTTTAAAATTGATCTCAAATTAAAGGAAACATTCTGATCTACAATTCAAGACCAAATTCATAATTTTTGAACCAATATTGACAGAGCTGGATCTATTTTCTCATCTTGCCATGATGTCTTCTTTGCCCGAACACACTATATCTGTCTAGCCACTGACCAGACAAGACAGTGCGTCCATAGTGCATACCTCGGTACAGCAGTTAATGGGTAGTAAAATAACTAGACGCGTGAGAGATAAGACTCATTCATAAATCATTAGCTAGTTGATGGCTCACAAATTCCGTTTTAGTGAGGGCTAAGGGCGTTGTATTACTGGATTCCATTGAGGGTTCATGTGAGACCTGCTTAGCATCTCATTGTATTGTATAACCCTGCTAGTTATGATTCTAGTTAGCAATAATTAGTGAGTTAGTTATTGTGGGCTTTAGTAATTGTAAGTTATAGGAACTTGAAGAGCAGGTTATAATGTAACCCTTATTAGAATCAAATAACCGTTATTATCCAACCATTTTGTACAGGAGTACAGTTATCTAAATTTTCTTAAGGAGTACCATTTTCCAATACTGTAGATCGTGTATGATGTTTGGAAGCGGACCGCCAGTGAAGCGGATTCGTCCTTCATTAAAAGATTACTCAAAATTCAGATTAGATCAGTTCAATTGGAAGTTATCACAAGGTCACCACCTATTAAAAGTACTGAATTCATTCGATTCAAGTTAAAAATTGATAGGATTCAGTTCTTTAGTAGAATTCAGTAGTTCAACTGGAGAGCTTCCAGTAGATAAAAAAGTCAGTAGGCTAAATAAAATTAATTTAAAAATCTTCTGGATTTGATATACCATGCTACACTAGAATTCTATCCTAGAATATAATCAGATAAACAGAGACTTCACAATTTTGAAGAATGCTGAGTTCTAAAGGAAATACTTTATAAGAAGCTGTACCTCTTCAATTATTTCTAGAAAAAATTCTATTTATCCCAAAACCAATACAAGAATCGTTCATGGAAAAATTAATGAGAAGAGCTAAAACGTAGCTATTCGTTCCTATTCAAGTTTGAAAATAACTTCAACCCATTGTTTTGGAAAATGCTGAATAGAAATTCCCTTTATTTACAAACAGTCGTTTGGTGAGAACACTGCAAAATGAAAAACATTGTCAACAAAGAAACCCATCAAGAGATGAGATCCATATCAATACTGTATTTCACTATATTTTCGAGTATATTATCCTGAATAAATGAGTTTTCCAATATTTTCAATCGTTTACATCTGAATTTAAACAAATATCCGACACAAATGACTGTGTATTGTGAATATATCAGTTTCGAGTACTGAGATCTGAGATGCATTTTCAAAAGTAATCAAAATTTCCAACATTCTCAATTCTCAAAAATAAAGAGTGGAACAGTCTTCTATTCAACTCTAAAAATACGGGAGTAATATTGAGGGATCAACTTGAAATGACAGCACAAGTGGAACGGAAATTCTAATTTATCATTCCCTGAATGACATATCAACTTAGAAGGTGTGCTTGAATAGGGAGAAACTTGTCACTGGGAGAAAAAATTCTAAAAATATACAATATTCAATTTATAGTTATGGTTGAATAACAGCATTCGAAGGGTACTTTGATTTTCATTTTATTTCCAATCTGGAAATGTAATAAGAGCTTACATAAAATATTAGTACTTCAAAAACATTATATTGGTGAGAAGAAAGTCTATAATCATTTTTCATATCGAGGAAGATTTATAATAATTAATTTATCGTTCGTGAAAGTTTTACGACGAGGTTGATGAAGATTAAAAACCAGTCATATAATTAAAAAAACCCTAAAGTTCAATTCTCGTTGAGAGAAATATAATAGTATGAGTGTCTGTCTACTGATGTCTATGCCTCAGATTCCTTGAAAAGAATTGATCTACTTAATAAGCATACAATGATAAGTTACTAAGAAGTTATTTGTAACGGTTGAGATCTCACATAAGGAGTGAGCAATTTATTTTTAAAAATGTTTTTTACGTTAAAAAGCTTAACACAAATACGAAAAAACCTTGTAGCCACGCTAATTTTATAATGAAACAATTACATTTCTACTTTCGTTCAAAATATCCACAAAATTGGATTTAAAACAAACATCCTGGATGAAACATCTTAGACCAAATTGCATAACTTGGGAAGACAACAAATAAAAAGCAGGCAAACAAAGCAGACTGGAATCTTGTAGTGAGAGGATTTTCTTGTCTGTTTCTGGAGTGAAGAGACCTGGGACAATATTTGATTAACAGTGTTGACAAAAGTGAAAGGCGAACCTAAATGCGAAAACATAGTCGTGAAACAGCAACTTCATAGCACAGGTACAATCTGTACAATTGAAAAAGACATTCTAGCAAGATGAGAAAATGACTACAGGTCGGTCAATATTAATTAAAAAATTATAAATTTGGTCTTAAATTGTAGGAAACATTCTGATATTTAATTTGAGACAACATTTATGGATTTTGAACCAATATTGACCGAGCTTGAGTCATTTTCCCATCTTGCCAGAATGTCTTCTTTGCTTGGACAGTTTATACACCAGCACATGTTTGCTTTAACTTGCTAAAGATGACAACTCCATTATAATACAGGAAATACGTTGTCTCACAGTACTTTGTTTATTGGTTAGCTAAACAAGCGAGAATAAAATCAGTGATGGAGTGATATTCAAGTGTCAAAATAAGCAAACTAATGAAGAAGAAAGCTGTATAGTCCTCAGTACAAGCTGAGTAGAGACTCAGTTGATTAACTGAATGTCTTTTCAACTTACGCAGACTTCACCTTTCTATTTAAAATGCAAATAATTCTTCCAGTATACAAGTAATTGTACAAGAAGTGAGCTATTAAGAAGTTTTTCAAATATGGATTTTACTTTCATTACCAATTACAAAAAGCAACCAATTAAATCGTTGTAAAATCGGGACTCACAAAATGATTTTTTTAAATAATTGAAAAAGGTGCTCACCTATCTGGACAATTCAACATATTGACAAGAAACTTTTTCAACTCACCTGAAACAAAACAAGAGAAGAATGGTTAGAATTGATAAAATATTCAATTTATAGAAATATGATATTTTTATAGACAACAATATTACCCGAAATTGCTGAACCTATAACATTATCTGAAAGTATTATCATTATTTCTTACTAGAATAAATCAGTTATTGAATAGAACACAAAACTACACCTCCACAACTACACAAAAAGTGATAAACAATTAATTATCGGATACATCAGTGAAGGCTGAAGGCATAACTGTTGGAAGAAGAAACATTTCTAGTTGAAGACAAATTGAAAGCAAAGTATTTCAAAATACAATACGTAGATCAATGACCAGCATTTAATAGGTGTTATAACATGCTACCTTTAATAGAAGCTATTAAAGGAAGCTATGGTTATAAGCATTCAGCATATACTGTAAACGTTTGAAGGAATGAAAAACAAACGATTTCAGTTGTCTTCTTTGAAATCACCTTTGAAATAAGTCAAAGTCAAATCACCATTTCGAAGTCACCTTTGAAATAATGATATAAAAACACAATCATAGTCGTCACATTAATCCCACAACACCTTGATTTGGAACTGAACGTATAACCTACTCCATCTACATTTTCATCAGATTATTATAGCTTACATAATAGTCATTAATTTGTACAAGTATCATGTATTTAATCCGAGATTAATCGCTACCAATTTATCACATAAAACCAGCAAGACCTCCTTAATTAACGACCATTTCATCTACTCAAATGCGATCTTACTACAGATAACATTAACTACGGTTAGATCACATTACAACTATCCAGTCAGTTCAAGCGAAGAAGACATTCAGATAAGATGGGAAATGAATCCAGCTCGGTCAATATAGGTTCAAGAATTATAAATTTGGTCTCAAATTGTAGATAACATTGTCCTCTACAATTTGAGATCAAATTTATGATTTTTTAACGAATATTGGTCGTGCTGGAGTCATTTTCCCATCTTGCCAGAATATCTTCGTTGCTTGGACAGACTAGACCATAAAATAACACTACGAGAAACAATTGAGAGCATTATTTGTTTTATAGCAGAGCTGGTACCTTTTTATTCTGTCCAAGCAAAGAAGACATTCTGACAAGATGGGAAAATGACTCCAGTTCGGTCAATATTGCTTCAAAAATTATAGAAAACATTCTAATCTACAATTTTGAGGCCAAATTTAGAATTTTTGAACGAATATTGACCGAGCTGGATTCATTTTCCCGTCTTGCCAGAATGTCTTCTTTGCTTGAACTGTCTATACTTCGTGTACCCTATTTTCCGGGAGCACAACTATGTAACAGATACTTTCTCTATAAATGTAACAGTTACCCGGAGGGTGTAGCAGTTACCAGTGAGTGGTGACCAACACTGTACCAACACGATACATAAATTGGGAGGTTACGTCAATTATTAACTGCACCACGGAAGAGAGCAAAATGAATGATTGAGGAAGCTGTTACCTCTTCAATCTCACCTACTATTCATTCATTCATTTACTCACTCTCTCCCTCCTTATCACACTCTCTCTCTCCCTTCACAATCTCTCTTCTCTCTCTGTCTCTCTTTCTATTACTATAAATGAAACTCTCTCACTCTTCTCCCACAGCAATTTCATTTATTAACAACAACATTCAAAGCTGTTGTAAATCAAGTAATCCAATGACAAGAAATTTATCTGACCTGTAAAAGAGGAAGGAAATGTCATGTTTATCCCCGGACATCTATCTCATCGTTTGAAATACGATGAAGATTCACACAGATTCTCTCCAAGAACCTGAGCGGTCTCACAATAAATATGTGTTGAAATATGTTTTTTATTTTAAATAATAATCGCAGTACCGATTCAATCATTTTCATGCATAAATAAAAATAACTGAAAAGGGTACTGCGATTATTATTTAAAATGAAAAACAGTGATAAAGTAGCCCAAAAATGAAGGAAACAATGTTGAAATAAGTACGGATATTCCATGTGTATTAGTGATTTTATGGTTGTAATCATCTTTAGTTATTGCTATTTTCATTTTCAATTATTATAATTGTTGGATTAGCTTTCAAACTATTGTAGGTAGGACTAGATTAGAAGGACTAGGAGTAACTTGAATACTGTACAATGTAGAAGGACCAGAGTAAAAGTAGAATGTAGTAGGACCCACTGGCGGCTCGTGCGCACGAAACAGGTGAAGTGCTGTACTGTGAAAGATACGGGCACTTCACCGGTTTCGTGGGCACGAGCTGCCAGTGGAAAGACCAGAGTAGCTTGAATAAAATGTCTGCTGCTATTGAGTAGGGAGTAGGCCTACTGTGTCTTAGTTAGAGAATAACCTCTTTCTCTCATTAATAGGATAAATATAAAAGTATATTGATAGTGAAAAATATGCGAGACAAAAACTGAAGCAAAGTTTTAATATCGGTTCTACACAACTTGGTTATCGATATTCCATATTCCGTTTGTAACATAGGTCTATAATGTAATTCATCTAGTCGCCAGGACTAATACTAGGTATTTTTCATCTTAGTTACAGAAGTCTCTTCAATTGAATACCTCCATAAATTAGAACGGTAAATTAGCCCACTTCTCGATACCTTGAAAAATGGAGAAGTGACGTACGTTCCAGAATTCACTCAAATTTCTAAATGAGTCGTCAAGATTCCAATCTATTACGATGCAAATCTACGACAACAGGAGACCAGTACCTTTCAATTTGAATTCCTTTTCCATTTATTACACCATGAGACTACATGTGGAGAGACATTATACAAAGCGGACAACAAAAGGTTATTCAACTTCCGAACCAAGGATGGATGGTGTGCCAGCAACGTTTCGTGCAAGCTGAGAAGACCCTCCGTTCAATGTAAAGTGTATTCTAACGGCGGTTCTTTTAAGATTACCACGCGAACTATACCAAGGAAGGCATTCAAGGAGCCGTATAGTCTGTCCAAGCAAAGAAGACATTCTGGGAAGAAGTAAAAATGACTTCAGCTCGGTCAATATTGGTTCAAAAATTATAAATTTGGTCTCAAATTGTAGATAAGGAAGTTTCCAACAATTTGAGACAAAATTTTCTTTTTTTGAACCAATATTGACTGAGCTGTAGTAATTCCTACATCTTGCCAGAATGTCTTCTTTGCTTGTACAGACTATACTTCAATCGAAAACAAGCCTTACTTCATTACGCTCTTCCTATTGTTTCAACACGAAGAATGTTCTCACGCACTTCACAGCATCTCGAGATGAATAAAGATCGAGCAAGCTAAGAAGTCCCCCATTACAATGTAAAGTGAATGTAACAGCGTGTCTTCTCAGCTTACGCCAACTATACCAGGAGCCATAAAAGCGAGAAACAAAAATCAAACAAGTGGCCAGACAAAGATGGCGTCTGATGAATATTAAAAAGAAGGATGCATTCTCAACTATAACTCCTATAACTATAACACCCAACTATAACTCCTATCATAACATCAAGAGATTAGAGATCTCCAAGTAGCATGCAAGTACTTGCACTTCCTCATCTTGGTAGCAAACTCATAAGTGATGGCGCAAAAATAACGATGAGAATTTTTCATTATTCATGTCACTAATTACTGAATATTTGGCTACTGTTTGTAATAAAATGTTCCCAAAGTATGAAAGGATTAGGCTACATGACATGGTAACATGTTAACCATAATATTAATACCCAAGTAGTAGGTTACATGGGAAACGTATGGTATATGAAATAAAATTAACAATATGTAGAACATGTTATTATTAATTCTATAGGAGAGTACAGTATATTATATGAGAAGGTATAGCTGATGGAATGATAACATATTATTAAAATATGAGTGGAAATTAGCACAGTGTCTAATTATGAACTTCCTACTCTGGTTTTGAACCGTGAGATTGGGATCAGTTTGTTTCAATTAATGTCTTGTGTATTTTTCACAAGTGCAAATTGAATGGTACGAATAAATACTATAATTTGTTGGAATTGGAGAGATAGTTCCATCCTCTGCCAACTTATGAACTGCAAAGGTTTTCCAATTTTACTTTAGGAGGATTTTCACAAGTGCTTTTATGATAATTTTTTGTAAATTATTTTTAGTTTAGTTTCAAGCAAACAATTCGAAGCTGTAGTTCAAGAGACACAAAACAGAATTATTCCCAAGCTTCCTTTTTGTGTAGGGCTACTATCAATGTATCTTAATAGATGGAAAATCACTATACTGTAACATTTTTTTTATTTCAATGAATATTTTGCTCTTCTAAGAGGCAATCTCAATTATTGTAAAAATACCTTTAAATACTAGAAAAGTTATGAGATTTTATTTTTATCATAAGTATTACTCCTGTACTATCCTTTGTAAAAAGTATTATTATTAATAGTATTCTTTGAAATCCGTTTTCAAGATGTATTATCCTTCAAACGTTGGACGTTTTAATTAAAATGTATTATCCTTTAATCATTAATAATAATAATGATTTCTCTGAAAGAAAAACAATTCTTCCAGAGGAGTTAATTAGTAAAAAATGAACAATACAGACATTTAATGTTGTGAATTTAAGTGTCAATTTAGACTTTATTGCAAAAAAAATTAATTTATTATAATAATTAGTACCAATTATGAAACCAACAGATGAGATATTTATGAAAAAATTCAATCCAGTAATCTCAATATTTACAAATCTGTAAAAATTGAAAATCTGAATTCCGCAAATCTATTATAACTGTGATTATTTTGTGTACTGAGATTACAAGTTTTTATTCAGATAACCAGCTACTTACAATGTTTGTAATAATGAATTATGTTGGGCGGAATAAATTAATTTTCAAATCGAATTGGATTTTATAGCATTTTGAGAACCTGCTAACAGAAACATTATAATTTTCCAATTGTTTTAAAAATGAGAGAATGATGCAAATCAAAACTGTATATTTCTACAATTCAGGGACTAACTGATCCATACTTTATTCAAACCTGATGCAAATAACCACAACTAAACAGTACCGTGCTGTCACACTCCTACAGAACAACCTACACATGATTCACTGACAAAGAAATGACTGTGTTAAAAAGAGTACAAAGACAGAGTCTACTGCTTGGGAGGTAGATGACAACCACACCGACCTCCAAAAATAGAGAATCTGAAAACTTACAATAAGTCAAGCCCAAAATGGAATCAACGGCTGCTATCATCAAAGTTTACTTCATAAAGAATAACATTATTAAAAATTTCATTTACTTAAAGAATTTATTTATTTTATTAAACAATGTATTTGTATACATAGAAGAACAAAAAGTAAGATAATTCTTTATGAAAAAAATTCTGTACACAAAAATATACATATTTGAACATAAAAAATGAAATGTATAGCCTATAGAAGAGTAGTCACAAAAATAAATAAATGGGAAAGAGTGTCAACTTGTTTTCTTACCGCAGAATTACTATTATCTCTGTTAGGGTGGTGGTACAAAGATTTTTCTTCTTGGTACAAAAAGGTACAAGAAAAGTACAAAAATATTATCTATTCGATTTTCACTTTCTTAGTAGCAGTAAGCAAGGTCACACCGATTTTGGTTTAATCCAAAATTTGGTTTACTTACCTTATTTAGCTCAAAAAACAGACTTGCAGAAAATTAAGCATGAATGAAGAGTACAGAGATACTCTGAATTTCAACTGAGGTTAGCAGCTTACAGGTTATTAGCTATTATAAATAGCTATATTTGAAATATGAATGAGATAAGTTACTTATTACTCAAACTAGATACAATAATTGTCTACCTACACTGTAGTATATATAATTGAAAATTCCATTCTTGTTGGATTCGAATCATTAGGTAGCCATCTAAAAGATTGGAAGAGTGCTTCCAATTAAATAATACAGTGAAAAATTAATATTTTCGGAGAGCAGAAACACTTCAACGCACAAGTTCGAATTCAAGGGTACAAATTGTTCACTTTCACCAATAAAATGGAATGTCTAATGTTCTCACCCATATGCACAATAAAGCAACAATTTATTAGCAGACAGAGCCAGCCAATTTCACATGTGGTGCTTACTCATACGTGGCATGCTCCGTATAACACATCATGTTTCATAAATTGTATTAATTGGCCGACTCTGCTCACTAGCGATTAATTTATTAGGCTGGTAAATTGGAATACCTTCGAGAAAGTTTGATCTATGAGTGAGTGCACTTTCAATTTCCAGAATACAATCTTGCTAATTAGTCTACACTCACACAGGTAAAGAACATTTATGTTAAAACAAGGACTGTGGATGAAAATCCATTTAATCTAATAGCTGATGTTTATCAGAACCTATTTTATTGGAATACTCCACCTATCAAATTGACAAAATACTTATATCTTGAATGGATTCCTACAAAATACAATTTATACTAATATCAATATTCTGTAATATGCTGTAAGCAATGAAGAGTGCCTACAATTACTTGATAAATTTATTCTAATTCTTATGCTTCCAGGGTATTTTCTCCACATTCAAGTTTAATTTTCCTCTGTTCCCTTAATTTGTTCCCTTTATAATTTTTTACAATATTCTATGACCAGTTCACCCAAACTAATAACTCAATATTCAGATAAATTTTAATATTCTTTTTATATTTGAAAAAAAAGATTATTCAGTTTTCATTTGGATGTATGTGTTGATACTTTGATACTTCTTGTCTATTTTCTTCACTATTTTGTACATCTTCTCTATTTTATCTTGTCTATTAGAAGTTTGAATTTTGTTTCCCTTACAGGTTTTTGCAATATTCTACTTTGAGTGTAATCCAAAATTCATATGATATTATTATCATGGAATAAAGTGCTATTCAAAAAAGTGCTATTGCATTTTAATATTATTGTATAATATTCATCAGTACCTAGATTTTACAAAACTGTCAAAAAGCCAACACAGAAGCAGGCTTGAATGTGTTAAATTTCGTGATCCAAATTTCCAGTCAAAATTTAATATTTGTCGGCCATGAAGTGAATTTGTGAAGTGTTTTAGTTTAGTTGTTATTTAATTATGTTTTGAAATCAAAAATTTTGTTTAAAAATGACTATTTTAAAAGAACTATAACCCACATGGATCTCCATGTTTTCATTCGTGAGAAATGAGGTTATAATATTGCGAAGTGGAACAACCCGTTGGGTCTCCCCACTATTAAAAGCATACGATAAAATAAATAAATCATGAAATATATCAAAATTTACGAGGTGAGCTTAATAGTATATGAATACATTCATTTACTATAACATTTAACAATTATTTAAGGGTAAATTTAATACGTTGTTCAAGAGTATCACGAAATGTCTAATAAATAACTAATTTTCATCCCTCTAATTAATTAAGAATGCGATTGAAATGAATTGAGATCCTTCAAATGAAACTTACAATGCCATAAACAATGAGATATGAAATTGAGAGTGAAAGATTAAAATGAGATTGGTCGACCGTATCCAACTCATCCCTTCATCCAACATATCTCATTACCTACAGACCTACACTAAGATGAATCAAAATAGTCATCTTCATTCTCTAAAAAAAGTTGATGGAAAACATCTTCAGCCACAGAAACTAAATGGGGTGTTATTACGATCACAACTTCAATAAGTGCATTATCATCATCATCATCATCATCATCGTCGTCGTCAAGCGCATCATCATCGTCATCAAGCGCATAATAATCATCATCATCATCATCATCACCAAGATATCTGTCTTCATCATGATCATAACCCTGACCATCACAGGTCGCCTATTGACCATGATCCTGAGTAACTGACCAATGCCGACGTCTCGAATAGTTGATTGAAATAAGTTGCCCAAGGGTCCTTCCAGCCTTGAGATGAGGGAGCGATGCCCTAACTGAAAAATGTTCATTCTTATCCACCTAATTATGGCACTGAATAAACTCCTATTACGCCTGCAGTTACGTTCGGACTGTTCTGCATCATACTCAATTAGTTCAATTGCTGCTGCATCTCAACCATGATATCACAGAGAAGAAATCATTCTTAGATTTACATTCTCTGTGATGATATGCACTTCGATTAATAAAACTTCCATATTTGCGTACCACATATGAGTTGGGAAATACAATCTACTACGGAAAGGAAGTTACATTCATTCCAGGCAATGGAATATCAATTATTGTTACCTGGAGAAAAATGCCTGTATCTAGATACAGGTAGAATCCGACCACTGCAATCTGTGAAATGCTTACATCCTTCCTCAATGAGCTTGCCAAGAAAAAAATAAACTCGTTCACTAGAAAAGTTGAATAACAGAAGTAAAAAAAAATTTAGGCAGTAAAAAATGGTGTTCTCATAAATTTATACTTGAATTTCAATGGAATTATTTCATTTTCAGATACTGTTCAACAATACGAGTTACAAGTTATTGGCAATTTGTAATTATTTTTTCCTATAATAGCTTAATTTTAAGTAAACTAGTGGACTTGACTAAGCTATGTTACAGGTTTAACAGAGAATTTTATTATGAGAAAAATATTGGATAAGTATTCAAATTTAATGAATCTATTATTTAAATTCTGATATTCTATCGTTCTAAATATTTCAAATTATAGAATACATAGCACATACATAGAACATAGATACATACATAGAAAGGCTACACCTTTCTAAAAACTGCACCTCATCTTCCCGTTTATTATTGGAAATATTTCTCAAGTTTTTACAACACTGTTTCATTACGTAGAAATTGCCACCTGTTTTTCCTATTATAATAATTATTTCCCATTGTAATACTATGAGCATTTTTATTATTGAGGAATTACACTCTCCTAAGTATGTCCTACATTGTTTTCCTTGTGTTATTCAACTTTTCTAGACTAATGAATAATGTACAATGTACTTGATTTCCGACTATAATACACAGACATAGCTGTTTGTGGCTACAAATAATTATATATTAGAGTATTTGTTTCAGCACTGTGATTAATTTCTAATTTTTGCTTTCAATAATAACACTGTAAGCACTCCAGTAAACCACACATCCTCAATAACTTGTGCGGTATTTCAACAAGTGGGATAGGTTCATCGGTAATTCGTTGGAACCTTCTATTGTTTCCTAAAACAAATACTTACACAATTTCGTCATCAAGGACGTTCATTGAATACTAAATGTGTGATTTATAGTTTTCTATAACAGGATGCACACGAGTTCATTTTAAATTATCAGGTGAAGGAAACAATTTTTCAAGCAAATACTGTTATTCTTGTCCAGGGTTTGTTTCATGGAAATCCATGAGACTTACCTTTATTTTAGGATTAGGATAAAATATAAGTCTTTCAATCTAGTTAACAAGTATGGAGTAATATGTTGACTGATTCTAAATACAGTGAAATGGTACTCGTCTTGGACACTATCAAAGTCGGAATTTAGTTCAATTCCTCTCAACAAACTTTGCTCCATCGCTCTAAACATTTTCATTGAAAATAACAATATTCTAAAAATTTCACTCTATTTTTACCTTCAATAATTTAATGAGAGATCCTTTCAACCAACAATCCTACCAAAGAATATTAATTCTGAATGATAAATCTATTTGCGAGTTAAAATATTACACCTGTTGAATAAACAGAATTGTTGAAAATCCAAGGAGAATCGCTAACTCATCAAAAAATTCTCCTCCGGGCCGGATTTGAACCAGCGACCTATGGATTCCTGACAATTATTCACACTACAGTCCACCGCTCTACCAACTGAGCTACCAGAGGATGTTATTGATTCTCAAATATTCAAACATAAAAACACTCTGGATATCGAGAAGCGAAAAAACTGGTTATCACAAATGTCAAATGTGAAGTAGGCTATTCATGTAATCAGAGCTCTTGAAAGTACTGTATAGCAGTAGCAGACGACAAAGAACTTGACGGTTGGCGGCTGCGTCATTTATGATCCGCTCTGTCAGGACAGTCAGTGAGCTGTCTAAGAGGGCATATAGAGTCGAGAGGTTTGTCAGCTAAACCGTTTCGCTATCATAGACAGCTTCCAGACTGTCATGGCAGAGCTGAGAATCAATAGCTATCATTCCCTATAACCGCTACCTTCGTTGCCTTCTGCTACATCAAAGAGTATAGTATAGTCTGTCCAAACAAAGAAGACCCTCTGGCAAGATGAGAAAATTACTCCAGTTCGGTCAATATTGGTTCAAAAATATTATTGATTTGGTCTCAATCGTAGGAACCATTCTGATCTAGAATTTGAGACCAAATCAATACTTTTGGAACAATATTGACCGAGCTGGAGTAATTTTCTCATCTTGCCAGAGAGTCTTCTTCGCTTGGACAGACTATACAGATAATGCTCTATTCTTTCTTCATTGGCAGTTATATTTTTTGGGAGATACTTTTTGTTCGCTCATACAGGAAAAATAAGTCATATTTCTACAATCATTTCAACAGCGAATTAATTCATTCAACCAAACATCATGATTAAACAAAAACTAAATAAAATAGATAGGTACTCTAAACTAAATTTTAAAACGTTTATTCGGCTTGTGTAACAACCTTTCTGGTTTTAAATTGATAATTTTCCAATGTTGTGATCTAATCATAGTGAAAAATGTGTAATTTTTCAAACAGGACATAACCCAACTTTGGACATTTTTCAACAAAATTGAATAGAAGAAATTTTGGTTAAATACCTATTTGTCTTTTAAATTGTATTTCTGATCAAATTAATAAATGAATGACAACACATTTCCAACATCCAAGAAGTTCATAGACAGAATTTTTGCCTTTTTTCCATTTTCAAGTCCACATCATCATCGCTAGTTTCATGTCAAATCAAATACCACAAAAATCCACTTTGGACGATTACTTCGCACTCCAGGATTTAATGACAATTCGGGTGTGACGTCACCCTCTACAACAGGTGATAGCATGCTTGGTACAGCCGTGACAATGAGAAGACCTCAACCTTGAAAAGTCGTGCACCAATTTTTGTATTTCTCCTCCTACTCCTTCCCATTTCCCTTCCTTTTCTCTCTCCATAATTATTTTCTACCCCTCTTTTCTCCTCCTGAGGATTTCCTTTCATTATCATTTCCTCCAATTTCTTGTTTCTCATTCATTAACATCACTGGTTATTTGTACTATATATCTTGAAAACTCATAATCCATAAGTTTGTACGAGTCTCACTTCCTATTCATCACATAACTTTCAGTAATGCCAAATCTTGCAAAAATTACTGTAATATCTAAAACCTTTTTAAGAGCAAGGAGCCAAGGACAATAATGATTTCTTTCTAATCCAAATAACCTTTTAATCCTTTAACCTTTCAATAACCTTTTTAATCCAAATAATAAAAAAGTAGTCGTCATCTATCATCCATTTCATTACCCACGCACAAGCCTATGAGCTCATGTGGGCTTCACCCTCATAAACAAACAAACCTGAATATTGTATTCTTCACTTGTTTGGGAATATATGTACATATCAACTAGAATTTGGTCATTTCAATTGAATATTATTTGTTTTTTTTCTCGATTTTACAGTAAAAAAGTAATAAAATTTTATGTAATACAATCATCTCGACATTATTGTTATGATTACAATCATTTCAAGGCTACTTCATTCTGTTTTCCACCACCATAAACCTACTATTCCTATAGTTCTTACTGCTCCTCCTCCTCCTCCTCCTGTCCAAACTCATACAATTTTCACCTTCTTTCTCTTTTCTACTTCCCTCTCATTTTTCACTGACACAGACCAAGTCAATGTCAGTGGGCGAATAAAGAGATAAGTTGAGAAGTTAACTACAAAAAAAAGAAAGAAAGGAAAATTTATATTTAAAAAAAAAAACACGTTTCATTCGTAATAACTGCCTACCTTCTTCTATGCTCTAGGATCTAAGGTGTGTATTTTGTGGTATTATAATGCGTGATATGATTACTATTACGGGGACTATGTATGAAGAGTACACAGCTCACGCATCTGACTTCAACATCCTCCTTCATATTCTTTTTTTTCTTTTTCTTCTTCTTCTTCTTCTTCTTCTTCTTCTTCTTCTTCATCATCCTCATCCTCTTCCACCTTGTTTCCCTTTCCCTTTCATCACTTGCCTTCTGAACACTTCGGCACCACCACAGCAACTCACAGTCGTCAACATTTTTTCTTCCACAGGTCAAAGAACTTCAGAAACGTGATCACGAATTGTCGAGACCCGCCGACAGAATTTGAGAGAAGTCACAGAGAGCAACCCAGGTGTGCATCACGAGTGCATCACTATATCGTGCAAGAAATTTTATTCCTTGGGGCGTCTTACTGATTACTGAACTACAGTACTGCATGTATAGTCTGACCAAGCAAAGATGACATAGTGGAAGATGGAAAAATGATTCCGTATTGCCTAGAATGTCTTCTCTGCTTGAACAGACTATACCACAGTTTCCAACATTGCGGGAACGGAGTAAAGACAGATTCATGAAAACAACGGGTAAATTTATATTTTGTTGAGTAAAATATATTAAATTGAATTGGAATTGTTTTATTGGTAGAAATAAAAATTCACAACAATCTAAAAAATAATACACATTTTACATGGAAAAATACTACTACAAAATAGGATAAAATGCCAATTGAAAGAGTAAAACCATAGACTAACTATACAATAGTATATCTAGTATATAACTATAGAATAGTATATCTACGGTAAAACCAAGCAAGAACTGATGTACTGACTGGCACTGGAAGATGTCTAGAATCTTCTGCCTGTATTATTATAGTGGAAGCTACACTTATCTCATGACTAAAGATACTGCATAACAATAAAAAATAAACAGCTTCAAAACGTGGTTGAATCATTTGCTTTTTTCCAGCTACAGATTACAGATTATTTGGAGTGTCAGTTAGTTCAATACTCTCTCACTAACATATTCACTAGAAATTCTTCACTACAGTACTCTCTTCTTATGAACAGTTAAACTGTGTAATATCCTGTGACCATATAATACAAAAGTTATTGTATTGAGTGGTTTCTGGAGATCATAACTCAGTAATCATCACACGCAATACTTCTTAGTACAAAGAAGTAACAAAAACCAACCGGCATTTCGAAACCTTGAGACGTTTTTTGATCATTCAGAGGTACTAAACGTTTTCCACCAAAATTGAATTTTGATATAATATCAAGGGAGTGATATTGAACTAAGAATCAAATTCAAGATTTGTTCTGAACTAATATCCAGATTGCAAAGTTACACCAGTTGCACAGTTGTTCATTAGATGTTTAATCTTAAATGAAGGTTGTGAATCTTGTGATTAACCTTCCAGTACACTACTTAAGACGTATGATTTTTTTATACTGACACTTCTATTCACTGTTGGTAAACTTTGTAGCCAATGAGCTTATATGGGCTTCACCCTCAAGAAAACAAAACAAACTGTCTACTCAATTGGTTCAACAACAATAATTCTTGACTAAGAACACAGTGTTTTTTCTAGCTTTTTCTGCATACTTTTTTCCTTATTCCTCCTGCATAATTTTCAGTTATTCTCTGAAATGCTCATTCCTTCCAACATAGTTTATTATGCCCCTTTGGTAGTAAAGCATAATCCTACTAAACTTACTCTGGTAGTAAAACACTATTCCCACCGATCGTATACTTACGGCATTGTCGTCCTAAGCATTATTAATTTTTCCTCCCTCTGGGTGGAAATATATATTTTTGACATGTTCATGGTTTCCTGTGGCAGTTTTTTTTTGGGTCGCAGGGGTGTACTAAATCACGTTGTCTCACGCACTCACCAAATGCCCTCCTTACCATTTTCTTTTTTATTCTTCTTCTTTTTTATCTTCTTCTTCCTCTCACGTTTCTCAAAAATCTTGTTTTTTCTTGTGAGAAAAGAGACTCACCACGAAATATCAGAGAGAGCTGGCAAAATATAGGCTTGTTGTGGGGTTTTTACCTGATGATGTTGAAGCCCACTTTTCTTTCCCCTTCCCTCCGTTTCCCAACGGCATACTTGGCTTTCCATTCACTTTACAAAACTCGCTTACTGTAAATTTTCAAAATTACCGGACAAGCTCTTATCCCTACTTCTTTGCGATTAATATTTTAAACAGAGTGCATTGCTAGAGAGAAAGGGAGCAATTAGGGATATTGAGTGTTGTTGGTGTCGGTGAGGAAGAGAAAAAAGTCTCAAGTTTTTAGTTGGGAGTGCTGTATGGAATTCTAGAGACTTTGATGATGTATGTACTATTTGTACAACGTGTTTCCCACCTTCTCAAGTCTTTTTCAAAATTAAATTTCCTTTTTTCCTTGAAGTTGTTGAGTACTTGTGAAGGTGATATGGTGATAACGGTTGTTACACCATTATCAGAGATTGAGTTTACCAGTTATGAAAAATGTAATCCAAGTACAAATTCGGATCGGCAACCGAAACCGTTATCACGATTTTCAAAAAATCGGTTGTTTGGCATTATCTTATCTTTCCATTCAATAACTTCAATCTTCTCAACCTTTCCAATCAAAGTAGTTTATGATAAATAGATTCCACTGAGTTTGAAGGATAGATCATTGTATTTATGTATATTTTCCATGTATAAAGTGTTGTATTCGTATTGTATTTTTTCAGTTAAAATTTAAACCTCTATACCCATTCAAGAAGGTATTCAATAGTAAAATTAGTAGCATCACAAAGATATACAGAATTATATTTAAATGTATTCAATCTGTAATTAAACATCATGCAGTAGGTTGAACATGTTGTAAACTAGATCTTAAAATTGATAAAAGGCGGATAGTATGCAAAGTAATCTACCAGAAAGAAATGAGGTCCGATTCAATGAATCTGCGTATCTAAATAAAAGATACAGTTCACAAATAAAGAAATGAAATTCCAATTACATCTCCAATTACTTAAAGGAAGACAAGATCCTCTATCTAGATTCTGGAATGACTCATGCGTGTAGAAAAATCACATCCAGTAGAGATGGTCTGTTATTTTTAGAAGTAAAAACCGGTTGACCAGTTCATCAACTTCCTGAAGAAGCCTTGTCACTGATCTCTGCTCAAGGCATGTTGGGAAGAAGTTGCGTTTGTCGAGACAAGTTCTTTCATGATCGATGAGACGTTTCACTATCACTAGTGTCATCTTCGGAACCCAAAAACTAGTACGGTATTTTATTATTGAGGCAAATACTGGTTATTATTTTTCACTGGTACAGAATTTATTGAAAAATAGAGTATCAGTTGAGAGGAAAGTAAATAATCACAGTTGAGCATAGCAGAACAATACCTTGAACATGCTTATTAAATTAAAAAATATAGATTGAAATTAGGAACTATCCAGTACCTGTTAGGAATTTAGACTGTGTTTATATTATCATTATTTGAGACTTTTGTATCATATCAAATTTGATACTTCATCGGAAATTAAGTAATTTCATAGAAAATCGTTATAAAATGATCATTTTTGACAAATTTTGGGACTAATAAGAAAGTCACAAATAATTATTTCCACGCTATACTACCCATCAGGGATGAAACTGAATAAATACTTCAATTAAAACCAGGATCAATCTTCCAACATATTAATGGGCTTACAAGAAAAGCAGGAAGTGTAACAATTAAAAACTGGAGAAAAAAATTTTTTAAACTTTTTGGGACATAAAATAAATCCAATAAAAGTGCATAAATCCAATAAAAATTGTCAAGAACAAATAATTTAACGTTGCTAAAATCATTCTTCATCTCATATTTGGGACCTGTAGGAAAAGCAACAAACCAATAAAAAATGTCCATGGACAAATTTAACTTGAGGAAAATTATTCTTCACACATTTAAAACCCTGCAAGTAAGGCTAAAAACTAATAAAAAATGTCAATGTACAGATTTGACTTGGAAAAAATATTTTTTCACACATTTCAGGACCTGCAAGAAAAGCAACAAACCAATAAAAACTGTCCATGTACAATTTCAACACCTCGTTAGATGTCTATTGTAGGCAGTTACCTTGTAATAAGCAGGTTGCCGCGGGAGATTCTTTCCATTCAGGAGGGCAACGTCCTTGTAAGCAATTATTATAAGACAAAGTTGCATGCCTCATTGTATGCAATTAGAAGACGACATTGCATGCCCCATTGTATGCAATTTGTATACGAGATCACATGCCTCATTGTGAGCATTTAATTCACGACTTGCATGATGCATATCTTATAGTATGCAGCTAGTATACGAGATCGCATGCCTCATTGTATGCGATTCATCAGTAGACAGCATTTTATGTCTCTTTGGAGGCAATTAGGAGACGACATCACATGCCTCATTGTATGTAATTAGAATACAAAATTACATGCCGCTTTCTTTGCGATTATTAGACGACATTGCATGCCTCACTGGCATGCCCCAACACATCTCTTCTCTCCAACAAACCCGGTATGCAAATTAGATGCCACGCAACCAATAACCATTCGCGGTCTTCATATCGCCAACTTTGGCTGCTTAGGACATTAGATGATTATGCTTCATACATATTGAACAAAAAATTTGTCACACACACATACACGTATATTTCCGCTGAAAATGAAGATGTCATGGTGACGTCATACAGTGAATAATACCCAGTGAGAAAAGAATAAAATAGTAGTGTTATACTGTATTCTATTCTCACTGGTATCAAGTATTTTTTTCTATTGAATGCACTGACCTCCTGTAAAAGGGGTGTTAAGTTATGTCCTGTAAAAGGAGTGTAAAGTCCTGTAAAAGAAGTGTTAAAGGATTTGTCTAGTTGTCATTAAACAAGATCTATCGCCTTGAACCTCCAAATTCAGGTTTACAATGATCTTTATACGAGTATTCCTCCACTAAGTAGATAGATTCATATTGACAGTATATTTTCAATAGAACTATGAAAACTTTTCCAGACATCCTTTCTAATGAAAACCGTGGTATAATAGAACTCATATGAGTGTCAAATGTCTCCAGAAATCTAGGCTGGAATATGCTGGATAGTGGATATGTTCCATTTCTAGTTGTACAAACTACATAGGCCTACAGTATTTGTATTTCAAGAATGTTGAAACCAACTTGGATCCACTAATAATCAACTTCCATGTTTGGAAAAGATTGATTTTGTGTTTTACTTTACCTTGAAAAGCAGGATAAAATACTGAATTTCTAGCCAAAAATCTTTAATTACCTGAAACAAAAGGAAAAAACCATTAGATAAGCAATTACTCATTGGATCAAAATAGTATGAGCAGCTTACTTTGGAGGCTAGTAGCCTATTTATTAGCCTTAAAACAATTACAGAAAAGTAAGCAATAGGCTTTGTCAATAATATATATCACAGGTAAGTTACATAAAGATTATCATTTCAATAGCTGCCAATTTGCGAGCAGCTTATAGGCTATTATTTCAAAATTATAATGGGCGTATAAAAGAGAGGCTTATAATGGTTAATGGTAACAATGAGGAGACTTTTTTGTAGGAGCAAATTAATTAATCAGTACTCGAGTAGACAGAACATCTTATTGTAGAAATTTTATCGATTATCAAGTCTATATTAAAATTATAGTACTTCGATAGCTCAACCAGTTCCTTTTCTGGATAGGAAACTTCTGTGCAGCTTACATTTATTACCTTATTTTGTATTTCCATTTCCATTTTGCATTATCTTTTAGTACAATGCATTCCTTAAATCTAGTGTATAAGCGACTACTTTCTACAAGCAGTTTACATATAAATAGTAACCGGATCGTGAGTGAAATTCAGAGATTGGAGATGAAAATCGATTGAACCCCGGTCAATGTGCAACCGTGGTTTACACGCCATTTAAACCATGGTTTACACGCCATTCAGACGAAATATTGCACACGCCAGCAACGATCTACACATTCGAGTAAAACGGTAAACGCTGTATATAAGGTGATAAGGACAGATAATAATTGGAAATTCCTTGTTGATCACTGATTTAGCGCTAAGATGAACTTTGGAAGATTCCAAGGAAACTATTAATAAACCAGACTTCCACATCGTGTATTAGCCATAACACGAAATACCCATTCACAATAACATTTCGTACAACTTGGAGCGAGAATAACTCATTATGATCGCTTTTAGTGTTAAAAATACTCAAATGTTTATGACAGGTCATAAGAATATATAATCTCGTCGATTGAAAGTAGATAAAGGCACAAAACGCAGGAAATGATTATGCATTTTCTAAAATATATTATACCTTGAATACTAGATATCTAGTGGAACAAAATTCGAATACTAGGAATAGAAACTATCAACTAGCCTACTGTATTTGCTATTGCTACTTCCTTATTTTATAATCTATTTTGTGTATAATTCAACTAGAATTTGAAATTTTCTATTAAAAGTCAGAGATATATTCCAGCCAAAATTATAAATCTCATATCAAAGTTAATCTCAGTCAAAATAACCGTGGATTTGATAATAGTATCGCTAAAAATGACGAAGCTCACTAATGAAACATACAGTTAATTTTTCCCCTAAAAAAGAGAATAAGATCAAATACTGTACCATGAAATATTCTAGGCAGAAGGGAAAAATCAAATTTCAATTTCAATTCAAATAAGGGAGAACATTGAGAAGTAGATTTACTCAGCCTATATTCGTACATCGTATTTTATTTGGAATAAAATGGAGCAGAGACAAGTCAAGTGTATTCAAGAGCTTGAAAGTGTTGAAATACTTCCTACAACAACAATAGTCCTCCTGACACTACAGTCTTCCTATATACTTCTTGATATGGAAATTGGAGCAGACTTAAAAACACTCTAAAAGAACAAATATATCCCCAATCAGGATAGGTAAACAGGAAGCTCAACCCATCTCACAATTACATAATTTAAACAATTAACAATCGAAGTAGAATAGTATTTCACAAGGTGCTTACTCATAGAACTAGATCATATTTCAAGAGTTTGAGCAATAGGAATATAGTGAAGTATGAATTGTAACCTACTTGGACTAATTGAGTTAGAAAAACATTGTGTAAATGAAAAATTGGAGAGCTTTCAATGATTTTTACCTGAAAATGTAAAGGAGAAAACGTGACGTCATTATCACTACTATTTCTATTCACAAGAATGTCCCCTCAAAATCCGAGATGAGACAACTATAATAGTTTGAAAAAATATTTTTTCTCGTGAAATGAAGAGAACAAAAACAAAGCTTTTAAAAATCCCTTTTAAAAATTTCATTCACGGCATTTTTCTTGAGAGTTTAATCGGTGAATAAATAATAAGTGTTTTAATACTACTATAGTAATTGAAAGATTTTTACGCAATAAATATATTCGCAGTATTTTTAAAAAATAAGAAGTTTCATCATTCAATAGTTGGATTATTAATTCAACGTTGCGTAGAAGTTATTTTACTACAGAATTTTATTCAGTTTTTGGTAACTTTACTTGAAGAAGTTATCAAATCCATGGAAGTTGATTAATTGAAGTCAAGGAAGTGCAATTGAGAAATTCTACCACAAAATTACACAACAAAGATAATTCAAACGAGATGGTGTAAGGAGGTAATTCTGTAGAACATGAATCAGAATTTCAATTAATATTATCATAACTGCAAATAACACAACAGATGAACATGTCATTGACCTGTGATTCAATTAAACCGCAGGTAGCTTGAATTGAAACATACTAATTAAATACTCTATGCATGGTAAGCAGGAGGAAGATAGAGAGAAGATCAAAAGTACTGAGTAAATTGATTCAACACTGATGAAATAAGCGACAAAATTTATAGCCTTGACAATGCGATTGAGGAATTAGAAATATTTTCTTATTCAATTTATAAATTAATAACAAATCCCTTTTAAAATTGTTAAAAATCCGATTATGCTCGGTCTAATTGGATGAATTTCAAGTTTCAAGCAATTAATGAGATCATAAACCTTACAAAAATGGAAGATATTTTATAAAAATAATTACATCAAGTTGAGAAACAAGAACACTTTAAATCACTAGTAGAGGCAAAAAATAGAACTATTTCGTTAGTACAAAATACACCATTTTATTTTAGGCGATAAATCAAACAAAGAAATCAGTTTATCTATAGATCTCCTGCACTCAGTTATTTCAAGAAAAATTTCCAAGGAAACCTTAAAATATGAGTATCACGTGTGAAGAATGCTACACGAGAAACAGAAATCACCCAACAACTGATATCAAAAGCGCATCAAGAGTTATGGTCTGTCCAAGCAAAGAAGACCCTCTGGCAAGATGAGGGAATGACTCCAGCTCGGTCAATATTGATTCAAAAATTATTGATTTAGTCTCAAATTGTAGATTAGAATGTTTCCTACGATTGAGAACAAATCAGTAATTTTTGAACCAATATTGACCGAGCCGGAGTAATTTTCTCATTTTGCCAGAGGATCTTCTTTACTCGGACAGACTGTAGATTGTAATTTGTTGGTGTGCGTTTCTAGCTTTGTAATTTTTTGTGCGTTTTGTATGCTACGCACAATATTTGTGTGAAAAGTGCGTGAACTCCCATCTGCTGAAATGCCATATGAGACTGCGTGTGATTCCCGTTTTGTTTCAAGCATGTGAGAGTCACGTCAAACCGAGGAACGCACGTAAAACAATCCAAAATTACTGTAATCGACTATCATCGTACACAAAAACGGTATTTTAATTGCGGTTTCCCTTTCGAGTATCTTTCTGAACACTGGTTCCAATGCTATTGCTACTCAACATTTCTGTTTCAATTATTCTTATGAAATACCTGTTTTCATACTAGTCTATTTTGACGTTTCACTTGAATAGCTTGGTGATTTTCCTCCATAAACATTAGAGAAGATTCAAACTATAGTGTAGAGACTGTATAATCATAGACTAGGTTATAGAGACTGAACAAAAACTGTCCAAAACAAGACATACCAATTCAATTACTGTAAGAAAGAGAATGAATTGAAATTTAGTCAAATATATAAAACAAGGCGATTTGAAAAGTGTTTAGAATTGAAGTGAAATTTCTAGTTCAAATCTAAGTTGAAAGGATAACTAATAACGAACTGAATAAATAATTCAATCCCTATTTTAAATTATGAAATACTGTATCATAGAAAACTGATTTGTATGAAAAACGTTTGCTTATACCAGACAAGTTCAACAATATTTCTCATTCAATCATCATATTTCTCATCTAAATTCTTTATTATTAAAGATTACTATTACTTTCTAAAAGCTGTAAACTTTCAAATTCAGTAACATTGCAAACTGAAAAGGTAAACCTTGATTGTGTCCTGAGGTAGAATGGAGAGAGTGTTTGTTCCAATTCGAAAAATAGCTGTAGTGAATCCCAAATTGGAAGTCACATTGAAGTCCCTCTTACGGCTGATGAGTAAACAGAATTGCTGCTGAATGATTTGATGATTACTAATGGGAGCAGGCCGTAGGCAAAGAAGAAAGTCATAGGATTTAAGCAGCAACTGTACGGGTACGGCACCACTTGATTTATGTAGAGCGCTATTATTTCAACCTCAACTTAAGTCTGTCCAAGCAAAGAAGACCCTCTGGCAAGATGGGAGAATGACACAAGCTCAGTCAATATTGGTTGAAAAATTATCTATTTGATCACAAATTGAAGGAAACAATTTGATCTACTATTACAACCACATTTATAATTCTTGAACAAATATTGACCAAGCTGAAGTCTTTTTCCCATCTTGCCAGAGGTTCTTCTTTGCTTGGACAGTGTATACTAGGCTACTGAGATCCTTCTCAAACTGGATATCGTGGCAAATCTCGATCAATAAGATACTTATTGTAGCCTACTCAACTGAGAAGAATACATAGAATCAAATGCATGATTGATTTGGGAAGTGTCATTTCATTATAATAAACAAATTGTTTCAATAAAAAGGCGGTTTCGTCGGCTTCTTGTACGCTCCAACAGATGATTTTGTCGATTAGAATTGTAATTTAGCTATGCCTAGATGATGTTTACGAAATTAAAAGAGACAATAGATGCTTTACATCAGCTGTTAATAGGTTACATCACGAACATGAGACAGACGAAGCCGCTTAACTTTCTGGTGACAGCTATAATAAGTCTGTATAATCATAATCATCATTATTGAGTAGTAATATTATACATGCTAGAGTACAACAGGCAAAGCCCAAAACTGTTCCTCGTACAACTTATACAGACATATTAAAGATAGGTTATATGATATTTCTCACACATATTTCCACTAATTTTCACACTAAAATCCAAATTTTGAATCTTGAAATATATTCACAAGAACCCAATAAACAAAGCATCAAATAAAACACATTTTAAATTTATAATCAGTAACTGAGTTACAGAGATGGTTGTCAGTTCCAAGCTGATTGCTAAGAGGATTGGATGTAAAAGAGAGGGCTGCTCCCTAACTTCGCTCTCCCAGGTAAAATAGAGTTATTCTAATCAATTCTCTGGTTACACAGTCTATGTAGTATTTAATAGAATGTAATTCAATAAAAGTTAGGCCTATGTAGAGATAAAAAGTTCCTGATGTGAAAATAAAACATGAATTGGGAAGACAAAGCAAAATCGCCAGCCGTGACAGCAAAGTCCGGAAGAGGTTGGCAAGTACCGTAATGTGTGGAAATAAGACACCCCTGCATCACTGACACTTACTTGCTCACCGCTTTCCAAACCAAGCCACCACGCTTCCCTATAAGATCATTCCTGCCACAATTCTCACAGTGAAGTATTGCATTTAAACCAATCACATAAATTGTGAATAATGAACTGAACTGGAAAACTGAATAATGAGAGAAGAGTAGGTCATGCTAATCATACACCAATATATTTTACATTAAAAGATTTTACAGTTGTAAAAATTTAGAAATACAGTATCAAAATAATGAAAGATTAGGAAAACATGCACCTAACATGGCTTACAATGAGCCAACTCTATATAGAATGCAAATATGATAATAATTCAATAACAACCAAGGAGGAATAGAACGTTGTTCAATAGGGCGCGACCACTTAATAAGCAATTTGAGGTGAACAAGTTGTTCACATTAAATTAAATCCTTGAGCTCTTGAGAAAGTAACTTGCTCTTACTAGACCAACAAACACCCAAGCAGTAAAGCACAAACAAACCTGCATACACATTACAAACAATAGAGCATACCAACCCAGGTCGACTATTTAAATCGACTATATTGTAAATCAAAGTCAAACTCGAGGAAAGCCATACCGAGGCCGAGAGCTTAGATTAAGTAATCGAAATGAATTGTTCTACCGTTTATGATAGCGATGAAGCAACATAGCTTATTCAATCAAATATATTTGAACTACTTCCATACTGTAACTGTATTAAACTTTGCGCAAGCTGAGAAGACACGCCGTTACAATGTTCAGTATATTGTGACTGCGTGTCTTCTCAGCTTGCGCGATCTCTACCTACACGACTGCGTCTTGGTAGTCTCAACTACAAAATATGATCCAACATTTAGATTTTATCACGCGAAATTAGCTTTACAGGTCGCATTGTCTCTTTAATCCTGTTTCGATAATGTGCAACGCATGTAATACGATAACGAACCCAACTATAAATCAGATAGATTGTAACTTATAATTCACGAGCAAGTTGAGTTGAGTCACTTTTGACAAGCCCTTCAGACATGTATTGTATTATTGCAAAATACCTGTTCAGGAATGAGGCTGGCCTACTATATGTACTATGCTGGATTTTGCAAGTCGATTCAAAATAGGAAAGTGGATGGATTTGTTTGATGCAAACAACATTTTGATGAACAAATGTAAGAAGCATTTTTGTTGATGGTATATGGAAACATTACAAACCAGGTACAGTTAGTGAAAACAAAAAGTATCATCCTGTAGATTGAACATGGTGCAATTTCATGAGAATACAAAATAAAAATGATCAAAGATTATCATGGTATTTCATTTCCCAGTCCTTGTAAGTTTGCTGACTTTCAGGTTTTCAAATTGTATTGTAATCAATGCTTATACTGTATGCAATTTTATTTCATACCGTGGGTCAAGTGGAAGAGGACTCTTGTGCTTCAACTTTGCTCAAATCACGTATGTAATGTACTAAGAGGATTGAATATAAAGACCATATCTATCCATAAATAGTCTTCCAGAGCAAAGAAGACATCAAAGTACATTTGATGGTAAGATTATTAAGTTTTAGTTCAATATTGATTAGAAAATTATAAATTTAGTCTAAAATTACAGAAAACATATCTGCTCCACAATTTGAGACGAAACCATGGATACCAGATTGATGAACCAATATTGAACGAGAATCCTGTCATTTTTAAACACTTGCCAGGATCTCTTCTGTTGCTCGACCCACCTTCTTAAGAACCCTTCCAAAAACCATATTCTTACCAACATCAGGTATTAATAGAACATTTCCCATAAATTTGAATCAAGATAAACCATTCACTTCTTCAGAAACACGATCAACTGTTTTTCACCCCTTTTAGGAAATCCACGCGAATCTGAATACAAGGCTACGTGTAGACCTTCAACAAATAATTTATAGTAGAAACTATCCGGCCTTATTTACCTAAATCATGTTTCGACAAAAGCAGAAACTCTCAGCTCATTGTTGGTTCGTTATCCATGCGTTGCTCGTTATTTACATGTGGTCTGTTTACAGAAGGCATTTGCCGATGTCTTCCATAAACGGAAGAGGTTATGGTGTGACACTTTCTCCCCGTCAATAACACATGTGCAGTGCACGGATTCTGTCCTTCATTTATTAGCTAGGCCTACATACATATAGTCTGTTCAAGCAAAGAAGACCATCTGGCAAGATGGGAAAATTACTCCAGCTCGGTCAATATTAGATAAAAAATTATAAATTCTATAATCAAATTGTAGGAAACATTCTGATCTACAATTTGAGACCAAATTTTCAATTCTTGAACCAATACCAACCGAGCTGGAGTAATTTTCCCATCTTGCCAGAGGGTCTCCTTTGCTTGGACAGTCTATGAAACTATAATAATGGTTATACCTACGATACTACGCATGATTGTATAGTCATGATTGTATTAGCTAGGTCTACTTTGCGACTCCTACGCATATCTCTTACAACCCGGTTGCAAAAACAGGTAAATTGGGTACAATTCCATCAACCATTAACTATAGTCTGTTCGAGCAAAGAAGACATTCTGGCAAGATGGAAAAATGACTCCAACTTGATCAATATAAGTTCAAAAATTATAAATTTGGACTAAAATTGTAGAAAACATTCTGCTCTACGATTGGAGACCAAATTTATAATTTTTGAACTAATATTGACCGAGCTAGAGTTATTTTCCCATCTGGCCAGAATGTCATCTTAGCTCGACCAGACTCTGCCTCTTATTCCAATTCTACAATCATTCCACGCATGTACCTCTAGGTACTTCTACACTACAATCTTGGTAATTGTTTGTTGGTTTCAAATGCAGTAGTCAATGCCTAGAAATGGAAATCATGAGTGCTGAAAAGCTCTCCCCACAGAAAAGGCTCATCATCGATTTTGATCAGTGACGGGTTTCAAGTGTTTGTCGCCCAAGGCTATCAAGTGCATCCCACTTTCTCAGGGTGCATAATTTTCAAAATTCCTTTATTCATTGACAACATCCATACTCATCACACAATGCGGAACGAATAAAAGATTTTGAGCCAAAACTATTTCCCTACCGAATCACTATTGCCTAAATTCTTATAAGCTTGCGCAAACAAAATGTTAAAACTTCAAAATTCGGAATCTACTTTTCAATTTTCGAGTGTAAAAATTCGTGATAATGAATTTATTGTTTCATTTGTTCTAATTCAACGAATCAAGTGAAAATAACCTCTATTTTAATCATTCATCGAAATTTTAAGAAAAGACGTTTCGGAATCCATTGTCTGTTTTTATCCAAAAAGTATATTGTATTTACTGAAATTGATAAATGAATTCAGATTCGAGTCCATCATGATTCACTGAACTAAATATCTAGCAAATGTATAGAAACTATGATTACTATAGATAATTTCAAATCCTCTTCAGAGAAAGAAATTCAAAGAAAGTTGATAAATAGATAAAGTGCAATTTTCACTTGTGTCAATAAGAAACAGGGTACCATAATGCAATATGCATATGCAATATTTCAATTGGATAAATTACATACATTTCATAAATGCAATATAATAACAATATGCATCAACTATCCTCTTTAAATATCATATTAATTAGAGATATACGAAAGATAAAATAATTGGAAACTTAAAAATATAATAATTATTATTTCAAACTTTCTAGTATTCCAAGACTCGAAGACTCAAAACATAGAGAGGATTCATGAAAGTAGAATAAGAAATGTATGAGATCCCACTACAAAATAAGTTTGAGCTTCTTGAATGATTTTAATGACGATAATCACAGGATAATGAAATTATCTGCAAACGGTCAGTCAGTCAACAAGTCAATCAGGTAGAGGTAATTTTAATGACCTGTTTTAGAAGTCATAAAAAATAACCAGTCACTTTAACCCACCTAAAGGGCAAGTATACTAGAAAAAACCAGTCCAAGTATCATAAAACTATAATCATTCATAAACAGAAAAAGTTGAAGTATTCCACATTTGTACCGGAGAGCCAACTTTCAATCATTACAACTTACACTTTTTCTCAACAGGAATTATTAATGATTAATATTTTGATCAATAAATCGTTACTAATCGAGCTGAAACTACTTATATGACTGATGCGTGACTGAAGAGTAATTTGAGAATATTGAAAGATTAACGGAGCCATTATGAAAGGAAATCCGCTCCTCATAATGGACATTATGGCCTGAATTTTGAACAGGTTATTGATTTTGGAAGATGTTTAATGATGATCCTTATTTGGACTGGGAGGTAAACCTTCTCTCAAATAAATATTGTGAGTCAATCTGTAGTTTGCTAGATTTTACAACTAATCTTTGTTAAATATTGTAGCAATTTTTAAATCAAATTTCTCTTCATCGATCGAGTGGATACCATGATAACAAAATAATATTATTGAAAAAGTGGTTCAAGTGATTTAAAAGTGAAATTAATAATGTTGCAATAACATTATCTGCTGGTTGTAGTAACTAGAATGATTGAAAAATATCTTCAACGATAATAAATTCTGGCAAATACAAAATCTTATCCAATTCCTACATCATGAACTGAGATAAATAAGAATTTTATTTTGGCTTCCAAATAGTTGAGATAGCCAGTAGAGAAATCATAAGATTTGATAGATAACAGATAAAACAATATTAAAAATTTATTATTATATGGTTACTTTACCAATTTTGAGAACATAAACTGCAATATTTACCTGTAACAAACAAGATAAATAAATTAATGAAACAATTATAACTCTTAATTTTTGTAGGTTTATAATTCATATTTCATTGTACTGCAATGAAACAGAATATATTATAATGAAACAAATGTAAAAGGAAAAAGCAGAGAATAAAATCATTTTCAAAATTATTTTCCTGTATCTTATTGAAAAACATTTCTTACTTCAAATTTCGTTCCCGAATATTGCATTTTTATCAATAAAATGAATGAAATATATAAACCTGAACAATAATATTAACCATAGTCTATATGAGGAACCTTTGGCCCCCTCTTCACTTCACTACTTGATTATCGAATCTTTCAAATATAAAAACGGTGGTATCCTTAACCGGATTCAATATATTTTTAATTTCCTTGAAACGTACCATCACTTAATTTGATATACACATACTGTACATCGTGAACTTTTCCAAAAATTTTTTTCATATTTATTTATTTCTCCACATTGGTTTCTACCTATATGTTTCAGTGAACAATGATTTTCCTCTGGCCTCTTGTTGGGTTACATCGGAGTTCGACTGTCTTCCCATCCTCAACTTAAATACAGGAAAAGGAGATAGTATACAAAGAGCAGTAAGTTTGACATGAGGACAGCAGCATATGGCTGGCTGACTAGCATTCAGGTAAACAACTGCAGCTCGACAACTTTGATAAGCACAACAAAGGGAAAGGGTGGTTTCCCCAAGTAGAGTAATGATGAAGTGAGGGGGCGAAGGGTTTCAATAGCGGACATGTTCCGAGTCAATCACATGCTTCCGATTCTGCTCGAGTTCTAGATTACAACTTCGATCGAGAGGAAAATGGAGGGTTTGAGAGAAATATTGAAAATATCGAGTAGGAGAGTGCTAGTAGGTTAGTGAGAGAAAGAAAATTCAAGTTTTGTGAGGGAGAAATACAGGCTGTGATGAAAAAATTCAAGATTAAGAAGGAGAAGGAACTTAAAAAATGGATTCAATAGAAGATTTGAAAGAGAACAAGAAGGTTTGTGATAAGGAAATAGGATTGAAAAGAGAAAGGAGGTTAGATTTGCAGAAAAATGGTTAGATTTGTTGATGAATTGAGATATATGAGAAAGAAAAGCTCATTCTGAGAGGAAATATGTTCGACAGTTTTATGGAAATGAGGATTTTGTGAATTTAGGAGTGAGAAAAATTCTTGCATTAAAGATACGCTTTAGAAAGTAGAGGAAGTATTCAGAGGAAATAGAAGAAAATAATAGAAGTTTAAAAGAGAAATAAAAGGTTTATAAGGGGGAAAAAGACTAGCGAGAGTAAATATTCAGAACTAAAAAGCAACCAACATTCATATCGAAAATACAAACGGACAACATGCAGCAGATGTGAAGGAAACTGATGGAAAATTTAGAAAACAACGAGAAAACTGTACAACGTTTTCAATTGTTCGTTGTGGCTACCTTCACAAGTCCATCAACATGACGACTCTTGTTATACTAGAGACACGAGCAATAACAGGTATACCTACAGCAAGAAACCCCTTTGATAACAGAGTTGAGAGTCGAACCATAGATACAACTTTTGTATGTAAAGTTTTTCAATTGCATGGTATTGTCTCCCTCAGTAACAAACTCAGTCCCTTTCTCTCCTTCATTTCCATTTTCGTTCTCCTTTGACATTATCCTCTTCTCTTCTTTGACATTTCTCCCTCCTTTTTCCTCTACTCTTATTTCTGCTCACAATCATCACTATCATCATAATCATCATCATCGTCGTCAGCATTTATCACCATTACCATCAGCTATCCTTCTATGAATATTTCTCATCTCGATTTTCTTCTCCTTTCACATTCATCTTCCATCATCTTTCTTGTCCTTATACTCAAAAGACGCAATAATACAAAGTAAAACTTGAAGAAAATACACTTACATTGGAAACTTCATGTTTCTGCATACTCTTCTACTTAAACAGCTTCCCTTCTATCTCTTTCTACTTATCCTTGCCCTGGAAAATGTACTATTCTACTTTCTAAAACCGTGAAAAAGAAATACAATACATAAACAATCCATTGAAAAACTCCACTTTTCTAAAATTGTTACTCCTTTCACAACTTTTTCCTTCCCTCTCTTTCTTCTCATAACTTCTCTCTTCCCCCTCCCTCATCCCTCTTCTCTCCTCTTCCTTCTTATCCCTCCATAATTACGCCAACAGAAAACTCTGAGTGTAAAACCTCCCTCTCCAACGGAAATTAGGATTAGTGGTAGGAAAGTGCGGTAATTCAAAACCTCAATCCTCAAAGCAGCCGCCTAACTTAGCATAATCAACAAACGTCTTCCATTTAACCACCTTTTAAAAAACCAAGAAGGCGAAGGAGGAGGAGAAGAAGAAGAAGGAGGAGGAGGAGAAGAAGTAGTAGTAGTCTGCTTTGTTGACTGTAATCACTGCTTGCCGTAATAAGTGAGCTCCTCTTCTCAGGAGCAAATGAGGGTTTTTTAATCGACCGAATAATTTAGACACGCAAAAACGAGGGAAACGAGATGTTTACTTTTGAAAAGCTGGTAAAAGGTATTCTGAAGTGTTTTGTTCTTCAGCTCCTGCCTTGCAGTCAATTCAATTGAAGTGAAAAATTTGCCTAAAAATTTCAAATTTATATTTATGTTATAGTCTGTCCAAGCAAAGAAGACCCTCCAGCGAGATGGAAAATGACTCCAGCTTGGTCAATATTTGTTCAATAGTTACAAATGAGTTCTTCATTTGTTTCATACAATGTGAGATCAAATTGATAATTTTTAAACAAAAATTGACCAAGCTTGAGTCATTTTCCATCTTGCTAAAGGGTCTTCTTTGCTTGGACAGACTATAACAGTAGGCTATCATGGAAAATCGATGATTCGTTGTACAAAACATGGCTGTTATCGTTTTATAAATAGAATTTGATTATTCTATTTAATATTTAGGAACATTGATAAGTTTAATAGTTTATAGGAGCAATACATATCATTATTTTATTGTAAAAGTTTATGGTTGACGGTATATATTTTAATGCCCTTTAAACAGAAACTGCACTAAGGAATATTCATTACATTTCACAAGGATATACAAGATTAACTGAGGAAGAAAGGCTGAAATGTTGTGAGTAGAATAAAGTATACAATATTTGAAAAGGTATCTCAAATTCCAATTTATTGTAGAATAACTGAAATAGGAGCCGCATTCAAGAAGATTACAGAATAAATCTATATTAGTTTCCATCTCATTCGGAGAAATGAACAGTTATTTCTTTATAAAATTGCCTTTAATATTTCCAATTTTTATGAAATCTATCAACATTTTATTTTTTCGTATATGTTTTCTATTTCGAAAAATTTTGTAACTGGATCTAAGAACCGCTCAGCTACTGCTATCATCTAATAACTAGTCAACTACGAAGTACGAGTAATTGCATGATTGACCGAAAAGAATTGGAAAATCACCGAGTAACTGCTGCCACCTAACAGAAAAAAATAGAAATACATTCCAACTTAATTTTGAGATTTGAGGAAGTGGAGCTTGTAGTTGAAGTCAATCTCATCTCCAGTAAGTGCTACAATCTACAGGTCGAATTCAGAAATACGTTCCACTTCCACCTTCCTTGTTGACCAATCAGGACACAGAATGGGCGGAGCTTACAAGTGAAATGTTAAATGTTGAATTTAACCCAGTATGTGCTGCCATCTACAGGTCGAATTCAGAAATATGTTCAACTTCCACTTTTTTCGTTAACCAATCAGGAGAGAGTAGGCGGAGCTCACAAGTGAAATGTTCAAAGTTGAATTCAACCCAGTATCTACTGCCATCTACAGGTCGAACTCCGAAATACATACATACCACTTCCATCTTCCTCGTTGACCAATCAGAACAGAGAATGGTCGGAGCATACAAGTGAAATGTTAAAAGTTAAATTCAACCCAGTATCTGCTGACATCTGGTAACATTCCGGAATACGACCAATTTCAATCCTCTATAATCAGGACAGAAAAGGTGGAGGATAATGTAGACGTATTTTTAAAATGGATTGTTTTATTCACGTGCTAGTTATTGTTTCATAGTGCTAGTTTATTCCTAGGATCAGTGTTTTCCTCAAAAAATCTAAAAATATTGCACAGATTCAATGTTATTTATGTTAATGTCAAGTTATTATGTTAGTGTATGTTAATGTTATTAATGTTATTTTATGTTGGTGTCAAGAGTTTCAAATATGGAGGTTTCAATCCATCATAAACTTTGTAACTTTGGGGAATGGATCTAAACTTTTAATGGAAATAAAAATCACATAACTATTATCGATCTCACATCACGATTACGATTAGAAATAAAAATATTGAGAAACCACGATTCAACTTTTATTCCTTCACATCAAATCCATTAGGCTATCACGATTTCTCAAATTTGTTCGATCATCTACATTTATAAACTCTTGAAATCAATTGACAAACTTTTATAGTTTCAAATACTGTACTATGAAACCGATTGACAAACTGCGACTACTTTATGTTATCAATCAAAAACCCATAAAACAATACGATCCTTGATGGCACATAAATCTGAAAGACTTTAATCCTAAACAGCTCTACTGCTTATCCATAGTGATGACAATTCACGACCACACATAGAATAAAGCGTAGGTTATCCAGCATTGTATGCAAGGATTGAGGCAAGGACAAACTATAGAATTACAGAACCAAGGCATACCAGTTTAAGGTGTTATTACAACGTAAAAAACACCACATACCTGTGTCAGAATTCATAATACTATAGTCTGTTCAAGCAAAGAAGACATTTTTGCCAGATGGGAAATTGACTCCAGCTCAGTCAATATTGGATCGAAAATTATGAATTTGGTCTCAAATTGTAGGGAAAATTCTAATCTACAACTTTACACAAAATGCATAGTTTTTGAACAAATATTGATTGAGCTAGAGTCATTTTCCAATCTTGCCAGAATGTCTTCTTTGCTTGGACAGACTATATTACCCACGTCACCAACAATGAATAATGATTGGCTAGCTAATGATGTAATCTATATGCATATTCTTTCCACCTTTGGAGGATTCAAATATTTAGATTGATTTTTAATGTTGGATGATAATAATCAATGAGTTAGTGATCTAAAGAAAATAAATCATCCTTATAAATTTGATTTTACTATTTCATAATTTTTATTATACTTGGGGAAATATGAAGCGGAAATCAATTTTTGAGACATTACAATGTCAATCTAGAAATACATAAGAAATTTACCTGGAAACAATCTTTAAATGAAAAAGGTTGGATAAAAAAGTGAAGTAATAGTCTACTGTAAGACTTTACAGTAGAAAACGTTAGAAAACAATGGAAAAATATATAACATCATTGGACTTCCATAATTTCTTTAGAGATAGACAATCAACAATAATAGACTTTTTCTTTATCTAAATTTGTCTTAAATCTCGAATTTTCCAGTCTTGGATTAGTGTTTTGACCTGTGTTTTAGTGCTCTCGGACTTTCTAAATTGTGAAGGACTTCCCGAAATCTAAATTACAGTGAAAATATTCAATATTTTCATCATGTTTCCTATTGGCAAAACATGGTTATGTTGGCGAGGTGGAATTACCTTTTGGTCTCCCCACCAATTAAAGCCATACGCTAATAATAATAATAATAATAATAATAATAATAATCAGAGAAAAAGTTTATTTGAGAAAAGCTGAAAACTTTCTTCAATGAAAAAAATTAAATCTTCAAGGAGTTATCATTATGTGTTGGTACCTTGCACTTTGCTCTACCCTGTATTACTGGCGGCTCGTGCCCACGAAACAAGTAGGCCTACAGTAGAAGATAAGGGGACTTCACCTGTTTCGTGGGCACGAGCCGCCAGTGATACAGGGTAGAAATAAATAACACCTAAGAGATTAAATATGTTGCAATCACTAGGTGAACAGAGAATAGTTGACTATGTAATTCAGATTCCAATATTTTTTTTTACAGATTAAATCAAAATAAATACATATTGGGCTTGAAGATGAGTATTGAAGTGCACGAACTAACATTTTCTGCAAACCAATTTGATACATTGTGATTGAATTTGATGAGATAACAAGTAGAAATAGCAGTCTATTATGTATTGCAGGTTATGATAGAATTTCTAAGCACACTCCAGAAGTTAGTGAGTGCATGGGTGCATCCCGTAAGTTCGTTCCGGTGACTTGACTAGAAAGAGATACTTGGTGAATAGAAATTGCACTTTGTAACCAGTTAGTAGTTATAAAATCCATCAACGGATAAGGTTCGTCGTTTCATTTAATTGGTTATCCCGCTCCTCCAATCACGATCAACTTAAAAGTACTAATCATTTCCCTCATCACCCCTCCCCCTGAACTAATCACCCCAAAGGGGCCATGGGAACAAGCCGACAACTTCTGAGAAACAAAAAGCTACAAGATAACTCATCAAACTGCTATAATCTGAAATTTATGTAACTTCAGAATAGCCTTAACACACGTTTAAATAGAGAATACAATGTATTGAAAGTCGAAAATTACTTCAATTTATGTCTAATTAGCATGGAAACGTGTCCTAACTTCACTGCACAATTGCATCTCAAAATAAAGTCTGTCCAAGTGAAGAAGACATTCTGGCAAGATGGAAAAATTACTCCAGTTCAGTCAACATTAGTTCAAAAAAACTATGAATTCAGTCTCAAATTATAGATTAGAATGTTTCCTACAATTTGAGACCAAATTTCTCATTTTTTAACAAATATTGACCGAGCTGGAGTAATTTTCCCATCTAGCCAGAATGTCTTCTTCACTTGGACAGACTATATCATTAACAATGATTGAGTACGTTTAATGAGTATTATTCCAATCAAATTATTGTTCAATGTAATTTAAACGACCCAAGTAGTAATTTGAGCGGGATATTCAAGAACGCGAAACATCCAATAACAATCAGTGGGAGAAGAAGATATGTACCATGAAATTGATAAATATCATAGGAGAGAAAATTAATAGAAAACATTCGAATACCGAGAGAAGAGGTGAGACAGGGAAGGATGGGGAAAAGAAACATGGGATGAAAGATAAGATAATGAGTGTTAGAAAGAGAGAATATCAAATTTTGATAAACATTTCCTGATATTTTTGATGAATGGGAGGGAATTTTCTGAGTAACGGCAAAACATAAAACAATTCGAATTGATTTAGTGACAGACATGAATTCAGTAAACTTCGGAAAATGTTCTCAAGCAGTATTTGAATGATAACCCTATGCCCTCGCCCATGAAATAACCTAGAAATGATTTACCGCGCTTTCTCAAACAAATGAATTAAACTAATAACGTAACAAGATATACAATATAACTTTTATGTAGTAAATGATTTTTGGTAAAGTTAATCAACAATATCCGTTGGTTGAACTCATGAACTTCTTAATCTTTCAAACATTATTATTTTTTAATTCAAACAATGAATGAATCTATTTCCTTTGTGAACCAATGAAACCGTTGAAAGACTTTGAAAACAATTCACTGTGATAACAGATTGTTGAATTCAAACGTTTTAGCGGTAAAAATTTTCTTACCAACAATCTATATTCCCAAGAGAGATTCATTTTAGTGCACATCAACTTATTGGGCAATTGATTGAAAATAACTATACATTTGTCATTTCATACATTCTAGTGGTACAGTTTAAATACATACAAGAAGATTCTATCTGATAATAATTAATTTATACATGATCTGATTCTAAAGTAATCAGTTTATTAAATTATTTGAAAATTAAAATCATAAGCAATGAATAAAAATGAGAAATGGAATTTCGAGTCCAGAATATTCTAAAATATTTATTAAAGACATTCTTTTGATCCATATGTGAAGTTTCTCCCCAGCCTAGAATCACAAATAAATGCGCCGGAAGTAAATTCCGAAGACATAAAAAACTAGTTCACGTCATTTCTAAGTTCAGCTCATTACCATTCTCAATTCTTTTTTATTCTCACACCATGTAAGAATGTCTGTCTTCTCAAAAGCCGAAATTACTTCCTGCATTGTCCGTATACAGGTTAACTGAATTTAATACAAACTTATTTACTTTCTCTGCCCAATTTTCAAAGTTTTGTCCGGATCACTTTGTTGTCACCTGTCGTCTGAATAATAAATAAAATCAAATTTTTTTACAGAAATACCTTTCGTTTCGAGGATAAACTTTCAAACAAGGAAAATTCAAGCTGTCTGGTCGAGCAAAGAAGACATTCTGGCAAGATAGGAAAATGACCACTGCTTGGTCAATATTGGTTGAAAAATTATAAATTTGGTATCAAATTATAGAAAGCATTCTGTTCTACAATTCAAAACCAAATTTACAATTTCTGAACCAATATTTCTCAAGCTGGAGTTATTTTGCCATCTTGCCAGAATGTCTTCTTTGCTCGATCAGACTATGCTTGAAATAAAAGACCATTATAATACATTCACCTGTTCCTCAATAAGAAAAACCAACTTTTCAGGTATAATAGAGGTAATTCCTTTTGGAATATGTGGAGAAAATAATAGTGGAAGGATAACAATAAAATTAACGGCAAAATCATAATAGAATCAATTCTTGTATGGATCTTCCGCAAGAATCATATTATGTTGAGAATCTCATCAAATCTTGAGCAATTTACAACAACTTCAACATAAATTCCAATACCAAATCAACTCAAATGAAGCATATAATAGATTAAATTCATTGAATCAATCAAATCAACTTCACATAAGATTATATGTGGTAATATACCGCAAAACCAACTTTTCAAGTGTAATGAAGTGTACTTCCCGTTGAATTAAGTGAAGAAAATAATAATCCAAGGCTAATAGAATGACCTATTCTAATAACAAGTGGCTTACCGAACAGGTACGTAACGGGTCATGATTTGCTCCATCACATTAAACAAAAGCAATAATCATTATTTTTCAATAAGCATCAGAATTTATTCAATAACATTAGAATTTCTACCAGTTGAACTCCCATCAGAGTGAGGTTGAATGGTTAACGGTAAAAATATGTATTTCTCACGTCCCTATTAGCAAGGGTATAGTCTGTTCAAGCAAAGAAGACATTCTGGCAAGATGGGAAAATAACTCCAGCTCGGTCAGTATTGATTAAAAATTATACATTTGGTCTCAAATTGAAGATCAGAAAGTTTCCTACAATTCAAGACCAAATTTATAATTTTTCTACAAATATTGACCGAGCTGGAGTCATTTTCCCATCACGCCAGAATGTCTTCTTTGCTTGCACAGACTATACCTATCAATCGATACAAGTCGTCATGTTGGATTGACGTGATACAAATCGGAGCATAACAACATAACAGCACCCTCATGTTGAGGTCTATGCTCAACATCTGCTCAACATGATGAACGATTCTAGCTTGATAAATAACCAGACGATCATTTGAGGCAACCCAGAATCATGTCAAACACAATTGATATTCATGGTTATAACACTATCCATTGTAACTACACTTATAGATATTAGTCCTAGAAGTACTGTAGATGTAAGTAACGTATCTGAAAACATTTTATTCCTCATCTTATACGAGGCACACCGATACAGAAGTTACAGTAAACAGTATTGACTATTATACAGTAAAAGATCGTGATCTAGTAATCTTGGATTCCTATACGGTATAGGAATAAGGATATAGGCTATACCAGACTTTACAAGCAGATTGAAAAATAAAATGAAAATCAAATACCCTTTTAAAAACTTTAAAATTATTAAAACACAAACATGTTTCGGGACATTCAGCCCATTATAAATTACCATGATCCACATTGATAATGGGTTGAATGTCCCGAAACATGTTTGTGTTTTAATAATTTCAAAGTTTTTAAAAGGGTATTTGATTTTCATTTTATTTTTCAATTATTTTAAATAGCCCTAAGTTTTAAAGTTCAATTTTCACAAGCGGATACAGTAGCACCCACCTTCAACGAGCAGCCAGACTTCTCAATAAGTATGTTAAGTTAATCCCATTTCTTAGCATATGAAATGAAGCAAATTAATGCAGTAGGAGTTCATGCAATGTAGGTAGGCTACATGAGGAAATAACATTCATCTTCTTACACCCTATTATCAGAACGAATAAAGTGATAAAAAATAAAATATGAAATGATAATAAATATGAAAAATATTGATCTCCCAAATCATTTCAATCTATTTCTATTTGATTATGATAAATCACTGTATTGATTATGTCTATGTGAATGAATAAAATATAAAGGAAAATTCGAGAATAGAGGCAACAGTTCAAGAAATAAGCATCAAATAAATAATAATAATTTGGGTAAGTGAAAACAAAGGTTGTCGGATCCACAAAGTTTATTTATAATACCATACTCAAGTTTCAATGCTCATCAGTGGAAAACTGATGATGATGCCCTGAGCATTGAAACTCAAGTATGATATTTTGAATAAATTTTGTGGATCTGACAACCATTGTTCTCACTTACCTAAATTATGGATAAGTTCCACAACATCTCTGATAAAAGTGTAAATAATAGAATAAATTGAATACCTCATCCATGAGCACGGTGTCCAAGAAATCGTCGAATTTGAACATTACACAAAACAACAACTTCTTACTTCACTCATTAACACTGGTCACTCACTGCCAACTATTTTTAAAAGATAAATATAACCGCGAAAAATAAGACTGCTTATCTGTACCACGAAAAAAGAAATGAATACGGAATAAAAAGATTGAGCTTTTTCCCGCGAGACAAATTACTTCACAAAAATTTGGTGTTATCTATAATCTTATTGCTTGAGGAGGATTTCACTGTATACAAGAATCAAGAACCAAACGTCTGGAAGTCTCAAGTGCGAATGAAGAAAATAATCATTGACAAGCTGCAAGGGGATGTGAATAAATGCTAGGAATTAACCACGTGTTCAGAAAAACTGTACCACATGTCACTAGACGTAAACAATCGGACGTCCGAAGAAAACAAGAGGGATGATAATGATGATTATACACTATCTGATGTAACCTCCTACGTTGTACCTGTATTATCTATCCTATACGTGTTACTTCGAGTTGGAAGTTAAATAAATTAGAACGTAGTCTACAAGATGAGTAGCTTAGCTTTACTTCCACATTATATTATTAATCGATGACAACTTGTCATTGACAAGTGTTTACTATTGTGAAACGGAAAACTTCAGCTCAGCTCAGATGCAACAAACATGGATTATTGAAACTACAATTTATCATTTTTCGAAGTCCGGTTATATGTTTTGAATGTTTCTAGATTAAACAGTACTTGTAAAGATTGAACTATTGGCAAAGCGCAAAGATATGATGTGATGCGCACACTTGTATCTTTGCGTAGTGCGCACATCATATGTTTGCCAAGCTTTCATTCAATCATTAAAAATTTATAAAGAAAACAAGAAACCGGACATTCAAAAATCATGATTTCTGAAACGGAAAGGCTGTTAATCGAGATTGGAATACAGCTTTCAAGAGACGTTATTTGTACTTTGTTACTTGTATTGTTACTTTTTGTACTACACTTAATTCATGTGATAGTTAAGAGTTATTGTATGTTTCCCTAGTAACTCGGTTCATGTCTACGTCATATTCAAATTCTAGTATGTATGTTTCATTATGTAGTATGAATTTATTTTATATATTTCATCCACCGAGTATAATACAGTATTGGTATAATGTATTATAATAATAATGTATAGATAAAGCAATAAAATCTATTCTATTCCACAAGCAACCACCCTCACTGAGTGACCAATACTCTACAAAGTTAATAATTAATAATTGAAAAATAGAACAAGAACTAACCATTTCATTGTTGTCGTTGGCTGCAGTGTTGGTGACTTGCAGCCTGTGGCGCGACTGCAGCTGCCAGTGGCGCTGCTTCCAGTTGGCACTGCTGTGTCCCGCCCAATTGGCGGGCTCCAGGCCACACTGCTTGCCCAGTGCGAACGGTGGCGCCACTCCTTCACCAATCCAAAAAAGAGGTGGCGCTTCTGCTCCACCAATCAACAAGTGGCACTTCTTTGCTATTCCAATTGGAGAGTGCAATACTCAATCAGAAGAGAGTCACCAATTAGCAACGATTCACTAACACTCCAACGGTGGCGCCACTTTACCAATCTTTGGCACTGATACTCCAATAAGTGTTGAAAATATTCACTATCACTCAAAAAGTAGCGCCACTTCGTGAATCCACAAAAGAGGTCCACAATCAACAATCAAATATCCACTAACACTCTTCTCCAATTGTTTTATAGTACATATCCCATTAAAAAAATCAAGTAGAGGGTCATTTTTGCCAACTATTTCTTTTTTCAAACTGTTAGAAAGTTTCTCAATGTTATGATAAGTAGATGTCAAAATTTTATTATTTTTACCAAAATTGAATAATTGTAGTTAATGGAGATTTGAACAAAATGTGGAGAGTTTTTAGATAGAGATGGGAAATAAAGTCTTTATTGCACTAGTTTATGATTTATCAATTATGAATAAAATTCTCATTCAACACAATCTACTGATATTTCAATAACCAGTAATGGTCTATCCCTATTCAATGACCTGGAAAAATTTCAACTTTGAGTTGAGTTGAGAGGATTCTCAAAATTCAAGATTTTATCATCATGAAAATTGTGTACCTTTGTTCGACCAATTTAGATTACCACGAAGTTTTAGGTGCATATTTAATACATTACCACAGTTTTATCAAACCCACTAGAATTCAGTACTATTAATTTTTATCACTGCTCAAACTAAAGGAATAGTGATAGGTATCTGAACTTGAGAGATAAATTTGAAAGTAACAACTATAAAATTCTTTGTCTTCGGCAAAGGACCGGAAAAATCACAAAATAATGATTTTTCCATCATTTGACAACATTTCAAAAATTTATTATCAATATAAGTTCATTACTGGAAAAAATAAAGATCATTAATTTCTTAATTCTCAGCAGCTTTAATATTTTTTGGATTACCTTTCCTGTTTGAAACATCTGCTATCAATAATATTAAATCAGATCCTTATATGTATAGTCAGTCTAAGCGAAGAAGACCCTCTGGCAAGATGAGTAAATGATTCCAGCTCGGTCAATATTGGTTCAAAAATTATTGATTTGGTCTCAATCGAAGGAAACATTCTGGTCTATAATTTGAGACCAAATCAATATTTTTTGAACCAATATTGACCGAGCTGGAGTCATTCTCACATCATGCCAGAGGGTCTTCTTTGCTTGGACAGACTATACCAAGACTGTTATTATATCTATATGACAGCATTATTGCTGTTGTTTTCAGTTGAGAAGACCATAGACACAACTGCAGGTAAGTTACGTTCGAGGAAGAACTTTCACCGAAATTAAATTTAGATTACATTACATGTTTTGTCGGTCCATAACACGCTATCACTGAATACAAGAAGACAGACATGTGCCAGTAAACACACAATACTTTGATGCACTACTTCTTAAAAAACATCAGAATTAAGGTCAACTTAGTTCAGGAAAAGTCGGTAATATGGTATTTTTCTAATTAGTAGACCTGAATTATATTTCAACTCATATTTTCTGTAGCTAGTGCTATGGCCACGTTTACGATGGATGGATTATACAGAGTGTTTCAGGAGAAATGTGCAATACTTCTCAGGCTGATTCCTTACACCAAGTAGACAAAAAAGTTCCATGGGACCATCCCCCAAAAACGCTTTGTTACCGAGATAACAATGGCGGAAAATCGAGGTTTTTCAAAATATATTAATTTTTCCAATTTTTTAGAGGCTCTGGTGAGGTTCTAAAATAATCAATTCCCATGTAAAATTAGCTGAGGAGTTCAATGAAACCAGTTCCAAGTTTGTAACTTTAACGGTTATTGAGATAATTGGAAAAATATGATAGAAAACGCCTTTTATCAACAATAAGTGTTATAACTAAATAAGGAATCATAAAATTGTATTTTTTATCAATGGAAGTTGAAGAGTGTCGGATTCTGAAGAAAAAGTTAAATGACGGCGATTGTGTAAATCTCACCCAAATCTCAGAAATGGCGATAAAAAATCGCAAAATTGACAAAACAAATGATGAATTTGTGTTTAGTAGCGATTTTGCAATTTTTGATCGCTATTTCTGAGATTTGAGTAAGATTTACACAATCGCCGCAATTCAACTTTTTCTTTAGAATCCGACTCTCTTCAACTTCCATCAATATAAAATACAAATTTATGATTCCTTATTTAGTTATAACCCTTATTGAGGGTTAAAAGCGAATTTTTAAATTATTTAATGACTGATTTATGCCATACAACTATAATGATAGTTGTATTACAATGTATATTAGTAATGAATGTAACTCATCAAAACAAAAACAAAACCAAACTACCGCTAGCAGACGTTTTTTGGTGTGGCCTGAACTACCACCACGGTAGCGAACTCGCTACCTCTAGCAGACGTTGGTGTGGCCCCTGCTTAAATTCTTACTCTTCTAATTTCGCCTCTTTCTTCGTCCTCTTCCGCTCTCATTATGACCAGTTCACTTTGTTCCAGCCTATATTAGGAAAGTTGCTGTATATTAGTACGGTGCAATAAGACTCGAACCCTAACATCCAAAGAGAAAGGACGATTCCTACGCCAACTTGTTCTATACAACCCCTTTATTGTTTGGTAAGAAGTTACACCCTTATGAGCGTCGGGTTTTTGGGGGGGGGGTGGTGAAAGGTGCAAAATTTCAGTTTTTCGTGAATTGTAGCAGAAACAAGCGTCGGACGAAAAAATTCCATACATGTTTTTTCCAGACAACAAAATTTGGAAGAGATTGAGAACAATCACAACTCTGTATCTTCGACGGTTTCCAAGTTACAATTTTTTGAAAACTCCATATTTTTTTCACAGGAATTATTTCGTTACTTTAAAAGTGTGTAACTTTAAATTGGAAACACTTGCATCCGTATTTCAAAATCCCTCTCGGCGAAATTCATTTCTCTTTAATTTGAGACCAAATTCACACTTCTATGTTCAGTGGTTCATGCGCTACAGCGATTTTAAAAAACCCTTATATCCCCAAAATCCTCAAAAATTACTTTTTATCATACAAAAAATAAAAAATATTCGGATTGGCTTATAATTCTATACTCATTATGGAGCACAAAATCCAAGGACATCACTCTACCCTCATTAGTTACAAAGTTACAGATGAATAAAGTATTAAAAATAAGTAAAAATTGAAATAGGATATTTTACAGCAATGCTTTCATCAAAGTTTTATCCGAAAAATATAGTCAATCATATATAGTATCAAAGAGTACATTTTTCTCCACAATTTGAGACCAAATTCACATTTTTTGAACATTTACAGAATTAGCTAGATCCATTTTTCAAACCAACTGTCGAGCTCAGAGCTCACTCTGAGAGGCGCTCCACACACTAAAGAGCTAAAGAAGACGACGATTGGCTTCAAAAATATACGTAGCTCATTAAATAATTATTCAAAAAATATGAATTTGGTCTCAAATTGTAGAAAAAAATGTGATTTTTAATATCATATAAGATTCATCATGACTCTACAATGAATTCCTCATGATAACATTGTTGGGAAATCAGTGTTTTCAATTGTTAAAAAATCACGCATAATTCATTCTATTGTAACTTGGTAACTATTGGCGGTAGAGTTATGTCCTTGGTCTAGAAATGTAGAGTGATTTATCCTTTAAAAGATGGTATATGAAAATTTCTTGTTCAATGCACATTGTTAGAGAAATTTCAATAGAATTGAAAATGAGCGAATTTATCATAAAAAGTGTGATAAAAACCGGTTGTGTACCTTCTTATGTCGAAAGTCTCGTAATTCCTATAGTAACCATCTGAAAGAGGAAGATTTTCTGTACATTTCTTGATAGTTTCAGATTTTTCCGTTCACAACTTCCCGATTTGGAGCATTGATATGTGAAAAAATGAAATTTTCAATGTGCAGGTATATATTCAAAGGTATATTATTATTCAAAGGAATCATTTAAATCTGGATTTAAGAGTTTTTCACCGAATTTGGATTATAATATAAGAATTTATACCGCCGTAATGTGCAGAAAATGATGTGCTATTGAACGATAGAATCCGACTCACTAATCAAAAGTTATGACGGAAAATATATGATTTAAAATGAAGGGATGCTTTTGACCAACCCGCACGAATCCTATGATAGTCATCGTCGTGTCTACAATTTTTATGACAGTCTAGGGTATCAAGGAACAAAATCTAGAAGTATGATCCAATCCGAATATTTTTAGTACTTTTTGTATGATAAAATGTAATTTTAAGGGATTTTGTGGATGGTCGTCTCAAGTCACATATATTCACATACACAAGGGGTCTCTTGTCTGATGGCATTGAAATAATTTTCTCACCAATTATCCACCAAGCTTCCAAGTTCATTGCCCTCGAACAGTTCATACCTGCATCGTCCTTCCAACCCTTACCATTCAAATTCGCTCCTTCTTTGTCTCACACTTTACGCTCTCACTCTCCTCCCCCACCATACCGGTAACTTTCTCCAATAACACATTTCTTCCACAAGTCATTCTAGATTCAACCCTGCTAGCCTCAACACCTTCCTACGCTAAAACTCTTAGTTGCTGGCCTGCCCAATCGTTATTTATTATCACTCACTTTCAGTAGCTTAGTTTTAAATTGTAGTCAGATAATTGATTATATCATTTAATTTACATATCGCCAAAAAACGTTCTATTCAATTGTGTGTAGTCACCCATGCTTCTTCAGTTGTTTGCCATACTTGGCTAGTCGCATTGCGATTATCCAGCAGGAGCGCGTGCGTTCAGTGTTACAGTCCAGACAGACCAGGCCGGGATTAGACTAGCCATCTATTTCTTTGTCCGGCGATCGCAGAGTGATGCCGAACTCTGACGTAGCCTTATGTTTATTTTTCGCATTCAAAGTCGTGTATCCATGTTGAATTGAGCTACCATTCCAATCTCATACACTTTATTCCAATCCACAGCAACCTTCTCATCCTATGAAGACGTTTCCTCGTTTGAGGCATTTGTTCTATTCATTTTTTTCCAATGCTTTATCAATGTCTTCACTGTTGATGTCTCTGAAATCAGATAGAGTGATCCTTGCCTTTTTATGAGGTTCATCCTGTACTGTATGAGGTACAGTACATACCTCATACAAAGGGAAGGATCAATCACTCTGATTTAAGAGGCATCAGCTGTGAAGACATTGATCGAGCATTGGGAAAACATGGATCAAACAACAAGGAAACGTCTCCATCGGATGAGAAGGTTGCAGTGGATTGGATTTGGAATGAAGTGAAAAATAATGTAATGTTAGCTTGATTCAATTTACATGCGACTTTGAATACAAAAAATCAGCATGAGACTCCGTTCGAGTTCGGCATCGCACTGCTCTCGCCGGACAAAGAGATGGATTCCGAGTCTGCTCCCGGCCTGGTCTGTTTGGCCTGTCACACTAAACGCACGTGCTCCTGCTGGATAATCGCAATGCGACTACCCAACTATAGCAAACAACTGAAGAAGCATGGGTGACTACACACAACTAAACAAAACGTTTTTGGCTGTATGTAAATTGAATGATATAATCAATTATCCGACTACAATTTAAAACTAAACCACTGAAAGTGAGTGGTGATGAATAAAGATTTGGCATGCCAGCATCTAGGAGTTTTAGCGTAGGAAGGTGTTGGGGATAGCTGGGATGAATCTAGACTAAAAAAATATTTATATATGGCTGTCTCGGTGGAGACCTACCCGTGGGTAGGACCACCACAGAGAAGCTAAATCTAAGCAGAGGTTGGATTTCTTTCTTCTCTGCGAAGCTTCTCTGTGGTGCCACTCGCCTTGGTTACATCTAGCTAGTAGCTACTAGCTAGAGTGACTGACTTGAGGAAGAAATGTGTTGGAATGAGCTGACCAAACTCCCACCCCCACCCTTGAAATTTCAATATTTTGTCCTGCGTGGTGGGAGGCGAAGGTTCATGTAACCTCACGGCCAATACTGGAGAATCGCAAAAGTTACCAAAATTGTGGGGGGGGGGGTGAGTGAGAGAGTAGAGTGAGACAAAGAAAGAAGGAATTTAAATGGCAAGGGATGAAAGTACGATGCAGGTTTGTTCTAGGGCAATGAACTTGTAAAGAGCTTGGACTATGCGACAAGAATGAATAGAAATAGGGGAGTTATGATGGTTACTGGCCTGCAACGAAACTATAGAAATACAAAATTCAATACACTAATAAGTGTCTTGAGCGTAGGCTCTATTTGTGTCACTATACATTAAACCCTGTACATTCTGCACATACATTTGTAGTCTGATCGAACAGAGAAGATATTCAATCAAGTTAGGATAATGACTCCAGCTCGGTCAATATTGATTCAAAAATTAAAAATGTTGTCTCAAATTGTATGTTAGAATGTTCTCTACAATTTGAGACCAAATTTGCATTATAAGCCAAAGTTGACGGATCTGGAGTCATTTTCCTATCTTGCCAGAGTGTCTTCTGTGCTCGACCAGACGATACAGAGTCAAAATATCAATTAATTAATTAATCAATCAGTTGCAAAATAATTGAACTGCATGGCATTCACGCTAAACCTGTATGGTCACTTTGATTTGAACAACAATTGGCAAAATTTAGCCGATCCACAGTTACTAGATGGTGACATTGCTCATAAATTATCTATTACTATAATTATAATATGAAATTTTAAAACTTTAAACATGTTTGGTATTTATTATATATTCAGAGTGAACATTCAAACAATGTTTTAGTGAAATGTAGAACCTAAATAAATTGTAGCAAGTAGGGAGAACTTTGATCAAGATTTGGATTGTTTACATAAGAAGAAAGAGAAATAGGTTTGGGAGATTTGAGGATTTCATGAAATTAGCCCAATTTCAAATAGAGAAGTTGGACTAACAATTCAAATAATATACTATCACGAGTAGGCTACAATAGGAAAATCAAGAATATTTCTTCAAGTTTGAAAATATTCAATAATTATCAAGTATACATTGTAATAGTATGTTACAATATCAAGTAACATGTAATCAAGTAACAGTATGTTACAGATATAAGACTTCCTACGGGTAACAGTGAATGATAATGTGAAAATTTCAATCTGAACCACAAAAAATAAAATAAAGTAATCTGAATTTGAATGATATCATGATATAAATCAAAATCAGACAGTGAACCAGTACCGGATTTAAGGGTAGGCCAACTAGGCTGGCGCCTAGGGGCCCGCACCACAAAAATATTGAAAAGAAAAAATATTTTTAGAAAAATATTAATAGAATATATTTTTTAAAACTTGGTAACTTGCATTCGAGAAAACTAATATCAATAAATTAAATAGCCAAACAGTGTTATATAATCTGTATTTGTTGAATGTAATGTATCTGTTTAATCGGTTAAATAATAATACAAGTTGAACCTATTCAAATCCCTCTTAAACAAAATCACTGTCTTTGGTGATAGAAATGCGATTTGCAGTTCACAGTTCACCTGCCTGGTTAAAGAATTAAATTCAGATGAATTTTATTTGTTTGAGCTTACATGCGGATTTAAGCTTACAATTATTTACAATCACTTATTATACAGTAAACCGTACTTAATGAATGAGAAATTAATACAGTAAGTTTACAAATAATGAAACTAATAATAAGGCTTGAAACTTTTTAAAAAATATAGTTTCAGAGTATTTTTCTGGAAAAATTTTCCCCCTAGCCCCTAGCGGGAGAAAAATTTCTTTAGTTCACCATCATTGATAGCTATTCTTGCTTATGACCGTGGCAGGGAGTATGAAATTGTAGATATATTGCTAAGCTGTTCTGATAGTGAATAATAAGTTATTGTAATAAGATATATGCTGTGGCAGTTCGCACTACCACACTACCGTACCAAAATTGGCAGTTTTGCAATTATTTATTCAATGAAAGTTGAATTCAACTTTCAATAAATAAAATGAAAACTTAATAAAAACTTCAGCTTGAAAATCGAAACAAGTTCTATCGGGATCAATTATTTTGCAAGTAAGCAAGTGAAGATTTGTTATAGAGATGCATTCTAAATAAATGATCAGCTGATTGTGTCATTCACTGTCTGATTTTTATTAACAGAGGAAACCTCTTTCACAGTGTTGTTTCTTGATGGATGGAAAACTTTTTGTTTCTTTTTTTTGATAAATCTGTCATCAAAATGTCAGGCGGTTTGTAGTAGCTGATGTAAAGTATCTATTGTTTCTTTCAAAATCATCCAAATAGCTAAATTACAACTCTAACTGACAACATCAGCTGTTGAAGCGCATAAGGAGCAGATAAAATCACCTAACTTTTTTACGTCAACTCTACATGTTTATTAAGGTATCAATTGAAGAAATATTCACGTTTAAATTGATTCCATGATAATGAAAAAATAATAATTTCAATTATTTATGGAAGAAAACAAGAGGGATGATAATGATGATTATACACTATCTGATGTAACCTCCTACTTTAAAAGTGCATTGTACTTGTATTATCTGTCCTATACGTGTTACTCCAAGTTGGAAGTTATATAAATTAGAACGTAGTCTACAAGATGAGTAGCTTCACTTCCACATTATATTATTAATCGATAAAAACTTGACTGAAAGTGTTTACTATTGTGAAACGGAAAACTTCAGCTCAGCTCAGATGCTATAAGCATGGATCATTGAAACTAAATGATAAAAATTTATAAAGAAAACAATAAACCGGACATTCAAAAATCATGATTTCTGCAAACGGAAAGGCTGATAATTGAGATTGGAAAACAGCTTTCAAGAGACTTTATTTGTACTTTGTTACTTGTATTGTTACTTTTTGTACTGCACTTAAATCATGTGATAGTTAAAGAGTTATTGTATGTTTCCCTAGTAGCTCGGTTCATGACTACGTCATATTCAAATTCTAGTATGTATGTTTCATTATGTAGTATGAATTTATTTTATATATATTATTTCATCCACCGAGTATAATACAGTATTGGTATAATGTATTATAATAATAATGTATAGATAAAGCAATAAAATCTATTCTATTCCACAAGCAACCACCCTCACTGAGTGACCAATACTCTACAAAGTTAATAATTAATAATTGAAAAAATAGAACAAGAACTAACCATTTCATTGTTGTCGTTGGCTGCAGTGTTCGTGACTTGCAGCCGGTGGCGCGACTGCAGCTGCCAGTGGCGCTGCTTCCAGTTGGCACTGCTGTGTCCCGCCCAATTGGCGGGCTCCAGGCCACACTGCTTGCCCAGTGCGAACGGTGGCGCCACTCCTTCACCAATCCAAAAAAGAGGTGGCGCTTCTGCTCCACCAATCAACAAGTGGCACTTCTTTGCTATTCCAATTGGAGAGTGCAATACTCAATCAGAAGAGAGTCACCAATTAGCAACGATTCACTAACACTCCAACGGTGGCGCCACTTTACCAATCTTTGGCACTGATACTCCAATAAGTGTTGAAAATATTCACTATCACTCAAAAAGTAGCGCCACTTCGTGAATCCACAAAAGAGGTCCACAATCAACAATCAAATATCCACTAACACTCTTCTCCAATTGTTTTATAGTACATATCCCATTAAAAAAATCAAGTAGAGGGTCATTTTTGCCAACTATTTCTTTTTTCAAACTGTTAGAATGTTTTTCAATGTTATGATTAGTATATGTTAAAATTTTATTATTTTTACCAAAGTAGAATAATTGTAGTTGATGGAGATTTGAACAAAATGTGTAGAGTTGTTAGATACAGATGGGAAATAGAGTCTTGATTGCACTAGTTTATGATTTATCAATTATGAAAAAAAAATTCTCATTCAACACAATCTACTGATATTTCAATAACCAGTAATGGTCTATCCCTATTCAATGACCTGGAAAAATTTCAACTTTGAGTTGAGTTGAGAGGATTCTCAAAATTCAAGATTTTATCATCATGAAAATTGTGTACCTTTGTTCGACCAATTTAGATGACCACGAAGTTTTAGGTGCATATTTAATACATTGCCACAGTTTTATCAAACCCACCAGAATTCAGTACTATTAATTTTTATCACTGCTCAAACTAAAGGAATAGTGATAGGTATCTGAACTTGAGAGATAAATTTGAAAGTAACAACTATAAAATTCTTTGTCTTCGGCAAAGGACCGGAAAGATCACAAAATAATGTTTTTTCCATCATTTGACAACATTTGAAAAATTTATTACCAATACAAATTCATTACTGGACAAAATATAAATCATTAGTTTCTTGATTCTCATCAGCTTTATTATTTTTTAGATTACCTTTCCTGTTTGAAACATCTGCTATCAATAATATTAAATCAGATCCTTATATGTATAGTCTGTCTAAGCAAAGAAGACCCTCTGGCAAGATGAGAAAATGACTCCAGCTCGGTCAATATTGGTTCAAAAATTATTGATTTGATCTCAATCGAAGAAAACATTCTGGTCTATAATTTGAGACCAAATCAAAATTTTTTTTGAACCACTATTGACCGAGCTGGAGTCCTTCTCACATCTTGCCAGAGGGTCTTCTTTGCTTGGACAGACTATACCAAGACTGTTATTATATCTATATGACAGCATTATTGCTGTTGTTTTCAGTTGAGAAGACCATAGACACAACTGCAGGTAAGTTACGTTCGAGGAAGAACTTTCACCGAAATTAAATTTAGATTACATTACATGTTTTGTCGGTCCATAACACGCTATCACTGAATACAAGAAGACAGACATGTGTCAGTAAACACACAATACTTTGATGCACTACTTCTTAAAAAACATCAGAATCAAGGTCAACTTAGTTCAGGAAAAGTCGGTAATATGGTATTTTTCTAATTAGTAGACCTGAATTATATTTCAACTCATATTTTCTGTAGCTAGTGCTATGGCCACGTTTACGATGGAAGTTGGATTATATTCTGAAGAAAAAATGACATTTGTTCAATTGTACAATATCTTAAAAAATAAAATACAAATGATGAATTCCAGTAGATTCCTTGCAATTTTTGATCGCTATTTCTGCCGGTTGGTAAAGCCTGCAATGGAGGAATGGTTTTCAAATCTATAGAACATACACACCATCCACAGTAATACATCGTATGAATGGTATGTGTTTAGCCGTCCATCTTTAAATTCAATATGGACAACATAACCTCTAAAAAATTAGAAAAATTAATATATTTTCAAAAATCTCAATTTTCAGCCATTGTTATCTCGTTAAAACCCCCGTTTTTGGGGGTTGGTCCCATGGAACTTTTTTGTCTACTTGGTGTAAGGAATCAGCCTGAGAAGTATTGCACATTCCTCCTGAAACACCCTGTATATAATGAAAAGTACATTTGTTCAATTGTACAATATCTTCGAAAATAAAATACTGAGCTTCCATAGTTCCTTTAAAGATCCATTTATTTTCATTTTTCAATTCCATCCATATACATTTGTTTTACCACACTTACTATGCGTCTTCTTCGAAAATAAAATACAAAGCCATCTTATTCCTTTCCTATTCTATTCATCTTCCACGAGGATAATCCCAGTATTACTCCGTCTTGGAATAGCCATAATCCGGCCAAACCTGCTATAGTCTGTCAAAGCAAAGAATACATTCTCGCAAGAAGGAAAATGACTCCAGCTCGATCAATATTGGTTCAACAATTGTGAATTTGGTCTTAAATTGTACATCAGAATGATTCCTATAATTTGAGACCAAATAATTAATTTTTGAACAGATATTGACCGAGATGGTGTCATTTTCCCATCTTGCCAGAAAGCCTACTTTGATTGGACAAACTGTACAACGATAAATCGCTGTCAAACTTGTTTGAAACGATCGAGCATCTCAATTCCGTCTTATAAATAACTGACACAGGTCTTGGCCTGGCAAAAACATTAGGGGATGATTCAATATTAGGGGAAAACAGCCACCCTCCGACTCAGGGGAACCGTCCCTCTGGGGTTTCACCTTCAAGGGGTTGGGGGAGGAATTCATCAAACTGGATTATTTCACGGTACAAGAAAGGTGTGGGTACTGGGGGGAACCGAAAACGGTTTATAGACAGTATACATTATTAAGGGATGTTTGTGTCAATTTTCAGAAATATCAACGACTGAGTAGTTATCGGTGTCGTAGAATCGTTCCATTATGGTCATTGTGGAATAAATGGTCCTGTATAAGAATAAACGGTAGAATTGACATTCAGTGCGTTTTATACCAATAAATGAATGAATGAATAAATAAATATGAGGAACGGTGGTATAGAAATAATTTTCCATTAATACTGTATACCATTTATACAATAAATGTAAGAATGAAAGCAATGTCAAATTATAATTTTTGAGTTTTTACAATATAAAACTGTAAAAAACCATAGCATTTAGAAAAATTTAGAAACCATCCATTCAATAATAAATTAATGTAGAAATATTGGCTACAGTGTGTATATGCAGTATTCTAGTGGGTGGTTTGGACCTATCTACTATGCTAATAAAGGTGGAGTCTCCAGAGTAATGACTGATTAAATATTTTATGACCAATTTGCTGGCAAGCTGTTATTGTATATTAATGACGACAAATCACTTGCTTCTGCATCAATATTCTCAAAGTACTTTCAGTTACTCTGCACAAGTCACTTAAGTACTTGTCAAAAGAAACTGCCACAGAAAGTGGTTTGGTGATCAGGATACAGCGGATACTGCTTTTTATACCTTGATGTTTTATATAAATAAAAAAACGGAATATTATAATACACACTAAGAATAACCATACGTTGAAGAAAATACAAAAGATTATTTTACAGACATCAGTAAAAATACTGTAATGCTCTCCACACTTTCAAGTTCAAGTCAATGCTCCTATTTAGTAACCCTTCGCTACTTCAAGGTGTGGAATACTTTATTATTATGAATAAGTTGATTTTTACTTTTATTTTGACAGTCAAAGTATCTATGAAATGGAGATTAACTTTCTCCTCGTAAGCACCTGAACTATACCAAAAGAGGTACTAAACCTCGTTGGATACATCTTCAGAACATTTGCTGAACATGAATAATAATCCTTACAAAAATTATGATAATACTATAACTAGATTACTTCTCAATAGTTGCTCTCTCGTTCACCCATGTATTGTATTATTGTTTGTCTCTATTTTCTAGATTCTAGAGATTTCACTTGAACACCGACCGCCCTGGATTAAGTTTAGTGTCGGATGTCACATAAAACTAATTCCATTGTTATTGCCGCTCCACACTGAATGTAATAATAATTGTTGGAGAAAGGCCATAGAAAAGATGCTCCAAAGTTATAATTTCCTTTAATCGTCCGATAAATTATTCTTGAACTACGTTTTTTCTCGCTTGATCTTTCGCTTTAGGGGTTTTCTGGATTGCTTCATTGTTAAACGGTCCGTATTAAAACACCACACATGAAATTCTTAAATTCTTTCACTTGTAACTCTGTTTTCTACATGGTAAAAATCCCGTTGGACCAATGTTTATCCTCTAAACGGAGATGGACTGATGGACATTCTACATCACTCAGTTGCACCGTAAAATTAAGCTCAGGTTATATCTTAAAAAATTTTACTGTTTATTACATCCAGCTTCTGATTTTTTTATTACCTCCATTATACGATTGAACACAGAGAGAATATAACAGAATATTCCATTATCAGAGATTGAACATTGCCAAGACGAATAATTGTTTCCAAATACCCATGTCTCAATGAATATAGTGTTATCAGAAAGATCTAAGGAGAGATTTCAACTCAGAAAAGATTCGGGAGATTCTTGATTTATCTCCAGGATGTTTAATAAGCTGTTTACTGTTATTAGATTAAATGCATGTGATACATTTTAGTTATTCAAGACTCATCTATTCCTTACTTATGCATGAGTATACGTTAGTATGCATAAGTCAAAAATTAATGCGTGAGTAGAAAAATATTTGGAACTAAAGAGGGTGAAACAGTATGAAGCTATTTTATTCTCAGTTAAAGTATAAATCCTTTTATCTGATTTCAACCTGATGTCTATTCATCTGATTTTTAAGCAAGAGTTATCAAATTTGCAATAATGTTGATCAATGAATCCCTCCATTTCCCGCTGAATGATTTGTTGTCTTCGATTCAGACAAAACTTTCCCTCTCCCACTTACTTTCTGTCTGTCACTCTTCTTCTAACCCTTTTATTTTTCTCTCAAGGTCGAGAACTCAATAGAACCTGTCTGACGCGTCTTGATTGAGCCCATCTCCGCCAATTATTGTCTTGGCTTGTTTGTCTTTTTATCGCAACGTCATTTATGGCGAAACAGCTCCTCACTGCATCTTTTCTCCAGAAGGAAATAAGTGTTTAGTTAATTATAAAATTGATTATGGTATATACTTTTCAAGAACCTTTCATAGCATGATAACATTGCACAGGTTGAATACCTAGATGTTCAAAAAATCAATGAATGAATTTAGTAAAAATGCATGATCTAATATTTTGCTTCTCAAGTTAGTACCTTTAAATGCGAATGGTGTGAACTTTAATGGTTAGTTACAAGAAAATTGATCATGCAATATTTTGCCTTCCAAGAACAATAATAATTACTTTTCATTGAGTAATTTTTCAAAAGTAATAATCTTAATTCAGCTTCAAGGGGTGTTCGTATTGCACTGGCGGCTCGTGCCCACAAAACAAGTGAAGTTCTGTACAGAAAAAGATACGGGCACTTCACCTATTCCGTGAAAACGACGAGCCGCCAGTGTCGTATTGTTGAAAACATTTAGTTCGGTTTCTACAGAAAGTGGCTAAACTAAAGTAGAGTAGTGGAAAGATTAGGATCTTTAGGCTGAGAATAAGTGAGATCTATTGACTTCAATGGGTTCTTTGAACAATCTCTTAGTACAGCTTATTATCTTGAGTGGTGGAGAAAAGCTATTGAACATGACTTCTACACATTGTCATTTATTTCCTCCAGGAAACACACACCATTAGATTCTTTTTGCTCATTTCAACATCATCATCATCATCCCCATTTTGTCGCCAGAAAGTTGGCTGATGAAACAAACTAATAGCAGATATGAAGCATCTATTGTCTCTTTTGATTTAAAAAAAAATCATCTAGACATAGCTAAATGACAACTCTAATTAACATCAGCTGTTAGAAATACATAACAAAAAATTCTGTTCTGCTCTGATCTTATAGACTATCCTTACAGAGCTGAACACTAATAAACATTCGTTGAAGTCTGCTGTTTAGCATTGATATAAAGATATAGCATTGTGTAAAGAATTTTCATAATGACAAAAACTGTAAAATGACTTACTACATTGAAAAAGACACCCCAATGTCTCTAACAACCGCGGGCAATATACTGATGAAAGGGTGTGGTTTCATCAGTGTACGATCGAGTAAAGAAGACATCCTGGCAAGATGGGAAACTGACTTCAGCTCGGTCAATATTGGGTCAAAAACCATAAAATTGGTCTCAAATAGTAGAAAACATACTTTTCTACAATTTTAAACCAAATTTATAATTTTTGAACCAATATTCACTGAGCTGGAGTCATTTCACCATCTTGCAAGAATGTCTTCTTTGCTTGGCTAGACTATAACAGGGAAAGAAGAAATTATTAACGTGGGGAAAGATGTAAATAGGGGAATGAGTGGGGGAAACGGAAGTTTCTTCTTTTCAAATGGTGCGAGTGGAACAGAGAAAATGAATGCGACAGAAATGATGAATAAACACCCAATGTTGGAAGGGTTACAGTGTATTCTGATGATGTCCTATTGTTCCCTTGGACAAGCCTTCGTTCCTTTGGAAAGATATAGACTGTCCAAGCAAGAGGACATTCTGGCAAGATGGGAATATTACTGCAGCTCGGTCAATATTGATTCAAAAATTATTAATCTGGTCTCAAATTATAGAACTGAAGGTTTTCTACAATTTGAGACCAAATTTATAGTTTTGAACCAATATTCACCGAGCTGGAGTCATTTTCCCATCTTTCCAGAATGTCTTCTTTGCTTGGACAGACTATAGCTCTGCTAGCAAGCTGTATCTTAAATTTAGTCGCTCCTAACTTCTATTGTTTATTTTATCAAAACTGAGAATATTAGAAACTTCCATCTTGCAGTGGTATCAGCAGTCTGGAAACCATCTCTACAAAGATATGGGAAATAACTTTGGACATTTCAATCCAAATTGGACGAACATTTGTTTTTTTCCTTCTATTGAATTCATGTAATGAAATAAATAAATATAGTTGAGGATCATGAATTCTAGTTCTAGATCTATTGGCCTATTAGCTGGTAATGTTCAAGATTTCAATCACATTTCCTCAAGTTGTTTAGTAATAGGATGTTGTTGGTTGGTTGTATTTGGAAACTGACCTACCAGAAATCTGAGTTCAATGAACGAATCTTAACAGTCTCGGCCTTGAAAAGTGAAAACATTCATTTTCGCTCATCCATTCAAAAGTTCAAATAATCAAAAGCATTTAATTAGAAATTATTGGAGAATTATTCAACAGAAAATTGGAGAATGAAATGTTGGAGATGGGAGAAACCACTCGTATTATTGAATTCCATAAGTTTTCTAGAGCAGAGAAGCACAACACCATTCATTGCATCATTGGGGTCAAAACTCTTTCATTTCATAGCTAATTAATCGAAATTTCATTGTTTCCATTTCACCAAGCAGGAAAGATGTAAGTAGCGAATATTTAGATAAGAAGAGAGAAAGATATAGAAAAAGCCAAAGGAGAGAAGGCAAAGTGAGAGAGTAATAGTGTGAGAGAGCGATGGACTTGGAACATCTAGAGGAATGCGCAGAATCTATGAAACTAATATAGAATATTCCATGTAGTATAGAAACTATTCCACATTGTGGCCAGTTATTTCAGAGAAAGTAATCGCTATTACATTCGTTATCTCTGCTCTTTTGGTAGCAGTTATCCTTGAAGCTTTTTCAACTAGACTAGAACTAGACGGTAATAGGTGCATCCATTCACATCACAATACTGTACTAGACTACTATCACTATTGAACAACTATTCAGCTATTACCACCCAGAATTATAAACAACGAACCTGTATCTAGAGCTAGACATAGTAGTAGATGCAAGTGTGATTTCATTTCAACCTGCACAATTATTACTGATAATGGTAGAGTACTGGGAATTCAACCGTCATTATTATCGGAGTAATAGTGATAGATCAAACTTCAACGAAAAGAAAATATTTTCTCTGCCAAGAAAAGCTCTGAAACTTTCATTCATTAACGAAAAATAAGGATGTCATCCAATAGAATTGGGTACTAGGAGAAAAGCTCAGAAACTTTCATTCATCATTGAAGAAATGGATGTCATTCAATAAAATTGTGTCAGAAATATTGAACAGGTGAATAAAATCAATTATGTGAATTCGCCGGAGCTTACTTATTAACTGATTAAAAGTATAATTATACTGTTATTACTTCTGTTACCCAATTTTTCTCATTCATATTCTGTCAAGAATACGTCAAGTACACCAAATTACAGTGACTAGATGAAACTGTTTATCTAGTCACTGTACTCCAAATACGTGAGTAAATCTATCTATATTACATTTCTCATACCATCGGCCAGCTGATCTATATACCAGTCATTTAATCACAGTAGGGCTCTATAAGAAGAGCCCTAAATCACAGTATAACTACGTCATCTAACGAGATGAGAGTAACGTGAGTCCTAGTGAGCTCCGTAAAATGACACCATTTCATAGCTGTTAAATTCAATTGGCTTTCAAGCAACTGTTAGGCTATATTTGAATCTAATGTCTGGTATAATGTAGCCTACTTGGACAAATCCTTCAACTGAGGCAATATAAAAATTAATAGCTTGAAACAGTATTTCTACCAACTATAGCTTATGATGGAACCGGGGAAGCAGTTTGTCCCAGTGGTAGAGAGCGTCTAAACGGTGAGATTAGATAAGCGACGTGCCTCTACCACCACCGTTGTAATGGTGACCGGTTCCTCTGAATTCAATTTATGAGCCTCAAAAATCGCTTCCCGGTGGTTCGGAACCCACCTAAAGCAGTAGGTCCATTCATCTCTCATCATCATCCTTCCCATTACCCACGCACAGGCCCAAGAGCCCATGTGGGCATCACCCTCACAAAAAAAAATTTATTGATTGACAATAAAATGGAGGACTTGCAGTTATACTAAATGAATATTAATCTCAATTTCAACAATTTATTCATCATACTAATGGATGTCAATATGTTAATGGATGGTGAGAGTTGACATTTATATATTCCACTCAATATTTTGTAAAACTTTTGCAAAGTGTAGAATAAAGTCATTTATCTACTTTTCTACGTCAAGGGATGTTAAAAAGTGGACGGAAGATGATCAAAAGCATTAATGACAAGATGAAGAAAAATTAGAGTTAGTGGAAAAATAAGGAGAAAAAACTGTCAAGGTGGTGAAAAATGGGAAAATGTTGAAAAATTTGCATATTATTTTGCAATTCCAACCACGGGACCATCTCAGTGGTTAATAGTTGAATTCCCACAGTTCAGTGACTTGAAAACAAGCAATGGACCTTGGAAACAAACCAAGTGAGTCATACTGTCTCATTACAAGCATATTACAGGCTCACTAGCAGCTAATATCCAATACAAGTAGTATCTGTTACATTACATAATCGGCAATCGGATACCTGTAATTTGATGAATGAATACTGAATATAAATGATGTTTCATTAGCATATTGGTTTGCCGTTACCTTGTTTGGTCAATGTTGAAGAAATAATAAGTTAAGTAGTTGAAATCGATACCTACTCGTAATAGCCTATAACTCAACACCTCTCAGTGGTCACGAGTGTATTTTGTTCGTGTTCTATCCGATTTCATAATTTTTTCAATTTATTTCCGCTTTTCACAAATTTCTGCATTGAAATCATAGTAATTTTTTTGGTTTTCTTCTGCAATATCAACTTTGTTAAGAAAATTGATAACAATTTGTTATAATAGTCAACAAATATCAAGTAGTTAGTCGAAATTGAAATTGATCATTTGACTTGATTGTTTGAGCGCAAAGTAGCTTGAGCAAGTTGCATAAACTTCAATCAAAATACGATAAATCACCAAACCGAAGAATCGATTTTTAAATGGATTTGAGGAAGCCATGATAAAACGCTACTTGACTGTTTATTGAGCAAAGTCTATGGATTTTCATTAATTTACACAGCTTCTATCGATTATCGATAATGTTAAAAAAGTTTAAAATAAATTTACTTGAGTTATTGGATATTTTGATACAGGTTACAGGTAAATTTTGTCTTAGCTAAAGCACGATACTTATTTTCGGTGAATTGAGAGAAAATCCGAAAGGAAGTAATCCACACCACAATAATAAAACAATAAATTTCCCACTTCCTTTATAGAATACTGATAGTCTACTTCCTTCCCTAGGTGATTTTATAAGACACTGGGTTTTCTTCACCTTCAGAAGAGACAAGTCTCAGAATCTCATGATTGCAACTTTTTAAACATCATTATTGATAGGGATCCAATTTCAATATAATTCAATTTCTAACTACTTCAAACCTGAATTCCCTCTCATGAACCTATGGGGGTTTACCTCTGTATTGTTTACCTCCAGTAGAGGACAAAGGTATTCCTCCTGTAGGGGTCTACGTTTTACACTTTGATCAATTGAAGGCCATGCATGATTTGGCTCCAGCTTGATAATTGCTTATTAATTATTATAATTATTAAATTATAATTAAAAATTAAAATTAAATTATAATTAAAAATTAAATAATTATGTAATTATTTTTAATTAAATATATTAAGCAATAATTATTGCTTAATAATATCAAAAAAAGTTTGTAACTAATACATGTTTTCCATACTGAAAAATGTTATTGAGCAAAGTTTGATAGGAAATCAGTAAGGTATTACTTGTATAAGTGAAATGTATTAGATCAAATTAATTGTGAATAGTACCAATACCTACTAATACATCATTAGAGATCATAGATGTATTAGTAGGTATTGGTATTGGTCTCTCGTTGAGGGTGATCTATCGCTAAACGTGATGTTTAGTCACGAACACTGTGGACTGCTCTTGGATGGGTGACCGGCATTTGGCCAAGTACACATTGGCGAGGTGGAACTATACCGTAAGGGTCTCCCCAACATTAAAAGCTATAAGAATATACTTTATATTAATTGTGAATAAAACAATTTGAAATCAATTTGATCATGATAGCCGGTTTTTTACAAAGAAAACTTAGGGGGTTACTGATTTTTCCAATATTTGGAGTCATGGAGTATATTTTTCAAGCATCAATTTCATACATCAATCAAGTACAGTACAGTATAGTAGCCTATACACCAATTACTAGAAAATCATTATTATTTACTCTTGACTTTTGAAATTTTATTATTTCTGGCTTTCTGATAAGATACTCTCTACATTCTCATCTTCTACTTTACGTGAACAATATTTTTATCAAATTACCAATTCCATTGGTCGAACCAAGGTACACCAACTTAAATCCAAGTTGTAACGGTAGCTGTCCCCACCGTTGTTAACTTCGAGAATCCTTGCAACCCATCAATTCCTCCACAGTTAGTGTAACTAAGATTTTAACTAGAGTAACTCAGACTAACTACCACAGGTTCGGCACCGGTACACAAAAACAACACATCACACAACACGAACTTTAATTATTTATTAAATACTACACGCACACGACACGAACACACGCACAAGATAGAAGCGGCAAACAACACGCGATAGATAGAATGGCACGATGAAGACTTGATTACGACAAATTTTGATTCTTTACAGCTCGACGTCGCTGAACCGACTGACGCGCGTTGGTCGGCTTGGACGCCGGTGTGGCATGGCCAACGCAACGCATGCTCCACCGCCACTATCTACAACCGTTTGCAGACAGAACTGCGCCCGTGCAGACAGGAATGCTCCACGTGTTATCAGATGATACGAAGCTGGCGAAGATTCCATGCTGCTGGACCCAGACCAGAGAGTACAGAATAAGAACTTTATTTATTTATTTACTTCTATTATCTCTGGCTAGATCCAAATTTTGTTTTTGGTTTTCCCTGAGGGTGAAGCCCACTTGGGCTGCTAGGCATGGGTAACGAGAGGGATGATGATGAGAGAAGAAAACTATACTATTCAGGTAAGTTCCCAACAAAACAAAAAAACTGGAGAATGAATCAGCTGACCAGAGCAACACTTTCTTGTTATCTATCTTCCTCTTTCTCAACACTATCAATAAACTTTTATCAATCAATATTTTTCACTCCAGACATATTCTTTCGTCTCTATGGATGACCGAATGATAAGGTAACCTATTATCTCTGTATTTCTCAGAAAGACACAGGATTCCAAGGGAAGAATTTCATCTTTGGGTAATTAAAAAATTCTTAACAGAAATCAAAATACAGTAACAATCAGCACAGGTTGATGGATGGATAAATAAGTTCATTTTTCAGATTGTAGAGAATTACAAAAAATTGTGGACGAAGTTGAGGTTGATAGGGATTGATTAATGTATGTTTGTTGCCTACCTAAATTCTCCTAGTATTAAGAATAAGCCAGGCTGATCCTATTAACAGCCAATCACATAGCTCAAGCTATCACAGCCACTTTCTTCGCTTGACAATGTGAGCACTTCAAAATCAAATATTTCCAATGCACCAAACTAACTCTTACTCTTAGATCATTCCTGAACTTCATTTAATTAAATTGGTCATTTTAGTCAATCAAACACAACTACGGTGTTATATTTTGCTATTTGCTGTATTTCTCTGTTGCTAATTAAAACCTTGCATCTATACATCAATCTTGTACCTTCTATTTCACCTAATCATTACTACATTATAATCCATAAATTGAATAGAAGATAATAATTAATTCTAAAAGATATTTCTGCTACCGGTACCGGTACCTTGATGTATGGAATAACTATATTAACAACAAGAATCTAAAATATTTCATTGATTTATTAAGTACAGTAATCAAAAAACTACACATCTGAAACTCGTTAACAATCAGCTCGACAAAGTGTACTTTTTCAACAGTGTGTGAAAGTTATTAAAGAGAAAGCACTACCGGTATCGCTACCTACAGTCACGTGCTTAATTAATACATAATTAACCCGGTAATTACAAGATTCACAAGGTGAAGAAGCTACCTCCTTATAAGTTATAATGGGCGAAATATATAATTATAGCCTATAGTTCCAATTGTGGCAGGTGTGAAAAAAGGGTGAGAAGATTGATGATGATTGATATGGGAGTAAAAAAATGGTACACTAATATATATATATATAGTACATTTAAAAATACATGGATATACAACTCACACACTTTAAAAGTATGCTAACCTCTTACACAAACGATTCCCATACAACAAATCTCATGCTATTCACATCTAAATAATGTTATATAACAAATGGTAATCTGTATTATGTTCTCAACTGTGAAAAATATGATAATGCATGAAGTGACGCTATGTTATGCCTATGCTATGTCCAAGCAAAGTAGACATTACTCTAGCTCGGTCGATATTGGTTCAAAAATTATAAATTTGGTCTCAAGTTGTAGATCAAAATGTTTCCTACAATTTGAAACCAAATTTATAATTTTTGAACCATTTTTGACCAAGCTGGAGTCATTTTCCCATCTTGACAGAATGTCTTCTTTGCTTGGACGACTATAGCTTCAAGTCTGTAACTGCAGGCCTATTAGATAAAGCTGATAGTCTACAGTTATGTCTGAATTGAGTAGGGATTATCAGTTTGGAACATTTGAATCAAGTCAGCATAAATAGATCTGATGATAAGCTCCAAACAATATCAAATTTGAAGGAAATAACAGACTCTGAAATTCCAGAACTAATATGAAGAGACTGATAGGTTGATTTATTTGATGGGATTTCAAGTCTTGAAACAGCAATTACATTGTCTTTTTGAATTTGAAACCTTTTTAATTTCTCTTTGAAAAACAACTTATTATTACAATTATTAATAAAATTGTAATTACAGAATAAAATCAAAATTAATGAATTAAATTTTATATTTGCCATGAATAACAGTACAGGTGTTCATGTATGAATTGAAAATGAAATAAAATTGAATTGAAATATCCTTTATTAGGTGGAGTTAGGATAGGACTACGAAGTCCTTTCTAATACTTAAATTAAAATGCACTTGCAAATTGCACAAATTTGAATGAAAGAGATATAATGTAACTATAACAGTAATGTGAATAGATTAATAATGTAACATAATGCCTATCATACAAGTAATATAACCAAGTGATGGAAATAAAAAATTTAGTCGAGATTGAAGAGCGTGAAAATAGCTCTGTAATGTGGAAAATAAAGAAATGAAATCAAATAACAAGTGGAATAAAATAAATTGGGATCATATTACTACTACCATCGGCTTCAAATTCATTAACTAATGGAGCAATGACATTCAACTAAATATTCGATCTCCTATTATCGCCCGACTATAATGGGAAAGTACACCTGAGCCACTAAAAGGTACATTCATTGTTTCAGATGAGGTAGGAACACCTGCGTAGGAAACATGCTTTACATTAATTACTTTGTTACCTTTCCTCTTCAACTTTTCAGGGTCGGTACTTCAAAGAAATATTATGAGTGACTGAATAGAATTAGTATAAAATCAGACCATTCATTTTTTATTTTATGAGAGTTCAACTTCTAAATGGACAGTATCTTTCAAATATGGTGTCAAAATATTCAAAAATTACTAAACGCAATTTGAAAAATCTTTGTTCAAAGCGAGGATCTACAGTTCGAACCAATTTAACACTAGCTTTTAGTTAAACTCAATTTAAACCGAGATGGTACGTAGCCTACACTTGATTTCGAAGATTTCAAGATATTTGAACATGTACTATACGCTGATTGAACGTTCACAATCTTTGATTAAAACGAGGATCCACATATATTGAACCAAGTTTATACTATCTTCTCGTAAACTTTATTTAAACCGAGATGTTACACTTGGATTTAGGGTTTCGACCTCCAGGTCAATACCATGCCAACTTGAGATTAAACCTCCAGATTATGTCTTTGCAGATGATAATCAACAGTGAGCCAATTATACATGAAAGTGCATGAATAAATATAAAAAGGATCTAAATGGATGCATATTAAAAGGATGGGCAACTTGTTCCTGTGAGAAAATAAGCAATAAAAACTTGCAGAAAAGTGTTAATAAGACAACCAAACAATTCCTATATCGGTCAACATGCAAAATCGCGGAAGCAAGATCGCCCTCAAACAAAAAGCAGTTCAGACCTAAACAAAGAACTGACTTACGGTTCTTGAGTTTGGCCGAATGTGTAGAAAGAAGAATAAATCTCAGAATAAAAAAAGGTGGAAGCTCGAACTTCACTCAGTCAGAAACAGAGAGAACATGATTGAAATGATTTTTCTTTTATAGCCTACTCAATAGTTGAAAAATGATTATTAAAAAAATAAAAATGATTAATAAAAATGAATAAAAAAATTAAAATAATTATTTTTCATATCCCACACTCAATCTCTATCTATCCTTATATGTTTCTTATTTTATATCCTATAGTCAACCTGGTCAGAAGCAGGCATAGAACTATAATATACCATTTATACATTATCTATAATGATATATACTGTACAGATAAAACTAGCACTTATAGATATGAAAAAAACACTAAGAAATTTAACTTACATGTGAGAGGGTATATTTCGGCTGCTGTGCACTTCTTCATCAACCCAGACTCTGGATAATACATATCTATTATACATAATATCTTATTAAATTATACTGTTTTGTGATACTGATTTGACAAGGACGAACAGAAGTCTGGAAGCGAAAAAAAGAGAAAAAATAATTTTGGCAAACCGGCCACGCCACAATTGACCCGCCTTGCAACCGCCAAGGTCAAGATTCAACCAAACTCCTACCTTGCAATTTCATTAGTCACCACTTCCGGTGTTTTCTTTCACCAAAATCCGCCTTAACTCAATCTCTATGTCTACACTCTACACTTGTTAAAATTTTACTTGCATCAGCAGGCCGCCTAATCATGGGAATTATGATGAAGCATTGGTAGAATGGTGTTCAGCTTTAGCGCACAAAAATTGATCGAGTGAAGAGAAAGGAATAGCAAACTGTTTTTTAGCACACATTGTTTAAAGTCCGAGAGGATTGTAATATTAGTAACTCAATAATACTTAATAATACAGTATTTAGTTACTCTATAATATGATATAAAGCATACATTTAATAAGGCACCTGACCTGACTGACAAAATAAATTAATTCGTTCAAGTTGATTGATAGAATGTAAATTTTTCTTTTTTCCATCTCATAATATAATACAATTATTTCATCCAATTCTCCTTATTAATTTCAATCCAATTGTGATAAACACATTCAGATGCAAGACGGTGTAGGCTACATCATTGATAATAAATTAATTATTGATAGAGTATACTTTGACCAGTATACTTCTTATGCTTGTTGAGTACTTGAGTCTTTTCATTATTTAATACTTCTTATGCACCTCCATCATAATCTTAAGTACTTCGAGCATTGATTCCTACTTCTACTAGAAAGTACTGTATTCTTCAACATATTCTTCAACAGGTGATGGACATAAGGGTTATTAAAATTCATTTCCCCAAGTAGTTCTCTCAAGACCAATAATTCATTAAAGAAGAATATCCAACAGGTTTCTTCAAAGGGTAACCGCGATGAGGGTTATTAAGATTCATATTCACAAGTAGCATAGTTCTCTCAAGAAAAAAATCATTGAAAAAGAATATCATTACATCCTTACTAATCACATACTTGTTAAGGATGTTCAGACTAAGGATGTTCAGTGATTATTCAAATACAACAAGATCTATAAAAAGGCTTGGAAAACGAATCATAATTAATAGGAGTGTAGGAATAATACTCACTCAACCAATGAGAATTACATCAAGAATTCTTCATAAATAATGTAGACTCACCTGAAACAAAAGATAATACAATTATTAGAAAAATACAAAGTTTCGTAATACTTCTTTAGAGATAGACAAGACAAATTTAAAATAAATGTAAATTATTCAAGGTTTTAAAGCAATAAATAAAACAATTTCGTAATACTAGATGGATAGACGCCTGTACATAGTGAAGTACAACCTCCACAAACACTTTTCTCACTGTGATATCGGATTGGTTCAACTTCGAATTTCTACATCAGTTTCCCTTTCCCTGTATTGCATTAGTGTTGATGTAACAAATGACATGAGTAATGGGGAATTTGTCTGCAGTTGATGTACAAAGGTATCGATAGATCACATTTCAAGTGTAGGATTAGACCGGTTCCTCAGTACAATAATCCAATATAATTGAAGGAATGAAGAACAAACCAAACTGAATCCCCCGCGGAGGAAATGTCCAGCTCCTCGCATGATCGATCTTGTATGTTCACCGTTATCGTCTGGGGCAGTATGCTATGTTCCCCTAACATGATTAATACTTTGTTCCGGAGTGTCTATTTCGTTAGCTGTAGGCTGTACCAAAACACCTCTACAATGTCTACAGAGCATAATAATTCTACTATATTTCTATAGACACTATACTGTAACTATGTATAAAGGTTTGTCTGTCCAAGCAAAGAAGACATTCTAGCAAGATGGGAAAATGACTCCAGCTCGGTCAATAAATAAATATTCATTCAAAAATTATAACTTTGGTATCAAATTGTGAATCATGTTTCCTACAATTTAAGACTAAATATATAATTTTTGAACCAATATTGGGTTGGAGTCATTTTCCCATCTTACCAGAATGTATTCTTTGTTTGGACAGACTATAATTATACAGCACGTATTTGAAGCTATGGACACGATACAGGTATACCTACCATGTATTTCAAGCTATAAATCGTTACTTTGTGTATAGAAAACAATTTAAAAGAATACTAGGCCTACTTTGGTAGTGTTGTATTTTGTGAATGAAGCAATCAAAAGATCTTTGACCCCGTTCACAACACCGTGAAGTTACACTTAGTAAAAGATAAATTAAAAAATATTTGTAGGAGCTTGGATAGCTTCTAGGAAGTGTTCAAGAATTAATAATCGGTGAGATAATAGTCTATCGGTAGGAACAGAAGCTTTGGAAGTTTTGTAATACTGAATGTGTTTTGAACTGTCATTTAGTTGTGAAATCTGAATAGTCCTACAAAATTGACATTAGAATTTGAATTATTATCTTGAGTCCATGGAAATTTAAAAGAACAGTACTGTATTAAAGGAAAATGGTGAACACACTAGATTTAGACCTAAAGGTATGCTTTATGATTCCAACATAGCAGCCGCGTTATTTGCGTCTCACGAGGGTTCGTTCATCTTCTTCCTGTATTAGTGAACTTCTATTAGGCCCTTGGTCACCATCTAGCTAGAATTCTCGGCGATATTAATGAAAAGTTCGCCTACAGCAAGAATGGAATCATTCTTATGTAATTATGCCTATACAGCATAATTGTGGCTTTTAACGATAGTAAATCTTCTCATGTTCATCTTTCGTTGCACAGCTAACATTTTCTTGAAATCACCCTGTATTTCGAGTACCCACTTCAATGTAATATTTAGATACAATTTCAAAACATCAAATTTCATCATGGAAACATGCATCAGTATCACACTACTAAACTATAGGACATGAGATTGCAGTGAGAAAAAACTAATTGTTCCCAACTCCAACGTAAAAAAATCTGTTTGTTTAGAAAGTTGAATTTCAGAGTCAACAGAAGAGCGAGCATTCACTCTTTTGAATCATGAAAACAGATAGCCCATCTATCACTGGAATCACTTTGCCACAGTTGAGAATGCTGCCAACTTGAAATAATATCGTTGCCAAAATCTATGCCTTTGAAATAACTTTAGTGTTTCTAATTAATTCTTCAGGAAAAATGTTGGTCTCGACACTTTTTAGCTTCTTTTCATGAGCCATGACTACAAGCCAACACTTTGTTTATCTCAGTCGATTTGGAACTATGTTTGGCTAATATTACAAAACAAAATTGAAACCAAACAAAATAAATGAAACAAAACAAAATGGTAATTCCATTTAGTAATATTTTGTACAAATGTTAATATATCATTTAAACAAAAAACCTTTCATGTCAATAAAGAGCGTTCGATCTCAGACTTGAGTCTTAGTGTGAGATAAGTGAGAGTTTCAAAGACTTTCCCATAATTAGAAAAAACTATACCGGATAATCGATCCCCAATCAGTTATTGTAATCCAGTTCAAAATAATTAGATCAAGCATCGACAAGTGAAAGGGTAAGTTCGAATGTTCCAATGTCTGCTTCACTTAATTATATTCACGCTTAGCTTATGAAGAGACTCATAACTTATGTATCTGTCAGGCTGTACATCAAAATTAATAAGATTATAAGAACTCGATCAAACACAGTCATACAAAGCAAATAAACAAGGGTAAACTTTCCCTTTATAAAGAAATTAGAGTGAAAGGTATAGAGAAAAAATGAATAGAAGGGAACCAAGAAAATGTGAATAGATAACACATAAATTGACAAGCTCAAGTCATATGAAAGAGGGCCTCGTTCTCACAAAGATAAACTGTAATATTTAGTGAAGGGAATTGAGACAATCTTTCTACTAGATCCGAATACAGTATATTCAGAGTGGCAGCAGATTAAGATATCGAACATGATAACGAGATAGACGCACCATCGAGTGCAATGCATTTAATAGGATGTTGCTCACGCATGCTCATTAAAATTGAGCTAAAAGTGAAGGTTCTACAATCTAAACGTCTATCCAGTCTAGGCTCAATAATATGAATCTAGGAGTTTCTCTGGTATGCAATAGTGATGCATTTAATAGAACAGGAATTGAAGAATTATCTGAATTCAGAAAAAATTGAAGCACAGTTCAATTATTCAGATTGAGATAATTATTTGAAAGAAACGTTGGAGAAATCCAATGCAGAATTTGTGGAAGCTCAATTTAGTATTATCAACAATATAGAACAATGTGGACGATAATAAACAATATACAATTGAGACACTCTGCTGTGTAAAAGTTATAGATTCATTTTTTCTACATTACTATCTACTCGAAGTAGAATTGATTATTTTAATTATTTAGACAGATGAGGCTCTTGATAAAGTTATGATAACGATAGTGAAAATGCAAATGCTTTTGATTGAAACATAAAATTGTTGATTTCAATTTCAATGAAAATTGAAATAAATATTCATATTATTTTATTTCAGTACAAAATAATAAAATCTTAGTGGTAATAAGAAACAGGTCATTGCCCAAAACGTTTTAAATTCCTAAATTTAGTTGAATAAAAATATAGTCCAAAATTTTCAGGTTATGTAAAAATGTCATTCTTAGCCAAAGGTTTCCACTCCAAGAAAGAAAAACCAGAAGTAATAAGTAATTAATTTTGAAATAGAAATGGATAGATTAATCATAATTTAAAACCTCATTGGTTTCCAAATTTCCTATGAAGACAATCCCCTTTTAAATGCAAAGTTAATTACATGTAACTAATAATAAAAGTTGGTTCTAGACATTGAGCTTATCATACAGTTTGACTAATCCAAGCCGGTTATACCTAAGATAAAGTAGATAATGTATAGTTACTAGTTGGTCTATTGTTTTACCTGCCCTGCTTGTATAATTAAATCCCAACCTATTGAATGAAATACAATAAATTTATAAATTGAGTTCAAACTCCAAATCCATCTCATTCATCATTCATCAATCCATCATTTTGATGGCAAAATGACATTCTGTTTTCCAAAAATGTTACCAAAGGGCGGACCCTTCTTTTAATCGATTCTGGGCGGGCATTGTCTCTGACATTTCAAACCAAGCACAAGCACAAAAAAGTCAAAAACAAAACAGACAGTGACACACCTTTACTACGATTCGCCTAAATAGTAAACTATGCTCTCTTTATTATTGTCGTTATGACAAAGCTGACAACGAGCGGCGCTTGAGACAAAAAGTTTAAAAATAACGAGCCCAACCAAAACACCAACATATAATCTGTCCAAGCAAAGAAGACAATCTGGCAAGATGGGAAAATTAATCCAGTTTGGTCAATATTGGTTCGAAAATTATAAATTTAATCTAAAATTGTAGATCAGAATGTTTCCTACAATTTGAGACAAAATTTATATTTTTTTTAACAAATATTGACCGAGCTGGAGTCATTCCCCTATCTTGCCAGAATGTCTTCTTTGCTTGGACGGACTATACTAGAGTGACGCCCATCATAGATAGAGCACAGACGAACACTAGCATAGAGTTCAACAGCTTCCCATGCCATATACATTGTGATATATATACATGTTTGAAATATATACAATACATGTTTCAAATACAGGCCTATTCAGTACGTACATGTTGAAATATATGTTATGTTCAAAGTTCTACGGCCTAATAATGCCAGCCAGGTTTATGCTAATGATAACATATAACGCACACCCTTTAACCCATTTAAAGGCATTGCATTACGCAAGTGTAGCATGATTGTGTGTGATCTATATCTAAACAAAACAAACACAATCAGTATGATTCTCGTACAATGCCAAAGCTGAAAATATTGTGGAGTTGTAAAAAAGGTGGAAAGGTGAGCACGAGGTTTTCCCTACAACCATTACTTCATTTTTCTGATGAAAATAAAACAAAAAATGTTGCAAATGTTGAACCTCCACTCCTCAAGTATATGTATGCGATGTATGTTATGAATGCTATCATTGCTATGTATACTATGTATACTTGTATAATATTGTTAATCTATATCTATAAAAGCGAATTGGCACTGACTGACTGACTGATTCATCACCAGAACTAAAAATCCACTGAACCGAATGCGTTCAAATTTGGCAGGCATGTTCAGTTGGACGTTTAGACGCGCGCTAAGAATGGATTTTAGGAACTTTCCAAGGATACGCCAAATATTTAAGTTTTTGTATTGTTTTTCGGCGTTTTCTCAATTTTTTCGAGAACCAATTGATAGAAAATGTTGATATTTGGTAGGTAGATTCAGATAAGGTCTAGAAATGTTGTGTTAAGATATTTTTGAATTCCGTTCAAGATTATGCCAGTAATCAGGTTTTTCAAAATTGTAGATGTTTTGCGGGTTGCATATCTTCCGCCTTGATACGACCAATCCTTACTGTAAATTCAATGGTTCAGCGAGATTATAGATAAACTAATTTGGAAGATATTGAATCAAGTTTCAAACTATGTCCGATATAGTTCCCAAGGTTACGCTCAATATCAGCGTAGTACTATTTTTCGGAATTTTCAGAGTTTTTCTTGGATTTTTCGAGAATAAATTGGTAGAAAATGTCGAAATTTGGTGAACAGGTCCAGATTAGGTCTAGAAATGCTGTGTTCAATAAGTTTTGAATCCCTTCTGAACGGAATTTGCAGGCGAGCGAAGCGAGCCTGTTTGTCTCAGCTTACACTGACAGAGGTCATGCAGGCGAGCGAAGCGAGCCTGTTTGAATAACTGACACTGCTGATATATACTGTCGGGGGTCCAGTAGGCGGAGAAGGCGAGCGAAGCGAGTCTGCCGGCTTGTAAATGTATACTTTTATACGCATACCTCAGTAAACCAAGTATAACCCCTCAATATTCAAATTTAAATTTATTGTTCACATTAGCAATAGTACAAGTAATTGAATCTTTTACACCAAAAATCAACACAAGATGGAGAATTCAGAGAAAAAGATGTTACAAAATTGACTATTCTTTACCATGAGAGCATCATGAACTCAGAAAAAAGAATTCAGAGCATCATGGAGAATTCAGAGAAAAAAGATGTTACAAAATTGACTATTCCTATATCTAGCTATATAGAAATTAAAATACCATGAGAGTATCATGAACTAGTACACCAACTATGCTCGAAACTGAGAAACGTAGGTCAGAGATGGACCCAGTTCCTACAAAGTCCAGAACAACCCAATCGTATAAACCACGTGAATGACCCCCATTATTTTTTGAAAACATTACGATAGATTCCATCCATTGTGATCGGAAACGATCATCACTTTTGGTCTATTTTCGAAAAACGAAGCCCCGCGGTGCTCACGCTTCTGTCACAAAAGGAGGTCTGGAGCCGCGCTGAATCTATTCCAACTTCTTGATAAATAATGAACTGTGGCTGAGCTGCCAGCGCTTTGTGTTTCACGGCTCTAAATAAGTAACAAGTTCCTGCTCCTTGTCACGTTATTAATCCTGTGAATCCGACCCAATTTCCGGTCTGTTCCAGACTATCCATTCGAGTGAAAATCACAAACACTTTTTTCAAGCTCTAGCAAAGCTCAAGTCCAAAACAAATCTTTCAAACGGAAATTACAGGCGATAGGAGGGAAGCGAGCCTGTTTGTCTCAGCTGACACTGACAGAGGTTTTGCAGACGAGCGAAGCGAGCCTGTTTGACTCACTGATACTGTCGGGGGTCCAGGGGGCTGAGCCCTCTGGCTAGACGGAGAAGGCGAGCGAAGCGAGCCTGCCGGCTAGTGGGACATGATTCTGCCGTTCGGCAGTTTGCCGTCCACAACCACACACAAATAACATGAGCAAAATCTCTGTTCCATTTAATTCCAATAATATAATTGTGGAATAAGCAGACCCATATCGATTCCATATTCGATTGACCTTTGCAATGAACTATACATGATTTTGATAAAATATTTTCTAGCTAAGTAGATGAGCAGAAAAACATGAACAGAATCTTCAAGAACTCAAATAAATATGAAGTAGAGAGACCCAATTGTATTAATGAATAATTAGATAATAGACCATACTTATTAACGAAATAACCATAACTAATCGACAATATACAGGGTTTGCCAATGAAGTGGGACGATTTGAATGAGTAACTGATTGTTTAAGAAATTGTATTTTTTTATCATAAATAGAAAGTAGAAAGGTAGCCATTTAGTGTGCAATAAGTGAAAAATCATTTTTTAAATATATCATCTTCCAAATATCCTCCATTGGAATCTATGCACTTTTGCAGCCGGGCCTGGAAGTTTCCCATGACATTTCGCAGCATATTGAGTGGTATTCCTCCAATCTCATCTCGAATCCGTTGAATCAGTTCTTTTAGAGCTGGGATAGTTTTGAGAAAATCTCGTTTTCAAGTAGCCCCATAGAAAAAGTCACAGGTTGATAAATCTGGAGAGCGAGGGGTCAAGGGATATCCCCATTTCGAGAAATGAGGCGGCTTGGAAACAAAACATTCACTGCAATTCTCAGTGAGGCTTGTTGTTCCATATTGTTTGTTCATTCAATAGAAAACGAGCGAGATCTGGTGTAAGAAAGTTATGAATCATTTCGATGTAACGCACAAAGTTAAAAGTCACAGCAAATCTACCCGTTTCTTTCAGGCCCGGCTGCAAAAGTGCATAGATTTCAATGGAGGACATTTGGAAGATGTTATATTAAAAAAAAAAAGATTTTTGACTTATTGTACACTAAATGGCTACATTTCTACTTTCTATTTATGATAAAAAAATAACAAAAATACAATTTCTTAAACAACCTGTTGCTTATTCAAATCGTCCCACTTCATTGGCGAGCCCTGTACATCAATTTGATGACACAATTCCATCTTGATAGATGTGCAAAATGTGTTAACTGCTCTGTCAAGTGACCACACCCTTAATCGACTTGATTAACACCTTAATAGCTGTCATCTTCTGTGTGATGGATATCGCTTCCATGAGTGCTTAGTTTTTTTTGTTTTATCCTCTTTTAATCACGATTTCGTTGGAATACATGATTTTTTTATAAGTTTAGATAATTAGATTTGGATAAGTTCACACAATGACGGCTATTCAACTTTTTCTAATCATGTTATCGCTTCAAACTTATATTAATTGAATAGAATTATATTTAAATCACACCATCAGGCATTGAAAATGTTCAAGAAAACTCAATCTACATCTCACAAACTAAACCTCCAGAGAAAATCACATCCAACAAACAGAATATGTAACTATTATTTGAACATATCCTTTAAGTTGCGGCCAAGGTTGCCCGTGCCTTCCAATAACTGTTACCGACTTGTTATTCACCATTCACCAACAGGTATTTCACCAAATTAGAATAACAAACGTCACTAAATAACAGCTTCGATGCGGTAACGGCGCCTCTATTGTATTTGCCTAGCCCTGCTCTTCATTTCTCAATCGGAACGCAACCTTATTCATCATTACTCGTACCTTACTCTTCTTCATTCTTATATTCTTCATCTTCTTCTCCTTCTCCTTTGTATTTGTTCTGTCCTCCTATTCCTTCTTATTCATCTTCTCTCATCGCCTCTATAATTTTTCCGGCTCTTCTTTTCCTCTTCCTCCTCCTCTTCTTCTTCTTCGTATTATTCTCTACTTCTCCTTATTTTCCTTTTTCCTTTCATTGCTATTTCTTTTTTGCGTTTTCTTCTTCCTGTTCCTTTCTTCCCACTTTTTTTTCTTCTTCTTCTTATTATTATTATTACCCTCCCCCTTCTCATTCTTCTCATCTTTTCGCCTCAACTTCTTCCAGCTCTTCTTTTCCTCTTCCTCCTGTTTTTCTTTTCCTCCTCCTCCTCCTCCTCTTCCTATTCCTTCTCATTCCTCCTACTTTCTTCGCCTCTATACTTCTTCAAGCTCTTCTGTTTCCGATTCCACCTTTTCTTCCAAGTATTATTATTTTCTTCTCTTCATTTTCCTTATTTCTTCTTCTCTTCTTCCTATTTCTTTCCTTCTCAATCTCCGTTTTATATTTTCTCCATTCCCTCCTTGTTCTCATTCTTCTTCCGGCCCTTCTATTCCTCTTCCTCTTATTTTTCTTCTTTTCCTTCTCCTCCTCCTTATTCTTCCTATCCTCCAACTCCTAATTATTTTTTTTCTCTTCTCGCCTCTTGCTCCTCCTCTTCTTCTTATTTTTCCTTTTCTATACCTTGTCATTCTTTTGCTCTCTTCACCTCTGTACCTCCGACTCTTCTTTTTCTCATCCTCCTCTTCTTTTTCACCTTTTCCCCTTCTTCTCATTCTTCCTTTCCTCCTACTCTTCATAATTTTTTTCTATCCTTCTTCTCCTACCCCTCCTCCTACTACTCCCCCTTCTTCTGCTTAAAGTTCCTCTTCTTGTTCTTGTTCTTCTCCTTCTTCTTCTTCTTCTTCTTCTTCTTCTTCTTCTTCTTCTTCTTCTTCCTCCTACTCACATCCTCCTTCTCCTCCTCCTCCTCCTCCTCCTCCTCCTCCTCCTCCAACACAATAATCTCATTATTCTCACTCTACATCTCACTCCAGTATTCTCTCCTCTATAGATGCACTCGTTCCGAACAATTGGCTTAGTTATCTCTCAATTGAAATCTCCAGGTGCCTACTGTAACCATTCATATAATGATTGATCATCCTCAGCTGAAAAAGACCAATTTGTCGCAGTCATTTACGAAAATATTAATCAACATCTTTTTCATAGTCGCACTTGCTTTCTCTCACCTCGACACACTCTAAGTCTCTCTGTCCAAGCAAAGAAGACATTCTGGCAAGATGGAAAAATGACTCCAGCTCGTCAATATTGGTTAAAAAATTATTGATTTGGCCTCGAATTGTAAATCTATATGTTTCCAACAATTTGAGACCAAATTTATAATTTTTGAACCAATATTGACCGAGATGGAGTTATTTCCCCATCTTGCACAATGTCTTCTTTGCTTGGACAAACTATAACCGATTATCATTAGGATTTCAATATTTGTTCCTCACCAAGTAAAGTGATTTCGAGCATTCCTGAATTCCGCCGGTCACTTTCTCCGGATGTTTTGAATTATTCAACCCTTTGTTTTGGAATTCAATGGATGCTTGATACTTGATATAACGACGCTTGAAAGATTTGATGAAAGTTGGACACGGGTTAAGGCCTCCTCACACGGCGGTTTTCTGATACGCAGTAGTGATACAAAGGTTTAAAATTGATACGCAATCGTACAGGAAGGAAGCTCATTGCCGCAAAACATTTGCAACTCGGGGTTGCAAAGTGGGGTTAGCTCATTTGACAATACCGAAAATAACTATTGGCTCTCTGAGACTAACTTTTTCAATAATCCAACTTGTAAAATACCTTAACTAAATTTAAATGCTCTCAAAATCTTTATTCATTGAGAAATAGAATCAGCTTATTTCCAATATGGCGGCGATCCTGCCTATCCATTCCAAATTTCTCGTATCAAGGCAGAATTCCATCGATCTATAGTAATATTCCTCTTCAGACACAAAACACTTGTACATAATCAAATTCCTACCTATAGGCCTACACTTCAATCAATTGTTCATTCGATATTTAAGTTCTTATTTAGACGCACCAAGGCCTGGTTTGCATTTTAAAGACCTGCATAAACCTTTTCATAAATTCTCAAGTGAAAGTTAGATACAACATTTTTTCATGTAAGGAATTTCCAATGTGTAATCTGGAGAGCTTGTTGCGTCTGAACCCAATACGGCTTACATTATAAGAAGTATATTATATACTTATACAGTATTATTATTGTACTATACTTACACTACCCTATACAAGTATCACAACTTACAAGGCGTGGACTACTCCAACTATGTTCGCAGTTCTGAATGGTAAAAAACCTGTAACAACTATAGTCTGTCCAAGCAAAGAAGACATTTTGGCAAGATGGGAAAATGACTCCAGCTCGGTCAATATTGGTTCAAAAATTATAAATTCAGTCTCAAATTGTAGATAAGGATGTTTCCTACAATTGAAGACCAAATTTATAATTTTTTAACTAATATTGACCGAGCTGAAAACATTCTACATCTTGCCACAAAGTCTTCTTTGCTTGTACAGACTATAACTACTAAACGACCCTTGTAACCAAATTTATCTTGTACCTGAATGCATATTGCGTTGTAACTGAATGTACTTTGTTAGTTGTCCCTGATTGTACCTTGTAACTGAAAGTGCAAACAATAAAAATTACAAGTTTACATAACAATTTCTATCAAGGAACAAGTCCGATTCCTGGTCAGGAAATGCGTAGCCCATTCATTTCTCACTACAAGTGTGTATAGTCTGTCCAAGCAAAGAAGACATTCTGGCAAGATTGGAAAACGACTTCCGCTCGGTCAATATTGATTCTAAAATTAAAAATTTAGACTCAAATTGTAGTGAATAATCTGCTCTACAATTTGAGACCAAACTAAAAAGTTTTGAACCAATATTGACCGAGCTGGAGTAATTTTTCCATCTTGCCAGAATGTCTTCTTTGCTTGGGGACAGACTATTTCATCCAGTCTTACGCAATGGTCAACACGAACCAATCAGAAGGTATTTCGCGTGATCTCGGGTTAGTATGAAATTAATACGAATTATTGTCATGCACGATATTCAACTGTCATGCTCTGTGTAGTCGGATATATAGTCAATAAGTTTAGAAATAGTAATAGAGTTTTGAATATTACTCCACTTCTATACTCACTAAAAATGGATGCAACTAGAATGGAACTACCTGTAGTAGAATGAACAACTACTGAGCTTGTAGCATAGAATACTACAACGTCCACAACACAACAACCCCATGATATCAATAATTATAAAATAAACCCTTCTGACAAAACGATTCAATACATCGTTACGTAAAACTTTCACTTGGTACAGATTCAATTTGAATGCTGCATTAACATATTATCCAATTCAATCTATTACTATAGTATGTCCAAGCAAAGAAGAGCCTCTGGCAAGATGAGAAAATGACTCCAGCTCGGTAAATATTGGTTCAAAAATTATAGATTTGGTCTCAAATTGTAGATCAGAGTGTTCTCTACGATTGAGACCAAATCAATAATTTTCGAACCAATATTGACCGAGCTGGAGTCATTTTCTCATCTTGCCAGAGGGTCTTCTTTGCTTGGACAGACTATACTGTAATCTACACATTGATTATTTATCATGGGTTGCAAAATTAATTAAACACTGGTCAAACAACATTCCAAACTTGGAAGGTATTTTTCATATAGAAACTGACAATAAATTATGATCGATAGATTCAAAGCGGTACAATTTGTGAATTGAGGCTTCATTAAAATTCAAATAGAAAAGGTGTTTTTGTTTGCTGCATCGGTGATTAGTATAGTACGTCCAAGCAAAGAAGACATTCTGGCTAGAAGGGGAAAATGAATTCAGCTCGGTTAATATTGGTTCAAAAATTGATAGAAAACAAAAATATTGTACAAAACATTTTGCTCTACAATTTGAGATGAAATGTATAATTTTTTAACCAATATCGACCGAGCTGGAATCATTTTCCCATCTTGCCAGAATGTCTCCTTTGCTCAACCAGCCTATAGCTGACGGTGATGATAATTATTGATTAATCAACTGTGTCCAAAAAGTTGTGCAATAATATACAGTATTATCAAAAACTTTTATAAGGATAGGACTCAGGGCTATTTAGTAGGCTATCAAAGATGGTAGGTAGTATTATTGCGCATGCTTCAGATTGGAAGTTCATAGATGATATCATTGAAGTAATGATTATAAGGCGTAATATTCATCTAAAAAAAAAAATCACTAAGTCGATGTTATAAAATCGTTCCATAATGAAATAATTCCAATTGACATTATCAGTGTGTTTTATTTCATTTATTCTTCTCAATTTTTAGTCATCTATAATGTATTGTTATGATATAAGATAAGTTTCTACATGTTGCTGTTTGATTCAGCACAGTATTTATTTATCGTATGGCAAACACGAGTCTTGTCATCCACTGGGATCGTCATTATTTATAAAAAATATATAAAAAACATTTATATTGTAGTCAGAGTTAAAAATCTACATGTACCCAAAAATCTACATAAATCTACATGTTCAAGTAAAAAACATTGACTTATTAATTATTTTTATGTGAGAAAGCTCAGCACAGTATACTCGTAGGATTAAAGGATAAGCAGTGAATTGAATAATACCAAAGACAAAATATACCACGTGAAATTTCAAGGAGGTTCAACAATCATTCAACTATGTAAGAAAAATAAAATTGTAACCTTAATAGACAACAATATCACCTGTATTTACCAATTTTCTTGTAATGAAGCCACCATGTTGATTTTACAGGGGAAATTAGAAAGAAAGTTATCAGACCTTGATTTTCAACTAGTAAAAGTGAGCATACATGTAAAGTGAACTAACCTAGGACACAAAACACCAAACCTCACGACCGAAACTGACGCACCACCCATTTCAAATTAGTTTCTCCTGTCAAAAGTGTAGGCGTAGGCAATTTAATCGAATTAATGGATTAGAAAAAGGCATATCGACCTTTGATCAGACCATAAATCAATGCATATCTTATCGGCACGTCTCACAAGAAACACTGAAAAGAGAAAACTGTAGGCCGAATAACGTTATTGTGATTTTTTATTTCTTCTAATTTCATAGCCTGCAAGCAAGTTCAACTACAAGTATATCACAGCTCACCTGTGTCATGGAACCGACAGATTAGAGAGAAAGAGAGATTAGATTATTTACAGAGAGAAAGAGCGAGGGAGGGATGCAGGTATCATAACACAATAATACGTATAGAAAGTTGATTTATATGACAGATAGAATATCTTGTTCACGATCTAGGCCTGAAAGTTTAGTTATGAAACTATCAAATAATGGGAGTTTACCAGCTAAATTAAAAAAAAAAAAAAACTATAAGTAAATTGGGGAAAAATTCTGGAAATGTGAATTACATAGAAAATTATTAAAATTTCAAGTTGAGAAGGTTCAAGTGCTCTTTACTTTCAAAGTGTTTTCCTTACTTAACTTTCCTTACTTAAAAGGTATTCTATAAATGATCTTTGAACTTTACTATTACTTCGTACAAATCCTTATAGAGCAAATAAACAGATTTGATTATATAAATAAAATGAAAAAATCAAATACCCCTTTTTAAAACTTTAAAAGATTTAAAGATTTGATTAGATTTGGAGTATAAATACGATCGCTTGTGGGCCAGCGACCACATAATACAAATAATACATAATATATTCTGTGGTCGCTGAGAGGACTGATAGATTGTGAACTGATTGGGAATAAAACAAATGGGAACAATCTAATACTGTACACTAAAAATAACTTGTATTCGTTTGATTTCAAGTTTTAATTGTTACAAAAGTTACAATCAAATACACATGAAATCACTTGTTTTTGTTCGATTAAAAGATTTAATTATTATTTTGTCCACTTAGGATGTGCTTGACCATCCCAACCTTAGGGCTCCGATTCCCCAGGAGGTCTGACAAGCGTTTTGTGACATGACTACTCCTCACGTCCGTGAGGTGAGCAATCATGCCATGTCCATGATCCACAAATCATTTGCTCTAAGCAAACGGAGTGAGCCCAAGATGACTGCTTTCTGCATTTGGCCTGCCAATTATTAATTATATTATTATTATTATTATCATCTTTTTTTGTTATAATGCAATAATATGGTCTTAAAGTTTTAGTGAATTTGGGTCACATAATATTTTTCAAGTCATTTCGGCCTCTACAAAGAATAGAACAAATGCTGTAGGTTGTAGGCATATTTGAATGAACAAAGCCGCAGTTAAAATCTTAATTTTGAAATACGGCATTACACACCCAGCAGGAACCGTTATGTTGAAGAACAAAACTTATTCAAGATGCATTTTAGACCCACGACGTGACTAATTTGTCTTTTCTTTGGTCAATTCATATTCTGGAATGTGCTGAATACAAAATTAAGTCATAAATATGCCTTGGCATGTAAATCCTAGTCCTAGTTTATCAGTTATGGTTAAATCCATGAATTTAATACAGAATACTTCAAGGAACGAAGTGAGATAGATAAAGATGAGGAGGAAAAATGTATGTGAGAGAAAGAGAGAATGAGTAAGAGAGAGAATGAAAATAGTAATTCAAACACTGTAATTAAACAGTGTATAATACTAAGTGTGTAGTGTATACTCCAAATCAAATCCAACATTTTTATTTGTTCAGACTTAATAAACTGATTCATTTTAGTTTAGAATGATTCGATTCTATGTAAGTGTATGAACATCTAAGTGTTCTCTAACGTTTAGTATCTCACTTATAATATATGACAAATATCATAATATAATTTTCATCAAGTAACAAAATACAAATAAAAACACTTATAAATATCTCAAAAATGAGAGTAGTCGTAATAATTCGAGGGATCATCTCTCCAGAGGTGGCATCTAAATTTAGCTATCATTTAAATAATGTTATATTATATTGTGATGTTCTATCATTTGAATTGTTTTCATTTTCCTTTTCATATTACATGAATTAATGTTCCATTAGATTTGCATTTATTTTAATAATAGATTGTTTGAATTCAGTAGTTGGTACACATCCAATAATAGAGACGAAACAAAATACATCAAGATAAAAATCTCGATTTCATTATTTAAAAATATTATTGAAACTCTTATCTGCTCTTCTAATTTATAAAATAAAAAATCCCCACAAATATGTGGTATAAACACACGAGTATTCTTTGTACATGAAATAGGAATGACCTATTTTCAGAGTATTTTCTGTGATTCTGTCCAATCTTGACATAATCCTGTCAGTTGCATAATGAGAAGAGCCACGAAAAGCCAAATAATGCAACTTTTAATAATCTGAATCTTAACACGATTCATCATTTCACATGATCCTATTTAGCATTTTCATGGTCGCCAAACGTCCTGATTACAGCATGACATATAGACATACATTTAATCCTATCTAATAACTGTAGCCTAATAATAAAATTATCAATATTCAAGTAACTATTTTTTCAACTCACTGTACTATGATTAAAATCTATACCCAATCATTCCATCCCTGTACAAAATACTTTTTTTTGCTTATAACTGTTACTGAATTGTTTGCTCATTATAACTGAATGATAATAATTGATAAAATAATTATAATTATCATTAAAAATTTACATGTAAAAATTTTAATAAAAATCTTATTCATTCAAGTTTGAATTTCTTTTTTAGCTAAGGAGGAACATGAATGAAAATAGTTTATGATTAGTGAGATTATTAAGAAGTGCCATATAATCTGTAAAAAAGGTTTGGTAGAAAAGCAGTTTTTCAAGATCTTACCATTAATATTAGTAGAACACGGTATTTGGTACACAGCAATACCGATTTACTTTAGTTTCTCTCTTTTAGTTGGCACTCTACATAGCATTAGAACAATATTTCTAAGCACATTAAGCAGCATGCTGTTTAGAACATAAAAATCGCCCAAGTGTATGGGGGATTGGACACATCTTTTACTTCATGAGAGACATCAAGTACCCCTAGTTAGTGACCTTCTCATTAGAAATCCACTTCTAGTAGGTCTTGCTGTAAAATATCCATGTTAAAAATTACTCACCATACATGTATGCAAGTACTGTACTCAGTTCGACTTTGAGTTTAACCTCAATTCATTCAAAAGACAGGCGATAAATTACACAAGCTAGACAGTTCGGATTCAATAAGTTCAGCCGACAGTCATACAGTCTGTCCAAGCAAAGAAGGCATTCTGGCAAGGTGGGAAAATGGCTCCTGCTCGGTCAATATTGATTAAAAAATTATAAATTTGGCCTTAAATTGTAGATTAGAATGTTTCCTACAATTTGAAACCAATTTTATCATTGTTGAACTAATATTGACAAAACTGGAGTCATTTTCCCATCTTGCCAGAATATCTTCTTTGATTGGACAGACTATACAAGGAGCGTGATCTGAACTTTAGTCAAGTTCATGTCAAATAAATTACACGCATATTTGTCAGAAACTTCAACGCTGTAAATTGTATAGAAGACCTCCCACGAAGAATAATCTAATTAAATCAATCTTGAAAGCCTTTCAAGGCCTGGGGCAATTAGAAATTCACCTGAATATAGGATAGAAATTTTGTTTTGGTATGCAAGGAAATATGGAGGAATAAAAAATAATTAAATTCAAGCGAGTAGTGATTTCCTAAATAATATTCTAAGGTTGAAAATTGATAGTCGATCAAATCACGTTAAAATTTCGGATAGAGGTTTGCTGTCAATAAAAAATCATGGAATGACTTAAAATAGTCATAATTTATTACGATTACTCCTAATTTATTTCAAAAATTATTATTATTCACTCAGAAATAAGCATGTCCAATTTATAAGCTATAAAATAAAAGTTCATGAAATGACTTCAATCTCTCTCTATGATTTTCTCTACTGTAATCTCTAATCATGATTATTATAATAATTTACACAAAAATAAGCATGCCTAATTTATAAGCTTTATACAATCTTATAAACATGGAGATGGATTTTTCCTAACCAGGAAAATTGTTATTAATAATGAAAATAGGGGTAGCATGAATTAAATCTGAATGTTTCAGAGCTCAACACATAAAATCGCTCAAAATATATTGATTATTAATCTGTAGTTGAAAACAAAGTACAGTAATACATAGCAAACTTGCTATAATCACTAAGTGTTTCATACCAAAAGATTGAAGTATTATTAAAATTCAGCCCACTTGTTCATACTTTAAAATTTCACACTTTCAAAAACTGAAAATCGTTTTAAAGTTTATTTATGGGTGCGAAGCGTTACTAATGTGAAATCACGAAGTATTTTCATAGAAATTTAATAATTATTGTAACATGGAAGGCGGAAAAGGTCACTCTTGAAACTCCCGAAAAAGATTAGTAATCAATAAAATGTTCAAAAACTTTTAGAAAGAGCTGGAATAACCGGTCCAAGTTCAAATTTCATGCAAAAGGTTGTATTGGGAGAGGATGGTGATTCAAATAACTTCCTGGTACAGAATTATCAAAGACGCAACCATAATGAATATTGCATAATCCTTTATAATGTATTTCTAACAGCCAACATTGAACTTCTTAGAGCCTCACATTTGCGATCAAATTGTGAAATTTGGGGAGGAAAATTTGATCGTGAAACCTACATATTGTCTTAACAAAATTCTAATGATATTTAGAACTGAATAGAAAAAAAATCAGGGCTCAATAATTGAACTAACCGATTCTTGAATCAATATTTTTATGTTCACAAATCATGTTAATTTTATCTATACATTCTCTGACAAGTAGAGGTGGAGATGAAGATAGATAGAACAATGATTGATGAAGGGGGGGAGAGAAGAAAGAGCCGAGAAAAGAAGAAGGACTATGGGAATAAAGAAGAGGAGGAGAAGGAGGAAGAGAAATAGACGTTGCAGCAACAATGATAAAAAATAAAACAAAGTTAAAAATTATTCGTCATAAGTAACTTACCGTTGAGAGAAAGTTCAAATTATTTATAGCCAATAAAGGATCTCATATATGAAACATGCCTGATAAATGAGTATCTTACAAAACATAATAAACAAATCAACAGCTCATAGTTATAGAAGCAGCCATAGCCTACTTAAGAAAAATTATAATGCTAGGTATGTGCCTAATCAACTTTGTTTGTAACATAGCTTTAAAGCACAAAGAATATTTGAATTATTTCAATGGTTGATTAGAAATTTAGTATCTGGCGAGAAAAGAATGAGTTGAGAACATTTTTCAAATGAGAATCGTTTCTTCCATAGAAGAAGTTGAATTGTTAAAAATGACCCCACTCAACAATCATATAAGACACCAGGAGGCCAATTAGTTACTAAAATATAATCAATCCGATAAAATAATGAACCAGACAGTTGTACTTCCAACAATTAATAATGAGCTATGTACGAGTACGTGCCTTCAGTACACCACTAAAATAGGCTAACTTTAGAACTTCAGCTTGCAGTTAATATTTAACATGCACTCTGTACATTTATCTTCAATTTATTTATTCATCTAATGACAAACATACATAAAAGTTAAAGAAAGAACAGGCCTTAGTATTTTTAACACAATTTTTAATAAAATATATTCCAAAGTACGAGCTTAGCCCAAATTCCAAAGGGTTTTCACCCTTTCCAAGAAATGATCTAGATGTTTAATCCAGATTAATGATAAAATTTGAATTTTAAGAAGTTGCCATTACAAGCCAATATCATCCTTCAATAACCAAAGTTTACCAAATCAGTAATAGAATACAGCTTGATAACATAAAAATCCCAGTTTTATTCAAGAAATGTAAAATGATCATCCAACATGTTAAACAAATCTATCAAGTAAATAACAGGATTTAATAGTTAAAAGTTAAAAGATGCAAACTGAACGTATGAACCTAACCAGTCTATATTCCAATATACAGCATGCAAAAGTTATACAGGGTCCACCCCTACTTTTATAACTTCAGTCTTTATCAAGTTATACCCTCCAAAAGTCAAGTTAAGTCCCTCCAAAAGAGCTTCCGGATTTTAAAAGCAGGTTACAAACCAGCAATTCAGATAAGCTAAGTGTCTGTTACAATTCATGTGACAATTCCTCTACATGGGACCTATATATGCAACAAATAATCCCCCTATATATATTTGACTTTACAGGGACCACACTGTAACCTTTTATAGATTCGCGACCAGCACAGATGACAGACAACGAGGTGCATCCTGCATCATTCCATTCTAGCTGTTAATTGCTCTTCAAATCACCGTTCTGAACAATTTCAGGTTTATCCTTTCTCTCCTATTTCATCCACTATCTCCCTCCTTTCTCCACATTATTACTCTTCCACAATGATTCGATTCTTATCCTTATCACTGGTTACCTCGTTAGCACTCTCTTATATTGCAGTTTGTGGTTGTTATGAATGTGTGTTCACTCTGAATGTGAATTGAATTGTAGAGGGTTTACAACCTAACAAATACAATTCACATAAATCTTTCTATGAATATTATATTGGCTTGAATACCAGCAAGGTATCCAAGATTCAATCGTCTCAAAAATATCCATATCGTATAAAATACTACAAATTGTCACAACCAAAAAATATAATCATTAAGATACTGTAACAGACTAACAGTTTAGGTAGCACCTAAACCTAAAGTGATGTTATTTTATTGCAATGAGCAAAGCAATAAGCAGAAATGTCAAAGCTTGAATTTTAATAATCGAATTTATTATTAAAAATACAACAGTTTGAAACAGCTAATGGAAGTGGCTTGTCTTGACAATAATGCATGTTCGTCTTGATAGGTTCAATACTTTACTCGTCTTTACTGGTTTTCATACCAATATTTTACCACGTCAATGTCGTAAATATTAGCTGTTTTAAAATGTTGTACTTTTAATGATAAATTTTATTTATTAATCTGAAATCTAGAATATAAGCTTCAACATTTCTCCTTTTTTACTATGCTCATTGTAATAAAATATCAACACTTCCTCATTCAATTTTCAGCATGATTCAATTTCCACAACCTTTTCCATGATGAGTTCAACTATCTACAACCCAAACCTGACCACATCCATAGTTCGCACAAGCTTAGAAGACACGCCCTTACAATAAACTTTACGTTGTATCGACGTGTCTTCTCAGCTGGCGCAAACTATAGGCTACCCATCACCAAAGAGAATTAGAATATTAGTTCCTCTATGCCATCACATAAAGCTCACCAACAATCGCTTTTAAAGGTCACAACAACGTTGCACGCCTATTTTGAATATGGCAAGAAAGAAAACTTTCCCCTATCTAGATCCACCCACGCCGCAGAGCAACTAGAAAACTACGGGAAGACTATTTAGGGCTAATTGGACTATTTTGTAGGGCGCTAACCTAACCTTATAGTCTAACCAAGCAAGGAAGACATTCTGGCAAGAAGGGAAAACAACTCCAGCTCGGTTAATATTGGTTTAAAAATTATAAATTTGGTCTCAAATTGTAGAAAACATTTTGCTCTACAATTAGAGGCCAAATTTATAATTCTTGAACCAATATTGACCGAGCTGTAGTCATTTTCCCATCTTACCAGAACGTCTTCTTTGCTTGGACTGACTATACCCAACCTGCCAGCTCATTTGATCTGTTGGTCCACTCTATAAGCTGAAGCGTGACACTCCTTTTAAGGAACAGCTTATTTTAGCATCCAATATAACTATAGTTAGCTAATTTCAAAGTAACAGTTATAGCTATAGTTTCTAGATTAATCGCTAATTTCAACAGTTTAGTATGTAGATAGCGCTTCACTGCCTTGACTTTGTCAATAACGTTTGTCATGTGGGTGGATTTCTAAACATTGTTAATTGACTGAAGTTGATACTGCAAGTCCATTAGCATGCCCAAACTGAGACATAGCTAGCAGCGAGCAATAAATTTCATTAGTAAACACTTTTACTATTCCAGCATCAAACTTAATTTGCTTTGGAAATCAATCTAGGTGCGCTCGTGCAGTAGATTGTGAGAGTTAATTCCACCAGACAATGTTTGAAGATTTATTCATCATTCTGATTGATATTTTCTAGGCAACTTTCAAGTTTTTATCTACTCATCTATTTTGATTTCCATTATTAACTGCTATGCAGTTAATATTTCTAAATTTTAATGAAACAGTTTATTGGATCAATAATATTTCAATTTTTTGCAATCAATATTTTTAATTTCAATTCACGAGTTGGAAAGATCAACTCAAATAATTTACTATTGATTTCATGATAGATTAAATTTATATTTGAATTTTTTTTTATTTCGTATGGCTCATTTTGTGGGGAGTTCCGAAGAAGTTCCACAGCCGACATAACCAATTTCCCATTTTGGCAAATTATTGTGGTAGTTAATATTTTACAAAGTTTCTTCAAATTTCATAGAACCAAACACAAAAATAGCACTCTAAGCACAAATCCACGATCGGAAATTATTGAATTTTGAAAGAATTTGGAGCAAGAAATTTTCACATCACAATTTTGCCATGGCAACCAAAAGCTACAAAAAACTTTTATTATTCATGGTAGTAATATTATCAAATTTAAGAACCCTAATTATATTAGTACAATACTTGAAAAATAAATGAAAATCAAACACCCTTTTAAAAACTTTGAAATTATTAAAACACAGACATGTTTCGGCACATTAGGCCATTATCAATGTGGATAAAATAATGTGGTGTTTGATTTTCATTTATTTTTCAATTATTTTAAATAGCCCTAAGTTTTAAAGTTTAGTACAATACTCTCTATTGTTTAATTAATTATTAATTGGGCTATATTTATATGTTTGACTTTTTCCTATTGTAAAGGAATTTGAAAATAAACAAAAGATTGCAAAATATACTCAATTACCGTTAGGTATTATTCAATATAGTAAATACTCAAATTCTCAAAGAATTTCTAAGTAAATTAAATAATGAACAGCAAAATACAAGTACAAATAGGATTAGTATGAGTTGATATACATAAAAAATCGAAATCAGAATCACAGTAACCTTCTAATATTTTTTATCCAATCACTTCAGAATGACTCTATAAGGAGAGCGAAACATGTGGTGTTTAAATCTGGTTATCATCTAGTGAGTTAGACAATTGACCTCTCAAGATATCTGCATTGATTGAAGAGTATTTTGTGTGGTGAATTGTTTAAATTTAAAAAAATTGAATTATTTATTTAATAGATTATTGTATAAATTATAGAAGTATAATATTCGAGAAAGAGCAAATCGATCCAAAATAGCTGATCTATTACCGATGAAAATTCCTTTTGATCAAACCGTGAAGATATGGATGGTGGATTGTGGGAGAAAGCGACTTACATTATGTCATGCTTATTCATGAGTAGCACCGACCCATAAATGCATTCACATTACATTTTTATCACAGGTAAAGGGTGTCAAGCATGGTCATTGGCCAAGGTATGGTTTGTGTCCTCCGCAGTAATTCAACAAAAATATGAATTTGATTATAAAAAATAAACACTAATACGGATACAGATACTAAGAATATAATTAATAAGGATACTACATAATTATTGAGGAACAATAAGAAGATAAGATGGAATAAGGATGCAGATAATATAAATAAGGTACAATATGAGTATAAGATAGAATAAGGATACAGATAATACGAATTAGGTAATTAATATTATTGAGGATACTATTAATTAATAAGGTTGAATATGAGGATAAGATAAGATAATACTTATCTTTTCTAATTTGAGATAATTATTGTCTCAAGTAAGAGTAAATGAATGAATTTGTAGATGAAAATTTGAGTAATAAAAATTTCTTAGAAATGTGTATGTTCTCATCACTTGAAAGAAAACTTGGATAATCTACCAGCAAAACTAAGAAGAAAAGCAGGTAGGAGCTTAGCCCCTCCTAATTCAACTAATTTTAATAGCATTTTTTGTGGGGATATAGTGTGGAATTTACAACTAACATAATAAAAACCATCAACATAATTATTGATGATTGATAAATAATTACATTTCCATGTTATGGGCTTCTAACGCTTAAGCACACAATTATTGTACTTTGAGTAAAAAGGTTTTAAAAAATATGTTTTACATGAAATATAGGAGTTCAATCCTGTAACTAAACTTTACAAGATCATAGATAAAATACCATACTTTTTCTCTTTTTCTAATCATTGATGAAATGGCCTACCCAGCAGAAATTATCAATACTAATGTAGAGTTTTCTAAGTAAATCATTTTGAAGACACTGATATGACTCAATGGTACCAGTCAAAATAGTGAGACTACCTGGATTGAAAAAAAAACAATACTTGTCAGCAGTTGAAATTCTTTCAATCACGGTCAAAAGACAAACCACAAACATAAACTATAATGGTGAATGTTTGCCATAGAGAACTTCTACTAGAATAGGGTGGAATTGAAGAGTCAGAGGAGATCAAGCCTGAACCTAAAAACCTAGACATTTTGCTGGTTTAATGCGTTTGAATTGAGAGAAAAAGTAGAAGTGGTTTGAGGAGACCAAAAATAAGGTTCTAACAGAATTATACAATAATACCATCTTCTATTTCCATCATTACTATAGCTTATATTACCTAGATAGTGGCGGACTAAATTATTTTTTATTCTTTATTCACTCATCGATACAACTACCTGAATTGGGAGGAAAAAATAGGCATAGCCTGTGCTATTCCTCTCCCAAAAATTTTATCATGAAGTCAATATTCTCCAAAATGAGGTTATGATATAATAGTACTGAGCTAAGCACATAATTTTCAAACCAGGAATAACACTGAAATTTTGAATTTAGAATGTTGATGGCCGGAATTGAGTAGGCAAAATTATGCACCAAAGAAAACAATATTGAAAATTAGAAAAATAATGCACAAATTTGAATATTTTCAAGCCAAAAATCACTAAACTACTCACTGTAGTTTTACTATTTCTATTTCAATACAGAAAAAATTGTTTGAAAATAACGATTTGAGCTGTCCATGGAAGAAAAACTGCATACTGTATTTATCGCATCGTAAAGTAAATTACAATAAATTTTCAAGTGGCTTGTCCGCGGTTTAATTAACTATCAAGATTATAAATTCGAAAAATTTTATACTTTTGTCAAATTATGATATCATCATGTATAAAAAATGTACTGTATAAGTAATAATAATTATAATATCAAATGATTGGAATGAAACAAAATTGAAATTGTATTATTCTTGATGTACTGGTATCTTGAATTTAAGATCCATCAAATGGGTGAAGTAAGTTAGCTTCAACAATTAACAACTAAATTAGCTTCAACAATTTACGGTTTATGTTCATATTCATATTTACTTCAGTACAAAATAATACAATTTCAGTGGAAATAAGAAACAGGCCATTGCCCAAAACTTATTCCTAAATTTAGTTGAAACACAGTCAAAAATTTGCAGGCTCTTTATCATTTTTGTCATTGCTTTTAATAGATGCGTATTGAAAAGACATAAATCATCGCCAATGATGACATTTAATAAAAAAAAAAAACATCACTGTCTTGTAAACATAGCCTAGTACAGGAATTTCGAAAATAACATCAGTAACCTTTTGGTTGCACCGTACTACCCAAATAATATCAACATTAGTGTTGGTAATGGTGACAATAAACGGTACCATAGCTGGCATCAAAAATTGGGGCAGTTGACAAATGACTTTTAATAAAGCTCAGCTCTGTCAAGACAGTCTGAAACTGTCTTCAGGAGCGAATTAGTATAGCTGGGGTCGGTCTCATTTCGATGTACTCTCGCAGACAGCTCGCCAACTGTCCTGACAGAGCTGAGAATTAATAGAAATAATTTGCCAACCGCCTTAGTGTTTGGCACCAACTCTAGCTACCATCTTACGATAGGAATAGGACACAAAAACAAGGACGAAGAAAAGAAAACGCAGTTATAGTCAGTTCAAGCAAAGAAGACATTCTGGCAAGATTGGAATATGAATCCAGCTTGGTCAATATTAGTTAAAAATTATAAATATGGTCACAAATTGTAGAAAACATTTTGCTTTACAATTTGAGACCAAATTAACATTTTTTGAACTAATATTGACCGAGCTGGAGTCATTTTATCATCTTGTCAGAGTGTCTTCTTTGCTTGTACAAACTATAGCACTCCTCATCCGGATTCTTTTCGCCTGAGGAACAAACTTGACACGTTCAACAAGTCATTAGCGGAGACTGAGGAATGAATTGGACAGACAACATACAAAACAGTGGCCGCAATTTTATCAGTCTCATCCAGTGAGAATGGAATAGAATAGTTATATATTCTATTCTCTCTGGTCTCAGTGCTCCCCTAGAGTTTATTTTTCATTGAAAATAATTCACTTTATTAAACTCATTTCTCATTGGTTTGCTCAAAAACCCTTTTTAAGATTTAATAAAGACTAGTTAACTCTAGTGAATTGAATAAAAATAATAGTAAAGTACTGGTAAACTCCTGAGTTTATCAGTGATAGATAATGTTGTAACAACCGAACCCGGTAGTCCATCTCGAATTATAAAAAATCTGTGGTTAGACAGTATCAGTATCAATATTACAGTATCAGTATCTTTATTCAATATTGGTAACATTCACTCTTTCTCAACTACAAAAAGCTTATTTTTATTAGCCATGAACTCATAAAGGTTGAATCTATAGCGAATATCAACGAATTGAGTGCATCCTGAATATAAAACTAGATATTATATCTGAACAGTTGAAATTAATACCTACTCAGTTTCATAACTTGATATTATTATTATTAGATAAATGATAAAATAAATATAAAAACCAAAAAAGTGTTTGAAAAATTCATTTTCGAAGTAGCCCTAATTGTGAATCTTAATTTATCATTAGATAATATGGTAGATAATATTGAGCTGAATTTTTCAATATTGAATTTAAAGTACTTTGTGTAATCAAATATATTTTTATTCAATTATAATATAGTCACAAAAAGTCACTAAAGACTCAAATTTGAGACCACGACAAGACACTACGGTGAGCCTTTGTCACACCATACCTTATCCTAATACCTATTTTTATTTCAGCGAAAAATCAAATTCAAATAATAGCAAGGTGTCATAGGCAGTGCTTCCAATCTCTACTAATATACAGTAGCCGCTACTAAAAGCTATTGCAAATATCGCACTTGCTTTCTAGTAGCAGCTATATTACTAGCAGCTAGTAGAGTTGCTAGTGTGACACAGAAGCCTGGTAAACTTGAGGAAAGTAATAAAAATCATAAAGACTGTAGGCCTGAATGTCACAACGCTACTGAATGCTATAATAAAGCAACTTTAATAACCTTCAGTACCAGTTTATAGAGAAGTAGTACAAATTCTACTTTTACTGGTTCAGAACTGGTATAGTAATAATTTTTCTTAGCCGTGAGCATGAATACGTGATTGTATTTTATTACTGAGTAATTAGGGGTTTGAATACCGACACGTGAAAATGTATTTCATCAAATTTGAAAATTAGTTATTAATTTGAGCTGTATCACTCATTCATTCTATTATTTGAGATTGGTATTGTAACTAAATCAGCAAGCTTGCTACAGCATACAAAAGAAACTATAGAACAAAATCAACAACTATTGTCTTATAACAATGGTTACTTATACAGTATTTGGTTAAATCTGATATTAGAAAAAAATTGGTACTAACGGATTAATTGTATTCAAAATTCAATTTCAAGTGAATAAATTATTTCTCACCTCATCAGCTCAGAAGAAAAAGGAAGCTGTGTGTGTCTGTAAAAGAAAAGAAATAATATCAGGTTATTGTCTATGAATCAATTAATGCAAATTTAAGTTGAAAATCACTTATATGACAATTAATGGAAACCAAAAAGAATAACATTCAAAAGTAATGATCAAACAGTTTCTTGTTTCAATATTCACTCATTCATCATCTTTTATTAGCATAACATTTGGTATTTGATAGAAACATTCAAATAATTTTATCAGATTAAAAATATTTCATAGTTTGGTAATTTGTTAATTGATACACAAAATTAAAAGTGATTTTATGAAACTAAAGCTCAATTAATAATATCTTCTAAAAACTATTTTGCCTGTCTCTTATTTTCTACAAAAAGTTTTGTTTTCAAGAGTAAAAAATAATAAACAATTCATGATAATTTCCAAATGCATCCTTGAGAAAATAACTTGAATTCATGCATCACAGAACTGGTTCAACCAGTAAATCATCAGTTATTAAACTCAACTAGAATTATGTAAAGAAAATTTCAACATTTTTATGCAAATATGTGGATAATCACTCAGTGGAAAAGTGTTCATAATCTGGTTTATGAGTTTAATATGATAGGTTTATAAATTTCCAGTGGTATGGGTAAGCTTCTAGACTAGCACCAGTGGAAATAGTGTTTTACAGACCAAAATATAGACAATGTTGTGACATTATAAAATCTTGTCAAAAAATTATTATTATTTTGTAAATTATCTCTAATTATTTATATTGGCCTAAAAATATTTCTAGGATACAAATTGATTACAATACATCTTATAAACAAACCACTTTTGATGTTTGACCACGTTTCAATTCTTCCTATTATCATTATTCATAGCATAAAGGTTTCCATTAAAATATATGTTTTAAAATGCCAATCACATCTAAACAAAATACATCATGAAACAGTAGAAATTCTAAAAAATAGTGGGCCAAATTCCAAACAGTATGCCAAACCTCACAGTATCTGACATAATTAATCTTCTATAGTAAACAAAAACCATAGAATACCGTACCGTCTTATAACTCTCAAGTATAAGAAATTTATAAATTATTCTCAATCGTAACAAAACCTACAAAAAACAAAGAGTTATGTAGGGTGTAGAAGAGGTTTGTCTCTATTCTCTCTGCAAAATACTGTCCAATAATAGTGTCTAGAATCTAGTGTAATATGTATAATGCATTACAACGATTACAAAAAACTTCCGAAATTCATAAGTTAAGTAGACTTGGTCGCCCACACCTCTAGGAAGTATAACACTCCATCAGAACTGGCGGTTGGCGAATGACTAATATTGATACTCAGCTCTATCAGGACAGTCGGCGAGCATTCTGCGACAGCACATTGAGACGAGTACGACTTCAGAAAACTGCTTCGCTCTAGCAGACTGCTTTCAGACTGTCCTTACAGAGGTGATGATTGATAACAGGCATTAACAATCCGCCAATATTGTTGGAATCTATTATAGTCTGTCCAAGCAGAGAAGACATTCTGGCAAGATGGGAAAATGACTCCAGCTCGGTCAATATTGGTTCAAAATTGATAAATATGGTTTCAAATTGTAGGAAACATACTGATCTACAATTTGAGACCAGATTAATAATTTTTGAACCAATATTGACCGAGTTGGAGTCATTTTTCTATCTTGCCAGAATGTATTCTTTTCTCGGACAGACTTTATGCGGCCACAAATTACGTCACACTCCGTGCCACTTTTAACTGTCTCACGTGCAGACGGGGAAAGCATTTCCCATTTTCCCAGACGTGATGCACGTCCGACCAACCATACCAACTCAGGAAGTATTCTTCACCATACTCTGTACATGACTAACTGAGTATTCAGAGCATAAAACAAAAATTGTCAAAAAAATCTTCGGATCCCATATTATTATGACCTGCTTACTGTAAATTATGGGAAACAATACTATTGACATAATTGGGAAGTATTGTTATTTGTATGGAGCTGTACAGTATTAGGCCTACTATATTGGAAATTTCAGTAGTTTTTATTGAGCGGGTGGGTGGAATGAGGTAATATTGTTTTTATGTAGTTATGGTATACCCCGTAAAATAAGTGGGTTAATAAAACAGGGTCGGCATAACTTGTTATGATGCTTAAGATATGCAATGAAAAACCTCAGTACTTTGCGCTACTGACAATACTACTATGCTACTGACAATGACAATGCTACTGACAATAATCTTGTTATTATACTGTAAAGCATAACTAGAAGTGGAATTATGATGTCTTCCTTGTTAACTAGGGTTTTTATAACTTATTGAAACCCCTTATGATATTTAAGAAGAGCAATGAAAAACATCAGTAAGCTCCTTTTGAAATGACTTTAAATCAAATAAGAATAAAATATTGCGATAAATTACCGTACTGTAAATGATAACTAGAATTAGAAATATGATAATATTATGTATTTCAAATACTAACCTTCCATTGAATCCAAGAAAAAATTGAAGATCATTTCTCACAGAACACTACCTGGAACAAAAATAAATTACATTAATATTTATAATCTTGTTTATTGAAATAATAATATTTTATACTTGAACTGTAGTTTTTCAAATGTTTATGAAATTTGATTTGATTGATTTCTATTTCAGAAATATTCATTAGTTTATTGAGAATAAGAGGAGGTTCTCGAGTTTATTATATGTATATCTAACATAGCTTTACTTTGAATACTTTTTCCATTTGCTTCTCTCATTTCTCATTTGCCTCTCACAGAAGATCTTCTATCTTTTATCTTTTTTTATCTTTGATATTTGATCTATAATAAAATGATCTTTGATCAAATGATCTCTGACCAAATGATCTTTGATCAAATGATCTCTGATCAAATCTCTGATCTTTGCTCTTTGATCAAGTGATCTCTGATCTTTGATCTAAAAATCTTTGATCATATAATTTTTTATCTTTGATCTTTGATCATTTTGCAAAGAGCAAAAACACACAGATTTTGTTCATTTCAATACAATTTAAAATAAAACCTTTTCCCATTTCAAATAAGAAATAATTACATGAATATTTCAAATATTATGGACCGATTCTACAATAGCCTATCAATGGTGACTCTTTGAAATTCACAAAAATAATTTTATTCCTTTTCAAAGAAGAAACCTCATTGAGAAAGGAATTTTCAGTCCTATCAGACCCCCTTTTTCTTGTCTCTGAAAACTTTAAAATAAACAAAAACATTTAAAATTGATATTAAGATCAATTATCTATCATAGTTTGATTATGACATCCCCAACCCAAGACCATAGAAGCTTAATACTCAGGAAAAATATGACTCATAGTAAAATGCCAAAAAACAAAAATCCAATAGCCACCACTCATAGATACCTTGTTCGTGTCCATTTTTATACAACTAAGTTTCATGTTGAAGGCTCATTTATAATAAACCACGACTATATGGAATTAAAAGCCATTTTATTTCAAGGGCTATCTCATGAGCGTTGCCTTGACCGTGAAAAGTCATTCAGCCCTTGAGCCCTATTCAGTCAGTCAAGGTATAGTCTGTCCAAGAGAAGACATTAAGGCAAGATGGGAAACTGACTCCAGCTCGGTCAATATTATTTCAATAATTATAAATTTGCACTCGGATTGTAGATCAGAATGTTTTCTACAATTTTTGACTAAGTTTATAGATTTTGAACCAATTTTGACCGAGCTGGAGTTTTTTCCCTTCTTGCCAGAAAGTCTTCTTTGCTTAGATATCTTTTATATTTGCGTGACCGAGTTGCGTGATCAGGGACAACACTAGCCGGGCAGCGATAATACAAAACTTTCATTTTCCCTGCCTCGAAAAAATGTGTTTGGGTGTAAAGTAGAATAAAACTAGAATCCCCTTACGATTCAAATAAGCCGGTGAGAGTGCACATGCTTGACAGAGAATTAATTTCTCAAGTTGGGAGACCATGGCTAAATTTTTTCCATTCAAAATAAATTAGATGTTACAAAATTCCAATTACTTACATTTTTTATTTGATACTGATACTTAAAATACAACTTATTTCTATGTAACTTGGCAACAATAATGTTCCATTTAATACATGATACGATAAAGTTTATTTATTTATTTATTACAAACGTGCTACAACGTTGTAATAGAAAGTTGATAGGAGACCTTTCAATGAGAAATACAGGACAATTAGTTAAATGATACGAGTATAATCAGAACAATTAAATCAAATTTTGATAGACATTGTTATATTTTTTGAATGAAATATGTTGATTTATTTATAGATAATTTGATTAGGTTTGAGAGAAAAACAACCCCCAGTCCTTCAACCTTTTTTCTCATTTAGAATTTCAAATTGAATATTTTTGGCGCAGGCCTTCAATTTCAACTGAACTACCGACATTATTTCATTTTGTGTCCACATCTACTAACAGTTTGTGTACTGACAGTACAAAAAGAAAATTGAAAAAGGGTACTTTGATAATTATTTAAAATAAAAAAACAGTGACAGTACAAACAATAATTGAACAGATATTAGGCTAAAAAACTGAATCACCCTTTCTTAACATCGAATTCAAATTGGAAATTTTTCTGGTATGGCTAACTCCAAAAAGTAGGGCGGTTTCGTCAACTTCTCACTTCCTTCATCGTCTGCTAAAACACCATCTCTTCATACCACCATCCTGGACCACCATCCTGTATCCTCATTCAGAATTTGTTCTCAACATTCTTCAAGTACACGACATTTTTCCCAATAGGTACAGTAATTGACCAGCCTTCCAAGTTCTTAGCTTTCCATTGGATGTAGTGTAACCTAACCTATGCTGTGACTAGCGTGACAACTCTCCTTATCAGTAGCAAGACGTCTGCAATCACACTCACACCAAACCGATGATAAAATCTTCCTATTCGACCAACTCAACACCTATACATAATAATAGACTGTATCTAGTATAGCTATATATTCAACGCGTGTCCACGCATACGACGTGAGTCACGCTTCACTCCAGACAGAAGCAAAAAAGTCTCCACTCATGAATAAAACTAATAAAAATTCAACCACAACCCCATTCTGTATAGTCTGGTCGAGCAAAGAAGACATTCTAGCAAGTTAGGAAAATGGTTCCAGTTCGGTCAATATTGGTTCAAAAATTATAAATGTGGTATCAAATTGTAGAGAACATCCTGATCTACAATTTGAGCCCAAATTTATAATAATTGAACACATATTGACCGAGCTGGAGTCATTTCCCTATCTTGCCAGAATGTCTTCTTTGCTCGACCAGAATACTCGATTACAAAGAGTAAAACAAATGAAATCAAGAGGGCGGTGCTGGGAAATGACCAATCCTCTACCACCAGTCATTATCTGCTTAAAAAGACATTAGTCTACAACAATCGGAACTGGTGTATTTATTACTGTTATTTTTCCATTTCCGATCGTTTCAACAACTGACGCCGCATTTGTAACAAACTAATTCAGATTCACACAACCCGCATTGGCTGAGTTTTTTCAATTGTGGCATTGTGGGTTCTTGTTGATGTTATATATTCAATCAAGTAGGTATATTACTATTAATAGCTATCGCCAAAAAGTTAGTCGGTTTCCTCGCAAATGTTACCTACTATAACAGTTAAAGTAGTATACTTTAACTATAACTATAACTAGTAGTATACTTACAGTAAAGATTATAACTAAAAAGTTAGTCGGTTTCCTCGCAGATGTTACCTGCCAATAGCTGATATGAAGCATCTATTGTATCGTTTGATTTCAAAACATCCTCTAAGCATAGCTAAAATTTTAACAACATCAGCTGTTGAAGCGCACTAGGAGCAGACGAGTCCGCCTAACTTTTGGCATCAGCTACAGTGTGATACACCTATATCACTAATCAGTGACAGTATTTCACTTTGATGTAACGCACAATCTTTACTATAGAATAGCAATTTACGGCTATGTCCACTTGGTCCCCGACATGACAAAACATAGACTAAGATTTGAATATACCAGAATATTGTTCTATTTTTGTACCTTTTTGTACCACAAAGAAATATTTTTGTACCACCACCCTAACTGAGATAATAGCAATTTTAAAGTCGGGGACCAAGTGGACACTCTGTCCCCGAAATTGGAAAATTGAAGATTTTATTTTACCGTAATATTGTTCTATTTTTGTACCATTTTGTACCACCAAAAGAAATTTTTGTACAACCACACTAACTGAGATAATAGCGATTTTAAAGTCGGGGACCAAGTGGACACTGTCACACAGAACTAGCACTAGATAACTAGTAAAATGTCACACAAGAGGATTGAATAAGTAGATACTGTATATTCAAGAAGCTATACAATTGCAAATATTGAAAATAATAAAGCAGTTAATAGCTAAATTATAAGAAGATTTGAGATGATGTTGAGTATTCTTAATTCCTTCAAATGAAATCTACTAAAAAGATTAAAACGTCTATAATGAAATAGAAAAAATACTTTTAAAATTAATAAAATCAATCATTTACATGAATAATTTATTTTTTATGAAAAATATTTCAAGGAAAGAATATTGAAGGAGGAAAAACTATTTTTCCAATGAATTTTATAAAAGTGGATTGATGCAAGAGCTCTGAACATTGATAATCTCATTAAATGCTGAAAAAATAGTGAACTCTTGCAAGATAAATTGGAAAAACTTGATTCCAATTGATTTTTTCAATTGTCAATTTCAATTTAATATTAATTGGGATAGTTGAATTTACAATGATTGAATTGATTGGGATATTATGCTAATAGTACAGTAGAAGTATGGAATACCCATCAAGCACTAGGTAATGTGTCGAATATAATAATAATTATTCAAAATATTCTTACAAGTGAGTATAGTCTGTCCAAGCAAAGAAGACCCTCTGGCAAGATGGGAGAATGACTCAAGCTCGGTCAATATTGGTTCAAAAATTATCAACTTGATTACAAATTGTAGGAAACAATTTGATCTACTATTAAAACCACATTTATAATTCTTGAACAAATATTGACCAAGCTGGAGTCATTTTCCCATCTTGCGAGAGGGTCTTCTTTGCTTGGACAGACTATATCAGCATGTAGTCGTTGAGGATACCACATACTCTGACACACAGAGAAGGTAATCCTTAGATATTTACCTTCTCTGTACAATAATCAATAACATTAATAACCTGAACATTCCCATAGGAAACCAATTATTCCAGAAACCTCAATGGTTAAAAGGAGAAAGGAAACGTCTGACAAGTCGACAACCTTGCACTGCGATGTAACGGTCTCCACGGAAATGGTAACAACCTCCTGTGCTAATCTCCGGTCAAAACATTGCCAGCCATAAATTCGAACAAGTGTCATTTCTGGCAAATGGAAATAACGGGCGCCCATACTAAGTAATTGAAAAGCCAAATGATTTATTTCTGTTATTCGATTATTTATGGGTCGTGTGATTTATCCATCGCCTAAAGGCTGCATTACTCTTATGCAATCGCACACTGGATTGCATTTCTTGTTCATGATTCACGCCTTCGGAGTTGCTAGACAACCTTCCGGGGTTGGTAGTATGACCTGTAATATCAATTAAAGTTTTTAAGTCGCTCAAAACATCTTTTGAAGTTGAAATGCGAATTTCTAGATGCATAGTATCTATCTTTCAATGTAAAGTAATGTCTATCTTCTATATTCTATAATGTAATGTAATGTATCTTCATCCATCTACCTTCTATTGCAATTGCAATGTAGCCTACTAGTGTCGTGTAATGGTCACACCCCCAATTCCATATAATTTTCGAGTAACTTTTACGCCGGGGTTTTCCAAGCACACTCAAAGTTGAGGTACCCTCAAATTTTGACGAACAGCTGACATTTTCTATGATAAGTATAGGAAATGTAGTAAATAGTGTCAAATTTGAGTGTGCTTGGAACCGGGCATTGACTTTGATAACAAGGACCAATCAAGAAGTAGGTGTACATTATTATCGACAATAATAGAAATGTGTAGGTATAATTAATTTTAAATTTTTCCACCTCTAAAGGAGCAGCGGAGAAAAAGAGATGTATTATCTCTTTATTTAGGACATAAATATTGTATTGAATTTAATGGTGAGCTTAATTTTTCAAGCTGGGTTTCAATAACTCAATTCTCTAACAAAATGATACTGTTATCAAATGAAACATCGAAAACAAAAACAACTATTTCAATAATGGTGCAAGACCTTTCAACTCGGTGGTAGATGTGCAATCCTTAAACTGAATGCTACTCATGAAAGACATACATTATTTTGTTTTTGTATTCTATTCTTCTACTTTATATTAATGATTTAATATTATGAATTTATGTATTTCAATCGTTTTTATTTTATTGTTTTGAAGATCTATCTGTTTGTACAGTAAATAAATTATTTGATATCACTGTAAACTCAAAGCCAATAGAGCTGTTTCCAACATGATCAAATTAAAAATTATTTCTATTTCATATCAATTTTCTCATAAATACATACTTACAAACCTAATCATAAGAATAACTCGATACTGTATATTATTTCATGACATCTCCCAGAAGTAGAGAGTTCCACAATCTCAAATATTCCATTATTCCAAGAACTGAATTTATCGATTGATAGCAACGATGATGATGACTAAGCTCACGAACAGACAGTTGGTAGAAGAAGATTAAAATTGACTTCTTCCCCTTCTGTAATCTAATACGGCAGACATACAGTTCCTCTATTTGACCAGACACTCACCAGGGGGCGTCCTGCCCTAGCTGTCCTGCTCTAGCTCTTGGATAATAAATTTCACACGAATAATACAGTACTGGACAAACAGTACCGTAAGGTTAGACTGCATGTTCAAGGTGGAGCTGATGTAATATTTTGGACAATTCGAAGCTTATATAGTTCCTGAGAAGACCCGCGGTTACAATATAAAGTGTATGGTTATGGGATGTCTTCTCAGCTCGCGTGAACTACACCAGTTTATGTTACTCACCCACAATAGACTGATTTTATTATTCATTTAACCAATAGATCCATAGGGGCACCAAAAATTGAAACCTTTTATTGCCCTTATTACTTTACTACAATCGTAAACAGAGAATACACATAAAAATGTGAACTGAAATTTGTCAATCTATTAACAATAAATGTAGCCGAGGAATAGAAAGTTCCGAAAGGAATTAGAAAGATTAGGAAAAAGCTAATTTCATTATTAGTTCTCTTAGAGACAAACAAGTATTAGGTCTACATCAATATTTAACAGGTAACGGTAAATTTGAAAGTAGATTATACTTCAAATGTAGGTAGTGTAGGCTACAGTCAAAATGGGTGAATTTATAAAAATTGTGGTGAGTAAGAATAAGAGGTAGAGGAAGTTCCCTGGAGGAACACAAAACAACTAAAAGAAATAAAAGACAGACAAAGAGAATATGAGAACCAAAAAACCTTGTATGATCCTACCATGTTGGCTAAAAAAATGAAAGTGAATACATTAAAAAATGCATTATGAAAGCTATTATAACATCTTGTATCATTATTTAAACATACATTTGCTTATGGTATTTCGATTATTTAATTTGATATCATCTTGCTCTCACACAACAGATTTATAGAATCAGTCTTCTTAGATCATAGTCCACCAATTTTGATCAGGAAAAATACACGAACCTCTTCAAGCTGTGTGTCATGCATCAAAATGTAACCTACCAATTCGGAAATCTTGTATCACTATTGAAACCTACTTAACGACCTTTGTTTTCCATTGCTTCATTAGGTAGGCTACATATTATATCATCTTGTATACCTTTCTGGGATGAAATTAAACCATGTACAGACCAAAGCTTTATATATTGACCAAATTAAAAAGGGTTGCAATTAGCAATGGCTAATCGACTCTGTGGTTGATAGCGGAAGACTCCCCAAATCGGAAACAGTTCTCGGTGCGGACAGGGCTTCCTTGACGTAAAGGGTGTGTCGCTTCCGGGAACCTTTTAACGCACAGGTATTGCGTTTTTCGTTTGACAAGGTCTGGTTACACAGGACAACCAATTTTTCATAAAAATGTACCTATTCATGAATTGAATTGTCAGTAGTAAAAAAAATTGTTCCTGATAGTTTAGTTGGAGCCTATATGAAGATGAACCCAAATTCTCTTAAAAAGAAAATAGACAACAAGTTTTTCTGTGATCCTGTTCTAGAAAACTGATTAAAAGCATCAATCATATAGCATTCACTAGTCTAAACTTCGCCTAATAATAATTTGTCTGGATGAAAGACAATTAATTCATCCCTAGGAGTTTATTGATACCAATAATTCATAGCATTGATACATCAAAACAATTATGTAAGACTGGCATCCTTAATGAAATTTGTAGATTGAATGTTAATGTTGTTGAATTTTTCCACAATGAAAGAACTTTTATATTTTCACAAATCCACTTTATTTAAAATACTATTAAAAATCATAGGAAAAAGCTTCAATTGTATTAGAAATAACGTGATTTAGTGACAACATCAAAGTTCTTTCAATAATTTAAGAGTCAATCTATAAGTTTGCATACTACTATATATTTTATTTCTTAAATAAACAATCTATTTTGGTTACTAGTACTGTTACTTCGTACTGAAGAGTATTCTTATTCCATTATTCTTATGAGAAATTCATTCAGACTGAAAGAAATCCAACCAAAACAAACACGAAACTTCTCACAAACACTAACTGAACTTATAAAGATGAACCTATAGACTCAAGATTCAAAAAACATTCAATAGTGTCTCAGAGGATTTCAATGAAGAGAGTACTGCACGTGCTCTTGCATTCAAGTGCAATGAATGGAGAGGTGGCATACAATAGAACCATAATAATGTACTATTATTCAACATCCTCCTTTCATACGGTGGAATAAATGTAGACATTTCACTCACTTCCTTCAAAACTTCATCTTTTTTCAGATCAAGTCTTAATAACTTTTAGAATGAAAGTTATCAATTATCTTTTAAATACCCTTTACTTTTGATACTCTTAATCTTCTTATCTACTCTATTTTTAATACTCTACATTTCACTCATTGCCTTCAAACTTCAGGTGAAATCTTTTCAGATCTAGTCTTTCAAAATGCAAGTTATCAATTATCTTCTTATACTCTTTACTTTTGATAGTAATAGATACTTTACTTCTAATACTCTTTTCTTTAATACTCTTTGAGCAGACCACGTTCCAACTGTCTGACTCATCAAATCGATAACATCGTCTATTTTTCTACAACATCAATGAGTTTAGTCAACTAATGCACGCCCACCCGCACGCACACCCAAATATTACTGGCCCTAACTAGGGGAAGGAATGTAGAACACAGTATGAGATAAGCATATATTTCTCCTGCCCCACACGATAGCACCCCAATAGAAGTCTACCACTTCAGTGATCCATATACGTCAAGGTCAAGTTCAATGATGTTTGGTAAACGCCAGCAGGCGAGACTTCCATGTGGTGGATGAAAAATTGTTTGTAGGATGTATACAGACAGACTTCTTAAAATTAAAATCTTGAACTATAATTTGTCGTTGATCTTTCGTGACTTGTGCTTCACAATATCTAATGTAGCCCATCAGATAATATTAAAGTAATTAGAATCAGATATCAATTTTCAAAAGAAACTTGCATGAATTCAAATTTGTGATATAATAATGAATAAACACTGAGTGTCAACGGAATTGCCTTTCAATTAGATAGCCTACAATCAATAAGATACACTAGATTATTCAATAAAAATAAAATAGGCATACGGCTTACGTCGTGGGGAGCTACCCATAAGGGTAGGTTCCACTCGCCTTGGTCACATTCTGGTCACCCATCCGAAAGCAGTACATAGTGTTTGTTACTTAACATCTCAAGCACCTGACAACCGCCTTCACTGAGCAACCAGACACACCACACATTGAATGATTGTGATACATGATACAAAGTTAAGTGCCAATGTTGAGGGATACCCTAACTTCGCCTTGTGAAGAAAGACAATAGAAAGATCAGCTGTGTCATATAATGTCGGTGTTCTGTGAAGCAGTCTTTATCACCTGCAGACAGCTTCCAGTTGCCAAGTGGCAATGGCCAATGGCAACATCTAAAAGGTAACACCTCAGCTCCAAGACCGCTCTTTTATTACTAACCAACGGCCCATAAACACTGCTTCGGTAACAATCGGTAAAAAAGATTATTCACCAGGGTACTAAAATTAAATTATATTCTTAGTACCCCACTTTAAATTTTCTCAGAGATTGAAGCAATTGACAGGATTACTTGAAAAGGGGTAGAAAGTTTTAAAGCCCTTTTATTTACTGGGTTATCATAATAATGTTATTATCATAGCTGTTTTATATGGTAATTGTTATAAAATTATTGATCTACTGTTTACTGCATATAAAAAGAATAGGGAATTTTAGTGCATTTATCATCACCAAGATGCAATTTTTAAAAATAATAAAAAATCAGAATATGATACAGCCAAAAACGTGTGTGAAAATGGAAAGAAGAAATGACATGATAAAATGTCAAAAGTAAATAAAAGTAATGTCAGGAGATAAAAATTCAATGTATCATGCTTTAATTAGACTTGAGAAGTTTAGACAAGAGATAATCCACAATATCTGATGTATCAGTTTCATTTTTGTTTAGGGCTACTATCAATGTAATTATGTTAATCTTAATAAATAAAAATTGAAAACCACAGTAGCATTTTAGTATTTTTCATTTGAAAACAATAAGACTCGCTCTCTTAAGAGGCATTCTCAATTACAGTATGTTCAATGTATAGGATATCTAATTTTTGAAAGAAACTTTTATGAATTCAGCTTTGTAATGAAATCCTCTCATCTTTTCTTTCCCATGTTTGAGCATCATAAATGAAGATTTTTGAGGCCTTATAAAAAAGGGTAAGAAGCAAACAATCCAAGCAGGTACTTTCAAGTATTAATTAGTACTTTTAATGGCACCTGAAGTTTAGAGATAAGAAAGCTTACTAACAATAAAAACTAGGTAATTATCATAAAACGATCAGTTTTATAGCAGGCAACTAATATTAAAATGAGCAGACTTATCTTTCAACTCTTGCTATCATTATATACGTACATAAAAAACTGTTACTTTGGTCATTACAATAATCGCGAAGATGCTGTTCTGTAGTTTTTTTCTCTCTGTTGCCTAGAAGCATTTGTATGCTTGATGCTTGCTTTAGTATACAGCTACATATGTCTTCACATATTTGGCCGTAGAAGTATTTTCTCCACATTTATTCAACATCCAACCATTCAATATTACAATACTGTATTCCATTTGATGTAACTTTAGACTAGAAGTACGTTGTATTTCCTATCTTATACGTCTCACGCCAAGACGTAAATTATATCAAATAGAGTATTTGGTCTCAACTAACAAATAGCCTACAGATGAAACTATTGATTTCGAATTTTATAATAATTTTCACATATTTTTTATGCAGCGATTTCAATTTTTTTATATAACTTAATTAGAATTAGCCTAGGCCTTCTTTGAAACTCATTAGAAACCATTATAAAAAACATTCTAAGAACTCAAAAACTGGTTAGCTAGGCCTACCAGATTAAGAGAAAACTGACACAATCAAACGCTAAAAAACTATATTTTTTAAATTAATGTTAAATAATGAATATTTCACATAGCACGTCATATCTTATAAGCCTTTGCCTTTCCTACTATACTACAAAACCGCTAAATTTTCATCAAACAAGTCCCAGGTCATTATTCTCAGACAACTTTTGGAAGAATGTTTCCTGACTCCTACGTTGTAAATTTCCAAAGGTTCTTGACCCGGCTTTTGACCATTCAAGCAAAATAATTAAATGCAAAAATCAAAAGTGAAATATGCGAAAATGAAAAACGAAACGATGATCCTCTTTTTATCATTCAAGCAAAATAATTATATGCGAAAGTGAAAAGTTAAAAATGCGAAAATGAAAACAAAACGAAAGTGAACACACAACAAAACACACATTGTTGAAAAAACATGCAAACAATGTTGCTAAAAAGACGCATAGCCTATGGTCTAATCCAGCAAAGAAGACATTCTGGCAAGATGGGAAAATGACTCCAGCTCGGTCAATAGTGGTTCAAAAATTATAAATTTGGTCTCAAATTGTAGAAAACATTCTGTACTAAAATTTGAGACCAAATTTATTAATTTTAAACCAATAATGACCGAGCTGGAGTTATTTTTCCATCTTGCCAGGATATCTTCTTTGCTTTGAGAAAATATAGTTATACTGTATTGTTATATTGAGACGGCGAAGGAAGAAAAGGAAACGAATGAGACGGAAAGCGACCGGATAAAAATAAAAAACCAGAAGATGATACTTCGGTTGAAAGACAAGCAACCGCTTTTTCACTAAGATCAACTGTTCCGGAAGGATTACTTGAAAAGCGCCGGCTGCAGGGAAATTTCTTCCGGTCGGGTTGGCAACACTGCTCGTGTTACATGTGCACCATATAGGGATTGGCGCGAGATTCAGGTCCAAAACAGAAGACAAGTGAAACCAATGTGCAATCAAAGCATGTGGAGTGGAGACTCCAGCACGAAACCTTGATCTGGATGGATGACCGCACTGCCAGAGCTGCTGTTTACAATCCTGATCAAATCCTATACTTTACTTGAAGTAACTTTCCAGTAGGCTACTCTACTTGAAGTAACATCCAGCTCAAAACACATTGCATTAGTGTTAACAAAGTCGGGAGTTACGTAGAAAAGAGAATAACTTCTCCATCATCGAGCTGATGCTCTGTATCCAATCTTCGTCAAGTCCTGTACTCTACTTGATGTAGCTTCCAACTTGATTTATTAAGCGTATGGCTTGAAATACATTGAGTTCTTTACCTTGAACGTGTTACGCCAGGTTAGAATTTACATAAAATAGAGTATAACTTCTTCATCGAGCTGCTGATCTGTATCCAATTCTGATCAAGTCTCATGGATGTAAGTTCCAATTTAACACATTGCATTCCTTATCTTACTTGTTAACCAAGCACTGGCGGCTCGTGCCCACAAATAGGTGAAATGCTGTACAGTAAAAGATACGGGCACTTCACCTGTTTCTTGGTGGCGTAAGAGAATAGAATAGAAATATATTCTATTATCGCTATAGAACTCATATTCTATTATCGCTGGCCGCAGGTAACCAAGTAACGAAGTCGAAAGTTACATCAAACAGAGCAGTAGACTTCTCCTTCATCGAGTACCAGAGTGACTCATACCAAGGTCACAGCTGTTATCTCACGGTAATCACATCGGTGGGGAGGGGAGTGGGGCTACAGAGCCGCTGTACTGATTACAAGCATAATTGCGAAGCAAGCAGGTTCAAGTAGCTTATCATTAGTCATGAATAGAGGTACAGTATAATCTGATCAAGCAAGAGAAGAGATTCTGGCAAAATAAAAAATGTCTCCAACTCGGTCAATATTGGTTAAACAACTATAAATTTGATCTCATATTATAGTAGAAAACATTTTGCTCTACAATTCAGGACTCAATTCATAATTTTGGAGTCATTTTTCCTTCTTCTATGTTATATCCACAGTTCAGACCACTGTATATCCACTGAATAGACCTAGGAACCGTTCTTTACCAACGTCTAGTCAACAACCACCAAGTATTCCACCCACAGTGATGTAGTAGTAAAGGTGATATTGCTATAGTTATATGTTATATACTCATTAACTTTGCTTATTTCAAATTATTCATTTATCTTCTAGCATCTTCATTCATTATTCCAGCATCTTCTAATTTGTAATATTTTGAAATATCATATTACACTGACGGCTCGTGCCCACGAAACAGGTGAAGTGCTGTACAGTAAAAGATACGGGCACTTCACCTTGTTCTTGGGCACGAGCTGCAAGTGTCTTATTATTCTACTTGAATGATAAAAACAAGCTCTATGAATTGGAATAGAACTCGTATAAGTATACTGAAGAGAGACGAGGATAGCCTACTAAGCCTACCCACTACCCCGTCCATGTTAAAAATGTTAACAGATGAAAATGTATTGTTTTATTTTTTCAATGGTACAAAATTATAATAAAATTTGATACTTTAAACTATAAATAAATAGATAGGACTATCAAGAGAAAATACTGTATAAAAGAAGTTTAGGGAATTCTTATCTATGCAAGACCTTTCAATCACTTTCTAATAACTTTAAATTGTATGTTTTATTAGATATTTATATCTTGTATAAAATGTGAAGAATAATACGTTATTGAAAGACATCGCATATTCAATCATATTCATCGCAATGTATTGCATATTAAAACATTCAGTACTGTATCTCATTAATTTATTTTATCATGTATCAAGTTCTGGTACACTCATGAATACTTCTCAAATGTATTTTCTTGAGAGGAAACTCAACTATAAACACAAAACACTACTACTGTACCCCTGTCACCGTCCGTCCATCAACATCAACAAAAACAAAGACTCGTCCTCCAAGACTAGAGGCTTCACTATCAACAATTGGTTCGAGCAAGCTGAGAAGAACCACAGTCTATTCTCAAGTGTATTTTAACTGGGTGTCTTCTCAGCTTGCGCCGTTGCCATAGCAACCGGTTGGGCACGCCAGCTGTCACTCGGCTAGTCTATAAATAACTTCAACCATCTATAGGTATAGCCTGTCAAAGCAAAGAAGTCATTCAGGCAAGATGGGAAAATGACTCCAGCTCGGACAATATTGGTTCAAAAATTATAAATTTGGTATAAAATTGTAGGAAACATTCTGATTTACAATTTGAGACCAAATTTATAATGTTTGATCCAATATTGACCGAGCTGGAGTAATTCTCCCATCTTGCCAGAATATCTTCTTTGCTTGGTCAGACTATATATAAACTAGAGATAGAAGATAAATAAAATCAGGTGCCAGCAGGTCACAGTCAGACTGCTTCTGCTGGCTGTCGATGCCCGCTTAATTGCTCCAAAACAACGTCTTCAATGACTCTTTGTTCCTCTCTCTCCTCTTCACTGGTCAACTACTGGTCTGGATAAACGTCTCTACAATCAGATCCAACACAAAAGCTGTAGACAACATATTGATAGTGGTGGAACCAGAGAGAATAGAATTGAACCATTCTCACTGGGTAAAACTACAAAAGCTGTAGACTAGTAGGTAGTGAAGGTATAGTCTTTCCAAGCAAAGAAGACATTCTGGCAAGATGGGAAAATGACTCCAGCTCTGCCAATATTGGTTCAAAAATTATAAATTTGGTCTTAAATTGTTGAGAAGAATGTTCTCTACAATTTGAAACAAATCAAACATTTTTGAACTAATATTGGCCGGGCTTGAGACATTTTCGCATCTTGCCGGAATGTCTTCTTTGCTTAGACAGAATAGACTATGAAGACTGCATACTTTACATCAACCCTTCAAAACTATTCTGAGGGTGATGCCCACATAGGCTCTAAGGCCTGTGCGTGGGTGATGAGAGGGATGATGAATACTTTAAATTCTTTTAATACTATATAAACGCTCAACTTTGTTAGGGCAGTCCCGAGTCGGTGAGCTACAAGGAGAGCATATCACGTTGAAAACGACCCCAGCTACGTTTCGCTCTTGTAGACCGCTTTTAGACTATCCTGAGAGAGCTATACTCCAGTTTCGTTGGCATCTTCTCAATCAAGATTAATACACGTATCCTGGAAAATTGAGTTGCAGTAAGCCCCTTCCAGAAAATCTTCTACCTCACTAAGGAAAAGAAACACATACAGGACACCTCTCTCACATGATTCAAAATACGATTTGTTTGCGGTTCTGGATTTTCAGGAGGAACGTGCATCTAGCAATGGAAGATTGTGGGTCAGAGACCGAAAGACAGACAGATTTTGATCGTTCACACCGTTTGCGACCGAATCCAGCGTGAACTGTGACTAAAACAGACAGAACAACACCATCGCCATCTCACACCGGACCGAACTGAACTGCTAAGTCTGTCCAAGCAAAGAAGACATTCTGGCAAGGTGGAAAAATGACTCCTGCTTGGTCAATATTAGTTCATAATGTTTAAATTTATTTCAAATTGTAGAGCAGAATGTGTTCTACAATTTGAGACCAAATTTCTAATTTTTAATCCAATATTGACCGAGCTGGAGTCATTTCCCCATCTTGCCAAAATGTATTTGTTGCATGGACACACATTACAAAGACTAGAGGTGGGAGGTGCCACTCTCTTCGAGTACTTTCTGGCTGTAAACAAGGATATAGTCTGTCCAAGCAAAGAAGACCCTCTGCCAAGATGGGAAAATGACTCCAGCTTGGTCAATATTTGTTAAAAAATTATAAATGTGGTGTTAATAGTAGAACAAAATGTTTCCTACAATTTGAGATCAAATTTATGATTTTTGAACCAATATTGACCGAGCTTGAGTCATTTTCCCATCTAGCCAGAGGGTCTTCTTTGCTTGTACAGACTATAGGCCTACTTATGGCTAGAAACTACAAGAAATTTGAAATTTGAAGATTTGTTACTCCATTACCGGATAAGGTCATATTTCAAATTAAGTCATACAAATTAATTCTCAACAAAGTAGTAAGTACTTCGGGCCGCCCGAAGTTCGGGTTTTACTGCATATAATCATGTTATTTCCAAACTATTCACAGCAACCAATTTTTCCAAGAATAATATCAACATGAGAAATATTTAACGAAGATAATGGTACTTAGCAAGGTGACCCCTGTCCAAGTGTCCATCCCTGTTAGATGGGAGTGATTAGCAATTTAAAGGTAATGTTTCCAAAAACTAAAAATAACTGCAGAACAAAAAAAAAGATGGAAGAATCTCGCTTGCTATTTAGTACATTGGTCAATATTTGCAGTTGCAGAAGTCCTTTGTCTATTTATATAGCAATATATGGAGATTCTAATTAATAATTATTATTAATGAACAAAAAAAGGTTGTAAATGAATATTATGGACTATAAGTATACTCTTAATATTGAAAACTCTTTCATCCATTCATGATTGTGATTCATTCATTTATGATCTGTATATATCTCTGCATTTCCCGTCTTTCCTCAATTTAAAAATTCAATCTACCAGGAACTTCTACAGTAAATTTCTTTAGTAAATCTACTAAATTTATAATTCCTTAGAGAACTATATTCATATTTATTTTTCAATTATTTTAAACAGCCCTAAGTTTTAAAGTTCTTTACCTATATTCATATTTATTATTATTTAGTTTTTATTTGCAATTTGTATGGTATGAATATTTAAGAAATTTAATTACAGTACTCATTTATTGAGATTGACACATTTTATAGGTTCCATAACAGTAAAGGGTGTTAATTAAATGAGTGAATCATTTACCTGCAGTTCATTCAATATACTGTAGTAAGTTACATAAATTTGATAACTGTTTTTTTATTTTAAATAATTATCAAAGTACACTATTCATAATTTATTTTAAAATAAAAGTACATATTTTGATTTTTATAATTCAAAAGGGTACTTTGATATGATCTTTGATATAGAAGAAATATCTTCTATATTTTTTCTATCTTTGATCAAATGATCTCTGATCAAATGATCTCTGATCAAATGATCTTTGATCAAATGATCTCTGATCATTTCTGATCATTGATCTTTGATCAATGATCTCTGATCAATGATCTTTGATCATTGATCTCTGATCAAATGATCTCTGATCTCTGATAATGATCTCTGATCAAATGATCTTTGATCATTGATCTTTGATCATTGATCTTTGATCAAATGATCTTTGATTGAATGATCTTTGATCATACGATCTCTAATCAAATCTCTGATCTTTTATCATTGATCTTTGATAAAATGATCTTTGATCTAATACTTTGATAATTATTAAAAATAAAAAACAGTGATAAAAGTAGCCCTGAGATTAGGTAAACAATAAATTTGATAACTATGTTGGAATACAATAGTTCTAAGTTAAGCATTGCTTGAATTCCAAATTTTGTCTCCATGAAATAGTTGGGATTTAGCTAAATTCTGTTCACCACATTATCGTGATCTACAGTAATTCATCATAACTATTCCCATCAGTAACATTTAGGTGACATGGCCTTATACACGCAATGGCTTATAAAGTTTTGGCACAGCCAGACGTCTCATCTTGATAAGTTTTATTGATTCTTTTCGGCCTTGGTAGTTTTCAGGTTACAAAGCATACAATTTCCGCTGCAGTAATTTGAAGTGCTTGAGAACCCTTCAATTGAGGCTGAATAAACATAATATGAAGTAACCGTAAATAATCATTCAGAAAGTAATAACATCGAAAGTTATTTCAAACTTTACAGATTTCGTGAATATTACTTGATACGACTTGGTCATTTCTACAAGTTGCAAGATTACTTTATAGCATGCAACTTTGTTTTTACTCAGTATAAATTCTATCAACTTACATCATCAAACAGAGAAACTGCAGACTATGAAAGTTGAATGAAAAGATATTATGAAGATGTACAAGTTACACTAACTATTTAAGTTATTTAATAGGTTTTTTCTGAAACACCTTGATACTTGTAATTGTCACCTAATATACGAGTGGATACAGTATATTATCTATTTTTGTGAATTATATTCAATAGCATTATTATATTCATTATATATTTTATACATTTCACAAAAATATAATACATAATGAATATTATTAGATAAAGGCCTACAATCCAAACAAAATTTTCCAGACTTGATGGATCAATTTCCTTGAATGCAATAAATTTATAATTTATTAAAGAATGATTAATGAAGGCAAGGTAAGTTACCTATAGGTTTTTTTAATATAATGAAGAATTGTATATTGTTATAATTATTAAGTTCATCTTTAATCAATAAAGTGGGTAATAAATTCTGATAAATTCAAATTTTGAGTGATTTGTTATCCAGGAGCAAAATTTCAAACGTAGGTCTAACATTATATAAAAAATAAACGAAAAATTTTAAAAAATTGAAACGCAATAGCGAGTTTCCAGTAACAATGGTGTCAAATTCTGCTCTCTTTGAAAAGTATCACAAGACGAAATTTAAGAACTCGTGTTATAGAAATTTCCATTGTTTCATAGCTTATTCTAGCTCAATTTCACTGCCTTCATCAAAATTCGGATTGCTGTAGGCCTATGGTATTGTATTAAATAATTCTGAAATTTTGCCATCAGTTTAGAAGTCGCACGCAATAATGACGATGAATTAAATTTGAAAATTACATTTTCCTCAGGCAAGAATAACTCAAAGCAGTGAATATAAAGTAGGCCTATATTAGTACAGAATAAGTATAAACTCTCCACATTCTTTGCTCAAACTATTGAAAAATTAAACTTTAAACTTGAGCTATTTAAAATAATTGATGAAATGAAATGAAATAATTCAAATACCCTTTATAAACTTTAAAAGTATTATTTTTGTCTGTAAAAATAAAGTCTTAAAAGTTTATAAAGGGTATTTGATTTATTTCATTCTATACATCAATAATTTATTCCTTTATTTAACATTTATATCCTTTCTTTATTCTACGACTCCATGCTTGAATTAAACTCTGTTGTCAACGAATTTGTATTTCTTCATTTTTATTGCGGATGATGCCCACATAAGCATTTCAGCTTGTGCGCGGGTAATGTATATTCAGTTGGTTCATCATCAAAGGTGTTTGATGAGGTGAAAAACAGCCATGCCACTGGGATTCGAACCCAGACCTGGCAGTGCTAGCGGATTGAAGGTTGTGACGCCCTAGCCCACTGAGCCAACCAGGCCGGCAGATTTATCAAAGTAGTGAGGATTTATCACTGGTTTGATAACATGAAGGTTCTGGGTTCGATCCCCGGACAGACTAAAAGCTTTACCTCGGTGTACTCTCATGTTGGGAAGACACCTATAAACCAACGTTCTAGACTACATATAAAGCGATCATTGAATTAATAATATGTTTCTCATCATCCCAATTTTCATAAATTCCATTATCAACATACAAGCCTAATAATATCAGTCTCATAAAAATATGAATAAAAATACAGAATATCCTTGTAGGTTACAGGCTAAACCAATCATAAGGCTGATGGCAGAGATTCAAGATCTCATCCAATAGCAGGCAGATAAATTCAACGAATAGTGCTTTGGATTGATACAAACAATAGCTGGTCCTAGAATTAAAAAAAAAATCGAGACAGTGATAAAAAATTCAACTGATAAGAATGAGAAAGTACTTCATTCAATAAGTATAACATACAACAAATAGTAAATAGTAATATTGTGATATTGGTAATAAATTATATCAATATCAGGTGCTATAACTCATCACTGATGAGTGATAAGAGATAACTCATCACTCAACTGATAAGAGATAAGATACCGTATGAGCAAATACTTCATTCAATCATTCCAACATGTAGTACACAACAAAATAATAGTTAGTAAATACTGGTACTGGTATAATTAACTCATCACTCAAAATATAATTGCTTCAAATATAGAAGGCATTTAAAAAATTAACAGTACCAACCAAGAGAATAGTGATACCAGACACGAGCAGTTATTTCAACCCTAAGAAGATGAATTCAAAATAAATTATAAGTTCTAGCCTTTTTTAGACCTATACATTTACTATGTCAATCAAGTAGTCAGATAGATTTTTATGCATTCACGCATTATGGGAATTAATTTTCAAAATTTGTTAAAACCGGACCTTGTACTGATTTCAAATAGTATAAGATTCGCTACTCGCGAGCAAGTACAAACATGCATCCCATGCTGACCTGGACTTTGAAATACACACCAACATACAAACTACCCAATACTTCAAGGACGAAATGTTAAGATAGCGTTTTGATAATAGATGAAAATCGAGAACTTTACAATGCTAAAATTTTCAAGTTGTATTACGAAGAAAACAAACGTGCCTCGTGTAGGTGTAGACAGCTGTTTTAACGGTTATGGTGGCAAGACCTTGCAAGGCCTCTCGAGTTGATCTCGAGACGACAATCGATACTGGAACTACATAGCCTAGTCGGCGTCTACACTCAATTCAATACTTACAATTATTAGGTTAATCCAAATATTGTCTGGTATCCTTGAAGTTTGATATTTTAAAACACAACACAATACACAATCAACACTTGGCACATAAATAAATAAAACACAAACGAAAATCACAGGCCGGCACACACAAGCATCGAACGAACTGTCTGAAATGAATGGCATGAACGCTGAACGGATTTCGCGTTGCCAACCTACTGGAAAAATTCCCTCTGACGTGTCTGGTCTGGCGGCTGCTGACAGGTGTAGTCTGGTCGAGCGCAGAAGACATTCTGGACAGACAGAAAAATGTCTCCAGCTCGGTCAATATTTGTTCAAAAATCATAAATGTGGTCTCAAATTGTAGAACAAACTTTTCTATACAATTTTAAACCAATTTTATAATTTTAAAACCAATATTGACCAAGCTAAAGTTACTTTTCCATCTTGCCAGAATGTCTTATTTGCTTAACCAGACTATAGTCACAGCACAGAAAACAACATTCCTATCACTGTGATTCAAGGTATTGGTATTGTGACGTCCACCGAAATTCAGTTATTATCACTTGTTGCAATGCTGGATGAAAGGTGGGACACGGAAAGAATTCTGGTATTTTCTTCACTTGGACCCGTTCTTATAAAATAAAGCCAATGGTGCAACGTTAGCCTGTTTTCATTTTCAAGAGGAAAACTCAGGATTATTGAAATTGGCATAGAGGAGTATATTTCATAAAAATGTTGAATTCCTGTAATCCTGGAGGAATGTGGAGAAATTGTTTTCTGTTCATAAGAAGCACGTCGTAAGATTGAAATATAATTTATATCGTCTTGTGTATTATGTAGGTATTTTACATTTTCCTGAACCTACTTTACTATAATTAAGGTAACTTATCAGTATTATGGTACTGATCGATATGATTGTGTGATGGCAGAGTTGCAATGAGAAATGAACATGTTGAATATAATCATAGTTGATTGTAATCTTTAATGAAAATATTATCAAGGAATCCAATAAATTTATTTACACATACAGTATAAAGGAAGTATGTACCTACTTCAACGAATCTGTGTAGAACTTGGGAAAAAATTATTATTCAATTAATTTAGAACATTTTTGCAAACTAATTGGAAATGAAAATTTGAAAGAGGTGGATGATATATTAATTTTTGTATTCAAGATTAAAATAATGAATATAGTTATGAACCCATTTCTCATGTCCGAGAACAAGGATTCTCTTACTAATGACGTAATGAGTATGTGAACCATGATGCATTTTTCACAAGCACCCAATTGTATTATAAACCTTGAATTGAGTATTGCTTTTAGAATATTCAATTTAATTGAAATTGAGCTTTGATGCTATATAAGTGGACTCACCTCTGTTACTATTATTAGATAATTCATTTATTTTTCCATTCAAATAAAATATAAAATAATACTACACTACTCTGATATAATCTGTCCAAACAAAGAAGACATTCTGGCATGATGCGAAAATTATTCCAGCTCGGTCAATAGTGGTTCAAAAATTATTAATTTGATCTCAAATAGTACATCATAAGGTTCCCTACAATTTAAGACCAAATTTATAACTTTTGAACAAATATTGACTGAGCTGGGGTAATTTTACCATCTTGCTAGAATGTCTTCTTTGCTCGACCAGACTATAACTAAAAGGATTATAACATTGTGTTGATCATTCAAAACCATCCTAGCCAATTATTGTACAACTACACTTACATCATTTTCCAAGGAAATGAAAGAACGGAATAACTTAGTTTAGTTTAATTTATCAACATCTACAAATTCATTGGATAAAAAAGGAAGGAGCACAGCCATAGGGAAGTATTGTTAACACCGAAAAAGAGTTACAGCTCTTCATGTCGAGGATTGAACTTCTTGTTGATTGCCCAGAAGAGGTTCTGGAAAGCGTAGAAACTGACACCGACTATCAAAACCAGTACAACACCGAAGATTGCACTCAAAAAGGTTCCATCTATGATACTGGCATTCTTTGTGGAATCCCCTCCTCTTCGTTTTTTCCCCTCTGTAAAAAATTAAATTCGAATCAAAAATAATATCAATAAACATGAAAATACACACTACTTAACAAAACTGGAAATTCTGTTTTATAAGAATTACAAATATAGATCAAACCAGATAATTTTATTTCTAAAATAACAGAAGAAACTATGTTCATCATTTGTTTGAATTGATTAAACAAATCAATTTGATTAAATTTAGGAAAGAACCTATAGAAGCAGTTTGGAGCTAAAATACCACCACCTTGTAATACAGTACTAATAATATGATTTTATTATAGTAATTTGATATAAATTAAAAATTGTATCAAATTACTAGAATAACATTATATTATTTGTACGGTACTGTAACACAAGGTGATGGTATTTTAGCTCCAAAACTGCTTCTATACTATAGCTTCCACAACTAGAGAACATGAACGATATAATAGATAGAAACAGTGGATGTCTTTATTTTCCACTTAGTACAATACATATCAACACTATATTAACACATATTCCATAATGTATTAAAAATACAGAGATTCTAATAACCGAGAAAAATAGCATTAAAATAATATTCGATAGAGAATAAAATCAAATTTTTCACGACGGTTTAATTAATTGGAAGGGTTAGAAGCGATTGTATTTAAAATTCAATTACAATAGAAATATGGGTCATACAAACTACCAAAAACAAATCAATAACATTGTACAAGTATGAAACAATATTCTATTGTTTTTTGATTACATTCAAGAAAATAAAAATAAATAAGATAAATATACAAGAAATAAGCGATGGAACTGGTTGGAATTGATTCCTCTTACACTTCTTTTCCTGTTATATTTTTTGGAATATAAGTCTTCTACTTTAAGAAGGATTAAACCAGTAGTTAAAGTGCAGTATCAATATTATTATAATTCAATTTAATTAATTTAATTCGTAATAAAAGTCTGTTATTTATTTTCATCAGAAGTTTATATTTTCATAACTTTTTTGTCTGAAATCTATATTTCAATCAATTTAATATGTTTTCTGCAAAAGTTTTTAATTTTTATACTTCAATTTTCTATTTCAACTTCAATTTCTATACTTCATTATTATTTCTATTCACAATTTGATATTGAATAAAGAAAATTATTAATAGAAAGACAAGAAGAATATTGTGGATTCAAAATTATCATACAGAGAGGGACAAGAATAGGCTACCGTAACGTAAACGTAACGTAATAGGCTAACTCAAAATTCTACAGTAATATTCTGTAGATGCTTTTTTAGCTGTATCATTTAATAATAATATTTTTCAAATATTCAATACAGTATTTTAAAATGGAATAATTATTAATAAGAAGTAAATAATTTTTAGTTTTAAAATATGTAAAAATGAAATGTATTAGTTTTGATAATATTAATATTAGTCTATCTAATATAAATTATCTATAATTGATTCATAATATTTTTGCAATACAGTTGACTCTAACGATTCTCCCTACGATTATTCTTCTATAATGATGGGTTTACAAAGGTTTGCTTGGTCTCCCATAAGTTATAAGACTTTAGCCTATGTAGTGATAATGAAAGACCTTCATGTAGTGATAAAATTGTGTAGTGGTCTAGGTCTAGTCCCTTCGATATACAGTAGAACGTCGATAATTCGCAAGTCAATAATCCGGATTCGTCTACAAAAAGAAATAAAAATAATTGTACCGTTTGCCCTTGCACTAAGTTCTTTACTAGAAAGTGGGCGATGAGAGAATACATACTGTAGTGTTTAGCGAAGCGAAGGAAATAATTGTCTATTATTTCCTAATAGAAAATATACACAGTTTTTCTCAAATAGTGCCTGCTGATTCTTTTTGTAAGGTAATTTCGATAATTATTAGATAATCCGGATGGGGTCCGGTCCCAATTAATACGGATTATTGACGTTCTACCATAGTTATAAAGAGAGTCCACTGTATTTCATATTCTAAAAGAAAATAGTTATTAAGATATGTAGAATTTTTTCTTCCCAAATATGCCAAAATAAAATGTGTATAATGTTGATATATTATATTCTTTGTTCTGCATCAATGGCTCTTACTTCAGAAATATAATTAATATATATATGGCTCTTACTTTAAATATAATTTAATAAACAAAGAGGAAATCCTCTTTCTAGTCATTGCTCACATGAATGAGAAAAAGTATTCCTTAATAATAAAAATTAAATATGATGTGGGTGAAGTTGAGGCACAAGAGCCCCCTCTTTCACTAGAGAACATGAACGATATAATAGATAGAAACAGTGGATGCCTTTATTTTCCACTTATTACAATACATATTAAGTGATGTGGGCGAAGTTGAGGCACAAGAGCCCCCTCTTCCACTTAACCCACAATAATAGCATAGAGGAGTGATATATTCCTGATTGCTGATTCATTTTTGGAATAAATTTACTTATCTGTCTATGACGATAGGTATTAACTCGAATATTCTAGAAAATTCACTCAACTTACCTTTTTCTCTCTGGCTGTTGGCTAACAAAGTTCTCATTGAATCGAGTCTAGCTCTTAGTTCTTCAACTGTTTCGGTTATTTTCTCTCCAGAAAGAGCTGAAAAGAAATTGATTTTTTAAAATTATTTAAAAAATAGAACGTCAAGATTGTTTTGATGATGAACAACTACTGTATTAGTCTACCACTCTACCTTGTGTGTTCAAGAAGGTTTTATTAAATTTTTTGGAAGTTTCTTAAAACCTTTCTTTCCATGAGAAATCATGATGTGTTCAGGATTTCGGCCCTGAAATTCTTTAATAAGCTGCCTACTGCAGTGAAGCAGTTGCATGAGGTCACATTCAAGAGAAATTTGAGGGAACTACTGTGTGGCAAAGCTTATTACAGTTACAGTGTCCATGAATTCATGGGAAATAATTAAAAATAGTCATTGCCATCTTGAAAATTAGGTGTTTTTTGTATTTTATTATATTATGACGCCATTGATCCTGCAAAAGTGGGTAATAGGTGAAGAAGAAGGTATATTAAAGGTACTTTGACAAGGCATATGAACCTAGACTAGGGCTCTTATAAAGACCTCTATTAACTTACCAGTACGGTAACTCTTAGGCTTTTACCAGTATATACCAGCTGATGAAAGTAAATCTTTTGACTATTTTCACAAATTATGAAATATGAGGCCATCAATATACCACAAAAGTGGGTATAGTAATGAAATCCATACATATGCATACGGTATCTATTCTTCAACAGGTATGGTAGGTTACAGCAGGACCATCACAACTTATGTTGATAGGTAATTATTAATTAAGATGGTCCTGGTTGTAGCTAACTTTTTTCTATTTATGAAATTGAATCATTTAAATTGAGAGGGTTTATTCATTAAGTAAGTAAAGTGATTTCATTGCAACTAGTGATTTGAAAATCTTAAATTACTGTACATGATAAAAAAAAATTAATGCAGCATTGATAAAAATTGAGACATGTGGTATAATCGAAAAAAACATTATTACATTATTTTCTGTAGATAGGAAAATGCTTGCTCCTTTTTTATTGTATCAATGAATTTATTACAATAATATGAGGATTATATTCAAGTTACCGTACAATAAATTATGGTAACTTACGTATGTACCCGACGTACGGTATGGTAGGCCTACCGTACTTCTTACTGTAGGCTATGGTAACTAAACTAATAATATTGAAAACTATTTTATACATACCTTCTGGATCTCCCATTTCACTTATATGAGACATCTTCAAGGATATGAACAATTAAATGTTATTGAGTTGTTAGAATTTTAATTATTCGTTTTTTAATAAATAAATAAATATGGTTGTTTCAGTGATCAAGATTCACTCTAATGTAAATTTTCACAAATACAATAAAATTCTATTTGAACCGTTATAGAAAAATGTATTTCAATTACAAATGTATAAACTTCTGATCAATTTCAATAAAATCGACTACTACTTCTAGAAGCAAATAAAGTGGTATCGTCCAATGTCCAGTAAAATTATTGCACTAGCGTATTGATTTTTGATTTTGTCCTCCCGCGCACACCGCACAATCCTCCAGGTTTACCACTACACTTTACATTTTTGAAATGCGATATATTTGAGAAATTTCAGCTTTTAATTATTGTGATGAAATTTCAATAATATAATTAAAAAATATCATCATATGAAATCAATAATTAGTTATCTTTGTAGCAGTCAGTTTTATCTTTTGAAAGGTTGGTGGAATTGAACAAGCTTGACAACTCGACTTGAGATCAAGATTTTGAGCAAGTATTTTGCTAAAGTGTGTACTGTTCTGTGATAGTTATTTAGACCAGTAATATTGAACTATACATTTATTTAGTTTATAAAAAACTTTATTATCAAAATTAAGGATAGTTTGTATTATAAATTGCTGTTTCTGCATTGTTAATTTGTAATTATTGATAAATTTGTTAGTGAAGACTCCAACAGTGTGCCATGTTGGCCTCAAAACAGCTGGTGACAAGTAACCTATAAAGTGTATGACTAGAATATTATTTTGATATTTCAATAAATAAATTTTCAGAAATAATATTCCATCATGGTGTTAGCAGATTTAGGTCGGAAGATTACTTCCGCCCTGAGATCACTCAGTAATGCCACAGTTATCAATGAAGAGGTTAGTATTTGAACTATAACAATCTTTTTTCTTATCTTCTACCTACCTTACCTACATTTTTCCAATTTCAAAGTAGGCCTACTGTATTATCATGGATCAGTTCTAGACTTCTAGACTGGTATCAATCTGGACTGACAGTATAATTACTGATAAGATTTAGATTATTACCATCTTAAGGTGATAATGCTTCCAGATTGGAGGTTTGATGTGACTGCATTCACTGATTGACTTGAATTGGTCATCACTAGGAAATGTCGTTTTTAAAATATTGAATTTTACAAAATCAGGTAGTTTTGCTAGCTTGATTACTAGAACACAAAGTTGAAGTATTGCTGACTAATAACAACGATAGGCCTAGATATTGAAATTTCTGTTGAAGTTGAAACACCAAATCAAGAGCATACAAACAGTTATGTTCAATTGTCCTCGGTAACAGGACGTCGTGATGATGTTTCAGTAGAATTTGCTAATCAATAAGCTCAATTAAGCTCATAGCATAAAAGATGAAATCATATCAAATAATATTCTTTCCATAGGCCAGGAAAGGATTTTTTAGTTAAGATAGTTGCATAACAGGCCGGGTATAGTTATCGATAAGTTAATTTTGTTTGTGAATCGGTCTTGATGTTTTTAAAAATTTTAATTGATCATTTTAAAGCTTTTTCTACTGTTTATAACTTACTCCCGGGTAAAATACTCTTTATAATTTTTGAAAGATAACTTGAGTTACAGTTTCAAGAATCATATTAATATGATGAGATGATCCACAACTGAACTTTGCTATTGAAGCAGTGTAGCCTATATCTATATTCCAACTATTCAACTTTCAATATTATTTTTCCAGGTCCTAAATTCTATGCTAAAGGAAATATGCACAGCCCTATTAGAAGCTGATGTAAACATCCGTTTGGTCAAGAAACTACGTGAAAATGTTAGAGCAGTCATCGACTTTGAAGAAATGGCAGGAGGGCTCAACAAGCGGCGGATGATACAGAGTGCTGTGTTCAAAGAACTCATCAAAGTAAGTCTGTTATATCTTCAAAAATTATTGCTGGCCTGGTTGGCGCATTGGGCTGGGGCGTCACAATTTTCAGCCCGCTAGCTCTGCCTGGTCTGGGTTTGAGTCCCAGTAGGCATGGCTGTTTTTCACCTCATCAATTACCTTCGCACTCAATATCCATTACCCACGCACGAACTAAAATGCTTAAGCTATGTGGGCATCATCCACAATAAAAAATATAGAAAAATTGTAGTATAGTATAAACTAATTTGTACTAAAATAGAAATCATTTTACTAATCCATGCAATTCAAGTCATACCAAGTTATTACTCTGCGTTATTGATAGATATACGTTCAATAGCATGAATAAGAGTGCTTAAAAAAAGTTGATTGAAATCAACTCAAGGGTACGTACGGTAGACTATACTCCAAATAAATTATTCTGTAAGTATTCTGTAGTAAAATACTTCCGTATCAAATTATTTGAGACTATTTTGAATTGGATGTTTACAATGCTAGATGATATAGCTTGATTTGTAGTCTCATTTAATGTGTAGGTTCAGTGAATTGACAATTTTCTCCAATAAATAGACTAGATATTTCCAAACCACAGTAAAAATCGATTTTACGTGCATAGAACTAGGTGTAGAATATTAAAAAATTGTTAAAAGTTGATGAATTATACTAAAGGTAGGTTTCCATCACCACACAACGAGGGCAAATGTCGGCACAAGATGCAATTACAACTAAGTGATTGTATGGAGCAACGAAAATAAAAATTCAGCTGACCAGTGTGCGTTGCTCTGTACAACTCCGTGTCTCTACTGCATTCTAGGCACTTATGCCCGTGCGACTTATGTAGTAATGGAAACGAGGGTTAATCAGAATAGTATTTGAAAGATTCTCATTCATATTGTTGGTCTTAGAATCTGAAATTGATTTCTGAAACTGAAAATCATTCCGTATTGTTTCATGTAATATTCATAGATCGCATTCGTGTGCTGGAAGTGCTACTTGAATTCTAGTTTTCATATTAACTTATATTACTTTTGTATAAATGACATATTAAATGTTTTTTATACGCTTATTTTTGCAGCTTGTTGACCCAGGAGTGAAAGCATACCAGCCGGTGAAAGGACGACCCAATGTTATTATGTTTGTTGGTCTACAAGGTTCCGGTAAAACGACCACTTGTACAAAACTAGCCTACCATTACCTCAAAAAAAGTTGGAAGGCTTGCCTGGTGTGCGCCGATACGTTTCGTGCCGGAGCCTACGATCAGCTGAAGCAGAATGCCACAAAAGCTAGGATTCCGTTCTATGGAAGGTTAGTGAGTTACAACTTTAAAGATTTAATAATTTGGAATTGAAAAAAAGATTGAAAAACTTTCAAATGTAGTCAGTCACTGGACGTTAAAATTGGGTTTAAAACTCACGAGGATTTGCAAGAGAATTTGTCCACTTTTGACAATGATATGTAAACTTTTTGACAATTTCAAATTCTCAGATCTATACCCAAGAAATCATGTCATTTGTATAAATTTCTCAGTAAAAAACAACAGAAAGATAGTCGAACTTGGGTTTTGCTTATGACTACTTTATTTCCTAGCAATATAATTTCATTCATTTATTTTGTTGTTGACGAGAGACTCTGATTGGTATCTACTGATCTTTTGGTTTCTTGGAAGTTTAAAATAAATTATAAGTATAAAATGTGATAATATGATCAAATAATATTGTGACTTGTATAGCTCACCTCTTCATTGTTTCAGAAGTTATCTTTAAAATACTTATTTTCTCTATCACACGTAATTAATCATTAGATGATTAAGCATTCGTCTACTTACAGTCTTAATTTTTATTATTAGGCCTACTCTAAACTAAACTATTTCTTTATAAAGTAATTATTAATCAATTAAATTTCTTGCAATTTTGCAGTTATACAGAAGTGGACCCAGTAGTGATAGCACAGGATGGAGTGGAGATGTTTAAAAAAGAAGGATTCGAAATAATTATTGTAGATACTAGTGGAAGACATAAACAAGAGGAGTCTCTATTCGAAGAAATGTTGCAAGTTTCCAATGCCATTGTGAGTATTTTCTATTCCAAGTGTGATTTTTCAATTAATCAAAGTTTCACTTATTTTACTCCTTTTTGCATGTTGACATTAACAAGCAGGATCTCAATCTCATTAATCTCATTAAGATTAAGGTGATGTCACACTAGACCAGACACTACAGGACTTGGGGGAAAATGCAATGAACTTATAAAAAATGTCCTGATGGGTCTAGTGTGACATAGTCTTACCTACTCCAATGCTTGCTAAAGCCTTTTCATTCTTTCAAAGAGAACATTTTGTCTGTTCGTATCCAACCGGGTGTGTCATCACCCTTAGTTGACCTTTTCAAATTGAAATTTATTTAGTCGAGACTTTTTACAGCAAATCTCACTTGTACCTTGGTTAGTACAAATTTTTCAGAAGTGAATGGATTCTCTGTTATAGTATGATCGCACACAGTCGGCTTTCCTTCAAAATTACCAATTGAAGCAAGAGTGTAACTTTGCATGTGCAGATCTTGATATTTTAGTTAAAATCACTAATCACCTACATAGTAGAACGATTCTCATTTGAAAGTTCGCATTGAATAGTTTCCATTTTGAAGGAATGTCAACTGTATCACTGGTGAAACAGGAAACTGAAACAGGTGAAGTGCTTTACAGTAAAAGATACGGGCACTTCACCAATACGAGCCGCCAGTGAACTGTATGCGATCAGATTATATCTATTAACAAAATGTACTTTATACAGTACATTTACTGCGTACTGTAGTACACAATTCCAACAATTTCTTTAAATATTTTTTTGAATTTCAGAGACCAGATAATATAATATTCGTAATGGATGCTACGATTGGTCAAGCGTGTGAAGGGCAAGCGAAGGCTTTCAAGGAGAAGGTGGACGTTGGAAGTGTGATTGTGACGAAACTCGACGGACATGCTAAGGGTGGTGGTGCCCTCAGCGCGTAAGTAAAAACAATCATTATATATTTGACAAATAAAAACATTCATACAAAAAGGAACGAAAACATCTTCAGAAAATTAAAGTAAATAACTTGCATATTCAAAATAGCAAATTTGTAAGAATTCGACTGAGTCGTAGCTCGTAGAATTTATTGATAATGCCAATACCAGTGTGTTTATTTTATTAAGAAAATTCATTTTGATTTATGAATAATTTAAAAATCGAAAGAAAAATTTATTTATACGTTTTTTATAAATTGTGATGAATAATAATTGAATATCTGGTACCGAGCTTCGCTCTGAAGCTGCGGCCGAACTGTTGATATACTCATGTTATATATTATTTGGTATATTGTGCAATATTCTAATCGGGTAGACCTACTACTTTATGGTAGCCTATATTTGGCATATTGGGTAATATATCAATTTGTGTTTGTGTGAATATTTTCCTATTTTATGAGTTTATCACATGAGTCAAGTCGACTTGATTAAGTATAGTCTGTCCAAGCAAAGAAGACCCTCTGGCAAGATGAGAAAATGACTCCAGCTTGGTCAATATTTCTTGAAGAATAATAATGTGGTCTTAATAATAGATCAAATTGTTTCCTACAAGTTGAGATCAAATTAATAATTTTGAAACCAATATTGACCGAGCTGGAGTCATTTTCTGATCTTGCCAGAGGGTCTTGTTTGCTTGGATAGACTCTATATGCGTCGTCTGCTTGAAATACTATTCGATTCAATAGTAAATGTTGTTCCACGTGATGATAAGCCAACTTGAACATTGAATTAAATGCAGATACAATTTTACTTGATCAATACAGTGAACTTTAATCATGCGATGAAGAGACGTGTTGGACTTTGCGTTCGTGTTTCTATCTCATAAATGTATTGTGGCTTCGTAAATGAATTATTTGAGTTGAGAATGACTGAAGGAATATTATTTGATGAAAAATACACTTACGTTATCAATACTTATTTAGGAATATTTTGTTATTGGAATATTGACTTGAATAGAAATTACGTAAATATATTTTCTGTACATGACTTGAGTTGACTAAAGGGATATTTAATGACTAAAGAGATATTTTTTCAATATTGCAGAGTTGCCGCCACCAACAGTCCCATCATATTCATAGGTACCGGTGAGCATATAGACGACCTGGAGCCGTTCAAAACAAAGCCGTTCATCAGCAAACTGCTCGGCATGGGAGACATCGAAGGCCTCATCGACAAGGTCAACGAACTCAAGCTGGACGACAACGAGGAACTCATTGAGAAAATCAAACACGGACAGTTCACACTACGCGACATGTACGAACAGTTTCAGAATATCATGAAGATGGGTCCGTTCTCACAGATAATGGGCATGATACCCGGGTTCAGTCAGGATTTCTTGCCGAAGGGGAGTGAACAAGAATCGATGGCGAGATTGAAAAAGTTGATGACAATTATGGATAGTATGAACGACGGGGAATTGGATCATAGGGATGGTGCTAAATTATTCAGCAAACAAAATGGACGTGTGGTGAGGGTGGCACAGGGTAGTGGAGTGACCGAGAAAGAAGTGAAAGATCTTATCTCACAGTACACTAAATTCGCAGGTGTTGTGAAAAAGATGGGCGGTATTAAGGGGTTGTTCAAGGGTGGAGATATGGCTAAGAATGTTAACCAGGCGCAGATGGCGAAGTTGAACCAACAAATGGCCAAAATGATGGATCCTCGTGTACTGCATCAGATGGGGGGCATGTCGGGGCTGCAGAATATGATGCGTCAGCTGCAACAGGGTGCAGCGGGGGCTGCGGGGGGTTTGAGCAACCTAATGGGGGGTTTCGGGGGGAAATCTTGAGGTACGATGAAGTGAATGGTGAACTATTACTGGAAAATACTATGTACGCGTAACATGAGAAGACACGCCTTTGCAATGTAAGGTGTATTGTAAGGGCGTATCTTCTCAGCTTGCGTGCGTGATTTATAATAGAATTTCATGGTGACTCTAGAATGGAGGGGAACAATGCGATTCAAAGAAAAATGAAAATGGGATTTTTTCCAGTCGCCATTAAAAAAAATTCTATTTCAACTTATATTCGAATAAATGTAACTTCCATATCGGAATATGATGTAATATTTGTCTAGAGCTGTGTGTATATGGTTCTATTTAATTTAAAATTGATACATACCATGTATGTACATACTATAACTAGTATGACTAGATATACAAACAACCATGGAATTTGATACATTTAATAAGATACAAAAGACCATCAAAAATTATTATATCGGTATACATGATTTGAAAGAATACACTACGTAGATGTCCTTCTAATTTGATTGTTTTCAATTATTGTATGATGTAAGTTGTTATATTGAGTCGCCTTGGGTACTTACTGAATTACTTGGATAATTACTATTGAATGTAGTTATTTATTATTGAATGTATCAGATTTAGAGGTGATAGAACCGTGGACATACAGCTTTGAACGTGCTTGGCCGATATTGAAGTTATATATTTTCATCTATAGGCCTGGTTATGTTGAAGTACACGTCAGTTTCTTATTTGCGTTATTTAATAACAACCTTTTGTACAGTAAAGCCCGTGGTTACATTTGACATTGTAACTGAAGCTATTATAGAAGTTGAAAAAACAAACAATTTTCATCAATTTGTAATATCACAGTAATGTAATAGATCATTGAAATAATAAAAATATTACTGTAAATTCACGAAAATACTACTTCCATCACTGTCATTGTAATATTACTTGAATTGAACAATTTTATACTACTTCCAGATTAAAATACTTCATTTATTATTATCCAAAATTTTCTATAACAACTAAGATATTTACTACTCTTACGATATTTTTTCGGACCGTGTTAGAGTTTTGTTTAGTATTTCCACTTGGGAACCTAAAATACTTGGTTTATTCAAAATAATTCTTTTTTAAATTTTATTGGATGAAAGATGAAAACCAGAAACGAATGAGAATTGAAAAGTGCAATAGATTAATGTTAATAGTAATTTGTATCACAGTTTTTTTGGCAGTCATGTACTGTATATTTAATTATCCTCGTTTCAGGGTATTTTGTCTAAAATATTTTAAATTTGATTATTTTCAACTTTTTTGGGACTCGTTCCTGCGTTTAGGATTTTCCTTGTAGACGTTTTTCTTTCTTTCAATATTTGAATGTTTAAATAAATTCTATTCTGAAGTTGAAAAAGCAAAAATCAAGTGATATTTTCTTGTAAGGTTTTACTACCATATTAAAATTTTCTGAGGTTGATTTTCTTATTTGCCAAATTATGAGCAGCTTAAGCTTGTGCGTAGGGGAACAGTGAAGTTGATTTTAACGAATAATAATTTTCGAGCAACCTTTAAAAAAAGTTGTTCAATTCTTCTGATAAATTATTTGTTTACCTTATTGGTATGATGTTTTCAAAAAATTTTATTTTTCTAATGTTATCCAAGAATAGCAGTTTTAATTACCGTACATTTTATTACGTTGGGGTGTTAGCCTGATTTGTATATTATAAGAGTAAATTGGTATGTAAGTGTAAAAAAGTTTTGTTAATAAAATTATCAAGCCGAAATTTGAAGTTAACTTTCTTTGTAATACCGATTTCAATAATGGATACCGTAATAATGTTAATGTTATCTCAAACATAATTTAACGAAACTATCTTATTATGTTTTATCAAAGTTTCGGCTGTCAGGCAATTGAAATGCCAAATTGAAACTGAAAAAGATCGTATATATATAATTTATTATTAAATAATATCAATTTCATACTCAATTTGATTATGAAATTTATGGTTTATTTAAATTTTAATACACATAGAATAATTATTTTTCAAATTTATACCACTAAAAACGTTTTTAAGGTAGGGTAGGCCCAGAGACAATGTAATGATAATATACATTGTCTCTGGTAGGCCCAAGGTGGTAACTTACTTGGGTAGGCTTAGCTGTTTTTACCACAGATGGAATGATATTGCCATTTTATTGATCACATGGATTTTTTACCAGACACAAAGAGACCATGGGTACCATACCTTCATTTATTGAGTTATTTTAACCTTAAATAATACCTTAGATAATTTATTACCTGAAATTACAGTATTTTGGTAAACAAACTATCCACCTTCAAAATATACCGTACGGTATTTTAGATTATGGTTTCCATGATATTTTATCTGTCAATTTGTAATTTCTTAGTACTTGCCCTTGGTGAGTACAATGTCAGAGTTAAAAATTTGTTGAGAGTTAATAGTGATCAGACTTTAGTTGGTGTTTTACAAATGAATGATGATTCAGCTACAACAGAGGATGATGAACCTGTTAGAGGAGGCACAAAAAATCTAAGATGCTACAATTGTACCACTGCCACTCATAAAGATTGCAATGAATTTAAGAAGTTGAAGGGCAAAGAAGCAGAGTGTGCTGAGGACGAAAAATACTGTCTATTATTTTATAATTCAAGAGGTTATTTCATCAGACAATGTGTAAAGGAACCATCGTTTATAAACTGCACCCTCGAACACGAAACTGCATATTGCATGTTCTGCCAAACAGACTTATGTAACTGTAGGAGCAGTTCCATCGAAATCAATTCACTATGTTTGTTGGTTACAATCATTTCTACAATTAAACCATTATTATTTACAAATTACAATTGGTTTTTAATTGCTCTTGTGACTGTTAAACAATTTCATTTTATTTGTCTGTCAATCAATAATGTGAAATTAAAAATACCCTAGGCTACTATAAATCTCCATTATGTAAGTCATTTCAAGATACGGTACTTTATACAAATAACGTGCATATTCCTGCAATGAAATTTAAATTCCTGGTCCCCAATATGGCATATAACTTACATTTTTTCAAGTTCTAGAACACTTGGGTCGGTTCAGTATACTACCTATATATCTCATTAAATCTATTTATACCCCAAAAGTCGTGTAAAAAAATTTAATTAGTGAGGAGCAGGAGATCGCACGTGGTCCACCGTATCTTTTACTGTAGGCCTATAGCACCTCACCTGTTCTGAGGGCACGAGCCGCCAATGCACTGTTGAAACGTGTGGTCCTCTATAAATTCATTCAGCGGGTGTAGTAAGGTTGGTGAATCAGGTACTTCTTCAGTGCGGCAACAAATATCTTGTTGTCCTCCAGAACTTTTATGGTCGTTGGGAGCAGATTGAAAAAAGGCTCTTCCTGCATAGACCGAGGAGCATTTAAATTTCTTCAGGCGGTGCTGTGGCTGTGGCAGATTCATATCTCTGTTACTTATTATTAAGTTACGGTATTTATTCTCTTGTAGTCTGTATAAGCAAGATGTAGCCCTCTGGCAAGATGCATCTTGTGAAAATGAGCCCAGCTTGATCAATATTTGTTGAAAAATTATAAATGTGGTCTTAATAGATCAAATTGTTTCCTAAAATTTGAGATAAAAAACGGATACTAGAATTCAATCATGCCCTAGTATCCGTGGGTGCTCTTTCTATTTTGTATTTTCCTAAAGCCGCGCGGCAGTCTCTTGACTGATATTGAATGGTGAATTTGCTATAGTCGTCGGTTTTTGGATTTGGCAAGAGCTGTCGTCGAGCTCATCGGTTTCCTTCAACCTGTAAATATAAAGAATATGGAGAAAAAAATACTTTATATTCACTGCTTTAACTGACAAACAGCCGGTTTAGGAGCGACTTGCGGCATGGCCGCTAGGCAGAAGTCGACGATGCGTCCGCACTTGTCAGTCGGCAATGCCGAAACGTGCCGCTCGGCATAGTGGGTAGATGCGGACAAACTTGTTCGTAGGCCCATTCCAGTGCCATTCCTCTTTTACAATGCCTCAACAATAATTTAGATGGATATTTATGGAATCTAGGTGGCGGTGGTATACTAGAAAATCTTGAAAAAAGAAAAATATATCCTAACCTTGATGTTGTGAACGATCGTCGTTCTGAGTTGGGTTTTGTTGATCAATAAAACATTGCGATTATTGATGTTAACTATACAACAACTGCTTAGACATAAAATTTTATGTCTGTTTTCATACAAGAAATTATATTTAACGATTCAAACACAGGTAAAATTACAATTTAAAGTATAGCCTAGTCTTCTCTTCTCTCAACATTCAGAGGTAAGAAACTTTCAAATGTTAACTTACATTATGCGTTTATGCCTATTTGAATCAATCGTTCGCAAAGAGTGAATCTTTTTTATCAGTAAATTAATTTTAGCAGTAGAAGAAACCCAGAACCCGGACCTGGATGTCTTAACTTTTCTGAAGATTTATTCTTCTTTTATTTTTGAAGAAAAAATATCTATTTCCCATTCCTATTTAATTTTATGTTAGATTTTAACTCATGTTCTCTCATTTTTCCGCGAGTCGCAAGAAGCACACATTCATTTACTGTAGTGAATTTAGTCTAATATTGATAATATTGTATAAAACGTGTTTATCACTGTTTCTGTATATAGCCTAGGCTACACAAAAGTTAATTGTTTTCAAAATATAGACTACCAAAATAATATAACTACCAACTCGCTTACTAATTTATTGTACTGTTCCCAGCATTCTGCAATTCCAAAGCAACTTTGAAATCATGGGGATCGAGCAAAACGAATATGATGATTTCACCTGCATCAAGAATTTTGTTTTCCATAGTGATATAGAAGACGATGAAAGTGGAGATGATAAAAAATTGACATCATTGGTAAGTTAATCATCATCTGTCTGATATCTGCCATAATTAGATACTTATTTTCCGTAAAGTGACATCATTATTCTCTTGTAATTCAACTTGAAGCTCTTATAATTAAAAATCGTATTTGACAAGTAATCAATGTTTTATTATGATTGCGTGAATAAATGGTCATTCAAAGTAGGCTAATGATTAATTGGAGGAAGTGATAACGCGCCTGGTAACCAGGTGGCCCCGGGTTCGAGTCTCGACCAGTGAACAATTCTTTGAGCTCAGCACAATCACATAAATACGGCCACCCGACTTTTTGAGGAGACGATAAGCCGTCAGTCCCGACTACTTGAAAAAATAGTCTTCTCTCATTATCCATGCGCAATCCTTTGGGCTTATATGGGCTTTATCCTCAGAAAATAAACAAACGTCCCATGGTTGAAGTGCCCTGTGTGTTTTTGTAAATTTGACACCTGTAATCTCTCATCTGTTTCGTCTAGTCTGTCCAAGCAAACAAGACATTTTGGCAAGGTGGGAAAATTACTGCAGTTCGTTTATTATCGGTTCAATAATCATAAATTTGGTCTCAAATTATAGAAAAAAATTATGCACTACTATTTGAGACTCATATTTATATACTCAATATAATTTATTTTTATAGCCTATATATTTTTAACCTATATTGACCTACCTGGAGTAAATTACCCATTTTGCTATAGAATGACTTCTTTGCTTGAACAGACGCCACCTCATCTATTGTTGATGGATTTATTTGTGGATATCCACAGATATATACATTTATAATGTGCATATTTCTTGAATATCTTATTTGTAAATCAGTAAAATTTCTTATCAATAATTAGAATCTCCAAATTGCTCTATAAATAGACAAAGGACTTCTGCAACTGCAAATATTGACCAATTTATTAAGTAGAAAGCGAGGTCCATTGAATGATTATTGATCAATATTATACCTTTAATACCTGCTTCATCCATTACCCACACTTGTGGGATCGATAGCGTCATATAAAAAAACTCGTACTTTTCAAGATGACAGTGTTTCCGAAAATAACCATAATCAATTGATATTTAAATCATCCTCCATGAATCCATGGGCATTGTAATATGCCTTGCCACACAGTAGATCCCTCATGGTTTTCTTAAGAGTGGGCAGTAGTAGTCGGCAAACTGCCGAGCGGCAGAATTATGTCCCATAAGAACAATGTAATTTTTATCAATCTCTTGGAACAGATAGAGCCACTATTTATGGACAGAATTTCACATTCTCTATGTCATTGGAAAGAGAATTCAATTCTCCAGGGGCGTTACTTTTTACTTTTTCGATTCTAAGTTTAGTTCAACAATTAGAGTTCAATACTTTTCTAGTTAATTGATTACACTATAATTATTAAAATAAACTTTAAATCAAAAAAGTAAAAAGTTACGCCCCTGGAGAATTGAATTCTCTTTCCAATGACATAAAGAACGTGAAAGTCTTTCCATTAATAGAGCCTTTATCTGTTCCAAGAGATTGATAAAAATTACATTGTTCTTATGGGGCTTGATTTTGCCGTTCGGCAATTTTGCCGTCCACTACCATCCACTCTTAAATGCGGTCTCATGCAACTGCTTCACTCCAGCAGGCAGCTTGTTGAAGAATTTCAAGCCGATATCCGGTAAGCTGCCTGCGATCGATGGAGGCGTCTCCTGGGGACATCAAACAGCCCACGATGCCTGGTGTTATAGGTGTGTATGTCGCCACGGGCAGCCAGATTTTGCTGGTTCCTCTTTACATGCACCAAGCATAGGAGAATATAGTGGCTAGTGACTGTCACCAAGGCAGGCAAAGATGGGCTTACAGTCCGCTGCCTGTTATGATTCTAACAGCCCTCTTTTAAAGCCTCAGGACATCAGCAGCCCCTGCCGAATGACCCCACAGGAGCAATCTATAAGTAATGTGGCAATGAAAAAGAGCAAGGTACATCATCACCAGATACCTCTCAGTTACCAGGCCCCTCATATTTGCATATTCGCAGTTGCAGAAGTCCTTTATCTATTTATTAAGCTATATTTGGAGATTCCAATTAATAACTATCCAGCAGTTGGTGTACTGCAATATCTAATAATTCTTCCATCAATAATATTTCATTGATTTTTTATGTTTAATTCAACAAAGTCATAACGTTACATCAAATTCCCTTTATACATAGTCTAGGAAAATATGATGAAATTGTATATTATTTCACTGAACAAAGATGATGTATGAATTATTCTCAATAAATTGAATATATATATATATATATATATATATATATATATATATATATATATAAGAAAATTCTTATCTTTGATATATTTACAGGTCCGAGAAAGTTACGTCAAGAGGCTTCGACAGCTTCTAAAACAGAATTACAAAATTTGGTGCGAAAATGATAAAGATGAATCTGTCTCTGGAGATGAAAAACGATTGAGTCCAACTGAAATTGATAGATGTATCACGTTCCTAGAAGATAAGGCGCTACAAGTCTGCATGGTTGCCAGGATCTATCAGAAAGTGATGGTGAAAATGGTATGTACCGGTACATTCAATATAAAAACGTGCTTTAGGCTACTGAAATCATTTTACAATTTACCTATTCTTTTATCTTTTGAGAGAAAATGTTGAACTTGAAAATAATAATTTATTTGAATAAAATATCCTCGATTGTAAGAGTAATTGGATTTTGTTATGTAAAATTGGTGATAGCGTTGAAACCAAATGTAAATCTAAATGAAACCTACATATTAACCATTTCTAATGGTGTCCTTCATCCAGTTCTGTACATTTCAGCAATATTGTGCAAAAATTTATCATTAATATTTAACCAATAAAATTGATTCATTAATATTATCATTTACAAGCCACTCTCCATAGTGGATGGTTTAATCAAAAGTCATAAACAATAGTGAATCTTCCAAAAAATAAAGCTTTAAAAAGACGTACAGAAAAATTTATTTATATTTCTGATGATGCATGTTTGAACCGTCCTCTATGGAAGCGGCTTGATTGGCCCAATATTGGTAATAAAAGCGTGATTGATTGAATGTAATCACAAGATTAATGCACACAAGATAAAAAAGTTAGACAAAATGATAGTTATGTCTATATGCACAAGATTTCTAAAATCTTAAAGAGTAAATTGAATCGAGAGCATCCTTAGTAAACCGTTTTGCTCTTTCAGAAATAACTGAGCTTTAATGAAATTATTGAATATGAATGTAAGTAAAATATATAAATTCATACTCTATGATATAAGTCTTGATTTTTGGCGCCTGCTATACTCATTTCTATAGGCTAACTAAGTTACTGTTTCTCCAATCGATCTATTCATTTTTTCATTGCAGATGTCAGACATTAAGAAAAGTACCAGGGAAATGAAGCTGTTCGAAAGCTTAATCGATACAAAAGGCTGGATTGAAGACCGCTATCCTGATAAGAGCACGCAGACCGAAACAACGACAAAGTGCGACAACGATGTTCAAACGGATCCAGTAGCATTTGGACCGCGCTACTCTCTGCTGGACCTTCCACTGCCAAGTGTCAACAGCATGGCCAGCTGTTTAGAACAGAAAACGCCTGACTCTCCTTGTAAACAGCTGAAGGAGACTGTCGCCAAAGTGATGCCTCGTGTTGTTAATCGGTCGCAAGATGGAGGAGGTACTCAGAAAACGACTGATGTTTTGACACCATCTAGAAAACGACGAAGAAGTAGTGCTTTATTGGATGTGGAAGTTGATCAAAACATAAAATTGATTAGACGGGACAGTGTTGATTCGTTTTGTAGCGATTTGTCGTCAAGTGTGGCAAAACGGGACAGTATTTGTGGAAATTTGTCATCAAGTATGACAAATCTGAACAGCGTTTGCAATACTTTGTCGTCAACTGTCACAAAACGGGATAGTATTCGTGATAGTTTGTCAATAAAACAGGACAGCATCTGTAACAATTTGTTGTCGAGTGCGACAAACCAGGACAGTATTCGTGATAGTTTGTCGTCAAGCGTGCTAAAACAAGCCAGTATTTGTGATAGTTTGTCGTCAAGCCTTCCAAAACGGGACAATAAGCGTGATAGTTTGTCGTCAAAACGGGACAGTATTAGCAGTAATTTTTCGTCAAGCGAAGTCAGTCTTAATCTGATGGATGTTTCTAACAAACCAATGATCTCCAATACTTCACTAGTCAATAGTGATAGTCTGCTTGGGGCGGACTCTTCATTGAACAACGAATTAATCAATAGTTCGCTAGGAATCGACTCATCAACAAACATCGACGATAATCTGTTATCGTTGGATGCGAGGCTGATGGAGATGGGACTGCTGAATATCGATGAGCAGAGTGGTGACGAGCAGTCGATTGTGGCGCCCTCGCCGAACCCGGGCGGCACCCGCGGGCACCGCGTTCACAAGGGCACCTGGTATGTGGAAATGGTGGCACATGTCTGCAACTTTCACCGCGCTTACAGTCAGCTGACGCCCGATGAGTGTGCGAGGATCGACTTGCGAAACGCTCAGCTGTTTGGGACAAAACGGTATGACAGATCGATGAAGTTGTGTGATGATAACTTGGCGCTGTGTCGCAAGAGAATCGCGTCGAGGGTGGTGGCTGAACTCACGCCCTACCTGGACAAGAAGCTCATCTACAATCGGCTTCTGTTCAAAGAGTTTGCCAAGCGTGTCACTGAGTCTATTATGGACGAATCATATGCTCCAGGTGAGTCACTTTACCACATTCAGATAATATTTTCAGTTCAAAGACCGGTATCACCAGTTAATATCTTGTAATACCATATCCATATGTAATATTGACCATTAAAATTTAATTGGATTTATTAATTTAAAGAGCTGATGCCAAAAATCAAGGCGGTGTTGTCTGTTCCTTACGCGTTCCAATATAGTTTGTCCGAGCAAAGAAGACATTCTGGCAAGATGTTAAGTGACTCAATATTAGTAGAAGTCAATATTGACTCAAAATTAAAATTTGTACACGATAATAGTTCTATGATCATATCTGATCATATGGAAAGAGAGGAAAATATGATTTTGGTTTTTATTCTTTTCTGATATGATCATAGAACTATTATCGTAAAGAACTTTAAAACTTAGGGCTGTCTAAAATAATTGAAAAATAAATAAAAATCAAACACCCTTTTTTTGAAAACTATTAACTATTAGATAACTATTTTTATCCACATTGAGAATGGGCTTAGCTCCCGAAACATGTATGTGTTTTTTATAATTTTAAAGTTTTCAAAAAAAGGGTGTTTGATTTTTATTTATTTTTCAACTATTATCGTGTATAACCGGTCGTAGGGCTACTTCAGATTAATAAATAAAAATAAAAATCGAGTACCCTTTTTGGACTATTAAAAACTTTAAAAATATTATTAAATCACAGACATGTTTCGAGGCATAAGCTCATTTTCAATGACATTGTACTCGTTTTTTTTATTTTTTAATAATTGGTTAAAAAATTATGAATTTGGTCTCAAATTGTAGGAAACATTCTGATCTATAATTTGAGACCAAATTTATGTTTTTTGAACCAATATTGTCCAAGCTGGAGTCATTTTAACATCTTGCTAGAGGTTCTTCTTCGCTTGGACAGACTATACCAGTTGACTATTAAGCTGTATAAGCTGTAGCTTATACATAAGCTGTATAAGCTGTATAAGCTGTAGCTTATACATAAGCTGCACTATAAGCACAGCATAATTGCCTTTCGATTTAAATACAATACGAGATCTTTCAAGATTCGTTCAAAGGTATCTTATTGAATTGTTTTGCGTATCGTATTGATTGTATCAAATTATGGCTGTTGAACCGTAGAATCGACCACATAGCCACTGCTCAATGAATATTTTTTTATTTATTTCAAATTATGAAAAACTGTATTTAAATAAATTTTAATCTCTTTGTTTCAGAATCATCCAGAATTAAAAACTTTGTCGTCAATTTCTTCAACAGAAACAAGTCAATCAAAAGTATGATTGATATTGAGCTTTGTACAAAAGAGATCTATTGAGCTAAGTTCTAGCAGGCTAGTTTTAGAATGTATCAACTGAATTGTTTCCAACTAATATGGTTGGAAAATTAATTAGATGGTGATATTCCATGTATTATTTGAATAAAACCTCGATAAAACTCAAGCTTGATATAACAGTTTGATATTAATTTATCATAGTATATTTCAATTTACTATCATTAGTTTTCTGAAGTGATACGTGAATAAATAAATGGAGTGAATCTCAAATTCGGTGCTAAACTCGATATCGAGTAATTCGTGCAATCATATTCATATTGAACTATGTAATTCTGTACAGTATTTGCTCTTAATGGGTTATAATCCACTTTAATGACATTTGAGATATATATCAACTTGAAATTGAGTGATAAATATTTGTAGTTCTTACATTTATCAACTCTGAACCTTCCAATGGATTATTATTCTGTGCTATTATGATGGTTTGTTCTAATTTAATTCAATTTCTTATTATTTAGTTATTTGACAAGATTATATTTTCATTTCGAGTTCTTTCTTCCTATCAATTTTATTTTTACTAAGTTTAAATACTGTACTTACTGTTTTATACACATTTTATCTTCTAAGGTTTTACTTGAGTTATACTAAATCACTCTTTATTCTGTTTTAAGCTTTTATAGTATCCATTTAATTTTTCTATATTATTACTTTTTTACTTCTATTCGCTATTTCATTGGTAGACGAATTTCGTATTTTATTACTTGATTCTTTTGTAATTTAGAGATAGATCTCTAATTGAATATATGTTAGGAAAATACTTTTAATTTTAAAGTAGTTTGGTCTATGAATATTAAAATATGTCACATAAGATATAATCAATTATAATTTTTATACTTCAATCGAAACGATATTGATTATTCAATATAAATTTGGAACGGCATGAAATTAAAATTTTTAATTTGCTGCATGAGAGCAATATCCTCTCTTTTCAAAGGATCAATATCCTTTGAAAACTCAATCTATTTTGAAAATTCTCGCTTTAAAATACCTTTAATAAGATTTTTATAAAATTTAACTTATTTCGACCAGTCATAAATTTTAATGACTCAGCATCTCCATACAATGATGGTTTACTGTTTTTATCAATTTTTATACTGAAGTAGAAAATTATATATTTGAAGAATATTTTATTCAATTAATGTTTCATTGGTTCTAGCTGAAATTCATTTTAAAATGAAATGATTTTTTAAAATTTCCAGTAGGCTATATATTTCTAGTATGGATGGGCTTTGTGTAACCGTATTCAAATTTTCTCAGCATAATATACAGTTTGTAGGTATACTTCTTAGGATTCTTTCCAACTTAATTTTAGAATGTTAAGATGAGACTATCAAAATGCATTTTGTTTGTATGGTTCAGTTTGGACAATTTGAGATCAATGGGTGATTAAACTAACATTTTTTAAGCGTATATGAAATAAGATATCACTGTACATAATTTTATCCAAAGGAAAGAGGTTCCAAAGCTATTGAAGTCTATGTGAGCTGGTATTAGAATCCAGCACGATTTTAATTTGTAAGCATTTATTAGAAGCGTTTGTGATTATTCAAGATTTTAAATTTATCAAAAAAATTTAAGTTTATAATAATATTATGTATCACTTATGAATTTCATATCATGGAGTTAAAAACGAATAGTAAATTTCTATTACAATTTGGATAAACTTGTTTGAAATTTTGTAAACTTTATAAAAACAGTGTTGACTTTTTAAAGTTAACTATCCATCTCATAATTATTTTTCTCATCATCTACATTATTACTATTCATCTTATTTATCTCTCACTACGATTATTCTCATAGCTTGCGTTTAAGCCAAGAGATTGAATGAGCATCATCCTATTTAAAATCAGCATGAACGTTCTGGATGCATCATATATGTTGAAACATGACATAATATTTTTTATTTTCATCAAATATTGTTTGGAATATTCTGAGTTGTTACACTAATATCTACTATGAATACTGTAAAATATATTCATTTAGAAAAAATACATTCTACTTAGTTTAAAATAATAGAACTAGTTTGGCGTTAATGTAACTTGTTGATCAAGAGCAATAACCAATTAAATAAGATTGGTGAAAAATATTGAAGATTCTACTGTACTGTATTATTGTACTGTACTTTTAGCATTTGTAAATATACAGTTTCTGTATTACAATACAGAAGGTTGGAATTGAAAAAAAATCCAATTTTTGGGCTGCTAATGCTGTGTCACAATTGCCTTTTAATTTTATACATTCCAAAAGATACTCAAGTGTTTCAAATTTCATTCATGCTACAATAAAATTAATAAATACAATAAGACGATCCATTATTATACAAGACCTTTCAAATCTAGTTTTTCAATTGTTTACCATTTATCATATTAAATAATATTGCGTATCTTGAAGAGTGTATCAAGTTGAAGGGCGATAATTGAACTGTGGAAACAAAACTATGAACAGATTTTAGATGAAAGTAACTTTGGGTGAATCACATCACAATGTGCGGATTTCCGTTCTCTGATTTGGTCATATCTAATCAACATATTTTTTTAATAAGTTGCTCAGAAACATCAAGCAATCATTCAACTATATGATTGATAGAGCTTGAAGAATTAATTTTTTAGTTCTTTGATTCTTATTGGAATAGTACTAAGTTATATTGTATTGGTTTATCATTATTAGTTTTAGCATTTATTTTATTTTTGTGCCATTTCTAAGGGCTTTTCATTTTATACCGATGATATTAACATTGGATTTTTTTGAGAAATGTATTATAATTTATTTACTTATTTGCTGGTACAGTATTCTAAATATTGATCCAGTATTAGAATATTGAATAAAGTATTCTATTGATGTCGGTGACTTTTTTCATATAAACTTCGGCCTGTTTCAATTTAGTTGAAGAAAAATTTAAAACATGATTATGATAGAAATCCAAAAATATTTATAAGTATGTGATAAACAAATATGTCCAAATATAAATATTTTCACCTCTAAGTTTATCTGTAATTATATTTTACACGTTTTATTCATTACAATGATTCTGTTTTAAAAATTTATGGATTGCACTCAGCGTAGAAAGTGATTCCTATTTTTATATTCCTATTATTATAAGGTACCTTAGTGACGATTTTAAAAGCAAAATTTTCAATAATAATTCAATATTTAACTGTGAGTATGTTTATTTTGCATGGGAAATAAAATAATTATGAAAGTTTAATCTGGTTTATGATTAATTTCATTCGCCCCTGCCTAATCCATTGTTTTCGATAACCTGTTGAAAATAATTGAAATTTTATTTATTGTTGGAATTTTTCATATAGTTCATAAATTATTTTTTAATTATTGTTGACTTCAAACACTTCTCACTATGCTAATAATTATTTCACATTTAATTTTAATCTCACTGAAATAAAGTAAGTTATTTTTATTTTCAACCTTGAATTAATGATTAAAATAATTATTTACAATGTGGATAATGTCAGTTCAGTCAATTCATAAAAGTTTTGAACAATTTTCACTAAATTGATCAATTAAATTGGAATTAAATTGATCACTAAATTAATCGATATTAGATTTATGGATATCAATATTTATTCATAATCAGGCTACTACTTTACTTATACTCTATGCTCAAATAAATTTACGTGGACAGTTACCCACTCACCTCTGTAAGCTATTGAATAATTTTGTAGTGTAGGCTATAACTTTCAGTATATTGCTATAATTTTTTATCGCTAGATTTTCCCAAAATAAAATTTAAACAAAGCCGAGGTCAATAAATTTGACCATAAAATCAATTTTTCCCTTACAATACAGATAAAATATTAATAAAAAGTGAAAAACACCACTGCCAAAAAATCCTCCCCGGCGGGGAATCGAACCCCGGTCTCCCGCGTGACAGGCGGGGATACTGACCACTATACTACCGAGGATTGGTGAAGAATTTCGCTCGAATAGAGTTATTTGAAAGTGAGCTAGAATACTGGTACAGTAGGATTGAATTGGTTGTCGCCATTTTATTTACCGCTAAATACAAGATTTTACTTTCTTGTTTCACAAAATAATACAATAACGATTTTGTCACTCATGAGGTGAACCAATAACATATATTAATGGCACTATCAATAAGCTTCTCAACACATACAGATAATACAGTGAATTACTTTCACTGCGAACTTTCTTTGTTAATAATTTATGTTTATTCGTTTACTGTGACACTAACCTCTGAGTTATTCTTCATAATAAGAATAGAGCAAAGTGGGTTCAATTGTCCTATTTTAAAAATATGTGAAACTAATTTACATCCTTCTGGAATATTAAGGTAACTTACTGTATCTGCTATATTAGAATAATAAATAAATTTCCTTTTGATGATGAATTTGAGATCCCAAATCAAGGTAACTTACACATGAATTGGATTTAATATTGATGCAATATATAATTTTATCTTGAATATAAATAACTTTATTAATTAATACTTCAATCGTTCATAATAAGAATGAAATTTATAAAATCTTTATGTATTAGAATGGAACTGCTGGATAATAATAAATATAATAATAATAATCAATTCGAATCTCAATTTATTGCTAGATAGACAAAGGACTTCTGCAACTGAAAATATTGACCAATGTACAAGATATCAGGCGAGATCCATTGAATGGATAAATATGATCCATATTAATTATTATTATGATATTTTTGGTTGTCATGGAAAATTTGTAGCAAGTTAGAAAATTTTGTGCTCTAAATTTTTCGAAATTTTATATTTATCAGAATTTATTTTGGTGATCTTTTTGTGCTTTGTGTGTTTTGAGCTCTCCCAAATTGGAAAAACTTTTAAACATTTAAATATCTGTGGATATAATTTCAAGAAATACCACAATTCCCCATCGAGGATAATTGAGGTTATTTTGCCGGTGGAACTTCCTTTTGGGACTCCCCACCAAATACGGCATACGATAATAATAATCATAATAAATATAATAATAATGATATTAGAATGCATAAAAACGACTTAATGGCGATTGAAAATGTTTTTTAATGTAATAAATAACAGTATTATAAACACAAAATCCAACATTGTTTTTAAATATCTGAGTATAAATTTAATATTTATTTATTGATTACAATGCTTACAGAGATCAAAATTATGACAGATAATGACATAATTTACTTTAATAAAAATAATTATCACATCAATTACTCATTATTATAGCTATCCTATTCGTCACTTTCCAAGACGTGAGGTTTTAGAGTGTGTCTTGAAAGATGGAATGTTTTATCTTTGTAAATTAATTAAAAACTTCAAGAATTTTACATAAATAGTTGACTACAAATACCGGTAAAGGATATTTTAAAAACTTTGAATACATAAACCTCTGTGAAAATTTTATTATTATTTCAACTTATATAACTTTAGAAATAATCGAGATGCTTTTTCTAGGCAACGGTATGATGTACCAGCAGTAGTTTCTTAATTGCTCTAAACTACGTTACCACTATTTTTTCTAAATATTGGATCGAATAACTTTACTATAAAATTAAATCTCAGATTCAAGTATGTAGTACAATATTGTAATTATTCTATATTCAAGTGATGAATTGGAATAATGGTGCCTATAATATTATTTTGAACCTTGAATTATGGCTACTTTGAATTGGAATCAATATTAAATTTATCATTGTTATTTGTGAGCTAGAAGGTTTTCACTTATATGATGTGGTAATCTTTTAAATCTCTAAAACTAAGAAATCTATTTATTATTCTATAAAAGTTAGACACAACTTACAGGAATCCTGGATAGGATTTTATTATATATATGTATGGGAATACAGGGTATGGAGATTTAAAGAGCACATGAAATTACATCCAGTGACTATTATAGCATAACCATCTATCATTTCTCAGACCTTAATGTACAAAACAAGATGCCGGCAATATGGGCCTAGTCAAGCATAATAGCAATAGTTCAAGTTGCTATTCTTCAGAAGTAATAAGACAGAAATAGCATATTTTTTATTGTTAAACATTATGATATTACAGTATAATTAACATCCAATGCAAAATATTAATCTCTGGTGCAATCTGATTCAAATAATAAAATATACAGCGACTTGGATTTATTTTGGACAATCTCAGGTACAATAAATCAATTTATTTTCTCCGTGAAATCTCGGGGAAATTCAGATTCAAACAATAAACATACATTTACTTACTGTACTTACATTTTAACATACTGTACCGTAACTTACATTTATTTTGCAGAATATCTGGGACAATAAAAGTTAATTAAAAATTGAAAAAAAATGAAAAATAATAATTATGTTTATTTATTTTGTTGGGGAATTCTTAGGCACAATCCCGTTCAGGAATGGGAAGATGTTGGGAAATCCTGGTTAGCGGTACCCGGGACCAATCGCCAGGGAATCGAAGACCCGAGGACTGATTGCACTGCATATAAATGGGAGATTGGTGGTAGAGCTCGTCCAATACTCGCACTCTGATCGGATTCCATTCTATTGATTTGTAGTTGTCGGTAATTCCAAGCTTGGGGCTGGTTGGCTGACTTTCAAGCCTAAAAATAAAATTCAATGATCATTTTTGAAAACTAGTACAAGAGACAGACGAAACTGTCTAACTTTTTGGCTTCAGCTACAGTATAGGAATTATAAATGTAGAGTGGGAAGACTCTATAGCGTTTGCTGCAAATATTACGTTGCATCCGTTATTGACTCTATGAGATTGAAATATGTTATGCACTATAGCATATAGCACTAATAAAATATAAAAGCGAGAGTACCTGGATTTTCATATTTCCCATTAAAATGTTTCTTTTATCTTAGGGCTACTTTATTACTGTTTTTTATTTTAAATGTTAATCACAGTACCCTTTTCAATTCTCATTAAAATAATGCAGACATATCGGTTTGGATTGAAATCATAATAGAAAAAAATTTTTTTTGCAACAATGATGAAATCCATCTTGCCAACTGATTGGAATTAGTAAAAAACACAATCTAAATTTAAAAATAGGCGAGTTTTCTTTGGATATAGCCTACTGAGTCGAAAACAAGTAAATTTCAAATAAACAACCTAGACAAGCGAAATAATAATAATAAGGGTTGGATGAATAAAAGAATATTGAGATACAACGATACATCATAGTAGAATATTCAACCATAGACTAAACTAAACTGTACTAAATCAGTAAGCTTATATGTCAACGATTCAACCAAATAGCTTAAGAAAAATTAAATAAAAATTGGCACCTGTTTTACTTACTCATTCATTAATTTGAAATAATTTATCAAGTTCTCATCCGAGATCGAACTTTTGCACACTTCCAGGTTCAATTTTGGGTAGTAATAAATGTAATTCACACACATTTCATCAGATATTGCGAATCCTCCAACTGTAATATTCGCACGGTCTTCAGTGTTGTACCAGCATGTGGTGATCAATGCATCGCCCTATGAAATTCAACATCAGAAAAAATTGAATACGGATTACATTCTTCGAGAAAGTATTCAGTAACAGAAACAACTTCCATCCATACAATTTAATACAGTAACAATAATATTTAGAGACACAAATGAATCCCATTTCCATTCAACAGTTATCTAGTTTGGTATGAGGTAATTTTATGAGTAGTTGTGGAAGTGATATTGTGGTTATTATCATTATTAAATGAAAATTGGCAATATCTCCATTCAATAATTTAATGAGTTATTGACAGATCTCACGTAGTACTCAATTATTAATAGGTATGATGTATTTTTTGGGTAGCAATCACAATATTCTAATGATTCAGTAAGTAAGTTATATATAATATGTTTTAGATGTTTCTACCTGTACCTCCTATAGTACTGGCTCTGTAATATAGGAGTATGATAAATATTTTGTGATTAGGACAATTGAATGTTTCTGTTTCGTTATTGAATTCAATTTAATTTGAATTTGAATGTTTTTAACCGACTTTTAAATGGATAATTTATTTAACTGCAATACCGGTACCGTACCTCACTCATAAATTTATCATAATATAAATAAGTTCTTATGTTTTATCTTAATGCTGCACTTTCAACATTGAAAACCTAACATCAAAACGAATTAATTTGAAAAGTACACACTATTTTCTAAAAAGAGTAAAAACAACAACAACCTGGTAACACTTTTAGATAATTGAAAAGTTTTATAGTATTGTTTTTTTCAAATAATGAATTCCAATCCCATATCAGCCAATGAAGATTATTGTGAATTTTGGTAATTGATTGAAGGTTTTTTAATTTATTATTATGTCTTCAATATCTTCTTCTTGATTGATTTTTTTACTCACCGGCAATAATGTTCTAGGCTCCTTCAGGACTCTTATCTCTTGAAAGTGAGTGCTGTAATGGTTATCCCTGTTGAGCTCTTTCAGTTCTTTACCGTCCCTGACATGCTTCGTGAAAACTCGAACTCCAGTCAAGTGAGTGTGCAGTTGTGATCCGAATATAACAATTCCTTCAGGAGGCAGACTCTGCGCAGAAATTTATTATTTATTTTTAAAATCACTTATTTCATGAGAAAAAAGACAAGAACATTTAATTCATAAATCATTAATATTAATAATAAATTAACCAGATACTGTAACTTATGGTTATTAACTGTAGGAGGTAATTTATGAAAAATTATCATCGAGTGGTTTATTTTGTCAAGACATAACTTATAAATTGAGCATGGTACTTTTCACAATAATATTAATACTGGATGGTATTTAATAATATATACATGCTTGCATCTAAATGTGTGAGCTTTTATACATTTGCATCATTGAATATAAACTATAATAACTAATTTAAAATTTTTCAATAACACTTTCAGTGAGATAGCCTCTCTATGTTTCATCACTATTTGCGGTAAGGGTAAGAATAAGAAGACTGTATTATTATCATTGATGGGGAATCTCTAAAAATCCAGTACTTCCCACGGATACTAGAATTGAGAATTGTATTCTAGTATCCGTGGTATTTCCTCTATATTGATTTTATCCAAGATAACTGCTGACTATACGTCTATACAATCTTATTTTCATCATGCGATTCTATAATAAGTATGGAGAGTTGAATAGAAACCTAAAGGTACGGTACGATTCCCTCTATCTATAATTTAGTTATCTGAACAGAGTTGTGATGGCTAGAGCAGCGCAGCTAAAAGCCAGGAAAACTTGGGAGTCGTACCTTTAGTAGAAATTTCAATCAAAGAGTTTTTAGTTTCTGTACATTACATTCCATTAATATTCATAAATCATTAATATTAATAATAAACTAACCAGATACTGTAACTTATGGTTGCCTGTACGTTTCTATTATCAACAATTGAATTGATATAAATAAATCATTAATAATTAATGATGGATTAACCGTTTACATTTGAATAATTGATGTATTTCACTTAATATTTGCGTTATTAAGTCAACTGGAAAATAGATGGAGTTTTCATGAATAAGAAGAAATAATCAAGTGTCATGTTATATATTAAATTTGGTATAAAAGGTTTTTAATTGAAATCTAAATTTATCTATATATTTAATCTAAAAGTAGAAAACATCACAACCCCTGGCGACATTCTATTTTGTTTAAAAACCCATTTTGTTTAGCATATGAAAAATTCAATTAAAAACTAGGCGTAATTTCCAATTAGAAAATATTACAATGCCTGTACATTCCGCTATGCAGTAGCCGGAGAGAGGGAATACTTTCTGACGCGGAGGAATTGCCATCTTATCGATGTATTCAAGGCCCAGTTCAATTACGCCGGCGTCGTTCTCTCTCAATTCATCTGTCACGTGCACTCTCACTCCCGAACTGTCCACGTAATCTGCCGAGAGAAAAATAATTAACAATTTATTTCGATCAATAAGCAAGAGGACATTATTAGGCTATGATGACCACCCTGACTGAATAGAAAAATCTTCAATTTAATTGGTTTGATTAACGAGAGGCCTCCTGTTAACCACCCATCACTAAAGGTAGATTTACATTACTACAAGTCGCGGGCACATGTCGTCATGATCAGCACAAGATGCAATAGAAATGTGTAGTCTTAATATATGAAAATTATATGGTGTTTTCTATCTTAATAGGAGCAACGCAAATAATCAATCCTTTGCTTAAAATACTTGGAAACCAAGTCGCAATTGTAAAGAAAGAATAAAGAATCAGACTAATAATTAAACCAAACCAGTGTGCGTTGCTCTATACAACTCAATGTTTCTATTGCATCTTAGGCACATTTGCGACTTTTTTAGTGATGAAAACCTACCTTAAGCATTAAACGTATCGCCCTCTCTGAGGAGAACATCATCAATTATTGATTTTTTTCATCAATAAGGCTATGTTTTATATTGATATGGGTGCTGACAATCCTGACTGATATTGGAAAATGATGGATTGGGTGGTGAGATATACTGTACAATGTATTATTTACTTTGAAACTACTACCTGCCTGCCCCAAAGCCGAAATAACCTTCAGACTGTTTGGAGTATCAACCCTGTGATGGCAAAAATATTTTTAAAGAGTTTGTTATAGACTACTCACCATCTTTCTTGTTTGGATTATTGTAATGAACTTCAAGCATCACAAATCTATTGAAGTCTGAACCTCCGATCGGCAAACCAGCTTCCTGTAAAATTGATATATAGTTTTTTGATGAAGTAAATAAATAGAATAATTGAATTCATCATATTCTATTATTTATGAATTATATAGCATTTGGAAATAAATTCTTTTTTAATTTCAGTTTTCAAAGAACAATAATCAGTTTGAAAATATATTTATTAAAATACTGATTCGAATTGATAAGAATAATGCAAATTGGAAACTTTTGTACAAAATAAATACCCTGGATGGATAAATGACTTTATTTTCTAACTAAGTATATCATACTTCAGGCCTACCATATACATTATAAGTTCTGTGAGCAAAGTTGAGGCATAACAACTCCCTCTTTTATTTAAATTTATAATGTGATGTTTTAAGAATAAAGAATTTACAAACAAAACTTTCATACGATCGTGAATATTAGTGAAATATCCTCATTCATTGTAGGTATTGATTTTTGTATTTTGTATAACTTACTACGCACAGTAAGTTATACTTGTGGGCTTCCTTGTATATTATTGTTCGTATACATTAATTTCATTCATGCACTTGCTTTTAATTGTATAAATTCCATACCTTATCATCAATTGAATTACTGCATAAATCCCTCTCAATACCCACACACAGGCTTTGGAGCCCATGAGGACATTACCCTCAGAAAAATTGTAATTCTATATTGTATTTCTCTTGGAATTGTATTGCATAACTCAGGTTTTGTGTTGCATAAATTGCTTAAATTAAAATTAATTGAATTAAATCTTCACCTTCGGATAAGAGAATGGTGTTGCTCCCATTGCCCATGCGGCAATAACTTTCTTACAAACTTGTGTGGCGTTAGGTCGGTTGGGACCAGTGCATGGCCCACTGTAGTGTGGAATAACTTTATCAGGATCTGCTACACATTGGAAAACTTCTATGTGATGAACAAGCGGCTCATTTCCTTTTTGAATAACGGATTCGAACTGAAACAATTCACCGTCAGTTTACTCATATTACTCTTTTGAACACAATGGTGATGAAAATATGGAAAGATAATTCACGAATAATTCAATTCTAGTTTTCTAAAATGATATTAACTGCATGCATTGTTATTTATTAATAGTATTTCAGATAATTTGAATTTATAGATAACATTTTTCTTTTCAATTGAAATAGTTAAGTACGGTACATAGTTCTACTCAATAACTCAATATTGTCATACGTAGTACCGTAAGTTACATATTATACAGTATAATACAGTAATCATATTAGTATGATTATTATTTAATATTCAAGAACAGTAGCATGTATGTGATAGAATTAGTATCTAAGTAAAGTATCATTTATAAAAACTTGAATAACATACAAAAGTATTGGCATTCTGACACATATATAGTGATGGAGCCAGCAAAATTCAATTCCACAATTATTTAAAGTTGGATACCTTTTTTAAAATATTGACGGATTTGTTGCTATAGGCTTGAAGGTAGTTGATTTTTCTGACTAAAGGGAGGATTTTAATTATATATAGTTCAAACGATTTCATAGGATTGAAAATTCAAGTCTGATTAAAAGACTTTGAATTAAAATCACTGAAATTGAAGTAGTGACTATTAAGTATAATGACTAGAAGATAAAATCTGATGAAGATGGCCAACACCACTCCGAAACTATCATCATAGCACTCCCTTTCTACTTTCACCTCTTTCCACTAAATTCTTTTCACTGCTCCAACGCAAATGTTTTCTGAACATTTAAAGATTTTCAAAAATCATTAGTGTAATATTTTATTATCAAAGAAAACCATGAATAGAGACTTACCGCACAAACTATGAATAGACCGCAGTTATCAATACCTTATAAAACCTTATAAAATCATAAAATAAATAACAAGGGCTATTTGTTTTATCTCCCAAATCATTTTAGTTTATGGATCATGTGAATGTATCTCAGCATAAATAAATAGACTTATAATACCATTAATTTATTATACCTGAACAACATGATGTCTCTTTTTCAATTTGCTGGACAATTCCACAATATGACACCAGTAAGTGGTCTCAGCATTAGGAACCTTGACTTTATTGGCTACCACATCAAAACTCCATGCTGACTTGGGCAGAGGAACATGTGCATTGATATTCTTCAATAACTGTGTTCTTTGCATACCATTATGTTTAGTGGCTGCTATATTCACACCATTGATACTAAATAATGGCCCATCGCCTATTGAAAAAACAATGTGTGTGGTACCCTCCTGAAATATAGAGATTCCGTTATATTAAATTCATAATTATTTTAATACATTTTGTGAAAAGTAGGTCTATTAATTATTATTTCAATACATTTTGTGAAGAGTAGGTCTATATAATTGTAGAAGATGTTTGGAAGAGAAAATTTTGAAGATATTTCGTTTCATAAAAGTATAATTTCAAAAATTTCTCAGAGGCAATGTGAGTTTTGAAGAGCTAATTTTCAGAAGCCTAGAGATTTCATTCCATCAAATTGTATTTATAAGTAAAATCTCTTAGACCAAATGTTTATATTGTATTTCTATTAACTAAGTTTAATATATTGTTTGTAAGTAGGTACTGTACATATTATATACAGGGTGTTTCAGGAGGAATGTGCAATACTTCTCAGGATGATTTCTTACACCAAGTAGACAAAAAAGTTCCATGGGACCAACTCCCAAAAACGCTTTCTTACCGAGATAACAATGGTGGAAAATTGAGATTTTTCGAAACATATTAATTTTTCTAATTTTTTAGATGCTTCACTCAGGGTCTAAAATAATCAATTCTCATGTAAAATTAGCTGAGGAACTCAATGGAACCAGTTCCAAGTTTGTAACTTCAACGGTTATTGAGATAATTGGAAAAATATGCTAGAAAACGCCATTTTTCAACAATAAGGGTTATAACTGAATAAGGAATCATAAATTTGTATTTTTTATTAATGAAAGTTGAAGAGAGTCGGATTCTAAACAAAAAGTTAAATGGCGGCGATTGTGTAAATCTTACCCAAATCTCAGAAATAGCGATCGAAAATCACAAAATTGCTACTATACATAAATTTATCACTTGGTGCTATGTTTTGTCAATTTTTCGATATTCGATCGCTATTTCTGAGATTTGGGTATTTACACAATCACCGCCATTCAACTTTTTATTTAGAATCCGACTCTCTTCAACTTTCTTGATAAAAAATACAAATTTATGATTCCTTATCCAGTTATAACCCTTATTGTTGAAAATGGCGGTCTTTAGCATATTAGTGCATTTCATTTGAAAAAATGCACTATTGGTCTTGCCCAAAAATTTATGATGTGATATATTTTTTACACGTTTCCGAGCCCCTAGAACACGAATCTGATGTCCGTTCAAATTCATATATCTCTAGATATATATTTATATATATGTACAGTTTCTTGTTAACACGATAACTCCCGAAGGGCTTGTCGGAGAGCGACCAAATTTTGCACAAAAAACATTAGTGTTAATATCTCGGTCAAGTTCGTTAACCAGCCAAATTGGTCCAAGGGTAGGGGGTGAAATTGGGGGATGAAAATTTTGAAAAATCACTACAAATCGACCAATAACGTGATCGTTTTGAAAATTGGTGGGTATAATACCCTTATTATTCCCTACAATTTGAGCCATCAACGAAAAAAATCCAATAAAAAATGGCAGAGAAAATGGCGAATAACACAATGCCAAAAATTGTATTTTTCGAAAACGGTGCCTTTGAATTCATACCCTGAATAGCTCATTATAAGTCATATGATTTGAGCCATCACAGAATTGCATTTGAAATGCACTCTTTCCGACCGCCAGCTGCCGGAGCGAATTTTTCCAATTATATCCCAATAACCGTTGAAGTTACAAACTTGGAACTGGTTCCATTGAATTCCTCAGCTAATTTTACATAGGAATTGATTATTTTAGACCCTGAGTGAAGCCTCTAAAAAATTATAAAAATTAAAATGTTTTGAAAAATCTCAATTTTCCACTATTGTTATCTTGGTAAGAAAGCGTTTTTGGGGGTTGGTCCCATGGAACTTTTTTTTGTACTTGGTGTAAGGAATCATCCTGAGAAGTATTGCACATTCCTCCTGAAACACTCTGTATAGAGTGTACTTCTATTAACAACGTTAAATTGTATTCAAGTAAAACATTGTAGAGCAAATTAATGTTTATATTGGTGTACTTTTATCAAAGATAAGAGCTAAGAATGTATTTTCATTGTGAATAAACAAAATTCACACAAGTGTATTATTATGGAAAACAACACATCAATTTCAATTGTTTCACCTTTTGAGTAGTTTTGAATATTGTTAATGATGTTATAAATTGTGGATCAATGTCTCCATAATAATTATTTAAATCACGTATTATACATACGGTAACTGTAGTCTGTCCAAGCAAAGAAGACATTCTGGCAAGATGGGAAAATGTCTCCTGCTCGGTCATATTATATTGGTTAAAAAATTATAAATTTGTTCTCAAATCGTAGAAAACATTCTGCTCTACAATTTGAAACCAAATTAATAATTTTGAAACCAATATTGATCGAGCAGGAGACATTTTCCCCATCTTGTCAGAATGTCTCTTCTTCGCTTGGAAAGACTATATCTAGTATTTGTTGAATGAAAAGCTGAATAAATGCTATATATTGTAATGCTATGACTGAAGACTCATGTGAATGTTAACCATAATATTGTAATGAAAATACGGTACCGTATTGATATTTACCTCTATTACATAATCTTGACTATCGCATGTTATGAATATTAACAATGAATGTAATGGAAATATGGTCATAATATTTACCTCTATCACATAATCTTGATTATCACACGTATCAAATTTTCTGACAAACATGAACTTTGTGATATTTCCTTGCTTCATGACTCGAAAATTCTTACAGTCCTGATGTTCGTCCTCCATCAATTTAAAATCTTTGTCAGAGTTTGCATCCTAAAAAAATTAATAATAACTTTCACAAGCTGTTGGTGTTCATCATATTTTTCTTCTAAATGATAAGTATTTTCATTCAGTGATGGATCCCCACACTGGATTACCTTAGATGCTTCTAAATCAGACAATAGACATTCATTTTTTTCATGATATGACATTTTTCAATTCATTTAAATTATATTTGTTATTTGTAAAGTTGATTATTATATCATTTATAGCTTCTTGAGTATTATTTATTAGAATAATTTGGATAAATTGTATGATACAAAGGGGAGAGGAAAATTTAATGAGATTCACTCTAATCTGGTAACTCATCGTGCACGTGATGAACAAGAAACCGTACGGTATGTGAAATATTATACGTATCCTATTTGATGTAACTTCCTACTCGGAATACTTGTATTCGCTATACTTAACATGCTACGCCAAGTCGGATGTTACATAGAATAGAGTATAATAGCCTGACTTTATTGCCATCACTGCTATCTTTATAGCGTCATGTTCTGAATTGCTAGCGTTGGTTGAAGCCCATGTTTTGTCCTATATTCTAGATTCCAAGTTTGAATAATATATCAGTGCTAATATTTTCGCAGTATTCAAAAATAAGTGTTTGAATTATTTTACTTTGTGTCTTATTGTCTATCACTATCATAATTTAGGAAAGAAACAGTACAGGCTATGCCTATAGTTTTTCTTATCTAGCTATAATGATGATAATATTATTATTATTATGTCAAAATGAATAAATAAATAAAATAAAAATGAATTACTTTTTATAATTTCGAATTATTATCTATTATTTTTAGAAAGATTGTTTTGGAGGCGAGGAGATATATTCTAAAACAAGGATTGTGCTTTGAGGGTTAATTATTGTTTATCCCAAAGGGGTAAAAACAAGAACTCGAAATTCATAGCCCTTTCCCAAAAGGGAATTCAGGAAATGGGGATTCAGATGCTCGTGGAATATTTGTTAAAAAGTAGGATTTCCTTACAGATAGAACTCAGCAGTTTTTATCAAGATTTCTATAACTCTGTTTAAAATCTATCATTCTTTATTATACGTGTAGGCTTCATTAGTATATAGAATAGAATTATTCCTTCTTTATTTTAATGACGTGGCGAAGTTTGGACAATAATGTCCACTCTACCAGCACTTAACCACGGATATAATTAATATATATTATAATGAACTCTTTAGCTTTTGTACAGTGCTCTTGCTTCTTGGTAATAGTAAGAGGTAGGAAGATTGGATTGAAGATTTAAGATTAATGATTGAGGATCACAAATTTAATAATCAATGAATGATTGCGGCTGAGGGAAGAAAATGAACAGCGACCGGCTGCCACTCAAGGTAATTGTTCACTGAGTCGTCCTGGTATGGTCTATTTTCACTCGAGTTTTAATAACTGGAGTTGGGGAACGCATCTGTGTCTATTCTCATGAAATTGAGTGAGCGGACAGGAAATTTGAATTTTTTCTATTAAAGAGAGGATTTAAAATTCTTGTTATTTCTGGAAGCCGGTCCAGTTGGTCTAACCAAAAAACGCTACGATATTATACTTTCTCGTAAAAATCGTTCGATCTTTTGACATCTTGCAAAGCTTGGCTGATTGTTAGGTGTGATGTAAGTATCCAATTTTAAGACGTATCCTTATATCCAATTTTCTACGATTACATGAGCTACCTTTTCAAGACTTACGTGAAAATGTTTAAAAGGAAATTAGTCAGCTCATGCAATACGACATAAAGAAACGAAAAGATTTTAATAGTTCCGTAGCGTTTAAATGGGTCTTTACTTTATTATAGTTAAGTTACGTGTACAAACACTCTGAATACTGTAGTTAAATACAATGAATACTCTGAATACTGTTAGTTACTGCCTTATGAAAAAACTTCATCCCAAATCATAAGAGTGAATCATTTGAACTGCGCATATTTGATATAGGCTACGATGTTGAAAACTTAGAATAATCTTTTTTAAAATTTTGATAAATTAGTCTGAAGTTGCTCTAACCCAAAAAAAAAAAAAAATGGAAAAATGGAAGCAAAAATTAATTATTGTACAGTCTATAGGTCTAGTATACCTACAGAGTACGATCGTACTGTACGGTAGGCTACGGTACCACTGAGAAGTGTATTGGAAAATGTTTAAAACACAGTAGGTAGTTACACAAGAAATATAATGCATGTCGCATGCAAAGGCAATGCATACACATACAAAGGCATTTTGTATAATTAAATTTACTTGCAACCGGCCTAGTTAACTTCAATCAACAATGTTAATTCTGTAATTTTTATCACTAGCCTGCTGTAATCTAATATTAAATTTGATCTAGATTAGTGCAACCGCTAAAACCGGTCCTCTGTTTCATTTGATCAATATGTGATTCGAAATTCAGAAAATGAATACGGTAACTTAATAATTAAAACTTTGTTATTTTAAATTTAATTAACTCACTAACATACCTGCATACGAGCCTTCCTCTTCCAGTCAATCCAATACACACAGAGATCGGCATGCGACAATTTTCCATAATCGGAAAAGCCAACAGCCATCCATTGTGTTGGCTTTAAGTAAGCGTGCACCTCAATAGCCACCTCTTTGTTCAGGTAATCAAGGGACCAGAACATTTCTGCCAGACCGGCAGGATCCAGGGGAATGTTGAAGACAGATTGGCCATTCTCAGAACGGGGGTTCTTGTCGTGAATGTGAACTTGTGGATTATGAGCGCCAACTTGTGGATTGTGATCATGAACTTGTGGATTATGGTCGTAAACTAGTGGATTGTGATCATGAATTCGTGGATTATGATCGTGAACTTGCGGTTTGTGCTCGAGAACTTGTGGATTATGATCGTGAACTTGTGGATTATGATCGTGAACTTGTGGATTGTGATCGTGAACTGGTGGATTAAGCTCAATAACTTGAGGATTATGATCGTAAACTACTGAATCACGCTCCTGAACTTGTGGATTGCGATCATATCCTTGTGTAAAATAATCGTAAACTTGCGGATTATGCTCAAGAACTTGATGATTGTGATCGTAAACTATTGAATCACGCCCCTGAACTTGTAAATTATGATCGTGCACTTGTGTAACATAATTATTGTAAACTTGTGGATTATGCTCGTGAACTTGTTTAACGTAATCGTGAGCTTGCGGATTGTGAACGGCGGTACGAAAGCCTCTAGTGAAAATGTCGCGATAAGTGTAGACAGATGAGTCTAATGCGGAAGCTGAAAGGAGCACTAGGCTTAGTAACGGGAGGGGGAGGAGACTCCCGATGTGTGTCATCCCGCGACAGGGCGCTGACTGAAAGGGTGTCACTCATTCACCCCCTTTTATAGAATCGCTGGCGGTGTGCACCCCTACCATTAATCACATCTTCATTTATTGCGCTAAGAAGTAATGGGATGGAATATTCTTCAATACACTTCAGTGTGATATTATGTAAAACAAATTGTGATGTGAAAACTTTGTGCTCTAAATTCATTAAAAATACGATAATTTCCGATGGTGGATTAGTGTTCTTTCCGAGAACTATCCAATTTTCCATCATGGGAAATTGTGGTTCTGTCGGCTGTGGAACTTCTTTAGAACGGTGATTCTATATACAGTAAACTTACTAATATAATAATAAATGAATCACGCCAATAATTACGTGCATACCTTATAGCTAATTACTGTAGAATATCTTATAAAATAAGCAGAGAGTTGTACTTATTTAAGGCACGAAGAAGTGGGAGGATGGAACACTTTGTAGTCTGATAACACTTCGTCAATAGTAGGCTATGGTGGAAATGAATGATGTGAGTATATCTTTTATAAAATAGGAGGGTTAAATTCATTTATGGCACAAATAAAATTAATGTGATCAATACAAGTTATAATAAATGGAATACAATAATACAAATGGAAAGTGATAATATACTTGTAGAAGTTCTAACCACTTGAGTAAAGATGGATTTGGAGTTAGGTACAATAATGAGGGATTATGCATGAGAATGACATATATAGCCAATATATAATTATTGTTAAATAGAAAATGAGTGAATTTTCTGTAGACTGTTGTAGGCTCAGTAGCGTATCCAGGAAGGGAGGGGGAGGGGACTTCACGAGGGCATGTGAAGCATTTCCAAGAAGTGAGTTATTGAGAAATAGTTATGATTTTCTCTTATAGTAGCCTACTATTATTGATCATCAAACCCCAAGAATTATTGTATTTGATATTTAGATGCTAATAAACCGTATTGAAAAAAAACTTCAGATAAACAATCTAAATTCAGTTGTATGTTAACACTATGAGATGAGACTAGACACTAGACAAAATTTTATCTCGGCTAAAATATCATTGTTTGATCAAAAAACTTTGTTTCCGCCCAGGATCGAACTGGGGACCTTCTGCGTGTTAGGCAGACGTGATAACCGCTACACCACGGAAACTGTACAAAACCGAGTATTATAATAAGAATATTGGCGCTCCTTGCTTCTTCTGTGATTAACTGTATGAAACAGATATAATCTATATCTATAAAAGCGAAATGGCACTGAATGACTGACTGACTGATTCATTCATTCATCACCAGAACTAAAAATCCACTGAACCGAATGCGTTCAAATTTGGCAGGCATGTTCAGTTGGACGTTGAGACGCGCGCTAAGAACGGATTTTAGAAAATTTTCAAGGATACGACAAATATTTAGGTTTTTCTATAGTTTTTTGGCGTTTCTCAATTTTTTCGAGAACAAATCGGTAGAAAATTTTGATATTTGGTAGGCAAGTTCAGATAAGGTCTAGAAATGTTGTGTTAAAATATTTTTGAATTCCGTTTAAGATTACGCCAGTTATCAGTTTTTTAAATTGTAGATGTATTGCGGGTTGCTTATCTTCCGCCTTGATACGACTAATCCTTACTGTAAATTCAATGGTTCAGGGAGATTATAGATGAACTAATTTGGAAGATATTGAATCAAATTTCAAACTATGTCCGATATAGTTCCCAAGGTTACACTCAATATTAGCGTTTTACCATTTTTCGGAATTTTCGGATTTTGTATTGTATTTTTCGAGAATAAATTGTTAGAAAATGTTGAAAGTTGGTAAACAGCTCCAGATCATGTCTAGAAATACTGTGTTCAATAAATTTAGAATCCCTTTCTGAACGGAATTTGCAGGCGAGCGAAGCGAGCCTGTTTGACTCAGCTTACACTGCCAGAGGTTATGCAGGCGAGCCAAGCGAGCCTGTTTGACTCACTGACACTGCTGATACTGTCGGGGGTCCAGGGGGCGGAGCCCCTGCTAGGCGGAGAGGCGAGCGAAGCGAGCCTGCCGGCTAGTATAATAATAAATCCCATTTTTGTTGTATTTTATTTATTAGTGTATTGACACAGATAAGAGAGAAATCTATTGCTATTGCTAAGAAGAAATAAATTTCTATCTCATCCGTGGTAAGGAATATTTTTTTCTTCTTATCTGTGGTATTGATAAAAAATAACAATAGGACATTCATAAAATAATATGATGGCCGTTGATTTTTCTTCAATTCTTCTGAATATTTAAAAAATCGAAATTAAATATGGATAACATTTCATTTAATATGGAGAACTACTTCAATATCACCTTCACAAGTACTCAAAAATCGAGTTGGTTATTGCATTATTCGTTGCATTATTTTATCACATCAAAATGAAAAAAAAAACAAAACGAATCAAGTTCTAATAAATGCATTCAACAGAGCTTGCATGATCAATAAACAGTTCAGTTCATCGATTGAGTGTTTAATATTAGAGAATAATGTTTGGAAAAATTTGATTGTGATAAGAAAATTGGAAATTTTACACCATCACAATATTAATTACTTAGTTAAGTACCATAATTCACTTCTTGAATAATTGATGTGTAATTATTCAATTATTTGAAGAAATTGAGATTGGTGTATTTAATTACATTGATTGAGTATTACATAGATAGATTGATTGAGTATTTTAATCAAATGTATCACAGGGATGGATTTATTTTGAAAGTATTTTATTAATAGAATACTATCTAAATGTAAATAATAATATACACTATCTATACTGTCTATATACTAGTTTCAAACCTTGAATTGCACCACAAAGTCTTATAGCAATCTATATGCTTATGTGAATAGGAGCGCACTTGTGCGGACCTGTGCGGTTCACATTGAATTACCCTCTCTCACACACTCTCTCTCTCTGTCTCACACTCACTCTGTCTCTCTCACACAACTGGCAGCATTTTTCTCCAATAAGCGCAGTGGTGCAATTTGAATTGAAGAACATTTATAATATAGGCTAACGATGAAATTCTAGAATAAAGAAGTAATATGCTAGGACTAAAAAATTTCAAGCATAATCCACTTTACAAGGAGAACATATTATTGTCTACAATCACAGAGAAGAAAAGATTGTAGCACATCTTCTCTGTGCTACAATCAATAAAAATTGTGAAATCGGAGAGTACCCCACGTTACAAACTTTCAGTGCGGATATCAAGTTGAGGAATGTTTGCTAAAGAACTTACCTCTTCTTCAGTTTCCGATTTCTTTCAAAGACAATATCACTTGAAGCTCCAATCCATCAAAGAATGCCGAGTTCAATGGCATATCAAACAATAGATGGATTTCTACTCTTATTCTCATTCTTCGGTAGAAAGCAGAGATGGATGAGTAGCATGCCTTCATGGAATCATTGCTAGTGAATTTTGAGAATAATAGTTGTAGGTATATATAATTATGATAATTGAGAATAATATTGTATTATAATGAATAGAAACATATTATTAATAGCGTGCCAGGCCGTTTTAGTTATAGTCTGTCCAAGCAAGAAAGCCTCTGGCAAGATGAGAAAATGACTTCAGCTCGGTGAATATTGGTTAAGAAATTATTGATTTGGTCTCAAATTGTAGATCAAATAAATCAATTGTAGACCAAATAAATAATATTGAACCAATATTGACCGAGCTGGAGTCATTTTCTCACCTTGCCAGAGGGTCTTCTTTGCTTGGACAGACTATACTGAATGGTATTAGTTTTTTCATGTTCAGAAACAAGCCTTGAGGAAGGAGGTAGGAGGAGGGGGGAGCTGGAAACTATAAGATGATGGTCATTATAATTATTATAGCAGGACTATATTCTGTCCAAGGACAGAAGGCATTCTGTCAAGATGGGAAAATGACTCAAGCTCGGTCATATTGGTCCAAAAATTAAAAGATTCAATCTTAAATTGTAGGAAACATACTTATCTACAATCACAAAACAAAATTTATATTTTTTAAACCAATATTGACCGAGCTGGAGTCATATTCCCATCTTGCCAAAATGTCTTCTTTTTGCTTGGACTGACTACTAGTATAGGACATATCTTTAGCATTAGAGGGTAGAGGCATATAGACTAAGTACACATTACCCTTTACCTTCATGTACTGAATCAAATACCTACTCTAAGGGTAGCCTACTATGATTTTTTATTCTATTCCCAATACAATTATTAATAGCTCCAAACAACATATTAAACACTGAGTACAATATAGATATACGTTTGTACATCATGTTCAAGAAATAGATATATATGAAACCGCCCAAATTCCTGGCGTCTGCTATATAATAATATATTATAAATTATTAATAAAAATGTGATAGACTATTGAACTCATTCCTCAAACCCAGACTGATTTGTTTGTACTGTATATTATGAAGGCCTAAAATTCATACTACATACGGTATGAATAATTTTTGTTTCAGTTGCTGTATAGTATTTCTGTGATCAAAGAAACATAAGTATATTTGATTGGATATTAATAATAAAAATAATAAAGCATGTGAGTCTATGGTTTTTAATCGAAATTAGAATTCCTCATGTAATCGATCTCAATAATTCCATCATCCCACGAATGTCGTTCCTTGAATAAGGTCATGCTCTTTCCCGCTCCATAGATTGCGATAGAGGTTTGAGGGTTAGGCTATTGCTAGTTGGAATGCGCCGCAATAAGAATTTCATCACAGCATACCTTCGAGCCATTGGGAAGATCCCAACACTTTATTAAAGCAGCTTGGTCTGTCCTTCCGCACTTCATTTTCAGTTTGATGAAATTTCAAGCCAGCTCACACAACAATCTCAAACACCCTAGATCTTTAGAAAAATTATACGTCCGTCGTAAACGCTTCAGGCCGCATCAGGAAAACAGGTTTATTATTTCTTAGTCACAGTATGAGAGATTTCATTGAAAAGTGTTTGGACGAAGAAGAAGGCACCGTATATGCAACCCGCATCACAAGAAAGAAGAAGCTTCTATATAGCTATATACTGTACATAGCTATAGTTTCTATATAACTATATACATATTGTTTAGTTCTGATTATTACTGAAATATAATATACATTTTCTAATCTACTTTGGAAAAGAGTGTATGTGAGAGAAAAACTTGGGAATATTTTGATATGAGGACCTATATAATAATCAAAATATATAGCATTAATCACGGAGATAAACTTTTACATTTTTGCAAAGCCATAAACTTGTTTCTAAAAGAATAAGTTATTCAAGTCTTACATAAAATTATCAACTAGAATTGAAAAAGTGTCAAGTATTGGAAAAATTCAAATCACAGTTGAAATAGTATATTAGAGTTATATAATCAAGTATATAATCACAGTTGTGATAGTATTATTGGAGAGAACTTTAAATAACATCAAAGAATATCTTTCTTGATGAAAAAGAAAGCTGCTTTTATTTGATGGCAATATACATGACTGTTTAGTTGAGGGTACCGTACCGGTATATAGTATTGGACATCAATTTAATTTCATCAAGGATAGAATAAAACTCTTATTGACATTGACAAAAACTTGAAATTATTTTTAGTATTATAAAATACTATAGATTTGTTACTCTCGTATGCAACTTACGGTTTGCAATGTAAAATGAAATTTAATTGAATGATTGAAGGATGAAAGAAATCCTTCCTGGGATATCCAAGATAGCATTTATCATTTTCCTCTCTATCTTGAATAATTTTTGTTAATCCTGGCAATTTAACTTAATTATTCATTTTTGAGTCTTTCAAACATTAAACATGCACTCTTGAGAACGAAATCTCAAAAATATTCAGGATGAGCATTGGTTTGGTTGATGGGCATTATTTTAGTCTGCTTGGTATAGTCTGTCTAAGTAAAGGAGACATTCTGGCAAGTTTGGAAAATGACTCCAGCTCGGTCAATACTGGTTCAAAAATTATAAATTTGGTCTTGAATTGTAGATCAGAATATTTCCTACAATATGAGACACTACAATAATAATTTATTATAAATATGGTCTTAAATTGGGGATCAATTTGTCTCCTACATTTTAAGAACAAATTTATTATTTTTGAATCAATATTTATTGAGCTAGAGTCATTTTCCCATCTTGCAAGAATGTCTTATTTGCTTGGAGTGACTGTAAATGATACGCGTATCAAAGTACAGTATTGGCTGCGTATCGATACGCCATAATTTAATGACATCATGACTGTGTATCAGCTGACCAGGCAGGCTTTGATTTGACGTTTGGAGGTTATGTTAAAGATTATCAAAATGAAAACAACAAGTTCAGTATTTTGTCAAATTTTAGTTCAAATGTTTAGTTTACGGCATAGTTTCAAGTGATCTTCTGATAAAAAATAATATGATTTAATTTTACATTAGGCTATGGTTGTATATTCGGTAAAAGTGCAATATTGAAGAGGATTTACAAATGAGAAATACAATAAATCAAGATTTTGTTAATTTTCAATGATTGATTATCTATTTCACTAAACTATAGGATCTAATTGGAGAATTCATTAGCCTAAATCAAATTTCTTTGACGACCACTTAAAATAAACAATAAACCATGTGGATTTTTGGTTATGGCTCCTTGGTTTGGAAAGTAGATTTTCCTTACAAATCAAAGTTAACAGGTTTTATAAAAGGCTATACTCGAAAGTTCTATCAAGGCTCTACTGATCACCGAGGAACACCCTGCAAAGTAAGTAGGCTGCCAATTATTCTGTTATTTTTATATATTTTTTGTTTTATGCATATCTTTTCATATACACTACAGAAAAAATACACAAAGGCTACGATACCTACATTTTACTTGAAGATAATTCAATGTTATTTTATTTTTTCAGCCTGGCAGAGTTGTAACTTTGCTGCCGAGCACAGATCCAGAGGTAATATATTTTGCTTTAGAAATATACATTATTCATTCTATTGTTTCATCTTTATTTTTGTACTTTTAGAATAATTAGAATAACGTAACAATAATTATTCAACTTCCTTGTGTAGTCTTCAATTGATTATTCATTTTTAATTATAGTATTTGTAACATTCTCTACTAATTTACTGCAATCTGACTTATACTGTAATTTTACTCTTAAAAATCTCCCATAATTTTTCAATATATCAGGAGTGCTGTTTGGGCCATGCCTGTTACACTTAACTATGATATATATGTATGAATAAATAATTATATTTTAATAATTAGCCTTTTAGCCTTCCTGAGCGGGAAGACATGCCTTTGAAGGTAATCCAACTGCACAAAGCTAGATATACCTCACAGGTCTCTGGATAAAAACCCATGGCCCACTTACCCCACCTAACCTAATGAGCACTATATTGACTTATAGGTATATTTTTTGTATTTGAAACAAATCAACTCAGTAACTTTTCGAGAAAGAAGAATTCTGGCTTATAAGACAGAGTTTGTGGTATCGCCTAAAAATTTCATTTTTATTTCTTACATCATCATTGAAACGTCTTGCATTGAATAGTATTTATTGCATTATAGATATAATTCGAATGATTTTTGTATATTTAACCACAGATAAGGTGAATCTTCTATATTTAAAAGCACAGAGAGATTAGCTTTCAACCTACTGTTCCGTAATCGATACTTTTTCGGGAATTGAGTTATGTTCTCAGAAAATCAAAATCATAACATCAATTATTTGTCATGATAAATTACAAGGAATTATAAAATTTTGAACACATAGTAAAGCAAGAAAATCAGTCATTGTATGCACATAAAATAAAACTTTTTCAATCCAAATAACACAATATAATTGATAGATAGAATGAAATAAATCAAATACCTTTTTTAAACTTTAAAAAACTTCGCTCCGGCAGCTGGCGGTCGGAAAGAGTGCATTTCAAATGCAATTCTATGATGGCTCAAATCATATGACTTATAATGAGCTATACAGGGTATGAATTCAAAGGTGCCGTTTTCGAAAAACACAATTTTCGGCATATTATTCGCCATTTTTGATTGGATTTTTTCCGTTGTTGGCTCAAATTGTAGGGCATAATAAGGGTATTATACACACCAATTTTCAAAACGATCAAGTTATTGGTCGATTTGTAGTGATTTTTTAAAAATTTCATCCCCTAATTTCACCTTCTTCCCTTGGACCAATTTGCCTGGTTAACGAACTTGAACGAGATATTAACACTAATGATTTTTGTGCGAAATTTGGTCGCTCTCCGACAAGCCCTTCGGGAGTTATCGTGTTAACAAGAATCTGTACATGTATAAATATATATATAGAGATATATGAATTTGAACGGACATCAGATTCGTGTTCTAGGGGCTCGGAAACGTGTAAAAAATATATCACATCATAAATTTTCGATTGTCAGGGCAAGACCAATATTTTTTCGAATGAAATGCACTAAAAGTATTATTTTTACACAGACATGGTTCATTGAAAATGGGCTGAAGGTTGGAACATATCTGTGTAAAAATAATACTTTTAAAGTTTAAAAAGGGCATTTGATTTAGCCTATTTCATTTTATCTATCAATTATTTTTAATATCCCTAAGTTTAAAGTTTAATTTTCACAATATAATAATACAATATAGGCGCGAAACCGTAATTAATCAATTAACTCATTTATAGGAAAGAGTTTGGGGCATCGCCTACGAACTTCACGAGGCCAACAAGGACGACATCATGAAGCATCTGGATTTCAGAGAGAAGAACGGCTACGAGAAAGTGAGGGTGACATTCTACCCCGCCAACTTGAACGAGCGCCCTTTCGAGCTGAGCATCTACGTGGCCACGGCTGACAACGACCATTACGCGGGAATGGCTGACATTGACAGCATTGCTAAAATAATAGTGGAGTCGGTCGGACCTAGTGGGACCAACAAGGAGTATTTGTATCAGCTGGCGTCTGCCATGCGACTGTTGGCTCCCAATGAGCAGGATGAACATCTGTTCGAACTGGAGGCGGCCGTGCGTAGGTTGGAAATTGGTGAGAGCAGTGCAGATGCAGAACAGGATTGTGATATGAAAAGTTGAATATCTATGTGGTGAATTATATATTGGCGTCAGGCAAGTGTGTGTTTTTATTGAAATACAATCTATCTACACTTATAATAATATAAGTATATATTTATCTATCTATACTTATAATACAATAATATATCTGCACTTAAAACAATAGGGAAAAATATTTGAAATAATTTTAGGATTTCCATTTGGAGATCCCTAAAGATTCCAGATAATGACTTGTTGGAATAATGTTGAAAAAATCGAATCAAATTTAATCACCGTGAAATGCTATTTAAGGGTCCAAATCCACTGTCAGTTTAAACTGACAGTTTGATCGTCCAACGATCGGACTGCCGGTTTACAGTTATTTTGGACTGCCGGTTTATTTTCAACTGTCTCATCCACTTTAGGTGTGCTTTCCGAAACTATGCGCGTAGCGTAGGCTACCTACAATAAATTGAGCCACTATACTTTGACACGGGAACTCTCTGGTTCTGGAGCGTGCCACGAGATAGCAGCACTACCACAAACATCTATTTCGCTTCGTAAATACGTAGGTTTCATTGTACGCGGGGCGCCGGCATAGTTTTGGAAAGCACCCCTTCACATTATTTATTGTTACGATTGCGACTTGATAGCAAGTATTTCAAGCAAAGGTTATAATGAGTGAGTGAATGATGATTTTTAAATTTTTAAAATTTTTGACTGTCACAGTCCAAACTGTCAGTGGATGTGGACCCTAACTCTAATAGCATCTCTAATGCTTTCGCAGACGCCAACAAGTTAGACGGTTTGGCCTGTCTAGTGTAGTCTACGTGATGTAACATACTAAAAGCTGATGGAAAGCATCTATTGCCTCTTTTGATTTCAAATACATCATCTAGACATTCATCAAAAATTATTATTAATGACAACTCTAATTGACAACATCAGCTGTTGGAGTACAAATGAAGCAGACGACAAGATAATATTCACAGAAAGAAATGTGGAATTCGTTAAAAACCGGTAAATAAGATTACTGTAATCTAGTGTCTTTAACCGAAGTGCATTTCAATTATGTATCAAAAATCGATTTTCCTACAACTGCGCGTAAAGCAAGTAGTCTTCACATACTGAAAACTCATAGAAAACCTGATTATTTCTGAGAAGAATCCACTTAAAATCTCTCAAAACAATGGCGAATACAGAAATGGGCATGACTAACGTAGACTACTAGATTAATCGTTGATTCCATAAACTGCAGTTTTAGATTTTTATAAGTAATTCGAGCGTAATGCTTCATTATTACTCTTGCAAAGTAATCACGCTCTAGTACCGTGATGCGAGATAACAGTTATTGCTCGAGTGATAAATTTGCTCTAAATACATAACTAACATAGCTGTCACTGAGACTCCATTTCTTAAATGTTACTACACAGTTTTGTTGAATTGGTGATAAATACGATAGGATTTATCATCAATAATGATTTATCATCAGTTGATAAATTGAAGATTGTACCGTATTCAGAATAAAGGTCTGAGAAAATGAAAACCCATATTCATTGAAAATGATATTTATTCATGAATAAGAAATTCATTACTAAAGCTATTATCCATTATATCTATCTATATAATCATGAAAATTCCATTGTGCCTATACATAGATAATTGCAACATCCATAAACCTCTACTAAACTATTATATCTTTCATACTACTTTTGTAAACTTAATAACTATTTAGGCGTACATTTCCAATTTAAAGCTACATATACAAAAAGTACAATTATGTCATAATAATAAAGCTTTATTTTTAAGTGATGTTAGAGTTCTATGATGTTTCATCATGTAGAGAAAGTCTAGCTATAATATAAAATGGCAGAACTAAAAATCTGAAATCTAACAGAGCTCTCCTTATAACACGTCTAGAAGATTTCTAAATTTTAATGAAGTATAAATAGTTGTTGAAGTGATATAGTACATATACCGTGCAATAGATAGATAGAGAGTGGCTTTTAAAAATTATTTGGTTCAAAAAAGGCACTGAAAATAGATTGAAAACTACAAAGCATTAAGGCTATTCTGGCTGTATTTCCTAAGATATATATAATTGATAAGATAATTGTGTCTTTTCCTAAGATAAATTGTGTATAATTGGTACTACAATTTTTTCATATAGGTTTAACCTTGAGACGACAAGGAAATTGGGGTTAGACTTCAAGAATAAGCAATTTAATTAAAATGGCAATGATGGCAGTATTGACTATAGTCTGTCCAATCAAAGAACAAAGAAGACATCCTGGCAAGATGAGAAAATGACTCTAGCTCGGTCAATATAGATTAAGAAAAAATATAAAAATTTGGTTCCAAATTGTAGATTAGAATGTTTCTAGTATTTATAATAGATCCTAGTATTTGAGACTGAATTTATAATTATTGAACCAATATTGATAGAGCTGGAGACATTTCCCCTTCTTGCCAGAATGTCTTCTTTGCTTGGACAGACTACAACTATTTGAAAATTTTGTTGCTAGGATAATTCTATTAGTTTGACACGCAATTAAAAAAAACGTTCATAATACAAATTATTTCTGGTTAAGCTTGATGATTTATTTATTGGAAACAATATTTTTTTTCTAGAAACATGTAACAATAAATAATGTAATATTTGTTTTGAGGCACCAAAACTAGAAATTTGAAGTGATTGCTCTGCAATATCAATAGAAGTTCAAGAGATTAGATTAGTAAGATTGATCGAATCAAATTAAATTCCTATAAACTGTACCAATGATTACAAATTAAATTCCTATAAACTCTATCAATGATTACAAATTCCATGAGAATTGAGATTTTCCATGAGATTTGGGAAGCGGTTTGTCCCAGTGGTAGAGAGCGTCTAATCGGTGAGATTAGATAAGCGACGTGCCTCTACCACCACTGCTGTAACGGTGACCGGCTCCTCTGAATTCAATTCATGAGCCTCAAAAATCGCTTCCCGGTGGTTCGGAACCCACCTAAAGCCGTAGGTCCATTCATCTATCATCATCATCCTTCCCATTACCCACGCACAGGCCCAAGAGCCCATGTGGGCATCACCCTCAAAAAAAAAAAAAAAAATGGTGTGTTCATAATTCATCATCAAGCTGCAAATGTTAGGATTAATGAGAAAAATATGGATTTATACTGTACTCTCCAACTCTATAAAGTTGAGAAATGATAAAAATTGAAGCCAGCAAGCAAAATACGTTTATTTAAGGCCGGTTTTACACGGTAATATTTCTTATAATCAAAAATGAAAAGAGATGAATATGCAAAGTATATAAATTTTCATTTCTTTGAATATTATTTAATTATTATTATTATTATTATGTAATCGAAAATATTACCATTGACTATGGATATAATCAATCTATATAACCATAGTCAATGATACTACCGTGTAATACCGGCCTCATGTAATTTGAAACCGTAGAGAGAAGATAGCAAAAGAAATACGGTAATTCATTTATTCGTCTTATCTACTTTATAGATGGGATCTAGGATATCATAATTACACGACTTTCAACACGAGTAGTTCTAATTGTTAGGCCCAAATCATACCAGCAAGCTTTAATAAGAAAACTTAGATTTTGTCAAATTTCACTAATTTATTATAAAAGCTTGCAGAACCAGGTTTCACATTTTACCAATGCATCTTCAGCATCTTCAGTAGGCTACAGCTGAAGATGCATTGGTAAAATGTGAAACCTGGTTCTGTAAGCTTTTATAATAAATTAGTGAAATTTGACAAAATCTAAGTTTTCTTATTATGGAAAGATTCAACAATATCACCATCAATTCTACCAAGCTTTGTTCCGGGCGTCTTTTTCTCTGCGTTTACGTAAAAGAAACTGGACCAAACACAGAGCAGCGTGCTAAAAATGCGCAGAGAAATTGACGACCACTATAATAGGCCTATAGATATGCAGTTAAATTGGGCCTTATAAAAGTGGAAAATATTGTGAGGTAATTTTTTCTACATAGTACTGGCAGTGATTCAGTACCTGTATATGATATACCTATTTACTTATATGCACGTTTTCTGTTGTAATTTTCCTGAAATTTCAGGAATAACACTGTGAACTAGTCGGCTATCAACATGGCTATACAGTATTAATTTTTCTCTTTTTTTCTTCCATTTCCTTTTACGGGGCTACGAAAGTCCACATTAGATACATTTTACATGATACAATGCCTTTCAAAATGTTGAACAAAACTATTCAATACCGTATATTATGATCAATCATAAAATAATAGAATTGGAAGTCATCAGGTCTTCTTGTATCATTGTTGAAACATCTTATTTCAATTTGAACTGAGGATTCACAGCTTGAGAATGAGTGTGAGTTCTCATACCCAAAATGCAAGAAATAAACCTGAAAACTTTAAACAGTTCTAAAATGCTATAGTCTGTCCAAGCAAAGAAAACAATATTCTGTCAAGATAGGAAAATGAATCCAGCTCGCGGTTAAAATTGGTTCATATATTTTTGGTCTCGAATAATAGAAAAACATTCTGATCTACAATTTGATACTAAATTAATAATTTTGAACCAATATTGATTGATCTAGTCATGTTCCCATCTTGCCAGAATGTCTTCTTTGCTTGGACAGGGCGACTATACCAATTCCACTATAGGAACTCATCTTGATTCATGTTAGCCTTTATAGTTAGTCTTAATTAAAGGCTTCTTAAAGCTTTTATAGCGTAGCTAGTGGTTGTTTGTGAATTTTTGGCTCAAATTTTTCAAGTTAATTATTCACTATTATTGTATCAATAAACTTTATGGTTTATCGTCTCAATCTATGATTTGTTATAGCCTTTACAGTTTGTCATTGTTAGGTTAGCTCAAGTCAGGTTAGGTTTTTGGTTTTTCAGCCTTTACGGTTTGCTATTCGGTTCACCACAGTCTTGAGCGTCCTGCAATCCCGCGCACAAGTGCAGCATCAGCACAGTCATCGCCTGCAGTTTTTCCTCGCTTTTGCCAACCAGAAACGCGTTGCGGGCCTTGGATGAAGAGTCTCCGCCGCCGCTTGACTCCTCTTTGGCCAGTCTCATGTGCACGTGACTCTCAGCGTCAATGGCCACTTTCAATTTTGTCATCTACAATTTTGTCATCTCAAAAAATGAAAATGTAACTTCAATTATCAAAAGATTGATATGAATTGAATGTATTTTTTTTACAATTAGAAAAATGAGTATTCATGGATACCCTCATTGTGCACTGAAGATGTGGCTCAATGTACCTCGAAACGCGTTCAATAAGCAACGAAATCAATTTATTCTGGTCGAGATTCCTGTAAAATGGGAAAAATGACTTCCAGCTCACTCAATGTTCAAAAATGGTTCAAAAAAATGATAAAATTCAATATCAAATTATAGAGCAGAATGTTTTCTCAACAATTTGAGACCAAATTTTTATTTTTTTAGCTAATGTTGACCGAGCTGAAGTCATTTTTCCATCTTGCCAGGATGTCTTCTTTGCTTGAACAGACTATAGATAACGGGTTTTGAACAATTCCAAAGAAGTGCCAAAAATAATGTTGGGTGGTGAAGCATTCAATAGTTGGGAGGCAACAACCAGTGTTCTATTCTGATGAATGTACGACCAGATATCATATAAATGAATATGCGACCACATATCAATTGTAAGTTATAGAATTTTATTTCAGGCCGATTCACATATAAATCGCTTTTTATCTGCCACTCAATGATGAATTAAAAACGAAAATTTAATACCGTTATCCTATTCTGAGGAATATTAATTTATTCGAGAGATTACAATAAAGGAAAAAACACAGACATTATAGATTCCATCATAACGTATTTTCCAAAATTTGCGACCACATTATACATCATGTCATTTGATTATGACTTTATAGAATTTAGTTTTAGACCGATTCACATAAATAGTCTCAAAGAATGTTTACCACAGCATCAATGCGTTGCTTCCTTAGCTCGGGCGGCAGGTCGGCGAACAGCTGGCGTCCCGACGCCTTCGCCTCGTCCAGGCTGAGCTCCTCGTCCTGCGAGGAGCGAGACAGCAACTGCTCCAGTGCCATGCTGATCTCGTCGCCGCTTCCGTCGTCATTCAGCGCGAACAGGGTGGCACCGTCCGCTAGCGACGTCTGCAGTGCGGGGAATTCAGGAGAAAATGAAAATTAAATATGAAATGTAACTCTTGAGAAGATTGGATTCACTGATATAGTCTGGTGGAGCAAAACAGACATTCTAGTAAGATGATAAAAATATATCTCCAGCTCTGTTTAATATTGGTTCAAAAATCATAAATTTAATCTAGAATTGTAGAAAACATTCTGCTCAACAATTTGAGGCTGAATTTATAATTTTTGCACTAATATTGATCGAGCAGAATGTTTTCTACAATTTGAGACCAAATTTATAAATCTTGAACCTGTATTGAACGAGCTGGAATCATTTTCCCATCTTGCCAGAATGTCATCTTTGCTCGACCAGACTATACTAGATATAGAATTAGAATGATGTTAGGGTGCATTAATAAAGCACTATAATATAGTGCATTACCATAGAGGAATGATAGTTGTAGCTTTTTTCTGAGACTGATAGCCTATGGTCGAGACTATAGAGACTATAGGCTATACTTAGTTTAAAACTGTAAAAATAGAAAAAAAATTCATAGTTTCTGTATTTCAAGATTCTCTTACTAGATAATCTTACACTAGTTTGATTGTTGGTGGTTTTTCAAATAGGTTATAAATGTTAGTGGAGGCATATTCATGCGCAAAACTGTAATCCATCAACTATCGTAATAGATATTAATGGAACTAGAATTTTAATCCTATGAAATTGCCTATCGTGAAAGGTAAAAAAGTAATTTTTTTAAAAGAATATTTAAAAAGTCAAAAATGCAAGTAATTATTATCTATCATGAGCTGTGGAATACAGAACAAGCAAAAGTCGCTAATAATTCTAAGTTTGTTCTTGAATAAAATTACTTATCACATAGGCCTATATCAAAATATCAGTAGGCCCAATTTCATGAAAAAATAATTATGTTCAGTTGAGACTTGACAAAAATGCAGTAATGATGGAACTGTATGAGTTATATGAGTATATTAAATTTTTCAAGCAAAAATTGACAAGGCACACAATCACAATCAACTGATCAATCCCAATTCTAGATGTTACTTATAATTAAGTTGGCAAATGATAGGATGATTGACGAGTAGAAGAATACATACAAGATGAATAGAAGAAAAATATTAGTCCACTTTAAACAGTCAACTCAATCAGTTAGTATTATTTTTGATTCTCCTATAATTCGCGGTAATTTAATTCTCCTATAGTTCGCGGTAATAATTATGTTTGTTCCACTGTTAATCACAATAAACTTCAATCTAAAATTCAATAAAAGTTAATCTCAAAAAACATCAAGCATGAAGATAAAATATCAATTATTTACGCTAATAATAAATTGGACGTTGCTGAGAGACCCTTAGCCTATTTCAATTTGTTATAAAATTATCATATTCTAAATATTTGCACGAATTGAATATAATGGGTGTTTCAAAAACGAGCACCTTAGGGAGGATATATTCGGCATAGGAAAAATTTCCACTCCAAAATTGAATTTAATGAATTTATTGTATTATTTATTAACGTATTGTACACCATACATCCGAATCTATACTAGAATATAGCTTCCTCAAGCTTTGAGGTGCTGCGTCCTTTTCAAAACCCGTTTCTGTTCTATTCAATGAACTTATTTATAATGATACAATAATTGTTTCGTGATTCTTCAGTGCATATAATAATTGAAACCAGCAACTATTGTGACATTTTTTCAGCGCAGAAATGAATTGAAATAAATGTTAGTGAACTGGTGAAATTAATTTATCAAGCTAAGCACAGTTTGAGAAGAAGGGAACACTTTACATGAAATTTAGCCACATGCAATTTTATTATTACTCCTTATTTATGTAGAAATAATTTACTCATTGTTTATTTATTATTGGGGGAAATTATATTTTCGTGTACTTATTATTCATAACTTTAATCGCTGAAATGAGAATAAATATCAAGAATAGTTTTCTAAATTCTACTACTGCTGTATAAGTTTTAGTCTATAAAATATTTATGGAGAAAAACAATTAAATTAAAATTTCACTTGATCAATTTTTCACGACACTGTAGTCAATATTTGAATACCAGTTTTATTGGAAATTATTACTCACATTAATTAAATTAGAATCATAGCCTGCAATATGAATGAGAAGAATCAAAAGTACCTATTTTGTAAATTATTCAATTTTAACTTATAACTTTAGTTGTTCCATTTAGCCTAGTAATATTTTTTACATTAATGTTTAGGCTAAATAAATGAACACGAATTTATTCCTAATTTATTGAAAATTTACTCCCCTTTTATATTGTGATACTGATTTAGAGAACGGGAAAGGATAGCCTACTAAGAAAGAGAAGAAAAAAAACTTACTTCTCTTTTAGTCGTCATCCTGGTGTAGGAGTAGAGCAAGATAAAGTGTTCGAAAGGACACAGATAGGAAAAAAGAAAAACAGAATTCAAAGTTAAAATGAATAGACCACCAAAACAATCTGATTATATATATTATAGCATGCGCATACACAACTATATGAATAGCATGCAAGCTAAGGGCAGAATTCATGCTATCACAATTCAAAATTCACCTAAATTAATATAATGTGAATAGAGGAACAGAGAGAAAAGTGGCCATTGAACAAAATTTATTATAAAGTGTAAGAATGGAATTAACTGATAAATAAGCATTATTTAACAAGTGATTTTTCAAAGAATAAAGAAAAAGTAGTAATACTTACTGACAGGTAATCATCAAGAAGAAAAAATAATTCTTTTGGAATTGAAATCTGTAAAAACTATTGAGTGGTAACAGTTTATAACGTTACAGAGTTGAGCATAATTATAATGAGCACGTTTTACACGAAAGGGCTTCAAGAGATTTAAGTTTATTGATAAGAATATGGTATATTCAAAGCAATCCATAATCTACTTAGAATATGTACCGATATAGACCCATCAGACTTTAATTGAATTATTTTATTTTAATATTGTACTAAAATGAAATTTAGCCTATAGTGTGTTAACAGCCAAATATGGGTAAAATGCCAGTATTAATTTAAATAAGAAATTAGTTTAAAAAAAATTATGCTCTAAATTTCTAGTAATGAATTGTAGGTACATATATTATCATTGAATAGGTTCATATTCTTATAACTTGATTGATGACGAGAAGAGATATCATAAGCTTTTCCTTTTTTTATAATGTAGGCTACCAATTTCATTTTATGTCATCATAATTATGTATTCCATCCATGTACCATCATTCTCCTCATTACTCTAAAAATTCTTGCAGTCATTAGCTGGAAGAATAGATACCGGTATTGACGTTGAAATAAGCTGAATTAAATTGAAATTTACATATTAAAATAAGCTTAGACATACATAAAAGGGCATCATGTCATTTTTCCCAATTAGGCTACTTTTGAAAAATAGATTGGGTATTCTGAATAATACATTTAATTGAGTCATCTAGATTTTCATGTTTTTTGATCAAAGTAGTTGGCTAATTCAATTAATTATGATCATAACAAGTTAGCCTTTAATATACACGTAAAGGTAGGTGACTGGAAAAGGAATAAAAATGATACTGTGAACCAATTCCAAATATGACATAATTTAATTACAAAACTAGTTGTATACATCATGTATATAATCAATTCAAAATTATTTTTTCTACAAATTTATTCAGCTACTTCGAAAATAAAATGACAATTTCCATAGCGTTTGCACAAAAGCAATCCAAAACTTATTGGCAAGGGATCACAGATATTCCTCTATATTGGACAATGTATAAAAGCGGTGTCGAAACAATATTAGGAAATTTAAGAGTATATTCTGTAGAAAATAAGGTGTACATAATTATAGTGTACTTACAATATACAAATTTTCATGACTTATGGGCTTTATCAACGTCTTCATAAATGCAGTAGTATGTAAGTAATTTTTAAAAGAAGTGAATAATTTTCTGTCGGTGGATGGAACGAACAATTATTTCCATTAATTGCTTCATAGAAATGCATTGATAGTATATTTCTATCAGTATATTAGTAATATCAGTAAATATAAATCAGACGAGTGACATTTCCTTATTAAAACTCTTCTCAACGATTTGCGAATAATTCGAAAAAATAATCAATATTGATTAACAAATAAATTTTAAAACTATTAATTATTCAAAATAATTTGATGAAAGAGGAAAAATTCCCAATGAATGTTAATTTCACTGCTCTGATGTAGATTTTTTAAATGTTTTTTTTCCAGAGAAGGAGTGCTTAAATTAAAAGCAATAATCATCAAACAACAATTCTCCAGCAAACTGAAAGGTTTTTGTGAGACGGTTGAAGTACAGTATATATGGGTTCATCTCCATTCGAGGGAATAAAAAATGAGTGTGACAGAAAATACTCTATTCAAAACGGAGCTGAAGCTTGTAGTACAATGTTTTCAAATATTTAATGACTGTATAGTTGCCTATCATTTAATTCTTAATTTGGACGATAAATAGCCTACAATAATTAATGACTAGACGAACGGACTAGTTTTCTTGTGAATTAAATTCACACAGGTAACTTACAATTACAAGTACGGCTAAAATAGTGCTTCATTACTAACATTATTCAAAATGTAACTGAAAGTTCTTTAAAGCAATTTACACAGCTCGATTTCATCTATTTTATTCTTATACAATATTTACAGTAAAATATACAAACCGGTAACTTTTAATTAAACAATTTTCTAATTGATAATCCAAGTTGATTTTAATTTTTTTTTTAATTTCTTCATCTAATTCACGATTGGTAAATGATAAAAATTACAAAACCGATCACAAAGCTCATAATGGTTTCGAACCAATAACGGTTTAACGTTCATAATAATAACTTTCAAACACTGTATCCGCGCCTGTTCTGAAACTGTACCTGTTCAGTTAACTAATTCATCAGCACATACTTTGAGTAATCGTAAAATTAAAATTTAAAATCCATCAACAACTTGTACGTGGTGAAAACGTAGAAAATTATAGGTACCGTAACCGAATCTTTTAAAATTAGAAAATGTTGTTACGGTACCCAATAAAATTGTACGATTTATTGTAAATAAATAGTCATACATATATAGTCAGTTATCATATTATTTCTGTTGAATTTTCAATTCCACTCTTTATTGGGAAGTGAGCTGATTGCTATAAAAATTTATTCAAATATTTACCTCATATTTAATGTTTCAAATAGAATTTGTAATAGTTTTATTGCGTTTTGAAAAAATACAATAATTTGAGCTGTGTCTTTGATCAATTATGAATTCAATTATTTCTAAAGATAAGGAATATCAAGGATATTGCCTGTCTGGTTGAGGAAAAAACAATATTTTTGCTGAAGGTGATGACTGTACTCTAATTCTTGCAAATGGGAAGTAAGATTAATAGAAAATAATAGAATGAATCCTCAAGTTTTCGGATAGAAGTGTCTACTTCTATGAAAATAATATCGATAACAATAACCAATTCCAATATTCTTGGCACTAATGATCTCTACGTTCCTAGAATGTTAATTATGGGTGATTATGTAATAAATAGGCAAAATTTGAAACGATCTTCCCCCTCCTCTTGAGATTGAACTTCTTAGTTTTGTGTGGGTTTCAAACTATCGGCCACTTGTTTAAAAAGCTTATTATTCAGCAATTACTTGTCATTGTTGGTGGTGCTGGCTGATAAGCAGCCACCCTTCAGCTATGGTGTGTAGTAATTTATGAGCCTCAAAAATCGCTTCCCAATGGTTCGGAACCCACCTAAAGCTGTAGGTCCATTCATCTCTCATCATCATCATCCTTCCCATTACCCACGCACAGGCCTAAGAGCCCATGTGGGCATCACCCTCAAAAAAAGGAAAGCTAATGCTCGTCATTTTGTCTAATAAATTCAAAACAGAAACTACACTTTGTAAATTCATAAAGTTTAAAATATAGAGAACCACCTATTCAGCCACTTCCTTATTGTTTTATCAAGTTATATAGAGTCTTTTGCTTGAAAATGTGCCATATGCCTATACCAGCACGATACTAATTACTACTAGTAATTTCGCTTAAAAGTTGTATTTTTGTAGAAGCCTACCATACCAGTGAAAAGGAGATGGATGTAAGAACTTCCTCAAATTTGGAAATAGATTACATGTTTATCGATCAGAATAATAATGCAAGGTTTTGAAGTGACGATGTGTTTTCGCAAAAAAAAATAAAAGAAGTAAAAAAGATAGATTGTTTATAAGCCAATTCAAATTTTTTCAATAATACTTCATCAGGTTAATGATTGGTATAATTGTGCCATGAAAGCAGGGTCAATAAAATTTGACTAAAATAGAAAAACTATAAGAACTCCAACTATTGCTCGAAAACGATCGATATAGTTCTCCACTACAAAAGCTACAAACTTTATTCTAAGGCATGCTCGCATCATTATCATCGACCGAAGCTCCAGTGTATTTTATATCACTTTTTATCATGCTGCACTGCTAAAGAAACTACCTCAAGCTCTACAATAAATTATTACTTCTAGGTGCTAGCAAATGATTCCAGTGCGTTCAAATCACTCATTTCTCTTCACTCATTCTATAAACCAGTTTTATTTGAAAATTTTATTGGTGTAAACATTTTGACCGTACCTATTTAATAGTTGATCGCCTGAGCCTGTGTTTTGTGGAGTTATTATATAAAGTGTAAAAAGCTTTTGAGTGGATATAATTATTTGCGTTGTGGTTTTCAAAGGTTTTGTTATCAAAAGCAATAAAATATAACGGTGATGGACATAAAAAAATATCTGAGAATGTAAGAGGAAAAATATAAATAAAAACAAGCTAGTGTATTGAGTTTGACGCCTTCAAATGACAACTGAATAAAAACAAGAGGATTTCAAACTGAGCATACTTGTAACCAAATAAGTTCAAGACTTTCTTATGAGAGATATAATTTTTGTGGATAATTTAGGATGTGATGGATTTGAGATGAGATGAATTTTTTGGTTGAATGAAAGTAAAATATTGATATTAATTAATTTGTAAATGATAGCCCATTTCCCAAATATACAAGATACTCTGCAAGTTTTCTATTTCCTCATGGTATGGTATAAATTTGTCGGTATTTCCTTGAATCCGTTTATTTAAATTTGGGGGAATACATTATTATGTCTAAATGTTTAGCATTATTAGGTCTGATTGAGTACCTTCGTTTTTTCATAAATTAAAGTTTTCCAGCATTCTCAATTATTGTAACATTTTAGTCTCCACAGCCTGCATATGTAGGTATCAATAATTTTTTTTCATCAATAATAATTTTTCATATAATGAATTTACAGTTTAAACCAACCAGCACCATTTAAAAATTAATTCCATTAATAATTAGGACTTGCAATAAGCGAAAGTAGCATGCTAAAGGATTCAGTACATTCTATCACTTGAAAATAGTATAATAAATCATTTTTTTATATGAATGATTTATAGAGGAAGAAAAAGATCTTCTACCAATAGAGAGTGGAATAGAATTATAAGACGCCTCACTATTACTTGCTCAAATGACTTGATCCACTAATAATGGTAGTATTGAATACACGTTTATACGAAGCACATATACACAGTATTTTGAAAAATTCTATATATAGGTTTATAATTTATAATTTTATGTGTGAGCAGGCTTGCATGCATACCCCCTACCGTATTACAAATATATACGTTTTTACAAACATGGGTATTCAAAGTACTATATGTTCTAAATAGTAATCTAGCTGAAATTTAAATGCTGAGATTCAAAATATTTTCTTGCTCTAATAAAATAAAATGAAAACGAGTGTATAAAAAAATCATAAAATAATACTAATTTGACTGGGACATTAAAATATATAGGTATATGTTAAAGTTAAAAAATTAAATTCAGTTTTCAAATTGTCTTGGATAGCTTGTCATTTATAAAAAGATTAGAGTTTTGAAGTAGATGGCTGAAATATTAAATTTTAAGATGTTTTTGAGAATAGCTGCATCAATGGAATATTCAAGAGTAAATTATTATAGAAAAAGTCATAGAATCACAGGTAATAGATGCTAAAAAAAATCCCAAAGTGAGAAAACAACATGTTTGAAATAATATGAACTTATTGAATATCAGCATGATTATTTCAGATCACCATTTCATCACAATATATTTAATTATCTTGGAGAGGAAAGTAGAAGTGTGTGTCATGGTATTTTACTGCAATAATAAATAATAATTCCATATTATGGTATGCGATGAAGCTGTATTTCGATAATATTATTATTTCATGGGTGTGATTTATTTGGCAGAATCAAGTTTTCTCAATAATACTGTTAAACAAACCTAGTTTACAATTTCCAAGATTTCTTTTGAACATTTTTTCAGAACTGCATCAGATTTACAAAGCTATCAGTATATGATTTTTCAGTGAACATTCAGGCCCGAATTCACCAAAACGAAAACTAGAATGGTTTCATTTTAAACCTACGTAGGTTTGCTTTTAATAAGTAAATTAAACTTAGTTTAGTTTCTGAAACTCATTTCCCCAAACAATCTTCAATGAGAATTAGAACTATATAAGACTAAGGCTGCATCACATAGTGTATTGTATTATGTATCAAGCCTCATGTTTTGAATGTTGTCCCTGTAATAACTTATGTAGATTATGATCTTGGATATCGAAGATATGTTAATATAAAGATGAATTTGAAAACATGAGGCTTAATACATGATACAATAATACACCTATGTGAAAGCAGCCCTACTACTCTATACATCCCAGTAATAATAAGGCGCGAGGTGGAACTACAGTTATGATAAGGATAGTACGTATTTAACATCATTAGGAAATTAAATATAGTCTGAAAATGTACAATTATTCAGTGTATCTGTTCAAACAAGGAGTTACAAGTTGGTTGTGGCTGCTATCTACTGCCCACCTAGACATTCCATTCGAAAAGGTATCCTATCTTTATGAAATATACTAAAGTAGGCCTGATTTTGGAACAAACTGTCGTTTAAATATAGTTTTCGCTTTTGGTGAATTCTAGCCTAATTAGAGCACAATGTTCACCGAAACATCCTGAAACACGTACACGTTTTGCGCCTTCGCGACGCATGCTTTACGCGACGCGTGGCACGTCGCACCATGGCACACACCACTTTCCTAACCATGCAGCAAGATGCGACGGCAAGAGGAGGTCAGGCTGTCACCTTGCGACTGGGCGACGGCGAGTGCTGCGGTGACGGAGGCAGACTGACCGAGCCTCCTGGACCACCCTGGGAGCCCCCTGCGGCTGCACCCCCAGGCGGCGCCAGGTTGGTGGCGGATCCGGCCCGCTTCAGACCCTTGGTGGCCACGGTCGCTAGCAGCGAGCTCAGTCGACGTCCTGTAGGTGTGTGCACTGGCTGACCCTGTAACAAGCAACACAAAACCCCCCGAGCGCCGCATTGTATAAACAGCAAGCACCACTACTAAATAAAGCTGGCAATGCCTACTGAAAACTACTTGGAATTCATCAATTCAATTCACACTCATTCAAGAATTATTTTACAATACGAAAACACAATAACTATACTTAATGCAATATAGCTACACTAATATATGAAACTGGCAACCAGCTGGTAGGCCTAGGCCCTTCATAGGGCTGTTGCGCCATTGACAAACATACAATATATGAATGGTTTATTTTATCAACGGTGAATAGAATACTATTTATATACTCGTAGTATTCTACTACTATATAACGTGATTTTAGCATCCTTTTATGCATGAGTTCCTCTACATACATATTCATAATTCATATTTTATCGTTATTGAAAACTATGCTTATTGTCCGCTGATTCATTTGATACCTGAAAGTTAGTATCATTATTGTTCATCTTCTTGAAAAAGAAATTGAAACGTCTATTTGCAGCTTATATAACAGACTTACAGCCTATTAAAAAATTAGGTTCCATAAAAAAATAGTATGTAACGTTTTTCAATGGTTGAGAAATATTCATATTATACAAGTTATTATAAGTAGGCTACCGTATATTATATGTGGTATTGTCAAAAACTTTGTACAAATGTGTCTCCATCATAAAAACAACCTAATTTTTAATTTATACAATGAAGGAAATTGAGAAATAGAAATCACACATTTTATACTAAAAAGTATGGAGTTAATATTTCTTCGACACAAGAATATGATCCTTCTCTGATTTAAATGCATTATGTGACATCTTCATAGTACATAGAGTACTATAGAGTTCATACTATTATACACTGCTCACCAAATACATGAGTATGAAGACCTCTATGTCCACGAGACTTTGTTAAAAGCGAGTGTTCTTAACACAGTTATTGAAATGCTAGCAACAGATCATGCTACATCTATCAGTTTGAAAATTATTTCATCTTTTAATTTGAAAATTTCAATAAAATAGGCTGAGGCAATAGCAACATCGTTCAGGTAAAGGTAACACATTTGAAACAAGCAACATTTAGATATTGATAACTGATAATCACTGTGAGTTTTTTGGGTTTGAGAATTGAAACAAGCAAAATTTAAGTATCGATTACTAATAATCACCGAGTTTTTGGGGTTTTGAGAATTTAAATATGTAGCTCAAAAACAAGATAAGTTGCCTATGTGTGAAAAATGTATGAATAAAAGATCCTTTTCTAAGTGTATTGATAGTTTTAGATGAAAATTGAATGATTATAAACATAAATCTTCAGAGGGCTATAAAAAACTTGACAATTTATTATTATAATGCATTACGATGGTAAGTATGTGATGGAAGGCTGTAGTTTTGAACGGTTATTCAAGAATGTAGCTCAATATCAAGGAATAAATAAGAGCGAAAATATAATTTGATTAAGAGAATAATTGAGGATCTAGGGTAAAATATCTATGTGTGAACTTACATTTTTCTCGTTACAACAATCCTCGATCTTTTGAAGCAAAAAAATGAACGGAGAAATACATGAGATTTACACTCCATTATATTATTGGTGGTTATTAAAGAGTTTTTTTATACATGGGTAATGTTATTCAAGCTGATTTCGAAAGAACAATGCACACATTGAGATTAGAAAATGGAAAAAGCAGAAAAAATTGGAATTAAGTTAATAAGAAAAATGGAAACATATTTAGATGAGGTGCTTGTAATTTATATCTACAATCTACATGATAAAAAACAGAAATAGACTAGCGAATTAACAATTAGATTTGATAAAAGATTACTCCAATTATGAATCTTGTTCCTAATAGGAAAGAAAAAATGAATCAAATAGAATAGAATCATGATTCAAATATATAATCAATATAAGCTGAATTTGTTAACAATGTAAGAAAATAAGGAAAGCTTATTATCTAATGATAATGTACCAGTGATAATATGATAATCGGTTGTTTTATCACATTATCTCAATACTGTATAATACAAGCATATCTATATTACAAGCACTTCATCTTACTATAAACATCTATAATTACAAACATTTGTACAACACCAAGAGTTTGATAAAAGAATAACACCAATGAAAGACATTCATTAACACCAAGAAATTGAGAAAAAATATTAATAATTAATAATCAATCCTGCAAGCTAATACTCACCCTTTTCCCTGTATATGTGAGTTTATATCACTTCTGAAGTTAGTCCAAGCAATTAATTGAAAAATGAAACAATTAAAAAACTTCCGCTAGGATTTACTGGTGATTCAAAATAAAATTAGGCCAGGCGTATGCTGGGACGCAGCCAATCACAGTTCTTATCTTGTCCTCAACAAGAGCTGTGATTGGCTGGCTTGTGCGTGTTCATGAATGCGTCTCAGCATACGCTAAGATTGCTTTCGTTATTATTATAGCCATGAAGCCTATAGGCTAGTAATATAAATACTCGTAAATATTATTAGTAGATAATCAAGCAAATTAAATAAGCATCCTATTAGAGTAGACTACACATCAGTAGACTACTGAATTACAGGTTTCCAGTGTACAGTTCCACTTCTTACATGAGAAAAATTACGAAAATCTGTTATTATTTTCTGAATTGATAGGCTATTGATGAAGATTTTATCCATGATGATAAATAAAAATTAGATAATAAAATGACTTGAATGTTGCCAAACCACAATTTCACAAAATAACTATTGAATTATTGTGTCAATCAATATGAATAGTGAGTTGAAAAAAATCAAAGGCCTTTCCAGCACTTGAATAATGTTTATGATCAAGAGATAGTTTTCTAGTAGAAATTAGTCCGAATAAATTAGAAGTTTGCCCCCTTTCTCTATCAATGAATCGTTATAGCTTACATATTCTACACTAATATTGGTAATTATTAAATTTTCGATGAAACAAATTATAAACAATAAGAGAGTACGGTATATTAAATTATAATAGAAAGAGAGAAGTGGAAAGAGAGATAAAGAAAACAAGAAGAGAAAGAAAAGAACAGTGAAAGTGGAGCATGAAGTGATAAGAACAGAAGGAAAAGATAGTTGAAGCAAATTTATAGGGAAAAATGAAAACTCAAAGATAGAATACTTCTGAAATGATGAGATTTATTAAAAAAAATAAGCACTGATTTATTCAAACTAGAGTATTACAATCACAGACAACCCTGAAAATTGGACTTTATTGTTGAGATTCAAGACACATGGTAACTATTTTTCAAGAAAGACTCAGTTTCATTTAAAAGCCATGCAATAGCTTTAAATATTAGGATATAATAACATTGAAATAGTGTAATGAAGATTCTTCATTCTTTCTAATAGTTGTTTATACTGAACTGAGTTATTGAAATTTCTTGTACCTGAATAAATATTGCTATGAGAATCTCCAAATTTGTACTAAGTTTACAACTATAATCAACTTTGATTATACAGTAGAAAAATGCCTATATTACACAAAAACTAGTTGAATAATTTCGAGAATTAAATCGAAAAATTCGATTGATAATATGGACGGATTAGTCAAGTAGTAAAAATATAGACAATAAAGTCTACTTTTATCACAAAAATAAGAGAACGATTTCAAACAGCCAAGTCAATACTTCCAATAAGTTGAAGTTGAAAAATTGAGATAAAGAGAGGATTCATACAGATCAAAAAATAAATTACAGAAATAAAGAAAAAATATCAACTTCAAACTACCGATCTATCACAGAACAATTAACTACATGAAAATGAATATATAATACAAAAAAAGAAAACCTGTTTCGTGATAATTGTTGGCAGTCAACAATTGAAAGTGAAAAAGTCAATTACAAAATAATAAAATTATGTCAAAGCAGGAAAAGTAAATATATAATACAAAAGACTAGTTCTGTTTCCGTAACTCTTGCTGGTGACAATAATAAATCATCAGTTGAGAAAATATTTTTCAACAACAGTTAAATGAACAGGTTTTTTCAACTAAACTTAAATAAACTGGTTTTTCAACAACAGTTGAATAAACAATTGTTCAACAACAGTTGAATGAACAGTTGTTCAACAACAGTTGAATAAACAGTTGTTCAACAACAGTTGAATAAATAGTTTTTTAAACAACAGTTAAATAAACAGTTTTTCTATCAACAGTAGATAGTAAAAAGAGGCTATTCGAGTTGGATGCAAGGCAATTTATTGTCAGTCTTTCTAAAAAGATGTGAATTTCTGAGTTTTTCCAGAATTGGCAATAAGCATAGGAGGTGCAGGCTGTGTTTCAGTTTGAGAGGTGCGTGCGCGATAGCATCTACGGTTGCTTCTGAGTTGGAATGCACCATTACCTGAAAACATACTCTTTCTTATTAAAGTTTCTATGGAGAAATAGGTTATTATTAAAGCTTCCTTATTAACCTCTTTCTTATTAAAGTTTCTATGGAGAAATTGGTTCTTAAGGTGCATTTCTATCGTCCGGTCGAACAAAGAAGACATTCTGGCATGATGGGAATATGACTCTAGCTTGATCAATATTGGTTTAAAAATTATAAATTTCGACTCAAATTTTAAAACAGAATGTTTCCTACAATTGGAGACCAATTTATAATTTTGAATCAATATTGTCCGAGCTGGAATCATTTTTTCATCTTGCCAGAATGTCTTCTTTGCTCGACCTGGAAACAAACTCTGGCTGTCATTAACGTTACTACTATAGTTATGTAGTACCGTTGAAATTTATCTTATGTCATTCAATACTACATGAATTGAATTTTTGGAGTGAGGTAGAGCAGCGATAAAGGAGAGAAAGAAAATAATAGATGAGAAAAATAAATGAGAATACTCTTCTTAGGCAAAGCTAGGATTAGGAAGTCCTTTCAACCACTCAATTTTAGAATAGCAGAGAGTGGAGAAGATCTCGTCCAAAATTTTGACCTAATTTTAATGAAGAAAGGCCATAATTTATTTACAATTTTAGTACCAATTTTCCTTGAAAGTAGCCAATGCGATCATTGACAAGAACTGAACTATTATTTTTGAACTTGGGAGTATTTTATTTGATTGAAACTTGATATTTTTATGATTATTTTTTGATACAACAAATTTTCTATTAACTTCACTCAAATTCTATTATGATATTCATAATTCTCATTCAAGAATGTTTTGAACCTATTTATTTGGGTACTCCTGCAAACCGTTCATAATTTTTTACATTGGAAAATTACTGTATAGATTCTCCCACTATTCGATTATACAAATATAAAAAAAAATTATCCTCATTTTACCATCAAATTCTTCAACTACTGGATTAAAAATTAATATTTGAATAAAAATATATTATTACCATCATTTTAATATCAACCATACCTCTATTACTAATGAAATTATTCACCAAACCAAAAGAACCTCTATATTTAAATGATTATTTTACATGGAGTGGAAGAGTTTTGTATAATTTTACATATTCTTGAACTACTGGATTTGAAGTAATATTCATGTAATAGAGAAACAAGTTTATCACTAAATTTACTCGAACCATTGGAATTATTAACCAAACCAATAGAATTAACCAATTCTAATGAAGAAATAAAAATTATCTTCATATTACCTTGAACGAATGAAGTTATTCACTAAATGGCATGCTTTGTCGATTCTTGTACAATTCCACACCAAAATCAAAAGAATAAAACAACTTACCTTAAGATTTATACCATGTTTTTAGTTTTCCTAAGATCAAACCTTCAATTTTATTAGATACTTGAAATTAATCTACCTAAAATTAATGAAATTAATGTTAAATTTAAAGGTTAAATTTAAAGAATTAGAACATATTGGATAAAAATTTCTAGAGGATTGTGATGGGCCTATTGAATACCTGGGAACTACAGTGACTATATAAGATAGTCTCCTTATAAAGTCACTGTACTGGGAACATACCTTTAGGGTAGCTGTTCACTGGACTATGACATTCAAAAACTGTAAAGGATGGGGAAACCGGCAGTCCAAAACAGCTGTAAACCGGCAGTCCGATCGTTTGACAATCAGCTGTGAACGATCGAACTGTCAGTGGATGTGAACCCTTGTCTGACTGTTGGTCCAAGAATTTGGAATTAGAATTGGACAAGAACTAGAATTTCCAGACACTTTTTTAAACTGTGATTTCAAGAGGATAGTGATGCGGCATACCTGACTGGTGGGATCGGGATCGTCGGTCGGGCAGGTTGTGATGATTTCGGGATGCGACGACGCCCGACGCTCGGCCTGGGTGCGCGCGCACGACGACGACGTCTGACACTTGCCGACGCACTTCTTGTGACACGTCATCTTGCAGCCGTCGCACTGGAACGCGTCTTTCAGCCAGATCTGCAATTAGTTTGGAATTTGATAAATTTGATAGAGTGAAATGACAACTTCTTCTTTCGTCTTCATCCTACTTAAACTGTTGATGGTAAATATAATAAGTTACGTTAATAACTTTTACTTTAACAACAGTAATCACGATTTTGTTGCTTGTCGAACGTGTTTCGGGGCACTGAGCCACATCTTCAGATACTCCTAGACGCTGAAGATGTGGCTCAGTGCCGCGAAATCGTGAGTACTGTTGTTATATTCAACTGTTGTATACTTATAGTTGATAACTTAATTCATTATAATGGAATTACAAAAATATTGTTTCAGATTTTGAGACAAGCTTCTTTTAAGAACAGTTTGGTAAAATGGAATTACAAAATAGATACTGAGTTTAACAGAGATTGATGATGGTGTAACAACCGAAACCGGTATCTGGATTTTCTAATAAATCAGTGGTTTGACAACATCTTGTCTTTTCATTTATTAATTACAAAATTATTGTATTAGATTTTGAGACGCACTTCTTCTTCACTTCTTTGCGACTGTAACACTGAAAAGCGTCTCGAAGCCAGCTCGATTTTTTTACGATTTGTGTAGTTGTGTATTGTGCTAGTTATCCATATTCAATAAAAAGACTAGATATTGTGATACCACAAATTTATTGGAAATCAAGATACTGGCTTTCGTTCTCATACCATTATTGATTTCGGGTCAACATTAAGGAACACAGACAACAAAGTAACTAAGGTAAATAATGATGTACAGCTGACGACAAAAAGTTGGGCAGTTCAGTCTACTCCTTGTGTGCTTCAACAGCTGATGTTGTAAATTATAATTTTAATCAGCTATAACAAAAAATTTTTCTGGTAAGAAGAGACAATAATGTTTTACATTAGCTGTTAGTAAGTCACATTACAAGAAACAGAAAAAATATCTCTCTTGCTTTTTGGCGACGGATATAACAACGGAGACCGCTATCTCGATTTGTAATAATCTGTGGTTCGACAATATCCAGTATTACTATTCAATATTCATTTTTTCTTGAGAAACCGAACCAAATTCACCAACCTTCTTGAAACAAAATCCGCACTGTGTAGTGCGCGTGAAGTGGGTGCGTACAAAGTCGTGCTGAATGATGGGCTGCTGCGACGACGTCGACAGTGCTGCTGTCGGACTAGCGGCGGTTGCCGAAGGAACTAGCAGCTGTTGCGATGACGTCACAGAGTTGCCAGTGGCGCTGCCACCGCCGCTGGGCGCAAACGAAATTGCCAGCAGGATGTCGCCAAAGCACAGACAAGGCTCGAACCCAGCATGCGTCGATAGCGGGTGGTTCATGCTGCACAAACAAAATCAAATCAATTTTTTTCAATTCAATCCAATTTATTCAAGTATCAAACAAATTACAACATATCAATACAATATTCAATGAAAATAGATCCTACCTACATTGTCTATGTGTGGGAGCAGTTCCTGTAAGCTCTTGTATAGTCTGTCCAAGCGAAGAAGGCCCTCTGGCAAGATGGGAAAATGACTCCAGCTACGTCAATATTGGTTCAAAAGTTATCAATTTAATCTCAAATTGTAGGAAACAATTTGATCTACTAATAAGACTATACATTTATAATTCATTAATTCATTCTAATCTACAATTTGAAACCAAATTTATAATTTTTGTACCATTATTTACCGTGCTGGAGTCATTTTCCCATCTTGCCACAATAACTTCTTTGCTTGGAGAGACTATAGCAGTTCTGTTCTAGGAGCAGTTCAGTTTACTTGAAGCATCCTTGTACTATTTCAAGAAGTTCTGGGAGCTAATCCCAGTGACAATCAAGTATGGGTACATGATAAATAAAGAAATAATGTAAAGATACATACGATAATGATAAATAAGAAATAATTAGTACAGGAAAATTCTAGATAATTTTTTTTTTAGAAATTTAGGAGTAAGAAATCAAGCTTATTGCCAACATACAATAAATAAATTAAATCTGCATTTTGAATAAATATTATGGCGGAGAAATATACTAGGAGTGGTGTTAAAATAATATGTGTGGTGTAAATTGAGGTTTGAAACTATAGGAAAGAGATGATGGAAATGTTTAATAAGTAGGCTAGTATTTATATTCAATATGAAATAGATTTATTGAAGATTTTTCTGTTGAAGCAACTCACGTATTGACTAGATGAGGGTCCGGAGGTAGCAGAGAGTAGAGCTTGATACGGTGTCCAGGAGTTGGAACGCAGATCTGTGAAATGAGCGGTAAGCTGATATGTCCGAGCAGTGTGTTTCTCTCTCCCTTGCTCCAAACACTCATGTTCAAGTACTTATGCTCTGAATTGACATGGAACCGGAGAGTCTCATTGAACGATATCACCTGAAATACAAGGATTTTTGGATATTATAAATGCTTTAAATTAAAATTTGAAGAAAAGTACAAGTGAAAATAACGTGGATGAACAATAATATTTGGTTATATCAATATGAACAATAATTTGCACTTTGATCAGAGATGTTGTGGCACTTATCCATAATTTAGGTAAGAGAAAACAAATGTTGTCAGATCCACAAAGTTTATTTAAATACCATACTCAAGTTTCAATGCTCAGGGCATCATCATCAGTGGAGAACTGAGCATTGAAACGTAAGTATGGAATTTGAATAAATTTCGTGGATCAGACAACATTTGTTTTCTCTTACCTAAATTATGAACAATAATTGTTTTATAATTATAATAAATAGTTAAAACTATCAAAGTCAATGTTGAATGAGAGAGTCTACTACTCTGTGGCAGAGTTTATTGTTGATAGATTTTGAGGTGAAATTTATTTTATTATTATGAGTAGTCTATAACAGTGACTTAAAATGAAATTTTATTGATTTTATTTTATGATTCTATCATATATTCTAATGTATATATTATACAGTATCTGGCAATTTACCTATCAAACGGGGATATTCCCGGACATAATGTGATGTAATGATAATAAATAAATGAATATAATGAACAATAATATTGAACACTATGTTGATTCACTTCAGCTTGGTTGCCCAGTCACCGTATCAGATTTGGTCCGAACTAATTTGGTCCATTGGATTTGGTACCGAACTTATTTGGTCCATTCGATTTGGTACCAAATTAATTCGACACACGAATTGATCATCTGATTCTCTAGCAGTAAATTGAAATCAGATTAAAATTGAAGTTAGAACTTACCTGTGGTAAGAATATCTAGGATAAAGTAGCTCAACATAAAATATGAATAATGTATTGTTATAGTAAATAATTTCAATTTAAGAAAAATGAGACTAACTTGTGAATGAGGTTGCTCCTTGGTAGTAAGAACCTGTAGCTTGGAACTGGAATCTGCTTCACTGTCAAAGCTAACAGATAATCGGCCAATTTTCAATTTATGTTCAGGACTTCCTCGAAGCGATTTTCTAGCTGGTGAATCTGAAACAGAGGGAACACTATTCAACTATTGATACTGATTTTGATTTGAAATTGATAAATAATATACATCTACTTGTTGTTTGTTGATGCTACTAAGTACATCAGGAACTCTGATCTCCACTCATGATAATTAGCGCATGGCTTATTAGTCGGAGTTACAAAGAAGTTCCACCTCCGACATGACCACAATTCTCCATATTGGGAAATTATTGTGATAGTTCTTGTTTCATACACAGTTTTAAGAAAAATATGGTAAAGTTCTACTCATTTTAAAGAGCCAAAAACATGAAAAGCACACTAGAAGCATTGATCTACGTTCGGGGATAATTGAATTTTGAAAAAGTTTTGATCTCCACTGCGACCTGGGAGTGGTGTCAGTCATCAGTGAAACCCAAAGGTTTGCAGTGGAGCACGATATAATACTTCATCAACATAAGCAATCCAGCCGCTCAACATGCATGGAATACGAAGATTTCAACGCAGGAAGCTAGACGAATTAGTTTAGTGCTAATGTTATAAAGTGTTTAAAAGTTCCAAGTGTTCAAAAGCAGAGTATCCTTTTTATCATGTGAATATGTGAAAGATTAGTTAGACATAAACCAATATAGAAGGCTAAATCAACGGGTCATACCTTCTTTGATTATTCGTACGAGTATGCCGGTAATTAATCCTCAACATAGAAATCTACTATTTGCTTTTTCAGGAGTTCTAAATTATTTTACAATTATTCTCTGTTGTGATTGAATTTATTTATTTCTATTTGTATTTATTTCATTATTTATTATGTATTTTATTAGTATTTAGTTGGATTTATTTCTATTTATTTCTAACCAATATAATCTATTTGATTATATTGTATAGTACAGTTGGATGTTGTAATATGTTATGTATGCAATGGGTCTCACTAGACCTAGCAATACGATTCTGTTACTGTAAATCAATCAATCAATATAAGTTAAAATAGAATAGCTTATTAGTCTCTTACTAGGTGCTATAATAATAGAGGAAAAACAACATTCACTTGTTGTTGATAGGTTTTTCAAGTCTAGACTTGAGGTCTTCTTCAAGGCTGTTGAACTGAACATGAAATAGACGAAAAAATTAATTTACCTGAAACAGAATTTGAATTACTGCTGTCACTATCAGTCTTATCACACTTATCACCAGAGCCACGCCTTTGCCTCAAACCGAAGGGCTCTTGAACCTGAGGAAAAATAAAACTTATTATGATTTACTTATCGAAATTCCAATTGTTTGAACAAAATAACAATATCATATTTATTTATTGAATATTACTATTCAAGGAGTAGATATCTTTATTGCAATCCAGATCATTTATTTAATATTATGACAATGATTAATACAATGATAAATATCATAACCTGAAAGAGAAATACTAGGCGTAGCCTGTACTCAAGTAGCATGTCTTCATTGAGTCATTAGCAAAGACAATTAACTAATATAGTCTGTCCAAGTAAAGATGAGCCTTTTGCAAGATGGGAAAATGACTCCCGCTTGGTCAATATTTGTTCAAGAATTATAAATGTATAGTCTTATTAGTAGATCAAATTGTTTCCTACAATTTGAGATCAAATTGATAATTTTTGAACTAATATTGACCGAGCTGGAGTCATTTTCCCATCTTGCCAGAGGGCCTTCTTCGCTTGGACAGACTATACCAGTTAGTAGTGACTAAAGGAGCGACTGAATTTCATTCATTAAATAAAATAAAAGTAAGTTCACCTTTTCTTCGGCGGCAGGCGCATTTATTTTGAGCCTTCGCTCCACTCTCAAGGCCACTTTGTCAACACTCTGCCGGACAAACTTGGACACCTGCGACAAATTGGAGACACGCTTGCCGTCCACTGCCACCAGAATATCACCCACGCACGCGTCGTTGCCAGCCACACTAGTAACTGCATCTACTATTATACACACCTGCAAAAACAAAAAGTAAAATAGAAATAAAAATATAAATTATTGAATAAAATTGATTGAATTAAGATAGTCCTGAATGGAAGATTCATTAGAGTAACAAATGAGCAACAATTAATTTAATCCCAAGATGTTTAGATACGAAACATATGATATCAACGTGAGTATATCTGAAACTAAGTGAGTGACCTTTACTAGAGGTTGATTGAGTGATAGACTGATAGAGAGACTGTATAATTACAGTGACCGGTATCAGAATGTGAGTGACCGGTATCACACAATGACCTTTAGGCGACGGCTATATTTGATCAATGGTTCAATTGCATCTCAAGAAGCTACATCCAAGGGAAATCATGTATCTCATCAAGTCGAGATACATGAGACGTTACAAGACTCAATGAAGGAACTAGACCTTTCAGTCCAATTTTATTATTTGTACAAGTAAGGGTTGTTGTACATGATACGACAAAAATATAAGTAAATACTGTATTTATAAAATATACAGTATCCTTTATAAAAATATCATTAATTTGTATTCGTATCACGTTAAAAATTTGATGCAACGTTGCATCTTCTCAAATGTTTCCTCTAGGGATTGAACTGTGGACACAAATCTTGAATAAACATATTTATTTACATACATTACTCTAAAAGGACTACTTCAGTTGAATACAAAAATGATTGAATGTTGGTAATTCTAGAGAAAGATTGATAATTTTAACTTCGTTTGTTATGGACAAAAAATCTACAACTTTCAAATAAGAAGTGCAAAATTACCGTGTCTATGAATGGATTTTTCAATTTATATTATTAAAGTTGTAAAATTGCTTCAATAATGAAATTGATATCTACAGTATGGAGATGGTTTGTTTGTTTATTTATGAGGGTGAAGCCCACATGAGCTCATAGGCTTGTGCGTGGGTAATGAAATGGATGATGAATGACGACTACTTTTTTTATATGTAGTCGGGACCGACGGCTTATCGTCTCCTCCGAAAGACGGGGTGGCCGTATTTATGTGATTGTGCTGTGGTCAAAAATTGTGTCCCCGCTTGGGACTTGAACCAGGGTCCACCTGATTATCAGACCGGCGCTTTATCACTCCTCCAACGAGCCACCCAATGGAGTTAGTATATAAACGTTCAGGAAGTATCTTAATTCGTCAATTGACTACGTTGGTATAGAATATACTTTTTAAAATACTGTACAACAAATATTATTTTACCTGATATTTGTCAGGAACAAATTCTTGCTTAAAACTAACACCGAATTGACCACTTGTCGGTTTTGGAACAGATATATCCATTGTCAAGTAGCTTCCTAATTCCGAGTGCACCATTTCTACCCAGGCTAGAGCATCTGCAAAAATAAAATAAAGTAAAAATAATAATTATTGTACAATAAGAAACATTTTATGTCTTTTTATCAATGCAAATGAGATTGAACACTTGATATGATTAAATAATTGAACAAAATTGAAATATACTACTATGTGAACAATTAGAATGAACTACACAGAAAAAATCTTGTGGAATAATTAAATACTCTTCCTCAAGTTCAAACGTTCAAGCTCATTGAGCATCACTAGTTACAAGATGTTCTGAATCAGGTTTACCCGTAGATCATCCACTAGAATAAACTTGAGTTGCTGACTTAGAAATATACTACCTTACTACACACGGCCTCTGTGGGTTGGGGGCAGATGAGAATACGCCCACAGTAGTCCCTGCTTGATCGTAAGAGGCGACTAAAAAGTCGTGGAAACCACATGGATTATCACACTTGAAACCAACCAAAACCAATCCCCAAGGCAACCCCAAGTTCAATTGTGTTCAACTTCCTTGCCCTCAAACCCATCAGGATCTGCCTCATCAAAGCACGTTCCTCAATCTGAAATGGGTACTTCAGGGACACAGGAGGTTCCGTTGCATTCTCATGTGGAGGCTTTCATGAGAAGGCTTCTAACGATCACTGAGGAAACATCTCCACACAATTAAACTTTGAAATGAAAGTCAGATGAGTAGGCTTCACACTCAGTCAAGAGACTGTCAAGCATATCATAATGGATTGCGAGAGACTAGGGGCAAGGAGAAGGGCTCTGATGGCTGAAAGCAACCGGATGATGAATGGGACGCTAGCATAGGGAAAAAACTACTGGATCTTGTAAAAGGCACAGGTATTGATTAGCCCAACTAGCATACTTGGGACAAGCAATAAGCTTTGTTAACGTGTGAGGATCTTTAAATCCTTGAATCTGTCCCTTCAGTAACATAACATGAACATGTTTTGAAAACCATAACTTGTACTGACCAATTGCAAGACTACAGAAGACTGGTCCGGTTGTCTCGGTTACCCTTGAGATTTCCAGCACAGTGACATCGAGAACTCCGCATGGAACTGTGCCAGACACCTCGTCTATGAACGTCGGGTCGATTTTCGGGAAGAACGGTTTGTAGCGCACCTTATGATTGGGCAATGTGTGCTTCCTCTTCAGCGATTTTCTTATCTGGAAAGAAAATAACGATTGGTCGATAGAAGATCAGAATATAATATGCTTATAATAAGCTAATATAAGCTATATTAATAACTGATGAAAGCTTTATTAATAGCTAATAATAAGCTTATAATGAGCTAATATAATATGAGCTTTCTCTATAGTTTATTATATGGTGAAGTTATCAGATCAAATCTTTATAAACACAAAAAAATTAGTTGTGAAATTCTAGAGCAACGTAAAACACAATAAATAGTAATAGAAATACAATACAAAAATCAACAACAATTATTCAAGAATTATTTTGGCACCACTAGCAAAGTAAAACTTTTATAGATAGATAATGCATTCAACTTATGAAAGAATATGGTGTGGTAAGGTACACTCACACAACATTCCTTGTCGATATATTAGGCCTAATATAATTAATACAATTAATTGAATGTGTTAGATGTGTATATGTTTTAGTATTTCTGTAGTAGTTCTATGAACAATTGACTTGACTCTTCAAATGAGGAAAATTACCACAATAATTAAGATTAACAACACAATAGGATATGAATAGTTTTCTAAAACCAGCTTTTAGTGTTTCAGAGGATTCGAAATAGACTGTTCAAAGTCATAAAGTTTAATGAAATGGGCGACCACACCAAGTCGTTTTCTTGTCAAGTTGATTTGATCAAGAACTTAAAATATATTCTCAGATTGATTAGATTGTAGAAATAGAATAGTTTGAATAGCAACAACAAAAAAATATAAAATAAAAAAGCCGTACGAAGTAAAAACCATTCAATCTTAATTTTTAAACCTGATAAAAATTATAGTGTATAATTGTGTATTTATCAATAATTTGTATCACCATACGAGTAGAGGTCTGATATTGTGGTTCCCATTTTGACTTGATAGTCTATAGTCCATTCACGATGGCTTGAGACGAGATAAACAAAAGCTCTGCATGTGTATGTATCGCGACTGGAGTGGCTTCGTTTTAGCCACGACATAAACAAGTCACAGCAATGCCGAAATCCCGAATTTTGTTGTAGGCAATTCAGAATAAGTATCTTTAAGTAATCTTTTTTATAGATACACATTGGGAGATTGCTTGTTTCGGTTGTCTCTCGACTGCATGAACCTAAAATGCACAAACAATTATAGTAAAAGTTTTTGTGTCAATGCTTTGGTTACAGTCCCAACAACAAAATTCGGGATTTCGGCATTGCTGTGAGTTGTTTATGTCGTGGCTAAAACGAAGCCACTCCAGTCGCACACACACACACATGCAAAGCTTTTGTTTATCTCGTCTCAAGCCATCGTGAATGGACTATATTTTCTATTTGAAGTCTCTCTATCACCTATACTACGCTTCTTTATCAGGAAGTCAATTCAACTCGTAAACAATCCATAGAAGACTTGATGAATATGATTTACCTGACTAGCAATAATTGAGTTGATCTGTGGCAACGAGCGTCCCTGGAATAGCGACTCGACAGACAACAGCAGAGTGGGGTCCGAATAGAAACTGAATGACCAGTGAGTGTACGGATGACGAGTGAACTTCAATCGACCCAAACCAGTCAGCTGATTCACTGAAACAATTAAAAAACCAATGTTATCGATTTCGATTATTTAATGTGTAATAATCGGAGAACTGAACATCAACATTCCACAAGGAAATAATTATTAATCAATCAATTTTCGAATTGTAAGTTGTATTTGATAGATGCGTGAAAAAAGTAATCTACTATTAAATGAGAGTGATATTATACGAGCGTGAAAAACGTCGCGTTTACCAAGAAGGTTTCATGTAGATGACATATCCTATCCAACCCAATATTATAAATTTTGTCCCCAGAATCTTCTAGCTAAAGCTAGCTGAGTGTACTTTTAAGGAGATATACACACAAAACGACTTTGTGAAACTCAATCTATTGTATAACTCCTCAAAAATTACACTCAACTGGCTTCATCGAGAATATTCTGGGGGCAAAACTCATGATGGGTTAAATGGGATATGGTATCTCCATTAAAACTCCTCGGTAAAAAGGCAGTTTTACACGTCCATATAATATCGTTCTCAATGATTAGATCATACAATATTGATGAGCATTAATGCTAATTTTATTCAGTTTTTTATTATTTTATAATAATAAATCATCTTGAAAATTCTAAAACTATAAAATCAAGAACTCTCATGATGGGAAATTGTGGTTATATCGGTTATGAAACTTCTTCGGAACTCTCTACTCAAGTAATGCCATACGCTAATAATTAATTATCTTTTGATAAGAAAAATATAATTATATATTATATATTATTGTAATCTGAGAGAAACAATATTTAATAACATGTATACCTTTGACAGCAACGTGAGCTGTTTTGGATAATCGCATAGCTGCATCTATTGAAAGTTGAAATCCGCCCTTGTAGTCCAGCTCCATACAGATTTCCAAGTCGTTGATCAGGCCAGATGTGGCATCCAAGTTCATTTCTTTCATTTCAACAGATTTGATGGCCGGAAATTCATTGCCTAGGTCCAGGTCTCTGAGCTGAAATGGAAAAAAGTTTATCATTCCTGTAAATTCCACAAATACTCTTTTAGTTTGATAGAGTATTCCACAAATACTCTATTAGATTGTTGATATGGAGGCCTATCAAACAATTAAATCTGATAATAATTGAGTCGAGATCTGAACGTTCAGTAATGATATTAGAAATGGATTATTCCGCGGAAAGTACACTAATAATATATTATGAAGAGACAAGATGATATTGTAACAACACAGATTTATTAAAAATCGAGATACTGGTTTCGCTGCTACTCCATTATCAATTTCATTCATTCATTTATTCAATAATAATTACATAAATATAGGCGAGTGCAACAGGCAAATGCCCAAAACTGCTCCTCTAAAGAAGCAGGTCTTTCCTGTTTCTGTTAAACTCAGAATTATAGGTATCTTACATAAAATTTTATGGACTTAACTTCTCAACTAATACTCGTATATCTTCTTGAGAAATAATTGAGCTTCGGACATCTAGCTCCATGCAATATAAAATAATCTATATTTATATTGGACTTCTTGAAAGAGAATCGAACCACGTCCAATTAATCATAAGTTACAGCGTTGAACGATTTACTAGCAAATTAGCGAATCAGCTCACCGCAATACTTTCAAACAACTTTCCAGTAGTTGTTCTAGTGAGCAGTTCCTCCAATTCGAGCGTCAACTTTTGCCAAAACCACTGTCGAACGCGTTCCGTATTTCGGCACTCTTGGAACAGAAATTGGAACAAGTAATTCAGAGATCCGACTTCTTCCTTTTTACCCAGCGCTGATTCCAAACTGTCACGCAAGGCCTGCAACACAACAAAATAGAACTTGGACATTTATTTCTTTCCTTACCACAAAAATAGGGATTTCCAAACAATACCGACATAAAGCAAACCTTCTTGGACACAAAAGATTCACGGTACCCCTCAAGATACTAAAAAAATTATTGTTTCTAGAGTAGAGCTGAACTCAATAAGGATTACTCAATAGAGTAGATCTGATCTTTACAGAAATGGGGATTTCCAATACATTACCGACATAAAGGCACCCTTTTTCAGAAACAAAAGATTCACGGACCACGGTACCCCTCAAGATGCTTGAAAGATTATCGTTTCAAGAGAACTTTTATTGATTGAATTGAATTTATTGCTAAAAAATACAGCGTTTACAAGTACAAATGATGATAGAACTATTAATAAAACATATCAAATGAGTAATAGCTTGATACAGTAATTTTTGGCACAGCTAACGTGAGAAAGTCTTGGGTGCTAGCAGCTTTTGTTAGCATTTTTGCGTAATGAGCTGTTCTCATTAGTCTGATCTTTAATCAGATTATGATTTTCCATATTTATTACTATACGAACATATATTTCAGCGATATTATTCATCTGAAACTAAATTTTCAATTTAAATACTTCTTCCAAAACATGTCTTGTCTCTTATGAGTGAATAAAATCATTAGTCTGATAAAGTCTGGTCTAGCAAAGGAGACATTCTGGCAAAATGTGAAAATGACTTCAGCTCGGTCAATATTGGTTCTTCTTTTCTTGTACAGACTACCTGTAATTGTTAAGTCGAATAATTTATTTGTAAACACCTTATTGCGATTCAAGTTGAGAGTTATCATTTATGATTAAGTTTACTATTTATTAGATAGAACCAAGTCATATTATAACTTATACTGTGTTATAATATGGTTGTATTATTAACTTATATTTTTCCTTTATGCTAGAACCTTATAAGTGATAATGAATCACTAATGAGATCTCTTTATTCATTTTTTGGTGTTTTATAACTTCTACATCAATCTTCAAAATTCTAAATCATATTTTTCAAGTTCTAGTGTGAAAAATCGTTAATAGTGATGGTGAATCTGAATCAAGTGAACATAGCCTCTATTTCAAATATGTATCCAAATTTGGAAAAAAATATATTTTGGACTTCATTGTCTCTGAAATAAGTTTATTGTATTTCCTCGAATAAATTAATAAAATTATGATTTGTTAGATATGTTTTATACAGGTATAGCCTCACCTCAGGTAGTTTGAACGGCTGATAGGATGGCTTATCCTTGGGTCCAACGTAGGGACGCTTCATAATGTACAGGTTGAACAGATACCACTCAACGATCAGAGTCAAAGCAACGCCGGCAGCAAAACAGAATACAACTAGGATGATAGCAATGAAAATATCCATCTCCTCTCTTCGCTGTAGACACTGGAGGTGTGCAACAATGTATCTATCTAAGTTTCATCCTTGTCCATTTCTTAGGGCCTGAAAACAGATAAGATAGATTGATTATTTGAATGTTATATTGGATATTGTACGGTTGTTGTACTCTTTGATGTAAAATGGATGAATAGTGATGAATCAACTGAGAATCTCTCCATACAATCATAGACGTCTGATAAAGGAAGTGAGTATTATGAAAGATATTACAGCTATAGTCCGGCCAAGCAAAGAAGACCCTCTGGCAGAATGGGAAAATGACTCCAGCTTAGTCAATATTTGTTCAAGAATTAAAAATTTGGTCTTTATAGTAGATCAAATTGTTTCCTACAATTTGAGATCGAATTGATAATTTTTGAACCAATATTTACTGAGCTTAAGTCATTTTCCCATCCTGCCAGAGGGTCTTCTTTGCTTGGACAGACTACACTTGAAATTTCTCTATTTTACAATACGTTACCGTATCAGAAGTCTGATAAGCCAAGTGAATATTATAAAAGATATGAGAAACTCTTTGAAATACTAATCTACTTTATTTTTTTCCTTAATTTAATTTTTACATGTCTATTTAATTAAAAATTAAAGCTCACGAACAGACGAAAAGTCTTGTGAGCTTCTTATTCTATTGTACAATGATTCTCTTGTATTGTGTCTTTGTAAAGATAATCGATGTAAAGTGTAAAAAGAATAAATAAAATTTGAAATTTGAATTTGAAAGAATAAACATGCAAGAATATATTTAAAATTCTTGAGCACAAGTTGAAATGTAAATATTGAATTCTTTTCAGAAATAAAATATTGAAAACTGGAGTTTTAATAACAAAAAGTGCTGATTAGTGATTGGAAGAAAAAAATCAATTTGAAAAAGTTGAATACTTGAAAAAATTATTATATGCAGGAAACATTGAAATAAAAATAGGTTGATGATTTTAGAGATAAAAGAGTTCAAGGTTGATACAAGCTGATGATCTTTTCTAATGGTTTAATGACAAATAAACATTAAATTGTATTATCTCAATTCATTTTATGATTTTATGGAGTCTAAAAGTCAACTTATGAGAGATTCTGAGATCGATAATACTCGTAATTATTAACCGATACAAATATGAAAAATCTTGTAGTATCATTTTTTCATTTACAAATTATTACATGAATTCGAATTCCCTATTACAATTCTTTATTATTAATTAGAAAACATCATAGGACTATTGTTATGATAATTTCACAAATTGAAAAATTTATATTCATGGTAAATTGATATCTATACCGGATAAATGACAACATTTTCAATTTATTTATACTTATATTCTGACAATGTTTGCTATAGTCTGTCAAAGCGAAGAAGACATTATGGCAAGATGGGAAAATGACTCCAGCTCGGTCAATATTATTTCAAAAATTATGAATTTAGTCTCAAATTGTAAATTGGAATTTTTTCTACAATTAGAAACCAAATTTATAATTTTTTAATGACTATCGACCGAGCTGGAGTCATTTCCCCATCTTGCCAGAATATCTTCTTTGCTTGGACAAACTATAGGAGTGAGAGAAGATAAACTTTCCCAGTTTTCACAATAGATGATCCTTGTGGATCAACTTGAGAAGTTTGCCAGAACTTGGATATTAGTTTTCTTCTCTCCAGCCTCGAGAGTCCTTCAAACTTTTATGGAATCTGAGTTTTCGCACAGATAGCGGCAGCAGAATCTACTTACAATGACACTTTGACCTAATATCAAGTTTGGAAATGTTACAGATTTCGAACAATAAATTATTAGTAAGCGCTACTTTCGTAAAAGAAGTTTATCACAGTTATTTGGCCTGATTTGTAATGACAATGATAGAGGGATTTGGAGATATTAGGTATTTCAGTCCAGACATTTTTTTCAGGCCTCTTTCCCGTGTTTCGGATGGACACGTAAAGCCGTCGGTCCCGGCTGCTTAAAAAACAGTTGTTAAGTCATGTCAGAGGCCCTGAAATTGATCAGGAGCGACCTGAAAACTCTGACACCAGACCTGAGCCAGCCAGGTTACACGAATATTATTATTATTATTAGGTAGATAGATAGATAGATGACTCAATCATTTTCACTATATAAATCTTCACAAAACTATTCTAAGCGAAGTTGACGCATACAAGCCCCCTCTTTCACTTAACTCATTTAGCGACAAAGGATAGTTAATTTTAAGAAAGATTGGAGGAAAATTGAAACATTAAATTTCTTATAAGAATAGTTATTTTTATACAACAGATTTTTAAGCAGAGACTACAATAACACTACTCATTGAGAAAAATTTATGAAGCCTGTATTGCAGACCACCTTGAGAACAAAGCCAAAGCCTTGAGAACAGACCACTTTTAATTCAATATAGAAATAAATCGATGAGCTAGAAGTAAAAAATTCAATACCGTTCCTACCACACACTACATCGAGCTCTTAATTAGTAAGTCTCAGAAATAATTATTGTTCTTGAAACAATAATCCACTCACAAACAATGCGTCACATTTTTTCGAGAACGTTTCCACGCATGCTTCTCAATTCAATAGCAGTCAGAATCAAGTAATAATGCAACAATGCAGTAAAACAACGCAACAAATTGGTACGGTTGGATATTATTATTAAATTATTTTAGAAAAAAACATGTTAGTAAACAATGAGATCGAACTGAAATAAAAAAGTAGTCACACGATAAAAACGTTAATAGGCTATTAAAGTTTATTACATCCAAGATGATAATCCTTGTTAATTTTTTTGCTGTGTTGATGCCGACATGAGCTTTTGGCTTGTGCGTGGATGATCGGAGGGACGATGATGAGAGTTGAATGATTCTTTGAATTAGAAGATTTCCGAGCCTAATATTTTCAATACAAATTGCCTGGATTGAATAGATTTAATTTATTTATTTTCAACCAAAAATAAATTTGCTAGAGAAACTGTACTGAGTGAAAACTCATATTCTTTTCAGTAATATGTTATATATTTTCTTCTTTTAATACTGTAAGTTGGAGGAAATTGAGATACACTAAGGTTTTTCGAAGAGAGAAATGATCAAGCTTCAGACATTACGTCTGTTGTAATTAAGTATTCTATTGAATAAGTTACCAATTATTATTTAACCAAGTATAATATTTTTAACCTTGAGATTGTTCTATTCAATACTTATCATTATTTAACCAAGGTTGCTACATATAGGCCTACTAGTACATAGATTTGAGAATCAGCTAAGTCGTATTACAAATTTGAACAAAAATAGAGGCTAATGTGTTTATATCAGCGCGCGATCAAATGTATATTTTTCAAGCCTTTGACAGATTTATTAAGGTGCAGAGCTGGATAGCAATATAAACAAACAAAATGGGTTGGTTTTACTGCAGAGGAATGATAAAAACTTACTTGGCTTAGTCAATGAGAAATTGAGACTGAGCCAAAAATAATTCACACCACGCTCTAAACAGTATTATCCTTTTGGAAGCATAAAGAGATATTAGCCTACTTTTATTATGGTCTCTGAAGAATGGGAAGCGTTGAAAATTTTAGACTACAGTCTGTCCAAGCAAAGAAGACCCTCTGGCAACATGGGAAAATGACTCAAGCTCGGTCAATTTTGGTTCAAAAATTATCAATTTGATCTCAAATTGTAGGAAAAAATTGATCTACTATTAAGACCATATTTATGATTTTTGAAAAATATTGACCAAGCTGAAGTCATTTTCCCATTTTGACAGAGGGTCTTCTTTGCTTGGACAGACTATAGCATGCCAGACAAAACAATATTTAAGTTTTCGAGTGAATTTTTTGTTACATGCAAATTACCCTATAGAGATCATATTTGATAACTTCCAGCTTGGTTCAAAAATTATAAATTTGGTCTCACATTGTGGGAAACATTCTGATCTATAATTTGAGACCATATTAATAATTTTTGAACCAATATTGAACGAGCTGGAGTCATCTTCCTATCTTGAAAGAATGTATTCTTTGCTTGGAACTTGGAGAGGATATTTATCTAACCTTTTGGTTATAAGACCTCTAGGTTATATGGGCGCCTCTACCGCCTACCCCAACAAGCCACTTCAAAACTTTGCTTCATCTATTATCAGGTTTTAATAGTGTTAATTGAATGAAATGGAACGAACTCATAATTTATTTAATTTGAATTGGTTCTAGTTGACTTATGTATGTAGTCATCAAATTTTGTTTAAAAAATAGAAATATAGGCTATCTATTACCATTAGATTAATGACATTACATTAAATGCGATTTTTACAAAATGTTAATTTGTTGGAACAGATCCATCCAGGAATGACAAGGCATTGACCAATTATTGAAGAACCATCATGTTCAGTGTCAAATGGGACTGGGACCGAGAGTAAGTGGTACCGTAGGTGGTAGAGAATTCTTGTCACGAGAATTTGATTGCAATTGAATGAACAATGAACCTTGGCATGACCTACAGACTGGGTAGCATATCAATTAAATAAGCGTACAGTCTGTCAGCTTTTCATCACAATCATTTTCCAAAGCCACACGTTTCAGCCTATGTAAAAGTAAAATAATGCAGACCTGTTAGGCCTAAATTATTGAGAAACAAGATACATTCAAACCAATGTATAAGGTTAATAATAACTTAAATTAATGATAGGCCTAATGAAATATCGATTATAAATTAGTATGGTATTTCTAACTCAAATTTAAAACAACAGAAAGGTCTGGTGAATTTATAAGCTCATTAAGTGTGTGCATGTTATATCAGCCATATTATTAAATCTTCTTCATTTTTATTCCTTTAACTTGGAGATATGTTCAAGAATAAGCAGTTTGTAATGTATTCAATGAATCTTCAAGCTAATAAAGCTAACTTATTTAAAACTTGGAAGCATCGACCTACCAAGGAATAATAATTGAATATCCTTATCTTCAAGGCTGTCAAACGCTTATAAATCAGTTGGATAAAGAGGATCTAAATACTATAAATAGTAATTTTAAAGAACAACTTTGCATTAAATCCAACTGTTACGTATTGACACAAGAAAACAAACAAAAGCTAACCGCTAGGGCTTCGGGATTACTGAAATGGAGCTCCAAATATTGTTCAAATGAAAAATCAATTACTCACCTTAGCATTACGGTTGCAATCAGAACATAACAAGCACTTGACAAGACATGATGCAATTCATAATGAGGAAAACGTCTACGTTTAAAGCAAAATTAGAAAGTGGTTGAAAGATTAAAACTAGAAATACAATGAACTTATTTGAAGAAATGTTTGAATCATCTACTGAACACTGTGTACAGTTCAAAGTTCACAAACAGCTGACTGATCAGTCAGAACTGTCAAAAAAGCTTGTTCCACAGCCTGTTAGATCTCATGAAATTATAAACAAAGGTTTATTGAATAGCACACTAGCGCTAAATTTAATATTTTCAGCATGTGGTTCTTGGATTCATCGCTAGAATACGCTGAAAGTACTATTAAGAATTCGCGCTGAAAATACAGGCTTCATTTCTATTTCTCTTTCATAAAATTTTCATTTCTTCATCAACACGTTACATGAGACAATAATGAAAAAATATAAATTAAAGAAATGTATGACATGTTTCATAGTAAAAAAAAACATAGGGATCCATTAATAAATATTAAGTTTTAATCAACATTAAAAGAAAATTAAAAATTTTAATTTGTCATCATGCAAAAAATCGGCTATGATTTTGTAATTAATCGCGATTACCCATCAACCCCCACTGCGCTCATCGGCAGATCATCCTTCATCGGCACGTTTCAGCTTGTCTTGGATATTGATAGTGTTGTGATAACGGTCGGTGTGTTGTGTAACTTACCTACTATTGTCAAGAATGAAATTAATTCATTGTTGACAATGTTTATAGTGATAATAGTCTATTGATAATCAGTTTTATAATATATGGAATGTAAATCATATCTCGGTTTTGAATTGGAGACGGATTAGTCAGTTTGGAGTTAGTTAATCAAGAGTCAACTGGCAGGCTACATAACAGGTAAGCGGGTATATTTTTGGCAGTATCTTACCTTTTTAATCTTTTACATTATTATCTTATATCTATTCTTCTTAACTTGGTATAATATTTTAAAATTTACATTCCCATTGCGTTTTTTATTAGTTTGTAATGGTATGACTGACAAAATCAAATAAATCATGTATAAAATATCAGGATTCAAGTCTACCTATTCTATGCATTCTTTCAAGACCTTGATGGAGTGAGAGATTGAAGTAATTGTAGCCGAGTGGGTTTATCGCTGGTTTGAAACTCAGTGGTTCTGGGTTTGATCCCCGGTCTGACAAGAAGATTTTCCCCAAAGCCTATCTACCAGCCTTCGTGGTTTGTGGACACACTAAACCATAGTTACCAGCTGCCTTATAGTTTTCATTAAAAATATATTTTATTCCACAAAACCCATGCACAAGCGGGAGGCTCATACGGATATCATCCTCAATGAATTAATAATACTGTATGGTAATGTTTCTTTTATCTAGTCAGGGTTTTTTTTAATGACTATAAAAAGTCGAAGCATGTAATGCATTAAAAAATAATTGAAAAGGGCACTGTGATTATTATTTAGAATAAGAAAAACAGTAATGATAGTGATTATATAAAGCATATAGACGGTTTTATGTATTAGTGTTCCAAGTTTCTATAACAAAATACCTCTCAATGTTTCTTCTGTAGGCTCATTAATAAATTTTTCAAGTAAATTGAAACGTTTTCTGTTTAATTTTAACTTAGAAGAGATTGAAGAATTCTTTTTCAATTAATTATTACAAGCAAAATTGTTAGTTATTATTGAACAACTTTACATTTATTAATTAATATTGTTTCCAATTTAAATGGATATTTTTTGTACTCAACAAAACTTACAGTAACTTAAATTATTTTCACTTTATCATCATTAAGTTAAAATAGAGATCAACCCAATCTCACTTCAATTTTTGTTTGTTTCTTCCTTAGTACATGAATTAGCTCTACTACTTAAACTGCTTAATTACTGTTTTTGTGAAAAAATTAGCGTTAATTTACACTATTTTGTTCTTGTTGATAGACAAAGTTTTCTTTATATTTATACATTTTTGATGCATCTGTCTCTAGCAAATGTCGTTGTATTGATAAACCTTTGCATAGGTAACTTCAACACAGCTGAAGCTAATTAAGTGCCTCTAACATAACTCTGTTGTTTTTTATATGTTTTCTTTATTAACAATGAGTGTAATTATTTTTATTTTTAAACTCAAACATTGTTGTTTTGATACATCAGCTATGACAATAAAATTATTCTTATTCTATTCTTATTGTTGTGATAAAAAAATTGCAACCGGCTTCGTAGGGTGGCCCAAGGGGACAATTTTCCACTTTTGGCCCCCACAGAAATTGAGGGCTCAATTTTGAGGGATTGTTGATGATTTAGTGCGGTTTTCGGCAGTGGGATCATGTTACTAGAGCCCTCAGACTTGATTTTCATCATCACAACCTTTTTTTGAAATCCAGGGGGGGCCTGGGGTGGAGGGGGTCTCCTCCCTCCGATAATAACTGATCATCTCACCTCATCTTATAATGAGGGGAATGATAATGATAATAATCTCAATATGATAGGAAATGATAATGAGATGTTGACCTTTGATCTTTTATCTTTTGATCATTTGATCTAAGATCAAAGATAAAAATCATTATTAATCAAAGATTATTAGATTAAAGATAAAAGATAATTTAATCAAAGATCATTTGATCAGAGATCAAAGATTATTAGATCAAAGATCATTTGATCAGAGATCAAAGAGCAATGATCAATGATAAAAGATCAGAGATTTAATCAGAGATCATTTGATCAAAGATCAATGATCAAAGATTATTTGATCAGAGATAATTCAATCAAAGATCATTCAATCAAAGATAATTTGATCAAAGATCAGAGACTTGATCAGAGATCATTTGATCAAAGATTATTTGATCAAATATCAATGATAAAAGATCAGAGATTTGACCAGAGATAAAAGAGAGATTTGACCAGAGATCAAAGATCAATGATCAAATATCATTAGAAAGATCAATTGATCAAATATTATTAGATCAAAGATCACTTGATCAAAGATCACTTGATCAAAGATCACTTGATCAAAGATCACTTGATCAAAGATCAAAAAGATTTGATCAAAGATGATTTGATCAAGATCATTTGATCAAAGATCATTTGATCAAAGATCATTTATCAATGATAAAAGATCAAAGATCAGAGATCATCTGATCAAAGATTGAAGGTTAAAGATCAAAGATCAATGATCAGAGATCATTTGATCAAAGATCATTTGATCAAAGATCATTTGATCAGAGATCTTTTGATCAAAGATCAATGATCATTTGATTGAAGATCAAAGATCAAAGGTTAAAGATGAAAGATCAAGACTAGTGAATCTGTAGTTTGACAATATCTTGTTTTTTTATTATCAAATTTCAAATTCAATTCAATTTATACAATATTTGATACATTACACAATATATTATAAGCACTAATAAAGGCGTTGAGTAAAGAATCTACACCCTTATATACTAAAGTCACAAAGTATATTATTTTGTGTCTTATTCATGGAAAAAATGGTAATTGTGATATTTGACGCAATTATTTTGATTCCTATGATTCATCCAATTTATGACAATATTATTTTGTGTCTTATTGTTCATTCATGGAGAAAATAGTAGGCCAATTATTGTGGTATTTGACAATATTCTTTTGTGTCTTATAAATTATTCATCAATTATTTATTCAAATTTGGAATGTTAACAGTTTTAATGAATGTCACTGTGGATTTGTTTTTACATTTTATTTTGTTTGAATTTTCAATGAATAATAAATAGATCACTCAAAAACTATGAACACAAATAACTCGGGTCGTATTGAGATCAGTAATAGTACTCATAATAATCAATTAAAATCCATTATAAGATTCAGTACAATTATTATTTTATTGTGAAATCCTAAAAACCGTTCTCGGTATGAGTACAAACTCCTATTATCGTTACCCTGGCTTCGCGAAATTAATACTTCCCCGTTGTGAGAGTTGATTCAGATTGGACAGTCAGTGCTATTACAGAGAATAGAGCTGAGAAAGGGTAGACTGATACAATAAATCTAGAAAAGGTCATGGACGGTCTATGAAGAGGGTTGACCTACGAACCCAAACTGAACTGTATGCAGCGGCGATGAGCTTGATATTCAAGCATACATGAATGTATATTCTGTCCAAGCATAGAAGACATTCTGGAAGATGGGAAAATAACTCCAGCTCGGTCAATATTGTTTCAAAAATTATTAATTTGGTTTCAAATTGTAGGAAACACTCTGATCTACAATTTGAGACCAAACTGATAATATTTGACCCAACATTGACCGAGCTGGAGTCATTTTCCCATCTCGCCAGAATGTCTTCTTTGCTTGGATAGACTATATCCATAGGATGTCAGACACTATACTCATGGTATAGTTTGTGCAAGCTGAGAAGACACCTTGTCACACTGTAACGTGTATTGTGACAGCGTGTCTTCTTAGTTTGCGCGAACTATATCATACCTACAGGATTGTGTGATGTCTTGAGAGGTAATGCAGCTGAATAAAATTGAGGTCACCATATTATTGCTCTTAAACGAGCCCTGTGGTCATTCTAGACAATCACCATTTTGGTAATGTCTGTTTTGTAATGGATGCGAAATGAATTGTGCTACTCCAAGCTGTTTGTACACGTTTGAACATACGTTCCATAATAACGAGTAATAGAGGTAGGATAGTGTTTTTATCATGGCTTGAAATTTTCAAGTTTATTTAATATTTTATAAGAAATTTTGTGAAAAATTAGGTGAATTAATTAATTTGGTACATCCTATTGCTCTAAATTCTAAATTTGTATAATATACGGTGTTTCTCCTCGACTATAAAATCTTGTGTAAGTACTGCGATAAAAGACAACCTAGTTTGGAACTTATTACTTTATTAATCAAAATTTGGTATAAAGAAATTTTGGACGTTAGTCTGTGTTTTTAGCCAATAAGTTTATTATTTTTTGTAAATGGATAAATAAATAATGATGTACAATATGTCCAAGAAAAGAAGACATTCTGGCAAGATGGGAATATGAATCGAGCTCGTTTAGTATAGGTTCAGAAATGATAAATTTGGTCTCAAATTATTGTAGATCAGAATATTTTTCCTACAATTTGAGACCAAATTCATCACTTTGAACCAATATGGACCGAATCATATTTTCTCATCTTGCCAGAATGTCTTCTTTACTTGGACAGAATATATATCTGTTACTGGTACCATCTTGTGTGTCATCTTGAAGAGGAATTGAACTGTGTACACACAGCTTTAGAGAAAATATGGTTCATCAAATCAGTTCAGGTAAACTTATGGAAATATGTCCTTCAATTTGTCCCCAGCCTTTTATCTATAATTCTTTCATTTATCTGTTTCACTTTCCATATCGAACTACTATAGTTAATATTCCACTTTTAATCTATTACCCATGATATTGCTGTCAATTTTCAAATATTAGTTTATGAGAAACTATTAGCCTATTTACGTGTGGAGCGCTTTGTAGTAAGGACGTTCCACACGCCAGTAATTAGTTTCTCATAAAGTAATACTAAAAAATTTAATGCAATGTCGTAAATAATAGTTTAGAAGTGAAATTCTTCCATTATTGTATTGCCTACTTTGAATTTTCATCTGCTGAGCCCACAGCACAAGGTTGAAAAATATTACCGGAAATAAATAGAAATGTTTAGAAACGTAAACGTTATTGTTCTCACATTATCATGATTCTTGGGGATGAAAATGAATAATACTCACCCAATAATAAGTATTTTGGGGATTTGAAATGATCTACTTCGAACTCCAGCACTTTAAATAATCACAAAATAACAGCATCACGCTAAAGTAGAATATTTCACATAGATATTAATCGGAGCTAATGGAAGAGAAACGTGAAAGAAAAGAATTTTGAAAAGGTTATAATCTTTTGTTTTAATAAAACACATTCAGTTAAAGGTTAAAACCCGCTGTTTTAGCCGGTCGTTTAATGGTTCTTGGCTTTAAAATATGTTATCAATCGGATAGTGCTGTATATAGTCTGTCCAATCAAAGAAGAAATTCTGGCAAGATGGGGAAATGATTCCAACTAGATCAATATTGGTTAAAAATATATCAATTTGGTCTCAAATTGTAAATCAGAATGTTTCCCACGATTTGAAACCAAATTGATAATATTTGAACCAATATTGACCGAGCTGGAGTCATTTCCCCATCTTGCCAGAATGTCTTCTTTGCTTGGACAGACTATAGGAAGGTGTGCCGTGGCTTATTTTATTGGACTATAACAGTAATTCTGGAATAATCTTGCCCTGTTGTTTAGAACGTTACTACACGTATTTAGTAGAATTATGGCGTTTTAATGGATGTAGAACGTTTAAGAGCATGGAATTTCATTTCAATGAGCATTCGGTAATTTTAGTTGGTGATGCAAGTCGTGAAATTGGAAAATTTACTAAGCTGATAGTTTTGAACAGCCGATAATATAGAATAACGATAGTTTGATCGAGCGAGAATGTTAAGATCGGTGATGGATTTGACTTTTATCTGCTCGTCGGTGCTGGTGTGATAATGGGAAGAATAGAAGTTCCCATACTTATCAGTTTCCATAAAGACCATAGCTTTTCTCTTGTATCAAGACGTTTATTAATAGATATAATTCTTCATTTGATTCTCATGTAAGCTTACTGTTACCTTAATTTTTGCTATTATTCTGTCTTTGATAGAACAAAATAATTGTACAAATAATTTGACGAATTTGAACAATAAATTTCTTGTATAGGTATGTGAATGGAGAATTAATTGATAACTGCAAATTAGATCACTATATAAGGATTAAATTCAAGTCTATATCATGAAAATCTATTGAAATCTCCATCGAAAAACTGAAATACATTGAAAAATCCATAAAAATCCATTGACAATCTACTATTATTGATGGATTATCTATACGTAATGTGTAATGTAATGTATATTCCTTCATGTAATGCTATGTTAGAACCATTTGGATTGATTCCTCTTGAGAAGGGTTATTTTATACAATTAATCTTTAAAAATGAATAAAATCAGAGTACAATTAATGTATCCTATTGAAAAAATAATCTTTTGATCTTGAAGCTGGATTGAACTGTAGATACATCGCTTATAAAAAGTTGAATACCAACACCCTTCTTAGTATAATATTTCCTATTTTTTGCCTTTGTGAGCCTTTTCTTAATTATTTCGTACATTACAACTGTAGGTACCTCAGATGTAAGGCTACCTAATTGAACTTGAAAAGATTCAACTTCCTTAGCAGAATATAATGTATTTCCTTATCTTTCAACCTGTACGCCAGTTATATATATTTAAGTTTATAGCATGTGTATGAGTAAGTCCCTTTCTTATCAGTTGTTATACTTTACTCTACCTTACATGGCAAGCAATTTTCTTGAAACGTCACATTCCCAATTGCTTTCTGTCAAACTGACATTCAAGCTTTGTGCAGATTTTAGATAGAGAATCGTCCCAATTCCAGAAGATTTTAAAACAACTAGCTTCAATTATGTCCAAGCAAAGAAGACATTCGGGCAAGGTGGGGAAATGACTCCAGCTCAGTCAATATTGGTTCAAAAACTATAAATTTGGTCTCAAATTGTAGAGGAGAGTGTTTTCTACAATTTGAGATTGAATCTATTATTTTTAAACCAATATTGACAGAGGTGGTGTCATTTTAACATCTTGCCAGAATGGCTTCTTTGCTTGGACAGATTATCGGAATATCCGGTTGGCAGCCTTTAATGCCACACTAACTTCATGAGCGTAATACTACGATGCAAGTACAAACTTGTTTAAACATTTCCCAGCCAGAAGACAACATGAGCTAAGTAGGCGCTAATGGGATAGACAATGCGCATTCGCATAGTACAAAACTCCAATCGTTACTATTTGAAAAGGTCAGAAAAGGTTGAACACATGTGGATATAGCACAGTGCAGAACTGAATATACATTTCATAATATGTTATGGACCTGATGATAGCTAGCATATATACACCCTTCTAACTAGATGCATAGTCTGTCCAATAAAGAAGACATTCTAGAAAGATGGGGAGATCACTCCAGCTTGGTCAATATTGGTTCAAAAACTGTCAATTTTGTCTCAAATTGTAGGAAACATTCTGTTCTAAAATTTGAGACCAAATTTATAATTTTTGAACAAATATTGACCAAGCTGGAGTCATTTCCCCATCTTGCAAGAATGTCTTCTTTGCTTGGACAGACTGTAACAAGTTTTATGTTAATTCACTTCTCAGAGACTGAGACATTGCAAGGATCTCAGCTACTCCATACACCCGCTACATTACGCTTTTCTCTGTAAAGGGCTATAGGTCAAAACGCCACGGGCTGATTCCAGACTAAAAGTTGAGGTATAGTCTGTCCAAGCAAAGAAGACATTGAGAAAATTACTCCAGCTTAGTCAATATTGGTTCAACAATTATTAATTTGGTTTCAAATTGTAGGAAACATTTAGATATACAATTTGAGATCAAATGTATAATTTTTGAACGAGTATTGACCGAGCTGGAGTTATTTTCCATTTTGCTAGAATGTCTTCTTTGCTTGGACAGACTTTAGTTGAAAGAGAGACACAAATAGAAAGATTGTAATTGGGAAATGGAAAATAATGTCATAGATATTGAGGCTTTAAAGATGAATGTGGAATGAGATTTTAATGTGTTTTGCACTGGCGGCTCGTGTCCACGAAACAGGTGAAGTGCTGTACAGTAAAAGATATGAGCACTTCACCGAGCCGCCAGTGGTGTTTTGGAATGTTAGGGAGGTGGTGTGAAGCTGGAAAATCCGTTTTCAATGAAAATACATGTATGGCACTGGCGGCTCATGCCCACGAAACAGGTGAAGTGCCCGTATCTTCTACTGTACAGCACTTCACCTATTTCGTGGGCACGAGCCGCCAGTGATGTATGGTTAGAGATTATAATTTGATGTTGAGAGATGTTAACCTACTAGTGAATATTCAATAATTTAGAAACTTTGTAAATATTCAATTAATGTTAAAGGGGCCAGTGGTGCGCTACCAGGATGTATTCAATATGAATACCCTTCAGAGAAGCGGGTGTGAAAAATAATAAAAAATTCAGGATCACTGAGGCATTTTCTCAATGTTCTTGTACTACAATTTGAAACAATTTCCACACTCTTAACTTCGAGAATAGCTTCCAACGGAATGGGGTGGAGCGTAGAGAATATTTTCCTTAGAATTTTTAACTTTTTATAAGCTACTGTTAAAGTGAATTGTTAACTGAATTCCGTTTCAAAAATCGGAATTATATTAAATATTTGCTTTGTCAGTGATTTTTAATAACATACGAGCTGGAAAAAGGAGTCAACCTTTCCTATGACTATGAATCTTCTCCAATAAATAGTGATACGCTTGAACAAGAAAATGGCTGTCTTTGAAAACACGATGGCGGTACCTACTACGATGAAGCTCTGTGATTGGACGACCTCACTCCCACTTCCACTTCCCCCAGCACGACGCTGGCCAATGGGAGTCGACCATTAAAAACAGTACTAGCTTACTTGTTTACTTTCTCTCCCAATAGATAGCGTATGTGTGATGATATTCAGCCTTTGCAGTAAAATAGAGCTCCTTCACTTGTGAATTTGTACATTTTGGTTCACTTGCTCTCTCAAGCTGCTGTTATTGAGAACTCAGAATAAGGTTTTTTTGAAAAGTTGCTATTTTATCATAATATTGAATTCTGACAAAATCATGAAATAATGCATTGCTATGACGCAAAACTAGACGAAATTATTGAAACGTTGAACAGATTCAAGTATAAAACGAAATTACATTCAGAGCAGACAAAACGTTTAATGTTTTGTTACATTATAAATATAGCGTCAGATATACAGTATTTATCAGTATATATTTATATCAGTATTTATCTCACTGGAATAAAAACTATTTTGAAGATCTTGTTGATAATTGAATTGTGTTCATTTTGGGATGATAGCTATGGTATTGGATTTAAAGCGGAAGATTTTGTGAAGAATGATTTGGAAATTTCGTTATCCATAATAATGCTAGTATAGTACAAGAGTCGTGAACTATACAAGTGACTTACTTCCATTGCCACGTATTGCATTACAAAATACGTACTTATTTTGCCTCCAGGAAAATTGCACCGTGTCGAGGAAAAAAGAGCAAGTAATCACAATAATCATCAACGCAAATACCAGTAGCATCTCAGTATGCTACTAGTCGACAGGTTACACGTTAATGGTTTACCATCAATAAAATCAAATATAAGTGAACGTAGGCCTATGGGTATTTTCCTGGGTTTAACATGGATCTTTTACAAACAAACATGGTGCATTTATTCAAGTCAAAGTCGGTTTAAAGGTTATAGAGTAGAATGTCTGGTCATATTCAACTTCTTTTCAGTTACTGTATGCTTCAAGTGCCGAAGTTATGTTGGATATATTAAATTTACTCGAGATTTACTCAATATACTCAACTCACTTAAAATATTTCGAAAGGTAGACGAATGGGAACTCTAGCGTGAATAATGATAATCACCAAAGGGAAATACAATAATGAAAAGTCAATTATTGAATCTGATTCAACCGCCGTATATTGACGTCATTTTATAGTAGTAAAATGACGCCATAATACGGCGAATGAACCAATGGAGATTTTTTTATGTCAATATGTTTCTAAAATAAATGAAAAACAAAATTGCATTACTATCCTTCCTTAACAAGCAGCCTTAAAATTCAATCTTCTCATAGTTTGAAGCTTGGGTATCATACATTTTTATAAATAGGTAGTAGAAGTGTAAACTCACTATTCAAACACAGATGAATGCTTCTAGAATATAAAAAAAGGTCTAGAGATGGTAGGACTTACAGCCTAGTCCATTCTAGGGAGGTATGCTTACAGAGACTGAAACAAGCTTGATTTAAGCTTGATCAAGATAGATTCAAGCTTTTTCCAAATAATTGATTGAAAACAGATAGAAGAAATCAAATTCAGACATGTGGAACATAATGGAAATAAAGTACATTTGTAGGACATAAATGACATTGAGAACATAGAAATGTTTGATTTGTTAATTGAACAAAAGTACAGTATCTCACAAAGTATTTCTTGTACCTTCACAAAGAGCCAACAAAGTTTGTCTGGAACTCGCATTTCAATGAAAGGGTTTTGTTTTAATTTGTTCACCTGTCTAGACTAATCTAATTCACTTTTATTTCATTTCATTCTTCTTACTTCCATTAGTTTTATACTAATTCAAAAAGAGATTTTTCTGAATCGACTGTCGTTTGTTTATTGATGCTGCAGCTCTGTCAACAATCCGTGTCACTTGTTATAGTGGAAGCTCACTGGTTCGCTCAATTCACGAAGTCGTGAAAAATCAAATTTACAAGTGCACACTGTTCCAGTGAATGCGCGCTGCGAAGCAGCTGAGAAATTTACTCACGATACTGTATTTTCCGAAGATATAAAAGTAACTATACAGTCCTCAAATTCAAGTAACTTGAGGATCCGATTTCAAAAGTTTCCATCGAAACAACGAACTGTTCTATGGATGTTTGCCAACTTGGCGACAAATTACCTAAAGACAGTCGAATATTGTCGATTGAGAACTGGAAACAACGTGTGAGCTATGGTCTGTCCAAGCAAAGAAGACATTCTGGCAAGATGGGGAAATGATTCCACCTCGGTCAATATTGGTTCAAAAATTATTAATTTGGTTACAAATTGTAGAGAAAAATGTTTCCTACAATTTGAGAACAAATTCATAATTTTTGAACCAATATTGACTGAGCTGGAGGGATATTCCCATCTTGCCAGAATGTCTTTTTGCTTGGAGAGACTATACATTCTTTATTGCTAATCGGTGCAGGAGAAAACATCTAAAACTTGGGTCGCTTGAGACATCGCTGGTACTTTGGAGAGCACGGAAAGAATTTACTGCTTCTTTGGTGACTCTAGACACAAATGCGGCTACTTAACTCGAGGTTGGTTCGTTCTGAATGGATAGCTCACTTGTTTAATTTGTACTGCAGTAGGGTTTCCTAACTAAGGTGTAGTTTTACATCTACTGAGTTTTTGTCAAGCTCCTGCTATTGTGACTGTGATTAGCTGTGAAGCTGCTGCAATTTAATGATTGTAATGATACGTTTTTAAAATAGCAATTTGATATGAAATTGAAAAATACAATTCAATTCACACTATTTGATGAAAAGACAAGATATTTTCAATCCACAAATTAAAAAATACATATTACACAGTATATCCACTGTTAGGCTTTCAATCGAGTTATCTTCAAGGAATCTATCAAGGATTTCATAGAATTTATTATTATCAAGCTATTATTAATTTGTTATCTCTATGATTCAATTACATGTCATGTATATTAAGTTTCATTGAGTTACATTGATTTACAAGCTACTCACAAAATAGTAATACAATTTACACTTCTATCAGAGATGTTGTGGAGCTTATCCATAATTTAGGTAAGTGAAAACAAAGGTTGTCAGATCCACAAAGTTCATTTAAAATACCATACTTGATATTGCCCAGAGCATTGAAACTTATATATGGTATTTTTAATAAACTTTGTGGATCTGACAACCTTTGTTTTCACTTGCCTAAAAAATAGTAATACAATGAAGTGCAACTACTGTAATCAATATTGTACAAACATATTACAAAGTAAGTTAGAGAATGGAGCATTATTTTTACTTGAATAATTTAATAACATTTAAATAATATCATTCATAGGCTCTATCAAACAATTTCTTGACTACCTCCCTCTGCAATAAACAACTAAAAACTTGAAACTGTAGGACAAACTTCATACTGTAGTGATATCCGGTTTGAAAGTATTGAATTTTCAAACCTACATTGATTATGACATACATAAACCTCCCTCCGGGTACTATAACTTTAAAATACCTTTCTCAATACCTTGAAGACTTGTTCATCGCCAAGTTTCTTGGCACGTTTAACTTTGAGCTCTCTATCACTCGAACAACATAATCAACCGAGCATCGCGGTGGTCATTAGTCTCTCAGCTTTAAATATTGCTCTTTGTAAATCTATATAATTGTTGTAATTTTATACGTTCATTTATAAATGTAAACAGCCCCGAGCTGCCTGTCGTAAACTACGAATCCCCCCACCTTTACTCTAAATCCTAAATTGCAATATACGACGCGATGGGGATGAGAAAGCACAGGCAAAGGTTAAAGTTTACTCGAGGATGCGGTGGTCGAGAGGATGGTGGGAGGAAATGGGAGAAGGAGGAAGAGGGAAGAAGATGATCAAAGATAAAGAGAAGAACGCCGGTGTGAGAGAGGAATTGGAAGGAAAACGGTTATTCACCGAACCAGCAACAAAAGCGATACGAAGTGAACACAAAAGGCGTTCAATAACTTTAATCTTTCATCTTTTGAGAGCGTCCAAGAAAATTCTCATTATAGAAACTTACTATTAATCCACAAGATCTCCCCCTTGTATACGAAGGTCGGGCCAGAAATAATATTTGATTTATTGGAGATTCGAGAGTTAGATAATTCTTATTAAAGTAAATATTTGTCGGGTTTATAATATTATGCTGTACGTAGTGAATTATCCGAGTCGATATCGCACTTCGCTACAGACAGCCTTTTTGCAATGCGCTTATATTTCGGGATGGGACTCTGAAGATATTGAACCATATGCTTGTTGGAGGTGTAAAAAATGAGCGAGACTATGCTACAACAAAAAAATGAGTGCGATTCTCAAGTACAATTATTTGTGTATAATATAGAATAGGAGACCTGTAGCCTGAATAGAAACACGGTTTTACATGGAAATCCTGCACAATCATGGTGAATTCGTTTTCAGAGTTCACATGTTTCCCAAGTATGTGTTGGTAATGAGAAATGAGGACTACTTTCCACGCAATTTAAACTGATTCAATTTAGACATGGACTGCAAATGCAGATAATGCAGTTAAATTCTGATAACTTCTTCCAAAATTCGGGAGGTGAATAGTAAGGGCCAAGCCTGTTTTTACCACCTGAATCATTTTATTTTATTAATTCATTTGAATTTGATTATGAGAATATCTCTGACTCTGAGTGGGAGAATGAATGAATAAACATCAAAATAAATAGGCTTTCGCAAGACATAATAGCATCTTATAGAGCTGTAAAGTTTTACATATTGAAGAATTCATGCAACAATCAACAACAATACAACAATTAATAATCATAACCTTTCGAGAGTGGATAAACATGCATATTGCATAGTCCCTGCTATTCCACAAATTCATTTTTCGTTTTACAAATAGAATGATTGGATCTATTGAGAGCGTTTGATTATCTTTATCGGACCAATAATATCTCATATCCCTAATTTGGATCAAATATCATAGCCTATCTGTTTTTTTGGATCTTATTAATACTTCATATCCCTATTTTAGATCTCGTGATTTTCATATAACCATAAGAAAAGAATATCCTCCCTGATGTTACAACAGGCCATACTGTTTTGGTGGCTCACGCAACTGCTAAACTATAATTTATCAAGAGTTATACGATAAAGCGTTCACTCCATAACTCTCACAGTCGTTACGAGACATGGCTGCAAGGAGTTGACTCACTTATTTGGCGGTATGGTCCGAAAAAATGTCGAAACGGGCAGAAAAATGTTGGAAAATTGGTGCTTTAAACTTTATCGGGGACACTGCATTTGCGACGCTCTCTGAGAAAAAGACTCTATCAACCTTTAGAAACGTTAAACCTTTACAGCCTGCTATTTCGCAAGAAGATTATGTTATAAACACCGAACTGTTTTCTCCATCTTATTAAAGGAAATTACTGTTACTTATTAGCGGCGCTATTCTCTAACATCCATGAGAAAAGAGAAAGAGAACACGAGAGTATGGTAAGGAACAGAGAGAGGGAAAAAGAGTGAGAGATATGTAAGTACGCCAATAACATACTGAGGCATATTATGGTTTGCGACGTCCTGCTATGGTGCCGTATGGTATATAATGGTGTTTTGCAATACATCCCTGTGTCAAAGAATGTGTTTCCCCACTGCTTTGCGAAGCGCAGAATGTACAGAGCTGAGAAATATGGCAAAACATTACAAGCCAATACTGTATTATCCTGGGTTTGACTTATGCCATGTTTATCCTGTCTAGACAATCTAGACTGGCTCATTATAGTAATTTCTATATTATGATTTCAAAAATGTGAATTTTCTTAATCTAGGCTCTGTAATCTGTATTCTTGGTAAGTCTTCTTGATAATTCTATATGGTAAGTATTGATATATGGTTAGTCTTCTTGGCTTTCTAAGTGTTGCTATGAGTTATTATTATTATTATTATCATCAGTACTTTGAATAGGTTTATTAAGGGTGGCTCGTTGGAGTAATTGTTGTCGCGCCAGTATGATGATAGGAAATTCGAAGTTCGATTCTTGACAGGGAAACCAATTCCTATACTATCTTTCGGAGGATAAATTCGTCGGTCTTTTTTTATCGATCATCATCTTCATCATGTCACGCACAGGCCTGAAAGCCCATGTTGGCATCACCTCAGAAAAAATTCACAAGAAATAGAAATATAGTTAGTTTAGTCCTACATAAGTTTTCCATATCAATCTATCTAGTGATTAAATTGGTCTGATTCCTTGAATATGTTAATAAAGAGTGTCTATCTCTCTGCCTTTTTGCAATATACGCTGTATTGAGACCAGTGTAGCACTGGCGGCTCGTGCCCACAAAACAGGTGAAGTGCTGTAAAGTAAAAAAAAACGGGCACTTCACTTGTTTCGTGGGTATGAGCCGCCAGTGCTGTGTAATCAATGACAGTCCAAATAAAAAATCAATTAACCCATGATTGAATTAAGATAATGGTCGTATTTGATACAATGCGTTCCATCTGAATCAGCTGATGATTTTAACTCAATTTACTATTGATAATACAGGCATGAAAGTTTCTTTCAAATCACAAAGCATTGATCAAAACGGCACCTATTACATGTGAAGCGAGCGGTCGGACAGTTCTTTTCAAGCAAAGAAGACATTCTGGCAAGATGGGAAAATTAATCCAGCTCGGTCAATATTGGTTCAAAAAATGATAATTTGATCTAAAATTGTAGATCAGAATGTTTACTACAAATTGAAACCAAATTTATAATTTTTGAACCCATATTGACCGAGGTGTAGTTATTTGCCGATCTTGTCAGAACGTCTTCCCTGCTTGGACAGACTATAATCGTCCGGTCCAATTAGACAAGACAGGAGCTGGCAGCCGAGTGGTTGACTGGTGAGGAGTGACTGGCAGTCGATCTATATTAAAAGCAGACGGCCGGTTGACAATCTATACGGCGTTTTCGCCAATCACTCAACACGGACAAGGCTATAAAAATTGAGTGAAGTGAACGGATGAACGATACGCTTCAGGATTTTTACCAATGAGCGTTGAGGGGACGGCACCAACCGACGGTGGGAGGGGGTAATCGGTTGGTTGGGGGAGGGGGAGAGGAAGAAGAACTGCAAGAAGAAGGAACCGGTAGGTTTGTGAAGTGAGTCAGTACCGCGCGGTCTATCCTGCTGTAACGTGCGGTTTGGTTGATTCTATAGTATACGAAGATATCACGTCGCGTCGCTAAACGTTTTCCCGGACTTTTATATCGAAGCGGCTTTTTGCCGCGTTTAATCATCTCTCAACAATATTGTTCACGCTTCTTGTTCATTTAGTCCTCTATAAATGACTGTATGCTTTTATAAATGACTCTGCTACCGACACTCTCCCGGTGATAAGAAGGTAGTAGGCACCTTCTCCAAGCCTACATGTGCTGATAAACATTGAGTGCTTAAGTTTGTGGAGGAGCCCTTGTTGTTGTGAGCTCGCTTGTGTTGTGACGCCGATTAGGAGATACAGTGACTTGAACGCGTTTTAGTGACTTTGAAAGGCGGAAATCACGTTATCAAACTGGCGGCCAATAACAATAATAATCATACCATGTTCTCCCGGTGAGTAAAATGTGATTTATTCATTCGAGAAATTACAATAAAACAAAGACAATAACAGTCCAAAACGCCTTTTCCCCCAAATTTTGATGAATTAATATTTAAAATAGAGGTTATGTTCACAAGATTCTTGAACACTATCACAATTCACAAATTTTCACACTTGAATAAAAAAACCTATAATTTATCAATTATGGTTTTTTCTGATTCGTTGTCGATGTAGTAGAACCGTTTCATGATTAAATAAAACTCACTGATTTTTTCAATTCTATTGTCAGCTTGAAAATGTTGCCTCTGTGGCCACGAAATTATGGTCCTGTACCAAAAGTGAACGGTAGCGTTGACAATATCAGTGTGCTTCATTTCATTAATGTTTTTTCTGAGGTTGATGCCCACATGTGCTCTAGGCATGTGCGTGGGTGATGAGGGGGTGATGATGAGAGATGACGACTGCTTTCTATTCAGTCGGAACCGACGGCTTCACGTCTTATCCGAAAGAGAGTTTTAGCTCGTATCTTTTACTGTACATCACTTCACCTGTTTCGTGGGCACGAGCCGTCAGTGTTAAATAACAGTAATTCACAATATAATCAAAATCTTTGTGCAAAATTTCAAGTTTGTACGTTATCGGGAAGTATAACGTTGCGCTAGTATTTTATATTAGTATTAACAAGCTAGTATTTTATAAGTAGCCTAGTAGGATAGACTTACTTGCGTGAAACATTTAAGCGCTTCCAAGAAATTTATTCAAAATCTACCACTAGCAACTATAAGTTACCACTACACTAAATTATAGTAAAGAGTCAACTGGAAGAAAGTATTGTTGTGATGAAAGATTTATGGTTGCCGTTGTATTTGAGACTCCCCTCCTAGTTATTGATTCAATAAAACATGATTATACTATTCAATTCATGCCTCAGTATCATAAAAAATGGAAAATAATTTGATCCCTAATACTCCTGGATGTCATATCATCTCTCTTGAAGGCACGATAAAAATTCAAGAATGTTTTGTTCATGATTCAAGAGTATCATGAATTTAACTTAATCACATTATCGTACTCAAAATATCAGTAGGTTGGCAAGCTCGAATAAATTCTATAGATTCTAATACAAAATAGGCAGTAGACTAGAATTATTTGTGGGTTTTATGTAGATTATCCGTAGAACGATTGAAAGTAATGTTAATGGTTTCTTTACCGTTCAGCCAATAGAATTGAGAAAATAATACGAGGAATCAAAGTAACAAAATAATCGTTGAACATATTTATAACTAATATATATTTAACATAATTTCATTATCTTCAACTATTGTTTACATAGGCTCTATTGTTGATAACATACACACTAATGCTTATTGCATTGAGAAACATTCTACAACGAAATTTACAATCTCATGTAATAAACTAAACTATTAATTTCTTAATGAAACCATCTAGCTTTTAACCATAGGAATTTCGCTGCTATACAGCGAATTATAGAACATGAACATCAGTATAGTACCATGAAGAGACTCATAACTTTAATATGATAGTAATACTGTTACACTTGAATCTAAGCTCCATAAGCCCGGTCACCCTAAATTGAATTTCATTTATCATTACTACTATCAGTGCTGGTCAAAGTAATACACATTTACTTTTCTTACGTGCTTCGATTAAATTCGGCGGTCAAGACCGTTTTTCGCGTGTGTGTGCATGTGTAAGCAGCCACACACTTACTCTGTGGTGACTGGACCATAAAACTATATAGTATGAAACAATATGCATACATATATTGGTGATGACTGGACGACACATATATAGGATTAAAGAGTATATATAGATATAGTGGTGAGGACTGGACCCAGTCGCCTTCGACCTTCCTAATAATCCTTTCGTGCGAATGCCCTTCGGGAGAATGGTCGAAATGAAAACAAAACTCACCAAGGAGTTGGTCTACTGCGGCAGCCGGAACTGGCTTTATATGCAAGCATAACACACACACACCAACTCCGACTGCCCATACCTACACCATTACCGTCAAATTTTCACCGTTGCCTTATAAACAAATATTTCCCCCTGACCATCTTTATTATCCGGCGTGTTTCGAATAATTATGCCTTCAATTATACTGTGTGCTGTTATAGTCTGTCGAAGCAAAGGAGACATTCTGGCAAGATGGGAAAATTATTCCAGCTCGGTCAATATTGGTTCAAGAATTATAATTTCAGTTTCAAATTGTAGAATACATTCTGATCGATAATTTTAGACCATATGGATAATTTTTTAACCAATATTGACCAAGCTGGAGTCATTCTCCCATCTTTCCAGAATGTCTTCATTGCTTGGACAGATTAAACCTCCCGGTTCACGCTTGTTGGAACTTGTTCAACGGGACGAGATTGGCTTCTAAAGCCAGAATGGCTGATAACAGAGTGCGAGTGGCTGTTTCTTGTTTTATGAGAGATGAGAGAGATAAGAAGATTCTAGGCAAAAAAGTCGGGTATGAGAAATGGAAAATTGAATGTAAGTCCTATCCTCCATTGTTAACGATGGAAAACTTTTATGAGAAACCATGGAGAATAGCTATTAATATTGTTGGGAAAATTATTTTTTGCAAGAATATTATAATATGAGTATAGGCTAGTGATTTCCTTGAATCTCAAAGTAATCATCTAGGGTGGCGTATGGCTCTAGGTCCCACTCTTCATTGAAAACTAGGGGGGAAATGTGTTGGCACATTCTACTTACGACCCGCGTTTATAATTTATCCCTGGGAGAGACTATCAACAAGTGCATTGGAATTGATTCGATATGCTAGCTTCTAAACCACCACAACTGGTAAATGTTGCCGATAATTTATTATCTGTACGTGACATTTTATGCGTAAGGTTTTATTTGAAATAATAAATTTGAAGAATTTTAAAAATCTGTTAAATAAATTTGATTTATATATTGGATGAGGCTGCTGAATTTTTCATAATTAAAATATTATAATATCTTGAACTAAGTTGATTTACTCACTCTCTAGCTATTATGCTTAGGCTAAACTATAGAGACTGTAGAATTCTATAGTTTAAACTCATAAATATATAATATAAATACTCCTATAAAAATGTTTTGAATAAACAACTTTGTAATATACATTACAAGACTATTTAAAAAGCTAAATCATTCTCACAACAGGCTTTCCAATAATGCATTAAATAAATGACTCTCAACAATATTTTAATCGAATTTGAATCTCAGATTATTTCAAGTTTGTGAATTATAGTAGGCCTACATTATTATCAAAATAAAAATTAATTGCTTAGAACACTAATGAATGAGTATATTTGGAGTGTATTGTACAGTTTTGGGAAGAGTAGTTATTAGTGGAAATCCTTGGACCTTGGACCTCTTAGCTGATCTTTGCCGATGACGTTAAGAAGTTCCTCCATTGGATTTGAGATGAGCTCAACTTTTTTATCGAATATAATTACTTCATTTTATTTCAAGAGTCTAAAACCAGTTTTGACCAAAAGTATTCGTCCTTATCGTACGAATCTGTTCGAATGATTATCTGCTGGATGGAAAACACATGTAATTGGAATCCTGAATATCAATATTATTACCCAGAATTTGGTTAGTGCAAAACTGATACGCCATTAAGATAGCGGGAAGACTGCTGACATTGAAATTCTATCAGAAACGGCTGAATATTGTTATAAACAATAATAATTTACAAGATTTTAAAACAGGATTTTTATTTTTTCGTATATTTGAAATCAATTTGGAAAAACTTTTGCCTATTTGACTTTTTAATAGGCTAAGCACTTTGATTTCTCAAAAATATATGAACTCATTCAAAAAGTACTCACTCATAATAATCTCTTAAATCAATGAAAGTTCCCAATATTTCAATACGGTATGTAAGATTTTATTTCATATTGATCCCGTAGAAAAAGTGAGATAATGATAGTCTTGTATTCAGATTTGTAAAGAACATAATAAGAAATATAAACAACTTACAATTTATTACCATTATCAATAATGCGATTTGTTGGAAATAAGCACGAGCAGACTGGTGTTATTATAACCATAATAAATCTTTGACTGGGTTGTATCTGATTCTTTCTGTAGTAGGAAAGTAGAAACAGTATTGTCAACGAATTAAACTATTTCCAATATTAAAACAGTATGAGGATTAAGGATTCACCCACAACAACGCTTATAGGCTATGTCAACAAATTGATCAATATTCTCATATTCAGTACCTGGAAAGTGAAGTTTATTCATGAAAAATTGACTCATATTGCGGCAATCCAAGTGCCTTGAAAGAAATTTGCTGTAATTTGTCTTCAACCAAACTATTGAAGGAGTAAGGTATACAAAAAGCCATACATCACTTGAACGGATAAAAAACTAAAATACTCTACTTGGATATAATAATAATAGCTTATCTCTAACGTGAATAATATTTGATTGGAAAATAATACTGTAGTCTTTTGATTAGATCCTCATTCTGCACAATTATACTGAATTTTATTTATTTTATTTTTTAATTCTGTTCTGGTGGTTCGGGACCCACGTAGAACAGTGGAATAACCATGTTTCCCATAATATGAGACAAACTACAAGTTACAACTTCCCGTAATATATCTTTGAGGCTACTCCTACCAGTAAAAACCATAGTGAAGAACAGCAATTGGTCACATGACATTTAATAGTTTTATCAGATCGTGATAACAACATGCTTCACGGCAGTAAAGGTATGATCGTGTTAGTTAAGCCGAAAATTCACGTAAGGTCCCATCCTATGTTAATTTGATGATGATACATAGCATTAAGGCCATCCTCTCCTATAAGGAACCCAAGATTTATATCCGATGAGATATTCTTTTAATTATTGATGCAAATATATGCCGCACATTATTAATATAGAATGGATTGCCCATGGAGTTATAGAGTCGAATTATTCTTCCATGGCTTTCTCCAGGTTGACCCTTATTTGAATATCACACTTCTCTATTCAAGGTATGTGCCCTTTCGAAAAAGATGGTGTTGATATGGTTTATCGTATTTTAACATCGCAATTGATGCGCGGGTGAAATAATTTAGGTTCCATTGGAAGGCGTTAAAGGTGAAGCTCCCATATTTAACGAGAAGAGAAACTAAGGGGATAAGTCTCGATAAGGTGACGATAAACGAGTCGATTACATTTGCGAAAGGCTTCTTATTTGCAATTCCGTGTGGACCACCATGTGCGTATGAGTTTGATTAATCGTTGTTTGAGTCACATGCAATTCGGAGTGCGTGTGGGACGAAAATGTATTGAAAATCGTAGCCGACTTCAAATTTTGAAACTTCAAACTTTATGTTGTACTTCAAATATCACTTATTCACCGTATAAGTACGGTGATAATTACAAATTAATGACAAATGTAAAAAAAGTTTGAGATTTCCTATGAATCGGTTTAAAATATTTGTCTATATACATGTTTCTATGTCATGTGATCCCTATGCATGTTTCTTTGTACCGAGGATCCTTAATTAATTGGAGCAAATTATTGTTTTTGAAAGTTAATATGTTGCATGGATAGATTATTTTATTCGTATGCTTAAAATATACTACTTAAATAGCCCGCACTCAATTAATACACTCTTCTTTAATTCAATTAATACACTCTTTCTCTTAAATTTGAAATTCAGTTTCCACATTATAATATGTAAGGGAACATAGTACAGCTGCCGAGATACTAAATAATGTGTTGATGTCATGATGAGGATTGATAGCAATGTGATGATGGTATACAATCACTGGCGACTAGTACCAGTGAATACAATCTCTCCATATTCTTTGCTAGTACTCACGAAACAGGTGAAGTGCCCATTATCTTCTACTGTACAGCACTTCACCCGCTTTGTGGACACGAGCCGCCAGTGGTATACAAACATTGTGTAATATTAAAAATCACATTTCCGTGTAGATTTCGTGAGGCCTATTATGAATATCATAAAACTGTTACAAAAGATCGCACTATAATATTATCATTGCCAGTCAAGATTGAAAACACCGTATGTAAGTAGTACAATTGCCTAGATTGCCAAAAATAATATCCATTCAGTAATAATAATACAGTAATACTCAAGTTACGGTTTACTCTTGCATTTCACTCAAACATTGAAACTCGTATTCATAATATTATATGAGTTCGCAGCATATAATAATTACGAGACCTGGATGGATGTGTAAAACAGTCTATAGACTTATCTTATAAATATATATATTTCTCGATGATTTGATGCTGCTAGCCCTCCCTTTCCTTCAACCTCCTTTTACCCACAAACACTTCGGACAGTTTTCTCTAATCCTCCTTTACTTCCTCTTCCTCCTCCTCCTCTTCTTCTTCTAATCTCCTCCTCCTCTTCCTCTTTCTTCTCTCCTTCTCCTCCTCCTCCTCCTCTCTTCTTCTCTCTCCTTCTTCTCCTCCTCCTCTTCTTCTCTTCTTCTCCCTTCATCTTCTTCTCCTTCTCCTTCTCCTTCTCCTCTTCTTCCTTCTCCTTCTTCTTCTTCTCCTCCTCCTCCTTCTCCTCCTCTCTTCCTCCTTCTTCTTTTTCCTCCTCTTCCCATCCTCCTCTCTCCCTTCTCCTTCTCCACCAAATCCCCTTACATCTCCTTCTCCTCCTCTTCTTCCTCTCATCCTCCTCCCTTCCTTTCTCTTCCTTCTAATTCTTCTCTTCTTCTCCATCTTCTAATTATTTTCTCTCTTCTCACTTCTTCTACCTCCGCCTCTTAGCTGTCCTACTTCTACCTTCTCTTCCTTTCCCATCTCCACCTCAAGCTCCTCCTCTTTGCTCTCCTCCTTCTATTTCATCTCCTCTATCCTCTCCTCTATGTACTTTCGTCTCTTTCCTATCCTACGTCTACCTTCACCTCTTTCCTCTCCTCCTTTCTTTATCATTCTTCTCCTCCGACTTCGTCCTTCTTCGCCTTTTTCCTCCCTCCTTCTCCTCCTTCTCCTCCTTCTCCTCCTTCTCCTCCTTCTCCTCCTTCTCCTCCTCCCTTCTCCTCCTTCTCCTCCTTCTCCTCCTTCTCCTCCTTCTCCTCCTTCTCCTCCTTCTCCTCCTTCTCCTCCTTCTCCTCCTTCTCCTCCTTCTCCTTCTCCTCCTTCTCCTCCTTCTCCTCCTTCTCCTCCTTCTCCTCCTCTCCTCCTTCTCCTCATCTCCTCCTTCTCTCCCTCTCTCCTTCTCTCCTTTCTCATCCTTCTCCTCCTAATCTTTCTCCTCTTCCCTCTCATCCTTCTTCCTACACCTCCTCTTCTCCTTCGCGGGCAGAAATGTATCGGCGTGTAATGTTAGCGGCGCAAATGTCGTTTTTCGTTCTCTACCCTATTCTGTACGTAGTTTTCGTTTATTATTTAATATCGGTCATTACATTGCGAGCGGCCGCGCTAACTATCATAATTTGAAGAGCGAGTTTAGATAACGTCTCACAACATAAGAGCCGATTACTGAGATGATAATGATGTTCTAACCGTTGCCACGCGGTCATTTGTCCGTACCGACGATTATTTTTTACACGCTCCGTCTGCCCGGGAATTGATTACAAGTTTGTTAGCACGTGAATTATTGAATATTATTAGAAAATGGAGAGCGCGGGCAAGTAGAGGCGAGACGCTCTCTGTACTTTTCTCATGTCGAACATGTTGCTCATGTGCGTACGTACGCTGTGTGTTTAATGGTGTGCGTCGGTACGTCTGTAGGGCTCAAGATTAGTTGATTTCTCTGCTTTGGAATCACTCTCACTACTTTTCACAGAGAGAAAAGTACTTAAATATCAGTTTATACATTCTCTCTGTTTTCCATTGATTCCAGCAAAAATACTCCAGTATTTTGTATAGTGAACATTTAGCCTGTAATTTGTATGGATAAGATTTGTTTGAAATTGACATTTCAATACAAAATCAATATTTTTAAAAACACAGTACACTGCATTTTCATTGATGTTTCATTCTTCTTCAATACTTTTCGGAGTATCAAATTTGCGTTTTGAAGTTTCTAGGCGGGACTAGGCCTAGTGCTTATAGCGCTTATCACTCTCCTGAGGCCTTCGTTATCTGTTTTTTTACACTTTACACTACTATACGGATAACTGAAAGTCAATATGATTCAATAGCTTGAATCATATAGAAGCGTGACTCATTAATCCTCTTAAATTAACAGCCAAAAACTCTGTCTGTATTATAAAATGGATTTGATTGGCTGATATATTGCTGAGAATATTATTTGTCGATTTATCTTCCCATGCCATGTTAATCCTAGAATATTTCACTTAAGAAGAGGAAGTACCAATTATTTGAGGGAGTACAAATAATATTATCAGGCGTTCCCCTCCTAATTCCTAATCATTATATCAATAATCTACCTGATATGATCAAACTCTCAACGATTGAAATAGATCTGCCAATTTGCGGAGAATTGGTAAATTCTTCCACACACAATCTATATATTTCCTGAAAGCTGAGAAGATACGCTGTTACAATATAAAGAGTATAATAACTGCGTGTCTTCTCAGCATATCAGGTTGCGCAAACTATACTTTGTATCATCCAGGTAGACTACGATAATAATTGCTTATAAAGACTATTAACTGTTGATCTAGATCAAGTTAAGCGTTGTTAATAGTTGGGAACTAAACACAGACTTTGGCGAGGTTCAGGTTGAAGATGATATCTCCCAATATTCAATGAGCAAAGTGTGTTCCACGTTCCCTAGATCTTGAGACAGATGGCTTGTGACGTGTAATTATTTTCCGAAAAGCACTCGAGATTCTCAACCTATCCATTTCAACGGAGCGCAATTAGAAAAAAGAGTTTATCTACACCGTACAAGATAATTACGTTAACTGAGGCTGGTCATTATGGTTTCTTTCAAGGGTAAAGTGTAGTCTGTCCAAGCAAAGAAGACATTCTGGCACGATGGAAACATGATTTTAGTTTAGTCAATATCAGTTTAAAAAATATTAATTTTGTCTCTAATTGTAGAACAGATTTTTTTCTACAATTTTGAGACCAAATTTCTAATTTTTGATCAAATATTGATCGAGCTGGAGTAATTTTCCAATCTTGCCAGAATGCCTTCTTTCTTTGGACAGACTTCAAGATCGGTACATCAAATTATTTATGTTTGCTGGTATTATAGGCGATATGTTATAATCATGTTTCGAACTTTCCAGACTTGAAATAAATCACATCGGCTATTTATAGTGCTATCACCATTGATAAAACAGTCATTATGATGCGGTAATACTCCATTGCCATGTATCAGAAACTGTGATTAATGATTGAGTCATTTGTTTGTGACTACACAAACCTATTCCCCGACCTTCCTCAAAGTATAATATTTCCAAACAAAGAAGACATTCTGGCAAGATAGTAAAATGTCTCCAGCTCGGTCAATATTTATTAAAAAAATTAAAAATTTAATGACAAGCTGTAGTAGAGAATGTTTTCTACATTTTGAGACTGAATTTATAATTTTTGAATCAATATTGACCGAGCTGGAGTCATTTTCCCATTTTGCCAGAATGTCTTCTTTGCTTAGACATACTATACCGGCCGGATTCGAGAAAAGTGTCAGCCAAGTTTAGATTGATGGGACTGGCTGCTCACATTGAGTTAGTTATTGAGATGCAAAATGACAATTCATAATGAAGTTACTCCTATTCACTATTGTTTTATGAATATTGCGATTCTCTCGTAGAACCTTGAAAACTGGATATGTATTCACTATTCATAAATTACTTGCTAGATTGTATTCTTGTTTTGAAATCACTGTTTAAATTGATATTCTGTTCGAACAATAACACTTTTATTCCTTTCTACTATGCCGGATTAAATAATTTTACTCTACTAAAAATTTCATAGTATTTAACATTTCACGCTGAATTTCTCTACTTGTATTGTGTTTCATCTACAAACTGATATTTTTATCTTGAGATCTCTTTTATACCTGGTGATGCACATACAGTTCCTCAATAATTATAAACAATAGGACATTGCTGTATAATAACACAATGATTCAACATACAGGTATATAGGTCTTGAATTTAATTTTCGACATGATATTATTATGATGAAAATATGCTTCATTACAATCATTAAAGTGCGTGATATTGGTCTACATTTGATTAATTAAAGAGAGCCATTGAAACATATATCCATATTCATTCAACTGAGTTCTATTTGGTAGAAACACAGAATACAGTATTTTAAGAAGAAAATTTTACATAAACATTACAATGATACTATATTGATTATAGATACATATGAATGATTATAAGACACATGACATTAAATTTTCCATCCCCTGAATTAAACAAAACTGGACTTCAAAATAAATCAGGTTCTTTCTTTAAGCCATCCTTTTATGAAGCCAATAAAATTATCTGTGCTATCTCTAAACCATTACAATAACAAAAAATCAAATCTTATTATTTATAACAATGAAGCAATTAATCAATGACTGGCCGGAGTTTATCTTGATTTATTTCCACAATAATAATTTGTCGTGGAAATCGAACAATATGGTTTAAAAAGTGATTTCCAACACACGGGAGTATAAAAAACGTCCCATACTAGATATTATGTGGGTAGGCGCATTGTAGGACATGGAGGTATGTGAATGGGCGTGTGTAGTTTTAAATATAGGGTGGCAAAGGTAGGCAGGCAAAAGAAGTAGAATAAGTCAATGATGATGATAATGATGATGTTGGTGATGATGATGATGATGATGATGATGATGATGATGATGATGATGATGATGATGATGATGATGATGATGATGATGTTGATGAGGGGGTGTTTGAGTGGCTGTAGTTGTGGTCAGGAAGACACGTGCTTCTTGCCTGGGGCAATATAAGTGAGAGAGGATCACCAACAAGTAAAATTTCCAACTTGGTTTCCTATCAGTGCTGGGCTGCATGGTGTCCCACCTTACCTTTCAAACCGGACATTAAACAATACCTGTTCGGCACTCGGACAATATTCTCTTCCAGCATCATCAATCCCCCTCCCTTCACCCCTCTCTACCCTGATAAAAAATGACCTTGCCGAACCGACTGGCTTCAGTCCAGACCGTGAGCAAGGCCGCTTTTATAATAATTAACAATATTGACAGTGCTCGCTATCTTCATGCCAGCATTACGTTTCGAAAAGGTTTAGATTGATGATTTAGTATGTTTTTTTATGGAGGGTCCTCAGCGAATTACAGATATTAGTGATAGTGAAATAGATATGTTGAATACTGGGAAAGTAAACATTGAAAAAGGGTAGTGCTTACTATCTTGTTTCTATGGGTTTTATCTCAAACTCTCCAATGAGATTTTGATGAAAACTCATAAATTTCCAATGATCTTACAATGAAAGCTCATGAATTTCCAATGAGGTTTCAATGAAAAGTTTTAAATTTCCAATGAAATTTCAATGTAATTCATAAATTTACAATGAGTTTCAATCATTGATTTCAAATCATTCAATAAGGGTTTTTGGCTCCCACTGAGATCTTTCCAATGATTGAAAAATATCTATTGAATGCTAAATATGTCAAGATCAGTGAATGATTATCACTTCTATACATTTGTATTTGAAGAGGAGATGATGAGGCTCATCTGAACTGTCCCAGTTGAATCAAGTTGAAAGATAATAATTATCATAATCATCTATTCAATAATTGATAACAATACATAGAATAGAATAGAATAGAATAGAATTTTATTTATAATTGTTACAAGGCTCTCGCCTATGGTAACATTTAGTTTACAAAATAAAGATATTACAAGCAATCAATATTGTTATACAAGAAAATGTTTTGTTCTTAGTATACTATTCACCTCATAACATAATAGAAATTAGCTTCAGGAAGTTTTAGATAGTTCGATTGAAAATAGGAATATATTTAGATTGATAAAGAATAATTACAAATAGTAGAAAAGTATACAAATATTCATCCTCATAACACAAGACAAAGACAGCGTGATAAGTAGAAATTAGCAATTCAGGAAGTTTTAGAAACAAATAGTTCGATTGAAAATCTACATTGGAAAATCCAAGAATGATGAATAAAAATGTAAACTATAGGAGCATCAACGCACCAACCCGGCCAAGACCTCATGCCAATGTATTGTTTATAAGCGATGATAAAAGCCTCGATTTGAAAAATTTGAAGGTTGGGGAAAATACTATCTCAGGCGATAAGTGGTTCCACAGTCGAGAAGCAGTTACAGTAAAAGAGGAGTTGTACATCACAGTGCGATGGATAGGGATTTGCAGGAAATACCCATGTTGCCGTGTGTTGCGATGGATAGATGATAAAAGCGATGATAAGCTATGTAAAAATACATAGGTGATTCCCGAATATTACACACTTAGGTGAGTGCAGCTAATGCCCAAAACTGCTCCTTTATTACTATTTGATAAAGCCAAACTTGTGCTTTATAAGAAGGAATTGGAACAAAGCTTATACCGTACTAAAGCTTGTACTAGTAGATTGATTCTTTCAACATTGAATTATATTTGAATTTACACCTTGAAAAAACAATCGCCATTCATACAATCTGATTGTAACCAACAATGTGTTGCAATAGCGCACTAATTCACAATACAATTCACAATACCTTCCAATGTGCTCAATAGCACTAGCTATTTAGTGAACGATCAGCTCTAATGAGTTCTAATCGCCTCATTTGAATGCTTTAATTCTGTAGAACAACCAAATGTTGTTTACTTATTGAACTCACCTAGCCCTGGTTCAATAAAAGAAATTTATGAACCCTGTTGTGACATTCAAAATACTTCAACTTGGTTACTTGTTTTCAGTGAATCCGGAACGATGATGTATGAAGAAAATCAAAATAGGTGAGTAGCTTACTAAAATAATAATGATTATTAGCGGTGATCAGTAATAAAACATAGAATGCAATTTAGAAAATACAATGGTGCTGAAGAATTGCATGGGAAATTATCAAGGGTGTTGTTTAATTCAGAGTTAGTTCAAATTTTGTTATAGTAAACTACTATAATTGGTAGATCGTTTTCAAATTGTCAATTCCATTTTATTCAATACAAATTGAGTAATATTATCAATTACAGAGACTGATTACTTTTGTAGTAATGATGAATACTGCTTCATCACTATCATTCCGATGAATCTGTGAAGAATTAACACATTTTAAAGATGAAATTTTATTAATGAATTATATTTCATTAGGAATTCGATCATGTAGTGGGAATTCTCTAGACTTAGTAGATACGGTTTAAGCGATCTCTGACCGATCTCAAAGGAAAAAACTATTTATTTCTCAGCTTTTCATTTTAGCTGTGGACAGCTAGAGAGAATAGAACTAAATATTTAATGAGAGGACAAAATATTGTCAAATCATAGATTTATTAAAAATCGAGATGCCGGTTTCGGTTGCCAGACCATTATCAATCTCTGTTAAAACTCTATTCAGTACTAAATAGTGGATACTTCATTCTATACTAAATACTCTACACTCCATACTAAACTCTCTGGGGACAGCTTAAGTTGGTAGAGAGCGAAAAGAAGTTGAATAAAATTCCTAGCTTGTCGGGTTTTTTCAACAAAGGCTGCTGAACAATATTTGGTGGGCGTTACCCACAATGCTTCCAGCGGTGCCTTCCCCCTCCCCCTCCTAATCGCATTCAAAATCAAATTAGTTATTACGTTCTGTGTATACTTTTTATGAAAAGAAAATGCTCATAATAACATAAGAATGCATTTATCTGATTGAATACAAAGTACAGGCGAGCTAATGCATTATTTGTTGTCAACAATAAAATTAACAATGGGAATATAAATGTAATTTATTTACAAATATCTTTTCACAACACCTAATTGATAATTGATTACCTTGCTAGCCGGAATCTCTGTTCGTCGATTGTTCGTATCAGCAGGTCGTATGCATTTTAATTTCGAGAAGAGTAGTCAACCTTCTTATAATAATATTGATCATTTGAAGTATAATTCATATAGTTATAATAATTCATTATAGGTCTGTATTTTTAATAGTATTCAATACTATTGTTCTGTGGATAACTTCAGTGTCTATTTTTATTTTAGAAGCAAATACGATATTTCTCACCTTCCACAATAATTTATCTTCTATTTTATGCTGATTTTAATTCCGTAATCTGCATAAATTATGCTCTAATCTCAAGGTTTTGTTTATATCCTCCACAATGAGTGATAAATAGTAGAAAAATTTTCTAGGAAGGTCTTAGGCTAGCTTCCTAGCTATGAATGTTTCGTGTACCGAAAAGAGTGAACTAGAAAAAATAGCAAATAGGTTCATAACTCCTAGAAATATTATTGTACTAATAATAATGTAGAATAGATAATGAGATGAATTGAATGGGAAAACTGTGATAACGATATAGGGTAGTAACCGAATTATGGAAATAGTAAACATACTCATAATAGCAAAATAGTGAATTGAGTAATGATGAGATCTTTAAATATTCAAGAATACTCTTCCACCTATAATGTGGGTTACAAATAAAAATCCTCATTATTTAATATGTAATCCTAACAAACATATGAGTAGTAATCATTCAAGGGAAAGAGTTTTTCAGTTTTAGCATGATCCTAATTCTCATCCAATGATTTTAATGAGGGCCCGAATTAGACTAAGACAAATTATACGCTTAACATAAAAAAATGCAGTTCATAGTGCATACTATAGTCAGTTCAAGCAAAGAAGACATTCTGGCAAGATGGGAAAATGACTCCAGCTCAGCCAATATTCGTTCAAAAATTATCAATTTGATCTCAAATTGTAGAGAAAAATGTTTTCTACAATTTGAGACCAAATTTATAATTCTTTAACGAATATTGCCGAGCTGGAGTCATTTTCTCGTTTTGCCAGAATGTCTTCTTTGCTTGGACAGACTAACACTCAGTTTTAGCATGGAGCTGATTTTCGTTACGATTTTGATGAGGGTCCAAATTAGGCAAAGACAAATTACACGATTAACATAAAAAATGCAGTTCATAGTGCATACTAATAAGAGCGATGATTAGCAAGAATGCCGGCGGCATGTGTAGTATAGTCTGTCCAAGCAAAGAAGACATTCTGGCAAGATGCGAAAATGACTCCAGCTCGGCCAATATTGGTTCAAAACTTATCAATTTCATCTTAAATTGTAGAGCAGAATGCTTCCTACAGTTTGAGACGAAATTTATAATTTTTGAACCAATATTGATCGAGCTGGAGTCATTTTCCCATCTTGCCAGAATGTCTTCCTTGCTTGGACAGACTATAACTTGTGTGGGTGATGTAGGTGGTGTGCTACAGGGATGTGGCGTTCGGGTACGATACGGATTGGCTTGATTTTAATCAGGCGTTTGACAGCGAAACCGGATTCTTTGGTTGCCACTCATCCACGAGGAGGATCTCTTCAAAAGTGAAGTGGTAGAAAACCACTCGACTTCAAATCCAGTTTCTTACTCGGCTACACCTTTCCCATGCTCGGTAATTTACTGTTCCTCGGCGCTTATTTACCGGCTTATTTTCAGCGTTTCTCGTCTTGTAATGGCCAAACGTACAAGGCTGATTAACGCATTTCATCAAATGAGTACAATAATAATGTAGGCGTGCCTTATAAGACATAAGACGTTCGTCATCCATCTCAAACCAGTAAATAACTGTGTTGGAACTCAGTGCCAGCCAATATTCAGCACTAACGATCTTTGTCAATGCAGTGTAGTAATGTAGTTATAGTAGACATACGTAATCTACTATGTAATACTTAGTCCATGGTAGTACGGTATTGATTCTGGTATCCAACTAGTACTCTGGTATAGTATGTCCAAGCAAAGAGTACATTCTGGCAAGATGGGAAAATGACTACAGCTCGGTAAATATTGATTCAAAAATTTTTAATTTGGTTTTAGATTTCAGGAAACATTCTATTCTACAATTTGGAATCGAATGTATAATTTTGAACTGATATTGAACGAGCTGGAGTCATTTTTTTATAATGCCAGAATGTTTTCTTCGCTTGGACAGATTATATCTATCAATAATGAAATATTCAATCGGTATTCTAGTATTCAATTGATTCCAGTTTAAATAATAATTATTAACGTTCTGGGATTTAAAATATTTTTCAAAATACTAATCAAGTGGTTCTACGGAAGAAGAATCTACCATCTTGTATGACTTCAATCAAATGGTGAGGTGGAACCTTTAGATCTTACTATACCATTGAAACTCATAGGCTACACTATGAATGATGGATGGCTTTTAAAGGTTGTAGCATTCTCGGGCTGAACCGTTTCATGTTTCAACAACTCTATCTCTATGAGAGCTTTTACGGTATGAAATGATTCTCTCCACCGAATTTATAATCTCTTCACTTGTCTTATTTGTAATTTTATGTATAATTGTAAAAGCTGACGTCATTGAATGGAACTGAATTGAATGAAACTAAATTGATCGGTAGGAATTAGTCCGAATTGGAAGCTCTAAAGAACTCATAAATTCTAGAAACAGAACTTTTAGTTATGTAACAGTCTCAATTAAATTCAAAAGTTTTGAAAGGATATAAAAAATGTTGAATTTTTCAGTTCATCCGAAAAATGTATCTTGTATTTGAAGCTTTCAACCTCATAAAACTCTTGAAACAGCACTTTCCATAATCATACAATCATAATGTTGCATTTTCAATTAAATCTACCGATTTCTGTAGGAAGATGGATGAATAAAGTTTTTGAGCTCAACTCAGTTCAGACTCTGGAGAGAGTTGTTCTCTCGCTTTGTAGAACCTCTAATCTATAGTAGTCTGTTCATACAAAGAAGACATTCTGGCAATATGGGAAAATGACTTCAGCTCGGTCAATATTGATTAAAAGAATAGAAATTTGATCTCAAATTGTGGGAAGCATTCTGATCTACAATTTGAGACCAAATCTATAATTTTGAACCAATATTGACCGTGCTGGGGTAATTTTCCCATCTTTTCAGAAAGTCTTCTCTGCTTGGACAGACTATAATAAGTCACCTATGACGAAAGATGCTCAGTCGATTTGACATCAAATCCATCTCCTCCCGTGCAATCATTATGGACTGAGGGCATTGACTGAGGAGGCAAATGCTTGATAGCAGTCGGAAATATGACTTAATACAGTTGTGGAAGGGGGGAAAGTACTGTCTTTGTCGGCGCCAGCCTATTTATGCCCTGACAATAGAATAACAACTTTGGCTTTCTGTTGGTTTTTATGATTATTAATTTCACCGGTTGATCTGCCGACTTGTGTACAGGTCTGCCGAAATGCTTACTTCATATACCGTACCTGTCACTGTAATGACTGTGTAGCTTTTACCATTAATGGAATACAACCTATGCACATTTATTCAAACGTACTCATTTCTATCATTCTACATCTACAATGTGGAATGTATTAACGTAGAATGTAGATTCTACTACAATGCAGAATGTAGATTAAACATATATTTCACATGCGATAACAGCTTCTCCTATAGTTCAAAGGTACTTACATTAAACTTCTGATCTCATATTGTACCTACATTACGCTAGTTGTACAATGTAGATTTTTCCTGATGGTGATACTGACATGAACTCTTAGGCTTGTGCATGGGTAATGAGAGGGATGATGATGCGAGAGATGAAAACTACCATTTAGGAAGTCAAGATCGACGTCTCATTGTCTCCTCCGAAACGCGGGGTGCTTTATCTTTCATTGTGCTGTGATCAAAATCTGTTCTCAATAACTACTGCTTCCATTTCGTATTTTATCTAGATTTTGTAAATTTCTAGAGATTGTTTGTTAATAATTGAATATATAGATGTATTATAGAAGATTCTCAACAGTCTATTGAATAATTTGGTACCCGCTCCACAACCAATTTTCTAGAGATTGTTTGTTAATAATGAAATAGATATATATTCGAAGATTCTCAACACTCTATTGAGTATTTTGGTATTCCCTTCACAACAAATTTTCCAGAGATTCTTTGTTAATAACGAAATAGGTATTACACGATTCTCAACACTCTATTGAGTATTTTGGTACTCTCTTCGCAACAAATCAAATTTGAATTCGAAGATTGGATATACTTTATTATGTTTTTCATTCTCTTCATCACAAACCAAACTTCAAACTTTTTGACTAATCATAAGCACGTGGATATCGGTTGCGGGGTGTTTTTTAAATCGTGTACCATTTGTTTCGAGATGGCACATGGCACTACATGTGACTCATGCTTGTAACGGTTGGTGTGACATGACCCATACGTGACCAGCCTGACGAAAAATCTCAAAACCGGCATACCCACAGCCTCACTACACAATATAGATATACCATGGTTCAGCGGCCTAGTGAGTCAATTGTTTGTACTCGGTACGTGATATGTTTATAGGTATGCAATTGAGTAGAGCGCAAACGGTTTGTTTGTTATTTCACGTTTTTTTCTTTTCACTTCTCCGCCTATCTTTCCGGCTCTTTTGATTTCTTCTTCCGCACCATCCTTAATGTTTCTCCGCATTATTTACAAGACACAGCACGTGCTGTAATTGATTTTTCAACATTGGCCCATCATTATACTGGATAGGGGGAAGCGGCTATTGAATAAACGTTTGTTTTATAAATGAGATGTGGAGACAATGGGGGAACAGATTGGAGAATTGTGACGTTCGGCCGAATATACACGAAAGTTTTTTATTATTAAGTCATTGAGGAGTACTGTATCGTAGATTGGAAGAAAGGAGAGTCAGAGTGAGAAGGAGGGTTTGATTTCTGAGGAGCAGAATATTTTTGTCCAAGAGTACAATACAGGTTGACCTATTTAATCTACAGTATTTAATAGCTATATGATGTCTCAGTTATTTTATCGTGGATTACTGGTGTGAAAACTGGAAATTGCTCCAATATCCAACTTCAAATATTGCTCAGATACTTCATTCATCTTTTCATTCTCTCTAATAATATTGTCTCATGGTTCAAAGGAAGGTATATTCTGATCTTCTTAGACTGAATCTTGAATATCATCGTCACAAGTAAATTAATTAATACACAGTATTTCCATTTAAATAGCTTTTTTGTAACGATTTATCAATTTTTCGATGAGTATGATTATGTGAAATATTGAATTAAGTGATGGAATTCAATCAAATTGAGAATGACCATGATTGTATTCAAATTATTCGATAAGGAACATTTCATGAAAAAAAGCAGTAAAAATTAGTAGAACAATAAAAATCAGTAGATGATAAGAATCAGTAGAAGGTAAGAATCAGTAGAAGGTAAGAATCAGTAAAAACAGTTAAAATCTTATGTGATAAAGTTCATGAACGTTCCAGGTTCTCATCCATTAAAGTCCAAAATTACATTTGTTTACCAGTCATTTCGATTCCCAAGATTTATCAAAACAGCCCAAAGCACTGGAGATTGTCGAAATCACTCATCGAAAAAATCTCAAAAAGCACTTTTTCTTTTGGTCATTATGCGGAGGGATTTCATTAAAAATGCCATATCAAGCCGAGCCAAGCAATTCTAAAAGCGCGTACCTAAGCAATTATCCGTCAAGTTGTTCTGGTTAAGTATGGAAATAAAATCGTATCTAATAGCGGAGACCTGTTGACCCAACAACAACAATTTGCCGTCAATTTTGCAGCAGTGGTTCGTTTTGAAAGGCCGAGCTTTCTACAAGGCTGCAGGCGTAAGTTGAATGATGGACTTCAGAAGCCTTATTGGCAAAGAAAGCCAATATTTCATTAGATACCTGTTGTCCAACCCAGTCACCAGACAACATACACCTTTTCCTCTTCTCTTAATGAATGGTGCCGGTGTGCTATATCGTATAGTGGATCCCAATTGAGAGTAACGGGTTCCTTAGTAACATATTAAGAGTAACGATTATACCTCAAGATTCTACTTAAAAAAATTCTCTGTAGCTGAGGTGCATGTGTAAAATTGATGAGTTATAAAATTTAGTGGTTAATGTTCAATATCCAACGCATTGAATTAATATGAACAGCAGGTGTCTTATGGAAGCGCATCTATTAGCGTTGAGTGGTTAGCATAATAGCACTTACAGTAACACTGGTAAAACCGTTATTTCACTAATTTGGAATAACGTCTACTCTCAGCATCAAGTAGCAATAGCACAAGATTTATAGGATTGACTAACCCAAAAAAATTATTATATAACGGCTTAAATATGAACGAAATAATTCCCATGTACATGGAATTCTTCAATTCTACAGAATACTAATTTCATCATGATCGTTTTCCATGTAATATGTATATCGAATTAATTGGAAAATTTTCAATTCAATTTATTTCAATTTAAACACACATAAAGACACTATAAATAATATAATACAAAAATTAGTAAAACACAATAACAGAATAATACATTATTAACAAATTCGACAGTTACTGTGTTGGGGTGTGCTTAAAAAGATGGAGGGGAAATACCTAGCCAACTATGGTTTCCCATGTAATAGGCAGAAAGAATTACATTCTATACTTCTGTTTATTCTTACTACTCATACAAATTTTCAAAAAGGAGACTTGAAAGCTAAATTTGAATGTTAATATTCATATTTCATGATAAGTGAAGACCTTTTTCCACTATGAATGACTCACTTCTTTGGCGGTTTAAAGAGGAATTTCACTTCTCAAGAGGAGCTTCATCATCCTTCTGAAGATTTTTTCTACCTCATAGGAGTGATGATAAAGCTTTTACTCAGAAGTAAATTACATTCCTTTTCACTATGCCAAAAAGTGGGTGATTAAAAATATCCAACATGAAATACAAGTCTTAATTTTTTTCAGAAAGTGTAGGCAGTATATCAGTATTTTTTTATAGTGTATCAGTATTTTAAGAGAAAGAAGCATAATAAATTATTGAATTGAACTTGAATATTATGATTAAATTTCATCTAATATGATTCTAAATTTTTGCAATTATAAAGTTTTTAATTTTTCTACATTATGAAAATTTATCTTGAGCATTACCATTAAATTTAATCAAATATAGCCTATCTGCTCCCACTGTAAAACATTCAATCCTATTTGAATTAATTTGAAAGGCTCACACTAGAATATTGACTTCTATTGACTCAATCTTTTCTTTATTGAACTTCTTCAATGTACACATGAATAGTAATAGTTTGAGAGGAAATGTCCAGCAACAAGCAGGCCTGGATTTACCAGACCGGTGAAGTACAACACAAACAAAACAAATATTGATTTACCAACAGTCTCACTTGAATGGACCCACAGTGAATGGTGCTACAATGTAGAATGTTGCCACAGTCCACAAAGCCATTCATAAACAATCCGTAGGAGTTTTTCTTTCAGTTGGGAATGTTCCACAGAGTTATGTTTGAAAAAAGTGTCCGTAAAATGCGTTCTCATTCATATTTGAGTCGGTGTTGATAGTCAGCCCAAGCAAAGAAGACATTCTGGCAAGATGGGAAATGACTCCACCTCGATCAATATTAATTGAAACATTATTAATTTAGTCACAAATTGTAGAGTAAAATGTTTCCTACAATTTGAGACCAAATTGATAATTTTTGAACCAATATTCACCGAGCTGGAGTCATTTTCCCATCTTGTCAAATTGTCTTCTTTGCTTGGAAAGACTTGAAGAAGCGAAACGTCCTCTCCTCTCCTACATAGACGATTATGAAGTGGAACTAACTGGTTATTGGGAAAGAACACTGTTGGATATTGTTGAGTGTTTGATAGTAAGAAAAACATGTTTGGGACCTATGTTGAGCTAATAGATGGATTTATTGGAGAGAATAAAAGTAAATCCTTACTTTCTTTCTGAGATTGATGCCAACAAGAGCTCTGACGCCTTTGCGTGTATAATGAGAGGGATGATGAACTTCAAGTAGAAACTAAGTTAGTAGAAGACGGCTTATCGTCTCCTCCGAAAGACGTATTTCTGTGATTGTGCTGTGGTCAAAAACTGTTCCCTGGAGAAGAATCGAACCTCTGAGACTCTGGTCATCAGACCGGCGCGTTATCAGACTTTTGCGACGAGTTACCCAACTCTAGAATAGAACTCCATCAAATATCTCTGAAATAAAAGTAGAGTGAAGAAAAAGCAAAGTACGAAGACAGATTGATTGATTATGAAAGAGATACAGAGAATTAGATTTGATTTCTTTATTCATGTAGATAACAAGAAAACAGTAAAGCACAGTTTCCAGATTGATCCTATTATTCTTAGTATAGAATAATGAATATTATAATTCTATACAGAAATAAATTTGTTTTTTATTTTAAATAATTATTAAAGTACCCTTTCTAAATTATTTTTTCAATGCATTACATGCATACAAGAAATAAATTGATAGTAAGTAGTCTACATATAACTAACAACTATTATATCATAAATTAATTAATCATAATTAATTCATCATTAGTCTATTAATTTAATCGTGAAATTTACACTTTTATCAGAGATGTTGTGGAACGTATTCATAATTTAAGTAAGTGAAAACTGATGATGATGATGCCCTGAGCATTGAAACTTAAGTATGGTATTTAAATAAACTTTGTGGATCTGACAAACTTTGTTTTCACTTACCTAAATTCAATCGTAATTATTAATCGTATCACGAGTTAATAACTCAATAATTACTGTACGGAAGGAGTACACATAGAGGCGAAAATTATACAGGAGTTTTTTGAACAATATACAGTAATTGAAATCTTTATGTGAAAGAGAAAAAAATTAAAAAGTCTGGTAGAAAAAAATGATGATAGAGAGAGTTAGAGAGAGCGAATATGGCCCAAATAGGTGGATAGAAGATCACAGTGTTTGATTGGTGGGAGTGAGTAATGAGTATAGTAGGTGACTTGGCAGGATCAGTTGATAGGATAGTAGAGCGGCTATAAATACTCAACTGTGAAGAGGGTGCGATAGAATGTTATGAATGCAAAACATGCAAAATTGCATGAGATGCTGTTAGCCGTCAGGCGGGGGAGGGTGTTCAGGTGGTGTGGTGTGGTGCTGTAATTGGTGGATGGACTTCCAATAATGATAGATCCGCGAGCCCGAATTATTATTACGAGTCCGTGGGAAAACAGGATGACTGGCCCATCATCAGATCAGCTGACTGACTGCTCCGCGGGTCCAAACTGCTGCCTGCCTGCATCTACATAATGCTATTTGCATCCTCAACTTAACTCACTGGGCTCTCAATGTGTGGGAGAGGCCTTTACCGGGTTAGCTCGTCGCTCTCCCTCAATCACTCTCTCCTTTTCCATCTTCTCTCTCTTTCTCTTTATCGCTTTCTTCACCCTCTCACTATTATTTACTCTCTCATTCTTTCTCTCCCTCACTCACTCACCCTCTTTGTCTCTTTCTCTGTCTCTCATCAGTCTCTGTCTCTCAATCAATCAATCTCTCACTTTTTTATTTCTCACTTACTCACTCTTTCTCTCAGCGCTGACCTTCTCTTCTCTCATCCATATCTATTTTTGAAGTTCAATCATCCACACCAATATCCACCATTATACTGTGCCTGGTATTGCACTATAATAATTAATAAATTCATAATAATTCTATGATCTCACCCATTAACTATTATCAAATACTTTTGATAAGATATATTAAAGTGAAATTGACAAATAGTCATATCAATAGCAGTAGACAAATATCATAGCAGTAGAGTTAAGGGCACTGGCGGCTCGTGCCCACGAAACAGGTGAAGTGCTATACAGTGAAAGATACCGGCACTTCATCTGTTTCGTGGGTGTGAGCCGCCAGTGGTTTAGGGATCTGCAAGTTATATCTATTTGTATTGATTGTGCCCAATAAATTTATACAAACTTATTCACCACCTTCCAGTCCAACCATTGATAATTTTGCCTATTTTAGCATTAGCCATCTAACCATTTAACTATTCAATAATTTGCCTATTTAACCATTAATTTGATAATCATTGCCTACATTTATTTGGAAATTAACGCTGGTAATGAAACCATGGGAAGAAGAATTCAGGGCTATTATGAAACGATACAATATCCTCTAATGTTAGCAGTAAATATCAATTGAATATCTTTCAAGCTAGCATGTCTCTTATCTTGCTTCTCAAATAGTATCCGTTTAGCAAGCAACTATGCTTACCCATTTTACAAATATCTTGAAACTATTATAGGCTTTTATTGCATAGATTAGGGAGAAACGCTATGTAAAAGTGGTAGTTAGCGTTTGTTAATTCTTTGTTCTATCAGATCAAGTAGCTTCTCAGATCTAGTCCTTCGTCGACTGAGTCTATTTTATCTTTATAGTGTTAAGAACCAACTAAATCTAAAACTTAGCAGCGTGGATTAAGGTTAATGCAATTGAAGATAGAAGATAGAGCAAAGCTTTCTTGGGGCGAGCGGAGATGCTGTTAAAGTCTGTCCAAGCTAAGGAGACATTCTGGCAAGATGGGAAAATGACTCCAGCTCGGTCTATATTGGTTTAAAAATTATAATTTGTGTACAAAATTGTAGGAAACACTCTGATCTACAATTTGAGACAAAATTTATGATTTTCGAATCAATAATGACCGAGCTGGAGTAATTTTCCCATCTTGCCAGAATGTCTTCTTAGCTTGGACAGACTACAGCTTACGGCTGTTTCTCACGCCAATTAAGCTCTCAACTGCAGATAATTCTTAAAACAGGGTCACTTCACGGCTGCATTATTTCTGCACTTATTCCAGTTTCTGTGCATACTCCCACCACTGGTGACAAGGTGTCTAGTGCGTGCTATTTTGCAAGGTGCATTGCCAGTTTGAGTCTCTCAAATGATAAACTATTACCTTCTATAATGATTGTGTACAAAATTCATAACATAAAATTGATAACTTCAATTAGCTATGGTTATTTAGTATTTTTATAATCAGACTTGAAATTATTGTAATTACATCTAACAAAATGAAAGTCATTCAAATGAGAAACTATTTTCTTTTATAATTAGATCTAACATAATTAGACACGGTTTTCAAGATACATAGCAAGCTCTGGACACATAAATGAGAAACTATTACATCCAATTACGATACTTTGATTGATAACTTAAACTTCTTATACTCTCTGGAGAGTGTATAGGAGTAGAGTTTCTAAAATAATTGAGAAACAGTGGTAAATTCAAACAGTTGAATCTTTTTAGGCATAAACTTAATAATAACATAATACTTTAATTGCATCTTTATCATTTATTATTAAGCATGGTTTGGTTTTGTTCTTAAAATTAAAGAGAATCAAACACGAAATATATTCAATTATAGAGATGTACAAGGAAATCAAGATGAAGAAATATTTTATGAAATAATAATAATATATTCCAATTTCCAACATTTTATTATAGATAGAAAAACATTCTCACTTTCAATGAGAAAAAATGTAATTCCGTGCGGAGATACATTCGTTTGTATGAGGATTGATTTGCAAAATTAATGATGACTTGTAAAATATTACTACCTCCCAACCTTCCAAGAGTTTTATAGACTGTTGAGCATTTACAACATTAGCTACAGTTGTAATCTGATTAAGATTACAGTTGAAAGTGACAGGTTGAGTTTACAAGATAGCACCCTCACTCGCTTCTCACTACCTTCATCTCACTCGCTACTTCTCTCACTACCTTCATGTCATGAAACTTCTCTCACTCTCTCTCTCCATCCTCACTTTGACAAGCTATGATATGCCAGATACGAAGTTTGTTTGTAGGCTAAAATATTGGATACTTCCATTTCGAAATGATTAAATTTTGTTTCGAGAGCTATTGCTCAACCTAGGCTACGAGGGAAATAGCTCTGGTCCTCTCTGTGAGGGAAGAACCCAAGGTTCATATATAAGAACCTTGGGAAGAACCAACAGAAATTTTGGTCACATAGTCAAATCTTACAAGAATTTTACAAATTGGTTACTACTTGACATGATTCAAACTATATATGTTTAAATATAAATACAAGTATATTCAAACATGAGTATAGTTTGCCCAAGCAAAGAAGAGCCTCTGGCAAGATGAGAAAATGAATCCAGCTCGGTCAATATTGGTTTAAAAATGATTGATTTGATCTCAATTGTAGAGAACATTCTGATCTACAATTTGAAACCAAATCAATAATTTTCAACCAATATTGACCATGCTGAAGTAATTTTCTATTTTGCCAGCGGCTCTTCTTTGCTTGCTCAGACTCTTCGTGATTAATCCCCACAAACTACTTTTCAAGAATACAGTAATTATATTAGTTACATTTATATATAATTCTCTAATTATTGTGGATCATTCTCTATTTTTATCGGCCACATACTGTTTTCCGGAAGTGATTACGGTTTTTCTTATCAAATTATTTTACCGTTTTCACTAACAAGCTACTTCTCAATAATAATTAGCTATAGGCCTACTTCCAAATTATTCTTGAATTATCAATCATAGTTCATTTTTTCTACATTTTTTCGACCGGAATTAATCATTATTGTTTTTGATCAGAAACCTCTTCTTGAGATGAGAAGAAGCCGCGCAATCTTCCAAAGTTATCAATGAAATAACAGTGGAAGCTTGCAGGATGAATTTATTGAATCAGAGCCTTCGTGACCATAACGTACAACCCACTTATTCTACTTCCACAATAATTCTTCATTCACGAATTTCAAAATAATCAGCAATGTCTTATTATTTACGAACAAGTCCGTTGCTTCATCGGTTTGAATCAGAACAATATCGATGTAACTTCTGACTTGGAATACATTGAATTCCCAATCTTATACGTGTAAGGAGAGTTGAAAGTTCGATCAGTATAGGTGAGTAGTAGTGGAAAGTTAGTTGTATTCCTTTTTTTAAATCTAAATTGGACAAGATTTTATTTTTTGGCGGGAAGATGTCGATTGCAGATAGGAACTCAAACCTCGTCAGCGTGTTTCTAATCGTAGCGTGGGCGATTACAACGTCGATTCATTCACGTACAAATAAAACGCGTGAGCGGCTGATAAAACCGTCCGACAGTCAGTCCTTTTATTATTCAATTCCACTACCAACAGAAGCTACAATCGCTGCACCATAAGCTACGACCCATATATAGTCTGTCCAAGTGAGGAAGACATTCTGGCAACATCTGAAAATCACTACAGCTCGGTCAGTTTTGGTTCAAGAATTATAAATTTGGTTTCAAATTGTAGATAAGAATGATTCCTATAATTTGAAACCAAATTCATACATTTTAAACAAATTTTGACCAAGATGGAGTTATTTTATCATCTTGCCAGAATTTCTTTTTTGCTTGAATATACTATACAAGAAATGGTGGAAATAATCTGTGCTACAAGTTATGTTAGCACGCCTTCTTCCACCAGGAACTCAGAATGAAAAAATAAGGCTGGTATTGTCTGTCCAAGCAAAGAAGACATTCTGTCAAGATGGGAAAATTACTTCACCTCAATTAATAATTGTTCAAAAATTATAAATTTGATCTCAAATCATAAAAACCATTCTGCTCTACAATTTTAAAACAAATTTACAATTTTTGGATGAATATTGACCGTGATGAAGTCATTTTCCCATCTAGCCAGAATGCCTTCTTCTGCTTGGACAGACTATACTACATGCGAATGCCGTGAACAAGATCTCTACAGCATAAATCGTTTTTTTGAATTAGCGAGATTTCTTGTTCGCAAATGATACGTTGTTCCCTTAATTGGCATCAAATGATAAGCTGGAATATTGTTGACATATTATAAATATATACATATTGGCTTGACACTTTATATAGTTCGCACAAGCTGAGAAGACATGTCATCATCATACACTTTACATTGGGACGGCGTGTCTTCTCAACTATACCTGTATCACATTTTATAACATATCTACCTTATCTTGACTTTGCTACCTCTTGGGACACTATGCGGATATGTTGGCCTTCGCTCAATTAAATTGGAAATTAATTCCAGCTCATGCCGATTAGCATGGTAATGAAAAATTAAATTAATGGAAAATGTAGAGATAAGCGACGATAAATACCATAAACTTGTGAAGTATTTAAACAACAAGTAACTGAGAAGCCTTGTGAGAAGAATATGGACTGTAATTTGTGTAAGTATGAAAACATTAGAGCTTGAACCGGGAAACTATAAAATGTGGAAATAATGCATGGGTGTTTGTGAGAACAATATGACAATATTCAATCGATTTCTTTATGAATCATTCAAAGAAAATTATCTGAAGGAAATATTATGGATCTCCGGCTTGAAGCAGGATCTTCTAGCAGATTCAGTTCTGCGAATTTGTAGATAAAATATTAGAACTACTAACTGGGATGTAATAATACATATCAAGTGAATTTCAATCTCACAATACAAATATTCAGAATATATACTCCACCAAAATTGGATTAATTTGAAGAACAAAATTCATGGAAAATTCAAGAATCATATTCACGGCACGAGAGAATCAACAATTTAATTACAAGCTCACTGCATTACATACAATTATTAGAGCAGAGAGAATAGGAGTGAATTCTTGTTATTAACAATCATTATTCTATACTCTCTTAATGAAAGCAATTATTACATTCTGACAATTTTTCAATCAATAATTTATATGATCTGTTTGAAATACTGTAATCGGTTTCTTGAAAGTTTATCATGTTTCATATTGATGTTGAATAAGAGTATAAGAGAATAAAAATATTTAAATGAAGGTATCCAGGAATATGATTATAATTGGGGCATTGAAAGAGAAAGTTACCGCTGCCCTTTGATAACAATGGGGCTCATTACAGCAAATTTATACGGATCACAAAAATCAACAGAGATAATAAATGTGCAAGCCTATAACATGAATGCTCAGATGTACTTCATCAACTTACAATAAATTTCAGTGCAAACTTGACAACGGTTGAGAGTTGGGAGGCAAACCAACCCGTAATAATGTGTTGTTTGATAGCTGTTTTGTCCTTTATACGCCAATAATACAGTCCGCAATTGCTAGCTACAGATTGTGGGCGTAAACAGGCTTATCTTCAAACTCTGTACAATTTGTCTGTTGCGAAACAATCAGCAAATATATGGCATTATCTGATGCCTGGACTCAATTCGATAATCGAGAGGCGGGCGATATTCACACAACATCGATGGTCGTAAAGTCGATAAACATTACATCGATCTCACTATTCCTTCGATATCTTCATCTCTGACTTATTTTGAAAACATTGTTGAGTTGGAGAAGAGGCCATTATTATACGTTTAGAGATATGTTGTGGTACTATAGAACGCTTTTTGGAAGTTTTCCAGCTAGAAAAAAATTATGAAGCTAAATTGTTGTGTACCATGTTTGGCGATATTGTCAAGGTTCTTGTAATCTGGAGAGCTGAGGTAAATGATGAAAATGTATGGCTCATTTAATACATTCTTTTTCATATTAACTTTTGAGTAATCCTATTTCTAATAAAGTAACCCTATTTTCAAAAAAAGTGATTGAAATATTCCTTATTAAAATCAAAACTATCAACATTATTATTATTTATCTTGAGTCAATGTCAAATGTAATAAGTACTGTGCCATATAATTTCAATTATTGAAGTGAACCACTTTGAAATCGCATCAAACAAAAAAACTTATAGACTAAGTAAAGATCTACTCAATCCACGATATGACTGATCCAAAACTTGAAAAAATAGCTAGACTTGTTAGCCAAAAGTTGACACAAGTGTAGAATGTAGAAAGGTCTCAGATTGATCCAACCCATCGCTCTATAGCAACAGGGTGCAACGTTCATCCTAGATCAACACAGGTCGTTACACTGTATAGCCTGTTATTCTTCCATTTGGTTATTAATTCGAATTTATTCATTCATTTAATAGAGTTCAGAACATACAAATAGCGCTGTCATTTCATCTAGATATCATTTTCGGAAGAATGGGTTGCTTGTTTTTTGTTTGCACTAGAAAAGAATAAGGAAGAAACGATGCGACACAGTAATAAAGGATAGCATCTGAAACTATCTGTGCACATCCTGTTGCAAAGATGAAAGAAAAGAGAAAGAGACTCTAAAACGAGAAGAGAAGATAAGGAATAGGAGAGAAAAGAAAATAGAAGAAACTGTATACTACTGTAAATTCGGGGGTACGGAGTGCCCCAGGGGACAGCTGGCTTGAATGAGCCCCATAAACTGTAAATGAAAAACGGTTTCAAACCAAGAAAGAAAAAATGAACCGGTCGTGATCCCTGCGTGACGTGACGAGTCATTAGAACTTTTGAAACAAAGATTTGAATGGAAGTAGCGATCTTCTTTTTATAACTTTCGGCGTGTTGACTCTCGGCTGGCTCCTACTGCGTTTGTATGCAGTATCATCAAAGAATCGCTTATCAAAAGCTAGTTAGAGCTGCAAAGCCTCCGTGATGAGACAGTCTGGCTGCTGTCAGCCGGTGTCATAGGGATGGGTATCACTTCATTATGGTTTCTATTCCGTAAAGGTACAGCTTTTTATGAATGTGAAATGAAGAAGATGGATTTGAGAAGCAAGTTATAGTGTGACGAGGCGCGGGGAGAAAACGGGATCACGAGGATACTATAGAAAAAACTAATTATAAATATTTTAGAATTTGATTTTTTCAATTAATATTTTCAATATTATTTTATAACCTACATTTGATGGTAATTTCATTATTTACGCTGTGAGAGTATATAAATATAATAGTAAAGAGAAGCCTAAATTTAATAGAAGCATAATATTATTTCTATTGCCATTTTTTAACAAGGAAATTCTATTTGAGAAAATGAGCGTTTAAGTTTATTTAAAAAGCTTTTCCAATCACGACAACAGCTGATATTGTTCTAATTCATCCATTTTGAAAAATAATCGATTCTTGATGGATTGATAAATTGAAAATTCAATAACCATTATTCATTTATTTTTATTACTAAATTACCAACTTATTTCGTCTCAGAGCTTCTTTGGAATGCTAATTAGAATAACTATATCTTCAATAATATGCTGCACATTTTATTGCAAATGATGGATTCAGATTGATGCTGTGTAGTGCTCACTGTGGACTATGGTTGGCCAGCTGTTTTGGACCAATCAGAAGCCATTTTACCTTTCATGTCATTCATACTACATAAGCTTCATAAGCTTTATTCAAGCTTCATAAAAGAGTGACTTTTATCTAGTCACTGTAATTCAAGCAAGTAGGTGCTGCTGAAACGTCAGGCTGAGGAACTAACTTCACACGCCATGTTAAAATTGTTAATTTTCTACGATGATATCAATTTTATTCTTAATTGTTCATATATTGCATCTTATTAAATAAATATCAAGAGATAACTAACCGTGTGCGTTACTAGATAACTAACCGTACTAGCGAGATATTCTAATATTCTATTAAAATATTTATTGAATAATTACTCGATCTCGAAAAAATATTTTATTCTTACAATAAGTAGAATAATATTATGATACTGATAGTCACTTTGATGATTGTGCTAGCTCCTAGCTCAGACAATAATGATATTTGAAATATAAAGACTTCTTAGACATATACTGTAATAATGGTTCAGTTTGTTATAATGAGTCACAAAATTGAAATACTCCATGTCATCTATAAATGCAGGCGGCGGTAAGCTCTTGATGCAGGAAAGTTTGATTAATGGTAAATGAAGGACAAAAAAGAGTAGATGAAGAAAGGAAGGAGGAAGTAGGAAAGTAATAATATGAAGAGGAAATCGAAAAATGAAGAAGAAGAAGAAGAGGAAGAAGGAGATGGAGAAAAAGAATATGTGTGTCGGAAGACAATGAAAGAGGACATTACCAGAGGAAGCGGTGTACCACCTTCATTTTTCATTGCTTTTCCAGCTTATTACACCTTATTTCAACAGCATAATAAAGAAAAAGAAGGAGGGAGTAGACGAGAGAACAAGGAATTACGTGCCTCTCATTGTAAGCAAATGGTACCGCATCAAAAGCGCGCCTACTCAAAGCAATCAAAAGAAATACTCAAATATTTCTATCGGCTTCTCGAAATTAGTAATCTTGTGAGATATGCGATAAGAATCTCAGAGATTGATTGAGGGAATAGTTTGAGAAAGATACAGCTTCGTCGCCTCGAACCGTGTGGGATAATCTGGAACAATCTTCATTTATTGAGATGTGTTGAGTACTGTACCATGTTGTTCTTCAAGATTTTAAAGGGATCAAAGAATAACACCTGAACCCGCCAAATAATTGTAAGGGAACGAATGGAGTTCTTGCGAGTGTTGAAAATCAAACAATTTTGCTGTGAGAAGTAAGAAAAATTAGCTTTAGTTCAGTACACGCTTGTCAAATCAAAGAGGAAAATTTCACTAACATGAAAACAATAGCCACTTCCACACATACATAATCTACATTGAATAATTAATAATTAAAACTTGATATTTTTGGTGTTGTCAGCAAAACTAAGTTCAAGATTGCCATGAGTTGTTTTTTAGTTTTCAAATGAAATTCACTTCATTCTTCTCATACTGACTTAGTTTGTACTCATATTTCACAGTTCGTACGGTTTTGGGAGAAATCATGTTGTAGCCTACTCTTCATTGTAAGTTATTCCTACTCCATTGATGATTATTATTGTCATATTTATACTCAGTTTTTGAGGCACATTTCCAATTTCTAATCATATTTATAATCAGTTTTTGAGACACATTTCCAATTTGTAGTTTTTGAAGCATACTATTTTCAGTTGAGCTTCCTCTAATAGAGAGTAGTTTGTGGTTACTGGTTGAAATGATATATTTGATAATACTGTAGATAAAACTACATCTTCTATTGAATAAAACCGTCTCAGATACACTGCAGAAGCAGGGATATCGTAAAGGTGGTCCACAGTTCACCATACCACTTTTCCACATTCAAGTTCACCTCAAAGCTATCGCTACATCAAGCCACTGGCACCAAGTTCCCAGCGATAGAAAAACGAATTGAAATGGCACGCAGAGCCGAAGTTGAACAGGATTATTGCAAAATTGAGAGGATCGAATCTGTTAAGACGTGAGGCAACCAGAATGAGTTACAAGAGCTTAGCTTTACCGGTGTCATTCAGTGACAATCTGAAGCTCGACTACCCAGAAGGCTGTTCTAGCAAGCTCCTGTTTGAATTCCACTTGGAGTTGGTATGGTCTGGTTGAGCGAAAAAGACATTCTGGCAAGATGGGAAAATGACTCCGGCTCGATCAATATTTGTTCAAAAATTATAAATTTGGTCTTAAATTTTAGAAAATATTTGGCTATATAATCTGAGACCGAATTTACAATTTTTGAACCTTTATTGATTAAGCTGTAGTAATTTTACCATCTTACCAGAATGTCTTCTCTGCTCGACAGTCCTATAGAAGCTTCGGTGATCTGATTATTCCACTGGATTATTGGCGGAGGTCGAATAAAAAAAGAAAAACATTGCACCGGAACATATCATCTGTTACGTTTTCAATCAGGCCGCATTTTAGACTACTCCATATCTCCCGCTCATCTTCTGAGCGGTTTCAGACTAGACAGAATATCAACTTGAATTCAGTATAGTCTTTCCAAGCAAAGAAGACATTCTGGCAAGATGGGGAAATGACTCTAGCTCGAACATTATTGACTCGAAAATTATGAATTTAGTCTCAAATTGTAGATCGGAATGTTCCTACAATTTGACTTCAAATTCATAATTTCTGAGTCAACATTGACCGAGCTGGAGTCACTCTCCCATCTTGCCAGAATGTCTTTTCTCCTTGGACATACTTTACTAGGCGGTAGCATCACGTACGCAATAGTAGCCTTGCATTAAAAACGCGGCGCATATTGTTCGTTCGTTCTTGAATTAGATCGCGTAATCGAACGCATTACATATCGGAATTACGTTATGGTTTTCGAATAAAAATTGGTCTAGCGGAAAAAGAAAACAAAAGGATTGATGAAGAATTCGGTTCTGATAGATCTGTTCTGTTTCTATAGAGATCTTCAATGCTACAATGTTTCTAGTAGCCTACTTTGTGACTCGTCTTCAGTAACTTAATACGAGTCTAAACAAATCATATTTTATGACTACGTTATCTAATTCATGTTAAATAATACTTCTTGTACAATATTGGTTCTTCATGATGTACTAATTCACCTATTGAGCTACTGCAAAACGTTGAGGCGGTGGGAAATGATTGTTATTAATTCTCAGCTCTTTTAGGACTGTCGGTAAGCGGTAAGAGTTTTATTTCATTTATTAATTTTTTATTTAGGAACCAACCTAAGTAATCAGAATTCAACTCATATTTCATAAATCAGAATCATGAACAGTGTTTGGTTCTAACACTGAGATGCGTCAAGAATCAAAGGAATCATACATGATTAATACAGTTTGGTCAATTAAGAAAAGCGTTTCGCTCTTGTAGACAGATTTCAGACTGTTATGACAGAGCTAAGAATAATTTATTAATTAAAGTATTTCGCCGACCATCTTAATTTTTAGCGCCTGCTCTATAGGTGAAGTAGTTTATTATTAGCTCTACTATCATTACTAAATCTTAGTTATTTTCACAATTTGTCAATCCATCGCTTCTTTGTCAATACTTACTTTATCTTCTAATACAATATTTCTCTACAACATTATTGGATACAATGCCATAAACAACAATACTATAAAGTGCTATTAATGCTTCATAGTGTTAGCAAAGTAGTTAGGGAGAGATGATCTTGACTTCCTTCTTCATCCTAAGTACACCGGCACGCGTTATCTACTTGAAATTCTTTACGACCCTCTTCATAAGTACGACCTCGAAACATTAGCGAGACTATAAGATAAGAACAGTTTGTTCGACACTATTTGTTTCTCGACCAGTTACGCGTACGAGGTATAGTCTGTCCAAGCAAAGAAGACATTTTGGCATGATGGGAAAATTACTCCAGCTCGGTCAATATTGGTTCAACAATTGTAAATTTTGTCTGAAATTGTAGATCAGAATATTTCCTACAATTTGAGACAAAATTTATCATTTTTGAAACAATATTAACCGAGCTGGATACATTTTCCCATCTTGCCAGAATGTCTTCTTTGCTTGGACAGACTATAAACGAGCCTTCGGGAGGTAGAGTAGACGCTAACGAAGCTGGCGGTTGTCGATTAACTTTTATCCATGATAGCTCTCTCAGAACAGTCTGAAAGCGGTCAATGAGATCGAACCTGTTTAGCCGAGGTCACTCTCGACGTGGTCTGCTCTTGTAGACTGCTGACCGACTGTCCTGACAGAGCTGGTCATCAATAACAGACGTTCTTCAATCGCCAATTTTGTTGCTGTCTGCCATAAAAGATGATGTAAGAATTATGACTGACGTCTAGGGGAAACTATGCTAGTCCAAGAGAAGCAAGGTGGTAAAATATGATTGTATATATAAACAGTGTATATGAATTCTTATGTAGGTAATAGTGTACTACACTCTACCATCACTATACATTTACTGTGCCTATAAACTCTCATATAGAGGTAACATACGGCTCTAACACAAGTGTGTGCTATATGCAATGCTATATATGCTATGTGCTATATTATTTACCATACCAATTTGCAACAAAAAGGATGTAACCTAGTAGATATAAGAAAGGTAGAGAATAAAGTTGAGACAAGTTAGAGTGAGAGAAAGTTATTCAAATACCACTGGCGGCTCGTACCCACGGAACAGGTGAAGTGCCCGTATATTTTAGTGTACAGCACTTCACCTGTTTCGTGGGCACGAACCGCCAGTATCAAATACAGAAGTAAAAGACTGAGAATGAGTATAAGTTCTCTCAAGCTGTGTGTCAACGGTTGATTTCCTACCAAGGCGATAGATACATCAAAATTGAACAACTTAAATAATGTTACAATACTTTTTATTTCGAGCATATTTTAAATCAACGCGTGACGTGAAAACAATCATTATTATCAAAAGGTATTGTATCGAACTGAATATTTGGATCCTTCAATAAATAGTATTTAATCCAGTAGTATTATTATATCCATATTGTCATGTATCAAATAAAACAATCGAATTGTAAAGTCTTGTATAATTATTCAGACGTATTGTATATTTTCGAGACATATCCAACGTATTATGTATAATATTTGATGAACATTTCCATCTTATTGATATAGGAATCTATATAGGAGTCACTGATTTAGAAAAGGATAAAAGATGGACACGTCTGAGGACGAAAAATTTGAATTTAACAGTTCAGAATTTGGAAAAATTGTTATGTTTGACGACGAAAAATTGAAAATTGAGAATTTGAAAGAAATTGTAAAATAAAAATTGATAAGTAGAGCTTATTAGAGGAGTGGAAGAGTTGTAGCTGAATTGGAGTGAGATAAAAGAAGAGATTGAAGATGAGACGATCGGGACAGCATTGCGTGCAAAACGGATATGAGCACGTCGGGTCTTCAATCTCGTTTCTCTCTCACTCACTCATCCACTTTCACTCTTTCTCTCTCCCTCTCTCTCGCTCTCTCATGTTTTCCCGCCACCACTCTGTAGGAGACAACGAACATATCATAGCACGTGTTAGCATGTTGCTCTCATGCATCATGTCATGCCCAGCCATGCCACCCGTCATATTATCATTTAGCCATTAACCAAGCGTGGGAAATGCGGCAAGCATCACACTAAATAGGTTAGTTTGGTTCTATAAGTATAGCCTAGTACAATATAATATGGTTCGGTGTGATTATAGTACGATAGGGGAAAAATTATAATAGAGTAGATAGTCATAAATGTAGATTGATTCAAGTTTAAAGATAGTATAGTAATACTATTGGCACAGAGAAGTTCTCCGTCCTCTGTGCTATTGGTGATCAAATAAAAAGACAAGATGTTGTCAAACCACTGATATATCAAAAAATATATATACCGGTTTCGGTTGCTAATCCATTGTCAATGTCAATATCTGGTGAACTCCAAAATAATAAACTATTTGGTAATGTTGGCTACCGAAATAACTAGCTATGATTGTGATGGATAATATTTTTATATCAATTCACACATTAATATAAATTCGTTCAAGTATCATGGAAAAGGTGGAATATTCCAAACAATTGGGTAATCCTTCTTCAATGACAGAATAGGTAAATGCAGTAGAATTATTGTTTCAGCTCAAAATTGCCAATTTTTGGGATTATTGATAGAAACTATTTAATTTTAGGAGCTGGATCTTTTCCACCAACCCAAAGATTACACCCATGCTATTTCTATTGTTTTTGAATTTATTTAAATCTATTGCAACAATTATTCAGTTTCTTTCAAGTAAAAAATACCTTAACCTAATATTTGAACCAACAATCAAACGAATGATTGAAGAATTTGAAACAAAACCGCACTATACCGTTGAATTAGTTCAGTTATTGTGATTCGTATAATGAATCAATAGGCATTGGTAGGTTCCGTTTTGTTCTCTCAATGTTCCTTTTTTCTGAAGCATTTTCCCACTCTATTCATGATATGATTACACACTATTGCGCTGGAAAACTTCATCCATAGGAATCATAAATCATAGGTTGTCTTCATATCAATAAAATACATGTTCTAACTGTCAAGCAGTTATTGTTGGCAATAAAATATTTATGGACTGTGTTATTGCTCTCCATACGATTATTGTATTACAAACATGATAGGCTATTTGTTTGCGTTCGATTTCTATGGTTGAATATCCGTAAGAATATTGAGTTATACATGATATAATTATAAATGGACGCATGATAGGCGCAAACTACAATAGGATTCTCTGGGGTTCAAGTAACACAAATCAAATGACTTCAATTTTACGGCGTGATCGATTATTTCATTGATAAAAAATCACTTATAAGTGTGCCACGATAACGTACGTCCTGTTGAAAGATTTATTTCAGACCCGTTCAGCCATTTATTACCAGTAATAACGTTTAGAATCATTCTAAGATTACATTAACAGCTTGAAGACTATTACAAGCACATTAAAACATTGTGCAGCATGTCGCCCTAGTTGATTGGAATTTTCATTGTGAATGGTCGTTTAACTTTGCGGGTGAAAATCTTTATAAGATAAACTAATCCAATAACGTCCAATATATTCAACCATTGTTCAGACAAATGCTCGCAAGAATTCATATCACATCAATCTACATATTCTTATTTCATCCATCATACGTATATGCGTATTTTATGTATTACCATAGACTAACTATACATAAATAGTATGTCTACGGTATCACTAGGGAAAAATTGCGGATATTACATTGGGAAAGGTGAGTGGAGAGGTGCAAGAAAATAGGTCATACGACTAGCACTTTGAAATGGATACATTAAAATATATATTAATAGCTTGTAATACTAGGTGATTTGAGCCGTTATAAGCAAGGTTCCGGGTTCGCATCATTTTTACAATCAAATTTATGTTTTTTGTTCTTTAAGAACGGTTAATTTATCAATCTCATGTATATATCTAATCTCATTGAACGATCTCTTCGATGATTTTGAACAATTTTGAACTTTTTCCGATGCTTATCAGATTCATAGATAGCTTCAGAATTCTCTTCTTGAATAATTGAGAACCAGTTGCACTGAATAAATGTTTATTATTTCCAACCACTCATAAGGATAATGAAATTGGTAATGGAAGATTTACTTTGAGCTGAATTGAACTAGAAGCCCTTTCGGTGAAACAAACTTTTCATTTTATCAACCATATTTTATTATTGTTTCATATATTCTTCACCCTCTTCTACAACTTTTCAGACTCTACTCAGTTATGAGTAGTCAGCAATGACTCTACTTATTTCTCACGTGAATTTATTGCTCCCAACTCTGCAAAGAAGTTATGTTGAACATCAATTCAATAAATTCATCAATTCAATCATCACAGAATTGATTCTATTTTGAACCTAAGCCTACTTAAGCTATAAGCTGATGTTATAAGTTATAATTTCAACTTCATAAAACGCCTAGTGTAAGGAAATAGCAACACTATACCTAGTTCCAATTTGTAGATTGCATTTGTTATTTAACCAATTGTGCCCTGCTAATAGGAAATAACTTCTCTAGATTGGCTTGAAGTAAGAGCACTAATAGAATATAAGATTGCCGTTGTGCAATGTAGATTGAATTAGTCCTATATGCTGTACCTTGTCACAATATTCCTGATTCCTATCAGGTGATAAACTCCTTGAATATTGTGCGTTCAACCAAAGCCAGAAATATTCAATTAACGTTCAATTAAAAAGCCGCCTAGACTCAGATAACCTCTGTGATAGTCTGTCCAAGCAAAGAAGACATTCTGGCAGGATGGGAAATGACTCCAGCTCGGTCAGTATTGGTTCAAAAATTGAAAAAATAATTTTAAATCTTAGTACAGAATGTTTTCTACAATTTGATTCAAATTTATAATTTTCGAACCAAAATTGACCAAGCTGGAGTCATTTTCCCATCTTGCCAGAATGTCTTCTTTGATGGATTTACTATAATTTCTGCCGCATGCTGTAGAAACTTTGGCCTACATAATGTAGTAAAGCAGACTCCAACGTGAATGGCGGTTGTTAAATGTCTGTTTTAGATGCTGAACTCTGTTAGGACAGTATGATAGCGGTCCACGAAAGCAAATATGTTAGGCTGAGGTCGTTCTAGACTTGATATGGTTTTGGAGACCGCTAATCGAATGTCCTGATAGAGCTTGAGTATTAGTAACTGATATTCGCCAATCGCCAGTTTCTATGGCGTTTGCTATATAAGTTATTTCTTGTTGGGAATGCTGCAAATATTTATCTATAGAAAGTAATATAAGGCTTTAAATGAGTGCTTCATGATGAAACGGTTTTATTTTATTCACCCAACTCGCCACATCTTTCAATATACACCATCAAACATTGAAGATCCAGCTTATTACTTCGATTGAGGAACTGTATCACAAAATAAATTATTAAATCATAGAAGTGAGACAAAAAAGATGAAATGAAAAATAGTTAGCTAGTAGTCGTAATTTTTAAATCAATCCTCTCATTACCAACGCACAAGCCTAGAGTTCATGAGAAAATCACCCTCAGGAGAAAGTTGATTATACTCAATTTTATGATACCATAGGTTGCTGCTTTCTGCAACCTTTGAATATTTTGTTTGCTCTCATCCTGGATTGATTGACACAGACGGTTGATTCTCTTGAAACATGAATAATTTTTTCGCAGTTTGTCACTTTCAGGGGCTAGTCAGACTTCCCGCAGAACACGTCAGCCATGCAAGGCTGTGACATTTCACTCAGTTCCTTCTTTTGTTTTCAATTTGTCTTTTATAGAATTCCTTTATTTTCTGTTCATAGATAATAACTTATTCTATTATTCTTGGGTCCTGCAAGGTACAAGTTATTTTCATCCCTCCAAAATCAATAACTTTTCAAGTATGTATAATTTATTGTACATCTAATGAAATCATTCAAAGAAGAAGACTCATATCGTATCGTAATTCGTAATCACAGTACTAGACAACATGTCTATACCCTATTCACGATCACTTGAGACGAAATATAGAAACTTTTTGCATGTACAGGTAGCTATTTTTGTTTGAACTTGAGGAAAAGCCAAGAACTGTGATTAGCTACAGCTGTTCGACTGCGGCCGACCGTCGTATGAAGTAACACCTCCCTTTACACGCACACACGCGCAAAAAGTTTGTTCATTTCGTTTCAAGTGATCGTGAATAGGGTATAGTACCATTTGATTTAATGTAAACCAATCCAATTGTTTTAAAGGCAAGGACGATAAATATATTATCTTAAATATATAAATATAAATACTTACAAGTATCTATCATTCTATCATTCGATGTACGAGTTATTTCAACCCCTCCAAAATCACAAGTATTTTAATAGAATTTAATATTTCAGTAAAGTAGACAAGTATTTTAATAGTTATGATTTTATCTAACTTGACAAGTATAATACTAACTTCAAAAGTATGTACATCTAATGAAATCCTTCATAGAAGAATACTTATTTCGTAACTCTAGTATTCTTAGATTAAATTTCTTTCAATTGTGCATTTTCTAATGCATTAGCTAATAATGAAATCATTGTTAGAAATAGACTCATATTAGGAATGCGTTTGATAGTATCAGTGCTATTAGTCCGGTAGGTGTATGAACAGAGCACAACAAACCAACTTGTCAAGGCCGGATAAGTCAGAGGTGCGAACGTAAAACGAGTTTATCCGACAATAGGTCAGTTAAAAGCCAGCCTTTAACTTTAACTAACCACTGAAGAGTCGCTGCTATTAAGTGAATTCTTGCCATGTATAATTAGACCCAACCAGCATCTAATGGACAGTCTGTCCAAGCAGAGAAGACATTCTGGCCAGATGGAAAAATTACTACAGCTCAATCAATATTGGTTCAAAAGTTTCAAATTTTCTTTCAAAATATAGAAAAAATTCTGATCTACAATTTGAGACCAAGTTTATAATTTTTGAACCAATATTTACCGAGCTGGAGTAATTTTCCCATCTTGCCAGAATGTCTTCTTTGCTTCGACAGCCAGTTAACAATGGCTGTAACATTGATTAGCTAATCCTAGCTAGCATTCCTACAACTGATCTTTTGCACGTATGTAGTAATTTAGAACTTAGCACCAACTAATGTGATTAAATTTCTTTCATGTCTTGATAACCAGCGTTTGATAGTGATTAGATTTCTTTCATGGTTCCAGTTAATCGGATTGCGGTATTCATATAATAATCATTGCTCAATAATAGGCTGGTTAAAAAGCTTATTCAAATGTTAAGAACGCTTGCAATTCACTTATAGTATCATTCAATAATCTTGAGATCAGTTTCTTTTCGAAATTAATATGGGGTTTGGTAAGATTGACTATGTTTCTCATTTTTAATTATTGTTCTCAATCAATGTATAAATTTATAATTTTATCAATGTAAAAAATAATAGTTTTACTGTTTAATATAGCACACTATGCATATAAAAATTCCGAAGTTGAATCATTTTATAAACTTGAAGTACATTCCTCTGTAAACCTGCGTCCACGGTTTAATCAACAGCAAAGTTGATTAAACCAGTCTCCAGGTGTATTTTGAAAATATGATTGAATTTTTACTCGTAATTAGCTGATTTGACAAAGTTGCCGAAGTCTCATCAGACAACTTTCTTGCGTTCTACTATGATGATAATACAAGGAAGGTTGATGATCCATGATTGAGTTGTTCATACAGAATTTTGAAAAAATCAAAACTTCTAGAAAAACACTACACAGTTCTACAGAATTACTTCGAGCAGAATACATTGATTTCATTGAATACATTCACGCGAATACTATTATTATGAGAATAGGGTAACTAGAACAAAACAAGGTAGTAGGAAATTATCTCGTAAGAGCACATAATATCGTATTGGTGAGAATAGGTTGAAGACAAACATAACAATAACAACAGGACAGGCGAGTTCGGTATTGTACGTAACGACATTGTCTAGATCTCTAGTACATGAAAACTGTTACTCCTAAGGGAGTTCTTGGTTCGATTCCCTGCTGTTGACCAGATTCAATTGCGTGTGTGAATTACTGTTAACTACTGTCCATAAATACAAACTAGCGCTACTCCCAGCAAACAGGGTGATCCTCATCTTTCCCGTACTTTCCTTTTTATTTCGCTTTCATCTCTTCCATTCCATTCTTCGTCCTCCTCCTCCTCCTCCTCCTCCTCCTCCTCCTCCTCCTCCTCCTCCTCCTCCTCCTCCTCCTCCTCCTCCTCCTCCTCCTCCTTCTCCTTCTCCTCCTCCTCCTCCTCCTCCTCCTCCTCCTCCTCCTCCTCCTCCTCCTCCTCCTCAAACTTTTCCCTTTATTTTTATCCATGTTCGTTCCTTAATAAGTTTCACTTCCTTCATATGTTTTACTTCCTTCTCTTCCTTTCCTTCCCTCCCTTCATTCTCTTTCTTCTCGTCCTTCTCTACCTTCTCTTCCTTATCTTCGTTCTCTCCGTTCTCTTCCTCCTTTTCAGTCTCTTTGTTCTCTTGTTCCTTTTCGTTCTTAGATCTCCTTTTTCTATTTCTTCTTCTCGTTGTTCGTTCTCTTCCTTCTTTTCGTTCTACCTTCTCTTTCTTCTCTCCCTTTTCTTGGTTTTTATTCCTTCTGTTTCTTCTCTTCCTCCTTTCTGGTATCCTTTTTTGTTTCTTTTCGTTCTTTGCGATCTCCCTTCTTTTCGTTGTTCGTTCTCTTCATCCTCTTATTTCTCTACGCTTCTCCGTTCCCTTCCTTCTCTTCCTTCTTCTTTTCTTTTCCTTCTCTTTCCTTTTCTCTCTTCTTATCTCTTCTTCCTTCTCTTCCTCTTCTTCCTTCTCTTCCTCTTCTTCCTTCTCTTCCTCTTCTTCCTTCTCTTCCTCTTCTTTCTTCTCCTCCTCCTCTCATACTCTTCCATCTCCTCGTTCTCTTCGTTCTCTTTCTTCTCTTCGTATTCTTCGTTATGTTCGTTTTCTTCCCCCTCTTCCTTCGTCCTCCTCAAATGTTACCCTCTCTTTTAATCTGTCAGTTCTCTTCCCATGTCTTTCCCGCGCACTTTCACAGCGGAGGTATTTGCACTGCCACATATATCTCATCAATAGCGGTTGACCGCCGGCCGTAAATTTATATTGGCCGCATCGGCCATTTATTGTCAACTATCTGATTTCTGCGCTGACAGCTACAAAACCCTGGCACAAAACACATCATAAAGCACCGATTGCCGATCATATATAGATATATAGTTATAGATGGAAACTGGGTACAAGTCGGTAAAAGTGAGATTCAATCGTTGGAAATTCCATTTGAACTATCTTTTCATTTAACGTTGAACTAACTATACATGAAATACAGAAATTTTGAATGTTTTCCAGAAAAAATGCACTGCGATGTACACGTTGGCACAAGAGACAAAGATTTAGGCTACTCGTCTGAAAGGTAGTGAAGTTCATTTCTCATGTAATCGTGCATTTTAGCTCAGACATGGGAGTCGGTGAAAGACATGAAAGTTTACAAGATACAGAAAAATGATTTAATTATGAAAGAAACTCTAGTTTTTTCTCAAATTCAACTCAACTCACAGTTGAAATCAAATCGAGTTTTTTTTCAAGTGGAATTACGAGAAACTCAAGTTTCTTTCATTATGTAAAGGTTCCAAAACATCATGCAGTATTCAGCATACTACAAATTCCATTAAAAACGATGCAGTATTTTTTAAATTCGCATGGAAAATTCTAGTCTACAACATTTTAGCAGAGAATCTTGCTTCATGTTCTTGGAGTCCACGAATCCAAATGGGGGTTGTGATGATCAATTCATTCATTATAATACAATTTTGACATGAAATCACTTATTAGAACAAAGCTCTAGTGATATATGAATAGTCATCTCATTAATAAATGAGATCGATGGATAAACATTTTCAAAACATTACCTCGTATTTACCCAAATAATACTGTATTACAATATTGTCCTCCAATAACTCTTCGCGAACTCTTTTATATCTTAAGAGAAGTACCGTAAGTTGAAAGTTTAAACAAAAGTCTACGAGGCCTAATGAAAGGAACTTCCATTGTATAACATCTTCGAAGATCAAGTGTCTTGTCAGCATACTGATTAGTAATGAAGCTAATGACGATAATCATTTTCAAAACATTCTGATTGATTTGCATATTACCCCGATAATTACAACATTATCGTCGAATAAATCACCACCAATCCATCATCCCCACACTGAAGGTCAGCCGTTGATGTCTCGACTAAAGTATAGTCTGTTCCAGCACAAAAAAGACATTCTGGCAAGATGGGAAAATTACTGCAGCGTGATCAATATCGGTTCAAATTACAAATTTGGTCTCAAATTGTAAAAAACATTTTGCTCTACAATTTAAGACCACATATGTAATTTTTGAACCAATATTGACCACGTTGGAGTAATTTCCCCATCTTGTCAGAATGTCTTCTTGGCTTGGACAGACTATACCGCGACCGTTAATAAAGTAGGGTCTCCCCCGCGATTATCGACCACAAAGCAGGGGATTAGAACTTGTCTTTGCGGGAGAAATCAGCGGAAAGGTCAATGTAAATTAGAGACAAGATGCCGGGACAACACTGTGCCCGGGGGCCTGCAACTTGTGGAAAGAACTTGCAGAAAGAACTTGTATAGTCTGTACAAGCAAAGAAGACATTCTGGCAAGATGGGAAAATGACTCTAGCTCGGTCAATATTGATTAAAAAATTCAAAATTTGATCTTAAATTGTAGAAAACATTCTGATCTTTAATTTGAGACCAAATTTATGTGTTTTGAACCAATATTGATCGAGCTAGAGTCATCTCCCCATCTTGCCAGAGTGTCTTCTTTGCTTGCACAGACTATACTAGGGTCATACTGCACAGAGGCTGCATGTACTCGTACTATTCGAGTCGCGAGTTGCTTGTTACGGAAGTTGTAACTGATCATCCTTAGCCTATTATTCTCCAGGGCCTGGGAATTCATTACAGTATCAAGATGACAATACTTTTTGCATACATTTACCTTTGGTTCCACTCATTATACCATTACATTTCCATAGCTTCACTTACCTGTACCTAAGAGTATTGAAATATTCAGTTTCTCTATACCTGCACCTTATCAAAGGTTTCAATTTAGTTCTAGTTGGATTGTTTGATCAATCTCAAATCATAAATGTTGAGATATTCTTATGTACCTGCTTGAAGAATGAATGTTGTATACTTTTGTGTTTCCTATAAATAAATAAGGAGAACGAACAACTAACAAAAAAATAATCAAGTTTTATCCGATGATAAAACACAATGAAGATTCATGTATTCAAATTAATTATCCATTATCTTACAGCATTTTTCCAGAGATTAAGCAATGCATTCCATAATATTTTCCTTTTTTAAGTAGTTGTGAAGGTGATATTGTCTTTTCATTTAATTTAGATATATTTCAATTTACATTTTATTATGCATTTTGTATATATCATTCATATTTTATAATTAACTACATTATGTAATTTTTGGCGAAATAAATATTTTATTCTTATTCTTTTTTCATCATAATATTTTAGCCATTGGGTATCATAACCTTAAAAGAATAGCCTATCATAATGATCTACAATGAAATAGTATTGTTATTTATGAAATATTATCACTTTCAAAGTCTACCTTCTCTGTATGATTGAATGAGTTGATTTCGTCAAAATCATACATAATTATTGTAACCTTTCGAATATGATTAATTATTCTTGTACATGAAAAGGAGCTTACAGATCCATATCTGCCAAGTCTATCATCAACATTTTAGAAACTTGTTTACTAAGAATAAATTTGAAACAACTCATCGATTTCAAAACATACTATAATCTAGGGCTACATAAAATTTAAATAATTTATTTTCAATTTACACCTTAGAAAAGCTGTTATATGGGGCTATTGCATTTCGATACAGATGTCTTCGCAACAATATCCATCTTTATTGTACATAAAATGATTATTTTTATAATGTCTTAAGTCCCTTGTCGCCATCTTCGGAAACAAGCAATTGTTTCTGGCAAAAAGTGCACTCGATGTCCCATAGAGCACCACACAAGGTCCCCGGCCGGCCTTATGCTTAAATGATAAATTACTATGCCGGCTGTAGAACCTATGTGGTTAGGCTACGTTCAAATGGAGAGGAATGGTCCGGAAAAGTAATGCCAGCCGATGAGATATGGCTGTGTTTGTGGGGCGCCTATTATCAAACTGAAGGACATCGGAAGGAAGAGACAGGCTAGTAATAGGGGGAAAACACGATGAACGAGAGACAAAAAGGAGGATGAGAAGAGAAGAGGGATCGGAGGAAAATGGGAAAGAGGGTGATGAGAGGAGGGGAGTAAGAAATGAGAATTAAATTTGATGAAATAGTGGAGAGGTTAAAGAGGAGGAGGAGGAAAAAGGTTAGGAGATATGAGAAAAAGGAGGTTAGGAAGAACAAGAAGTAAGAGAGGAGGAAAAAAATGAAAAAGAAGAAGAAAAAGTAGGAGAAGAAGAAGAAGAAGAAGGAAGAAGAAGAAGAAGGTTAGAAGGGTAAGAAGAAGAAGAAGAAGAACAAGAAGAAAGAGAGAAGAAAGAAGAAGAAGAAGAAGAAGAAGAAGAAGAAGAAGAAGAAGAAGAAGAAGAAGAAGAAGAAGAAGAAGAAGAAGAGGAAGAAGGTAAAGAGATGAAATAAGAAGGTAAGAAAGATCAATAAGATGAAGAAGAAAAATAAACGGAGTAGAACAAGAAGGAAAAGATGATAATAAGAGAAAATGAGTAAGAAGTAAGAATGAATGATGATCAAATAGTGAGAAAGGAGAAGTTGAAGTGGAGGAACAAGAGGGTAAGGAAGACAGGAGAATGAAGAACACTAGTATGTAGAAAAAGAAGAACAAGAAACGTAGAAAAACTAGAAGGAGAAAAGGAAGATTATTAAGATGAGAGGAAATGAGTAAGAAGTAAGAATGAATGGTGATGGAATAGTGAGAAAGACGAAGAAACAGATGAAGAAGAAGAAGGAGAAGAACAGTAGAAAAGAAAGGGAAGGTAGGAAGAGGAACAACCGGACAAAAGAAGAAGAAGATGAGTAAGAAAAGAAGTAAGAATGAATGGTGATGGAATAGTTGGAATGAGACGTTTCATAGCATAGCTGATGTCAAGGAGACGTTTCTTTCATTCGATGGAGGTCCATGCAGTCAGAGCTGTGTCATGACTCCAACTTAGTCTGAGAAATCTCCAGAACGAATGCTGACACTGAATGAAGGCTTTCACGTTATTATTATTATTACTACTCTTCCAATTTCCCCTGTTTCGTCATTTATCATAGTTTTCCTCTTCTACAGTTGTTCTCTCATAATATTGCTATGTTTTTATACCTTTATCACAGTTTAAATACATTGAAATACTTTATCATTTAATTGAGATATGATTTTCACTCATGTTATACTGATGTTAACTCATGTAATACTCATGTTAACTTATGTTATACTCATTTTAACTCATGTATGTTCATACTAATTTAATGTTCATACAAACTCCTCAACATCACTCCTCCTATAAACCACGTATAAGTACTGAGTCGAATACTCTAATACAAACAAAATAATTTAATTCTATAGTTCCGACAAGTACAATAAGTAGACTTAATTTTCGAATTGTTTCAACTTTTAGAAATACATTGTTTTATCTATAATATTGATCTCAATCGTTTGACCATGTATAATGGTAAATTGAGTCAAATAGGCTTCTTAGTGAAGAATTATAATCTACAATAGACTAACCTAATATGATTTCTATTATATTACTAGTATAATCATATACTATAAGCCCTATATTACAGTATAATTATATTATTAATGTCCTATATCTGTAGTTGTACTCATAAGTTTATTCCGGTAACGAAGAAACAGCTCTACTGCTTCTTTGATACTTAATGAGGTGCTGTCCAAACAGTTACAGAGCTGGTGGTGGATGACTTTCAGAAAATTTGCATAACTGGGATAGAAAATCAATCATAGAAAACAAAACTGTGTCCAAACAAGGCCTCTGCTCACTGATAATCAATGATGCATTGTGTCTCTTAATGAATGGTCCACAACCATTTCTTTCTCATTTTTCTTTCTCACCCTTTTTGACTTCTTACGCTCTCATCTCAGTCACCTTCACTCACAAACAATCAAACTCACGCTCTCTCTTTTCATTTCTCACTCCCTCTTTTTCTCTCAATTTCTCTCACTCTCTCTTTTTCTCTCATCTTGCCCTCACACTGTTCTTCTCTTTCTCTTCCTCGAAACCGGTCTCTTTGTTTCTATCTCACTCCCCCTTATTCAAACTTCATCTTTGTCACTCTCTTGTATTTTATCTCTGTTTCCCTCACACTGTCTTTGACATCACATCTTCGACATCATTCCCTTTTCTTTCTCCTTCTCATTATCTTCTCTCTCACCATTTCTCTCTTTTTTATCTTTCATTTTATTTCTATTACTCCCCTCTCTATCTCTTTCCTTTATCTCTCGTTCTATCTTTATCCTCTTATTTCTTGTACACCTTTTCGTTTTTCCTTTTCCTCCTCTTTCTTTTCCACCTTCTCAATCTCTCTCCATTCCTTTCCCTGCCTCTTCCTTTCTCTCCCTCTTTTCAATCCTAATAATCATTTTCTCTGTCTCCTTCTCATTCACTTTTCCTTTCTCCATCTCTTTCTCCTTCCACTTATCCTTCTTCTTCTTCTTTTTCTTTTTTCTTCTTCTTCTTCTTCTTCTTCTTTTCTTCTTCTTCTTCTTCTTCTTCTTCTTCTTCTTCTTCTTCTTCTTCTTCTTTTTCTCTTCTTCTTCTTCTTCTTCTTCTTCTTCTTCTTCTTCTTCTTCTTCTTCTTCTTCTTCTTCTTCTTCTTCTTCTTCTTCTTCTTCTTCTTCTTCTTCTTCTTCTTCTTCTTCTTCTTCTTCTTCTTCTTCTTCTTCTTCTTCTTCTTCTTCTTCTTCTTCTTTCTCAAGTCTCTCTTCTCTTTTTCTCTCTCTTCCTCTTTCTTATTCTCTCTCGAATGTTATGTCAGTGACGTTTACTTTAGGCTATTTTGTGCGGGCGGACAGGAGTCAACCGCCAGCGATTGTATCGCATCGCATGACACAGAACGAGACGCTCAACAAAACAAATAAACAGACCAAAATACTTTCAAAACCATTAATCATATGCTCGTCACAAGACCATATGCACGATGACATTTACGTTGCACCGTATGTATGATAATATGTGCTTGCACTCGGTATAGGACGGTATGTGTTGGACACTGAGTATAGAATGAGAATAAGAATAATTTAGTTCTATTCTTTCTGGTTGGACACTTCTCTTTATCTTCCTAATCCTCAGACCAGATGGAAAAGTAACTCGAGTACTATACGGTAAATACTTGGCTTTTGTTCTCTAGGATCCATTAACAATCATCGTTGATGACGTAAGTGACCAGAATACTTATCCAGAAAAGTATTTCATTTACTAACCAGAATATTTAACCAGAAAAGTATTTCATTCAAAACGAAAGAAATGGATTATCTATATCTATGCTGTTTAATGTAGAAAACGTCTGGCGGGAACTGAAATTCGGATATAACCTGAGATTTTGGACTGTATTTTTATCAAAATTGTTTTGATAATGCAATAAGGGTATGTTTGTCATTGAATAAATAAATGAGTGAATTTGAATATTTGAACAAATACTTTATGTTTGAACAAATAAATAAATATGGACTCTGCTAAAATATTACAACCTTCTTGTAACAAACTAGCAGCTCGCAACTACTTGAAATTCTTATAATTCGATTGGCAGAAACTCTATTGGAGTTTTGTTAAATAAATATACAATATTTTACCGTCGTAATAGATTAAATCATTCATTCAATCCGCTTGACTTCATAGTTTATCAAGTCCTGCTTATCGCGTTTGAGCGCTTGGGGGTAGCTGGTGAATAAATAAGACACCTGGCCACAAAACTGAAGAACAAGAAACATTGAAAGCAGATAGAGATACTAGAACGACCTTGTACTATTAAACTTTATGACCATTTAATGTGCTCACCATAAACACACAGTATAACTAGTACCCAACGTTCCTGCATTCATTAGTACGAGATTAGACCCAGTCCAGTACGTTACATGTCTTGCAAAGAAGACATTCTGGCTAGATGGGAAAACGACTCCAGGTCGGTCAGTATCGATTTAAAAATTATAAATTTGGTCTCAAATTGTTGGAAACATTCTTATCTACAATTTGAGACCAAATTTGTGATTTTTGAGCCAATATTGACTAAGTTGGAGTAATTTTCCCACCTTCCCAGAATACCTTCTTCGCTTGGACAGATTATACATGTCTTGCAAATTTCTACACATATTCTCCCAATTACAAGTTACAACATGATTATTGCAGTTCACCTCATCAAGCCATGCCTGAAAAATGATACAGTCAAGTTTTATAGTTCTGATCAGATTGGTTTATTTCACCAGTTATTGCCTGTTACAATACTATAAGTATATCAAGTCACGCAATTGATTTTTCGTTTGAGACACAGGTATGTCTGTGTAATAGAAGGTTATGATGAAGTGTATGATTTACATGCAACAGTCAGCTCGGTATGAAAAAGTTGCACCCAGATCTAGAAAGTTGAGCTTACCTGATATGATATCTGATTTTATCAACGGATTATGGTTGTGAATATTGCTGGTATGCCGGAGTTGCAAGTGATGATTGATGAAAAATGGTATAAGAACGAATTAAAATGAGAAATTTATATGTACGTTATAAGAACGAATAATAAAACGTATAGGAGCGTGAATAATAAAAACGTATAAGAACGAATCAATGATAAATTTATTCATGTTAACAAGTATAATGCTGATTTAGAATTAGAGATTCAATTGAATTATAGAAACGACTTGAGGTCGAATACTCTCCATAGGCTAGGTTATACATGAGGCTAGGATACTCATACATTTTAGTACTTGATTGATACGGTTTCATAAGTGAGAGTGAGGAAATTACTTCAATCTAACTCAAATCTATTATCACTTTTATTTTACTTTTTATTCCTTCCTTTATTCTCTAATTCTAACTTCACTTCTTCATCATCCACAGAAGATGATAACCATAATAATCCATAATAAACTATTCAGTAATAGTGATGGTGAATTTAATGGATAAATTAAATACAACCTCTATTATGAGTACATATCAAAATTTGGAAAAATACGTTCAGGACTTTATTGTCTGTGTTTTTATCGAATAAGTTTATTTTATTTATTTTCTCGAATGAATGAACGAACGAATGTAATGATTATATTCAGGCCCAATGCATAATTGTTGATACATAATGTATCTATACTGAACATTCCAATCCCAGAATGCAACATACACTAACTACTATCTAAACCTTTGCTCAATTATATTATTCTCCTGTTCACTTCATATTCCATACCTCAAATGCAAGCAACTTGACAATGACTTTCAGAACCTAATAGAGACTTAGTTTAGCCAGTAGAGTTGTTCCAGAAACGTCGCCGGACCCATTATTGAATTTGACACATCAACACAGCAATGCCCTCAAGCGAGCTGCCCAAACGAATTACCGTGCGGCCACAGTTGTTGGTTTATTCCTGCCCCGAAGCCAGTCTTTAATTATTAGCCACCACCTAGTAACAGTCTGGTTGAGAAATAAAGACATTCTGTCAAGAAAGAAAAATGACACCAGCTCGGTCAATATTGGTTCAGAAATTATAAATTTGAAATAAAATTGTAGATAAGAATGTCTCCTACAATTTGAGATCAAATTTATGATTTTTGAACCAATGTTGACCTAGATGGAGTCATTTCCCGTTTGGCCAGAATGTCTTCTTTGATCAAACAGACTATAGGTGTTATGGTCAGAGTAGAGAGCTATCTACAGTACCATATACACAGGAACAGGAGTATGTATATATATTCCTAACAAATTGTGAATAGAATTCTAACAAAGTATGAAATATATACATACAAAATGCTTATAGAATACAAACAAAATATATGTATATATCACTATGGTTATGGCATGTCAGTCGGCGTGAGCAAACGCAAACCAATAAAAGACAATTATAAATTATTTAACTGGAGCAATGCCATATCGTAATCATGGACAGCACCCACTCAAGCCAATTCTAAATCTGCCCTCTGTGTGAACTTTGGTCCGCTCTGGTCATACTAAATGTTCTATATACAAGTATATAGTAGACATTGTATGAGTATATATGGAGAGTTACCATACATATTTAGTAAACATTGTATTGTAACAATAATAATATAGTCGGGCCACCGTGACCCCCCGTAGTTTTTCAATTTACTTACCTAAACGTGTATTCAAATTTCGGCCAACATTTCAAACGCTTCCGCTGAACTACAGATGTACAGATGGCACTTAAGTATTTGCGTAGCACGTATAAGTTGAGAAAAATAGTGTATTTTGTTACTCGAGTTACATGGATTCAAGTGTATCTTCGAACACTTCCAAAACTTTTTGCTTGTTATTTGATACCCTATTATTTACAATGGTTTGGTAGCTGAATATTGGTATTGGATCGTTTTCAAATTTTGGATTGTATACGAGAGGCTACAGCTAGCTTATTGAAGCATTCTCGGATTTTCATTTATTTGTTGGAAATAAATTTCACAGTGGAAGATGGGAAGGAACAGGGAAATCTTATTGTAATCAATAGTTAGCTTCAATTAGTTTCATTTGCTTCAATCATCAATATTTATTGAAAAGCTTGACAATATTCCGGTGGTTCGGAACCCACCTAAAGCAGTAGGTCCATTCATCTCTCATCATCATCCTTCCCATTACCCACGCACAGGCCCAAGAGCCCATGTGGGCATCACCCTCAAAAAAAAAAAAAATAAATAAATAAAATAAAAATAAAAATTAATAAACTTGTAATTGAAGCTCCAATTAGTTCACGAATTACTAAGTAATGATCATAAATTTTTTGTCGTTCTTCTTGTATCTGAATCATTGTATTGACTTTGAATCTTCAATTAACCAGGTTATAAAAGTTTGAAATTATGTTTCCTCTATCTCAGGGCTGCTTTTATCACTGATTTTTTATTTCATAAAAGGGAAAATAATTCTGAAAAAGGGTACTGTGATATAATTTAAGATGAAAAAGGAAGTTTGAAATTATGATGACTAGAACTCCAGTGTGGTCATACCAATATTGATCGTGTAGTAGCCTATATCTTCTAATACGAAAATAACTGTAGGAGATTGGAATATTGAAACCAAATACTGACCATATATTCCTCTCCTTTAACCTTTTTAAATTAATCCTGAACAAACAGAATCTATTATTTTCGGATCAAAGGAGAAAAATTATACTATCGAATATACTTATTCACAATCGATTGCCAATAAGATAATGTGATGACCTTTAAAACAAATTGTCCAATCAGACTCCTTAATTGCAGAATTTCCATAAACAGTCGAAACGGTGGGAACAGTCGATAGCTGAGTGATTTGAAGCTTTCTGGGATTGATACCGGTGGGATTGTTATAGACTGTCCCAGGAAAAAGACATTCTGGCAAGATGGGAAAGTGACTCTAGCTCGGTCAATATTTGTTCAAAAATCATGAATTTGCTCTGAAAATGTAGGAAACATTCTCATATCCAATTTGAGATCAAATTTATAATTTTTGAAAAAATATTGACCAAGTTGTAGTCGTTTTCCCATCTTGCCAGAATGTCTTCTTCGCTTGGACTGACTATACCATCAGTCTGGGATAAAACCGGTAGAGAATGCTGAGGGCTTCGCTAGGAATTGCGTGTGGACTCCGCAAACCATCATCATAACTATTATTCTCTCTTATTTCCAACTTATTTCTATTCCAACCCCACCTCAGGCTAACTGGAATCTAATAGAAAGTGAGAGCGTGAAATAATATAATGATCATTCGGTTTGAGATTTGTGTTTCTAATTTGTGTTGTAGCTACCTTTATGAATAAATTATATTCTGATTACACTTGGATTACAATCTCGTTCGATTATCTCGCTTCTTAATAAAAATAATTGGCGGAATGAATAGAGTTGTTGTGCTGAAGATCAATTTTCCATTTTCCTGGTTCTGTGGGTAATGAGCAAAGATTAAAATACTCATAACCTTTAAAGATTCGATCAGTTTAATTTTTCTGCGATCTTCGTAGTTTCACAAATTTGTGCTGTTTGATTATTTTTTACTATTTATGGAATTGTATAGCAAAAAGGTACGGTTTCGTCTGTCTCTTACAAGTACGTTATGTAACCTACGTGAACATAATCGACTATAACCCACATGGTTTTCCATGTTTTCATTTGTGAAAAATGAGGTTATAATATTGCGAAGTGGAACAACCCTTTGGGTCTCACCACTAATGAAAGCATACGCTAAATAAATAAAATGATCTACTATAACATTATTGTGACCTCATGTCCATAATTATTATTCGGTTCCAGAATCGTGTTGATAATCAGTTTATGTAAAGCATTATCTCTTTTGATTTCAAAAACGTTATCTAGGCCTAGCTGAATGACAACTTTAATTGACAACATCAGCTGTTGGAGCGCATAAGGAGCAGACAAAACCGCCTTACTTTTAGGGGCCAGCTCTACGTATAACTACATTAAAATCGGTTCATTTAAAAAAACAATATGCCACATTAATGAACATTGGAAAAGTCATTACTCACTCAATGTAGTAATTAGAATAATATTCTATCCATAGGCTACAATTCATTCTAATCATCTACTTTGGATTGCATTACGTTGTCTTTAGTTCATACCATAGGATAATTAATAGATCTACTTATTATATTCTCTATAGATTATTACTGATTTATCACTTTATTACTATTATATTACAATTCTCTTTGGTTATACACAATGAAAATGATCATCCTGAATCTGGCAAGCTCTATGAACTGGTGACATGAGTTAAAGTTAAAATGTCATGTCTTCAAATACGGTAATAATTCATGTACAATGTCCACTTTTTACTTTGTGTGCATGAGATGACTACATCAAGGATCTTGTAACTCAAGCTTCAGTTCCTCCCTCCCCCCACTGTAGCATTCCCCTCTCCACCATCTGCTGCTTCCCCCTTTTGTACTACGAGTAGAGCCACCTCTCTCCTCTGAAAAAGACATCAAAATGCATGCTTATTAAACATGAACATGTAGTCACAATGTTCTAGTCGATTTTCTCTGTTATGTAGATTAATTAGAAGCGGCGCTTTTACTTTGTTGAATACTTGATTATTAATCGCCAATCAACACGTGATTCTACAAGGGAGACTACAGGTTGAGCAACTAGACTGATAAATAGTACTAAACTATTGAACTAAACTGAGTTATAGAACTAAAGTGATAGATGATTGTTTTTCAGGAAGAATGTTGATTGGGGACTAAGATGATACATGAGATAGATTATAATATTTTTCTCATAATTTTCTCTATGATTTCCATTTGAAGATGGAGATATGACTTAAAAATTCTATATTTCTCTCTGGTAAATTGAAAATTGATGAATCAAGTTGATTATTTTGTATAGTCTGTTCAAGCAGAGAAGACCATCTGGCAAGAAGGGAAAATGACTCCAGCTTGGTCAATATTTATTCGAAAATTATCAATTTGATCGACTGTTAAGACCACATTTATAATTCTTCAACAAATATTGACCAATCTGGAGTCATTTTCCCATCTTGCCAGAGGGTCTTCTCTGCTTGAACAGACTATACTCTTACTATTTGCTTTATATACTATTGATAATCTTCACTACTCGAATTTCGGAATTTTAACTCTCTAATACGCTACAGGTAATTTACATTTTTCCACATGGACTATTAGTGGACTAATAAGTAAGACTAGTAAGTGGACTAGTAAGTTATTTTTACATGGACTAAATTCTAAAAATCCTGCAGAATAATATGGTATAAACAAATTATCAATGTTATATAGTTTCCAGTCATGGAAACGAAACTCTATTGAATAATTGGATATAATAACTTATAGAGTATGAAGACTTATAGAAATATTGATACTTTAAGGCGTAATACGTGATGCTATTGTTTGATGATCTTGAGCAAATACAAGCCTTATATTCATTACATTCTCCTGTGAATCCTATAGGCTATTATGATCTATGCTCTCGGCATAGATTATTCATAATAATGATAGCTTTTCATCCATGAATAGAATACATCAGATTTCAGCCTTCGCACACTGGCGGCTCGTGCCCACGAAACAGGTGAAGTGCTGTACAGTAAAAGATACGGGCACTTCACCTGTTTCGTGGGTACGAGCCGCCAGTGCCTTCGCATATGATGGATAAGAAGTACAATTATCTGTCAGGATCACATATAGGCCTAAACATATGCAGATGACATGTTATTAAGGCGGCCTGTAATCCTTTAAAGCCGATTCAATCGGAACCCTGATTACAGTAATCGCTCATGCGAATCAATTTGATAATCTGTTCGGTGTCTGCGCGTTCGTTTGCCTTGTGATGCATCTCATAAATTCATAAAACTCTCACATTGCTGGTCACACGAGAAAATCGTTGGCAGAATGCACTTGTAGCAGATATTTAAATGCACTACTGACTGCTGCTATACTTCGTGTAGGTCAACTAAAAGTTACATAATAATGAAGAATGATTTCCTGAAGCTTAGAAATCGAATTAAAGTATTTTGGAAGTCAGAGATATAGTCTACCCAAGCTGAGAGAACATTCTGGCAAGATGGGAAAATGACTTCAGCTCGGTCAATATTGATTCAAAAATTTTAAATTGGGGTTCAAGTTGTGGAGCAGAATGTTTCCTACAATTTGAGACCAAATTTATTATTTTTGAACAAATATTGACCGAGCTGGAATCATTTTCACATCTTCTCAGAATGTCTTCTATGCTTGTACAGACTATACCAAGAGAAGAATATTGACAGATGTATCAGAATAATAGTTTCTACATACGCATCCCCTTTTTCCAACACTATTCAGCTATTTATTGAAAAACCATCATTCTCAAGCTGCCAATTTTTGTTAAGATCTGCATCTTATAGCCCTCATTTCGTTTATGTTTAATTCACAGCTGAATAAATATTGTTCTACTCTTAAGTGTTATAGAATCTATAACTAATTTGAGTGTTAACCTTTCTAGTACTTCTATCCGCAATATACAAGGAAATTTTCCTTTTTTCAGTCTTTTCTAGGGTTTTAATATCTTATGATTGTAGTTTGGACCCCCACTGAAAATTTCTTTGATCTTTGCTCGAATGATCTTTGATCAAATGATCTCTAATCAAATCTTTGATTATTGCTCTTTGATCTTTGATCAAATGATTTTGATCTTTGATCTTATCAATGATCTTTCATCAAATTATCTCTGATCAAAGATCTCTGATCAAATCTCTGATCTTTGATCTTTCATCATTGATGTTTGATCTTTGATTAAATGATCTCTGATCAAATGATCTTTGATCATTGATCTTTGATTTTTGATCTCTGATCTTATCAATGATCTTTGATCAAATGATCTCTGATAAAATCTCTTATCTTTGATATTTTATCATTGATCATTGATCTTTGATCTTTGATCAATGATCTTTGATCTTTGATATTTAATGTTTGATTAAATGATCTTTGATCAAATGATCTCTGATCTTTGATCTTTTATCATTGATCATTGCTCTTTGATCTTTGATCAAATGATCTTTGATTATCGATCTTTGATCAAATGATCTCTGGTCAAATCTCTGATCTTTGATCTTCTATCATTGATCATTGATCATTGCTCTTTGATCAAATGATCTTTGATCTTTGATCAACTGAGGATGATTTCATTCATAAAATTGATTCCATTGATTGTTGACCTTGTGAGTTATAAACAAACATTGGTACAAAATTGGTTACAAAGCAGCCCGATTTTACTCCAAACTGTGAATGTATGATATTTTGGTTGTTGCTGTGTATTCATTGACAAACAAATAGTAAAGTTTTCTACTCCATTCAGGAAAACATCATTCGAAATCAGTGAATACATTGAAACTTGATTCTTTTTTCCTCTTTAGTAATGTTTATGCCAGAAATGAATGTGTTGATAACTCGATACTCAAAGCCCTCAAAAACCTCTTCAAATTTTGTTAATGTGTCAGGTAAGCTAACAAGGAATCAACAAGCAAATCTAATAAAAGTGTAATCTTATCAAATAACTGAGATCGAAGTGGACGCATCCTTACGCGTGTGGGAGTGTCAGCAAGAGAGAGAAAAAAGAAGAGAAAAATTAAAAGATGAGGAAAAAACAGAAAGAGAAAGAAGATGAAGGAAATGAAAAAATATAAAGAGAAAGGAAGAAACAAAGCGAGAGAAGAGAGAGAGAGTGAAAAAGAGAGAGGAGAGAGAGTGAAAAAGAGAGAGAAAAGAGAGAGAGAGAGAGGGGGTGAAAAAGAGAGAGAAGAGAGAGAGAGTGAAAAAGAAAGAGAAGAGAGAAAGAGTGAAAAAGAGAGAGAAGAGAGAGAGAGTGAAAAATAGAGAGAAAAAAGAAAGAGTGAAAAAGAGAGAGAAGAGAGAGAGTGAAAAAGAGAGAGAAGAGAGAGAGAGAGAAGAAAGTTCAAGACGGGATGCTATCAGATTTGAAAATTAGTTTTGAAGTGGGTTGTGAGAGAAGAATACCGTTCCCCGATCTAGCTACGTAGTCTGTCCGAGCACAGAAGACATTCTGGCAAGTTGAAAAAATGATTCAAGGTTGGTCAATATTACTTTAAATATTATAAATTTGATATCAAATTGTAGATCAGAATGTTTCCTACAATTTGAGACCAAATTCATAATCTTGGAACCAAATTTGACAGAGCTGTAGTCATTTTCCCATCTTGCCAGAATGTCTTCTTTGCTTAGATAAATTTTACAAGAATGTCCCAACGATCACACACGCACCTTGGTTCTTATTTTTACCCGTTCCACAAGTTATTTTACATTTAAATTAAAAAATATTTCAAATCGCCAGATTAGCATATTGGTGAAGAATATGGGAGGAAGTACTTGATTATAATATTAATGACCTGCGCCCTGTGAACTGTCACTATTTTCCCATAATATCCAAGCTGGCAAACAAACTCTAAATTAGAAACAAACTGATGCGGTTCTAAGTGGTTGGTTAGAAGTGTACTAGAGCGCAGAAATTTATTTAAACTCTATTGTTTAAGTTGGATCCAGAGAAAGATGGTGCATAAGAATTCAAATTACATATTGTAAGCTGCTCAACAAATTGCACTGTTATAATAACTATAGAGACTGTCTCTATAATTCTTCACTATTTAACACTCCTTTACATCTCACCACACAGTTCAATAGATTGGCCTAATGATTTAGTCAACCACTTTACATTTTCTACATTTACATTTAAAATTTTTACTTTACATTCTTATTTTTTACCACTCTACAATGGTCTATTCAACACTTTACAATCGAAGTGAATATAGCCTTATTCAAAAGATGAATATCGTGTTATATAGGACACTCATGTATTTTTGTTCTAAAGGAGCATTATATTAATCGTGCCCATCAATTCTTCATGTGAGTGTATCAACTAGTTCATATGAAAGCAGTCATGAGGGTGGATAACAAAAACGATATACATGTTTTGAAATTACTTCTAAATTCAGTAGTTTGTTATTGAAGTTTGATGCCTGTTGCATAGGATGAGTAAGATTTATGGGTTTGTTTAAGGTACTTGTTATTCAGAGGCATTTTTCGAGCTTTTGCAAACAATATACATGTTTTGAAATTACTTCTCAATCCAGTAGTTTGTTTCTGAAGATTGATTCCTGATGCATAGGATGAGTGAGATTTATTATGGGTTTCTTTAATTTCTGAGATTATGGGTTTCTTTAAAAATGTCAATCAAACGGTGTTACTCAACACCTGTGTTGCCAATTACATTGGAGGTGTATTGATCACAACAGTACAGTGTGATGGTTGACAATAAGCCGATTCCAATCCCTTTGACAATTAGCTGATGTCAATTCAATTGACAATCTCGCTGTCAATTCAGTTGACAAACCCACCGATGTCAACTCAGCTGACATCCCACGATGACATCTTCCATATCTTCCTAGTTCCCAGTTGTGGGTCACTTTGCAAGAGAAGAACCGTTCTGCGAGTATTATTCAGAGAATTTCATCTCGGGGAACGTGAGCCGAGTTCCTAATGATAATGGAAACAACCTTCGAGCCAAAAGTGTGCCTTGCCTCAGGCACTAAGGACTAACTGAGCAACTCCCCGCCGCTCATTAAAAGAATCCATTAGCCAAGTTTATGATCCGGTCCCCGGACTCACCGCGTCCCCATATGGGCATTGCCCATGTCATAGCAAAACTCCAACATCCTGTCCCCATGAATGCTTTCAGCCACCATCATTTTATTGACAGTTGGTGATAATAATATGCTTGAGCATTGGATGTCAGGTTCCTGGTTACAGTGGGAATCCCATACTTGAATAGATATATTCTCAGTCAATCTCTTTCTACTTTGGGAATCATGGTTAGATTCCAATACTGGAATATAATAGTTATTTATACAGTTTATACTAGTATATTTTATAGTTTTAGTCAGTTTCTTTTAGGTTCAGGAATCATAGTTAGAATCCTTAAAGTATCGTAATAGTCTAGAATCCCAAGTTGGTAAAGTTAGATCCTAGTTCTGAGACTGAAGCTGACGATATCTTACGCTGAGGAATAAAGAGATCCAATCATACTATGTATGATTGTGCTATTTTGAATAGATATTACTTTAGACTAGTTGGTTGGGGAATCCGGTAGATAGAAATGCAGTCAGTTCTCAAGAGTTGGTATAATTCAAGAAATCTAGTTTTCTATTAATTATAAAAATAATTGAGACTTTTGTGGAGCTTTCTTTCGTAACTTAAACGTTGTAAAATTGAAAGAATTTGTGTTGGAAAAAAAGAAAGACCACTATGATCGTAGAGTAAGGAAAGGAATTCCAATCATCTCCGTTATAATTAAATCATAATTTTATTTCTAATTGAATTTCCAACTTGCAACTTGATGATGATGTTTGCTTATTGGTATGAGTGGGGTTTAAGGGTTCAGAAAAATTGTAACTTACTTTCTACAATGTTGTGAAAGGCTTGACGGATTCATGACTAATTACAAAGGTAACACCGATAATTTCCCAAAAGTACTCCACGTCACAGCCCACAGTCCATTTACGAGTATATTGTAAACACTTCCTATCCGCACTAGTCATTGACATAGGCTACAGTCAATTTATATTGTTAACACTTCATCATCCGCAATTATAAAAATAAATTTAAAAAAATGAAAAGAATTTGAAGCTATACTAAAATAGTAACATTATTCAGTCATGTGAGTAACAAGTTACTATTCAAAATTATGATTTTTCAAAAATTTCTATTACAATATTAGTTTTCTTATAGCCCAAGCCCAGCTCCTTTCTTATAAGCTCCTTCCTATTATGTTATAATTTCTTACATAATAAGAATCAGTGAATAATCAATGAATAATCAATAATCGCTTTTTCGATAATACATTCGAATACTGCATGATTTTACTTTTTTTCTAGGGTGAAATAATAGAAGAATACAGAATGAATATTGATATTGGTCATTGATTGACGATTTCTTCAAGCTTTCAAGGTGAATCAAATACTGGAGAATAATACTGGTACCGCCGAAATAACTCTTTATCTTGAACCGGATCCTATCGGCTCCACCTGTTGCTTTATTTACAACATTGAAATATTTACGACACTAGTCACCGACAAAATGACCCCAGCACTGACTGATAAACAATTATTGATTTACGCTTATTCGGCTCAATAACACTTTTGCGTAATTAATACACTGTCGATGTAATGATATGTCCTTTCTACAAAAACCTAGACCTAATTGTAACACACTTTCAAATCTGAATTAACGTTAATCAAACTCAAGACATGTGGCTGATAACATTAGTGACTGTCCAGTTAGTAGAACATTAACAGTACCATGAAAGCTAATTTATTTGCCGTTCGTTATTTTTCGGTATTAGTTTGAATAAACGCAACTTGGGAATAATTCAAAATACAAATTATTGTGCTCTATTTATTTCAACACGATAACGACCACAAAAAACAGTTTAGCGTGTTGGGTTGTTACTTTTTATTGTTTTAGTTATTGTTAGTTGATAAACAATCTAATGTTTTGAGAGTATGGGACTTTTGAGACTACCATTATAGACTTCCTTTCAACACACTTCGTTTTTGCAACAAATAAATGAGAAAGAACGTTGCAATTTTCTGAAAATAATGACACTATTTTCATAAACATGTCACTGTTCCTTTCATATTTATTTTTTCCAATTCCTTATTTCCTTACTCTACCCTTTTTCTTCCTTTAAAATCTATTTTCCCTACTTAATTCCCTATTTCTTTTATCAATTTCCATCCTCATTTTCTCCTTCCTCCATTCATGTTATTGTTTCAATACATCCACCATCTTAACTATCCAAGCAAAGTCCAAGCAAAGAAGACCTTCTGGCAAGATGGGAGAATGACTCAAGCTCGATCACTATTGGTTCAGAAATTATCAATTTGTTCTCAAATTGTAGGAAACAATTTGATATACAAGCAAGACCACATTTATAATACGTGAACAATTATTGACCAAGCAGGAGTCATTTTCCCATCTTGCTAGAGGCTCTTCTTTGCTTAGACAGGCTACATACTTATTTTTCACTACTTATGTCATATATTATCATCTTGATCTTGTTTTTTCAAATTGCACTCCACTGGAGTGATACTTGTAGTATATTGTGAATTTCAAATGAATGAATATAACTTTGAAAAAATGAATGAAAAAATTGCAACGTTCTTTCTCATTCATTCGTTGCAAATACGAAGTGTGTTGAAAGTCTATAATGGTAGTTTCGAAAATCTCATGCTCTGAAAACATTAGATTTTATATCAAAGAACTAAAACAATAAAAATTAATAAACTGAGAAACTTAATCGATATGATATTCGAATAATATTTTTCTATTACATTTTATTTATTGAACTGATAGCTAGTTAATAAATTTTAGTTTCCATTCTTAGTTATTGAACTAAAACTAAACCCCGTCAATTTCTGTTCAAAAATTAAGAATTGATTGGAAGTTATTTGATAAGTATTATTTAATAATATCGAACTAATTCGATAACTTTTATTAAATAATATTCAACTTATTCATTGAATATTATCATTTAACAATATCGAACTAATTATTCCAATCGATTTCTGTTACAGGTTCGACACAAACAAGTCGACAAAAGGCGCGAGCAAACTTCGCCGCGATCTCATCAACGCAGAGATCACCAATCTGCGAGACCTGCTGCCCCTACCCCCCTCCACACGACAGCGACTCAGCCAGCTACAGCTGATGGCACTCGTGTGCGTGTATGTGCGCAAGGCCAACTACTTCCAGCAAGGTAGGAAGGCAAAGCAACCACACTCACCCACTACCAACTAACCTAGTCAGCTGGTCAGCTGGCCGGTCATCTTATCATCTATCACTGATTCTTATTATTGTTGTTCTTCTTGTTCTTGTTCCTTTTGCTCTACCTCTCCTCTACTTCCCTACCCCTTTTTATCCAAATCTCCCTTATTAATTTTTTACTGATAGTCTTCTTCTTCTTTCTGTTCCTTCTTCTTCTAACTCCTCTTTATCCAAATCTCACTTAACAATTTCCACTGATAGTCCTCTTCTTCTTTTTTCTGTTCCTTCTCCTTCTTACTCCACTTTATCCAAATCTCTGTCATCAACTTCTTTTTATGGTCTTCTTCTTGTTCCTGTTCATTTTTCCCCTCTGGCTTCACCCCTTTATCTCCTTCTTATTCCTCTTTTATCAACTCCCACAGATCTTCTTTTGGTTCCTGTTCCTTTTATTCCTCTTTCTGTTTTAGTCAGATTTCATTCCTATTTTTGTTCCTGTTCCTCTTGCTTCTCCATCTATCCCTCTCCTTCTTACTCCTCTTCATCCAAATCTCTCTTATCAACTTCCACAAATGCTCTTTTATTTCTGTTCCACCTCTTCTTCTCCTCCTGACTTCTCCTCCTCTTTCAATTAACTCTCTCTTATCAATAACTACCACTGATGGCCTTCTTCTTCTTCCTTTTCTTCTTCCTCTTCCTCTTGCCATCCACCTCTCCTTCTTCTTCTTCTACTTCTAGTTCTTATCAATCCTCTTTACTCAAAACAGTTTGATCAAGTTCCAGTAATGAACACAGTTTCTGTTCCTCCTGCTCCTTCTTCGGTTTTATTCAGTACCAATTATGAATTTTCTGTTGAATTTACAAAGTTGGTTCAATGAATATACTTTTGAAGCATGTCACACATTATCTACTTTCAGTAGTTAAATAAAATCTATATGAACTTAGTTCTTAGAAAGAATGAATTCAAGTAATTTGCTGGTATAACCCGATAGAAAGAGATATATAAGTAGTGTCTCTCCTTAGTCTCCTCCTCTTCATCCTCCTCCTCCTCCTCCTTCTTCTTATTTTCCTCCTCCTGCTTCTCTCCTCCTACTTCTTCTCCTTCCTCTTCTTCTCCTTCATTTACTATTTCTACTCGGACCGTCCATTAAGAAAACATGTTACTCGGACGGGGCTATTCGGTTGTTGCTTGTTGAGGTCCTTGGCGCTAAATCTGTGCCAAGAGTGAGTCTTCAGCTGCGCCGTATGCGGGAGAAGTAGTGTGTAGCAGCCTCAGGCTAAAACAAATAACTGATAGCCCAGTCAAAACACTGGCCTCACTGCTATAGGTGCTATTGACCTTTCGACACTAAACTGTCCGCTGGACATCGTTTTATCAACACTGGTTTTATTAGCAGGAGATGGGTTTTGTGAAAATTTGAATTTTGTGAGTTGGATCTGCAATTTGCTACATACACAACTGTGAGCTCAAGTAGAGACGTAGATCAAGTTTAGTGAAGGGAATATCTCTTTTAATATATTTTTTCAATTCATTTTTACTCAACTTGGAGAGACTTTGTTGAAATGAATAATTCTTGGGGAGTTGAGGTGAGGGGTAGTTTGAGAGTTTCATGGAAGGAAGTCCCAAATAAACTGATTGCTGTACCACCATTCCGCTTTTCTTCATTCTGGAACAAACAGAAAATTTAATTTGCAGAATGACGCATCTTTCTCAGTTTCCTGTAATCGATCATTTAGAAAAAAATAATTATACAGTATCTCATTACTCATGGATGAGAATCTTCCCAAACAGTTTAGTAGGCTTCAGTAGGCCTATAATACCTATTTGATGTATAAAATTGTAATTCCGAACAGTTCCAATATCTGAAATAATACAAAAAGGCGGCTGACTAAGATCCAAAGTTTGAGCACTATTGAAATTATTGTTTCTACGAAGATTACTTTACAAGAATCTAGAGGATGAATTCTGGAGAAAATAATGCGTCATTTTGGGAAATCCAATCATAATAAACTGACTCATACCATTTTCTTGGGTTATGAGCTATGGCACTGTCAGGAAAAACTACATTACTTGTAACTATATTCTGCATTATAAATCTAACCATTACATGATATTATTCCAGCTACAATATTATCTTCGTTTTCTATCGACATTGTGACTAAACGGCTCCACAGATATCGCGCGCCATTGGCGGATACTGTTCCCTCCCACTGTGACGTAATGAGCCAATAAGAAGGCGTTTCGTAAACGGGAGTTCATCAAAACAAAATGGAGGATTTGTATTGCCTCGCTATGGTTAACTAGGGAAGATTGCTAAATGAACTGCTTAAAATGACTTCTAAAAAACTACCCATAGAAATTATGTTTTTGGTATGAGACTGAAATAATTATGATCTTTCAATAAAACTAAATAATCTAAAATTACAAGGGATTCTAATATCTTGAATAATTTTCAATTCTTTTCTCTCGTTTGAAAAATAGAAATAGGAAAAGATTGTTCAAAAGCTTTCAAGGAAGAAATGAATAGAAATTTCCTATTATCTAACGAATAATATTTCAGAAAAGAATATTGATTTTCATCTTGTCGACGATGGAAATTCTAAACACATGCTAATACTATGTGTACAAATCAACCTTGCGTACGCATAAATATTTATTAAGTATGTTGATACATGAATGTGCATGCTAGAGAACTGTGAGCGTTAGGATTTATATCGAAGAGACATAAATCTTTCACCATAAGCAAACTTGAACTCATAAAAGGCGGGCTCTTATTACAATGTGTAATAAATTTGAATATTGTATACATTCTCTCTTCCCCTGGCGTTGTATTTGAATAACCTGATTTAAAGGTAGCATTAAATCATTTTAAATGGATGACTCTGTACCAACATGTATAAATAAAGCTTAAGATAATATTAATCAGATATACTGACTGCATTAGATTATCACTGAACAATATATATCAATTCACATCGAGCACTTAACAATTTCCAACGATAAGTCATTAATTTTTCACCAATTAAACATGAATAATTCATTAATGTTTGGGTAATCTTCACAAACTAATTTCTGTGTAGGAACACGATGATAATTATCATTTCTCTCATATTAAAACACTTGTTTGGATGATTTGAGTCACACCTCGCGTAACATTTAAGCGGCATTCAATTCGTTCGTAATAAATTATAACCACTGGAGATATTATTTTTAATTTCTCCAATCTCATAAACTTTGTTACAATTGGTGATCGAAGAATGAGAATGTTTTCAATAGTTTATTGCCTCATAGATTATTATTATGTATTATCATGAGATGATACACTAACAATTCTGAACTTGAGGAAAATAATTCAAAATGTCAGAGACAATTTGTCAAAAGAACTGAATCTTAAAATGGAGTGCAAATGAAAAATAAATTAATAATAATTATTAATTAGAATCTTTTTATATTGCTATAAAATAGACAATAAAGGACTTCTGCAACTGCAAATATTGACCAATGTACTAAATAGCAAACGAGATCCATTAAATGAAACTGTTTTAAAAACTGTGCCAGGACCGGGAATCGAGCCCGGTACCCCTCAGTTGCCGGCCGAGTGACTTAAATTTATAGTTGAAGAGTAGTATAGTTCTTATAGTATAGTTGGATTAGATAGTAGTTGTTCTAGTTGAAGACTGTATGGATTGGTATGAGAACCTTAATTCAAACATGAATTAAAAAATAATGATATAATCAATAGGAAAACGACTCACATCATGTTGCAAAAATGTCCCGTATCAATTTTGGACTCTACTACTTCGTATCATGAACCACTGCAAATTACTACTGCGTATCAAAAATCTGCCGTGTAAAAAGGAAGAGTTGAAGTATGAATGAAAAGCTGTTAAAAATACTTAATCTGAAGTAGTTAATAGAAATATGTGTTTAATAGACGTTTATAAATTGAGTGTTGATAGACGATAGAAAGTTGTAACCAGTTTCAAAGCTTTACATGAAAATTCAACAAATAACGCAGTAGTACAACATGAACAGCTGCAGTTGCTTGGGAACTAGTTGCTTTGGCAAATCTTTATCTGGAGTCCCGTTCATGTACGTTGTAATGAAGCGATAATTCACGTAAAACGTTGTCAAAACAAACCAGAGAGGAACTCGGAACAGGATGCAAAAGTTGCAAAGTTAACAAGGCTGAGTATTCTTTAAAACAGCATCAATCACTGTTGCAACGAATAATGGTTTGTAGTGCTCGCGTGGGTAGGAGAAAGAAAGAAAGAAAAGGATAGAGGAAGAAAGGAGAGAGTTAGACAGAAAAAGAGAAAGTGAGAGATATAGAAAGAAACAAGAGCAGAGCAATAAGGCAGATGAAAGATACATGAGAAATGTGAAAGAATTGAGATAAAGAGAGAATTAGTTGGACGGATAGAGTGATAGAGGAAGGAAGAGTGAGGGAAAGGGATTGAGTGACAGAAAAAAAATGACAGAGAAAGAGAGTGAGAGAGGAAAAGAGAGAGTTACAGAGAAAAACAATAGCATAACAGTCAGAAGAAGGATGCAAGAGAAATGAGAGAAAAAGACAAGAGACAAAAGAAAAGAGACAAAATTAATTTGCTGGAAATGATAGGGGAGGGATATTGTGGAAGAGACTAACGAAGAAGAAAAAGAAATGATGACTGAAAGAGAGAAACAAAATCAGATCAATCAGGCAGAAAAAAGGTGCATGACAAATAAGAAATAAGTTGGGGAAATAGAGAATAAGTTGTCCGGAGAGTAATAGAGGAAGAAAGAGAGAGAGAGTGAGTGACAAAAGAGAGAGAGAGAGAGTAAGTGACGAAAATAGAGAGAGTGAGTGACAGGAAAAGAGAGGGAGAGAGAGTTATAAAGAGAGTGAGAAAGCATGAGAGTGTGGGAGAGCAGATCTCTCTCAGAATAGATAAGAAGAATATAGTGTGTGAGATGTTTGAGCCATTCTCCAGAATGCACTAACAGTCTCTCCAGGCTCTTCCAGATACAGCCAAAACTAGGTGGGATACAAAGAGGACAGCTAAAACAAACATAACGAGCGTTACAACTATAATTGCCATCAAATTCTTCTTCTTCTCCTTGTCCCCTCCTTCTTTTCCTGTATTGTTCAATATTCTGCTCTTACTTCCTCCTTCCCTCTTCTACTAGAGATCATCTGAATAAACAAAAGGATGCAAAGCGACAAGCGGGAGAGTTATATTTGTTGTGAATCACCCGGGGATAAGGTCAAACATTGTTAGTTATTTGGCATTCATGTGCCTTTCTATTTGACGTGGACTTGGTTTTGTCTCGCTCTATTTTTGGATTGGAGGGTTCTGATTTGAGGTAAGGTACGGTATGAAGCTTATGTATATTCTAGGATAGAGTGAGTGGATTCAGATTTACATGGCTGAATCTGATGAAGAGATAGAGAACGTTGTAAACTAAACGTTATGAATAATTGTAAAATTCGTACCGTAAAGTGTACCGCAGATGCTCATTAAATAGACTATTAAAAGAAAAAATACACTGTAATAGTGTAGAATACATACTATAGTCTGGTCGAGCAAAGAAGAAGTACTGGTAAGATGAGGAAAAGATTCCAGCTCGGTCAATATTGCTTCAAAAATTATAAATTTGGTCTCAAATTGTAGAACAGAATAACCACAATTTCCTATGATGGGAAATTGTGTTAGTTCTTGATTTTATACACATATTATTATTCATCTTTTATTTTCTGGAATATCTGTACCGAGACCTCGATATAAAGAAGAATCCGGATACTGATATTCGTATCTCTAGTAGATAAATTCATTTTTCCATGTTACGGTAATGTCTCATACCATCAAGGAGCTCACTAAAGAGAAAAACCTCACATATTTCTGCAGACAGTAGAACAATCCATTTTCCCGCCTTTCAAAGTACAGCAAGGCCTGAAATCCGAATGATTTCTCGCGGTGCGAGGATGAACAAAAAGGGAGCAAAAAGAGTGGCAAAAGAACAAATTCCATACCGCTCGTCTCGTAAGAATAAGGGGCGGCAACCCGGGTTGGACAGTTGGGGGCGGGAATGAAGTAAATCTCAGTTCGCCGCCTCCTGCCCTCTGCCTCCTCCTCACATGGTATTATTGCTCTGTTACCACACCACAAGTCGGAGGAACTCAAATTTTATATCTCTACCTGACTGGAGATTTGATTCAAAGGCCTTGTTTCATTAGTCTGGACCTTCTGAGTTCTCATTCTGAAGAAAAAATTGTTTTTTACTAAACATTACAGTTAGGTTTCCATTTCTACAGTCACACGGGCTTCTTTCTGTTGAAATAGAAACACTTTGTATGAAGCAACGCAAATTAAAAATCAGCTGATCAGTGTGCATTGATCTATACACTAATGATAAAACTAGATGAAGAATTATGGGAAAATTACCCTGAAAAGGACAATGTGGAGTATGCAAACAAGACTCTGAAAAAGTATAATTTTAATGACTCTTCAAAACTATACAACTCCGTGTTTCTATTGCAACTTGCCAAAAGTGCCCAAGTTTTGTAGTAATGAAAGCCTCCCTCAAATTGTAACACTGTTGCATTACTACAAGATTTAATAGAAACACGTCGTTACATGGAGCAACACAAATCAGGAATAAAAAATTATGTCGGGCACAAGATGCAATAGAAACAAGTATTTGTAAGAAGAAACGCAAATCAAAAATCAACTGACCAGTGGGTGTTGCTCTATATAAATACGTGTTTCAATTTCTTCTTAGGCACATGTACCCATGCGACTTTTGTGGGAATGGAAACTCACCTTTAGAAGTTATTAGACTTGTATAGTGTCCTTGGAAAAGACTGGAAGATAACTGAAATTTCAAATTAACTTATTGATTGCAGACAAAAATCGATCATAGTTGGTAAAATCGTGATGTTGTGGAAGCTCTTACATTCTTGAATAATACAATTAATCAATATTAGCAGAAAAAATTCTGACTCTACACACATTTCTAATACCTTCCACCTACGAATAGTTGTTATTCAAGCTTCTCAGTCTCCATCACAAATTTTAGTAGTCGAAATGTTTTGTTTTGAAAGTTTTAGAGTCATGAATAATAACACCAGCTATCCAAGTATGCTTGAATTAGTACTAACTGATTTTGCGACACACATACGTCTCAAACAGTTAGAATACAGTAGAGAAATAGTCGATCACGAAGCTCCAGTCACGAGTTATCAATTTGCTAAAGTCATGAGTTGACTTGTACTGGCTCTTAATAAAGAATTATTATGAATGAATGTTCTTTTAAAGAGTCGGGAACTTAGTACTCAAAGCTCGCTTGAAATTCGATCTGATTCCTTAATGTGTAGACCATAAAACACTTCAATTTCAAACGGTTGATACCCAACACGAAGCATTTAGAGACATTAGAATGTGAAAAGTAGACAGCTAATAAAATAGAATGCTCAGTTAAACTTAATAGTCCATTATCGGGTAATGATTTTCATCGCGGTTTTTAGAGCTGAGATTGAAACTGGAGGTGTTGAATCCAGAGGTATAGAAAATAGCATTCCCACTATTCTGCAAAGTGCGCAATCGCAATCTGTAACTTCCATTACGAATTCCTTAGTAATTAGTGATTTGTTATTTATACAAATGATTAAATAAATAAATGATTGCTACAATATTTATAAATTACAAAAATGCTACAAATATTTTATACAATTCCAATCTACCCCTATCTTCTATCAGAAGCTCTCATCATGTTTCCGATCATCAAGCAAGATCAATTCCTATCCGGGATCATATCAGTAAAACTCTAATCCAATTGATTAGCTGATTCAAAAAGGTCGATCTCGCATGGTGGTGCAACCCAACATAAGTGCTTCATTTCCAAGTACGAATAACGAATATCACCCTACAACAAGCCAGCCAGCATTCTTCATCGACCTTGATAGGTTGCAGCAGCAACTCCTCCTGAAATTCCCATCGGTTTTCAAGCTGCATCCAAAGAGAATAGAATAGAAATCATATTCTCTGACTGCATCCATAAGCGTGGGAAACTAAGCTCCGAGCGAATCAGAATTTGAAATTTGAATAGTTGGCGCGCTGAATTGGAGATGAAATTGATTTTTCGCCTCATGATGAGATAACAAGCGAGTGAAACTGTAACTGGCTGATTATTTATAAAGAGATGGAGGAACAATCATTGTAATTTGTGAGGAGTGGGGGAACAATCATCATCTCCAACAGAGAGATTATTATTGAATGCGCATCATCGCCATCATAATCATCATCAGGTGGTCTCTATAATTGTGTGTATTACTACCCAATTACAACTCGATACCCTCTTATATCGAAGCTATCTCGAATCGAATCGTATAAGCTTCTGAGTGCTTATCAAAGTGCACTTCGATTATCGATTGAAGACTCTATCGATGTAGAAAATTTATTGAATTAATACGAGTAGATCGAGTTATTATAATGAGAAAAGGTAATAAACTCATCCATACAATATTATTAGAAGCGATTTGAATATATATCCCTGTTATAATTTTTATTTCCATAAATTAGTTTTTGTTCTACTCTAAGAGAAAGATAGAGAGAGGAGGAAAACGTGTGAGAGAGATTTAATATTCTTGTTGCTCTTGAATTTTTTTTAATAACAAAAAACATGATAAAATAAGAAGAAATTTACCAAAATTTTGATAACTGTATTTAAAATGAAGAGTAATCACAATATCCTCCATGAGGAAAATTGTGGCTATGTCGACAGTGGAACTTCTTCGAGATTTTCACTAATAAGCCATACGCTGATACCTATATTATAATGATCAGATTATGAGTTTCTTTTATCTCAGGGCTACTTTTATCACTGTTTTTTCATTTTAAAATAATAATCACAGAACCCCTTTTCAGTTATTTTTTCAAGCATTACATGTTCCGACTATTAAATATAAATTTTATAGTCATTTTCTCATAAAAATTATGTTTGATATCTTATTGTTTTTTTCATTTCCAATTTGCTTTAGATCTCTCAAGGTTCATATATAGAGGTTTATGTTTAGAGTTTAGAGTTTAGTTTTTCTCTTGCACATTTATGTCCGAAACCAATATCAGTGATAGGATGAATTGCGTAGCTGGTAGCCTATCCATCGATTGGCAGGCGTGGGACAGCCTTCCTCCTAGCTGCCCTGAGGTTGAACAGAGACTACACCGCAAAACCCCTCATTATTCGGTTATTACCACTAGCAGAACCACCAAAGAGCTTACTTCCAGTCTTTATTAACCGCTTCCCCTTAATCGCTTTTCAACATCCTCTCTCTCACTACTTCCGTCTCTTTCTCTCCGATTCCAAATAGATAATCCCCCAGTGAGACCTCCACATGGAAGGAATTCCTTCTAATGAATATCTCTTCCCCGAGCTACTACACCGGATTACGCATTCTGATTCATCGCGATGTTATTCCGTCTAGGGGGCTTCATCAACATATAATCACATATCCCATTCTTATCTCCTCCTTCTCCTTCTCCTCCTTTCTTCTTCTTCCTCCTCTTCTTCTTTTTCTTTTCTCCTCTTTTTTTCCTTCTCCTCATCGTCATTATTCATCTTCAATCAAGTTCATGTTAATCCTGATAGAAGACCGTCTAAGAGAGTTATTGCTGGGTTGAATATCTGTGTGAAATAAGTGAACTAATTGTAGTTGAGGATTGAATAGCAGTTCAGAACTTATGGAATAGAGCTACCAGATTTCATAGTTGTTTAGTAGTTGAGGAAGCCAACAAGAACACAAGCTGACATTACTTGGTCTCTAAGAAGGTGCAAAAATTAGAGAAATGAATTTTGATTTTTTTTAATAATATCCTTGGTTTAAATAGTTCTTGAATACTGCCGTAGATATAATAGATGAGTGTGTTCTCAGTCTATTACAATGCCATGACCAACGTGCCGGGTTCTACGTCAAATTTAACAAGATAATTTTCGCGGAAGCTGAGAAGACACACAGTTGTAGGCTTTACTCTGTTTTACCTATTATACGGTTATATTTCTTGAGAAACATGAAAAATGGTACTTTTTGCCACAAATTACCGTTTCAGCTGACATTTAATGATCCTTGACGATCAATTCGTAGTAACGATTTTGATTAGTTCCTTATATCTGCAGCATAGCGACATCAGCATGATTCTCAATATCTGCATGATTTAAGGATAAGTAGAGCAGTAGGCATACAATAGATTACAATAATTAATAATAATAGATTATCATGGCCTGAGTTAAATCAAGTACGGGAAATTGAATTGAATAGATATTCTATTGCTATTCGAGTGATTATTACCAGTAATATTGATTATTGAAAATCGATCAAGCGATTCAGAAATAAATTCCTCTTCCTATTAATGAGAATAATGGGATTAACCCAATTATTATAAAATCGTAATTGAAATAAGTTTCCTCAATTCAACACTCGGGTGAAAAAATAGCAGGCTATTAATTAGCAGGTAATTAACAGGCAGAAGATAAGATCATTGATCTAACTGCTTATCTGTGAATAACTCTAATAACTGATAACAAGGGAGAGATTAGCGTGGTAGGAGGAGATGTTTTAGGCTAGAGAAGATCATTGAACAAAAGTTGTTCTATACTATATAAACTACTCTTTGGAAATCAACAAGACACTTTTGAAGTTTCATCACACTAAGCCGCCTCAGATGAAGATAGCAATATGATAACGTGTAAAGGCATTAAACTAAGTCATTTAGATAAGCGAGAAATCTAGGCAAAAGAGGTCATCGTCATACCCAGTTAAGACATACCTATAAAATACGGTATTAGCACGGTGCCAGCCGTTTTAGCTGGAAATTAAGGGAGAAATTAATTTTCTGGTCTTCATACTTGAGTCCAGATGACGCAAATCTATGCATGTTGCATGCATAATATATACGCAACGCGCATGCGCATTGTAACGCTTGTTACAACACTTTCGGACTACTTTGAACCCCCCTCCACCCCCCGTACTTTTACCTTCACGCTGTTCAAATTTGTAACTTTATTATCGATTTATTATATCGTAAAACATATCTCATATCGATCGGCATCTATCGCGATAGATGCCGATCGATTAATCGCGATTAATCGCCGGAAAGATCGAACAATGCGATGATCGATATAACTGGCTGTGTCGATGTAATCGACGAATAATATTATTGGGTGTTCCAAAACATGGACCTAATAAATGCTGCAGGCGAAGACGACCAAAGCGGTACAATATGGTAAAGACTCATTTCATGTTTGGTTTTAACTACCCGGTAACTTGAAATAATAAAAATCTTTACGAAGATCTATAATAAATATTATTTTTTAATAGGTGTTAGACTAATTGGATTTTTATTCAATTTTTAAATAACATGCTTGATTTTGAAAATTCAGCATGATTATATTTCTTATGTTGTCTAATTGAATCACGATAAAAGATTGTCCATATAATCCTATTGATAAATTCCGTAATCAAATTGAATTTATCATTTGTATTCTAAGAAATTGTTATTAAAATAGTATTCATACTACATTGCTATGTGATATAATAGACGAATAATCCATACTTAAAAGACAAGATTCAAATTTTAAATGGGGTTTTCAAAAATGTTTGTTTGTTTGTTTGTCAATGGCGCAACAGCCCTATGAAGGGCCGCCTAGGCCTACCAGCTGGTTGCCAGTTTCATTTTCACCAAACTATACAAAGTCCATCCAAGCAAAGAAGATAAATTTATATATTAATTAATATATAATTAAATATTAATCAAATTAATATTAATAATATATATAAATTATATATATTAATTAATTTATATATTTTATATATTAATTATTCTTTGAATTTTTATAAATTAATTTAAATTTATATTTATTCCAAAAAGGTAATAAATATAAATGTGCTGGATGGTGAATGGGAGGCTGAATGGTTCAAGAATCACTAATCAGATGAATTCCATCTCGGGTGGATCTTTTGGAATAAGAAAAACGTCGCGATGTATTGAAATCTTGATTTCCAATCTTGAAACGGAATTCTTCTCAATTCAAATCTATAAAGCAACAAATATATATGACACACGTATGTGAGTCATATAGCCTACATGATACTCGTTTCAAAAGCAAGTCAAACGTGAGAAAGAACGCTGAGAACTGTTGAGATTCTCTTAAGAATGAGATTGTCTTCTTAATGGACCACCAATGGCCGGTGATTAGGGAATTAACATGGCCTCTTACATTCGATACGGTTCTCGATGCTATAATCTCGTCAGATGATAATCCTTGTTCGGCATCATTGTGTTTCCCAGATCATTCTTGCATCATAAATGAGATCAATTGCATAATCCAACCCTCAAGCTCCTCATGTTTTCCTCATCTCCAATGCGTTATACCGACCTATTCCTTGATTAATCTCTGATCAAAGTTTGAGAGTAATCAAAATCAATGATCGAGTCTCATTGGGGAACATAGTGAGCGTGAGAAACACAAGAAACGGGTTAATGTGAAAACGGATTCGAGTATTGAGATATAATAATGATCCTGATCGAAAGATGGAATAGATATGATCTACTGTTTGCAACGTTATGAATACTAAATTGACACACTATTTTGTGTTATAGCAAGCAAGATAGCATATTAAGATAGCAGTAAATCTTTAAATTTGATGGTTTGTAAATTATCCTGAATAACGAAAAAGAGGAGAGAAAGAGGCTTTCATGAATGATAGATGAAGCTTTATCATATAAATACGGTCACCCCGTCTCTCAGAGGATACGATTAGCCATCGTCAAAACTGCCTAAAACATAGTCATCATCCCTCTCTATTTCCACACACCGGGCTAGGAGCTCATGTGAGCATCACCCTAAAAAATAGATTAATTATTACATTTTATTTTTTTATTTATTCGAGAAATTATACAATAAAGGGTAAAAACACAGACATCAAAGTCCGAAACGTCTTTTTCCCAAATTTTGATAGAAATATTTAAAATAGAGGTTATGTTCACAGATCTTCAAACTCTTATAACAATTTACAAATTTTTAAACTCCGAGATTGAAAACTATCGCCAATCACCAAAAAATTAACTTGGAATTACTTTGGTCTACAATATATTATTGATGAATGAGAAAGATTATTTCTTATCCATTTGAAATATTCCTCTTGAAAAATTTATCACATAAATAATTCAAAATTAAATCTCTTCATGTTTTCAAGTTCCATCAATCAATCACCTTTATTTATTTAATGTAGCCTACAAGTTAACAGATCAGAATGGAATATTGTCACAATATAAGTTTGTTTTTTCTTGAAGCCCACCTGGAAAAATAAAAATCAACTATTTCCCTATACTACAAGTTGCACCAGAAAATTTGCAGTAGAATTGAGGAGATTTTTATACGAAAAAAGTTGGACATGCCAGAAATGAATAATTATTATACACGTCATTCTATGGAATAAGTCAAGTGTGTGATCAATACGTGTTACCTGGATACAGCACATCTAGAATTCATAAAACAAGCCCCAGGGCTGTCCTCAGTTTGGCACGGTGGGAATCTCTGTGAGATACTTGAATATGTTCCGAGTTGGACGGAGTGGAGACCCCACCGCGGGTTAAAAGCTGCCTTGACCTGCTCACAGTGACCTGTTGAACCTAGCTGGCTGCTTTTCTGCTTTCGGGAAGGAACTCACTCACACCCCCTAATCAAACTTTTTCACAAAGTACGTCCGTACTAGCTGACAAACCGCTTTTCAAAATGTACATAAAAATTCATTGCTAAAATTAAACGTCATAATGCGTCCATCATTATCTATGATTTCGCCTTGACGGTTACAGTCTGTCCAAGCGAAGAAGACATTCTGGCGAGATGGGAAAATGACTCTAGCTCGGTCAATATTGCTTCAAAAATTACAAATTTGGTCTCAAAATGTAGGAAACATTTGATCTACAGTTTGAGAGAAAATTTATAATTTTTTAAATAATATTGACCGAGCTAGAGTCATTTCCCCATCTTGCCAGAATGTCTTCTTTGCTTGGACAGACTGTAAACGACGGTGGTTAGGAGGTGTTAGCGTGACATGCACATGAAACTAAGTACTGTGCTTTATGCACACACAATTACTCCCATGCCTGGATTGAAAAATCATGAACGGGCTTTTTTCCGGTTGGACATAACTTGCGCTATATTATTACATTTATAAAGTAACAGAGTATGACTGAAATCTGTAAGTATCGATGATGCTAAAAAAAATTAGTTACATTCCAAGTTGGGAAGGGAATAGTGTCAGTCAGCTTTCTTTAGTCTCAAAAATAAACCGAGAATCGATCATCTCATTAATAACCCTTTTATTACCCACGGACATGCATATTATATGGACATCATCCGCAATAAAAAAGCGAATGCTTAAAACCACTAAATTCAACAGTTTCAGGTTCTATATGATTATAAGAATATTATTTGACTCTGATATTGACAACGATTGATCAGGAACTCCAAATTGCGAATTTGACTGAATGATAGAGAAATGGAATTCATAGAAATTGAAAATATGATCAATCAAACTCAAATACCTATTGAAATGAAAGATAGATCCAATTATACCTACTTAAACTAAGATTTTAAATTTGAAAAGAACCAATTATACCTACTTAAACTAATCGAGAAGATTTTACATTTGTATTCCTACCGTGAGTATCCGGAAGTAATTTCAAATCAAAGCTATTAGATAGTTGTATAAATAAGTGATATTGTAAATGTGAGAGACGGGGTTCCACGTTATTATTTTAAACGGCTCCATAATGACTTAAATGAAAATTAATCACGAATACGTTTTGCCTTCTATAATCCGTGGATTGAACCAATCATTTGAAAAATGCATAGATCTATAATATTAAACACATCACTTGCTACAATTCTCATAAATCTGTGAATACTACAGATATTGAATGATTGAATACTACTTGAATTGAGTTGAATTGGATAGCTGCCTTCATTTCAACCATGGAGGGCGAAGTTGGGGCGCAGCCCTCTCTCACACTCAACCCTAAAACGTCTTGTGGTTGTAACATTAGTGATGTGTGAAATGTTTCTTGGATGGATTCAAGTTATCAAAATTAATAGCCTATAAATCCGAAATATTCAATATGATTTTATAAGTTTTCATAAAAATTAGTCAAACTACAAGAATAAGCAGTAAACATGTCTCTAAATAAAAAAATCCATCCATGTAGAAAAGGTAGATTTTTGGGGACTAGACTCGTCGGTCCACAAAACAGTTTTTTCCAGCCCGCAAATTATTATTTGTGTGGGCACACTACAGCCTTCTGAATCGGTCTCCACACACATCAACAGTGTAATTAGGGTCTAATGAAATCATCATTCTGACACATTTCAAATTGCCTCATTAGGCCGTAACTATGATTGATAGAGCCGACCAGAAGAGTAATCTAGATGACGCTGTGAAACGAAACATAATCAAAGTATCACAGTGGCAGTAGTTCGGCGTCTTTATACGTAATAATGCCACCTGAATATTAGAGCAAGAATAGCATGGTTGAATCGCTCCCTCCCCCTCAACACCATATGAGAGATTATCGAACACAAAAGAATTCTTACCGACTGTGAATCTGGCACATCATTTATTTTATAGTCTGTCCAAGCAAATAAGACATTCTGGCAAGATGGGAAAATGACTCCAGTTCGGTCAAAATTGGTTCAATAATTATTAATTTGGTCACAAATTGTAGAAAAGATTCTGATCTACATTTTGTGACCAAATTTATGATTTTTGAACCAATATTGGCCGAGCTGGAGTTATTTTTCCATCTTCCCAGAATGTCTTCTTTGCTTGGACAGACTATAACAACTCGTTCCTGCGGCCTTTATTCAAGGTGAATGAAGTGTCGTACAAATATTTCACTTGAGAATATTATTTGAGATTTATTTCACCAGGAAGCTAGCAGGAATTTAGCGTAGTACTGTGGAAAATGCAAGCAGATATTTGCATAATCCTCTTTAATCCGCCCGCTTCCTTCTTGGTCATACTGTATTATTATAAAAATTCTCCATCAACTTTCTCCAAAGTTATTGAATCTTTGTGAATAAATTTTATGTATTGAAAATCCGCGATGATTCAGTTTCTTCACAAAATGTCCCTTCTTCAGCAAGTCCCTTAATTATCTGGATTTTTTTAATTTCCCAATATTAGCTCTTATAATATTAATACCCCATTAGTTCTCTGAAGTCTTATTATGAATAAGGCGGTCATTCTATATATGTATTATCATTTAATACTTTATTCCCACCAATAACCTTCCCATCAATTGATCTATTTCTGTTACATTTCAAAAAAATTATCTGTATTTTATGATTAGAAGTAGGAACAGTAGTTTATTCAGCTTTTCTCTAAATAATAAATCACACTATCTACAAGAAATTACTTGGAATTACAGTCATAAAATAGATAATTTCTTCTGAATACTTATTTATCATTATTTAATTCATTCATACATGACTGTACTCAAATCAATGCGATATATTTCGTTATGACGTTTAATAATGTATTTAGGAAGCCAAGTGTGATTACTGCCTCACATTGTCATTTAAGAATCTTTATCTGTCAATGTTTCATTTCCATATCATGAAAACTTTCATGAATCAGTTTCTTCATCTGTCATTGTTCCATGTAATGAAAGAAAATATTCATGAATCAGTTCATTCTATTTTCAAGGAAGTGTAATGAATAATTGCTCGATTCGTTGTCAAGAACACAAGAGATTACTTTTTTTAGTAATATAGAAATAGTGTAGAAACTGAGATGGTTTCTCTCATTACAGCTTTCACTCATTCACAGTCTGTCACGTTTATCTCAATCTTTGTGAAAATAATATCACCACATCCACTGTTAACCTCAGCTTGATTGATAACATTCGCGCAAGGTAAGAAGACACTTCGTTTCATTAAACTTTTCATTGTAATGGCGTGTCTTCACAACTTGCGCGAACTACAATTATCACTTTCATATTATTGCTCATACAAAGTCAAACATTAGACCTTCTATTATTAATGTAATTATTATTCTAATTGGATAATTTCATGATAATTCATTTATTCAAGAAATTATAATAAAGGGTAAAAACACAGACAATGAAGTCCAAAGCGTATTTTCCCCAATTTTTGATAAAAATATATAAAATAGAGGTTATATTTATAATAATCCAATAATACACGGAAAATTATGATATATGATTATTCAATAATGTCATGAATACTCTCATTTGACACAATTTATTGTTAATCCCGGTGAATCGAAACAAATCAATTGATGATGAATTCAATAACAAAATATTTTTTCTGTATAAAAAAGCTTCAAAATCACTACCGCTTAAAGAACTACAAGACCCCACTCTAATATTAAACTCATTTTTTAAAACTGGCAGCTCAGTAAATGATACCTGAGATGACAACTGACTATCACATTCCTCCATCCTATAACTAATGATATCTTCATTCGAACCGAAACTGTGGGAAATTGAAGTCCAAGAGAAATACATGAATTATATGTGCATTTGCTGGGTAGAGCCGTTTAGGATCTTGGAAAATGGAACATTCAAATGATGAATAGTCGTCGGTGACTCTGCTGAGACAATACTGGATGGAGACATCATAATTCTTCGGAGAACTGTCACAAATGGAAGGACGTATTTCTGTGATGTCTGTACTTTGGTGCGCCTAGCTAGAATGAGAGCAATCATTTATGTCCATCTTGAACTCATCAGGTCGTCTGTCAATTCTGGTAATAAACTCTACGTTTATGACTGCAAGGCAGATTATCTGTTTTATAGAATATGTTTATTTATGTTATCTATTGTTACAATTGCGACTTGATAGCAAATATTTTAAGCAAAGGTGATGAGGAGTGGATGAATGATGATATTTACATCCACCCCTTACAGGTTCAACCTAAAGAGGATTTTCTCACATTGCTGATGGAGAGGTCTTCTTCCGCTGGAAGTCACACGAATTAGTTCAGTGCCAGTGCTAAAGTGTTCATATATCACGTAGAAGTTATTACAAATTTTACAATTATTACAAATTTCAATAGCCAAGTATCCTATGAAATTATGTGAATAGGTGTGAATTATTTAATTAACTACCAATATAAAGGCTAATAGGTTCAGTGATTATTATCAATTTGAATTATAAACTTTTTATTATCTGACTAGCTGAAATAGTAATAAAAAGGCTACATCTTGAAAGATGTTATTCATGCTTAAACTTCACTTTGTTTGAATCAACATATTCGTATTTTTGCCTTATAATCTATGAATTTTTTTAGTGAAGTGAATGAACAAATTGAATATTCAAGACAAATTGAAGATCATCTGTCTCTCTTATTATTATTACTAGTGATTTTGAGAATGACTTTAATTATTATTTTGCTAGTATTCAAACAAAAAGGAAGGAAGAGATGGAAGAGTATTAATTTTCATGATTTAACTGATACGTTTTTCCAATTCCATTGTTATCGAGTTAACAATAAATGAGGTTCTAAGAAACAAAGAGATTCCTAAGAAATTGTCGTCTTTTTCATCTACATAAGGCCGGTATTACACGATAATAGTTCTATGATCATGAGTGATCATATGGAAAGAGATGAAAATATGATTTCGTATTTACATCTCTTCCCATAAGATCATAGAACTATTATCTGTAATACCGGCCTAATAATGGATTAGAACATTCTAATCTATACTGATAGCTGATAGTATAATCTATACCACTATACCTGGTATAGTTAATTCTACTGTTTAAGTTTTTACATCATCGACAGTGACTCAGTCGAACATTTATCCATAAAAAATTATTTCAAAGCCCTCCCTCTATCAATTAGCGAGGAAGAATCGATTTGAGGAGTGAGTTTTAAAAGTATTCATCCGCTTGTCGGCACTTGAGCACAATCGTCAAAAGAGACACATTAGGTCCTTCTTCCTTCGCGCTGAACAGCTGATTTAATCCCAAATCAACCAGATTATGACTCTATTCAGCGGTTGCTGCCTTCTATAATTCTCTGCAGCAAGTGAAGTGAGTAATTAGGCAGAGGCCGGCAGCAGTCCTCAGCTGTGCTGCGTCATTCTGTTCGGTAGCAGTTTGAGAAAAGGTGTTGGATCTGAAGGATCGAAATAAGTTGTCAAAATATTCCTGATTACATTGTCATGTGTCATCCCAGAATGTAAATATAATATTGATCCCAAAATGTGTGTCATCTCAAATCTTAACAATAACCTATATTATTTTGTTTGTTGAAAATGTTACAGTTATATAATTTTTTAATCATTTATTGTTATAATTGCGACTTGATAGCAAGTATTCTAAGCAGAGGTGATGATGAGTGAGTACATGATGATTGAATGATGATGAAAGTTTACATTACAATTCCCACATTGAAAAACACTTCTCACTTTAAAAATTTTGATATTACATTTAATGTTAGAGTAACATAATTATTATCAATAATAGAACCGTTTAGAAAACATTATTCAATCATGAAACTTTACCTCAGAAAGACTGCTTGACAACTGGAGCCAATTTAATAAGATGGAAATCAAAAGATTTGACAAGATAAGACACTCTTTTACTATACTGCGAGTATAGAGTACTAATAATCTTCCACATCTATGTCAATAATCCATAATCTGTGAATAATTTGAAGCTGTGTGTCAACGATTTAATTCTCTACCAAAAAATCTCGTCATAAATACATTATCAGATGAAACAATAACAAACAAACGAACTTTACAATTGGATTGTCTCATTCAAATTGCATGTATTATCTAGAGTATCTTCTTGAATTTAAGCTCTTGAATGTATGTATATATCTCCTTGAAAGTTGAATTGAGCCGTGGTCACATAGCTCTACGGATGTACCTTGCAATTTAGGTTATGTTTGAGCCGTTTACGGTACAGTTCGTCTCCTCTCATTCATCTTGTTGTGCGTAGGCTTGAACACAACGGAGGTCGACAATTTATTAGCGGTGATAAATTCAATGAAGATTAACGTTTGGCCTGCGGCTGGCTAAATTCATGGAAAATATCGCAATTAATTCTTAACTTCCTGTATGCAGGCGACATATGCTTTGTTGTTGGAGAGTGCCCATTCTATTGAAATAACGCTGATACTGAATGAATGCTTGAAACAATAGCCGAAATTGTTTTTCTTACATTGTCTCATGTAGTGGGAGGAATACACTAAGCACTTGCACGGGGTGGCTGTGCTAGGCTTGATTTGCATATAATGTAAGATGTTATTTTTGCCGCCGGGAGCTTCAACCATCCATTCTTCTTGTTCTTATTCTTCTTTGTGCACTTATTTTTATCTTCTTCACTTTCTTACTCTTCTATTTTCATTCTTCCCCCCTACTTTATCGCCTTACGTCTAGATTTTGTTTCGACAATACTATTTTCTTTCAATATTTCTCCTTGTCAATCTCTCTCTAAAGTCGATCAGTAATTCGCAGTAGATCCGTAATTTTTTTTGGAATGACTGTTGAAATAACTACAGTATAACCTACATTTATGGTTCTCCTTGTTTCCATCTAGGGTAAATTGGATTATATGGTGGAGTTGATTGATCCTTAGGTCTCCTCACTACTAAAAGTCATATTAAGCCTATGCTGATAAGTAAATCAGTAAAAAACGAATTTAATTGATAAGTAAATCAGTAATAAACTAATTTATTTCACAAATATGCAGAATACAGTTTACTACGAAAACAGAATAAACCCAAAAGTTATGAATTATTATTAGGGAAATCTGTGTATGAGGAAAGGCATTGTTAAAGAAACCCCAATTTTTAATTACTTTTTTATATTAATACTGGGATATCACATACACTTCCGATCACATTTTGAAAAAGGACAAATTATACAATTATTCATTAAAAGTTTAATTAATTTATTAAAAAACTAACATATTTACTGTTGATTTTTAGATCCGTTCATCATTTTCTCTTGCTATTTGTTACTTGAAATACTGCCTCGTCGAGCGGATACAATAATGAATGATGTTCGAAAAGAAACACATTAAAACAATCGCCTTCAACCTAATATTACTCTGAGGTATATTATCTGTGACAACGCCCCATACGTTTTTGTGATAAGGATCTTTTCTCTTCTTCTTCTTCTTCTTCTTCTTCTTCTTCTTCTTCTTCTTCTTCTTCTTCTTCTTCTCCTTCTTCTTCCTCTCCTTCTCCTTCTTCTTCTTATTCTTCTCCTCTCCCCCTCACCATCACTCCCGCAACTGATTATACAAGCTCATCTGAATTGGAAATCAATCATGCCCGGAATAGACGACGTATATGTTACCATATAAATTACATACAAACTTACCTACCAGTACACATGGGACGGGTCTCGGCCTATTAGTGAAATTCCTGATTACGATCTTTAGAATCGATTATATTACATGTGTGGCACCATTCAGTCTTCCCTCTCTGTCTGTTGCCGGTTTTCCCTCTCTCTTCAATTTGCCTCCAAGCAAAAGTTTTTAACAGTCCGCCCTCTCTATGAAACAATAAGGTCTCTGTTGTTGTTGATGTTCAGGCTGTATAGGGTGTATCTGGTTACGGTATGGTACAGCGTTTCATTCATTCATCGTTCAATTTTGGAAAAAAACCTAAAAAAATATGAAAGAAAAATCACAGAGAATATGAGGAAAATGTAACAAAATAGACCATATATTGTTTATCCATCACGTACGTATATCTTATTTTGGGGAACATTTTTTATTTAATATCACTTTTTTTAATATCTATGATATTTAATTGTAGGCTGTTGTTAAAAGTTTCTATTGAGAAGTATTATTCATTATGAGATGTTTTGGTTTACTGATATCTCATGATTGAGTGGAATAGTACTGGAAATATACATTTAGATACCAAATTTCAATCTAGTTTTGGTAAAGCAATTGTAGGTAGGTTTCTGTTATTAGATTGAGTTATTGAGCTTCTCAAGTTCTTGAACTTCACTTCTTCTAGAATTTAGAGCTTTACAATATTCTGTTCAATGCTACATGGGAAAATAAGTTTTTGATCCATGAATGAGAGACAAAATTATTCATTCAAGATAGTAATTAATCTTCTTTGAATGTTAAAAGATCCAAAATCTCCCATATTTGAGAAATTGGTCGAGTTTAATGGATGATTCTCCTCTTGAAGGATTCCTATTCTTTCAAGACGGATTTATATGAATTGTCAACTTCCTATATATCAGGATCAGTATGTGCTCGAATAAAATTATTCAATACTTATTTATTTATATAAGTCAGGATCAGCTACCTGTTTTTCCTCGAGAAATCTATTTCTCATCTATGCTTGGCTGATTTTCGAGACCAACATCGGTCACATAGAACTAAATTCTTATTCTATACTCTCTATCACATCGATATGCATGACATCGACAACTGAATTTATTTATTCAAAGACAGTTTTTTGAGTCGTGAGCTGTGCCAGCCAGCATCGCCGTATAATGGATGTTTAGCGTTAAGTTGTAAGATCAAGCGGAGAATCTATAATTTAGTGTCCACTACCGGCTTTTAGTGAAACTCACGACTCCGGAACAACAGAATCGGATACAATACCGATGCAAAATATCAGACAAAACATCTTATGAGGGACATCATCTTTTTTTAATTCCCATACACAGACAATGGACAACAACGTTTGTCAACTCGTCTCGCGTACGTTGGATACTAATCAACGTTTAAAAAACCAAAACATTTTATTATTCGCTGTAATTTTTCCGACGCTTCACGCTCGTGTGTCGTTGACCACAAACAAAAGAATGGCGGGTTTTGATTGTTTTCGTGATGTCTTTCTTTCAAAGCTCTGTCCGGAGCAAATTTTTAAATTTTCTCGTGAACTTGATAAATGTGAACAATTACTGGACAATTGAAGCAATGTTGCAGTTGGCTATTTCATTTGCTTGAAAGTTTCATTTTGTGATGAATCTGAAACGGATCACGACTTATATTGTGGGAGATTAAAAAGCTGACACGAAGAAAGCTGGGTTCAAACTCTTGCTTCAGCTGAATGCGCTTATAGTAGTTTAAATACATATTATAGTATGTTACTTCTACTACAGTGAGCATCATAGTTTTATTCAACGTTGAAGATATTGTTTTCAAGGGGTCTCATTGCAACTAGATCTCTTTATGATGCCACACTCCTCAATTTGCAATAATTTTAAACTAATAGACTTGATGAATAAATCAATAAACTACCTTCTCTGAGAACTCAAACCACTTTCTATGTGATTGGTGAATAAAATAAGTTCATTTGCCTGTTATAGTAATTCAAAAGTGGCTTCAAGCTATTATGAATGGAACCACCTATATATTTCCCATCTACTCAATCTCCCATTGGCAAAATGAGCTTTAAACTTAAAACAAAAGAAAAAAATCAAAGTGTTAGAAATTCCTACAACTAAGTTTTCTATCTGTTTCAAAGTAGATTTATCAAATGAGCTTGAAGTCTGCATTAACAGCAAGATGGAAAATATAAATAGTTCATTATTTTTGACCTATAATTTTTTAAAGATTAAATACAAACTCATTATTAATACAGTAATTCAACCAGGGAATAGACATAGTTACTTGCACTGGCAGCTCGTGCCCACAAAACTGGTGAAGTGCTGTTCAGTAAAAGATATGAGCACTTCACCTGTTTCGTGGGTACGAGCCGCCAGTGGTTACTTGAGAAAACTATTGAAGGAATACGAAGAATCCCGTTATCCCCATACAAGTATCCGCTGTACCAATGGATAATCAAACATTTTCACAAAAAATACAATAAGCAACTTGAGGTAATCAACTCACATCGCGACGTGTTGCTAATCAACAACCGACATTCATTTCTGCACACGCAAGTTGCTAGAAGCACTTTATTACAGTCTGATTTATGCATTTACACACTGGTAGTGAGAGTTGCGAATTTCCTATCAATAAAGCAAGTACTGCAAGGTTTATGATGGGGTTATTAGTTTTTCTAGCATACAAGTGTTATAAACTAATAAAAAATAATGTTCAAGTCTATGAAAATAGTGACAACTTTAGTGAGAATATAGACTAGTGTTTACTGTAACATATCTATTTACAATATACATTAATAATACGAAAATTGAACTTTAAATTCAGGGCTATTCAAAATAATTGATAATTAAAATGAAAAAATCAAATATATACCCGTTTTTAAAACTAAAAAATGATACTTTCAAAGTTTTAAAAAAGGTTATTTGATTTTTACATTAATAATACGACTCGTTTCTATTTCAAACTACATTTCTTATAAGGGTTTTTACATTCGAGCTACAGGTACTAGATACAGACCTACTGACAGTGTTACCACTGGATTTCACTCTTTTGGTTGCCTAGCTTAGTTGACTTTAACATACTTTGGCCAACTCTTATTAGATTTACATTGAGGTTATAATTGAATCATAATTACGGTATGTTTTATTGAGATTTTCGTTTTTACCTAAACTTCTCCAGTTTTGTTTTCCATAAATTGGAACCTCTCAAAACTTATCTTTCTTATAGTCGCAATGAGGCTATTTCAAATGTTATGGTATTTTTATCAAAAGAATTGAGAAAATAGAATGAATATATTCAATTTTGTCTGTAATCCCTCACCAGAATTTTACAAAATTATGGCGTCTGGCTGTTAGAAATATGATTTCAGCAGACTTTTATGGAGCTCTGCACACCAATGGCTCTACTTCGAGTAGACATTGTCTATTGTTACAAGAAAAATTTAACTCAGTTTTAGAACTCCAGAAATTCAGTTTCAAACTGAACTCCCTCCAATGTGTAGTTCTAAGAAACTGATCTCAATTTCAGATATCTCCAGAAGTCGAGTTTCAAACTAAACTCACTTCAACGTGTAGTTACAAAAATAAATTGAACTCAGTTCCAGAACTCCTGGAGTTCAGTTTTAAACAACATTCAGAAACTGAACTTCACATTAGACATTCAGAAACTGAACTCAGTTGTTTGAAAAAGGTTTAGTTGGAGCGTTTCCATTAGATGTTACATTTCTAATAAGGGTTCTACTCTACGTTTGAACTAAATTCACTAGAACGTTTTACCGAGATCGCAATAAGGAGGCATGTTATTCAGCGCTATCTTTAAGCGGACCTTTCACCTTTGGTTAACTTTCTTTTCCTAGCTTATTTTCCCACGACTCCCACAACGGTCTCTTCTCTCTCTCACTTCTCTCAAGTTGCCAGAGCAGAGCAGAGCATACTGAGCCGCTCTGATCCTTTTTTCTTCTCTTTTCTTTCACCTTTCTTTCCCTTTTTTATCGGCATCAGGCACGCTATCTTTTTCAATTATCACCTGACTAGGAATAAAGCAAGGAAGGCATGTCAGACAGAACGGCACAGCTTTGATTTACTGTTGTTTCTTGTTCTTGGTTTTTGAAAAATAGTTGATAAAAAATGAAAATAAAGTTTGAAAATGTCAGCCGTATATTGTTCTAATAATTGCTGATTAAATTTCAAAGGAAAAGGAAGTAATTTCAACAATAGAAGAATATGCATTATCTTTAAACTATTAGAACTACTAAAAGGGTAATGAGATTTCGATTTTCATTTATTACCATGGAAATGTATTAACTTAATAATTCTTCGTTGAATTTTCACCTATCATTAATGTTTTGATAAATTCAATAAGAGCCATTTCTTAATGATCACCTCAAAATCAATACCATGATATAAACTACATTTGATATAATAAATTTTCAAAATTTAATTGCAGAATAATACTGCAAAAAATATTAATATGAGTTATTGTAGCTTCATTCAAGGATATGCTACTGTTACTTATAGTAATGTTGTCAATATAAGTAGAAGTCTTCGGTATTAATAATACAGCGTTCTTTAGTTTCTCAAATTAATTTCAATGAAAATGATTAAAATTCAAATTGAAAGGAATAGGTTGATCAATAAAGGGAAAAGTGTGTTTTTACCTAGAATTTTCAATTAATCAAGTGATTTCTCAGATATGCTGTATACTATATACTTATTATTTTATAATCAAAATGAATTGAAAATATTGACAACAGAACTAAATGTCTGTAGATTATTACTACAGCAATGGTTGCTGCAATAATTTGCAATTTAAATTGTTGCTTAATATTGAATTGAAACGCAATCTGTTTGCTAGTGATGAAAGTTGATCACACAAAACTTAGTTCAAGAAATTCTAACAACGTATTAAGAACTCGACCACATATTAACAAATCACTCGTGTGCTACTATGTGATCGTTGAGTTTACAACTCCTATTAAATGTTCAAGGAATCGTTGAGATTAAAATTACAACTCATATGAACTGTTCAAGAAAGTCTTTTTGATAAACGACCACTCTGAAAGCCCAACTAATTGTTACACAACTTGAGAAACGATCGAATTAGTATGTAAATGATTCTGGAACAACATCGTTACGAATATTATGTGATAGAGTACATCCCTGGTAATTGAAATCTCTACCGCTACAGGCTGAGTCAAGTCCTACTTGAAATTTCCAATGATATTTTCAGACTCAATAAAGATAGTCACAGAACCATGCTGGGATTACAACCTGTTACAGTATTAGAATAGCAAATGCGCTGCAAGAGCCGTAACCTGCTCAGTAGGGTCTCGTGTTCATAAGTAAATTCTATCCTTAATTTATTGTTTCTCAAATTTTCTATCCTTCTCCCTCACACGCAGCTTCCACTCACTCATTCATCCTCTCTTTCTTTTCATCAGGCCTCACCGCAGTCTTCTCACAGTTGGATAGGGCTATTTTTTATGTCATAGTGCATTGTGAATTATAGTCGTAGAAATACGAGCTAAACAGCTAGCCACAAATTGAATCAAATTTGCATATAACTGTACTATTTGTAAGCTGGAATAGTGGATGATTGTGAAGGATAAATCTTCACTAATATGAACCCAAATATATTCACAAATAAAGAGTTATAATGAAACGATAATAGTCTACAGGAACTTTCTAGCTAGACGAAAAAAGGCTTGCCATTATTTTATCCTCTTTGAGAATATTTATGATAATCATATAATTAGGCATAGTATAGGAACAGTAGTAATAAAGAACAGAGGAAGCATATCTCAGATGGAACTTTCGTCATAATGCACTGGCGGCTCATGCCCACGAAACAGGTGAAATGCCCGCATCTTTTACTGTACAGCACTTCACCTAATTCGTGGGCACAAGCCGCCAGTGTCATAATGTACTCTATGCTGCTGAAAGTATTTTCTCCAATCAGCAGTATTTTCAAATCCGTAATTATCCTTGAAAGCGGTTAACTTTCCTACAACTTGGGTTGGGTAGGCCCACCAGAATTGTTACTAGTTTATTTGAAACCCTATTCTTCCTCTATTAGAAGCAAAGTTTTTCATGGCGATATTTCTCAAAGTTAATAATCGTCGTCTTTAAATTATCAGCACTAGATAGATTCTAACAAATCCTACAGAATCATGGGACTTCCAACTGTCTAAAGAGAAAAAAATTACTTAGAAGAAAGTATGAGAAAATTACTTGTGAAGAAGCTTATACCAGGAAGGAATTGCACAACAAAGAAATATATTGATAATAGAAGGCTTATTCTTGATTACAATATTATTGGAATGGGAGATTTTGAAAATGGAATTCGATCTCATTGGTGATGAGAATTGGTACTATCGTTCAGGCTCGACTCTCATTGGTGCTCGTCCATTGGGCTAGACTCTCATTGGTGCTCGTTCAAGTGTTGAAAGTGGGAGGAAAGGTTTCGTCCAATAGCAGAGCAGCTCCAAAATTTCGTTTTGAATGGCAGACTTTTTTTCAATGGTAGACATTTTCTGAGCTTGTGTCACTTATTACTTCACTGAGCTTGTTCATTGATCTAGATTTTGGTAGTAGAGATTATTTGGTGAAAATTATTAATAGATCTATGTAGTCGAATGATTTTTTTCCTTATCCTATTTACATCTCTTTTTCTATTTTTGGTTCTAAATACTTTAGTGTTTATTCTTTCTGCTAGTACTATGATAGTGTAATAGATAAAAATAATTCTGAACATTACCCTTATCCCTACATAACCATCCATCATTCTGGTTCGATAGAAGGTTATGATTCTTATACTGTACTATAATTCATTTATTCTAGAATAATTTATTAATTCTATATTATAAATATATTCTAGAATAGATCTATCGCATAGGTTCCTCAAAATAATAATGAGTGTAACTCATATGTAGCCTAAATATAATGTATGTAGTTAATAAGTGGTACACTATCATCTAAAGTCAATTTCGTTGAGAGTTTAAAACTATGGTAGTTTTAAAATTTTAAATATCATTCAACCATTCCCCGTAGACCATGGAACTAAGATACTTTTCCTCGCCTCCACAACTGAAAACCTTCTGAATAGACCTTTTACTTCTACCTCCTCCCACAATCATCCATTTGCATACGCACAATCTCCACCCTTCAACCGCATTTCAAGCGCATCTCTGTCCATCAGTGCAGGTGCATTGAAGTGCATCGGAATAATTCAAATGCTCACTTGGCGAGAGTGTTAAAGTCTGCACAAGCAAAGAAGCATTCTGGCTAGATGGGAAAATGATTCCAGCTCGGTCAATATCAGTTGAGAAATTATGAATTTGGTCTCAAATTGTAGATCAGAATGTTATCTACAATTTGAGACCAAATTTACAATTTTTGAATCAATATTGAACGATTTGGAGTAATTATCCCATCTTGACAGAATTTCTTCTTTGTTTGGCAGACTACAGCTGCCATCTCATTAGAGAGGTTTGTCTCAAGCCCAAATAAAGGTGCAAGGAGCGTGAGAGAGACCCTGACAGTCGCTGATCAAGGCAAGGACGCTGCCTCCTCGATTTAAAGCTGGTCACAATTTAAGACTGGCCGTTTGTCCAACTTCTATTTACACCATTACTCACCCTCTAAGGTCTAGGAGATTGGAGAGTATGGTTCTACAGGAAAGTTCTATGGGTACACAGTACAGTTTAATAGGAGACTTTTACAGTATAGTTGTATAGTATACTAAAAAGTATAGGACTGTAAAATACATTTACAGATTGGATCAATAGAAAAGTATATATGTATTGGGGATTTTACAGGGCAGTCGTATAGCATACTTGTCTTCATATAGTTCTTGTCTATAATAGTTCTATAGTATACTTCTATAACCTATACAGGACTTTCTAATCCAGACTGGGGTAGCTATGTTAAATACTGCCAGCAGTCAAAATAAAATGAAAATAGTCACACTCTTAGGCTACCATCTGTCTATCATCACATCACACCAGCGGTATGTTGGCAAAAGTGATTTTACACTAAAATTTTCTATTTCAATTTTCTAATTTTTTAATTTTTAATTTTCTATTTACGCTCATGCGTAGTTAGTCTTCTTTGCTCGACCAGACAAAAGTTTCACTCCAAGTTCACTAAACGGTACAATTTTAGTTCTTTGGAATAGTCTTATCTGTCCAAGCAAAGAAAACATTCTGGCGAGCATGAAGAATGACTGCAGCTCGGTCAATATTGGTCAAAAAAATATAAATTTGGTCTCAAATTCTAGGAAACATTCTGCTTCACAATTTGATACCAAGTAAATTATTTTTGAACCGATATTGACCGAGTTGGAGTCATTTTCCTATCATGCCAGAATGTCTTCTTTGCTTGGACATACACTACAAGTTTACTAAACGGTATATTTCTACCTCTTTTTGGTACAGACATCGGTCCATGAATTTATTGTTAACTTTACTAAGCAGTGATTTTATTGTAAGTACACTATGCAGTGATATACTGTATGGTCAATACACGAGACTTCTCATGTGTTCAACGGTATTTGTACCCTTAAATTCTTCTCGTTTGTTGACACCTTTTCCACAAATACATAGAAGTTGTACCAATAAGGATAGTCATTAGTGAGATATTGACACAGTGTGGGATAATGTTGTAGTTGAATGGTTATGTGACTGTTATATTTTGTCGAACTTAATGCGTGTGGAAAAGTCGATCAAAGAGAAATTCAAAGTCATAAATCTGTGACACCTTTCTCGCGAATACACAACAGTCACAACGAACTACTTATATGGTTGGTCATTAGTGGGGAATCGACACGGTGTGTGATAGTTTGTAGTGGTTGAAGTTATAATAATCGCTAAACTTCCACATGTGTTGAGGAAAGTCGAGGAAATACAAATTTGTGACTCCTTTGTTAGAAATCCATGGTACTGTGGTTGTAACCAATACGGTTACCAATATGGTTGTTCATTAGTAGAAAATTGACACAGTGTAAGATAATGTGATGGCTATTGTGATGTGGTTGTCAATAATTTTTTAATGCGTATAGTAGAGTTACCATATCCATAATATTCTTAGATTGAAGACTTTCTTGAACTAGAGTAAGTATTGTACCTATTATAGATATTTGAACAGAACGTGGAAAGCATAAGTCAAAAAGAGCAAAAATATAATCAAGCTTTCACGGTACTTCTTATCATTAATTCATTAATTTATTGATTTGACAAGATACAATATACTTAATTGGATCAAAACACAGACCAAGTCCAAAACGTCTTTTTCCAGATTTTGATAGATACAGTATAAATAAATGTTATGCCGGCGAGGTGGAACAACAATGGGTTTCTCCACCCGAAATATATATTATATTTAATATATAAAATATATATTCGATAATATTATCAATTATTAAAATTGAATTTCGATAAGACAATGAGTTTTTTGAACATTCTCTTAGAGTAAATTGAACACTTGGTTAATATTTCTATTAGCATTTGAATTCTCATAGTTTAATGCATAGTATAAGTTGTAATCTGAAGCATTTTCTTAGAAAAAATATGAATAGCTCAGTTGTCACCCTTCACACTTCTCTAATAAGCAGAAGTTACAATCCGGTCTTTGCGAAAGTCTGCACCAATAAATAATCCAACAATATTAGCCTGTTATCGAATATTATTGAACCAATTCTACTACGGGTAACGCAGACGGTCTGGAATACCGTAGCGGATTATTCTCATTGATAGTTCTCATCCTTGGATTACTAATAGTCGGTCCAAGCAAAGATGACATTCTGACACATGGGGAAATGACTCCAGCTTGGTCAATATTGGTTCTACAATTGTGAATTTGGTCTCAAATTGTAGAGAAGATTGTTTTCTACAATTTGAGATCAAAGTTGTAATTTTTGAATCAATAGTGATCGAGCTGTAGTCATTTCGCCATCATGCCAGAATGTCTTCTTTGCTTGGACAGACTATGAACGGCAATAACAATTTCAACCGTAATAACTACAGATCAGTAGGCCTTTTGTTAACTTGTAATTGAGGCGGTATTATGTAATCCTACTTATGCAAAGTGGGAAAATGTCCCATGTACTGCGGGTTTAAAATGTGAATTTATACTGCTGCCGTAGGATCTCGCGCAGGTGCGTACTAGAAATATAATACATACTTATTGTATTATGCTTGGTTGAAAATGAACTTATAGTATTGTGGTTATTGTACGGCCTGTACCGCACATATTTGAATGAAAGGGACTTCGTGATGGTATACTTAGAGGTGTAACTTCGCTGTTGAAAACGTGTATGATATTCTTCTATCATACTATTATTTTAGAGTAGATGTGAACTGCAGAAGGCAGAAAGAGACCGTTTAAAGGAAGGTTATCATCATTGCTTTCGCAGCACTGATAAATATTCTAAATTCACATCACTGATAAATAGTAAATTAGCTGGATTAATACTCTATGTAAAGAGTGGATTAATACTAAAAATGAAAATTATTTTTGCGGAAGTTTTCAGAAGCATTGTAGCCTATTTCAAAGTATCCCCACTACCTAAATAGTAGTCGTCATGTCTCACCACCATCCCTCCCATTACCACTGACGGCTCGTACCCACGAAACAAGTGAAGTGCCCGTATCTTTCACTGTACAGCACTTCACCTGTTTCATGGGCACGAGCCGCCAGTGCTCATTACCCTCAAACAAGCCTAAGAGCTCATGTGAGCATCACCCTCAGATAGATTTAGCAAGCAGTCAAAGAATAATTGACGATAATATTTCTATGAAAATAATTTGGAAATTTGTCTTGGAAAATACTCTTCTACTTTATGTTTCATCTTTATTGTACTTTTTTCTATCGCGATTTTCTTTAAAATTTTCTAAATATCACTCTCACTCTGAGTGTAAGTGTGAGAGAGGCCAGCTGCACCTCAACTTCGTTCTTTCAGATAATCTATTCTCCCCGCCTTCTCTGCCTCTTCACTCTATTTCTTCCTCTTTACTCTATTCTTACTCGTTTCTATTTCAATTTTCTCTTACTCAAGTCGATTACCTTCCCTTTTTCTCGAAATTTCCTATTTTTTGCAACATTTTTGTCTATTTTTTTACTATAACTACTACCAAAACCTCTCCTTTTTTACCTCTTCCATATTCACAACCCCTTATCCCAATTTCTTGTCAATTCTTCTCGTTTCCTTCTTTAATCCTTTGCCAAAGATGTTTGTATCGAATACAGAGTCCAGTATTCAAGGAATTCTGCATTATTATTTTTCTTCTTCCTGTTTTTCCTCTCCTCCTTCTTCTCTTCTTCTTCTCCTTCTCTTCTTCTTCTTCTTCTTCTTCTTCTTCTTCTTCTTCTTCTTCTTCTTCTTCTTCTTCTTCTTCTTCTTCTTCTTCTTCTTCTTCTTCTTCTTCTTCTTCTTCTTCTTCTTCTTCTTCTTCTTCTTCTTCTTCTTCTTCTTCTTCTTCTTCTCACTTCTTCACCTAGACTCTCTCACACAGCCTGAATGTCTCTTACATAATGGCCGGTCTCGGACTTCCCATCAATCCCTCCTATCCCTATTTCAAGTGAGACGGGTTATTATTACAATGCCGGATCGTGATATACACGCACACAAGGCATATCGCACAAGGCACAAGCGAGCATTTTTATGGCACTGACTTTGCTTGACATTATACCCGACTAACTACAGTATAGTCTGTCAAAGCAGAGAAGACATTCTGGCAAGATGGGTAAATGACTCCTGCTCGGTCAATATTGGTCAAAAATTATAAACCTGGTCTTGTATTTATGGAAACATTCTGATCTACAATTTTAAACCGAATTTATAACTTTTGAACTAATATTGACCGATCTGGAGGCAGTTTCTCATCTTGCCAGAATATCTTCTTTGCTTGGACAAACTATCTAACCCTGCTTCAGGTCGACTATAATAGTTCACGCAAGCTGAGAAGACACGTCGTCACAATATACTTTACGTAGCAAAGGCGTGTCTTCTAAGCTTACGCAGACAACCAACCGTTTATCTACCAATGAGGCCTAGCTAAATGCTGATATATTTGAGCCTCATGCAATAATTCTGCACAAATTACGTCTGAATCATTTTATTATCTTGGTGCATTTTGGAAACTATAAATTGGATATTTTCCATGGATGCTATTACTTTTGAATGTTTTTAGTACCAAATGAGGCCTAGCTAGATGCCAATATACTTAACCCTCCTGCAATAATTTCAAAAATTCGTATAAATCGTTAGCAGCAATGGTGCTTTTACGTATCTATACATTGGGGACCTTTTCCAGTTTTGTCATTCTGTGAGGTCCTTCTGGCTCCAATGATAATCATGTTCTAAGTATAATCTGATCGAGCAAAGAAGAAATTCTGGAAAGATGGGTAAATGAGTCCAGCTTGGTCAATATTTGTTCAAAATTCATAAATTTAGAAGATATTCTACTCTACAATTTGAGACAAAATAATTTTTAAAAAATTAGGATTTTTGAACAATTATTCACCGAGCTGGAGCCATTTCCCAATCTTGCCAAAATGTCTTCTTTGCACGACCAGACTATAGCATACTTTTGTACTGGAATTTGATATGAATAACAGTAACTATGAGTGATTTCTCATGATAATCCTCTCCGAAATGTACACTCATAGCTGAAATCTCTTCCGCTCAGATTCCGTACACAAATAAATCTCCAGCAATAATCCACGGAACCTTTCCGCAGTCTGCTCTGATTTCCCCAATAAATGCGGAGCATTGTTATCCAACGTGAATCGCTGCTGAAAAACGGTTCGGTAAGAGAAAGAAAGAAAGAAAGTCCCGGACTAGATTGTTTTACAAGCTCGGCGATTGGATCACTAATAACCTAGAAAATAACGAGTAGGGATTCGCTAATCAGTTGGAAACGAGGGGAAAGATTAGTGATTTGCTGGTCTCCAGGGAACGAGAGAGAAAGAGGGAGATTGGGTTTGAGATAGGTTAGAGGGAGATGGAGATGGTATTATTGGGTTTGTGATGGTCTGGAGAGAGATGAAGATTGAGGAGGAGAAGGATGAAGGGGAGGAGGAGGAGGAGGAGGAGGAGGAGGAGGAGGAGGAAGAGGAGGAGGAGGAGGAGTAGAAGGAGTAGGAGGAAGATGGGATTTGTGTAGATTTCTTCAGGAAGTGAAGTGAAAAAACGTGCGCCAAGTCAGAGCACATCCCGTGGTGTGATAGATTGCTAATTAAATCCAAAGTGCAATCCTGTAATCCTGTAATTTCAGGCTTGGGGCGAAGTTTGACCATCCGCGACCCCTGCCGGTGAGTTCATAGGTCACTAGAGCAAAAGCATGCTGATAATCGACGTGTGATTCCACCCAACTCTAGCAATTACTGTCGCTTACGGATCTATAAATGATTATTACTTTTACACTGTTAAATTCACAGCGTATTATTAATTTATCATTTCGGCTCGCGCCATCTAATTAGAGGACTTTTGCCGCGTATGCAAGCTGTTAAGGTGTCGGACGATTTGAAGCGATTAGTATCAAATTCAATTAGCTCGAATTATGTTGATGTTAAGGAGCTGGTTTGTCCATCATTCGAGAAATTATTAAGAATAATTTTACAACTTTCAATAAATCGTCAAAGTTTTGGAAGCGGAAGGAAATAATAGACTCTGTGCTTAGAACAACACCAATAATACACCAAAAAGACGGAATAAAATTTGTTTGTGTGTGGAATTCCAATTCCAGTTTTCTATTCCTGATTGAATTGGAATAGATGATAAATTTTGAGCCTATAATTGGATAAATATCATAAATATAAAAATATTATAATATAATTTAATAATATGTTGGATAAATATGAAATAATCATACTATCCTTTATTCGCTCATCTATCAATACATACCATATCCTATAATAATAGTCTACATACAGTGTTAGAGGGTTATAGAGGGCTAAAAGTTTCGTAATAATATTTGGTTAAAAATAGCTATATGAGCTACTACTAGATATTAGGACTTGAGCACTTTGGATTTAAATCATCCACTCTTGATGGGATACTCCCATGGTAAAGCATAGCAAATGAAATTGCTCTCGGAATTGTAAGCGATAGTTCTCGACACTTGAATATTTTTGTAGGCACATCACAACCATCCAAAATTTCGTACGTATTGTATGATTATTCATAGAGGAATTTGTGGAAGGAATCAATAGATTATTTGAATCTTTTCTCCATAATTGATCTTCAAATTACGAAAAATAGTGTGAAGAGAAACTTAAAAATGTTTATATTAAAAAATCCATGCGTGGAATGTAATAATGTCCAGGTTTCAGTCACTGAGCATATTCGGGTTCAAGATCAGTTTACAAATTTCAAGGTTCATATTGGTCGTTACTGACGATAATTGGGAGCACGGATACACACGTCTCGAACTTTTATTGGCAGACATTTCTGATCCTACAAGCTCATTACCGAAATTAACAACAATTTGCCTGGAATTCCACACACAAACAAACTTGTTCCTCCACCCATACATTAGTCGAGTTGTTAAATGTAACAACGTATTCGTTACGGTCAGTTGTGAGCCAATGATTGTGGTAAGTATGTAATTACAAGAAACGAGTACGTTACCGTGGCGTGTTCTCTATGTGGGAAGATTATCGAGGAATTTTTCACACGTGATGCGGCTTCAATCGTTTAGTGCGTTTAAAGTATGGGCGGGCTGCGTCCGATATGAACTGCTGCAATTATTGTCATGGCGCTCAATCCGGATTAGACGGACAATGGGATGTCCGATGACTCACTCATCCATGTGAACCATTTATATCGCACTTGTACAGAATTGTTCTTGAGAAATGCCGATTGACATCTATTTCTCGGGAATTCGATGATGATCTGAGAAGCATGCTTAGAAGAATTGTAGGGATAATTCTGTAAAATTTACCTTGATTTATTGCCAAACAATTCTATAACTTGAGCGTGCTATAGACGGGGACAGTAGTTTCGGACAGTTGAATATCTGAAGCCAATCACAGCTGTTGTTGTTGACTCAATGACAAGACAAAGGCTGTGATTGGCTACAGATATTAAACTGGCCGACACTACTGTCCCCGTGCACAGCACGCTTCAATAGAATAAATCAGTTATAATGACGTGGCGAAGTTTGTAAATTAATGTCCACTCCACCACTTTACCACGACGTTCATAATAATAGTCGACTGATACTCTCATTATATATATATGTTCATTATGGTCGTAATGGTTAATATGACATCTTTTGTATGTTAGGGTATGTTTCGTATATATAGGCTATTCTACATTCTAGAATAATGATACCAATGCAATGTATAATTTTATTAATAGAAATAAAATAAGTTTAATTTCTTATTATTCAAGAAGAACTAACAGAAGGGTACATCACTTCAATGATGATCTGGGAAGTAAGTATCGTTCATTATAATATTGAGGATAATAATTCAGTCAACCATTTGAAGGGAACATTTCAGTTGAGCCTATTTTCCCTCTTCCCTTCATCCATGGAGTTTGAGTGTTAATGGGAGGTATGTTCTTGAGCCAAGAATGGACACTTATATGTCCAAACTCCGTTTTTTATGTAATTAAAGCATCAGTTGTTAGCATAATTATTAAATCCTACATTTCAATCATTCTCGTAAGTTCTCATATAGTCTTTAATAGTCCATACTTAGTTATTAAAACGAGCGTAATTTACATAAATAAAGTAAATGAATCTGAATCTGAATCTGAATCCATACGTTGAATCAATAAGAATCAAATGAATCATTTCAAAGTTATGTTCAAATACTCGTATGTGAAACTATCTCTCTTAGTTTCTCTATTAGTTCTATCTCTATTGGTTTGTTATGAGTACGCCAATCGAATGTAAATCTGATGAATATTAAACTCTTTCATAATGATGCCCAATTTGTTGAACTATCTTGTTGTATTGGTTTTCTTTATAGACAACAGCGGTTAAATCCAATATTGTCTACCTTTTTGTACAGCTCTGGCCTTAGATTCCCGACGCAATTGATACGTCTAGGTACGATAATTTTTATCATACAGCGCATTCCATTGGAATCCTTTGGCGCCGTCCTGTGATTGGACAAGAGTAATTTCTGTATGTACCTAGTATCTAATCTATAGATATAGTAGACCTGTTATTGATGCAACTGGTCAGTATACTAACTATACATATATCTACGGTACAGGTTTATGTCCGACGTTTATCTAAGTATACGTTACAGATAGAACTTAGCCTAGACTACATACACGTCATCTTATAGGCCATACTGTGATATAAGCTGGGTTATAATAGGACGCGACTCCAGTCATCCTTCTATAACGCACGGGCCTAATGATAGGCGTACTCTGAGGGTTGTAAATTGCATGAATGGCTCGCAGAGGTATTCTCAAAAAATTATGTCGATCGCATGAGTATCGTAACAAGGGTGGGGATGTAAAATGGTCCGAGGAAGAGTTCAGGAATGTTTTAGTCGAATAATTTCACGAGAAATAATCATAAAGACTTCTATGTCACAAAATCTACTTAAAACAGAGTGTAGATTTCATCTTTGTTGTTGTTGTTGCTGTTGTTGTTGCTGTTGCTGTTGCTGTTGTTGTTGTTGTTGTTGTTGTTGTTAGGTATAGTCTGGTCGAGCAAAGAAGACATTCCGGCAGGATGGAAATATGACTCTAGGCTGGTTAAAGAATTATATCTTTGGTTTCAAATTGTAGAGCAGAATTTTTCTACAATTTGAGACAAAATTCATAACTTTTGAACCAATATTGACGGTCGGAATGAGAGCCCACTTCGTCAGAATGTCTTATCATAAGACTTCTGTCACAAAATAAATTTGAAACAAGGCCATTTTACAATCTTATTGTTGTGAAGTATACCATTACAATGACGAGATCACATTACATATTTTATGGTGAGAGTGATGTCCACATAAGCACTACTTGACTTGGAGTTCCCAACAACGATACGGGCGACTGTCGAATAGCAAGCTGGAAAACAAAAAAATGTTTCTCTAGTCGGCTGATTCATCCGCCAGTTACGTTGTTGGGAACTATACTACTTATAAAACGATAGGTTGAATGATGTGAGACGATCGCCATAGAGTTGTGCAATTCTTCTGGGGATTACTGGAAGGAGAGATCTTGGGAGAAACCCCTTTTACAAGGAGAGATCATTGCGTACTTAGGAGAAACACAAATAATATTGTCAAGTCAAGTAATATTGAAACAATATTGTGACATAATTATTGGTTTCTTGTATGATTTAAGTAAACGTCTCTAATAAACCGCTTGCTTGTTAATATCCCCAACTCTTTGATCTTTGAAAGGATTAACTATTTATCACTTTTTCAGGGATCATTAGGATATTGTAAATAATTCAATCACTTTCAAATCCATGTACATTATACAAGCCGAATTCTGAAAGACCTACGCAACGATTGACCGGTCAATAAAGAATTTGAAAATTGGATACTACTTTCAGACGTAGTTATTTCAAACATTTTTCATATCACTTACTATACAGGCGGCTGCTATGAAAGGACTGTTATAGGTGTAATAACTTCAAATTTGTCATGAAAAACGGCTCGGGTAAAAGATACGTCCATATTTCTTGGCTTGAGTGTGGGATATTAGATATTTCGGCCCACTAATTGGCATTATATTAGCGACTATTATTTTCGGATAAGGTTTCGACATGTGAGATTTTCGGTGGAGTGGAAAGTATGACTTGGTACAGACGAGTCCAGGATACATTACTAAAACTTTGTTCCAAACTTCTTCTTCTTCTTCGTCTTTTCGTTCATCTTCGTTTGCTGTTTTGCTTCTTCCTCTTCCTCTTGTGGTCTTCTTCATCTTCTTCTTCTTCCTCAGGTCCCTTTTTCCTTACAATCTTTTCTTTTTTCTCCTCCTCATACACACATTTTCTCCTCCTTCCACATTTTCTTCCTCTTTCTCATCATACTCTTCTTCTTCATCTTCTTTTTCTTCTTTGTCTCTTCTTCTGCTTGTTATCTTACTTTACAAACAATTTCATAGTTTTCTTACAATTCATGGTGTTGCTTTTTTCTCAGCATACAGAGTACTTCCCATGAATGATAAAATACTCTATAAGTATAGTCGAGCAAAGAAGACATTCTGTTTGAATGGGAAAATGACTCCAGCTTGGTCAATATTGGTTAAAAAATTATAAATCCAGTATTAAATTGTATAAAACATTCTGCTCTACAATTTGAGATCACATTTATAATCTTTGAACCAATATTGACCGATCTAGCCATTCTCCCAATTTGCTAGAATGTCTTCTATGCTTGACCAAACTATTCCTTATAGATGGAAGTCGATCAATTACACTTCTGGTTTTTCAAGTCTGGAGGTCTCTCCATTCTCCCAGATGATAAAAAAATTGAAAAATTGAAACCATCCTGGCTTTTCTAAATGTGTAGGCCCACTCGTATGTTTCAATTAGTTCAGTATCATTGTAACTTTGAAAACTACAAAAACTACCACTATTGCGATCAGTACAACATCCGATGTTGTACCTACTGTAACAACATAAACTCTTGAAAGCCGAAGTACGTCTTATCAACAAATTAGATTGCGATTCCCGATTTTCGCGTTCGCTAAGTAAATTCAATTAATTAGAAGTGGAAATGTGCGAGTGAGATGGGAAGTTTATTATCTAGGAGTTGATCTCTACCACGACTGAGTAGATAATTAGCTCACGCAGGGTGAGTGAGGGAGAGAGAGTGAGGGAAAGATTGAGGAAGAAATGAGGGAGTGAGGAAGTGAGGTTACTTACAAGTTCCGTGAATCTGAGGAGTTTCCTTAACTTGCCCTACCACACGTTATCTATGCTAGCTGGCGCCGTCTGTTTGAATTAATAGGGCTTAAAATAAGGAAATCTAGTTTTGTGGTCAAAAATAAGTTTCTGAGGTGGATTGCTCAACAAATAATTTATTTGTGTAGTAAAAACTGTATTATAAAATTGATGAAACGTTTATTATAATATTGATGTTTCAGTATAAATGAATACTTTTATTTTACTTCTATTTTAGTAATTTTGCAACACTAGTAAAATCAGATTGTACTATGTTCAATATTGATGTTATTATTGAAGTTAAGGTTTAGCGAGACCATTTTTTGTAAAGTCTTAAAAAAAATAAAAATAGAAATTGAATTGAAAGTTGAAGATTTTTAGTTTCTCAGCCTAATTAGCTGATGCTGATATATGTTAGAAATAATAATTTATTTGAAGACAAAAAACTTTATCAGCCCACTCATTTATTGATATAATTCAATTGACTTTTTGGCATAAAATTTAATTGATATAAGGTAATCCAATTGACTTTTTAGACTTCAAATTCAGTTGACTTTCCATTGATAAGAACTACTAGCCTCATATTTTACTTATAGAAAAATGAAGTGGATTGAAATATGTTAGCTGAATACGTTTTATTGGTGAAAACAACATAATTGACAAAACATTTATTTACATTACATTAACACTTGATTTGACAAAAACTATCTTAAATTCTGTGAAAATTACCTAATTTGGCTTAATTTGAACCTTTCCAACAACTTAGAACTCTAGCAATGCTGCTGGAATCATCTCCGCGATCTGCCAATTCTTGTGAATCAATAATAAGAAACATTACAATTATTATTAAAGAAACTATAACAGACGCTACATTTTTAAACCTTAGTGGTAAAAATGTAAGAATTAATACGAGGATTGTTCCAATACCAAGTTTTGTCTCCAACATTTCAGTGTTTTAAGGTTAGAAGTCTTCACAAATTTTCTGTTGAAATCTGTTTAGAATATTATATTTTTGAACTTTTTCTCAAATTTTATCCTCTTCAGCTACCAACCTCATCGCAAACACAAACAAAAACATAGTTTTATGCACAGTTTTGTTATTAGTGAAAGTTTTGAATCACTCGCGGAATTATTTTTTAAAACAACGATAAAGCACAGTTAATTTTGTAACATGTTGATCAAGAAAACATTTCAAGATAGTGTATTATTCAGGAATGTTTTATCAGAAACAAGAAAAAAACCCCATCAGTTGATAACTTCAACAAGTGGTTTTGATAGAAAACTGATGGTTTCCACATGATTTTTTCAGCTAACATACATCATCTCTTTGAAAAATCGATGTAATAATTTCTCGTGAGAAACTGATTCAAGTCTCAACCCTTTCGTTCGAATACTCCTCATCAAGGATACTAGAATGAATTGCATTCTGCTCCTCATTATATCTCAATGTCAAAAAATTGGAAGTTCATATTTCATGTGAAAAATTACTACGATTATAAATGAAAAAAAGATGTTGTCAAACCAGTGGAAAGTGGAAAGAAATCAGTGGTTTGACAACATCTTGTCTCTTCATTTATCATGGACTAGCCGGCAGGCTCGCTTCGCTCGTCTTCTCCGCCTAGCCAGGGGGCTCCGCCCCCTGGACCCCCGACAGTATCAGCAGTGTCAGAAAGTCAATCAGGCTCGCTTCGCTCGCCTGCATAATCTCTGTCAGTGTGAGCTGAGAAAAACAGGCTCGCTTCGCTCGCCTGCATTCCGTTCAGAAGGGATTCAAAATTCATTGAACACAGCATTTCTAGACCTAACATGGACCTGTTCACCAAATTTCGACATTATCTACCAATTTATTCTCGAAAAATCCAAGAAAAACTCTGAAAAATTCCGAAAAATAGTAAAACGCTAATATTGAGCGTAACCTTGGGAACTATATCGGACATAGTTTGAAACTTGATTCAATATCTTCCAAATTAGTTTATCTATAATCTCACTGGACCATTGAATTTACAGTAAGGATTATTCGTATCAAGGCGAAAGATATGCAACCCGCAATACATCTACAATTTTGAAAAACCTGATTACTGGCGTAATCTTGAAAGGTATTCAAAAATATTTTAACACAACATTTCTAGACCTTATCTGAACTCACCTACCAAATATCAACATTTTCTACCGATTGGTTCGAAAAAATTGAGAAAACGCCGGAAAACTATAGAAAAACTTAAATATTTGGCGTATTCTTGAAAAGTTGTTAAAATCCTTTCTTAGCGCGCGTCTTAACGTCCAACTGAACATGCCTGCCAAATTTGAACGAATTCGGTTCAGTAGATTTTTAGTTCTGGTGATGAATGAATGAATGAATGAATCAGTCAGGCAGTCAGTGCCATTTCGCTTATATAGATAAAGATAAATACTACAATATCAACTTCACAACTACTCAAAGATTACCACGATTACTTTTACAAAATTTAGAACCGTATTATCTCATTTTGAAATGTGTCTTCCCAAACTATGTACTATTGAGATAGTATGTGGTGCAAGGAAAGAGTTCATATCAGGATAAATTTATTTCACTACATATACTCATTAAATTCTAAAAACTTCATTATTATGTTAATAAATCATAAGAGCCTTATAGAAAAACGCTCATTCTCTCAGATGGATATACTCGTAGGACATGTGTGGTCTCTTAATTCTAACTTCCTTTTTTCCATCAATTCCATTTATCACATATCAGGTAACCCCTCTACAATAGTACTGCTAATATAAAAGCACTATTAAGATACGAGCATACGAGTAAATTTCACACAGATTGCAGTTTAAAGGGCTATAAACCTTTCTTCGAATGATATTGATTACAAGGGAATTGCAGAACACAAATTGATGGCTGGCAGTAAAAGGTTGAAGGTTGGATAGGTGATATCCATACCGATCACTCTCGTTTGTGTGTGTTCTCAAATTATTTTTTATGAAAAACATAACTTGCTGAACTTTGAGGAATTGGAACATTTTTGGAAACCCACAAATTGGTATTCGGTATAAAGACTGTTATAGAGACTCTTATTATACAGTCTCTATAGTATACGGTAATGATAATGTTTTTTAAATTGATCAAATTCCACTTCGTCTTGAACGGTATGATTTTGAGTTTGCATGTCGAATGGTAATTCCAAAGTTCCTTATTATAATGCCACAAGGAGTAGGAGTAGGAGATATAGAAGTTATTGGCGCCCCGGTTCAAAATATTTTTTCACAATAATCGATTTCAAGTTGCTCAATAATAGCTCGTAAATTATGTTGATCTGTTATGCAATATCTTATCTTATCGATACTCTTATCGTAGATATGGTATATCTCTATCTTCTTATGCTCTAATGAAGAATGTCTGCCTTTATGGTAAGAATAGAACTTAAAAGTTAATGATGATGATGATACTACGATTCTTATAAAATGGATTCAGGAATTGGTGGAATCGCGATTTCGGCATCGAGGATAAGAAATAAATTATAAACTGAAGTTTAGTACCTACTGTAATCAGTAGAAAATGGAAATGTAAAATAAGTGTAGTGGAGTACAGAATTGAAATTGCAGAAGGTATTTCAAATCGAACCATCTCATCGGAGAAAGAAGGGGATTGTCAACAAATAAATAAAAGAATTATTACACTAAAAACGTTTCAGTAGGTTTTATTGCTTGATCAAATATTTGAGTCGTGAGTCAATTGACATGTTTCACAATGTACAGAAACTTTTCAAATTCAAGAATGATTTCATTTCAGCAATGAGAAGCCATTTTGAAAAACTGTCATGCTCTTCTACTTATACTATCGTATGATTGCAGTTTTCAACGGGGTCCGATTCTAAAAATATTATAGCTCTAACGTTAAGGAAGGAGTAAATAGTAAAAAATAGATAAAATTTTTATTTTCAACCATAATTGAATAGAAAAAAATATATTTTTCCCACTAGACGTCAAAAACTGCAATCTCACGATAGATGAAACCAAGTAAAATGAACAAGGAAAGGTTATAAATTGGAACTTAAAAATGTTGTGTGATAAAAGCTTACAAAATGACTAAGAGTGTAGTGTAAACGTTTGATTTCAAGACACTGCAATAGAATAATGTTATGGACTAAAATTTTATTAGTGAAGTGTTAAGTCAGTTGTTGAACTTGTAATGAAGGCTGGAGCTGGCTTAACAGACCGGACGTGATTATAGCAGACGCCAACAAAACAGGCGGTTGGCGAATGATTATTATCAATGCTCAGCTCTGTCAGGACAGACGGCGAGCGCTCTTCGACAGCTTATTGAGTTGAGAATGACCTCAGCAAACTTGTTTTGCACGTGTAAACCGTTCTCAGACTGTCCTGACCGAGCTGAGCATTAGTAGAAGTCATTCGCCATCCGTCACTTTAATTGGCGTCTGGTATAGCAGAGATAGCGTTGAACGATCGCCTCCAGTGACAAGTCAAATTACAGGTTACAAGCCAACTATCTTATAATTACAGTATATTAAAACGTGCATTAAAGACGTGAATTGATAATTGATGGGCTGTTACTTTGACTAAACGTATTATAACGAGAGCACTCGTCAAATAGGCTTTGATCTGATTTTAATCTTTTGTTCTCGTTGGTGATGAGCTGGTTGGGTTTCTTTTAATTTATGAATAGTTTAGTTGATATTATTGTTGGAGGACGATTATTCATCAAAGATTTGATTAGGTGGCTATAAGAAGTCATTAAATTGAGTTGATTGCATTTGGGTCTAAGTATAGTATTGGGGGGGGTGTTGTAGGAGGTCATATGACAGGTGAGCGATGGGGGATGACAGATTATCTGTAGTTTAATTTCCTTGCAATATGATACATGTAAAGAAGTATTTTTAAGGTTTTCCTGATCTTCCATTCAAAATTACAACATGGAATAATTATTTATTTCAAATATTGAACTGTTTCATTTGAAGTTGGTATTGTGTCCTGGTTAAATTCCTCGGTTGAGAATTTGAGATAATAATGCCCAGTTTTTCCAAGCACACTCGAATTTGAGGGACCCTCAAATTTACTACAGTTCACCAAAGTAATTAGAATAGAATTCTAGTTAGAATTCAAGGTAATTGAATTACCAAGAATTACAAGGTAATTAGAATTCTATTCTAATTACCTTGCAGTTTGCTTCATTTCCTATACTTGGGCCTATCATTGAAAATGTCAGCTTTTCATCAAAATTCAAGTTTACTACATCTCCTATACTTATCATTGAAAATGTCAGCTTTTCATCAAAATTTGAGGGTCCCTCAACTTTGAGTGTGCTTGGATAAACCGGGCATCTCTGAGAATAATTTTCATACCGTAACCAAATTTATATTATAATAACAGGAGACTAACAGCATTGGTATCAAACCATTGTAAAATTTTTCTTAAGCTAAAACTGTAGTATTAAAATGCAGACTTTTCACTCATGCAGAAATTTACTATTAAATTCACTAAGGAGCAACACAACTTGAAGACTTTAATAGAAATAGAAAAAAATTTAATAGAATTTGAAAAAGAGAAAAATGAAGTTAGAGATTTGCAGAGAAAAACAAAAAAGGTTATCCTGCGAGTTCAAAATGCAGAACTCCACCGCAATAGAACAGTTCTGCTTTACTTGGTAGATGCACTTTTTCACCCCTTATCGCGCTGCTACAAGTAGTCTCACCTGTATAAAAAGCACTGTTCGCGAATTGTAATATATGTATATGCGGAGAAACAATAGAATGTAATAAATAGCTGGGTGTCCTCCCTGCTATATGTATATTGTAAAGATTGAAATAAAACAATGAGATTTTACACGAGAAAACGCATTAGTGGGACAGGAACTCGCCTTATTATAATCATCAGCATGTACAAGCAGATGCAAATGAGGCTGATCGCATAGAGCACTGAAAAGATAGAGAGGGGGATTGTTTGGAGGGAGAGAGAGTGAGTGAGAGAGAACGAGCTCCTGCGAGACCAGTTTACAACCTGTACGATATGGATGAGGATTAACCTGGTAGGTATAGCCTGTTCAAGCTAAGAAGGCCCCCTGACAAGAGAGGCAAATGTCTCAAGCTCGGTCAATATTGGTTCAAAAATTATAAATTTGGTTTCAAATCGAAGATCGGAATGTCTACTACAATTTGAGACCAAGTTATTAATTTTTGAAGCAATATTGACCGAGCTGGAGTATTTTTCCCTCTTTGCCAGAATGTCTTCTTTGCTCGGACAGACTTGGTAGGTCTAGTATGTGTGGGCTTTATCAAGTGGTTGGATAGAGCCTACTCTTGAAAATCATTTTGTAGTTCCTATAAAACTAAATTGATTTATTTGTAGAATCAAATTTATTTATTGATTCCATACAGTGTATGATTGCAATTTCAAAATAATTGAATTATTTTTATTTGTTGAGTATGCTCAAACCTAATTGCATTAATGCTGGTAGGAATTATTAACCAAAAATATTATCAAACTTAATAATATATTCGGGGAGGATTCTTGAGTGTGTTCTAGTTTGGAGGTTATTATTATTGAACAGCAATTAAAATAATAGTAGTTTCCCATCAAGTTGACTATAAATTTACTTCCAATTTTAATGATTGTAACTGACATTAAATGGATTGTGGAAAACTCCAACCTTTTTGAGAATCTATTAATACATTTCGATTATGGGTTGCTTCCAGTGTAAATGATGTACAATATTTTGTTCGTTAGAGTGATTGAATCGCAACATTGAACTCACTGAGATTGATTAGTTACTGAGAAAATGAATGGAACTTAAATCACAGGTTGAACCCTCATATCAATCATGAGTTGGGCTGTTCTAATCGAAATTTAATGACTCAAGGTTGTTGTAGAGTTTGTAGAAGCGCTGATAACTTGTGAGAATGCTGAAAACAATATGGAATTTCTAAAATAAAGCTAGTAGCTGTTCTGATTTTTGAAGTGATCGAACACTAGAAATACAAATTTTATTGTATTAATCTGGTAATCCATAATTAACAAGATTTTTCAAAGTTCACCCTGAAAAGTCCTGGAAAATTCTCCATGAAGAGATCTAATTCCTCTTATATTTGGAATATTGGAAATTCGTACGATTTATATTTTTTATTTTTCTCCTACTCCTCCTCCTCCTTCTTCAACCTCTCTTTCTCTTTCTTTTCTTCCTCATTTTTCACTCCGCCTTTTTTGCCCTTTCATCTGAGAAATTTGGCTTTTAACAGTAGTTCTTCTTATATTAGAAGACAACTCATTAAATTAGTATTATGTATAATTATTACTACTTCCTCCTTACGCTTCTCCATCACTTCCTCCTCTTTCCCTTCTCTCTTATTTCATCTCTTTTTTATCCTTCTTTTCCTCCTCCTCTATTTTACTCCTTATCCTTCTCTGTCACTTCCTTCTACTTATTTTCTTGCCTCTCCTACTTCATCTTCCCTTTTCTTCGTCTTATCCGCCTATTCTCCTCAACATCCTTACCCTTCCCTATCACTTCCCCTACTCCTCTCTCTCATCTCTCCTACATTATCTTATTCCTCATCCATTCCTATCCATCTATTTCATATCATCTATCAATTTCTCCTTCTTCTTCCTATCCTCCTCGCCCTCCTCCACCACTTTTTCTACTTCTCTTACTCCTCTATATCACCCTCCTCCACTACAAACTCAAGTGATCCCCGAAAATCGTCTACTTTCTCCAGCATAAGATGCGACGCCCAATGGCAATGTGAGTTATCCTCCACTCAACAAAAACAAGAAGAACAAGCTGGCAACAATAGAAATAATACATTTTATGCACCGAATTCGCGCTGCAGGCCATCCTGATTATTTTAAAAGGTTGTCTTCACGTTTCCAGAATGAAAATCATGAGTCGTACTGCATTAATTTAAATATATTACGCCTTTTGTCTGTACATTCTCGCAATAGTCGAGTATAACAAGGGTGAAAGGAGAGGTACAGTACGGGCTAATTTCATTCTGCAATCCTTTTTCAGCGAGTGTAACTGTGGAAATTATCGGACGATCTTGTATAGTCTGACCGAGCAAGGAAGACGTTCTGGCAAGATGGGAAAATTACTCCAGCTCGGTCAATATTGGTTCAAAAATTACTAATTTGTCCTCAAATTGTAGAGAACATTCTTATCTTCAATTTGAAACCAAATATATCATATTTGAACCAAATTTGACTGAGCTGGAGTAATTTTCCCATCTTGCCAGAATGTCTTCTTTGCTTGAACTGACTATACGATGAATCTTTCTCTTCCGCTCTCAGAAAATGCCGGGTTAAAGTTCGCGACTGGCGACTTACTGTTAAGGCAAATGAGCTCTGGTTGTTATGAATATTGAAAATTATAATAAACCGTTTCCCACATCATAGATGATATTTGATAGCATGTTTCCTGGATTGGCATGTGGGACTTGCTGTACGATATCGAATATCAAGCACGAACAATATTACCATTATTATATTATTATTACTAACAAAAAGTTAATTTTATCAAGTAAATGTCAAATTATTGGCATCAAACCAATATTCACAATAGAATACAAGCTAAAAATATAATTGTTTTGCAAACCAACATCTATAATGGACTTTGTCCATTATTGGATTACACCAAGTCGTTATTGTCGGTGTTGTAGAATCAAATAAAATATAAAATAAAATTAATAAAAAATAGAATAACACACACTAATATTCTTAATTCTACAGTTTATTTTAGTACACGAAACTGTTAACCTGTACCAAAATAAATTGTAGATTGGACAAAATAATTGAGTTTTATTTCATTTCTAGATTGAAAAAAACTGTGTCTCAAAGTACTGATGAGTAGTTTGAAAAACAGTAATTCTTTCGAGTAGGCCTAGTCCAGAGTAGATTAGGAAAGAGTGATCTTCCAAAATATTATGATAAACTAAAATCAATCCATGTATAAAATTTTATGTATATATTTCATGAATTAATTATTGGGGTCAGAGAGAATAGAACTGAAGTCTTATTATTGTGTACTGTCTGGTCAGGGTCAACAAATCGGTGACTTACGGAATTTGAAATGGAACTCGTACGGACTTACGAAGGGTATCGAGTTGCATGCTGATGCTGGCGGCAACTATAATAACATTATTGATTATGCTCTCAAAAAAACGTGAATTCGCCGCTATAAACAAGCTGAGAGATAGTGATTGCAGTATTAGAATACTGCGAAAACAATATCAATTCAAAATCATCGCGTCTACAAGCCCCTCTCAACGACTATGCTCAGGAAAAATTATGCTTATCACGATTTGATCATCAATAATTGGATGTGAGTTAATTCGCAGCTATTTCAGTCATGAAACAGTACTGTTCTATTTCGTGATCTTGGTCGGATGCTGTGAAAAATGAATAGATTAAATGATCAGGAATTTCTTTTCCTACACATACTAGGCATAGTCTGGTTGAGCAAAGAAAAAATTCTGGCAAGATGGTAAAATGACTACAGCTCGGTCAATAGGTTGTTAAGAAAATGATGAATATGGTCTCAAATTGTAGAAATCATTTTGCTCTCAAATTTGTGACCAAATTCATAATTTTTGAACCGATATTGACTGAGATGGAGTAATTCTCCAATCTTGCCAGAATATTTTTTTAATTCGACCAGACTACTAGGGTGAATGGAATGAGTGATATTTCTCTTGTTTTTACACAATTTCTATACTTTTATGAGTATTAGGGTTTTAATTTCTGAAAAATTCACATTAGAGCAACGAAACTCTATTTCCTTCTCAAACTTCACTCCTCCCTCCTCCTAATGAGGTTTCATAATCAGTTTTTACAAATTTTTCTATTAATTTCATAACTTATATTTTTTACTTTTCAATTCATTTTTAATACATTCTCATTATTGTTATTCATTCTTTTCCTTTTAAAGTTTATTAAGTCTGCTTTGCTAAAGTAACTTTTTTGCTTTTGTTTCCATTTGCATCATTATTTTATTCATTTATTTTTTGTTAAGTTTTTCACATTTTTATTTTTATTTTCTTTCCAGTTTTCAAACGACACGAAATGGGGATGCATCATTTACCAACGCCAAATATAGGATTCTCAAAGGTAAGTCGCGTAAAACATTACTCCAAAAATGTTGAATATTCTAATTTCCATCTTCTTCAAAATACGTTTCAAGCTTACTTCCATAGTAATATATTAAGTGAAAATTTGATTTTTTCGGCCATGGGAAGTTATTTTGTGAAGCGTTTCGGTTATATAAATTAATGTTTTGAATTTAAAAAATCTGATATTTTAAATAACTGAAAAAATATAACCATGGTTTTCCATCTAGTAAAAATAAGGTTATTATAGGCTGGTGAAGTGGAACAACCCTTGGGTCTCCCCACTACTAAAAGCCATACGCTAAATAAATAAATCGAGTAAAAATTTTACACTCAAAAAATTATAAAGCTGAATCTTGTTGATCTTCTTCATCGTTCAAAACACAGTAGAACTAATATTTTCCTACATTATTCAAGTATTATATTTTATTGGGATGATTTCCGCTTCTCATTTCGTTAAAAACACGATAAGCTCCCACTTCTTGAAAACACCTAAGAGTGTAAAAATCGATAATAAGATCCACTCAGCTAGTCTTGGAAGAAATTAGTAGAAAGGTTAAGTTAATTATAGGCCTGGGCTATCCGATCGAATCAGCTGAGAAGTCTGCCCAAAACTCTCCTCCCGCCCTGTGTGAAGAGCCTCAATTGAACAAAGCCAACCCATAAACTCGCGTGTAACCCACAAAATAAATTCGGTGAAACCCTCTCTTCGAAATTACTTTGGTGGGGCAAACCTCTGAACCCGACCCTCACTATATATTGGTGCCATCCTTAATTGAGTAGTCTGTCCAAGCAAGGAAGACATTCTGGCAAGATGGGGAAATGACTCCAGCTCGGTCAATATTGGTTCAATAATTACAAATTTGGTTACAAATTGTAGAAAACAATCTTTTCTACAATTTGAGACCAAATTTATAATTTTTGAACCGATATTGACCGAGATGAAGTTATTTTCCCATCTTGCCAGAATGTCTTCTTTGCTAGGTCAGACTATAGATCACTGAGTTCTATCGTGAGAAATTACAGAAACCAGGCGTTTTCAAGGCAGAAAGCTCATTATGATTTGGAGCTAAATGCGTTAACGTCATTAACCCGCGTAGCACAGGTATAGCCCACTCAGTGATGGGTTAAGGAAGTTGGGTGGTTTTTAATGTTTCCAGTAATATACAGTATAAAAACATCGATTTAGTAATTTCGGCTTTTTGTTTCTGAATTGATAGATCTAGATAGTGAATCCTTTTATCATTGGCAGCCCAACCACTGATTAATAATAGAAAATTAATGGTTTTGGTGTTGGATATCAAATTGAAAGTAGGCCTATCATATCAAAATTGAATTCATGGTAAAGTGGAAGTTTTCATTTCCGGTGAAGAAATTCTTAATAAATTAATGAAAGAGCACAATATTGTCTATATCACGGAAAATTTCTGACAGAAGTGGACAATATTGTGCTCTTTTATTATGTACAAGTATCACAACATCTCACCTGACACTGTGTCTTCAAAGATTCTTGATTTATAAGACTTGGTAGGGTGGATATCTAGTCTATCCAACAATCCAAGCAAAGAAGACCCTCTGGCAAGATGAGAAAACGACTCCAGCTCGTTCAATATTTGTTCAAAAATTATTGATTTGGTCTCAATCGTAGGATAGGAAACATTCTGATTCACAATTTGAGACCAAATCAATTTTTTTGAACCAATATTGACCTAGATTAAGCCGTCATTTTCTCATCTTACCAGAGGGTATCCTCTGCTTGGTCAGACTATACCAGCCTGATTTTCTCATGTTGTTGGTCTATTTCAGTTCAATATTTGTTGATTCCATTTGGATTTTCCACAAGTGAAATTGGACATAAGGCGTAGAATTCAATAACAATTGAATTTCAATTTAAATCCGTATTTAAAGATGAGGATAATCTTCAAGTTGTTTCCCATTGATATTCATAGATCACTGAAATGTAGTTATGGGTGGTCTTGATTCCATCATTGATCATGTTGGAGGAGAATAATGTGGCCTATACACGGATGATAGACTCCGCGACAAGTGGAACTATGCTAATAATGGGGTTGTGCATTGTTGAAATTATGTAAGACCGGACAGGAAAATGGAGTTCGAGGAAGAAGATGAGGAAAAAAGAGAAAGAATGGTGAGAGGATGAGGAAAGAGATAGAAGAGAGAAAGTGAAAAGGAGAAGAGAGAATAGAGAATGCAAGATATACTGTAGAAGAGGATTAATTATTGAAGGGAGTAGAGTAGAGGAAGAGAAAAGAGACACTAAAGAAGGAGATGACAAGAGAACAGGAGAAAAGATGATAAGATCAAGAGAACAAGAGAAGGAAAGAATGGAGAGAACAAGGAAAAACGATACCTAAAAAGTACTAGAGAAGAAGAACAATGAGAAGATGCAGCAAAAGGGAGATGATAAGTAGAGAAAATCTAAAAGAACGGATGAAGATGAAGGGAAGGAGGAAAATATGAGAAAGTAAACAAATAAATTTTTCTTATATAATTTCCAGCATCTAATAATTTTATTGGTTTTGATAGTCATGTTAAAATAAGATGATGGGGGTTCAGAGGAACAGGCAGAAGTAATTGTCGTAGTAGAAAGGAAAAAGCAGATGACGAAGAACGGTAAAAAGAAATAAAATTAAGTACAATGAAAGCAAATATGGAATGAAATGTAAATATTCTTTATCAGGCGGAGTTAGGACTAGGAAGTCCTTTCTACCACTCAACCTTATACGAATATGATGACGAAGAACACTAAAAATAAACATAGTAGAAAGGAAAAAGAATATGATAACGAAGTGGAGGAAGAAGAATAAGAAAGAGAACGAAGTAAGTAAGGGGTACAATATGATGAAGATTTCAAAGAGCAAGAAGAAGTAACAGATTAAGTAAGAACGAGAAAGAAGATGACGAAGCGCGGTCAATAAAAACCGAATAAAGTAGAAAGGGAAAAGAAGATGATGACAATGAAAATAAACAAATCCAAGTGAAAAGGAAGAAGAAGAAAAAGAAGATGATGACGAAGAACATGAAGAAGAAGAAAGAGAAGAGCGTGCCAAACAAGAACTGTGATAAGCCGTGTCCGTAAAACAGGCGTTGTAAAGTGACGTGTGCGTATGTGTGTAAATAAGTACTATATACGTAGTACTGTATCGGAGTGACTGCTTGCTGTTCAGGGTAAACACCTGCCACGGTGAGGCTGATGGAAGAGAGCGAGAGAGAGACAACCGAAAGAGGTAGTAAGAGTGAGTGAGGGAGTAATCATCGGTATGAGGTGAGTAGTAGTATAGTATAGCGCGTGGGAAAGACGGTCCAGGTCCAGATTGCTAGGCTGTACTCCGTGCTGGGGTCAAACGGCGACCTGGGCATCTCTTTTTATTTCGAATTATCATTATAATAATGAGCGGTGGCCAGGGCGGAGGAGGAGGAGGAGGAGGAGGAGGAGGAAAGGAGGAGGAGGAAAAGGAGGAGTAGAAGGAGTGAAACAAGGTCTGACCCTTAATTATTGTATCTGGAGCGAGTGGGTCCCTCCAAACCAGTACACTCTCCTCCCATCCCCTGTTTATCTTTTACACCCTTTATCTTCTTCTGTTTTATGATATATCTCCAACTTTGATGGATGGCCTCCTCCTACTCATCCTTCCTCCTCCTTATTCTTCTTCTCATCTTCCTCTATCTCCTCCTCCATCTTCTCCACCACCGTCGATTCTTTCGCGAACAGTCTCTCTTCCTTCACCTGTTTTTGTTTGTTGGTTCTTGAATCGTTTACTGTAATTTCATTAAAAATTGTAATGTTTCTTTTTCACGAAAAATAAAATGATTATTTTTCACGAGAATCAAAATAATTTTTTATACTGTACATAAAAATATACAAAATGAGCTAAAGCTGAAGAGATTTGAATAGAATTGAATTATTATTAGTTTCAAGTATAGCTGTCACCAAATCGTTAGGCGGCTTCGTCTGTCTCTTATAATCGGTGAAAGCCAAAAACATCTCATCCATTGTCTCTTTCGATTTTGAAAACATCATCTATAGGCTTAGCTAGTTAACAACTCCTATTGACAACATCAGCTGTTAATAACAAGGAGTGGACGAATCCCCAAAACATTTGGAGTCAGCTAGGAAAACATTTGTAATTCAAGGTGTATAGAATTCTATACACCTTGGGTGTAATTACTGTTTGAAGATTTTGAAAACACGTGATTAATCTTGATCATCTTAGAACAGAAAATATCTAGCTTAGGTAATTTTAGTCTATTGAGCCATAAAAATATATTTTAGTATAAAATATATATTTAGTCTATTGGAGCCATAATTCTATGAATTAACAAGAAAATACACCTCAATAATACATTCGTTATATTTTTCATCATAGGCCTAATATTATTTCAAAATGCAATAATTGAAATATGATTCGGAATTCCTGTTTATTCCTTTAGAATAATCAAATGAATGAAGGATTTGTAATTGCGAGATCATGAAAATAATGAATAATAGTTTTCGACGTCAGACATTACAAAAATAAATCAATCCTACTCTACTCTTGATTCTTGAATCCTAATCTCAATCGACATCTTGATTCGAAAAGGTAGCAAAGTTCAATGACGGAAATACATAAATGGAAATACCATTTTATGATTATGATCCCACAGAAATAGTAAAATCACCGATACAATTCAATCAGATAATAATTATGATTCTGAATCCTTTGAAACAGTTTGAGGCTTGAGAAACCAGCAGGCTATCATACAGAACTGACAGAATAAAAGCATTATCCTTGAAAATACACAATTCCTGATCGCTTTTATTACTAAACGGTTGACATTTGTTTAAACCCAATTACATGAAATCGTGACGCTGAGCGTTAAATTGACGCTGTAAAAAAGGCGTGACCACGATCAACACACAAATTTCTGTATCATCATCAATCTTGTCGGTCTCATGAATGTGTCAACAGAGTAATTTATGAAGTGAATCGGCGATATGAATTTGCATCTCTGTATAATTTTAATGGAGACATTCAAAATGTGTGGACAGGCATATCACAACAAGAAGAGGATTTACAAGATCGCTTTAAACGGAGCTGGGCGTCGGTGTGCGTGTGTGTATTGTGTCCATACAAGACTATGTGAGTGTGGAGAAGTGAGAGTGATACAGAGGGACTGGGAGAAAAGGGAAGATGGAGTAAGTAACTGAAGGTTTGTGTGTGTGAGAAAGAGAGAGTGAGGGGAAGAGTATGAAATAAAGGAAATGAGGCTTGAGAGCAAATAATTCAGAGAGTATTGAGATGAGTTTCAACAACTAGAGAACAGATGAAAATAGAAATGGGTTGAAAGTAGATGTAAGGGTTGAAAGCGATTCGAGAACTAATAAGGAATACCTTATTTATAGGAATTTAATGTATTATTCTGTATAAATCATATACACTTTAAATAACTCCTTATAACATTGACACAAATGGAGTTAGTGAAGATTGTAAACGAAACAAAAATGAGAGTGAAAAACAGTAATACAATGTATTAAAAAATACAATATAAATGCAAAAAAACATTATATAAATGTGAAAAAAATGTATTTGAGGAGATATTTGATCAAAAGCCAACAAATTTTGAGGCACAAATAAGAAGCAATAAAGTGAGAAAAACATCTTTCTAGGAAAAAGTATCTCCCTCTTCATGGAGAGGGTAAATTTGCACTTTTATTGGTAGAAAGTAGAATATATTTGATTTGAAGGCTAGAGATACATTTGGAAATCTGAATAATATAGGTTTAGGTAATAATATAGTATAGGTTTAGTTGAGCGCGAGTAAACCTACACATAACTTTTCCAGCATCTGCAAGTTTTCAGTCGTTGCAAGGAATTCGGCTCTCTGAAAATCACCTCCCAAATGATTCCAAAAGAATTTTACGCCCCCCTGCACACTGTAGATAAACGGGGAACAGTGAAATGAGTTTATACACTTAATAAACTGGCAAGCTGGCTACACCTGTTCTATCTTGTAGCTTCAATCATTGTTTATACACTATTCCCAGACGTCTAGCTGTTGGTATCTATAGCATCGCGGTCACGCTCTTTGCCCAAGAATACATTTGTCGGTTATAGCCAATGATCGCATACCGATCTTAAAATTCTTCGGATTTATTGGCCCTTCCAACAAATGGAAAATACAAGTTGCCAGCTCTATCTGACTCATCGCAACTGGTTTGTCGTTATCGATGGGGTGCATACAATATATATTTATATAATAAGCAATATTATAAGGTGCATAAGCAACAATATTATGTTGCTCGACTGTCTATGCCGATTTATGTTTGTCTTCTCGGATTGTATAGTCAGTCCAAGCGAAGAAGACATTCTGGCGAGATTGAAAATGACTCCGGCTCGGCCAATATTGGTTCAAAAATCATTAATTTGGTTTCAAATTCTAGAGAAGAAGTTTTCCTACAATTTGAGATCAAATTTGTTATTTTTGAACCAATATTGATCAAACTGGAGTCATTTTCCCATCTTGCCAGAATGTCTTCTTTGCTTGGACAGACTATTATACAAGGAGTAGTCATAGTGATTCCCCGTGCGCGCTATTGATCTAGAATGGTCATCTGTTACAAGAAATTCACTGAGTAGTTTGATTCACGTTTGTTTTTCATAGGAAAAGTGTTGGGAAATGAGTTTGTTGGAAGTTTTCCTTGGAAATTTGTATTGTTCCATGAAAAGTACACCAATGTTGAGAGAAAAAGACCCGGATGTTGTCAAAAAATTATTCAAATAAAATTTTCAAATTCAAATCCAATTATTTATTATAATATGCATGAAAACACACGTAATGAGTTACAAAGAGAACTCTAATGATAGAAATACATTATGATGATGATGATGATGATCAATGATGATGAATGTCAAAACATTCTTCACTGCATGAATAGCAGCATACCTTTCCTTTTTTCTCTCATTATAGAAGAATTGTACATTAATTATATATAACTTATTTAGTCCTCATTATTGTAATACGGAACGTATAGGAATAAGCTATTCATTTCTGACTTCTTGGATATATTTTTGTAACATTTTCCATGGGAAGTCTTTTGCTTGTATTCAATACTATTCTATATAATAATTTTTCGTCATGTGAAAACTATACTAAACACTTAGAAAAACAATTGAATATCATAGTAAATACGTATATATAGTGGATTAAAACAGTAGATACCCATGTAGGTTGATTCCAGTACTATTTCCATATTACAGTATGGAAAGTCATCCATTTATTCAAAAATTTTCATTCCATTAGATTATAACCACAATATTATCTTCACAACTACTCAACAAGTTCTATTCTCCATTTGATTGATTGAATTGATTCATTTGAATTTCCATGCATTAGTCTCTAGTTTACTGACCATAAACATGAACAATGATAAAAATGACATGACATGAGATAGTTTAGGAAAAAATACCTACTATAGGCTACATGCAACGTAGTCTCTGATTGGTTGATGAGAAGACTCATTCGGTAAGTATGCGGTAATAAAGGAGGCTTTTAGCCGGGAATATTAAAGCATTGAAAAAAGATTCTCGTACATAAACAGGCGTCGCTTGCCTTTGACGGGGAACCGGCTTATTTTTCATCATCTATCGATTTGGTAGTACAATAACTTTGGTCAATTTCTTCAGAAATATTCATCCGCCCGTGTTACGGTCTAGTTGAGCAAAGAAGACATTCTAGCAAGATAGAAAAATGACTCCAACTCGGTCAATATTAGTTCAAAAATTATAAATTTGGTCTCAAATTGTAAAAAACATTCTAATCAGCAATTTGAGACCAAAGTTATAATTTCTTAACTCATATTAACCAAACTGGAGTCATTTTCTCATCTTGCCAGAGGATCTTCTTTGCTTGGACAGACCATAGTAGGGTTGTGTGCATGTAATACAAGGCTCGTAAAACTCCGATACAGCCTGTCCAAGCGAAGAAGACATTTTGGCAAGATGGTAAAATGACTACAGCTTAGTCAATATTGGTTATACAATTATAAATTTGGTCTCAAATTGTAGAACAGAATCTTTTCTACAATTTGAATCAAGGTTTATAATTTTTGAACCTATTGTGACCGAACTGGAGTAATTTTCCTGTCTTGCCAGAATGTCTTCTTTGCTTGAACAGACTGGACCAGCTCACGCACACGCGCAAGCCGCCTAAGACAAAGAGGGAACTATTATTGGTAGTTTTATATGACAGTGTATCAGGTACGGAGGAACGAGATATTTCGGGCATAGCTTAAATCACGGTCCGGGGCCCCCCACCGCACACATTCCGATTTAGTGCCGGCCCTTCCAAAGATCTCTAATGAGCCACAATTACACTTTATAGATGATTGCAGTGTTCCGTCTTCATGCCATAAACTGATCTGGTCTACGTCTTTCCCAAATTCTTCAGCCGATTTTACAGAGCTTGGTCGGTACGGTACGGAACACAACTATGACTAGAAGAGACTTTATTACTATAATATGACTACTATATAGGCTGAGTTGATTAGATCAATTATTGATACTATTATCACTGTATGATAATACTGACAAAAGTATTTTATAATGTTTTGTAAATGTTTAATAAATTGTTTTCATCGCTTATGAATAGCTCATATTAATAATACATAGCAATAACATTGAAGTTTAACATAGTTGATCAAATCAAAGTTGGAGTATCGGAGTTTGAATTGATCAGAATCTTTCTTCAAAATTAATAAAATTGAAAATTGTAGTTTCCGAAACACGTAAAAGAATTGAAAACGCTTAAAAGCAAGAACGAAATATTTAAAACAATCTCTCAATCTCTGTACAAAGTTCTCTTTAAACTTTTATACAAAGTTAATACTGTATGTCTGTATTCAATTTGGACAATGAATGATGGATATTTTGGAAAACAATTGCTTTAGATGTACTTCAATTTAACTAACTTAGTAGAGGATTGATTAAAGTTATATTTTATAATTGTATCACATCATAACCATTCTTTTAATTGATTCCATATCATTTTTTAATGTTCCTTAATTTGAAATTGGTACACGTGTGAAAATACAATTTCAAATACTGTAGAGTGTAGAAAAAAGCTTCTTAATGGAATTCAAATTTGAATAATTATTAGTAGAAAATAATCTATTCCAGCCTTTACACGAATAAGAATCTTACATTGCATAGTGTTGTGATACCTCCAATTCCTGTTGCACTAGTCACTAGATAATATGAATTTGTAATTTTTCGCGAAACTTCAGATCTTAGTGTACGATTCTCAATCTCTAAAAGGCAAACAACAGTTACTCAACCTGATACTTAAAGAAGTCGATATTGATGAATCGGGTTTTAAATGGCAACTGCACTAAGTACAGGTCTGTTTGTTCGGGAACATAATAGAGGCTTGCTTCTTCCAATCAGCCTTACAATATTATTAGTGTATAAACAAACATTGTGGAAGAGATTCTCACCGGCAATACAATTAACTAACTGCAGGTAATTATTTCAGAATGGCAACACTGACATACTGCTTCTCATGTGGAGGTCGGCAATTTTAAGCCAATTATATAGCTTAATAGCTTATTGGTTTTACAAATACCATCATTGGAATTAATAATACTACTACTCAAATTGCGTCACCCTACAAACCAAGTTGGTTTTTGCAGATACACTGGTTTGGATACATTCACATAAATAACTATAATACCTTTACACAGAATTATTTCGTAGCGGTTAATCCTATAAATTCACTCTTTTCATTGATTGTAATACATGAATATTATATGGATATAGTTTGAGTGATATGATCGAATTTATATGAAAATCATTAAATACATTACAGTATCTTCATTGAGTAATGGAAGATTACAACAGGCAAAGCTCAAAATAAATAAACATAAGTAAATAGATACTCTCAATCAAAGAAATACGTACATAGGCTAAACTTTATACCTAGCATAAACAAGCATAAACTTTCATACAAGCAGAATAAATTTTAAGACTGGAAAATGATATGCATATGGAAAGCTCAAGGAGCTTATCTGCACATGGGAGACTCCCTTACAAGCCAGGGATTGTCTCTTACAATTTAGACAATCATACAAGAACAACTTTTTTAATCAATGAATTTTGATTATCGATACTTTTGAAATGTACCATTGAGCAGTAAAACACATGAAAATGCATTTTAACAAGATCTTAGTGATTTATAAACTTATTCTCACTATTGACATAATAGCTTTTCCACTGCTCTTCTTCGTCTTTCCAATGCTTTTTAGCATTCCTTCTCTTTTCCACCCAGTGTTCTCCGGACCAAAAAAATAAAAAACCTTGCTTGAGATACGTATACGTCAAACAGCTTGATGTTGTCTCCACTTCTTTAGTGCGACATATTTATGTTCATTCCAGTGCTGAGATACCATTGCAAGCTATCAATCTAATCCTATCTCAACATTTCTTCATCAAGCTCACTCTTGTACTTCAGTATGTCCAATCAAAGAAGACATTCTGGCAAGATGGGAAAACGACTCCAGCTTCGTCGATATTGGTTCAAAAATTATAAATTTGGTCTCAAATTGTAGAGCAAAATTCTTTCTAAAATTTAAGTTGAAATTAAAATTTTTTGAACCAATATTAACCGAGCTCGAGTCATTTTCCGATCTAGCCAGAATGCCTTCTTTGCTTGGACAGACTATACCTTTACTGCATTTCTTTGCTCAGTTCTCCCTCTTACACACTTTCTTTCTCTCTCTCTTTCTCTTACTATATTTACTGCATTCTATCTCTCTCTTCCTTCTACCACCCATCCTGTTCCTCTTCTTCCTCCCTTCATTTTCTTCTTGTTGCATTCTGTCACTCCCACAGACCGCAGTGATCTTAAGTAAATCATTCGATCTTTATTGCAAGAAACATCCAATCAATGTGCAGCAAAATTGATATTTTATAGTAGTTTAATGATGTAGCATTGTACGGAAAACGACTCGACGACCTTATCCTGAGTGATGATCGTTGATTGGCTAATAAATTTGTTTCTTCAGTTCTACTAAGCACTGCTCTAAATTTTGCACTCCATTCTGCAAAACAGAGCTGAGCTCGGCAGTTTGAGTTCACTTTTGACATTTAATAAGAACACCTATTTCAATTCTCATTTTGATTGAGGGTATTGATTTAAGCAATTATATTCAACAAATTTAAATTATTGGAATATTAGTAAACATTTAATTAGACATATGAAACGTTGACTACATTTATCGTGAAAATCTATTGAGAAACCATCAATGTTAATTATTAGTGATAAGTTATTATTGACACTAGTAAATAATGGAACTGATTCAATAATGTTCATTCATCTATTTTTTAGTAAGAAATAAATAAACTTTTTGTAATCTTTCTCTGATTCGGGAATTTCAAACTGCATTCATTCTCTACTTTACAACATAGAAGGAATTTCTCAATGATCATCCTATTCCTAATAGAACCCCTATTTCTCCATTAAAAGCTGATCTATTAAAATTTAAAACTTTCTAGAATCTTACAGTTATTATATAAAAAAGATTGAACTTATTCAATATGGAAAAACAGCATATATATTTTTCCGTATGCATTGAACAACATCGTCCACGACATAATCCAACAGTATATTCGAGTGTTTATCAATGGATAACACTGAAATTTCTATTATTGCAATAGTTCCTTACTAGTTGTCAAATCCAAAGAATTTCACACCCGGCGTTGAATCCCACGCAACTCAACACAGGTTCGGAAAACATGCTTTTATGCTGATTTCCAACCACTGATGGTTTCGCAAACAGGTGCCTCCATCCCATGATAGACTAGCGTCTGTCCGCATTGAATGCAACCAACTAGATAAAAAGAAGAGCACAAGCCTATACGAGCAGCTCGTTTAATAATAAAATTTAAATGCGCAAATGGGACCCCGGTACGATTCTGCTGTCAATCAGGCTTCGAAGGCAGTCAGATCTCGGCTGTCGGTTGGGGACGCATTATATAAAATGTGTAAAGAAAAGAGTGGCGCGGGGGTGAACAAACCCCTAGCTATAGTCTGTCCAAGCAAAGAAGACATTCTGGCAAGATGGGGAAACTACTCCAGCTCGGTCAATATTGGTTCAAATAATATAAATTTTGTCTCAAATTTTAGAAAACATTCTGATTCACAATCTTAGACCAAATTAATAATTTTTGAACCAATATTGATCTAGCTGGAGTCATTTCCCCATCTGGCCAGAATGTCTTCTTCGCTTGGACAGACTATAGCGAACAGAGAAGTGGATTGACATTCAAATACAGTGCTCGTCACTCAAGTGCGAGTCGCCAGTCCTTAAATGGCTCAACTGGCTTCTTCTTCAATTTGAATTGAACACAACGAGCTGCTGCTGGAAAAGAGCAACAAGCTAAACACCCAGCTGATGACTCCAGCCGCGTCTCCTCTGGTTTGAAGTCACTGTCACCATTGCATTCCTCAACTGGTTCCGAACGACACAAATGATGTTGTAACTCAGTTAATTACACATTTATTGTATGAAGTGTTCAATGTTTTCGAAAAAGTTGTGCTCTGAAGCGCGTGTCTCAATATAACATGGGACAGGTATGAAATACTGAAACAGTTTTTATCATTGAGAGTTATTTGTTGTACTTGAATCAACTCATTGTTTAGATTTGACGCCTAGTGGGACCGAACCAAGGTCAAATCTTGAGACCGAACTTCCTCATCAAAAAATTAGGAAATTTTAATTATGTACTGCGATTATTTTTCAACAGAACCATTCGATTTATTGAAGAATTGCAATATACTGTAGTACTGTACCTTTCCTCACATTTCTACTATGAACAACCAGTACACGAAAACAGTTTCGACTTTTAGAAGAGTTCTTTGAAGTTCTTAAATACTGAAAAATATACTGCACAATCTTCAACCATCTGCTTCTCAACTAAGCAAATTGAGCAAACAAGAGATTAGCCCATTCAAGGAAATTTCAATGAAACAAATTCGTTGATAAAAGTAATCAAGTCCAATTAATCTACAAACATATTATGAATCACAATACATTAAATCAGATATCAACCGAATGTAACCAGTAACTATAATCATTACCTCTATTATAATTATCATCACTGACTCCAACTCAATCTGATTCAAGTATGAGAAAAAGTTTTGTTTTAGTTCTGTCGTTCCAAATTTATGACATCTATCTCACATTATTTTATCATTAGATATTTCAATATTTATCTGAGAGTGATGTATTGCATTGTATTGAAAAGTTAACCTGCTGTTATGAAGCTCGCTCTGTTCCAATTGCTGCAGATACAAGCCTACATATATATAATAATACTATAATAATACTTCATCAGCCGATCAACATAATCATTCATGTTGGGACCCCACTACATGCTCTTCAATGAGATAACGCATTATGTTTAAGGTGTTTTATGGAGGAGGTGGCCAGTCGAACAACACTCGCAACATTATTTTATTGTCGCGTCTCTAATGGATTTGCTGGTTCAATATCTAGACGCAAACTTGTACTTGTAGTCTGTCCAAGCAAGGATGACATCCTGGCAAGATGGAAAAATGACTCCAGCTCGGTCAATATTGAAATAAAAGTTGAAAATTTGGTCTCAAATTAAAGAGTAGAATGTTCCTTACAACTTGAGACCAAATTTATAATTTTGGAACTCATATTGAACGAGGTGAAGTCATTTTCCGATCTTGCCAGAATGTCTTCTTCGCTTGGACAGACTACAGCTTACAACTGATTCCCTGTGTCTAATTTTGGTCGATATTTTGTGCGTTTCATGCTGCATAACTATGTTCAAGACTTGGTAGCATGCTTTGCAGCACACAAAATCGACCAGTGTGGATAATATGGTGATTGGGAGAACTTGTCGCATATAGTTATTGGGTAAACTTGTCGCCTATATTTATTGGAAGAACTTGTCTCCCATATTTATCGGTCAGATACTAGGCGACAATTAATAACTGAACAACGACAATAAATAAATGGACAGGAGCCGGCTGGCGAAGTATGCCTAAATATAGAGCAGCGGCTTGATTTTGGTGCGTGTGTGAGTGCGTGCATGAGATATGAAGTGCACCACTACTAACTGCCTGCATTGACCAACAACATCGACCGTGAAAATAAGGCGCTGATCGTTATCAGTTCGACTATCGACTGTCGGACGTATCGGTTATCGATTCGAGGCGTGAAAACTGACCGATACTGTTCCACAACTATAGACGACTTAACTCGTTTGTAGCCAAAGATACGCTGGGATCCTTATACTATTGGTCACAGTTAAGTATACGATAACTATAATTTAATAGAGATGCGAGAAGTATGTCACTATATTTTTAATAGTGACACGGGTTGATGAATTATGTACTTTTAAATCCAATGAATATTGATTTACTCCGTAAATTTCATGAAATTATGTGTGACAGGTTGACTGTATAGAGAGGTATATGGTATTCATGGGAGATGAAAAAGTATTGATTGGATTGAGATTATCCAGGACAACATCATAGGGTTAGAGCGATCAGGAATTTTTATCGGGTTGTAAGAAGATTTTTTTCAAGTTCTATATTTTCAGTTATGGGTTTATCAAAACCACCTCCAATTATGAATCATTGACATAGGAGATGTGGACATTGAAAGATTTAAGAGTTTAATGGAAAATTGCACCAAAATGGGAGAGACATTGGAGATTGAGTTATCTATTGCCAGATACAGAAATAGATGTGATGTAGCTTCACTTTTCGATACTCAGTATGATCTGCTTATTTATAATATAAAATAGATAAAAGCCATATACGCAAAAAGATGTCCCATAGACGTTCAAAAACCGGCCGTTACTCCTCATGATTGACCTAATAAGAAATCTAATAATGCTTTATTAATAATAATAATTAATCTATTTACAGTACGCATCTCAGGGGAATGAATAGTCGTCCACTCTTTTAAGCATGAAAACAAAATTTCTGAGACGATTATGCATATATGAATGATTCTCTTTACATAATCTGTTTAGTATGAGATAACGGAGCGATCATGTATGAGTGAAACCGATCGTCCTTTTCAAAAAAGGAAAATAATTATCCTCAGTAACATTAACACATTTCAAAAATACGTAATTGATATTGAGTAACCATCTCAAATTCCATTCAATTATCTAAAACTATTTTCCGTGACTCATCTATAAAGCCTGGAATTCTTTTGCACCAGCTTGAGTAGGTAAAGTCTGTCCAAGCAAAGAAAACATTCTGGCAAGATGGGAAAATGATTCAATATCAGTTCAAAAATTATAAATTTGGTCTCAAATTGAAGAGAAAATTGTTTTCTACAATTTGAGAACAATTTTATAATTTTTGAACCAATATTGACAGAGTTGGAGTCATTTTTCCATCTTGCCAGAATGTCTTCTTTGCTTGTACAGACTGTACCATACTGTTTTAATTAGCCGATTACTAACTGTGGAGCATTAAGTAATGAGACAGATGACATTTAAGAGGTGAGCTCCTTGATAATAGACAGTTGGCCGTTATTGGAAACCGAAATATCTTATTGAATAATTGAAGCGAAGAGCTCCAACTGATAATGGATGACATTCGTGATCACCAAAACGTGAATTGTTGAACCTGCTTTACTCAGTAAGTGAACATCGTGATCATCCTACCACTTACATTGGGGATTACTGGAGAAATATAATTGTCACAATTATTATTATGCATTTGGTATTTAAGTATCCGAAGCAACTATAGAAGTGCAAGGGAAACTATATTGGATATATTCATAAAGATATTATTGGGAATTTCAGTTGTTATTAGGAATTTGGAGTATTTGCTTCATGAGAGTTATTCAACATACAGTAATGTTGTGATTAGTGAGGAGATCAAGATGGTTTGTTGAGGAAAATATTAGAATAATTTTAATAGCTTGATGGAATATCGAATTTTCATTGGGATAGTTCAAAGAGATTCTATTAAATTCTAAAAATTTTGTAGTAATCATTTTGTAACACGGACCTACATAAGATTCGGATATTTTTTAGTGCCGGTACTCCACACGTTTTTGAGTGTAATAATTATTCGAACAGCATATTTATTTTGCATGCACTTGACTACTGAATGAAAGCATTGCGACTGCAACAATAAATCTTTTAAAAGGCTGCGTTGTTCAATCATGTTTTGCGATTATTTAGCATTCTCGAGGTATTATTCATTATGTACAGTTAATTATTATTGAAAAACTAATTATACAGCTTCATCTACATTTTATTGGATGAGAAACATGATTGTTGAGAAGTGTTCTTGAATTATTATATAATTATATACCATACATATTTTCCCTGCTAGCAGCCATTTTCTAAGGCAGAACTCACAAAACACTGTCAACCAATCACAAAAAAGCAGGCGGGGCATAAAGGCATTTCCTGCTAGCAGCCATTTTCCAAGGCAGAACTCACAAACCAATCAGTCAACCAATCAGAAAAGAGCAGGCGGGCATGAAGGCGTCCCCTAGTCAAATATAAACCACCCGACAACTGCTGCCATCCACTGGTTGGATATGGAAACTTTTTGAACCGATACCTTCGGCCAATCAGAGCATAGCCGTAGTCTGGGAGGCGTGCCCAATGGAAGTCGAAGCAAGTCACCCTATTGCTACTACCATCTGCTGGCTGAATTTAGAACTATTTCGAATGTTTCTGTCAAGAGAGCTGGGGAGAGCAGTGAAAATGACTCTAATCTTGTACTTGCTTTGATTTAGTTGTCAAAATCCATGTACTCAGTGAAATGCAATATTTATGATTCCCAATATAGGTATTTTTCCGTGAAGAATTTATAATTTTTTCTCTCATGTGCAATGGGTCTTTCAAAGAAACGAATGAAAAAATTATAATCAATCAACAAATGAGCATTGAACAATCGATATCGATCACTTACTGAAAAATGTTCCGTGAATTAATACGTAATACAGTATTCTCATTCTCAACTTCATGTAACATCATAGATTAAAATATATACAATAATTATTTTCAGGTGCATTATAAATTCCAAAACATTTGATCACCAGGTTGCCACTCGGGCAAGGCCTGCCCTGATATTTTTCAAGTCTTTAAATCATCAATTTCGAAGTCTTACTCACTAATTCACTTGTTCACTCACTAATTCACTTGTTTTCTCAGTTATATTCTCCAACTGTCATCAGATTTTGGTAGTGTATGAAACTATTGTTTAAATTATTTTTCAAAGTTTCATCGCGGTTGAATAGTACAATTACGAAAAATCTTGTCATTACAATTCTCATTAATATATATTTTTGATAATGATTTTTAATTCTTTTAGATTCAACAATATTACAAACGAATCGCTCTGATATATCGCATCGGATGAAAACATCTTACTCGGTTTGGTCTCAAATAAACATTTGATACCGCAATGTTTAAGCGAATTCCTCAATTTATCAAGAAAAATACTAAAATCATCGTCATTTTCATAATGTTCAGACGATAAGATTGAATCCGCTTATGAATGCAACATAATAATGGACAACTCTATTTGTTTCCCGATCTAATCTTGCTTATAAACTTTTTGAAATTGCCATTACAGCAAGCCGCTCCACGATTCCCTTGCCAATAAACATTCAATGTTTGAAACGCCGAGCTCAGATTGTATCACATTTCGATTCTCCAGAAATATTCATACAACCCGCCAAGAGAAAGTCCAATAAAGGCATGAATGTAAAACTAATGTGATTTTTACAAACCACGTAGGGCTAATATTTTTACAAGGAAACTACGATGAGGAACATTATACACAGCGACCGAAAGGTTATCGTGATAATTAACAGATTTGAGCGCCTTAATGTACTTATTTCTATTTACCTTAGACAATATTTCAATATCGAAGATACAGTAAAGTTCAACCGTTTTGATGAGATATGTTCAATTTTTGTCTGTTGATCAATGCACAATATCTTTCGTTGCATGATGCCCCTAGGCTATCAATTTATCTTTTAATACATTTCCATTCTCTCTGAAATGATCTTCAAGAATGGATAGATAGATTCATCCAGCGGTGACCATGTACTAAATAAGAAAATATTTGCACAATAGCATTTTCAATATAATCATATTGTTTTTTCTGATTGAGATATTAATATTCTAAAAAAGACTGAATAAAATGGAGTACTTGATACGAATTTTCTTGATTATTACTTGAATCGATTTCTATAGGTTCATTTTAAATTTTTATAGCATATTGGATTTGTTTTCATGAATACATTTTATCCGATCTCTTCCTTCCATTGAATAGAATAATGAAATGAAAAGACAAGATGTTGTCAAACCACTGATTTATCAGTTTATTTCTCTAGTACATCATTTATCAGTGGTTTAACAACAACATGTCTTTTCATTTAATATGGATAACTACTACAATATCACCTTCAAAAATACTCAAAAAGTGAAATAGAATAATTATTATGTTAATCATACAAGCGTATAGCATTCGAATGTGGAATACATTGCAAAAAAATTCTTTCACCATGGATGGGATGAATCTTCTCAACAATGTTCTTAATAACAAGTCACTGTGATAATGTTCAACAGAAGAGTAGAATACACGAAAATAGTACTATGAGACTTAATGAAAAGTTGCCAAACCAGCTAATTATGATTAATAATTTGGTTATATATTGGTTAACATTTGGTTAACAGCAGCCTATATTCATAATGAACCTTGGCAATGTCTCTGGGTGCTGTGGGTGACTGGGGCTGTACTGTTCCAGTTTCCATTGAACTAATTCCATGCATTCTACTCTAGTACACAACGGTTTATACCTTTATGTGGTTCAATGCGAAAGTTTATGATGTGAAAGTTGAGTTCACTGTGATAATTTCAATAAAAGTCACCTTTTCAACACCAGAAACCATCCTACGTTTTCCAAGATTACCAGGTATCCTATAGATTTGAGTTTTACCCCATCGTTTCGCGTCGCATAAAAGGACAAGAAGCTCCAGTTGCACAGAATGAAGTCATAACCTGTGAGCCAGCTTACTAACAAATAGGCTAATTCCGTTCGGAATGGAGCTTGGTGTGAATATATGGTATAGTCTGTCGAAGCAAAGAAGACATTCTGGCAAGATGGGAAAATGACTCTAGCTCGGTCGATATTGGTTCAAAAATTATTAATTCGGTCTCAAATTGTAGATCAGAAAGTTTTCTACAATTTGAGACAAAATTCAAAGTTTTGAACCAATATCCACCGGGCTGAAGTCATCTTCTCATCTTGCCAGAATGTCTTCTTTGCTTGGAGAGATCATCATACCTGTGCTGGTAGTGGTTTTCTCTAAGTACGGTTTGTACCCACTTGGATAATGAGATCTTTGTGCATGTTGGACAGAGTCTGTGTTGTTTACAGAAGATGTACTCTCACAGTCATGTTTTGTCCCAGTGCAGTATCATTGTTGGCAATAGGACAAGTGAATTTATTAATATTGCAGAGGCACTTGGCTGAGCCAGTTTCGTAGCACATAACCATCAGTTGTGACCCACATGGATAAATCTGAGATTACCATTTTCTGCAGCTAGCTACTACGGTAGTGATAACGAGCTGGTTGCAATTCTACCTATTAGATAGTCTGTCCAAGCAAAGAAGACATTCTGCCATGATGGGAAAATGTATCCACCTCCATCAATTTCAGCTCAAAAATTATAAATTTGATCTAAAATTGAAGAAAAAATTCTGCGTCATAATTTGAGACCAAATTGATAATTTTTGAATCATTATTAACTGAGCTGGAGTCATTTCCCCATCTTGACAGAATGTCTTCTTTGCTTGGAAAGACTATAATAGGCAGCTCATCCTTAGCACCTGTTGACTATTATAATAAACTTCGTAAGTCTTCTTTCCTTATTGACTTAATCTTCAAAGAGTTCTTGTTATATTCTTGTATTCGGTCTTATTTCCAGATTCCTCTCTTACTTTCTCGCAAATTTTCCTTTTAACGAGTGATAGTATCATATCATTAATTATGTTTGTCTTCTTCCACAATTTTTGATTCGATAGTATTATTGATCATAATTTTTCTCTTCCATATTGATTTTATGTCACAGTGTGATGAAGAGTATGGGGTGGTTTGTGGATGTCTTGCCCACTCTAGCTACAGTCACAAAGTTTGAATCATTCTAGACCAACAAGAACCGCCATTCACAAGCTCATATCAGGAGCTAAATTTCAACCAATCAGAGCGGTAGTGGTAGAACTGCCTTTAAATTCTCCTTGCTCTGCTATTGGTTGTTGCCATAAGCCACGCCTTGATCAATCTACTGGTTGAATTTGGAAACTTTTCTAACCGATGTATTCGGCCATTTTGATCGTAGGTGGAGCTTGGAGGCGTGTCCGATGGAAGTCGAAGCAAGTCACCCTATTGCTACTGCCATCTGCTGGCTGAAATTGGAACTGTTTCGAATGTTATTCAAGAAAGTCGGGTAGAGCAGTGAAAATGGCTGAAATCTTCAGTTTGCTTGTTATTGAGTTTGACCTTGTGTGTGTCCTCACTAGTCAAATAATTCCACGTACATCCTTGTCATTGGCTCTCTAAGCCTCACAAGAAATAACAATGTGGCCCTTGGATAGAAAAGGTTGGAGACCCCTGCTCTAGAATTTTCAACCGTTCAAAAATTCAACTATCTATTATTTCCTGAATAAATTCGAAATTCTCATCAACTTCATCGATTTGATGCAAGATCTCATCTGCCAATAATATTTACATGACAAAACGATCAATAATTATTCTCTCTCAATACAAAGCATGAACCGATCACTTAATTTTTTAGTACAAAAAGAGATTTTCAACATAGAGTTTTTAAACGTATACAGTAGCCCTAAGAGGAAATAAGCATTGCATAATATAGTTTTTATATTATAAGATGGACTGTCCTGTAAGATAGTTCAAAGAGATTCTACATCTACAGTATCAAGTTCTACAAACTTTGTAGTAATGGATTCGTATTTTGACCTGAGATATACATGAATAGATAGATAATGATAAACTTTCTCCACAAATGAGACTTTCATAAATATCGTAAAAAACTAATCGCTCGCGATATCCGACATTCTTCCTCTACGATCGACCTCCAAGATTGACGGATTGCTGGATAGGAACATTATGAATGACTGCGCCGAGAAACAAAATCAATCAAAGGCTAATAACGAAGTCCAGTGACAGCTGATTGTTACCAATCAATCGCTTGCTTCGCTTATTACTGCGACTGTAATCGACTGACTAGACTAGCAGCAAAGCAAGGCAAGTTCCATTACCTGGTATAGTCTTTCCAAGCAAAGAAGACATTCTGGCAGGATGGAAAAATCACTTCAGCTCGGTCAATAATGATTCAAAACTTATGAATTTGGTTTTAAATTGTAGGATGCATTCTGATCTACAATTTGAGACCGCATTTATGATTTTTGAAACAATATTGACCGAGTTGCAGTCATTTTCCCATCTTTCAAGAATGTATTTTTTGCTTGGACAGACTATTATTGCTCCCTTATAAGCCCTGGTCACAATACGTCATCCTTCCCATGAATCTTGCACTCTTTCTCTCTCTCATTGACTTTCTCACTCTCTTTCTGAATCTACCTATTTCTACTTCAATTTTATCTTTCTTTTACTATCTCTATTTCTATCACTCTCTCACTTACTCACCCTTTCTATTTACATCTCTCTCTTACTCCTTCCAGCCCATAATATACTTTTCTCTCTCTATAGGTTCCTCTCACTGAGCAACTCTCTTCCTCCTTCTCAATCGTGGTCCTTTAATTTTTCAGATTATTGCAAAAGAAAATTAATTTTTACTTCCAGCACTGCTCTTGTCCGTGTCACGTTTTCTCATTGTTTTCCATTTATGTAATGTTTGAACTCAGTCTCGTCCAATTGGAGTGTCTGATTGGCTAGTTTTCTACTTTTTTTCGTTGATTTTTGTCGTTTTCCTGATTGATTTTGATATAATTTTGTTCTCCAGGAACTGAATGAGTTAGGTAGAGTTTGGTATTGAGCGATACTTGTTTCTGCAAAACATTAATAATATGAATAATAATATTCATGGATTCTTTGTTGAATATTATTCCAAACCAATGTGATCAATGAGAAGTTAATAGTATGAATAATAATATTCATGGATTCTTTGTTGAATATTATTCCAAACCAATGTGATCAATGAGAAATTAATAAGGTTATGATCGAATATGCAATATTTTCGATTAAAATTTTGTTTGTATTGGAATTTTTTATATAATTTTTTTTCATGGGAAGCATATTGTGATGTTCTGATTGGAATCGGGTATCAAATTGGAAAAATCAACCTAGATAAAAATTTTATCCCACAATGTGAAGTCCAAGTGCTAAATAATTGAGTGTTTGTAGACTAATCAGCGATAGTTAGAGTAGGCCTGTAACAATCAAATGATTATCATCCAGAATTATTTGGATAACTTGTGAAGTTTGAATATTGTGTCCCTTATGTTCCATAATTATTATTGTAAGAACTGATGTCTCCCCACAGACTTGATGCTACAGTTTTCATCATAATCATAATCATCTTTATTGAGTAGAAGAGTGCAACAGGCAAAGCCCAAAACTGTTCCTCTTACAATTTATACAAACATATTATAGATACTAGTGAATATATTATATTTTTAACACATGTTTCCACTAATTTATACACTTACACTTACACTTATTATTCAATATTATTTTTCACATTAATGGTAATTCAGCAATTATCATTTCCAACCTATTTTCATATGTGATGATAATAATAATTATACAGTATAAAAATAATTTCAACATCTGTATAAAAAAAATCAAACTACTAGAAACTTGTGTAGTAGGCTATCATAGTGATAATTTTGAAAAACTCAAATCGTGCATAAATTGAATTGGAATAGTTACTATTATATAGACTTCATTCTCTGAGAGATTTTAATACCGAAGTACAGTAGATCCTGCAGTGGTCCCCTGAAAATTCGATACTGAAGATGATGTATACTTTGCTAGTTGCTTGACAGCAAGCGCTCTTGTTCGGATCCGAGGCGCATGCCGCGTCTTTCCGAATGAATAAGATTTCATTTCTTGAGTTCATAAATCAGTTAGCGAGCAACACTGCTCGCTGCAGGGCGTGGGAATCCTGGGATCCCATCCGCCAGTTAGCGACTCTACCCTCTACCTATTCCGACCAAAACCCTTCAAATTCTCTTCTCCTACTCTTACTACTTCTTTAGTTCTTCTCTTACAATTCCTCTGTTCCAATTCTACTCTTCAAATCTTTACGAAAAATATAATAAAAATCAAATGCTCTCCTCTTGCTATTTTGGTTTTGCTCTCGCTCCCCAGTATTTTCTCTGTCTTTTCTCTTTTACTAAATTTCTTCTTCTTCTTCTTCTTCTTCTTCTTCTTCTTCTTCTTCTTCTTCTTCTTCTTCTTCTTCTTCTTCTTCTTCTTCTTCTTCTTCTTCTTCTTCTTCTTCTTCTTCTTCTTCTTCTTCTTCTTCTTCTTCTTCTTCTTCTTCTTCTTCTTCTTCTTCTTCTTCTTCTTCTTCTTCTTCTTCTTCTTCTTCTTCTTCCTATCTCCTTGAACCTCGTTTCTGATTATTTGCTTCCTATTCACTCCTTATCTCTCCTCTTACTCCATTTTTACAATTTATTAATTTCATTTTTCTATCCCTTCTTTCATCGTCTTTTATCATCTCAGTCTTTCCTCTCTCTATTTTCTTCTTCCTATCTTCTCTATATATTCTTCATCACAAGCCCCCACCTCTTTCTTCTTCTCTTCTTATTATCAGTGTCTTCTTTATCCTCTCTCACCAATAGAAACACCAAACTGTAATATAGTTGTTTCGATTGGATAGCAATAGAACACCTCGACCTCAGCGAAATCGATATGCAAGAGTGAACAATATCGACCTGGGGCTCTGTTTGGACATCTAATAGCCTCCTTCTCCTCATCTCAGAACCCCTCTTCCACCATCTTGAAAGAATCTTATCGTCAACATTGATCACTATCTTGTGATTGAGATTTTCGTTTACCGTTAGTTCATGACAGCTATAGGACAAGCAACGAATCTATTCAGAAAGTATTTATTTGCAATAATTTCAAATGCGGTTATACAATGACTCCGTTGAAATAATTATTATGGGAGTTTGGGAAATGCAAAAATACCAATTTAAGGTACTTTCTATACATGCTTGATGTTCTTAAGGTGTTTCTTGAATCACAAATTAGTCAACTATTGATTATTTGACAATAATTATTTGAATATAAATTCGAAAGTACCAAAATGCTGTCTTCTGAATTCATGAAAAAACAGACAATAGTAAAGAATCCCAAATCAAAATTAATAAGTAATTAACAGTGAAATAAGTTTTGCTGTCGTTGATAATCAACAAGTACGTTATCTTAAAAACTCATAGCTAGATTTTATTGAAAAAAACCTTTTTAAAATAAATGACCTTGATAATAATAATTTACCTAATAAATAATAACAATTCTTTTTTGTATGGGAAAGATATCCCAGTTATAGGAAAAAATATTCCAATCGAATTCGATCGAATAATTATTTTTTTCAAAAACTTCGCATACCAAAATTTGAAAAATGTCAGACAAAACTGAATGAGAACATACGCTTGGAATGAACTTGAATGAGCATTGAGATCAAGCATACCATTGCGTGTCCAAACCACGCTTTGTTACCAAATCGCATAGAAGATTGCGTGTAATTAAAGGAATTCGTATTGTGATGTTGGGAAAAATGTTGGTTGGGTCTCTATTAGAAGCGAAGTGTCGATATAAATTTAATAATTTTTGTACGCGTAAAGCTCAGAGAGCATGTACGGGCTCGGGGAATAAAAACAGAGGTGCAATTAGAGTTGCTTGTATGCTGTCGAAGTGTCTCGACTAATTGTGATGCGGGAAGCTAGGCTAAATCACAGCCTTGCATGGCCAAATTATTGTACTTTCCCGGCAGTGAAGCGGGCTTTCGGTCTCTCCAAGCGAAGAAGACATTCTGGCAAGATAGGAAAATTACTCCAGCTCAATCAATATTCGTTCAAAAATTATAAATTTGGTCTCAAATTGTAGAGAAGGTTGTTTTCTATAATTTGAGATTTTATTTGTAATTTTTGAACCAATATTGACCGAGCTGGAATCATTTTCCCAACTTGCCGGAATGTCTTCTTTGCTTGGACAGACTAACCCCCCTCACCCACCGCCCCCAATAAACTCTCCTTTAGGACCGGGCAACTTCGGCTATTAATATTCCCCTCTCTGCTTGCTTCTCTTTAAAGATAACTATTGGACCTTATTACTTCCCATCTAATTTAATTGGAAATGATGCGATATTACGTTTCAAGAGGTTATTATCTTGGAGAGCCCGGTCCGGGAAAATTACGGCCGATGTGAATTATGAGAGAGGCATTTTTCCTCCACGAGTCCCCACATTATTGTGCCGTGTCGGTGTTTGAACGGATGGCTCTTTGATCGGAATGTGGTGTACTTGAGTACTATTTCTCGCCGGTTTCACGTGTACTGTACTTCGATTGATCGCATGCCACTCAAATAATAAGAAATCTTCTGTTTTTCAAGAACTAATAATAATCAGGGTTAGATAGGTAGGCTAATCATAATCATTTCATGATAATCTATTTAATAATTTACAATGAAGAGTACAAAATGATTTTTCCCAGAATTTTACATTTTCCAATATTCATACAAAGAGTCCAAAAGTAGGTTATGTTATATAATCTTACCCAATCATTTTACATTGACCTACATCATAACACACTTTTATAATAATTTACAATTTTAATTTCAAAATAGTTAAAATTTTACTGTTTCATATACGAATAGACAGAATGGATAACTAAGAAGTAGAAAGAAAGAAAATAAAGAAGTAGAGAAAATGAAGTAAGCTGTATGACACAGTTTCGAGATTGAAAGGATGGAAAAGGATTGATTAAGAAGAGAAGTTACCAAAGAATTGAATTAAAAGTGTGTGTGGTTGAAAATTATCAGAAACAGAAATTATTGAATTATTGTAGACGATATGGTCGTCATGTTCATGTATTGATGAAGTTGAAATATTGAAATAACTATATTATTTTTAGGTAGAAGATAATGAAGAGAGAAAAAGTTATATAGGCTACATAATAAAAGAAAATCCTGTTTGAATAGGACTCGTTGAGAATAGAGTTGATCAAAAAATAATGTATCTAAATCATTGATGAAGGGAATAATTTATATTATGTATAATCTAAAAGTGATACCTGAACGTCTCAGTTGAAAGCACTCGTTATTGAGAATAAAGTTTATTAAATCATAAATTATAAAATTTCGATGTATATCGTTGATGAAAATAATCATTTATAATATGTAGAGTATGAAAGCGGAGTAAAAGTGATACAAGAAAAGAACTCGTGATGGTTGATAACAAAGTTAATCATTGAAATAATGATTGACATGTTCAATTGGCGAGAAAATGCTTGAATGGGATTCGGATTTGGACCACGGTGGGAAACTGATAACCTGATTGTGCAATTTGTAGCCTTGCAACTGGCTCGTTCAAGGGTGTTAAAAGACTTCTAGACTGCTCATCTCGAGAGATGTTCTGTTATAGTCTGTCCAACCCAAGGAGACATTCTGGCTCGAAGGGGAAATGACTTCAGCTTGGTCAATATTGGTTCAAAAATTATTAATTTTTTATCAAATTGTAGAAAATTTTCTGATCTACAATTTGAGACCAAATTTATAATTTTTGAACCAATATTGAGAGAGCTGGAGTCATTCTCTCATCTTGACAGAATGTCTTCTTTGCTTGGACAGACTATACCGCTGGCTCACGATTGTGCTAACATCAATTCGCATTTACATATGAAAGGACAGCTCTTTAACAAATCCTTCAGCACTCCTCCCAGCTCTCTTTTCAAGCTCGGCCTGGGAAAGTGCTCGCTGAACGCTGCACTGCGCTCTTTACTCGTGTTGAGCAAACAGGTAGGCATCTAATCAGAGCAGGCTCATAAACGCGGCCGCTTAACGAGACTATTAATACAATAGCTCCAAATGGCTGCTAACTCATCTTGATATGCGTTGGTTGGAACATAGAGAAACGAGATATAGTTTCTCCACAGTTAATTCGAAGCTTTGCTGTTCGAATCACACGCGCCTCTTAACTCTAGAGAAAAGCTTTTTCACCAAAGTTTATTTTTATTAACATCTTGAGTTGTTTTGGAAATTGTGTGAATAATTAACAAGAGACTTTCAAAAAAAGGCTTCAAGAGAAAAGATAATTATTGTGAAGTCGTCGGAATCAAAACTTATTAAAGAAAAGTTTCATGACTATAAAAACGGTATATTAGATGCATCTCTTCTACTAGTTCTCGAGTATTGGTAAAGGAAAAATAATTATAGCAATGAGGTTACTCAATATTGAATTCATATAATTTGTGTAGTATATTATCTTTCGAATATCAATGAAGGTTTGGGATGATACTCCTAATCAATATCAAAAGAATTTATTGATTGAGAATTGAACTTATATTACTCAGAAGTATATAGAACTTGTTGACGTATAAATATGTGTAATATGTATAATAATTATCAGTGAACAATTTAATTCCTACATAGTTTCATGATAGATAATACTGTACAATAATTGGAAATGGATGAAATATCAATATTCTAATTGGAGTTCTATGATATCTGAAGGAATTACGTAGTGTAATTTTTAATGAAGTAGTATAAATCGAGAAATAATGTAATCACAGCCTAGTTCTATTGGCTGTGTTCTTTATTGAAACTTATTGGTAACAGTATAAGTCGACTATGAAATACTTTCTCATTCCCATCTTCAACAATCTCTACACTTGATCTCACAGTTGAAACTCATATCAGTGGGAAAACTAGAAATGCAAATAGTCTGAGAAGTATCCCAGTTCCCATCCGAGAGCAAGGCCCACAACTGATACTTTTGTAGACAATTATCGGAAGATCTTTCAGCCCTCGAGCTCTCTTTATGATAATTCAAAATCAAAGCTCGAACAGATCGAAAAGTGAAATTTCCATTTCTGGATGTAAATGCGCATATTATCAGCATAAAAATGCTGCAAAACACCAGTGTGCCTTTGATTGTGTTATGGAACAACTTGATGGCCTCTCTGCTATTATTAGGATCAAAATAATAACGCACGGTTCCAGATCTCATAAATGAATCGGTTCACTCTTCTAAACGATTCATTTTGGTTTGTAATTTCGATCGAAATTTCTTGCCTAAGAAGTAGTATTTAATGGGGATATAGATATTTTCCCACGGGATACCGATGCGAAGAAAAATAATGTAGTAGCAACTCTGCAGCATATAAATAATATTCAAATTAAATCTCTTTCAACATAAATTGTCTTCCTCTCTTATGTCTACAGTTGATCAATTGATTACTTTATGATTAACTCAATTAATCAATATATTACTTATCACGTATCTCTGAAATTCTTTAGCAGACATTTTTGACATTTGCTTGAATAATATTGCCTATTTAGCACTTCATCTTCTTTTTTGCCTATTTTGTTCGAATTGAACAGTGAGTTTTTGAATTTCTATGAAAATATTCTATGTAAATTTCCATTCATTTCTGAGACCTGACTGTACTTGTTGCTAGAGAGACTAAAGATTAATATCGAATCATAATTTCGAATCCAACCAGGAAATGAAATGTGTGAAGAAATTTCATCAATCCCAATTCAATCTATTTGGCTTCTGTCTAAAGGAATTTCTTCACACATTTCATTTTCTTGTTGAATTCGAAATAATGATTGTATTAATCCTCAGTCTCTCTAGCAACAAGGACAGTCAGAAAAGAGTGGAAATTTCATCAATCCTAATCTAATTGGCTTGTGTCTTTGTTTCAGATTAATAATAATTGTTTATGTTTATTATATTTAAGCTGATCTATTGTTTAAATTTTTTCGTTTGAAATTACGTAATATTCAAGTTGCATATCATTTATTTCAAATCAAATACCAAGTGTTTCACATTTTCCATGTATTCTCCTCAGATCTGGCAAAGGAGAATTATACAGTATAATCAATCAGTCAACAATTTTACTGAATTCATTGAACTGATAAGATGTTCCACTCACATATACAGTACACAATCTACTATTACGTATTCTGTTGTACTCTTCATTGACCCTTCAAGTCGTACTCTCTTGAGCTATCAACTTTTACTAATCGATTCATATTGCAATTCCTTCAAAAACGTGACGTGGGCGTAAACCATATTAAATATCGTTAATCGAAAGTGAGCTTTCTCCGAACAAAATATTTTCGTCGTGAAAATTGGGAACAAAACCATTATTGTGCTTACATAAGGATTTGCGACCTAACATCTATTATTCATACCCTACAGATAGTTTCTGGCAATAATTGACCTATACCTAATAAAGACATTAAAGCTTGTGTAAATATAGATTTTTTCGAATGTAATACATCATGCCTGCCTCCAATTTGTTTGATCAATGGACATGAATAACACTTATAGTCTGTCCAAGCAAAGAAGAGCCTCTAGCAAGATGGGAAAATGACTCCAGCTCGGTCAATATTGGTTCAAAAATTATTGATTTAGTATCAAATTGTAGGAAACAATCTGCTCTACAAATTGTAACTGAATTAATAATTTTTGAACAAATATTGACCAAGCTGGAGTCATTCTCCCATCTTGCCAGAGGCTCTTCTTTGCTTGGACAGACTACTCAAAATACTGTAATTAACTAATATAAATGCTGTTCAGTTGATTTCTCCCTACGGAGATTTCTTGTGAGGTGAATTCATGTTTATGCAAAATAAGTAGTACGTACAATATTCATTTTATCATGAATCACGCAAGGAAGATCAAGTTATTCGCCCTAACTTTATTTGTTCACCATCAACTTTTAAATTGTACATGCAATATTATAATTTCATTTGTAATTTGCCAATAAGAGAAAGGATTTAGCCTAATTGAGATATGTAATTGACTGCTTGATTGGATGAATAGTATTATAATTCCAGTGTTTATTTGCAATTTTCCAGTAAGAGAGAAGATTCAGTAGAGTTGATTGCATTCTTATAAATAAGACATTAGTACTTTTGATGTCCTGCAGCTTGATAGAATCAGGATATTTTGTTAGGCCAAGTTATTGAGACATAGAGTTGAAGAGTTAGACAACAAATTATATAGTTATGTAGAAGTTTTACTAATAACTTAATAAACTCAGAAATAGTTGACCTTTAGAAAATGACTTTCACTGTAATTGCTTCTACACTCTCATTACTTCACATTTTATATTCCTGTATATTCAAAATATATTCGAATTAGTTAATTCCACATCTAGCTTATGGTTAAATTCATCAAAATCAAATTTACTGAGAGTATTAATTCATTAGTAATAGGCCTATTCAATATATGAGTTTTTTATAAAGAATGCTATAACATTACACATTTTAAAGTTCTATTTGACCAATATGAAGGAATGAATGTTACATGAGAAATGTGTTCATATCTTGGAGATAAATTCACAACATACTTTTAATTAATTTTTTTAAAGAAATTCATACACTCATTATTTAAAAACACAGGTTGATGTCTAGAGCTTCTTGTCTTAATGTATTTCATACAACCCCCAAATTTTACATTTGTTAAAAATGTTAAATTTTGACATGAAACAATGGAAATAGTACTAATAGGAATATAAACCAATTGAAATGACCAGAGAATAGAAATAATGATGAAAATGTCAGGAATAACTCCCAAAAATTGCTTAAAATATATTGGGTACCCAATACAATTTTTCAATACTCGGGGATGTTAATTATTCTAGAATCCATAGGAGCATGAATTCTGGTTAACACCGATAATAGAGTTATAGATCACAGCAATACATGAATATTATTTCGTAAAACTGTATTTATCGGGTTTGGGGGCCGGCGAGGGGCGTAACGCTTTCACGAGAGAACATCAATTCCGCGATCCCCTTTGAGCTTTGCCGACAAAACAATGTGCTTATGTGTGCTGTGCCTGAATAGCGTAAAAAGCAGAATAATAGAATAGTTATTACAATAATAAAAAAATGGGAAGAAGTATCATTTACTCCCCCCGATTTTATAACTTCATAGTGCACCGTGCTTTACATGCTGGCACATGGCAACAATATGGAATACTATCCAACCCCCTTTCAAGGGGTTCCTTGTAGGGGGGAGGGGGAACCTCATTGTTTTCGGTTGGTTGAATTGTTGCAGTTATTGTAGCAAGGAATTACAAGGAAGTATTAACACCGTACATGATTGTTATTATTGTTGATTGTGGTGATTATTATTAATTTCTCAGATTTAAATATATTATTGAGATATTGAATATGTATGATAATATAAGAACATTCTAAAGATAGTCACAAGATGAACATTGTATGAGAAAATATGATTATTATAATAGAAATTTATTTTTATCTGAATTATGAAGATGATAATAATTCTTCGAGCAAAAATTAGCGATAAGAGGATGAAATGAGCAATGGAAATAGAAAAAAAGAAATCATGATTAGGCCTATATTTAAATAAATGAAAAGAAAAAATGTTGTCAAACCACTGATTTATTAGGAAATCGAGATACCGGTTTCGGTTATTACACCATTATCAACCGATAATACTTAAACTAAACGAACATTACCAGAGATTGATAATGGTGTAACAACCGAAACCGGTATCTCGATTTCCTAATAAATCAATGGTTAGACAACATCTTTACTTTTCATTTATTATGGATAACTACCACAATATCAATTTCACAACTACTCAAAGAGGCCTATATTTATTTCCATCTTTTGGAGGAAATGTCTACCGGAGGAAATGTTGAGCTGTTGTTCAAGACTACCTAAAAACTCGTCATATAATACGAGATCATATTATTATATTAAGAGCCCCAGTGAGAATTACCCTCGAAAAATAGAGTTATTATTATCATTTTTAATTCAAGAAGAAGTAAGTATTCACCCAAAACAGTTGAAAATTACTCTCCTAAAGAACTCTACTAATTTGAGAACAAATTCGCAAAAAAAAAATTATTTACTGACGGAGGGATAATTCATGTGGAATACGTATTATCATTTATCAGAAGCTTCTTTATAATACTCATTTGAATGGATTATGTTAGAAGAAAAGAAAGTTCTACAAAATACAATTGATTGTTTTGAATAATTTTCATATAAAATTAAATTGTTTCAAATAAAGTCTAATCCCCACAAGTAGATGTACTCTTCAATTTTCCACCTTTACTGAACATATAAGGAACCGTTCCTCTATTGAAGTATAATGCAGAATTATACTTGTTTCCATTTCATGCAAAAAGGCCTGCGCAGTGAAACGTGAGTTCTAGCATAGCACACTGGCGGCTCGCGCCCACGAAACAGGTGAAGTGCTGTACAGTAAAAGATACGGGCACTTCACCTGTTCCGTGGGTACGAGCCGCCAGTGGCCTAGCAACTATTGAACGAACAATCATGTATTACACTTGCTTGTTATTGACTTCATATTGAAGGTGCAATATATTGACTAATGGTGTACTTTCGGTATTGATTGCTGCTAGGGAACCAATCATATTTTATTGCCGTATTTCTCAACCAGTTGATGCACATTATCGCAACGATAAAACCTATGTAAACTATATTCATTGTGATTATTAACCAGATTAGTATAGTGTGTAGTACCACAACCTGCCATACATAGCTATCTGATTATAATATGTAATTCTCTAGCCGGCGACTCACATCTACAATAATATGGCCCAATAACCCTTGTTTAATCTCATTTTAAATCAGCTAAGGTTTATGTGCTATTCGTGTAGGATACAAAATCTCTATGCAATGCTCTCTTCACGGAGTTATTGCTGTTTGTAAATTCATTTTCTTTTGAGTATCCGGGGTACTCAAAGTCATTTCATTCGAATTTGACATGAATTGAAGGAAGAGTGCTATTGGCTATGATTGAAGAGAATAAAGTAGGTGTTGATTTTCAAATTGAATCACGAATAACCCGGAGCTGGTTGAAGTATGTGTAATGGACACTATTGTAACTATGGTATGGGTAGGCTACTCAATAGTATTTCTTACTCAATAGGATAACTTACAAAGTTATCCATCTTTGTAAGGAGATTCTTGAGAGGGTGTACACAGTGGGCTAACATAATGTTAGTGTCTAATGTGTGATTTAAAGTAATGCCTTTACCAAGTGTGATATCAAGTCAAGCAATGTCTCGATTGGGGACTAATCTATTAATCGATAATAGATATTACAATGGTATAAAATTAGTCTCTCAATTATTTGAAGTCTTAATAACAAGAAATGGGGCAGTGAACTTTAGAAATACTCATTCTATGTTAAACTTGCAAATTTACCACCAGTGAAACCTTTCAAAAAGTCATTCATGGTACCTCCTCACTGAAGATAACTGAATCAACTAATTCAAGAGTTGGATATCCAAAAATCATCAAACTTTAATTTGATATCGAAGCCTAATTCCTGGAAACTTGTAAATTTCCTGGAAACTTTGTAAATTTACTGGAAACTTCATGAATTGACTTCTGAAAATTCATAGATTCTTTTTAAACCCACTCCTTAATATAAGGTAAATATCATTGCATTCCTGTGGAATACTCCCAAAATTTGATTACATGTGAAATCGATATACAATGAAGAACATTGAAGGATTGCATTTGCTAGAGTTGTTCTGCCTCGTAATGAACATTTACAGGATCTAACACATTTTTTGCAATGGAAGGACAAACAATAGTTGGTAGTCTAATAATTTAATTTCAGATTTATTGGTACTATTGAAAATTATTTCAATTAAATGATTCAACTTCATTACGAATAAAGCTATTGAAGCTTAAATAAATTATTCTATTCAAGAAATGGCAATTATTACTATGATCTGTTCATCAAATAAATCCATGTAAATCTGAAAGCAGGCTGTTTATTATGTTTATTAAGTTCTAACTCGATATTCGATGAAGATATTAAACCTTTGCATCTCTGTAACCATGATGTTAAATTGTTACCCACCAACCATGATGAAGACCATCTATCCACATTAGTTGTTGATGTGACATGATACTCAGTTGATGACCGAAGCTTGAAGTAGACGTCAAGTGCCGTTCCCTCTGCGGATTGAAAAGCGGCCAACGTCACCTGTCCGAAACATCTTTTCGAGGAAGTGGCGTTTCGAGGAGGCGGTCACACTCACGACCGCGCTTCACTTTCTCCAGTGCGACAGTTGTGAAGAACTGAGAAAAAGAGCAAAGTGATAAAGAAAGGAGAAGAGAAGATTGATAGATGAATTGCCTTTAAAAGAAGGAAGGAAGAAGAAAGAGGAAGAGGAAAGGGAGAAAGAGACTGGTTAGAAGGAGGAACATGACAAGGGTAAACAAATGAGATGAAAAAGGAAGAGAGATGGGGAAAAAGAGGGGATGGGAAAATTGGAAAAATATTGAAAACCTTCGCAAGAAAATTGAGAGTGAGAATGGAAAAAATTTTGGAAACGTTGGCGATGAAGTGAAGAAGGAAAAAAATATGCTCATGACTTTTTTGGTTGGGATATCCTTACAAGTAGGTAAAAGAGACAAAGTAGAGAGAGAAATAAGAGCAAAGCAAATAGAAATAAAAAAGAGAGAAATGCAAGGGAATCATTGGAAACGTAACAGACTGTCGCAAGTTGACAGGCGATGCTCTGTGACAAACCGGGACAGCAATTTGAGATCGGAAGAAAATCGACACAGATGGTGATTGATGATGGCGGAAATGGCGCGATCAAGGTGGGAAAGCATCGTTTCACAATGGCTTGACAATGACAGCTTCAAAGTCTAGAAACGTCTTTCAAGACTTTTAAGAGGAATGTGTCTTAAAATTGACAAGACAAGTGATTTCCAATTGTTGATTTGTGATGTTTTAGAATGGGAAAGATTTTACCCAAGTGAACTTATTATTTATGAAAATATTAATAATAGGATCTTCAGATCAATAATTATTGGCATTTCTGGGGTCATTGGAGAAATTAAAATAATGTGACTAAAATTATTGTATTGTTTTCGCCAAAGATTCGGGTAGTTTTCTAGCTGATGTAATCTACTGACGTGAAGAATATATTTTCTCTTTCAATTCAATTTCAAAATCATCATCTACTCATAGCTAAATGACAACTTTAATTGACTACATCAGCTGTTGGTGCGCACAAGGAGCAGACGAGATCAACTCAATTTTTGAAAATTATATAACATGTAAATGCTACAAAGCTATAGAGGTGAGGATCATTATTTTAATCATATACCATCCAATTTAGTCTATATTAAATATAAATGATAAATAATACATAATGACAAATTTTGTCATTAGTAAAGACAATCAGTCGTTTCCCTTCACTGGAGGAATAGTAATTGTTGCATTACACTCTAACTGATTAACTAGATGTTATTCAGAGGTGTTCTGTAGTTACTCGATTAAGGAAACTAGATTATGGTTGAAAATATCAACGTACTAACACAACGTTGCCTCTATCCTGGTTGAAGATTATTTACCTCTGCTCTAAAGTGATGGAGTGAATATTAAACTAGCAACCAGCAAGTAGGCCTTCATGGGTTGTTCAGCCATAGGCATTAGGAATAAAACCAATTGATATTACTCAGGACAATCATAATTCCTTTGAAATTCTTATGACAAAAATTTCCTCAGCCTGTAATGTAAGGTGACTATTTGAACTATTTATTTCCCAAATTATAATTATCCAATCACTCAGGACATTCATAATTCCTTTGAAACGTTCCATGACAAAAATTCACCTCAGCCTGTAATGTAAGGGCTGAATATTTGAACTATTTATTTCCTAAATTATAAAACCGTACGATATCAATGTAAATGTCGATGACGGATAAAATTCTTGATTCTGTTATGACTTTCCAGCAATTCGAGGAACGTTGAAATGTCACCACAGACTGGAAATAAGCAAACGCTGTTTAATTAGAAATCTCCAGCTCAGAGGCTGAAAGGGGGACTTGCGGTGAAAAGTTAAAAGGGCTGTAAATTCGCCACTAATGAAAGCTGAGTTGTATTCTCACGCTTCCTGTAGCCTACCACCGTTATTTGCATTGACTTCCAATCTTCAGAATCAGCTGTAGATAATCCTTGATAAGGCGAGAGGATGAATTTATTCGATTGCGATTTGCGCTTAGAAACTATAGTCTGTCCAAGCAAAGAAGACATTCTGGCAAGATGGTAAAATCACAACAGCTCGGCCAATATTGGTTCAACAATTATAAATTTAGTCTCAAATTGTAGGAAACATTTTCATCTACAATTTTAGACCAAGTTTATAATTTTCGAATCAATATTGACCGCGCTGGAGTCATTTTACCATCATGCCTGAATGTCTTCTTTGCTTGGACAGACTATAGAAGCTAGAAGCTAGGAGCTCAGTCTTTGACAGAGATTACCAATTAGCATCAACGTACAATAAATTGAAACTATCAGCCCCGTTGCAAAAAAGTACAAATTATGGGTACGCTTACACTAACCTACATTCCCTGTCTTCAGTGTATTTTAATTCCCAATCAGATTGACATGAAGTTGAGACATTGATAATGTCATTTAATCAAGATCTTTTGTGGTGGATTAGTAAGTATTTGTTCGAAACTGGTAGAATATTTTAGGAAGAGAGAGAGAGAGAGAGTAATTGAATTGATTTCGATCACCAAATGGATTCTAACAAGATAGTGAAATCAATCAACACAGATCTCCATTAGTCTGTGTTTTTAACCAATAAGTTTAATAGTTTCTGTAAAATGAAAATGAATTAATCAATTTAATGAGCACTTCATAATATGCTCATAAATACTTTGAATAAATTGGACTGTTGTCATTGATATATTACTTACTATGAATTAGATTATATTTATTTGATTGCAATTATGCAATAAAAGGAACGAAAATACAGGTATTCGCTCAAAACATCAATTCTTCTATTCCAATTCAGATTCAAATGTCCAAGTTCCGGATATGTTCCTTTGAATTTTTTTAATTGATTATTATGGATGATTATTGTATTCGAAATGATTTTATCTCACTGGAATATTGTTATGTCATTCACTACTAAACACAAATTTTCCACTTGTGCTATGTTTTGTCAATTTTGCGATTTTTGATCGCAGTTTCTGAGATTTGGGTAAGATTTACACAATCGCCGCCATTCAACTTTTTCTTCAGAATCCGACTCTCTTCAACCTCCATTAATAAAAAATACAACTTTTTGATTTCTTATCCAGTTATTTATTTATTCATTTATTCAATCGACAAATCACAATAAGGGGTAAAACACAGACATTTAAGTCCAAAACGTTCTTTTCCCAAATTTTGATAAAAATATTCGAGATAATAATTATAGAGGTTATGTTCGAAAGATTTTTACACAAGATCACAATTCACAAATTTCCACACTCCGAATTAAAAACTATCATTTAGATTTTCGAATGTTGATTTATAAGCCACAATTACACAAGAAATATTTATAAAAGATTTGAAAATATCAAATTACACTTTTTCAAGCCAAAAAATTTGGTTGAATGCTTTCCAACCTCAGCTGACATAACCCCTATTGTTGAAAAAATGGCGGTTTTTAGCATATTTGTTCAATTATCTCAATAACCGTTAAAGTTACAAACTTCGAATTGGTTTCATTCAATTCCTCAGCTAATTTTACATAGAAATTGATTATTTTAGAACCTGAGTGAAGTCTCTACAGAATTAGAAAAATTAATCTTTTTTGAAAAATATCAACTTTCCGCCATTGTTATCTCAGTAACAAAGCGTTTTTGGGGGTTTGGCCCATGGAACTCTTTCGTCTACTTGGTGTAAGAAATCAACCTGAGAAGTATTGCACATTCCTCCTGAAAAACACTCTGTATATGTAGTAATTAATTCTCAGCTCTCTTAGTGCATTCGGTGAGCTGTCTGCGGTAGGATATGAGAGTGAGAGTGACCCCAGCTTTACTAATTCGCTACAGAATGATATTAGGATACAAATAGACTATAATCTTATCTCGATGAGATTTGAAACCATCAGATAGATGATTCAATAGGTGAAATCTATTCTACGAAAATGGTAATGTCTGAGATTATACTCAGAAATCGCAAGACGCTCTCAAAAGATTATAGCGCGCAAGTTTAACCACTTCAATAAATACTTAAATAATTCTCTAGATCTCTAAATCTCGTCACCTCATTTTCACGCAGCGTTGTATATTATCGCCTTCAACCATAAAATACTGCAACAAGTGGACACTTCATGGAGGTGCTTGTTATAATATTCTTGATACAAAATACCCACAATTTATTGTATCAGGTCCGATCTATTTGAACAGATTAGAACACATTGAACATAACTCATGTACTGGAGCGGTATGACATTTTGCTAGATTTCTCTCGCTGGAAAAACAGTATACTTTGCGATGGTGTTTATAAGCCGATGGCGAGAGAGTCTTAACTATATAGTCTGTCCAAGCGAAGAAGACATCCTGACAAGATGGTTAAATGACTTCATCTCGGTCAATATTGGTTCAGAAATCATAAGTTCTTTCTCAAATTGTAGGAAATATTTTGATCTACAATTTGAGACCAAATTTATAATCATTGCATCAATATTGATTGAGCTGGAGTCATTTTTCCATCTTGCCAGAATGTCTTTCTTGCTTGGACAGACTCAACTAGTGAGTGAGTGAATTAGCTATTGATTTTACAAAGCTGGCTGGAGTCAGTTTCCCACGACCTACAACTACAACTGAAACCGCTGCTTGCCAGAGTCTGCTGCTGCTGGATTCGTCCTCCTCTTATATGGCATCTGCTAAGTAACCGATTGGTAGCCAGAGGAAAGTGATGCTAACAAGGTGAGAAGAGAGTTAAGAAGAAGAAGATGGTGAAGAAGAGGAAGTAGAAGAAGAGAAAGGAGTAGAGGGGAAAGAGAAAGGGGGGAAAAGAAAAAGGAGAATCAGACGTTGAAAAAGAAGAAGAAGAAGAAGAAAGGGTTAAGGAGAAGAAGAAAAGAGAGAAGAGAAGAAGAAGAAGAAGAAGAAGAAGAAGAATTAATGTGGAAGAGGATAGAAGAAGTAAATAGAAGAAGAAGAAGAAGAAGAAGGAAAGAGAAAGTGAGATTAAGAAGAAGAAAGGATATTTAGACGAGCGAGAAGAGGACAGGAAGAAGAAACTGAAAAGAAGAGAATAATGAAGAGGAAGAAGAGAAAAAAGTTAAGGGTGTGTAGATGAGGAAGAAGAATAATAAATAGGGGGAGAATAAGAAAGGGGAGTAGGAGAAGAAAAAGAGGAAGAAAAGGAGAAGTCAAAGGAGAAGAAATAAGAAATAGAGGAAAAAGGCAATGAAAAAGAAGGAGGAGAAGAAGATAAAAAATGCAACTGGTATATAGAATAAGAGCAAATAAGAATAGAACAAAGAAAAAAGAAGAAGAAGATGGTAGGGTGAATGACAAAATGGAAGAAAGAAGGAGGAGTTGCAGAAAAGTAGCTAAGGAGCTAACAAGAAGGAGAAGAAGGAGATCAGGAATTATAAACAAAGAAGGAGATGAGAATCAAAAGGAAGAAGAAGGAAAAAATGGATTGAGAGAAGAAGAAGAGAAAAGAGAGAAAGGAGAACAAGCAGAAGAAGGAGAATGATGATGAAGAAGAGCAAATGAAGATGAACTAAGAGACGAGGAAATAGGATACAAATGAGAAGAAGAAGAAGAAGAAGAAGAAGAAGAAGAAGAAGAAGAAGAAGAAGAAGAAGAAGAAGAAGAAGAAGAAGAAGAAGAAGAAGAAGAAGAAGAAGAAGAAGAAGAAGAAGAAGAAGAAGAAGAAGAAGAAGAAGAAGGAGAAGGAAAGTAGCCGTTGGCAATGTGAGGACACTACTGCAGTTACCGCTAACCACTGTCACCTATTATTTTTAAGTGACCTATAACCTGCCTGCAGTAATCTACATACGGTCCGCAGACTGTACAGTTGGCTGGCAGGCAGACGAGTAACAACTGTGCAATTGAATCTGTAACTTATCGTAAGTTCATCGAAAGTATAAATCTTCTTATTAAGAAGGTTTGCAAAGCTGATAGGTGGATATAAACCTTAAATATCAAGATACTGATAGAATCATGATCATTGGTAAGTGGTAAAATGTCGAGAAAGAATTAGAGAGTTTAATTTGAAAATATATCTAATTAGTATGAAACTATTATTCAGTTGTGTTAAAATTGAAATATATACAAGGGTACTGTGAATTATAATTCAGTATTATTAGTAGCCCTAATAACAAAGTGAACAGTGAAATATGTTGGAGTATAAGTTTTTCAATCATGGTTTTTTTCTGTACTAATCCTTAATAATCAATTACATAGTTTTACATAGTAGTGCTATTCAAGCCTCAAGTGAGTTTCCCTGTCTCTTATTTTAAAAAAAATTTCAATTTCAAAGTCCTGTTCTCAAATTTTATTGACTTTTCAATCTTTTGGACAAACTAGTTGATAACTTAGTTGTTATATGAAGCATCCATATTTTAATCATAAAAATTTTATGAGAAAAAAATCTAATAATACTGTACACTCAGATTCTAATAGAAGAAGTAATGTTATGTTCTGAACAGTTCTCTTTCCTCTCAGTTCTCAGTCCTATTTGTCTTCCTTTTTATACTTTTCATGCTTCTTCCCCCTTCCATCCCCTTCTTCAGTATTTTTTCTTTTTTCCCAACGTATACTCTTCCTTCTTCCTCTTCATATTTCCCTTTTTAATCTTCCTCTTGATTCGAAACAGTTGTTCTAAATGTTTCCACGAAGTCTAGAATCACCAGAAGGCCCAAACTCACAAAAATTGTTTCTATTAGATTAAACAACAATTGATTTTCTACGTAAAATTACATTCCTTCTATTTGAATTTCAGTATCTCCTAATAAATTGTGTCTCATTTTCCATATTGATCGAAGAATGGAAACTTTTCAAAAAATACCCGAAAGACTTGAACACAAGGTCCACTGTAAAATTTTGAAAAAACTGTTATTATCTTGAATATTCGCCCAAATTACACGCCAGTCCACACCTTGCCGAACGATTCTATCTCCTAACAAGCCGGATAATTTTATGAAGTGTTCACACGTTTGAAAGTAATATTACAATAATCAAGCTGCTTTCATTTTCCACAGAGCTTATTAGATCCACCTGAAATTATCTGTGGCACAATCTTCGATGCCCGAAATCATAATCTCGATTTTCTCTTCAAAGCCTCAAAGTTTCACCTATAATAGTACCAATCTTATTCGAGAATGACTCATCAAATTGAACATTATGAAAAATGAGAACGTTATCAAAGTTTGGATGTATTGTAGTGAGAATGGATCATCGTATTCTCATTACACATAATTTGATTAAAATAAACTAATCCCCAATTTTTAAATCGAACAAATAAAAAAGTCTTAATTTATTGAGCAATTTTGCAATAGGAGATCATATTTGAAATGGTGATTTCTCCAAAAATCGATACAAATTAAAATCTGGTATGTGTTTTCATCAATTTTATTACATTCTAGTTATCTTTTTCAAATATAGTATGATAATATTGTTATGGGCGGACAAACCAAGCACCTTCATTTGTGGCAGTTGTGTTACTTCTTGCAAGTTAATAATCGAGATAATAAACAAGTCGAATACAAATACTAGATAGAAGCTTTACAATTTCATAGAGATCATGGGTGCATGATCATGAAACCAGTTTTATTAGCCTATAACCACTGCCACCCATATATTATCTCAATCGTTTACGATTCAGCATTTCAAATGTCTTCATGTAATGAAGTTCGTCCCTGAATCTATTTGCCTATGCATTGAAACGCCCGTCATCGCTATTGAAATGTTTCAGCTGAAACAATGCGAAATATGATTCACTGCTGACAATTCTTTCCTTTCACCATAAAATAAGGAGACTATCATTGCTTTGTTACGCAAGTTGGCTAGTATTCGATTTCTCGATTTCCGCACAAGCTTAAAAGACACGCCGTTACAATACAATTTACATTGTACCTGGGTGTCTTCTCAGTTCACACGAACCATAGTAAGTACTCAGAACCCCAGAAGGCACTCCGTTACAATACACTTTACATTGCAACGAAGTATCTTCTCACTACGAGAACTGTAGTAAGTACTCAGTGTTCTATTAGTAATGCGTTCTTGATCAGGGTTTGAATTAACCATGCGCATTAATGTCTACAACCTCATTCATTTCGAATTGAACAGCAATAATATTGGCTGTAATTGGAGCATGAACTTGCAAATATCATATGGACTACTCGGTATATTATCAGTACATTCTTACATGTGGGTTTATGGATTTAGTAATTGTTCCTCGGGCGATCAAGTAGTGTATTGTTTGTATTGCAATGCTAATCAAGAGGGACATTACTGTTGGAGTTATTTCAATATTACTTTGAAAACAAATTTATTGTTATTTGGAGGGATATTAATATTACTTTGAAAACAAATTTATTGTTATTTGGAGGGATATTAATATTACTTTGAAAACAAATTTATTGTTATCACTTTTGATGATAAATAAGTTATATTCATGATTTCATTCATGAAAAAGATAATTTTGAATTGAAATCTGAGAAAAGTTAATTTCAACTACGTCTTATAAGTGAACTAGAACAAGATCTCTCTGTAGCTTTAAAAATCTCACTTTACTCGAATTAATTCAAAGTAGCAAAATAATAATATTTTACTGTAGACCTGAAAAAGATAATAATATACACTCAGCATCAGCACTCTATGAAATCTTGTGGAATTTTATCAAACATTTTGAAATACCCAGCTATCTGAAATATCTATAATAATAATAATAATAGCTATAATCAATTCCATTTATGATTTCTCAATTTCTCTTCATATCTCTAGATTCTATATCAGTAGTGGTATCATTCCTTAAGATAGGTTTACCGTACATTACTACAAACGGGCACAGAATGCAATAGAAACATGTAGTTGAATGGAGCAACACGAATCAAGAATCAGCTGATCAGTGTGTATTGCTCTATTCAACTCCGCATTTTCTATTGCATGTTGTGTCCGATATATGCCCGTGTTTTGTAGTGATAGAAACCTACCCTCACCCGAATTCCACTAAACAAATTCGGAATCAATATACACAACTAACCTACAAGAATTTTCTCGGTAAACATGTTCTATCTAACAAGTAGAATTTAATCTACTGTACATCTCATCTTCACAGAAGGAAGTGTTTTCTCCAGAAATATTCGCATAACAGCTACTACACTTTATTAGAGGAAATTTTCGACGTGGCGTAACACGTGTGATATACGGATTTCAATGCATTCCAATCAGGAAGTTACATCTGTTGTAGTATAAGTATCATAAGACTCTTACATGGAGAAATGCGTCCTACAATCGACATCTTATGCTAAACAGAATATGTAGAGAGAGAGTACTATTTCACATGTAGGGTCTGGATAATTTTTATTCATGGAGTTCTTCCCGGAGCATCCTACTATCCCACACGATATGCACGCGATCTGGGGGCAGAAAGTAACAACGTAACTGAGGTGCATTATGCATGATAGGAGGAGTGCAGTAGAAAATGAGTAAATGAAATAAGTAATGTAAATGGGAATGCACACTACAGTCTGTCCAAGCAAACAAGACATTCTGGCAAGATGGGAAAATGAATCCAGCTCGGTCTTTATCAGTTAAATAATTATGAATTAGGTTTCAAATTATAGTGCAGAATTTTTCCTTCAATTTGAGACCAAATTTATAATTTTTGAATCGGTATTGACCGAGCTGGAGTCATTTCCCCATCTTGCCAGAATGTCATCTTTGCTTTTACAGCCTATACAGGAGGTTACACGTTCGTATATTATTCGCATTTAGCCCCGGGACATAATAGTCTAAAGAAGACATTTTGGCAAGATGGGAAAATGACTCCAGCTCGGTCAATATTGTTTCAAAAAACACTAATTTGGTCTCAAATTCTAGGAAACATTCTGATCTACAATGTGAGATCAAATTTACAATTTTTGAACTAATATTGACCGAGCTGTAGTAGTTTTCCCATCGTGCCAGAATGTCTTCTTGGCTTGGACAGGCTATACTTATGTTCGATACTATGACCTACGCTATTGAATACTAGCAGAGCGGCATCTAGTAGGCTATTCTGTATTACATTACTTTATTTTACATTCTTCTCACATTTTATCTTTTTATATTCATGTATAGAAAATATTGTTCTATATATTCATCAACTATCCTATCTTACTAGTAGTAAGAGACCTTCTGGAAGCGGCTGTACCCCAACAATGCATAATATGTATCGACATATTTTTTATTCATTTATAACATGTGTGAAATACTCTCAACTTCCGTTATTGGAATGAATGTTTCTTTGTATGGCTTTCCAAGCATTTCACTCACCTACTGACCTGGCTCCATTTCTTGCATTCATTTCAGTTATCAAGCCTACGCAAGTCAATAATGTATTGGAAGTTGTGTGTGGTGACCCTCGTCCAAGATTAGTAAAGAGTAAATTAGAAAACGCTCTACTAAAATTGAACATAGCCTAGTTTAAGTTACTCTATCAATTGATGGACTAATAATTATTAGAAAGCACCTTTCAAAAATATTTCTTATATTTTCAAACGTTCCTAGAACATTTTTCTAATTCATTTTCTATTTTCTCGTTTCTTTTCTGCACCCTATTAGGCTATGATTATAGTATTGAAAATTGAGATAGTATTAAAAATATTTCTTTATCTTTCACAGGCACTCAGTGGTTTCCTAATGATGATGACCCAGAATGGAAAGCTTCTGTACATATCTGATAACGCTGCTGAATATCTGGGACATTCAATGGTGAGTAATAAATTCATGAAATAAATAAGATCACATTCAAGTATATTATCAATTGGTTGAATGAAAAATAATAATAAATGAAGGAATTTAACACCAATCTCATACATAGTCTATCATTCTAACAATCTTATTTTGGTGTAAATAACGAGATAACAACAAGTCAACGGTGGATGATTTTCATATTAGTCAGAACGCATTAGAAAAATAATTTCCACCTCTGTCAATAATAGGTCTACTTAGAACCCGAATAATACATGTATGAATTACCTATTTGTATGGAATATCTTTTTTGATTGTGTAATTTTTCTTGGAACATATTATTTGAAACGTCATTGTAGAGCAAGGGTAAAGGTTGAAACAGGACCTCCTAAATACCAAAAATATTTAGGTCCTGGTTGAAATCAAAATTCAAGTAACGGATGATAGTAATGAAGCCTTAATTGTAATGAATAATTTTTGCAAAAATATTGCAATGTTGGAAATTCCAGATTTTCCTATCAATATCCATAAATCAATTGTTCTTTAATATATTGCATCCTGTAGTATGATCATTTGATAATAGCCTAATCGTGTCCTCAGTTTGAAAAAATATACTATTCGACTTCAAAATGAATAAGTGACTATACAAATTATTCGAGATTGAACAAGCTGATTAATTATATGACTGCATTTTGAACTATCTATCACACTAGCAAGTATTTTGTTAATTCGGAATGTTGTTCAAGTGCTACTTCAAGAATAGTTTAAATTCTTCGTCTACAACACATCTAACATATTGGAACAAGCAGGAGAGATTTGTGTATCACCACTAGTCACAGAACCTCGGCTCGATAAGAGCTCTAGTCTGTCCAAGCAAAGAAGACATTTTGGCAAGGTGGGAAAATGACTCCAGCGCGGTCAATATTGATTCAAAAATTATAAATTTGGTTTCAAATTGTAGATAAAATTGTTTCCTACAATTTGAGACTAAATTTATAATTGTTGAACCAATATTGGTTGAGCTGTAGTGATTTTTCCATCTTGCCAGAATGTCTTCTTTGCTTGGACAGACTAACTGGCTATAAAAATGTAAATAGGCATGTAATGTGAATAGTGAAGCCATAAATCTGGATCGAACGCCCATGTAGGAGCTTGCTGGGTTCTTATCCGGTTCAGGATTGAGCTTTTACAAAGAACGCTGTTGTTCTAACTCCTGTTTCTTGTACAATATGGATGGGAAGACGTTATTTTGTGAGTTTTTCATCTCTGTTCAACAAGGATGGATACGTATTATTTTGGGATTTATCATCTCTCTCCAACTCATGTGTAGTCTGTCCAAGCAAAGAAGACCCTCTGGCAAGATGGGAAAATGACTCCTGCTCGGTCAATATTGGTTCAAAAATTACTAATTGGATCTCAAATTGTAGATCAAATTGTTTCCTACAATTTGAGATCAAATTGATAATATTGAACCAATATTGAATAAGCTGTAGTCATTTTCCAATCGTTCCAGAGGGTCTTATTTGCTTGGACAGACTATACTATAAGGATAGATGGATACGCATTACTTCTGGGTTTTTCTTCTTTGTTTAGCTCCTATAATTTCTCCAAGCTTGTGACTTCCAATCAGGCAAATGTATGACACATGTTTTATGGGCACTTAAATGAATTTTTTATCGGACAACATTCACGAGATAGCCTGCGAGGACCACTCAGGGCAGTTTCACCTTTTCAACTAATGATAGAGGGAGACAGAGAATACTAGAATCATGTAGGAAGAGAGAGAAAGAATTTTGAACACGTGCCTTGTTTCAACATGAACCATTGTGACGCCTGTTGGTCAACTATAACCGATATGTGTTTATCAGAAGACAAGCTTCCTATATGAAAAATGTCCATTGCCTATTATCAGACGCCACCCAAACTTGTAGAGTGTGCCCGCACTGGAGTTTTAGAGTGGTGCTTTGTCACTCGTCTTCTGTAGAGACAATTAAGTGGCCAAGATTCTTCAGTGTTTTGTCACTCTCGGATTTACGTAATAAAATGTCATCTAGGAAATCATTGAGCTGCGGGAGGCTGCTACTGTTACTTTTCTAGTCTACTAATGCTAGATGAATGCTGGTTGGAACAGAAGTAGCCTAATATTCATAAGGGTCTGAACGTTGTTGATAAGTTTTAAACTGCTGTCAATTCGATGGTATTACCACAGAGAAGGTAAATAAATCATTACCAATGAAGTAAATCCTTCTGTGTGGTATCACTTTAGATTTTAGTACATTTGAAGGTAATACGAGTACTTTATGAGGTGATACAATAAATCAAAACCATTAGTGTATCCAAATGAAAGTTATTGGAATATGATAATGATTCCCTTGAAGGTGATGAAGAATAATGATTGATATTTCTAGAATTATTCAATAATACTAGCAATATGAAAGTGAAAATAACATTTGTTCAACACTGCTTCCACCTGGAATAATTCAGAATAAACAGTCCCGAGGGGAATGTGAATTTCAACGATTAACCTGAAGCGACATCCGTATTCTATTCTGCTGTAATTGGAGTTTTGTGACCTGTTGCTAGGAAGCCCCAGGAGTTCTTAGCCCTAGAACTTCTGTAAAACCGGTATAGCTTTATAAACATTGAAATTTTGGTTGTGGAAAAACAAAATTTTTCCGTTCTTCGATTGATTCTAGTTCTTAAATATTTCCCTCGTGATTTTTTCTTGAATTTGAATCCTTGAAACCTGGGGATCCAACTTATCACTAAGCAGAATTATGAAACTGAAAGTAGCTTTCTGCTTGCCATAAGCATCGTATCCTATATTTAACAAATAAAACTCCAAAATCGATTGTACCTCAAACTGCATACCATATAAAGGATTTCAAAATTCGCTTAACGAAAGAGAAACGCTCCAGGATAACGGTCTTTTAGAAGGCCACAGAAGTGATACTTTGCCTGCTATAAAAGCAGTTAAAATCAATATTCGAAGTCGAATCGTTGAAGAAATAACGAAAGGCACGCCGTTAGCATACCGAATTTGGTTTTTTATCAACGTTCAAATTAAAAATTGTGTAAGGAAAAGCAATTATCGATGTTTGTACAGCGGTTTTACTGCTTTGATTGTGTTTCACCAGGAGAGATCAGAGGTTAATGTGAACGTACAATTCAATCATTTACTCTGCAAAGTATAGTCTTCCCAATTAGAGAAGACATCCTGGCAAGATGGGAAAATGACTTCAACTCTGTCAATACTGGTTCAAAAATTATAAATTTGGTTTCAAATTGTAGGGCGGAATGTCTCCTATAATTTGAGACCATAATTTACAATTTTTGAGCTAATATTGACAGAGCTGGAGTCATTTTCCAATCTTGCCAGAATGTCTTTTGTGTTTGGACAGACTATACTTAAAGACGACACACTCTTAATTACTGGTGATCCTCAAGGTATACTTACTCAAGATATCCACTCCTGGCACGACTCGTGCATTGGTATTGATAAAATTTATCACTTTTAAACCTTATTATTGTTAAAATTCTTGTTTTTATCTTCATTATCACTGACTCTTGTCTAATAAGGGGTGTTACTTTTTGATTGAAAATGTACGAAACTTTCAGTGGGCGTTGATACGACTCAATTTTAGTATTTTGCGTAAGATACTCCGGTCTTTTATTGGTTTTTTGAATTTTATTCAACTTTCAAATCCTATGATAAATGAAAGAGAAATCTTCAAAAAGGTTATATTTGCGAAATTGTGGGCGTCGCTGGATTATTTCTATTCCAAGCACATTTTTCGATAATGTTTCTCATGTGGTTTGTAATCTTTCTTGGAAATTTTGTATTATTATTGGAGTACAAGTGAATGTGTTAGATTATTCAAATAAATAGACAATCAATCATGTCCATTTTTTGGGATTCAAAATGGTATAGTAATAGAATAATATAGGTTATAACGGTTTGATTAGAATATGCAATAATAGATTAACATTATTGCCGTTGGAATATTGATGAATACATTATACATAGAATAAACCAAATAATGTAGTTTCAGAGAAAATCCTTTCTTCTTGGGGAGAGCTAGTGGCAATAGTGACGAAAACTATATAAACAATAATTTAAAATAATTTTCACTGTTTTCCTAATATTAGAAGATTAAACAACTGAAATTATGTTTGAAAGTTTAAAAGTGAAGGAACATATACTGCATGAATAGAATCACAAGCGTTATTAATCGGAGAAAAACGTATAGAAGTAAAAACTGTTACAGTCTTCAATGCTCAACTCCCATTGGCTAGCTTCTTCCTCGGTGTTGGAAGGGGGAGTGAGTAGTCTCGTCCAATCACAGAGCTACAATTACATCGCTCCGCCATTTTGTTTTCAACAGCCATTTCTTGCTAGGAACGAAGCTATCATGATTTGTTGAAAGAGTTATTACAAGTTGGAAGATAGAGAGGTTTTCTCATGATCTTAATACAAGCGTATCACAATTTATAGAAATAGAATCATTAGATGAATCATTATTATTGAATATTCACTGTACAATTCTTACATTCTATTTCATATTATGTAAGAAGAATACAAAAACTCAAATGTAATGAATATGTGCCAGTTACAGTATATGTTATTATGTTCTATTGATTGAAAAACTGTTGTTTATGATTTGTTAAAATTCCAAGAACAACAACATTGAAGCCTTTGGTACAGTACCATGTAAAATGAATCAACAAAGATGATTAGGATTATTATAAATACTTATTCGTATCATTCCTTGGACATGTTTTGCATAAACAGTACAGTTGTATACAAGTAGGTGAGGGTGTATGTAGCTTGTATGAAAGTGTACAAAACATGTATGTGCACATGTGAGTGTGTGAGTTGGAGTGTGTAGTCGTGTTGGTTTGTTGCACCTTGACCTCAGGCGACAACAACGCCAAAGTGGGACTAGGGCAAAAGTTGATTCGTAGTTTCACATTGCACCGTACCACAAATGCTCATAATATGCTGTATGAAAGCATGGTACGTTCATACAATCCTTGTTCAACGTATCCAGTACAGAGATAACATTTTATTCAAATTTCATCAGACACTGTGTTACAAATGAAGACTATATCAAATAGGACTGTTTCAAATCGACGAATACAGACCTAATTGTAGCCTACAGATTAATAAAATGCTTTGAATGCCAATGAGTATAATCAAATAGGTTTTCCAAATTGAACTTATCTTTCAAAATTGTTTCCGTGTTTCATTCATGATTCAAGACTAATCTGGAAGTACAGTAGTATCAAACAATCCAGTTCACTTTGAATGTTGTATTCCAAAATTAGTAGTTGCTCAACTTTGCATACTCTACATAGAGGTGATGAGGTGAGATAGTTTGGGCCTTATATGCATTTGAGGTTCAGGCAGGGTTAATAACTCTAACAGAAGAGCCACGAAAAGCGTAGTAATTCAAACCTGGATAAGAAATCTCAAATAAATTTGGAATTATTTATTACTTTTACAACCTATTTTCTGTTTTGGTTATATATGAAGGTCCCAACGACTTGAAATTTACTTCACTTTCATCAGCACTTTCATCATTGTATTTGAATTTTCCAAATACAAGGAATTAAGTAAAATATTGAGAGTTTAGAAATGAAAAGAAAGAGTTTCAACTTGTTATAACAAATTGATGAGTAACTCACCTAGATCAAAAACAATAAAAAGTTTTCCAGTTATTCCCATGTTGATGACCATCTGACCATTTTTAGAATCCTTTCAGATTTCCGTTACTTTGCTTCCTTGTTTCCCCGCAAGCTTTTTAATAAATGTAGAAAAAACCAGCATCACTACTAGGCTATTCGATAAAAAACAGCAGATATTCAGATTCAAGATGGGATAAAGATAAACCAATCCTAAATCTTGATATGGTCATCGCATCTATGGGAAATTGATCACCAACCTTGTCAGCTTGGAAAAATATTTGCGTTGAAAATTTTGCAAATTCCTCTCCCAAATCCAAGCAACATTAACAATGCTATTGTCAACTTGAGAAAAATATTCACAATGTATATTCTGAGAGCTTTATTCCAAAAATTTTGTTTGGAACCACCCTTGGTGACTCTTCAACACACTTACCTGAATACTTCTCACAATTGATATCTCTCCTGAAACATTCTTTTCGTTGGTCATCGTTTTCTATGGTACGGCATGAATGTTTTACATGACAAAAGTCTATAATCGTATTCTCAGCCATTCAGAAAACTCTGTTTTGACTCGGACACAAAGAAAGTTTATTCCCTTCTCAGCCATTCACCAGACGTAAACTTTATTCATTAACTTCGCCCAACTCCGATAACTTGTTCGTAATCACCAAGCTATTCAAATTCTATAAACCGGCGTTCGCATGAATGTGTCCTCTCCTGCAACACCAAGGTCTTCCTTGTTATAATATCCGGAAATATTCAGTAGTCATTGACTGTATTTTTAAAGCACAACCCTTTGCCGTTATTTGAGAGCTATATGGAAATATATCTATATTTCCAGCTATAGAAAATAAACGCTACTGACCTCCTGACCTGTGACACTTGAACATTAGTAGTCAAGGGCACGCCTTAAATGGACATTAATATTGCCAACTGATTGATTTATTCATTTTATGCCATTTATTATATTTTCTAATGGCATTAAATTGTTTTATCAATGTTGCTAATGATTTTGCATTGTTGGAAAACTTCAGTTATACTTCCACTCTTATGAAAGATTTTCATCAGAAATAATTCTTAATGATTATCCTATGGCATTTTAAATATGAATCCAATTTTTTATTGATGATATAGTATATAGGTGATTTGTTATTGTTATGAATGTTTTAACACAACAAATACATGCTTCCACCTCTTTTCACTGTTCACTTTGTGGCTATTTAATGTGTGATAAACCATTAATAAATCACACTACCATTAAAAATAAATCTATTTTTCCATAGTCTATAAAAATAGAACTATTTCACAGTTTCATTGAACTATTAATAGCCTTTTCAAGCTACTTTTTTATTTTAAAGGTCTCTGTAATTAATATTATTGATTTTTCATGCTTCCAACTCTAGAAGTTTTCTTGTAGAAAAGCTTGAAGTTCCGTATATCAATTTAAAAGGAACAGAAAAAAAGAAGATTAGAAGGGAGACAAGAATGTAAGAAACTTAGCCTTATAATGAAAGTGAGGATAATGTAAAAAAGATACTTGATAAACAATGAGAGTGGAGAACCCATCTAAAAGATCAAAGAGATAATGGAAGCAAGGGATGGAGGGAGACAATGAGATGAGAAGAGGAATAGATAAGGAGAAAAATTTGGGGAAAAGGTGAATGATGCGAATGAATGGAACAGAATTAGTGGGTCTACGTCATTTGACAACGGTGGTAGTTGGATAAGTCTTTTTAAAACAAATGAGTGGCAGTGCGTCATTTCACGCTTGGCTGCTAGCGGCTGGTCGCCGCACCTGACGACTACCTTTGTCGGTGACTGCAACCGACAAAAAACAAAAGAAAGTTTTGAAAAATGAAAAAATAACTGAATAAAACAAACTTCTGTCTTTTCAAGTGCTACCGAAATGAGCGAACCTACCACACAAATAGAATCAAAGTGGAAGCGCCGGGGATGACAACAATGGGGATCGGAAGTTTGGGGATATTCATTCACACTCGAGTAGATGACAAATGCATCTATATTTAATGATTATTGTTATAGAAAGTAATAATCAAGTTAAAAAAGTAGAATGATGACGTTATATTTCATCTCTTATACAAAGTGTGCCAATGCGGAAGTTATTTTAAAAATTGTACATGCTAATAAATTCATCATTCACTCACTCATCAATACTTGCCATCAATTCACAATTGTAACAATGAATAAAATGAATAGACCCAACCCCTTGGCTTTGATGTATGCAATGTATACGATATAAGTGATGTAAATCGTGAAGGTAGATTCATTTATAGTATATTTTAATTATAATAATTGTAGATGGTTGCAGATTATTGTTATGGGATGTAATCATTAAGTCAAATATTGAAATTAATCATTATAGTCTCTTCCAAAATTATAAAATATCTTCATTTTAACTTCAAACAATTTTTGAAGTTATCAATTACCAAATTGAATAGAAACGTTGTATTTTTCTGCGCAGAGGACTGGTGCTCCTACTAGTCCTACTACGTGGTAGTTGGGGACTGTTTAGAGGAATTTTAGCAACCTACTGTATTGCTGATTTACTAATTGAAATTTACTAATTTCAACTTACTATATCAAACTTATCGGAGAGACAACAGTCTCATTGTAACTTAAAAAAATAAGAGCTTGAATAAATAGCTCACTTGGAAAAACCAATACAAAAATATATAGAATGGATTCTAAAATTATGAACTATCAACTTAACAAACCTCCAACTTTAATAGATAATGTTATTTACTGTACTATAGAGACTGTATAATCAGTCTGATTATACACTTTACAGTTTCTATAGTCAACACCATGTAAAATAAACATAAACTATCATTATTGACATGTAAACTGGACATGAGAGTGTGAAACATAAGTTAACCTTGGTTGCAAGGAATCGTTTATTTTTTGTACTGTATTGTTTGTGAATAACGAAACAAAAAAGTTGATCTCAACGCGTTGAATCAGTGGAGATGGATGAAAACGTTTTCAATGAAAAAGAATGAGTTTGGGTGGCCAAACAAAACCAGTTCTTTCCTAAAGTCTGTCCAAGCGAAGAAGACATTCTAGGAAGATGGGAATATGACTCCAGTTCGATCAATATTGGTTCAACAAATATGATGTTAGTTTCAAATTGTAGAAAACATTCTGCTCAACAATTTGAGACCAAATTTATAATTTTCGAACCAATATTGACCGAGCTGGAGTCATTTCCTCATCTTGCCAGAATGTCTTCTTCGCTTGGACAGACTATATCACTTCATGCAGTTGAGACTGTCATGCATTTGATCAATTCGTACAGTGGTGAGAATTCATCTCTCTTGTTATTTTTTTCCTTCATAATCCACTGTTGGCAACTCTGCTACATCGAAATTCAATATCTCCTATCTTCTGAGTCATTGAAGACACGATAATAAGAATTTGAAGATGCATCAAGGTTAACTCATCAACAATTCATAGATATTTCTGAACATCAAACTGTTAAAAGATATTTTTAAAAATGCATATATGGATAGTAATAATAATTGAAGTTGGATAGTTATAATTATTAGATACGATCATGAAGAGTCAAACTATTAAAAAATGGATGCAGTTCATAAAATTTGTGAAAACGTTAATACTTTGAAAAGAGAATGATTGTTGAAATGAGTTGGTTGATGATGAGATACGTTCATTGAAAGATTGGATGAATAATCATGGACCATTCTCCCCTATTGGAAATTCGGTTGAAGATGGAATAATTAAATTAAATGAACAAGAGAAAATTATGTGAGTAGTTAGAGGAGTGTCCAGAAACTGGCAACTGAAATAATAGTAGAACCTGTTCCTTGATCACAGGCTGCAATCACAAATCTCATTGATTTATGCTTTTTAACAACCAAACAGAGGACAGTACTGAATAAACAAGTAGTCTTATCCACTGTCTCCTCTTGAATAAATACAAAGTAGGCAGTAATTGGAATCATTGGGTTAGGAGTAAAGTTATTTCAAATTGGTAAAATTTAACAAGGATGAAAATTTGTTTTGTCTTGAAATAATTTTAGATGGTATTTTTCAAGTGAATTCATAAACATTTCTACAGTATCAAAATGAAGCTCCAATCAAACCTCCTGCTGTAATAAAAATTCCAATGCGTTACTTTCAAAACCAATAAAAGAATATATCATGCAGATCTCACAAGAAGAAATCTATTCAGTAAACCAACACCAATATTAATCCTTCAAGTATTCGTCATCATAGCTGTGATGACATTGCTTGTCAGCGAGAATCAATCTTCAATTATTGTCGTTATACCGGAGATGCCTTATCATAAATTTACAAGTTCTTCTTATAGCCTGAGCAAAGTTGAAGGCGCATCCTACAACCTATAATGACATTACAGCATGCATGCTCGTATATCTATCAGCTATGCAACAGCTTGCATGTTGCAAGAGAATTAGCTAATGAATTTTCAATACCGCCATAGCCTACATGTCGGCAAGGTCTACAGATTTTCCTTTATAAAAACTCTTTCAGCCCCCTCCTCGTCCTCTCTTACTCTTTTACTGAAAGCTGAATTATTCAATCATTTTCTATAGAAGATGTTTTTTTTCTCTTCATTTGTTATTTTTCATGTTCTAGCTTGCATTATGAACTTCATGATAATCGAAAAGTTACAAGCTACAGAATAAATTCAGTGATTATTGTAATTTATTGTATTTGATCATTTGGTAATTTTTTTGGAACTAGAATGTGTACTAATTCTAAATTAAAAATTGTTTAACTTCTGTTCTGTGAGTTGAAATCATTGGTCGAGTTTTGGAACTAGAATGTGTACTAATTATAAATTCAAAATTGTCCAACTTCTTTTTTGTGAGTTAAAAATCATTGATCGAGTCAAATTGTATTGAATAACATACAAACTTTCAGACTGTTTTTATAAATTTTGTAACTCTTCCGGAGGACACGATAAGCCGTCGATCAAATTCATTCGAAAAAAGTTATGGCCTCTGGATATGATCCAGATTACCTGAAAAGTAGTTATTATTTCTATTTATTTATTCAATTGGGAAAATAGAATTGAAGGAACAAAAAAACAGGCGTTAGCGCAAAACTTTTTCTGTTCCAATTTTGATAAAAAAGTCCAAATTCAGGTTATGTTCCTTTTCAATGCTCACTTTACAATTTCCACCTGGAAAAAACCACCACAGAGAATTATTTCTACTCACTCTTTTTCTTTATCTCTCATCATCATCGCTCACTCTCATTACTCATGGACAAGCCTAAGAGATTATGTTGGCATTACCCTCAGAAAAAAAACTGAAAATCAATCAATGATAAAGATTGAAAATATCGGTATGGATATTTTGCTGTGAACGAGATCCCTTCCTCGGAAAACAAGTAACTTTTAGGAATTCTTCATTTTAGTCATTGATATTCAAATAATCCTCTCAAACCCACCCAAGATTCAGACCTAAAACAAGTGAAGCAAGACATTGAGTGAGTTGTCATCGACCATTATCTGAATTAGAATTCTCATCTATAGTAGAGAAGAACTGGAAGCGGATTACCGCTTTATTGACTCATCAGAAAATCATTCAACTGTTTTGATAGGACACGGAATTTCGGTGAATAACTCAATAACCACTCATCAGCCAACCAGAATCCCAGCTCTATCAATTAATCCGGTTGTTCTTCACAGTCCATGGTGGTCCAGAAATAGAGTGATTTTTGTGTGTGGTATTTCTACACGAGTGGACAAATCCTGGTTCTTCCGCTACTGAAATTGTGAATTTTGTTTCGTACGATGCGTTAGTCCATGCCGTGAAAAAGATGTCACAAAAACTGGATCTCTGATCATTGAATAGGAAAGTATCATTTTGGAGAGCCGGCAAAAAAGCGATGAAATAATTTTGATGGATGAATCTACACGAGAGATTAAGAAGAGTGGCCTTCCAGGAATAACATCCAAGCAGAGCAATGCTTTTAGGAATCGATTATAGTATTATCGAGCACACATAGAATAGACTCGGTTTTTACAGTTTTAATAATTCTGCAGCACTTTTATAATATATATAAGTCTCTGGGTCCCTTAGTCATTGAGTGAAGTTCTTCAGTTGAATGAGCGACTTTTTTCTGAGGGTAATGCCCACATGAGCTCTAAGGCTTGTGCGTGGGTATAATAGATGCGTTAAATAAGCCTCATGATCAGTTTTGGCGAAAAAAAGAATCATCATTGTGAACCAATACTAAAGTAAACCATACTTTCTCTAAGCTTATACTGCTTTACTTCTTGTCAGATATTTATCTCTTATTAACAACTAGAAACTTTGATCCATTTTAATATTAAAATCAGGTTTCTCATCAAATAGAAAAAGACGAACGCAATTGAAATTGACATAATAGAAATAATAAATAATAATAGAAATGTGAATAAAAAATTGAAATATGAAGTTCGATTGAAATAATCACACGTACAGTCATGATAAGAGTGCAGTGTAACTACTGAAGTACCGGTAGTAAAGATTTTGCAGTTTAATACTCTTCTATTACAACTGGACTTGATTTTAGTGGACTTGCTAGTATTAGGACTCAATACTGGACTTATACTCATAAGACTTACAACAGTGTACATATTCTAAACTCATCTATGAAACAGGAGGCTGGTTACCAAAATGGGAATCGACGATAAACTGAACACCGAATGAAAGAGAGGAATTGGAAAAATCCGACTGCGTTTTTCGGTTTTTGTTATTGTAATTTGATTTGATGCCCCAGAACACGTCTGTCTGTCTGGCCATCAGCGACCATGACTTGCACAAATCATTTCAAACAGGCAGCCAACAGCTCCCAACTTAGCAACTGCTCAGGTCGTAAGCATCTCAAAGAGACAGATTATGGAGCAGCAGCACATCTTTGATATAAAGACTTTCTTAAAATGTGTCTTTATGTGTTTGCCTCATCGTTGTATTCTTGTTCTCTCTCCTTTTCAATTTTCTTCTTCTTCTTCTTCTTCGTCTTCTTCTCCTTCTACTATTTTTTATCTATCCTAACTTAGCTATGATTAGGTGCAAGCTTCTTCTATTCTCTATTATGTCTGGAACAGAATGATTTAGAGTCAATGAGAGTGATGACTCTACCATTGTCATGGCCAGTAGAAGTCGCTTCTGTGAGTAGTATTGCAATCGTAATGGACAACTGAAATTCAGAAACGGAGATAAGTATGAAGAAAGTATGTAGAAAAGTATATAAAAAATATTAGAGAATAGTATGACGACAGTTTAAAATCGAAGGATGAATCGATTTGACATCTAAATTAAAATTAAAATTTTATCTATTTATTCTAAAATAATAAGTGTAAATTTTTCCTGATAAGTGGAAGTGAAAATTAGATGAGTTAAGTATTTTTTTATAAATGTTATTAAAACTTGTCTCAATAGACAAACCATTAATTTTCAGTTAATAATTTTAGTCAACAAACTTAGAAGCTTCAGTTCATCCATCGATTACTCAAGCAGTTCTGATGTTACTAGTATCAATATTTATAGATTTAATTTTTTTTTCACTTCACTAGCACGACACTAACTCGAAGGGCTTTGTTCTCTTCAGTCTTCTTGTGAGTTTAGGACGAATAAAAAATAGTTAAGGTTCACATGAACACGCGCTCAATAATTATCAGGTGAATAATGAGATAATAATCATTTACCATAGTGTACGGTGGACACGATATAAATTTTAAACCCTGAAACCATCAAAAAACGTTTTTGGAATGAATGAAAGAGACAATTAATTCAGAGTTGGCCAATGAATCCATTCAGAATTTATCTATCACCAAGAGTTATAATTCTCAGTCTAGCTGATCCTCAATATAATCATTATTTAATTTTGTGTAATCATTTGTTCTTAATGAGGTTTGTTTTGGCTTAGAGCTGTAAACCTCTCATTGTTGTTGCACGTTTCTAATAAATAAATAAATAAATAAATAAATAAATAAATAAATAAATAAATAAATAAATAAATAAATAAATAAATAAATAAATAAATAAATAAATAAATAAATAATTGATAATTACCCCATATAGGTATTTCAGAAATGACTTGGAACTTCATTGATTGTGAATCAATTAAATTGAATTCCAAGTCTAAATGTTATTCATCCTCACAATGTTTATGGCAAACAAACCATTTATTGAAAATGAAATTTCTCATATCACAGAATTTCTAAACTGGAATTAGCTAAATATCCTGGCTGAGAACAGACAGACAAGCCGACGTGAAAAGTTACTATGTGAGACAGGCAAGCGTCAAAAGGTAAAGAGCAAGCTTGCAGGATACAAATTAACTGTCATTCTCTCTCTTTCAATCTTTCTCACTCTCTTTCCCATTCTCTTTCAATCTGTTACTCACTCTCCCAATCTCCTCCATTCACTCTGTCTCTTCCTTTCTATTTTCATTTTATTTTAATTTTTCATCCACACTCTGATCAATTTGAGCGCGGACAGACTTGTGAAAAGTTGTTTCAATTTTCAAAATGGAACCAAACCCAGAGAATGGAGAATGGTTGTCAAGTTTCGGTCAACAAAGACAACAAGTTGCCAGCATTTTGTGAAGAGTGAGAAGAGAGAGTATTCTGGAAAATTAACATAAGTTGATTGCGATGACAACATAAGCAATAGACTCACGCCAATCCGTTTGAATGGTTGTGAAATATAATGCCGACCGTCAACTGATGCATCACACTAAAGTTGTTCGGTTTTAGTGAAAAGGCGGAATATTATATCACATTCCTATAAAAAATAGAAACATTTTATCCAATAACCTTTCAAACTTTGATAATAATTATAATTATGATTCATTCAAGTATTAATTGTGTAGACATTAAATAATTAATTGATTTGATTCAATGAATTTGAACGAATTGATTAAGACTCACATGCTTAAGCACATGTATGCAACATCCTCAGGAGAAAAAATTGATGTTTCAATATGAAAAATTAATTCTGATATCAGAATATTTCACTCACGTCGTTATTTTCAAGAGGTTTATTCCACAGAGCACATCATCGATTCAAGATCAAGTACATCAAAGATGAAGTTGGTCTTTCGAGTTTGTCAAGTTAGTTACAGTACTATTTAAACTTGTATTTCAAGTTAATTGTGATTATTGAAAAGCTGTTAAACTATACCTTGAGGACGATAACTTCAGATTAAGTGAACAAACTTTTTGCGTATGTGTGCATTTGAATATGGGGTAACAACTTTAACCACGACAAACCATAACTATTAGCAAAGCATCGGCATTGCGTATGTGTGCGTATGTGTCCACAAAGTTTTTTTCAGAAAGATTGTAACGTATCGTACTTTGTTTCAAGTTATTGTAAATGTGGTAGTTTGGGAGTTACGCATATAAACATGTTTTTGCATGTAAAAATTATGTTCAAAGATGAACTAGATCATTGTATTTAGTATACATACTCCCGTATGTATTTCTCAAGATAAACCAGATTATCCTTCCATAACGTACAACTTCTCTCGAAATTCCTGCAAAACTTTTAGAGCCCGGAACCGGACGTGTTGACGGTAGAACTCTTTGTTCCTCGCTACTATCTTGACCAATAAAGCTGTAAATGCTCCAGTAACATACTGATATTACCTTGTCGCTGCTAGATTTTACCAGAAGATAGTTTGTTCTAGTGAAAAGTTCCCAGGACTGTCCACTGTCATTCAAGAGTGTCTGAAGCCGCTCCTTGTTTTATATGCAAGGATCTGAGTTCTGAGTCATTTCGACAACTTGTTTTCAAGTAGTATGAATGTATTATCATGTTCTATTAAGAAGCGCATCTGAATATTTTTCATGTTTTTCACGGAAAATCAAGGATTTATAGTTTTGCTCATATAGTTTCGTTGTTTCTCACAATGTCGGTTGAGTAGAAAATTTTTTTGATTTTATGTGTTGTGTTCAAAATTTCAAGATTCCGATAACACAAAAATATATAAATGTTATTGAAGATTATAAGGGATTTCAATTACGGTTATTGTCTTTGTCTCATAATACAATTACTCTAAGAACCATATTCAGCCTTAAAACCAATAGAATTCAGAATTTTGTGGTTGAAGAATATCCCTTATCAGCTCATTTTCTCCCTCTTCTTCTCCTTTCCCTTTGCAAACCTAACCTCAATCCACTGAGAGATTGGAACAAATTGAGTCTCTAATGTGTCTAATCACTTATCAGTCTTGATCTGCCGGTTTTAATATTGAGGCTGGTTCACAGAATCTGTAGTTCTTATTTTGGCTCATATTTCTGGTTTCAAATTTGTAGTTCTGGTTTCAGAATCTGTAGTTCTTATTTTGGCTCATATTTCTGGTTTTAAATGAATCACTCAACTCTGAAAAGAGAACATGTAATGGGTTTATTCATTGTTATGTTACTGATATGCTTTTTTATTAATATATTATAATAACAGTTCAATGCCTGAAATCTGAAAAAAATTATTTGTTCATGGATATTGATGGATTTTTGGAGATTTTATCCAATTCAATGAATGAAATGGATGTTTTTATGTTACAGGAGGACCTGCTGATACATGGCGACAGTGTTTACGATATGATTGATAAACAAGACCACGCCGCCATTCAGAGTGAGCTAGTTCGTAGTGCCAATACGCATGGCGATGACCAGAGATTGTTCCTATGTAGAATGAATGTTTCCAGAAATGCCAGGAGACAAATGCGATTTGGAGACCAAAAGGTATGTGCAATATTTATTGACATTTTTCAGTTTATCTATAGATAATTTGATACTTGGTGAGATCAGACACCCACAACAATAATAATTTTGGAATTTTCTATCCCTATAAGTACATAGGGATTTGTATAGGATTTTGTATAGGTTTACGATAGGATTACGATATAGGATTCGTATAGGGATTCGTAAGTACATAGGGAACACTGTTTATGGGAATAAGAAACAGGCAATCTCTCAAAACGTTTTTAATTCCTAAATTTAGGCAAATAAGAATTTAGTTTTTCAGAATTTCAGTTTTTGTTGAAGGCTGGAGTGTCATTAAATCAGTGAATCAATAAATAATAGGAAATTCTTCAATGGCAGAATAATCAACCATCAGATCATCAATTTTAAAACTATATTCTGAAATTTTCAAGTCGGAACTAAAATCTTCAAGACAAATCAATAAAATCATAAATTTTGAAGGCGGAAATACGCTAAATAAAGAAAATATGTGTTGTTCTGACAATATTGTAGAATTAATGAATAATAAATAATATAAAATAATGATAAATAATAAAAACAATGTTCATATCGAATAACATTCTTTATTCCAAAGAAAGAAGATCTCAGATAGTGATTGAGATAGATAAATTATATTCAAATAGTGATATAATAATAAAAGTAATTATGCGAGTTCAGTATAATCTTAAACAACAACATCACCTACGATTCTGGAACCTTCCAGTTATCCATTATATGTAAAACAATTATACAGCATTGTGGTGGCAACAGGCCACAAATCTCACTTATGTTCAAGCGAAGAAGACATTCTGACAAGATGGAAAAATGGCTCCAACTCGGTCAAAATTGATTCAAAAATTATAAATTTGGTCTCAAATTGTAGATCAGAATGTCTTCTACAATTTGACACCAAATCTATAATGTTTGAACCAACATTGACCGAGCTGGAATCATTTCCCCATTTTGCCAGAATGTCTTCTTTCCTTGGACAGACCATACCTAATTACAATTCAACAGCCTATTATCCTCTCTGTACATAAATGCCTTTGCAGGTGTAATGCATGTCACATACCTAAGCTTGGACTTGAATTACCAGCAAATCTTCACATTTACTTACTTCAAGAAACCTTTTTACCTAGACTGTCATGACACCTAGCGTATTCCCTCGACAACATTACTCCATCAACATCTCTATATTCAACGTCGTCTTAGTGCTTAACATAATCACAAGTACAGTCGTTATCTACGCGAGCTATAAATCTCTATCTTCATACAGGCTTCGAGGTAATAACTCATTCAAGTTTTAAATGTTAATTGTTGATTTTTGTTGTAGCGTTGTGACGTTGGAGTGAAGTCTCCCTCAAGTGCATGTTATGCCAAGCTTATTTAATTCTTCATCATGACAATTAATGGGATTTATAGTCACTGCTTGTGAATAGGCATAGACATAATACATGTTACGCTAGTTATATGCTGGATTACAATCATAAAGTGTATTGATTATTGAAGTTTTATCAATCGTGTGCATTGTTCATTTTTAAATTAATGTCTATTTTTTAACATGTAGTTTCTTCGTTTGATTAGCATTAGTCGCTCATGTAAATTATTTTACTCTTGAATCAAATATCCGAACTATCAGACAAACTTTGATTTCATGTGTGATTGCTGTCATTATATCATTCAACGAGTCACCTCAAAATTACTTCCTTATTCTCGAAAAAACGATAATAGAACCACTGGCGGCTCGTGCCCACGAAACAGATGATGTGCTGTACAGTGAAAGATACGGGCACTTCACCTCTTTCACCAGTGAATAAAACTATGATTTAAAGAATTTAAATTCTTGAAAATTCGGTTTTCATGGTAAAACTAGATACTTCTCTTTCGAAAGCTGAACTCATCAACTAGAAACATCTACTTTAAAATCGCCTTCATTTTAATCATAATTCTTATGGCTCTTTGTGATTGGGAGACCCAAAGGTATATCTCCAGGTCTGTCCAAGCAAAGAAGACACTCTAGCAAGATGAGAAAATAACTTGAGCTTGTTTATATATTTTTTCAAGAACAATATAAATGAGGTCTCAATAGTAGATCAAATCATAGACTTCGTACTTTATACATTGTCTCTGATCAAATTGATAATTTTTGAACCAATAGCCTATTGACCGAGCTTGAGTCATTCCCCACTCTGCCAGAGAGTCTTTTTTGCTTGGACAGACTATCCAAGTGATGATGAGTAATGATCCCTTTCTCTACAATAAAATACTTTTTTTGACAAATTTTTTTCATTATAATAAATTTAATGATAGTTTGCTCTTCACTTCATTCACAATTATTCAAATTCGAAATGTGTACATCATAAATTCCAATATTTAGATAATCAGTTTGTATTGTGTGGTAATTGAATTAATTGATCATTATTCCGCTCTTAATATATAATATAATTGTATCTTTTCAAAGTTTCTCCACAATCAATTTCGAATGCTCATTCTGCCACCAGGAAATACTATTATGACACGGAACTTCAGTTTCACTTGTCAACTGCTCACACCTTCTGCGACAAACTGAAAATTGTCAATTAAACCGGATTTATGGTACGGTTTTTTGTTACAGTTAGGCGAAAAGTTGAAGCACTTATGGTTGGAGCAAGGTGGGGTCACACTGGTAGTCTGTCCAAGCAAAGAAGACATTCTGGCATGATGGGAAAATGACTCCAACTCGGTCAATATTGATTCAAAAATTATAAATTTGGTGTTAAATTGTAGAAAACATTCTCCTCTACAATTTGAGGGAAAATTTATAATTTTTAAACAAATATTGACTGAGCTGGAGTAATTTTCCCATCTTGCTAGAATGTCTTCTCTGCTTGGACAGACTTAAAACCAAAGTGCTAGTTTCTTGGTTATAATGGTCGCTCTCACACTGCAAGATTTAGATAATGGTGTGTGTTAGTATAGTTGGAGTATATAGGACAGTGTTATAGTTATAGTGTAATGTTAAGGCCGCTCGCTAATGAAGAGAGCAAACTCAGCTCCTGCCTGTGATCTCTGAGCTGATAACGCGATAGAGCGAACTTGATATTGAGCCATTACTATAATTAGAACCAGACGAATATGGACTGCCGATTTTGCTTCTGTTTCAGCTTGGAGCTTACAAACCTACTCTATGTGATAAAGTTCAAGATAAAGTTGCAAGTAGGCGTACAAACACAGTAGTTGGAGCAAGTGAATCTACCAAACATGGGTTTTACGTTCAAAATAGAGTTCAAACTTTAGGCTTGCGAAATCGATAGATAGGTATGAGCATAAACTTACTACTTTATTCAAATTATATTGTAGCTAGACAATCTGAGTAGATTGTCTTTGGTATGAGAGAGACGTATATATAAGACTATAATTTATATTAAATATAGATATGGAGGAAGGCTTGTAAAAGAATACAAAAAATACAGTGTTTTGAAAAGAACTGATTCCAGTTTAATATTACACTTTAAAAGTTTATCAATGTAACCATCACACATTTTTTCATAACTTCATCTGTAAGAAACTCTCAAAATCAAAAACAAATCGTTTGACAACATCTTGTCTTTTCATTTAATATGGATAACTACCACAAAATCATCTTCACAACTACTCAAAAAGTGAAAAACAAGTAAATATTTTTTATTTAATTACACTACAGCAGAATTTCATTATCTTGGAAATTTAATATCGTACTATAAATGATACAACGACAACCCATACTATGGAGCACTGACGGCTCGTGCCCTCGAAAGAGGTGAAGTGCCCGTATCTTTCACTGTACAACACTTCACCTGTTTCATGGGCACAAGCCACCAGTGCTATGGAGTATAGTTTGAGAACCTTGACACGATAGTTTCAATGCCTAAACTCCAATATATTCACCATTCCAAACGAATAAATTTTGTTTTAAACTTATTGATTGAAATTTATATCTGAACAACATGATTCTATTCAGGTTATTTTTATAAGTTACACTTATTTTTGAGCCTTCACTCTATTCTCAAAATCTCATGCCTAAACTCCAATATATTTACCATTCCAAAAAAAATAAATTTTGTTTTAAACTTATTGATTGAAATTTATATCTGAACAACATGATTCTATTTAGGTTTTTTTTATAAGTTACACTTATTTTTGAGCCTTCACTCTATTCTCAAAATCTCATGCCTAAACTCCAATATATTTACCATTCCAAAAGAATAAATTTTGTTTTAAACTTATTGATTGAAATCTATATCTGAACAGCATGATTCTATTCAGGTTTTTATAAGTTACACTTATTTTTGAGCCTTCACTCTATTCTCAAAATCTCATCCAATATTGTTTCAAACCTTTGAAAAGGAGTTGTAATCTGATCAACATGATTGTATCTAGGTTACCATACACTTATTTTTGAACTTGATACAATAATCGTCAAGTTTACGGTCCTATTGTGTAAGTTGGGGCAAACAAGTAAATTTCCAGTGCACGTGGTTGCAAGAAGAATAGGAGAAGCATGATAAGTTGGTGGAGATTGCAGCACGGTTATAGCAGGCGCCAACGAAATTGGCGGTTGAAAAATGTCTGTTATCAATGTTTGGCTCTGTCAGGACAGTCGTTGAGCGGTCCCCAAGAGAAAATCGAGTTGAGAGCGACTTCAGCTAAATGTTTACATATCTGAGAAGCGCATTCAGACTGTCCTGACAGATCTGTGCATTAATTATAGTTGTTCCCCAGCCGCCACTTCTGTTGGGGTCAACTGTAGTTGTTTGCAGTACACTATCACGTAGCGAGCCACTGTCCAGAACCCACTTCTATACAGTGTGCTGTATAATCTCTCCAAACAAAGAAGAAGACATTCTGGCAAGATGGGAAAGTGACTCCTGCTCGGGTAATAATGGTTCGAAAATTTCAAATTTGGTATCAAATTTTAGTAAACATTCTGATCTACAATTTGAGGCCAAATTTATCATTTTTGAACCAATATTGAGCGAGCTGTAGTCATTTTATTATCTTGCCAAAATGTCTTCTTTGCTTGGACGGACAATACAGTACTAACTTTATCTCTTTGCATATTTTATGCTAATTCCCTGTTTCTTTTATTACAATTCTAGCTTGTCTTTGGTTCTATCTTTTTATTTCCACTCTCCATCTTTGCATGACATTATTCTCCGGACCTCTACACAATTCTCGTGTGCTAGTATTGTCATCTTCATCATACTCTAGTATTTTGAAATGGGTTTTATAAACTTACTTTTCATACTGTACCAGAAACAATCAAATAGATTACCAAAGATTGATGAAGGGGTAACAACCAAAATCGGTATCTCGATCTTTTCATACGTGGAGTGTCAATATATTGTCACTTAATTCAATTGGATGTAAATTTTATTATGATGCTTAATGAACTATTTTTGTGCGTGTCAAGTTCACGTGGTAGGCTATTATTTGATAATACTGTATGTTTGGGGAGAATATTGCAGTAATCTAGAGAAGTTCGTGTCACATAATCAGAATATTGTAAAAAATTTCAGCTACCGTCAATATAATTGAGATACAGTGAATATTTTTATTTAAGACAAATTTAACATTAATTGGATGAAAATGGAAAAAGAACTTAAAGAAAAGGAACCATGAGCTTACTCGTCAGATAAATATTTATACATTAAATATATAATTATTGTATATTCTACAGTTTCTGTTAGCTTCTTGAGAGAGACGGAGAAAATAATATTGAATGAGAGATATTGTTAGGATTCACAATAAAAATAATGTTATTGAGGAACGGGATCCATCGTTGTCGATTAATTTCATCGTTCATTTTTACGAGATAAAATTTTCGAATTGCACTAATTGACAACATAATTTTATTCTTAGGAGCAATTTTATTTTTTTTCTTAGGAGCAATAAATGGAATCATTTCATTTCACAAACAAAATAATATTATCAAAGTGAAAAGATTTTGACATGTGATTATGATTAAACAAACCTCATAAATGTACCACACAACACCACAATGTGCACTGCTTAATTATTTCAATGGCTTGGCATCAACAACGTTTCAAGTAGGGAGCATTCAAAATCGGCCATAAAATTTGAATAACACAGAAATGAAAAGGTGAACCATGATAGAATCTTATTGCATTCTTGCCACTCCTGGTCGATCTCGCGTGCTGCATCGCATGCCACATATAATTTAGAATTGGTAGCATGGTTTTCAGCACACGACATTGAACAGTGTAAACATAGGGATTGCATGACATGCACTTTTGCCATACTTGGTCGATCTCGCACGCTGTATCGCATGTAAAATATGCTTAAGCGATTGTAGTATGGTTTGCAGCACATGGAATTGAACAGTGTAAACCTAGGGATTGCAGTTTCGCCATAGTGCGCATAATCTGAAACTGCAACAGTCACAGCTGTAAGCGCCCGCATAGGAATCGGTACCTTATTTCATCGTTAGGTTTGTGGAACATTACCGATTGTATTTCTTTCTTAATATGGAGATGGGAGTATCTGTTACACGGTATATGCTTACAATTGCCTTTTGTATTGGGTTGAGGCATTCGTTAGAGACTGAATCCGATAACTCTCAGGTGATGACAAAAATACAATGAGGTCACAATCGAAGATGAACTATGATGCCTTCAACAGCGAACAAAACAACACGGGTAATATGTATATTACCTTCCCCAGATGTTACAGTCTGTCCAAGCGGAGAACACATTCTGGGAAGATGGGAAAATGACTCCTGCTCGATCAATATTGTTTAAAAAATTCAATATTTGGTATCAAATTGTAGAAGACATTCTGATCTACAATTTGAGGCCAAAATTATAATCTTTGAATCAATATTGACCGAGCTGGAATCATTTCCCCATCTTGCCAGAATGTCTTCTTCGCTTGGACAGGCTATACCTTCCCCAGATATTAGCATGCATTAATGGCAACCACTGCCTCACAATTCATTACCAGCGGATACTGTTCGTTTCCAACACTATTTAAGACCTTCGCCGTTCATTAAAAGTCAGGAAAACATGTGTTCCCCACTTTGTAGAACGTAGCTTACGTAAAAGTAGCAAATTTATTCATATCTCCCGGCTATTGCTGATAGTTTGCAGAAGAAAGTCAATATTTGATGTACCGCGATAAGGGAGGTAGTGTCGTAGTCTTTTGCCGTAAATGGAGAACTGCATGGCTGATGAGCAAAGTGTAAAAGATTGATAAAAGTTGATTTTCTGCTAATGAGCATTTCAAGTGGATACTACGTGATATGAATATCAGTGATATTATTATCGATTATTGTACGTAGCCTATGTAATAATTCATGTCCTCTATGCTCATTGACCTTCCTGTCATATCGTTATAAATGTTTTGAGACTCGTTTTGCTACCAGAGATGATACTATAAATACGTTATGTATTGATGTATTTGATGTTATTTATACTAAATTTAGATCCTATGTAATCAGTTGAAAGACGATATTAGTCAAATTTGATATTATCTGGTAATTAGCAATATTGTCATCTTTGATAATCAATAATTTTCCAACATGGGAAATTGTGGTTGTTTCGACTGTGGAACTTCTTCGCAACTCCCCACAAAATGAGCCATACGAAAAATTTTAATAATAATCATACTCATATATTTAATTATAAAGAATGAATGATTTCAATTTCAATCTATCCACTGTATCATCTCGTATTGGAAAATTCCAATGAATAAAATAATTCTATCTAGGTACTATGTTCCATCTCTTATCATTTTCCGTACCATTGACCAAACATAATCAAGAACTCACAAGGCAATTACCACATGAAAAAATAAATATTTGAGAGAAATACACAGTCGTATAGATTATAGAAGTTGATGCAGATCAGGACCATCTTAACATGGGGTATTGAAAATTTCCTGTTTAAATTCATGTAGATCCAAATACGTAGATAGAGTAGAACTACATTCTCATTTCATACATGGCAAGATTATTGTAACACGTTAAAATTTTGTGCTCTAAATTTTTCAGAATTTTCAAAAATTCCAATTTTTCCAGTCTTGGATTAGTGTTTTGATCTGTGTTTTAGTGCTCTCGAACTTTCTAAATTGTAAAAGACTTTTTCGGAATCTAAATTACAGTGGAAATAATCAAGAACTTTTACCATTGGCGTAACATGGTTATGTTGGCGAGGTGGAATTACCTTTTGGTCTTATCTTCCCACCAAATAAAGTCATACGCTAATAATAATAATTTCATACTCTCTGGATCTGAGTTCTCAGGATACATCACCACAGTAACAGTAGTGATACAATATTCCAAAAGTTACAACAGTACATCTTCAACTTTTGAAGAGAATATTAAATACAGACTACAGAGTAAAATACTGCTAAATAATGATAATTAAAAACTCATCTTAAATGAAAAGACAAGATGTAGTGGTTTGACAAAACCTTGTCTTTTCATTCAATATGGATAACTACCATAATATCACCTCCACAACTACTCAAAAAGTGAAATACTCATCTTATACTCCCTGGATGCGAATTATCATGATACATCATCACACTAACTGTAACTATACAATATTTCTCAACAATATAACGTTACAATATCTCAATTTTTTATGAGTATCGCCAATGACCTACAATGTGACTCCAGATAATCTCTACACATGTTTAGATTGCTCCAGATTGCAATGTAGATACCCTAACCCCCTTCCACCCCAAACGATCAATGTCAAAAAATCCGGCGCCACCAGTCGTGACGACCAATGCTCAGAAAACAGTTCGGCTCATTACAAATAACCTCTATAATGGCACGGGGCTAGATGGATCTATCTTGTTTCTGCTAGTCTGTACAAGCGAAGAAGACATTCTGGAAAGAAGGGAAAATGACTACAGCTGAATCAATATTGGTTCAAGAATTATGAATTTGGTCTCAATTTGTAGGAAAAATTGTGATCCACAAGATGAGACCAAGTTTATAATTGAAAAACAAATTTTGATTAAGATGGAGTCATTTTTCGATCTCGTCGGAATGTCTTCTTTGCTTGGACAGACTATAACAAGTTGTATTTAACGATTTTACTTGGCAAATGATAGGCAGGAAGTTAGACAGACCTGCCCGTCCTGGAATTCTGAAATTACCAAGCGGTAAATCACCCACAGCAGAAAAACAAACATTCCTCTACGAATCGATCCCCAATAAGCATAGATAAAGACACACCAGTAACGGACTCTCTCGAGTAATAATTACGAACGGAAAATTGTAATTTAATGTAATGTGCGCTAGAATGGGTATAATGCCTAAATTGGTAGTATTGTCTTGTTGTTGGACAGCCTGTAATGCACACAGAGATGTACATTCAGATAAGTACTGTTCTTTGTTCCAATATTGGCATGATGAGGGTGTATGTACCATGGTACATTGCATCATAAGCTTGTAATTCGCCAATACTGGAAAGCGCCTATGATCGTATGCTGATTGTAGAATCGGGAAAACGAATAATTTGAGGCCAATAAACTCAGTTTTTTCAAGTTGTTGTTGAACAGAAAAAGGCTGTTTTTCATCTTTGATCTTTCTACTAATCATAGTTGAAATGAACGGCCAGATAGTAACAGTAACCAATATTGTAACATTACAAACATTTTTAACATAAACAACATTGATAGCATTTTGGTCACTTCGAATAATGATAGAATTCAATCCTATCCAATAATAATCATGTTGGCTAATTCAACATCGAAATTTTATTATCATAAAATACTCGTATATTCCAAATGAAAAATTTGTGCCTTTCATTCACAGCTTAAAGCCTTGGACCTGTTTGATTCGTCTATTATTATTATTGTAAATGGTGAATTGATATAGAAAAATTAATGTAGGATCCTGTCAAACAATATCCATTCAAAATAATTGAATAATTTTTTAAAAATAATATCGTTAACATTATGTTTTTTGAAGTGTAAAAATTTAATATTAAGCTCCATGATTAATAATTATTATAACCTTGTTTTGGACTGTTGTATAAATTGGTAGAGGAGCAGTTTTGAGTTTTTTCCCTTGTTGCACTCACCTATGTATAATTTATAATTATTGAATAACACTAATATTCTTTCTAAAGGATTGATATGTATGTATGTCTGGCTCAACAGCCCATGAAGGGCCTAGGCCTACCAGCTGGTTGCCAGTTTCAAATACAGCCCGTCCAAGCCAAGAAGACACCCCGGCACGACGGGAACACGGCCCCAGCCCGGCCAATACCGGCCCAAAAGCCATAAATTCTTAATCAGAACTAACAGTCCCCGAACCAATACTGGCCGAGCCGAAGCCGCCCCTCCACCCCGCCAAAAGGATTGATATAATAATAATGATGTTTAGTAAGTTTTATATGTGACTGAAGAGCAACAAAATCTTCTATCTCGTCCAGCAATGGCGCCTATACTCCTTCCTTGCAATTTAAGCTCAGTTTCTAAGAAGTAGCGTGTAAGATTTGCGATCAAGTTGAACCATCTATCCCTCCAGATCCAGACTTGGCAAACCGCTCCTTTTAACTTCTCTTTCTAACTTTCAAGCTCATTTCAACTTAGTTTCAACCTCTCTTTTTAACTTTTCAAGCCGAAGCAGCCTGCATAATGCTCACTCAGTGTCCAGCATAATTAGATCTGCCAGGTACTTGAATCTGTCCAAGCCAAGGAGACGTTCTGGCAAATTGGGAAATGACTCGAGCTCGATCAATATTGGCTCAAGAATTATGAAGTTGGTCTCAAACTGTAGATCAGGATGTTTCCTACAGTTTGAAATCAAATGTATAATTTTTTAACCAATATTGATCGAGTTGGAGTCATTTCCCATCTTGCCAAAATGTCTTCTTTGCTTGGACAGACTATAAAGTTCTCAACATTGGCTTACTGTCGGCTAACACAGGTAACGACCTAATTAACGCTCATGGATCGTGTTAGCTGGCCAACAGCTGTCGACAGAATAATATTATGTGACGAAGACTCGATATTTACTTTACTTATTTCGGCCGTGAATCCCCAAAATAAAAATGTCATTCCTCATTGAAAATAGCGATTTGTAGATGATGATAATTAAAATTCTGGCAATTTTATGGACTCTCTTGTCACTGGCGGCTCGTGCCTATGAAACAGGTGAAGTGCTGTACTGTAAAAGATACGGACACTTCATCTGTTTCGTCGGTACTATACGGACTGCATAATCAGTCTTATTATACAGTCTCTTTAGTCGGTAAGAGCCGCCAGTCCTTGAACTTAATTATTTAAAGAAAAATTATTATGGCTTTTAATAGTGGGGTAACCCAAGGGTTGTTCCACTTGGAAATAATAACCTAATCTTTCCTAGAAGGGGAACATAGAGAACTATGTAGGTTACAGTTTTTTCACACTTGAAAATACTGTAGTTATTTAAAAACGGCTTCAATTTTTTCCAGGAGGATTCTTAATAAATTGTCGGATCTTATTCCACTTCAGAATGAATAGTTTCATAGTATAGAATGAATAGTCATAGTAGTATTTATATATAGTAGTTTATATCTTCCATATAAGTACTATTTTTGAATGAGGATTGATCACAATATCCTTGGAATAAAAAAATACTGAGAAAGATACTGTGTTTTCGATTTTCATTCAATAACATACATGTGTATGTATGTACATACACACAATTATATGTATAACTAGCCGGCAGGCTCGCTTCGCTCGCCTTCTCCGCCCCCTGGACCCCCGACAGTATGAGCAGTGGCAGTAAGACAAACAGGCTCGCTTCGCTCGCCTGCATAACCTCTGTCAGTGTAAGCTGAGCCTGAGACAAACAGGCTCGCTTCGCTCGCCAGCAAATTCCGTTCAGAAGGGATTCAAAACTTATTGAACACAGCATGTCTAGACCTAATCTGGACCTGTTCACCAAATTTCGACATTTTCTACCAATTTATTCTCGAAAAAAAAAAAACTCTGAAAATTCCGAAAAATAGTAAAACGCTAATATTGAGCGTAACCTTGGGAACTATATCGGACATAGATTGAAACTTGATTCAATATCTTCCAAATTAGTTTATCTATAATCTCGCTGAACCATTGGATTTACAGTAAGGATTGGTCGTATCAAGGCGGAAGATATGCAACCCGCAATACATCTACAATTTTGAAAAACCTGATTACTGGCGTAATCTTGAACAAAAATATTCTAACACAACATTTCTAGGCCTTATTTGAACCTACCTACCATATATCAACATTTTCTACCGATTGATTCTCGAAAAAATGAGGAAAACGCCGAAAAACTCTAGAAAAACTAAAATATTTGGCGTATCCTTGAAAAGTTCCTAAAATCCGTTCTTAGCGCGCGTCTAAACGTCTACTGAACATGCCTGCCAAATTTGAACGCATTCGGTTCAGTGGATTCTTAGTTCTGGTGATGAATGAACGAATGAATGAATCAGTCAGTCAGTCAGTCAGTGCCATTTCGCTTTTATAGATATAGATTGTGCGAATATGGCAATTGTTAATTGATGAATAAATATTGTTTGGGTGCTATAACTTACTATCTCATTGATTTTTTTCAGGTGGTACTAGTTCAAGGACACTACCTCTCGTTCCTACCCCTGTGCAGCAGAAACGAGCCAGTGTTTTTAGCCACATGTACACCTGTTGCTATGCCCGAAACACGCGAGTGTGTCGTACAGGGCGCCACCAATGTGTTCACATCAATACACGCCATGGACATGAAATTCCTTCACATCGACAAAAAGTGAGTAATCAATGAATCAATAATTGAATTGATAAATAATAATTGAATGAATCATGAATAGTATAGATGGATCAATGAATAAATAAATAAAATTCTTATTCACTTTAATCAGATTAATAATTTATGCATTATTATATTCAATGAAATATAAGTAGCCCGATGAACAATGAAATTTATTACTCGTTAATGAGGGGAAAATTACAGCTTGAGTAATTAACCTATTCAATTATGGTTTTATCCAAGTGCTAGAGCAGGTGAGTATCAATAAAAGTTGAGTGTCGAGTGTCAATTCCCTATTAATTCCACAGAATAGAATGTATACTTGGACTGTATAGTATAAATTAGTAGAGTAGCAATTAAGAGCAATTAAGTTGCACTCACCCAAATATAATTTTAAATAAATTATGATTGACTGATTGAAAAATCGCTACTCATACAATAAAATATAAATAAGAACCTTGCAGAAGTGGATTGATGACAACTATGAAAAATTGAACACACTACTTCCCCAGAAACTAACAAGAGCTTATGGGAGAAAAGAGATGAAGGAGCTGAGATATGTGATGGAAGATTCAGATTCAATCACTTTATTCATGTAGATTACATAATACAATAATTCGAATCCTATGCTATAAGAATAAAAATAAATGAAAATTATACTGATTACATTATGGTTCGCTTAAGTTGGCTAGTTATAAACCATGAAAACTTGCAAAATGAGACAGAATGTAGGATTCAATAAGCTAACGGTAATATAAATTTGTGCTGTATCTATATAAAATGACGGGGTTTAGACATATGAATGTCCATTCTTGAAGAGGTATTTATGTTCAAAGACATCTCTCCCATTAACAGATGATAGATATATAGAGACTAAGATATATCTCACGGTTGTTGGGAGAATTATTGTTTATTTTTCGTCCTCTCGAAAGGACCAATGAACAAGCGACATCACTAGATCACTCTATACCTGAGAAATTTTGGACCGAAGTGATTATGAGCTTGTTTTGTTTCACCTTTGTAAACAAAAATATTAATCGTTTCATCAGATAAATCGATAGTCGATTCATAAATCGACGTCGACGTCAGTTGGTCCCAAGGACGTCTCGTCAATAATTCAAGTGTGGAATTATGGATTTTTTCAAATTCAAGCCTATACCTCGCCTTGACTGGTAAGGAACTGGAAGAATCATAAACTATCATTATACGGATGGGATCTATTATTATAAAATGATGAACAACTACGATTTTTCCGTCTTCCAAGATGTTACACCCGATAATTACCATCTATCCGCCTGTTGAATTGAATTATATTGCGGACAAACATTTACAAAATTCAAACGTTGATAGCGATTAAATCTGGAAATCTGTAGGTATTTGGAGAATAATCTGTGGAGCTTACCTGAAAATGTCATTCCACTCCACGTACATAATTTAGTTTCTGTTAAAAAAGTTTTACGTTGTACTATAATTGAATTTTCTACCTACCTCTGACTAATTGATTTTATTTTTAAAATTCAATTGCAGAAATTAGACATGGAAATTAAATTGAATAAAATTGAGTTCAATCATTATCACTTGTTGAGTAGTTGTGAAAGTGATTTTAAAGTACCTAGTTATCCATATTAAATGGAAAGACAATTACATCAATACATTGTCAAAACAGGAATTCATTATTAATTGATATACCTATTTCGGATGCTACACAATCATCAATCTCTTGTAAACTCTCCAGTTTTTGGTATAGCAACCGAAATCTCGATTTTAAATAGATCTGTTCTTAGAAAATATCTGTTACTAGATTGTTACTCGGTTGTATCACTTCTCAACAACATTATTTCCTTGCAAAATCTCTATTAAATTTAGGAGTTCTTCTTCTATTTAAAAAATATCTATGATAGGCCTACTTATCTGAGGAGCATCATAATCATTTAGTTCAATCTATGAATATCAGTTTTTTCTATCACTTGAAACTTTACTTGTCGTAAAGTTATATAATTATAGTCAACAGAATCCATCCACTTTCCATCCAGATAGAATCAATCTCGAATAATTTACTGAGATTTTCAGAATCCTTTCATCTTTATACTTATTGGTAACATAAAAAACTAAATCAATATACGGTTCGCCATTCTGATAAAATGTATTCTTAATAGCCAACTACAGTATATGGAAATAGATTTCTTAGGATAGAGGTGTGTGGGTTCACCTGGTAAAAGCAAGTTCCATTCAAATCTACATTCGAACGAACATCTACATTAATTTAGAACGCGTGGACGGGCTTGATGCATTGCATCGCATATCATCACTCGCTCTTTAAAAGACTCGCTCGCGTGCCCTAATGGAGACACACACTCACACACGCTCTCACACACGCACGCACCGGATCTCACTCACCTAATCTCAATGATAATAAGCGTCCATAAATTATTCCACTCTACCTCTGTTTTCATTTCTTTTTACCACATCCTCTAATCCTTGGTGGCTTTTATGCTCGGCTCAGTGGTGGCAACAGTGAAATTAATACATCTCTTTCTTGTGTCAGTTCCGGAACAGGGTCTCACATCCATTCTCAACCATCTAACTTCTCAAATCTGTCTGCCCTTTTCTTCTCGAATCTTCTGTCTCGATTTATTTTAAAAGACGAGAACAATTTTTCTCGATTCTCGAGAAGACGATCCTCTTCCTCAATTTTGTCCGCTCCAAAAGATGCTTTTTACGTAAAGTATTTCAGGTTGTGAGTGCTGTTGAAGAGTTTAGGTTGATTTCTGATCAGGTTTGAGCACGTGTCGTGATGATTGATAGTGAATGAATAAATAATATGTTTTCAAAATATTTTTTCAGGAAGTACCGTTGTTCTTTCGTTCTTTTTGTGGCCAGAAATCATGTCACTCATTGATGGTCGAGCTTAAAAAGGTGGCACACAAGTTTCCCGATATTCCTTTTCAGGATACGTAAAAGAAGTATCACATCCATATTTATTTATTGACAAATAAACGTGTATAAAAATGTAGGCCTATATATGTGTAGTAAATGTGTATAGTACAGGTACCTTCCAGAAAGGTTGCAATTGTATTGATAAATGTGGTGAGAGAAAGTACAAAAAAGAGCCTCTTCCTTTAAAGAGAGAAGGATATACATCTTGTTACAGACAAGCCCGATAATAACAATAGCACAGTACATACAATTTGGACGGTTTTCTTTATAAATAAGGTATATAAGGTATACCATTCATTAGTAAGAGCTACTTGAGAGGAAAATTTCCCCCGAAAGTACGGGAGACTTTTCCATTTACTACAGTTAACCTTGCTGATTATAATTCATTCATTGCAATCATTTGCTGTTATTCTTCACTTATTTTCAGTCATAATATTATTCTATTAACAAATTATACTATTATTTTGAAAATAGCTGACAATTATCTCACACTTTCGCTCTCTTCCCTCGCTACTCTCTATTGAAAGTCGATCATACGTATTAATGAAATACTATTCCATGTTTTAGTCCCACATATCCTATTCCTAACTAATGTTCTATCCATGAAGTTATAGACAAAAATATAGCTACTATTATAGCTATCAGCTCTGAGGAATATAGATTCGCGACGGGCTGATTAATGATCCCAATAATGTATTTGAAATACTATTCCATGTTTTTAGTCTCACCTATCCTATTTCTAACTAATGCTCTATCCATGAAGTTATAGGCAAAAATTACATGGCAAAATACGTAACGAGAGGGTACTGGAGCTGCATTAAAACAAATCTAATGCACTATCTATGAAGTAACAGGAGAAAAATAAATGCCTCGTGGCTCATTACAACCAAAGTATTAAAAATACTTGAGATTTGAGACAAGTGTTGTAGATCCACCAGACCAGTTCGGTGTTCAATGGAACAGGGCGACGACTTAGACATTGAATAAAACCATGAATGCAATATGTGTAGTAGGCCATTTGCAGTGCCAACGATATCGCCAGCTTCTCACCATTAGCAGCGCCCTGATAAAAAGCGCGGGAAACCGGAGCTTATGCACGCTTAATGCGCGCGAAATTAATTCGAACAACAATAGACCACGCACGAGCATGTGTGTATAGACGGTCCAAGCAAAGGAGACATTCTGGCAAGATAGGAAAATTACTCCAGCTCCATCAATATTGGTTCAAAAATTATAAATTTCGTCCTAAATTGTAGATCGGGATGTTTCCTACAATTTGAGACAGAATTTATATTTATTGAATCAATATTGACCGAGCTGGAGTAAGTTTCCCATCTTGCCAGAATGTCTCCTTTGCTTGGATTGACTATATGTGTATGTGCCAGTTATTATCAGCTCGACAGTTTCCGTCGCGCTAAAAGTTGTAATTAGGTGTCAAGTTGTTTAGGGGGGGAAAGAAGGTTGAAGTAAGGGGGGTAAAGTAAGTTGGGGGGGGGGTGATGATTGGAGGTATAATGTTGAGGGTGGGGGTTGGTAGTAAGAATTGTTGACACGCCGGAACCCCCGCACAGTGTGCGTTACTGGAACCTTGGCACGTTTTAAACGAGCCGCGAAATTAGCGCCCCTAGCGGTGTAGGTGGCAAATATCGCAATTTTATTAGGTTGATCTCAGCCTGAAATGACAATGACGCTAAGCCACTCTCAGTGCTTTTGCTTGAGCAAGGCCGTAAACCGAGTGATCTAATTGGTGCTGTCTCGGCTGGCAAGCAACGATTCATATGCTAATAGAGGGACGCTTCCCAGCGTCTAAGTACACGTTAATAGGTTGGCGTTTAGCGTGTTAAGGTCTGGGAACACGGGGTAGAGGGTGATCCATTCATATCGGCCTAGTTCAGGACGATAGTAGGACGCATCGTAAGCAACGCAAATGCGGTACCTATGATCGCACAAGGAAAGCTAACAAGTGCTGAGTGAAAACGACATGCCTTTTAGAGTAACATTGAGAAGAGTTGCAGATGTACCGTAAACGTTAAGATAACCTGAAAAGTTATATCGTGTTTGAAATAGGAATAATTATTATTCAGATACTTTTCCCTTGATATGCATTTCACTTACTGAATGATTATTCTGGGGTTACAATTTATTTCACTTCACGGGGAATGATTAGTCGAATAAATCAAACTTAGGCTATTCTACGGTAGCCTATTTTTTAGAGATTTGGGAGACAAGTTTCTGGTACTCATTTTTCCGTTGGGCTATTAGGCTACTGGGCTATTGGGCTGTTGGACTATTGAGCTACTGGGCTATTGATATTACTGGAGTTGAACGCATGATAATATAGTAGTCCAGAGAGAATTTATACAACGTTGCCAATACTGCTGATTATTAATAAAAGTTTACTTATACTTCCATAATGAACCTGAAGAAATGAAAACGTCTATGGTTAGGGGGGGGGTAAGTGAGGGTGTTAGGGGTGAGAAGTACTCTCCTGATCCAGTTTCCATTGGACTATTTCCATGGCTATACTCTTTCTTAAAGTCTAGTTCTCGAATGAGCTATAATTAACTCGCGATGAAAATGCGAATACTTTTCGCAAATCTATTGGAATTATTCATTGAAATATCACAATTGTACGATAAATTATCTCAAATACACTTTCAATGCACTGGCGGCTCGTAGCCACGAAACAGGTGAAGTGCCCGTACTGTACTGTACAGCACTCCACCTGTTTCGTGGGCATGTCTCAATGAATCTAACTGATTCATATTCTAGGTTTAAACCATGATTCATCTTATTTTTGTTTATGATGTTAATTTTATTAGTAGCTTTGTTTTCAGTTCTATATTCTCAAATTCATTAATGAGATAAAAATACAATAGGATTGAAACACAGAAAAGGTCCAAAACGTTTCGTCTTCCTAATTTTGATATTCGATAAGGCTATATTTATACTTGAGACTCAATGGATAATATGTATCAATTATCGTTATGATCGATTATTGTTACCTTCAATATGAGGCCAATAAACGTACATTTCAGTTCATGAACACAAAGCTATGAATGAATCATTCAGTGATAATGAAGACGCCTACAGAAATGTTTGGTCACATCGACACCTATCACTAATATAGTGGAAAAAGAGAAAAACTACGACCATTAAGTGTAATACAATCCGGGCCGCAATAGAGACACCTCTGATGTTTATGGCCTTTTTAACAAGCGGGATGACATAGGAGAATGATTTCACAGACTATAAAAAGAAAGAATTGGTCCATAAAAGAGGAGTTTGAATAAAATTGAGAGGCTTAAGTGCTGTAATAGCGGCAACGCACCAGGTGGTTAGCCCTTGGCTAACTCTCTTTTTCTCTCTCTTACTCTCTCTCACACAATCTGTCACTCTCTCTCACTCACACTGACTCTCGCATTCCGTATTCATCACCCAGTGTTTTTATTTCAACACTAATATGTCTACATTTTCTCCTTTGATAGCGTAAAATCAGTAAATCTGTTCAAAATATGATATTATATATGAGCGCCCCTCCCACGTACATGATTTTATTCCTGATGAGTTGTACGGTATCGCTCTCACATCTCAATACACCGCAACGCAACTGCTGTAATTTTATCTCTCATCTCATTCTGATCTCAATCATTGTTCTCACGCATCTCTTGATTGATTTGCCCCGGGAACGGTGTGATCCGTTGATGCGTTAATCAAGAATAACAGTTATCGTTGTAGTCTAGTTGTAGAACGTAGTAGAATGTTGCAGAACTCCATAATACCAAACTGTCTTTTATTTTCGTAGTTGTTTAAGATAACAGTTATTGTTAGTATTATTTTTAAAAATGCATAATGGCTTTCGTTGTGGGGAGCTACCCTTATTTATGTAGGTTCCACTCGCCTTGGTCACCCATCCAAAAGCAGACCATAGTGTTTGTGACTTAACATCACAATCACATAGCAACCGCCTTCTGCCTTCACTGATCAACCAGACACACCATACAATGTTGTTGAACAATATACACTATATAGGCTATGAAAATTTTATTAATAAAGTCAATCAGATTGATTGAATCTAGATATATCTTAAGAGATACAATTCAAGAGAAACGGAAATAATATGTTAAGGAAGTAAAAGGAAGACAAAAAATATGTTTCCTCAACATCAATCAATCGACAAAGAAATTCCAATACAATGTTCTGTCAAAAACAATAATAATTTCCATCTCATAGGTCATACGTGAACTTAATTGCTATTAATTAACGATAATTGATTCATAATTCTATTTCCAAAATACAGTGCAAATAAAAGCAAAACTTTCGGAATTAAAAGGACAAGATCTCGGAAAAACAACAACATTTTGTAGAAAAGCGGAAACAACAGAATGAAAGAAAGAGAAAAATGACGAAGGTGGAGAGACATCAATCTGCGAACTGGTTGATGATCTAAACCGCAACATCAAGTTCAGATAGTTCTCCGACTTTCTTGACGGCTGACTTTGTAACCGCAGCGTCTGCATAGACGCAATTTGAAATTGAAATGTCTCCGCGGAAGACGAGCTGACGCGACAAGACGCGACGACAGGACGATGAACACAAAGAGGAAATTGAGAATATTATCCCAGTAATGAAACTGTTATAATCCAACGCCTCAATCCAAGGCGTCAAATTGATCATTTAAGGACTCCTCTTGGAACAGTGTTTAATACTGACTGTGCTTCCCATTACGCGTTAATTGCATTATTCTCGAATAAATGAATGAAAAACTAACTATTCTTTGTTTATTCATTGCTACTTTTTTGAGGTTATGTCACGGAATCATTATAATTGTGCACCAGAAATTAGGCGTTGAATTGTGTTTTTCGTCTAGGATTTCTAATTTGTTTGGAATGCGACAATTGCGGTAGTTATTATGAGAATTAGAATTTTTTATGTGTCTGGAATGTGACGATTGTGTTAGCTGTTATTAACTAATTTTTATAACAGTTATGAGTTTATTACTCTGCTGCCGTACCTAACTGAATTTCAGGGATGCAGTTTATAATTAAGATAGCTGGTCCTACTTCATTCAGTTTTCTTTGTTGAACGTAACAAAATTTAAAATCTCATGTAATTCTGGAAAAAATTTAATATTGATTTTTCCAAAATTAACGTGATGTAGATTTGGAAGAGCTTATGAAGATTTGAAAGTTGATACACTAGAGAATAATGACAATGAATGACATCACTAGAATGACAATGTGAGACGAAAGTCGAATATCCGATTTGACAAAAAACCCTTATTCTAACGATTCCAATTGATGAAAAATCCGTAGGCTATAAGAATAGTTCCAAATCGAATAATCAATTCTATCTCCCAAACGCTTGCTCAATAAGTGCTATTCAGTTGTCATTCTGAACTAATTCTACTCCACCAATGAGGAAGTGGCATCGCTAACGTAGTATGGAAAGCCACGCCTTCAAATTCAAGAAGAAGCCTATTGGCCAATGCAAGTCACGTGACGTTCCTGAGGTGGCTGCTTGCTCCCGATTGGTCGAAATAGTAGAATGACGACTGTTCGAATAAGAAATAATAAACTTCGTGAGTTTGGAGGGTTAGCCTATTGCGTCAAAATTACTATTCTCATGTATGATTAAGCTTTGTAAACGAATTCGTGTAGCTTGGAATTCTGTATTGATTTCTTATATCGAATTACTTCATCTAATAATTATTTTTTGTGTTAATTTTTTTTTTCATTTTCAGTGGCGAATTTCACCTAGGATTTCCAAGAAATGAGCTACAAGGAATATCGTGGTACCAACTCCTCCACTGGGATTGCATGAGGGAGGCTCAAAGTAAACTTAGGCTAAGTAAGTGTCACTTTTTACTTAATACCAATTTATTGGAATTTATTCCAATTCCGATTGTTTCCCATAGTGTATACATCCATACCGATAGTGTTCAGATAACCTGAGTTTTCTTGCCAATGAATCTAAATACATAAATTAATAGTTAAGGAGGTAGGATAAGGATGGTAGGTATATTAATGGGGAATGTAGGTACTGTGTTGTGATTCATCTATAACATGTAACGATAATTAGAATGATATTCTTTTTATATGTTATCATTATTATTGATTTTCAAGTAATGTTCCTACCTTTGAAGGACTGACTATAGCGATAGAACATGGATGAGATAGAACTTAAAGTATGTTATGAGTACCAAAATCCATTATTTCCCATCTCAAAAACTTTCGGAGTCATCATCGATCAAGAAGAATCCAGTAACTTCAGAAGTTGAAGAATTCGGGACCTGGAATTCAAATTAATTTTGTTGTGTTTTCTAGAGAATCAATGCCAATAATAATTAATAGAGAGTCACTACTTACTTAATACGCATCGTTTATATGAACGGTTCTCTTATTATCAAATGAATAACAATTTGGAGAACTGTCATTTTGAAATATTACTTTATACGAATATTTTTTGTAAACCCGTTACTCACGTATTATTCTTTGATAAAATTAATTAGTTTCAAATCAAACTCACTGATTTTATCGGCGGCTTTGAACTTATATTTAGTTATTTAACCAATAAACAAGTTCCTCATCGAAGCACTTCCTCAAAATATTCCAATGACACGTACATTTTGCAGAAGTTGATAATCTTCAGAAAATTCAAAGATGAACAATTCGGGACCTGGAATTTAATTAATTTCTCTCTTTCGTAAAATATCAATGCTAATAGTTAATAGCGGTCACTACTTATAATAATGAATGCTCATCGTAATCATTTCCGTGTGACCATAAATTACTGGAGATTCAATCAATAAATCAATTATTTATTGAAGATTTGTATAGAAGTGACCAAATCCAACCAGCACTATTGCAAGATTCTGTGGGAAATCAAGTGTAAGCCTACTTAGATGAGGTCATCTTTTCAACTTAACCAAGCGGCTTAATGATCTCTGGCCTCTAATGACCAGTTATTAATCAGATAGTTCCTCCCTTGTATACTTTGTCGAAGCAAAGAAGACATTCTGGCAAGATGGGAAAATTTATCCAGCTCAATCAATATTGATTCAAAAATTATGAATTTTGTCTCAAATTTTAGAACAGAATGTTTTCTACAATTTTAGAATAATTTTTTTATTTCTGAACCAATATTGATCAAGCTAGAGTCATTTTCTCATCTTGCCAGAATGTCTTCTCTGCTTGGACAGACCATACTTGAAGAAGCGGGCATCAGAATGGGAGTAGAGTTGAAGCTATAAAAGAGTTTAATGGTTTTTTAATTGCTCTCCGTTAAGTGTCGAGAGGTAGGCGATTTGGGATATTGTTATTTATTGCCGTTATATCAGAGATTGAGAGGTGCTATTCATCTAGTGATGACTTGTGGGTAGAGCTCCAAAAATATGATCATTAAATTTGAAGCTGGAGTAGAATCGAAGTCAACTGAGGCACATAAAAATATACATTTCTATATGATATTGGTAATAAATACATATATTTACAATATCAATTTATATCCCAAATTTGTTCCATTTATTCATTAAAACATAAACATAATCAAATAAAAATCAATTCAAATGATTTAAGATAAAAAAACATAGTTTCCTTTAACTATTTCTATCTTTCGAATTTTGATAAATTGGAGTTAATTTTTTCAGAACCAGGCCTATCTCAAGTAACATCACTACTAAAACCACTTAATCCACGATCCAGAAATCATACAAAACAATTTTAAATTCAAATTTTTTATAAAATAGATGTAACCTATTACATTATTCACAGGATTATTTCTGAAAATATTAAATATTTTTTTCAAAATTCAGACGCTAAAAAAAACTTAATACCATATTTAATTTTCATATCATTTATGTTTGATTATTATTTAGTCCCTCATCATAGAGGAAAATAATATGAGATCCGGAAATACATTTTATTTATGTATAATATACTTGAAACTCTTTTTTGTAGTCTGAAAACTAATATTTTTTCTCTCTTTTTTCCAGTAACTCAATCAGAACAAGATAGGTCGTGTATATTATTGCTGAGGCTACAGAGGCGAGCAGGTGATTGGCTGTGGGTGCATTGCGTTCTACAAGTCAAGGACAATATGGAAAATAGTCAGCAGCCAGTCATTGTTTGCACAAACCAGGTTTTAAGGTAAGGAAAGAACAATTTCTAAGATTCGAATAATTATCATTTTTTACCTTGAGTAGTGAATATAAAGATATTTTTATATTCACTGCCTTGAGCCAAGGGCTATTCTTCTAGATAGAAGATTGGATTCCTTAAGCAGTCTTTACACGGAGAATTTCTGATAAACAGTATTGATATATTATAGGGTCCAAAATATTGATACGAGGAAGGACATATTGATGGAGAATTTGTATTGATGAAAGAAAGCTCGTTTTAAAATCAAGTTATAGCCTTCTGTTTGCTCATGGATCTTCGCCATATTGGAAATAAGATTATCCTATTTCTCAGTTAATAACCATTTTGAGAGCATTTAAGCTTAGTTTAGATATTTTATAAGTTGAACTGATATTAAATTAAAATAAAGCATTGAGTTTTAGAGAGCCAGTACTCGAGGTATTTCCCCCAATTTTCGGCATTGTCAAATGAGCCTCATAACCTAACTTTTCAACCTCATGTTGCGTATGAAGTTTGGACGTTTGTTTTGTTTCACTAGGCCACTATCAAAGTACCGCCATGGTAAAGAGTCCGTTTAGAGACTAGAATTACTGTATTCAGTTCTATTCTTTCTGGCTATCACTTTGCATTAGATTTTAAATTATGTTTCATCGGGCTATCATGACTGTTATAGCGGTTAAAATTTTCAAAATAATGTTGATATTGAGAGATTCAGAAGCAAGCAATCACCTTGAAATTCGGCTCCATTCATGTTATTATGTTATAACAGTTGAAATATATGATCAAAGCAATGTTGGGACGTTAGATACAAAGGAGATAATAGGAGATGAAGAGTCAACTCCCATTTAAAACAGGAAATTATGCATTTTCTCCACTTCCAACTACGGTGGTCCATCTCAGCTGAGCATATACGGCGTTTTCTTCAAAGGAATGATGTGAAACTTGCGGTTTGACTGTTTGCTACCGTACAAAAGGATACACGGCTACCGACCGCCGGAAGTATTTATGCCTCTAGATGAGACAGGATTACCGAATTATTATACCGAGGTGCAAGCGAGAGAGAATGGGAGAGCGAGAGTAAGAGAGGAAATAGTTTGAGATTCAGGTTCATTCGCTTCAACTTGGATCACAAAATATATCGGCTAAAATCCATGTGCAGTACTCAGTACTATACTATTAATATTAATTGATTATTAATATCAAGAATGATCTACAAGACCTACAACTGGTGGCAGAAATAGAATAGTGAAAGAGATAGTAGGAGTTTGTGTGAGTTGGAAAGAGAAAGATTGATTGATTGATTTTATTATACTTTGCCAGGTCTAAAGAGACCCATGGCAAATAGCAAATCACAGATACAATGCACAAGAATAATGAGAAAACAAGAAAGTGAAATAAAGAGAGAAAGTGAAGAGAGGAGAAAGAGATTGAGAGAGGTCAGAGAGTGGAGTAGAACAGTTAGAGAGATGGTTAACATATTTTTGTGTATTAGTGGAAATAATTACAGTATTGTAAGCCAATATAAATGAAACAACAATATAAAATAGGCAAAATAAATGGAACAAATAGAATCAATCTTACATGATAGATCTCACAAAGATCTATGATACTCAAATTTGCTCATTGAAAGTGGACACCAAAATTTTTCGTCTTTTATCTGATATTGAGTTATTGATGAGTTTCCACCATCAATATAATCGGAACATATTATTAGAAATTATAATTACTTGTTGAGTAGTTGTCAATATGATATTGTTGTAGTCATTTATACTGAATCACAGAAATTCTACCTATACCTTGATGAATAACATTCCAATAAATACTTCAATTTCGATAGCAAAAGTGATCGAATCTTCTTATTGAGTGGCAACCAAAATACTGGAGATTTTTCTACGTATAATAGTAAACAAAACACCTTTTCACACCACAGAACATCCACCAGAACATGTTGTAAACAAACTTAGAGGTGTTTGACCGAAGTTCGCATCAACAAAGCAGCATCTGAGATGCTGGACTGAGGTTGAGGTGTACGTGGTACACTATTACGCTATGCTAATAATGTCAAGTCGGGGCAGACATGCACTTAATGACTGTTGTGGCCAGAGTGAATCTAATGAATTCGCGAAACAACAGCTGCGTACTGTCTTTGTCCGCCACCGCCCTGTCATTGAGCAGGCGCCAGAACAACAAAATGGCGTCCCCGCAACCACCACAAGCGACACCAGAGATCAGACTTACATTACACATTATTAGTGATCTATGCTGGGAAATTTGTTGTTTTCATTTTTACTACTTCTAGGATCTTCCACACTATCAAGACTTGTCTCTATCATTTATATATCTATTTATTTTGCAATTCCTTAAAATAATTGAAATGTTATTACAGTATTTGTATTGTAAACTACCTGAATAAATTCAGAAGAAAATTCTTGGAGCTTTCAAGAAATGATTTTCAAAACTATTGATTCACAAGCCTATTGCCACGTTTACACCGGAATTTTAATAACATTTTTGTTAATAACTTTTTGAATAACGTATTATTATAAAGACTTATATATTATATAACTTATTATATAAAAGTTTGTAAGGGGTGTTGAATAAATATGGGCTTATATAATTAATAAGTAACAATGGTTAATAGATTTTACTTTAATTAAGTGATACATAAAATAAGATTCTTAATTGAGATATGGACATTAACATTTATGTCGATTATATTATATTAATCAGGGGTTTACTACTATTAATAAATTATCATGGGGTACTCGCTTGGCTGCTCAGGAACATTTTGTGGTTAATCTAGATACAATGACTCACCTGACTCTCCATGTTTATAACACTTTTCCGCGACTTTAATAATTCTAATTTAAAATACAAATACCTGTCCGATGAAGGTACTACTCCTTCCAGTTGTTCTCTTGACACACAGAGTTATCCTACCCGGACTGTGGTAGCCTGTGATATCAAGAAATACAACCTTCTAGAAAGTAGCCTAAATCAGACAGGGAGACGTTACTGTGTCTCTCTGAACGGAATCACTAACTTACAAGACAAGAACTAGAAGAGCTAATACTCCCAAAAATTTGGACTTTATAAATGGATGAGTCTAAGGCTAGAACGTGTGCCCTCATGGTCACTCCACGTTCATGCCCTTGGTGAGCCAATGTTTACATAATAGGATATATCATGTTTACTATCATTCGAACGTTTGCTATTGAAAACAAAATAAACTAATTTAAATAACAGTCAGTCTGAATTCTTTCAATAGTTGAATTTTGATAAAATATATTATTTTTAAACTGAAGTGATGTGTATTTATCACAAGTTATTAACAAATTTTATTAACATTCCGGTGTAAACGTGGCTTAAGAGTCTGATTGTGGTTACTATCTTTTCAAGTGTTTCAATTTGAATGCTATTGATTGATGGATCTGCTAACACTTCGTTTTAATCGAAGTAATAGGAAAAAGGTAGGGTGATAAGTTTATCGACGTTTATACTATTTGATAGATAATAATAATCCATTAAAGAACCTGGAATCAGTTATTGAAGGTTCCTAAGGATCTAGATTTTTGTTTTTGGACGTTTTCCCTTGATTACGCATGCTTTTTCAGTTGCACATCCTGAAAACACAAATCTTGGTAGGGGAGGAATTCACCAGCCGCCAAACAAAAACTAAAGTTTTTGTGCAACTAAAAAAGCATGCGTTATCGAGGGAAAACTTCCAAAAACAAAAATCTAGATCCTTAGGAACGTTCAATAACTGATTCCAGGTTTTTTAATGGATTATTATTATCTATCAAATAGTATAAACGTCGATAAACTTATTTCCTTATACACAAAACGTTCAATAACTCCTGTACCTATCTCAAATAGCATTCGCTACCCGCTAAATAAAATAAAAATATTTTTCGTATTAACATTGATATCAAGTCCTTCACACATGTAGCTATCTAATTTTTTCTGTGAATTATCTTCATAAGTTTCTTCGACAGAATAAAAGCGAAATTGTACCGCTTAATAGAGCTGTAGTCGGCGGCAACGCAGTCTAGACGCCTGCAAATAGCCCGACGACCGACGTACGTAATCCAGCAGTAATTCAGCTATTAGTGGTCACTCCATTCCAATTTGCATAATAGTAAAGACAGGTAGCTAATAACTCATACCGCAGCACAATGAATGCCTGTTGGAAAAAGTCTATTCACAGGAAATAAAAGGATTTGGATGAAAAACAAAGTAGCGATGGTAAGCGGTATCGCTGTACTAGAGTTTGTTTAAAAGATTTCTAGGCATAAAAAGCTTCTGTAAGCTACACAGCAATCATTGTTAGAAAAAAGTCAATTCTCAGGTTTGAAAAATGAAGATACCGACGTTTATGTGGGGTTGTAATTACTTGGAGGAATTACTGTAGGTACTTCAATAGTTTAGCTTCCGTTGAATATTTATTCTTCCTAGAGATTGCCTGTACAGCTAGCTTTTGAAATACGCAATTGGAGAAAATCATTTGAATTTCAATTATATTATTACGATAGTATTGAGTGACTTCTAGTTAATTTCATTTGAAATTTGTCAAATGATGAAATACTCAAGAGCACCAAGATGAGAATTACGAGGAGGTTTTCCGTGTAATTTCACCAGAATATGGTATTTACATACAAATCCTTCATTGTGTGAGTGTATGCTGTGAAATTTTCAAATCTTCTGTACAATTCTGCTGCAAGCAGTCGTGAAATATGTTAATCTTTGAAAACTTATTACTGTAACTCGTTAACGCTCACTCAAATCCGTAGGTACTCACGTCAACTCGTTAACTTTTTATTTATAACATTATTACATCCGCATGTTTGGGAATTTTTTCTAAAAGGTTGTTGAAATGACTCAAACGAAGAAAGTTCTAAATTCTATCCATTGACCATACGGCTCAGAGAGTTAAAGCCTACTGTTAACTCATTCATTGATAAAAGTTCTCAAATTCTATTTCCATCTGTCGATTTGAGAATTGGAAATAGATTTCTCGAAATAAATTTTTTTGTGTACACGAATATTTGAGAACTCTTCCATGTTGGATTAATTTCGAAGAAGAAATAAAAATTATCAACAGTCAATTCAACAATATCAAACTCCTCACTTTTGTTTAAGAACATAGCCTATAAACCTATCTCACTGAACAAGCTCAACATAATGAGATAACAGACCTGTGAAACAACTATCTCAATAGAAATGTAATCTTTAATATCGATCGTAACATAATATACTGATTGCAATGAATATGCTCGGTTTATGCAAATATATTGTTGCAAGATTACGATCGAATATATACATACTTATTCTAGTTGATAACAAGACTTATACCGATAAAATAATAATGCAATGACATAAAATCAGTACTTGGTTACAAGTATGACTACAAAATAAGTTTACCACCCACTTCACCTAGAAACCTGACCGATGAAGTCATACCAACTTTTAGTGTTAACTTAGTTAACTTATATACAAACTCGATTCCGTACTAGATAAATACAGCGGATCGTATTATGTTTCGAAAGGGAACCTAATATAGTAAAGCAGACGCCACGGAGTTAGGCGGTTGGTGAAGACTGTTATCAATTATCAGCTCTGTCAGGACAGTCGGCGAGCTGTCCCCGATAGTACAACGGAACGAGAGCGTCCCCGGCTATAATTATTCGTTTCAAAGACAGCTTCAGACTGTCCTGACAGAGCTGAGAATTGATATTAGTGATTCGAGAACCGCCTAACTTTATGGCTTCAGATATACTGGGTAATCGATTGGTATATCCAGTTAACAGTGATTACTTTGTAGGATAGTAAAATGTCCAAGCAAAGAAGACATTCTGTCAAAATTAAAAAATGACTCCAGCTCAGTCAATATTGATTTAAAAATTGAAGATTTGGACTCAAATTGTAGATTAGAATGTTTCCTACAATTTGGGATCAAATTCATAATTTTTTAACTAATATTGACCAAGGTAGAATCATTTCCCCATCTTGCGAGAATGTCTTCTTCGCTTGAACTGACAATCTCATGTTATTTATATTATGCTATATTTATATGGACTACAGTTGTTCAGGGTTTGGTTGCGAGGGCGTTGTTATATTTATACAGATTTATATATAAATATAATATTGTCATAAAGCTAGATTATTCGCTAGACTTCCAGCGCTTTCCATTTCAACAAATCGTTATTAACTTATCCGCTTATAACTCGAGTAGGGTCGTAAATTGTTGGGTCCCGTTCAAGAGCCCACCTCCATTGATCGAGGAATTCAATTAAAGTTGACCACCTCTGTCCTCAAAGACATGGAGAAACCTCGCAACGATGCAATGGTCTTGTTTTATTTTAATTTCTCGATTGCAACTTGAGCCGCAACCTAATTGCTTGCTTGGATTTATTGCAGGTTGTATTTGACGTTACGTAACTGGGGGTCGGTTGACCTACTACTAATATAGGCCTATCATCTTTTTACTTGAATGGATGTAACTTCCTTATTGGAATTTATTGTATTTTCAATCTTATAGCCTACATGCTACGCCTTTATGTTATATAAATAATTTTAAAAATAGATTTTATTACTTCTTGGATAGAATTACAATAAAATAAATACAATTCAATATTGATTAATAAAAAAGAGCACATTATTATCATATTCAGAATCTGGTGTTATGAAGTTATGAAAATACAACCAAATATATATTCGTGTTTATAGTACAGTATATAGGTTATAGTGTAGAGACTGTATAATCATAGTATTGTCATTGGTATGAAGCGCTTCATCACATTTTGTTGAAATCAATTTTTTTCCTACCTCAGCCATATTTTTGCCAAGCTTTTGGATTATGGTGTGGATTACAGTCTCTATAGTTTATAGAAAAAGATAGCATGGAAGAAAATCATATTTTGAGAATAGGCTAATACAGCTCTGATTTTGATAATAAGATCTAAAAAAGTATGTACCTATTTTGGATAAGCATCGCATTTACTCTAGGGGTATGATTGATTCAGCTCTGATCATGATTTCAGTTTGTTGATTCCCGAATGGTTCTTTATATACAGTGTATTCGTTATCAAATCATTAGTCTTCAATTGATTAGTCTTCTCTATATGATTCACCTTTCAATCAAAATTAACACAATTATGGTATAGCCTACCCCACAGACTCCATACTATAGTAGTTTTAAACTTTATAATGATTATTCAGTCTCTATAGCCTAGTCTACACTATGCTTTAGTTTTCATCAATGTTGGAAGATTTTCTTTACCAAAATATAAATTTGATTCTCTCGTTAACAACTAGAGTAGATTAACCGAAGTATCATAAAAGTAGAGACGAAATTCCTCTCCTACCATTCGAAATTGACCCATCAAGTTAACGTCATTATGCAGTGATGATGTGCTGAGACGATAATTACTTGCACTCGTCCATGAAGTTACTTACACACATGGTATGTTACCTTCTTATCTTAATCTGTCCAATCTGACTTGACAGTCGGAGGCAAGTAGGGTTGCCTTGCCTGATTATGCAGAGCAGAGGCCAGACTGTTTTAATTACGGCCGGCAAGCAAGACAACATTAGCAACAGCAGCCAATCCACTTTTGGTCGATTTTCCATGCTACTAATGCTGAGAATATGCCACCGCATGCCGTGCAGCATAAGAAGTTGATCAAGTGTGTACGATTCATAGGGAAGATCATCCAATATTAGCAGCAGCCAATCTATATTCGGTCGACTTTCCATGCTGCAAACCATGCTAACATTGATGTAGCATATGATGAAGCATGCGGTGCAGCAAAAGAAATTGAACAAGAGTTTACATAGGGAGTATCAGCCAATAAGATGAGCGCTAGCGATAAGGTGTCTACTGGCTAGGCCAATGAGAAATGGAGCAAATCTGGGTGCACAATCTCTACAAGGGTAGCCAAGGCTGGGTGGGCCTTCTGTTAATATGCAGCCCAACAACAAGTTCCAAGAAATGCGTCCCGGTGGAAAAAATAAGCAACGTGAACTAGTAAATACACTTGTTACTTATTTCTGTTGAAAAAATAGTGTGCAGAATGCATTCGGAGACTGAAATCCACTGATATAGTCTGTCCAAGCAAAGAAGACATCCTGGAAAAATGGAATAATGATCCCAGCTCGGTTGATACTTGCTCAAGAATCATAAATTTGGTCTCAAATTGTAGAGAAAAATGTTTTGAATCAATATTGACCACACTGGAGTCATTTTTCCATCTTGTCAGAATGTCTTCGTTACTTGGATAGACTAGACAGAATTAAGTTACTTCGTTAAACTATAAATCCGATCATTCGTTCCAAATTCCGATCATTTCCTTTCTGGTAAACTAACAGCTTTCCAAAACGACAGTTTTCGCAAAGCTTTTTCAAGGTATTATTATTTATATTTACAATATTTATTCCAAGTTTTCTATAGGGGTTTATTGTAAGCAGAGAGAGCGACCAATTAAATTTTTGTTCGTGAAATTTGAGGAAGAATTTTCTATGGTCTATAGTTATCTATTTGATTTTTTAAAATATTTCTATTATAGTTCACAGATGGAAGAAATTTGACTATTACCTTTCTCTGGACTTTGTTTTCCTATGATCGATCTTTTCCTGTTTATTCTAAAATTTATCCATGGACAAAAATATTTCTCATGTTATTCTACTAATTTGAAGGATAAAATCGACAATTGTGCGTATGCTACTAAAAGTATTTTCCATTAATCATCTTCCATAACTATATGCCATAACTATAACCATATTCTATAACTATCTACCATAATCATATGGTATCAGAATCTAGTTCGAATCTGTTCCATTATTAACAGATAAACTAACGAAAATCGATCACAGTAATTAGATTGAAGGGCTACCTTACTGGAAAAATTATTATAATTGAGAAGTTACGATTTATTGTTGGAAAACCATGTAAATTGACATACGAGTGAACGAGTCGATCGATGTATGCAGCTCGGAAAAAAGAGTTGACAAAACAAGGACATCCGCTATTATTTATATCAGTTACTGACATTTGACACGATAAGATGCATGCATAGTAACATCTAGTTGGGGTGATAAGGAGCAATTGCATCTGCTAATCTTAGATGAGATTGAAGACAGTGTCGTCACGTTTTTTATTTTAATTATGATAGTACAAAGCGACACTTTGCGTGAGTGTATGCTCAAACAAGATTTATTGCTCGAAATCAGGAAGAAGCAAGAAAAATACGGACAATACGTGTTGTGGTTGACATCCTCCCCTCCCTATTTCATCTCTTTTATTATTTGTAAGATTTTTCTTCTTCAACACTTGATAATGTGTGATGAAGTTTCACTTTTTATTGGAGCTGAACAATTCAACATGTAATAGCCTTTTTGTCATGGGAATAAATATTTGAAATCATAATAAAGCGAGTATTAGTTTTAGTACCTTCAACAACATGCTTCACTTTCATTTGACTCATTCTCATTTGCAAATAATAGTAGTCCTTATGTTTTTATTGATTGCATTATTTTTTTGTTCAGATAAATTGAATCCGTAGAAACTTTCCAATTGAATGAATAACTGCGGTAACTCTGAACAAATCACAGTTTCAGGCTATCTGAGTATCCAACTCAAGAGATCAACTCGAATAAATCAATTATGTGAAACGATCAATCTGCAATACACATGCTGAAACTTTGTATGTAACATGTATTCAGTAGAAAATCTCAGTAATATGGGCTTGCTGGGCAAGTTCAAATTTTTGAAGTGGTACGCTTCTATGTAACTAAGAGAAAAACAAATCTACATATTTAAAGTATCAAATTAAAAAAATTAAATGTATTAGAACAATAATGTGAAGGTTAGGGATGGAAGTGATTATTAATCGTGAATTATATATGAAAACAGTGATTTAGCCAACCATTAACTATTTCACGCCCTGTTAAGCCACTAATGACAAAATATTATGGGTGGGTTTTTCTGAAGAGAGATCAATCAGAATAGATTTGAAATGCTTTAGTTACATGAGCGATTTAATGGTTCGAAGGTGAGTTTAGAGGGTGGAGAACAAATATCAGTTGGAAAGATCAATAGCAAAAGTTGTTGGTGGGTGAGAAGTATACGAGATAGAGTGTAGCGAGTGAGACAAAGAGAGAAAAAAGAGAGAGAGCTGTGATCAGAGCATCTCCAACAAGTTTATTACAGAGATGTACCAGCTATTAAAGTCATCCGTAAGTATTATGCGTTTCGAATTCGTTTCAAATAAATGAATAATAAGCTGTTCAACCTTTGTTAGGTGTCTATAATATAGAATAAACAAGCTGATGACTATCTCGGGATGTTTTGGTGTGTTTGAAGCCATCATCCCGCTCTAGGTGGGAAAAATGCCTTTGGCATGCCAACATTTCCACCGGTTCACTCTCTTCAGGTTTCCCCATCTTGTTTCTCACTCTCTTTCTTGTTTAATCTACTATGTAAGGTACTCTTCTTCCTTTTTTCGCTCTTGCTCCATATACTTCACAATTCCGTCTCTCTCCCTATTATTTCCTCCTCTCGCAAAAATCAATTTTTCAAATCAGATTTTCTCTTGTCTTCATAATTTGATATTCAGTATATTACATTCATCATTTTCAATTGATGAATTATATTCATCAATCTTCATTGATTTTCAATTTATCATTTATACGTATGTAACTAGTTCTTAATCTGTATTTTTCCTATTACTTTATCCTTTACTTATTTTTTGCCAATTTATCCTTTACTTCTCCTTCGTCAATTTGATCCTCCCTTACAGTAAGATTTATTTCTCATGTCCTTTTTCCTTCTCCATTCTTCATTACAACCGTTTCGATTCCCATTTTGACCTCTCCACTAGTTATGAGTTGAATCTATTGCCAAAACGTATTTTCCATTTCCTCTTTATTTAAGCTATTATCAAGTTTTCCTCTCTCTATATTTCTTTCCAATCACAGTCCTCCACTTCCATTACTATTACTCTTTCCTTTTCCTATCTACATCACTAATTTATTTATTTTTCTCTATTAATTTTCATTCTTCCATTTAACGTTGCTCAATTCCATGTCGTTCAATCCATCCCCGTTATCCATTCCCCGTTCCAAATCCGTGCAACATTTCCATTTCTATTCCATTTTCTCATCTCTTCAACTTTCTTCAATATTTATATCAATGTCTTCTCCATCATCTACTTTCTCCAGCACATCATTATCACATACTCCTATCTTTCTATTCCTCCTGTAATCACATTTCTTTAATATTGTTTCTCTTTCAGACCTATCGTAATTCAGAGGACTAGGACATCATTCCAAACTCCTACAAACATTCATATCATATTTATTATCGAACTGTCAATGACTGATTAAAGTCTTTCCAGACCTAATGCGCACTTTTTGCTCTTGGAAGAAAATTAAATTAAACGAGGAATGAGCTCACATCTAATATTTCTCCAATCTCTTCTACTTAAAAAGTTCCATCTTCTTCTTCCCCACATCTAGTCCATACTTCCCCCACCAGGATATCTGCAAAATACAATCTATAGCGAGCTGTCAGACTGCACTCTTGAAAGAGAATTTCCAAGAGGAATTCTTTCCGGAATTTCTCAGCTTCTCTCACAAGCGGCTGGACCACTATAAGAATTCCCAGATCGATGTAATAGTGTGCTTCATGATCCATGAAGAGCCTAACTGGCCTGAACAAACTAACCTATCTTCCTCATTCTCTCTTCCTCCCACAAACTTTTTTCTCTCTTCTCTCTTCTTGCTCTCTTTCTCACCCACATCATGATCTTTCATCTTCGAAACCTCCTCTCTCTCCATCGGAAATGATGGATTGCAATTGGCAAAGTTAGCCGACATGGCGAGCGGCTAATCTGACCAATCTTGTATTGTTTTTCTGTTTGGCGAACATAGTGGGAAAACGGAAAGATGACGTGTCGATGCTACAAGACAGCCGCCCAGCATGCAATAATGGTCAGGCTCGAACAAGATCATCTCTCGCAACGCACACATACTTATTGATTGATATGAAATATTGATACTTACACTCGAGAATGAGTAGAGATCAGTTTGAGAAGCATTAGGTCTATCACATAAAGCTGACGCTAAGAATTTGGGCGGTTTCGTCTGTCTCTTGTAAGTGATGTAACCTACTAACAGCTGATGTGAAGCGTCTATTGTCTCTTTTGATCTCATCTAGCATCATCTAGGCATAGCTAAATGACGACTCTGATTGATAACATCAGCTGTTGAAGCGCACAAGGAACAGATGAAAAGTAATAACGTTTCTAATTTTTTTGTCAAATTTACAGCACTTGTCTTCACAATCATGAACTATACCCAGGCTGTCCTCATATGGCTGTATATTACGGGCTGTCCTTTTTCATATCTAGATTAAAAAATTGAGTGCTGAACAAATGATGCTTTTCTTCCTTGAAACTATCCCAATTTTTTTAAAATCTTATTAGTTTGAAGAATAATTTCTCTCTTCAATCGATTCATCTACCCTCCATTGGGAGATTGGCTGTCGTTAGTAAAGACAGTCAGTCGTTTCCCGTCTCTGAAGTAATAGTAATTGTTGCATTACACTCCAACTGATCTGCATGTTATTCAGAGGTGTTCTACGCCGTCAATTGGTTGCGGAGACTGGCTTATGGTTTAGATGATCAACGTGCTAACCACACGTTACCTCTATCCTGGTTGATGATTATTTGCTTGTTGTATGGTCTGTCCGGCCGAGGGGGGGGGATTCTAGCGGGGTGGAGGGGGCGGCTTCGGCTCGGCCAGTGTTGGTTCGGGGACTGTGGTTCTGATTGAGAATTTATGGCTTTTGAGCCGGTATTGGCCGGGCTTGGGGCCGGGGTGTCTTTTTGGCGTGGACGGGCTGTATAGTAGAGTGAATTTGAAACTGGCAACCAGCTGGTAGGCCTAGGCCCTTTATGGGCTGTTGAGCCAGACATACATACAATCGATTTATCTTCAAATGAAATGCAAATGAAGGATCTTCAAGAACAAGTGAATGGCTGTCTTTGAGAACGAAAAGGCGGGGCTTGCGATGACGCTCTGCTATTGGACAGGACCTTCCACTCCCACCACTAGTACCAGCTGGCCAATGGGAATCGAGCGTTAAAGGCAATACCAGTGCACTCGTTTACAGCTTTCAACGCTAGATAGCATTTGTGTCAGAACTAATCATCTTCTAATTTACGTTATCCAAGATCCATTCGTGATTGGTTGTGAGTTTATCTTCAAATATAAGCAATATATCTTCGAATATATTTTGAACTGAAGTCAAATAATATACATCACTGGAGACTGAATCATCATACTTGGAATGAGTAATTGATAGATAAAATGAAATTGGAATGGATATTATTGCTGAGTGACAACAGTTACATCTGTTATCAGCTTACTGAAATACCTCTGTGTCTTCTCAGTGTTGTGTGTCTCCTCTTGGAACCGTGTATCAAATCATCCTTCAATTTGATACGGAAATCATAAAGATCTGAAGTCCATAAAATTTATGACATGGTACTTCAAATTCTTTTACAATTCAATACTAGAAGTTTCAATTTGATTAATTGTATCATTTTGATCGTCTTGTGTTTCTTATTGAATGTATCAGTTTGAAAAGCAATTGAATCACAGTGGAAGAGTATCATAGTCAATACACCACAGCTTCTCATTCTTAATGTTTATATAGGTGACTATAGGGAACAGCGACCACACAATACAAGGTACCAGAGAAAGGTACAATACTGCCTCCTCATTGAATGTTTATAGTCTGGTCGAGCAAAGAAGACATTCTAGGAATATGGGAGAATGACTCCAGCTCGGCCAATATTGGTTCGAGAATTATAAATTCTGCCTGAAATTGTAGATCAGAATGTTTTATACAATATGAGAGCAAATTCATAATTTTTGATTCAATATTGTCCGAGCTGTAGTCATTTTCCCATCTTGCCAGAATGTCTTCTTCGCTTGGACAGACGAACATAATATAGGGAACAGCAACCACAAAATACATTGGTTTTGTAGCAGCTGAGAAACAATGGCTCGTCCCACACCCAATTAGTAAAAGCAATTTATATGACGGGCTGGAAGGTGCCAAGCCGCGTTACTGAGAGCAAGTTAAGATGACAATCAGATGATCGAGAGTGTGTAGCATGGGATGAGGCACGGCTAAATTCAGCTCATATATCACCTGATTAGAGATTCGGGCTCTGGAGTTTGGCTGGACATTCGTATAGTCGGTCCAAGCGAAGAAGACATTCTGGCAAGATGGGAAAATTACTCCAGCTCGTTCAATATTGCTCCAAAAATTATAAAATTGGTCTCAAATTGTAGATCGGAATGTTTCCTACAATTTGAGACCAAATTTATAATTTTTGATGCAATATTAACTGAGCTGCAGTAATTTTCCCATCTTGCCAGAATGTCTTCTTAGCCTGTAGGCTACAGAGTATAGTAGGTTCCCAATACGAAATCAACGCACGCACGCACACACACCAGTGTTTAAATAGGACTGAGGATTATGAGAATATAGGACTATAAGACTATAGGACTCGGTTACTTACCTGGCGAAGCTTATGATTTACTGAAGCATGCCGCTGATCCTATCTGGGTCCCAATAAAAAATGTTATATGGTCATGCGATGGTTTTTATGCCACGGCGCGATGTTTGTCTATAAGTATTTATTTATACTGAGCCTTCATTGGAAGGTGTCGGTCGCTTCTTCTCACGTCAGTTAGTTGTGTAAAGTGTTGGAGAAAATTCAGTTGGGATATAGTTTTATAGTTTGGAAATTCTGAAATACAGTTTTACAATGGTTGCACTGTGCAAAGTTTGTAGTTAGGTGACAAGCGAATAATTGCTTCAATGTTCAACGCATCAATGTTAAAAATCCCTCGAAATTACCCTCAAATGAATGTTTTCTATAAAAACACAAAAATGTCATCAACTATTACAATTTGGTTCTAAAGTAATTACAAGCATGTTACAGCTCTTGAGGTATCATCTTCCTCGTACAAAAATTAACTGAAATTTCTATTGCTGAGTGATTTTTTCAATCAAGGTTTTGATTGAATGATAATCTATCAACCTAATTTGATTGAAGAAGTGGATGAAATCCGGTTATTATTGATGAAATGTCAGATTACTGAACCTGGAATATTACCAGTGGATATTATTCATTGCTTAAATGAGAGAGTAGTGAGAAAGCAATGATAAAACAATGAGTAAGGAATGAGTGAGCAAGCATAGCTTCCAAGCAAAATCCTTGATAAAATCAGAGAAGAAGCTGAATACTCTCGGCGATTTCTGGGGAATAAGTCACTGCTGATTCAAATAATGAGTCATTTTCATCGAAACATAAATTTATTGATTCTGTTTTTATAATACTCTGTCTTGGAGTTACCAAGCTGCTGATGTTTCCTTGATTAGGTATTCTTGGAAGCTTGGAAACATTTAATAACGTCATCACCCTCACCCTACTATAATCTTTTGTTGCTTGATAGAAATCTTACGATTGATTGTATGACTGGTTAATTCATTTATTGATTGATGGCTTAATCAATCAATTATTCTTCTATTGATTAATATATTAATTGATCGATTGTAGATTGATTGCGATTGACTGACAAACCAACCCACTGACTAACTGACTAACCGACTAACTGACTAACTGACTAACTGACTAAATGACTAAATGACTAAATGACTAACTGACTAACTGACTAACTGACTAACTGACTAACTGACTAACTGACTGACTGCTGTCTGTTATAATTGTTAAATCGATTTATTATTTTACAGCGAACGAGAAGCCAGCGTAATGCGAGCCAACAGCTGGCTATACCACTACTACATGGTGCAGACCAAACTCCAATACGGTCTGGCCTACGAGGCGCACGCCGCCTCCCGTATGACGGCCCCCTACTATCAGCCGCCCCCGCAGACCTATCACCAGGAGGCGGCTGCCGCTCCGCCGCCCCCCGTCGCCGCCTACCACCAGATGTCACCATTGGCGGGGCATCAGCCCGCGTTGCATCATCCGCATGTCATCACGCACGCCAGCGAGCCGGTTGCGGCGTTCCGTTACAGCTCGGGAAGGAGGGCTGAGCCGGAGCCCGTCGACTACTCTCTGCATCCGTTGCATTTGAAACGGGAAACGCTCACCAAGGTATGTGAGATTGGGGTGTTTTGTTAATATACATCTAGCAAAAATATAGTCAACTATGATTGGAATCGACGTGTCGTGTAGACTAGACAATTCATAAGTTTTAATCATGCTTACCAAACTTTTCTCAAATAAAGGGTAGGGAATAATTTATTTTTCAAAATTTTCTTTCAAATATAGATTTATTTTCAAGTAGGCTAGCCTATTCTGAAAGGATGTGAAAATGAGTCCAGCTCGGTCAATATTGGTTCAAAATGTTATCTTAAAGTGTGAAAAACATTTTGTTCTACAAGTTAAGATATAGTTTGATTAGGATATAGTAACTAATATCCTAAGTATATTGACTTAATATTTTGACGAATCTACATACCCCTTTTATAGGTGGTCGAAAGATGATTAATAATAATAATAAGTTAAGAGCAAATTTATCATTTTAGAGCAAATATTGATCGAGCAGGAGTAATTTTCTCATCTTGCTAGAATGTCTTTTTTGCACGATCAGACTATACTGGAATAACGATCATTTTTTATCACAATAACCAACCATATTTTATTGCCAAAGGTGGAGCATTCGCCGGGTTCGTCACCATCATCGGAGGTGATCGTTGACTTGGACTGCGGGGGCGGAGGAGGAGGAGGCAGTGGTGGCGAGGGGGCCCGCTGACGGTGTCGGGGGCGGGGGCCGCAGGTCACGTGGTGAGGTCGAGGGTGCTGGTGAAGGCGGCGGCTGCCGTACAGGATCCGGCCGATCTCATCGACCAGTGGAACCCCAGTCCGCCATGGTCGGATACCACCGTCCAAAAGGTGAGCTGATTCTGTCTCATGAACATTTTAGTAGACTACATTTTTTTCTTAAAAGTGGATTGCAAGAGTCTTGCACCTATAGATTTTTTAAATTGAATAGATTTCGTATCGATTATTAAGGGGTGCTTTTCGAAATTACGCCGGCGCACAGCGTATAAAAAACTTGCTCCTAAGAAACTTTCACACAAAGGCGTATAAAGAACTACAGTTCAAATTTTGGTACTATCTACGCTCCACTACTCTTTTGGTGTTTAATTGGTTATGGTTATACTATCAATGTCATTAACTGGTTCATCAATCTTTCCAATGAGTTATCGTTCTTTCGACAATCATCTCGTTTAAAATATTCGTTGCATATTTGGTGTGAAAGCCTTATCAAAAAATAGTTTTCCCATGAAATAAAAATCATATTACAATACAAGTAATTCTACCACTGGCGGCTCGTACCCACGAAAAAGGTGAAGTGTACGTATCTTTTACTGAACTGAACTTCACCTGTTTCGTAGGCAAGAGCCGCCAGTGAATTCTACATCAGTAATTATTATCTAGCGTTTGGCTTTTAATAGTGGGGAAACCCTAGGGTTGTTCCACTTCGCCACTTAACCAAATTTTCTCTAGATGATAACATAGTTAACATTGGAGTTTCTTTCACACTTTTCAACAATGTAAATTGGTCTTCGTACATTTTTTTAGTACTTGAACGTCTCCTCAATTATTTCGTTTCTCATTTCCATAGGTACCAGACATCCTGCACCAGGAACTAAGTCCCTACGTGACTACCACCCCTCCCACCCCCGGCAGCGCAGTTTCCCTCCACAACGCTGCCGCCTCCACCGCCTTCACCTTCGACTGGGCGCCCGAACAGTTCGTCCCCGCCTCTCACCATTCCGCCCCCCACCACGACTACCACTTCTCAAGGGTGCTCTCGTACTCCCACCAGCAACGTTCGCCGACCCAACACATCGACGACGAGCCGCATCATCTCACCAACTCCTCGTCGTCGTCTTCGTCGACGTCCTCCTGGTCGACGGATGCCGGTCACCGGAACCTGTTCCCCTTGCAGCCTCCCCCGGCCGTCAGGCCTTCGCTGATAGTCAGGCTGGACTCCGCCCCCGAGCCCATGGACCATCAGAGCTCGCACGTTAAAGGTCGGTGAGTTGCAAACATTATTTATTTCCTCAATTATAAATTATTAAGACATTAATACTGCCCTCCAAATATCTCTCAATTAATCATATCGGTGAGTTGCTGATATTCTCAATCTCTAGTTCCATCTCTATCTCGTGTGAACATGTTCCTTGTTCAAATACTAACATTCATCAATGTCTTTTCATTTCATCTTTCTCCTTCTCTCACGTATTTCTCATACGAGTACATACACCTCTGATCCTTCAATATTGATGACTATATTTATGTATACAAGCATGATTACCACTAGCTTAAACTCAGAGATAATAGAAGTCAAGTTTCTATTCTATACTCTGATTCAGTCAGAGAGTAATCAAGAATCTAAATAGAATCATAGAGTAGAGAAATGCAAATATTGGGTGTATCCTTGTGAATTTGAAAAAATCCGTTCTTATTGCGAGTCTTATGCTTCAACTGAACATGCCTACCAAATTTGAACGCATTCTATTTAGCGGATTTTCATTTCTGCTGATGAATCAGTCAGTTAGTCAGTCAGTTTGGATATAGATAGAAAGACTATGGTGTAAAACTATATCTAATCCATTCTCTCTATACAATAATAAACCGGCGAGCTTTACTAACAAGGGCTAAGCCTCACACACACTCTCGCCAGATTTTTCGTATCAATTTATTTATTTGGGCTCTCGTGCCGCTCCGCTGTGATGATGCCGTCAACACCCGGAGTCCAGGCACCTGGCGCCTCTATCGAGCGTCTGCCCAAGCAAAGAAGACATTCTGGCAAGATGGGGAAATGACTCCAGCTCTGTCAATATTGGTTCCAAAATTATAAATTTTGTTTCAAATTCTAGGAAACATTCTGATCTATAATTTGAAAACGAATTAAAGTTTTTAGATTCAATATTGACCGAGCTGTAGCCATTTTCAAATCTTACCAGAATGTCTTATTTGCTTGGACAGACCCTATACCCTGCCCTGAACAGAGAGAGGTCTCTTCTTCCCTGTCTCAAACCGAGGCTAAGCGGCTTCTTTCATCTCAAAAATTCCCCGGCCACATTATTTATTAATCGTCCAAACTACCACATAAACACACCCGCACCCCACGCGCCAGCCTATTCGAATTGCCCCACTAGATCACTACGTGAATGCTAATTTGTGACTGACATCAAGTACTAAATAGTGTTAATTGTGGAGCCATATATTCCTCCTCTAAATATTAAAGCTTGTTTGTTTGTGGCTGCGACTATTGACTCAATTGGATAACGATGAGTTCGTCATTTGTAGCGAAAAAATCAACAACTTTCGAATGGATTCATTCATTATTTTTTATACTATTGCTAACTAGACTGAAATAAATTATGTTATTTGATAGAAATTTATTGCTTTATGTCGTTTCAAGGAAATTTAATTTTGTTATTTTCTCCCGTGAAACTGGCTGATGATCGTTTACTGGAATCATATTATAATTGTTGATAAATCCATTTTTATAAAAGCAAAATGGCATTGGCTGATTCATTAGCAAAACTTTACGGAACCAAATGCGCTAAAATTTAAAAGCATATCCAGTTGGATCTTTAGACGCTGACTTAGAACAGATTTTCGGAATTTCCCAAGAATACGCCCATTATTGCATGAATATTTATCTCGAAAAAATTATTACTGAGCTCAAAGTACAATAAAAAATAATCGAATCATAGATTTATTCAAAACTCCATCGTTCATTCCGTTCTATTTTCAATTCAATTAAAATAGAATGAAGTGAATGTGATAAGCGAGAGAGAGGGGAGTATCAGAGATCTGATAACAGAAAAAATGACTCCAGCTCGGTCAATATTGGTTCAAAAAATATCGATTTGGTCTTGAATTGAAGATCGAAATGTTTCCTATAATTGAGACCAGATCAATAATGTCTGAACCAATATTGACCGAGCTGGAGACTGGAGTAGATAGTAGACTAGTAGTAGTAGCAAGACTCTTCTTTACGTGAACAGACTGTACCTTGAGGCATTCGCGGCACATGCCTCGGACTGTCGATACGCGGCTTATCTGGAAGAAAAGCAAGGGAATGTAATGTGCGAGAGAGAAAGTGACGGAAATAGTCTGGAAATTTCGACAAAAATCGGGTTAAAAGTCTAGTATAGAATGGGCATAGAAATATACAAATATGACAGAAATATTCTTATTCTATTCAAAACTCTCTGGTAATAATAATTGGCGAGAATTCTACCATTCAGAAACTAAACGTAAAATGGAAGAGAATTGAAGAAGAATCAGAGCCAAGTTCAATAACCAAATCATTTGACAGAAGTTTATACACATACAGTCCTCTCTTGATCCTGGTTTGTGACAGTGGACCAGTTACATTATTTATGATGCAAATGAATAATTTATGTCCTACGTCATCTGAGTTCCACCTGTTACACTGAGCACATTGTGTATTGTATGCAAGACTACTCTTTCATTGACCAAGCCGCGTTCCCAGTTATAGTATTTAGCCGAACAATTCTAATATTTCTTTACTCGTTGCGTCATTAATACGTACGACCTTCAAAATTGAATCCATAATGCTTTCAATGATGCAAGGCTCCTTCGGTTAGTTCAAGATCATCGCCGTTCACTACAATTTTTTTCCTCAAGACGACTTAAATTATTACAAAAATATAAACTTATTATGCCTCACAGTCATTATACCAGTATTCGTTTTTTGTAAAACTTCCTCAACAATAGGATTATTCTGCATAGAAATATTGTAGCTACCTCATTAATATTTCTATTTTAAGTTTCTATTGTGTTGTATTATTCACCATTATGAGTAACAAACGTGTAAATAAAAGTGAATTTGTTGAAATGGGGAAGAGAAAAAGTATTCATTGTGAAACTTCAATAATAATTTGTCAATTGATGATTATTATACTCTACCTTTTATCCTAAACTTCAATTGAATATTAATAATCTTTCTTTATTTTCAGATACGAGAAATGCTGGGACAACGATGCAATGATAGAATAGTTATAATATTTAACTTTGTAATTCAATTATTAGTCCATAGAGAATAGATTATTTATTCAGATGGTATGACATATTGTCAGACATTAGATCGTAGTTATGTAATTATTTTATATCAAAACGTCATAGTGCAAACTGTTTGAAATTTAACTTCCCCCTTATATTACTTAAATAAAAAATAATTCATTAGAAAACCTATAATTCTCAATTCTGAGCTTTCAAATTCAAATTCAATAATTTAGGTAAGTGAAAACAAATTCAATATTTATTATGAAGAATTTCAAGTATCATTTTCTCACTGGATAAGCTGAATATAGTTAAAAGCCATGCAATTTGAGATCATCTGAATGTGAAAGCTTCTCAGAATCTTGATATTTAGGATAGAATTCAAGCAATAAAATAAGATTTTAAAGAAAAATACTACAAGTATATTGAAATGATACTAAAGAAATGACAAAATTGGAGCTAAGATTGTAATTACCAATTTATTGCACTATGACTTGAACCTAAATCGTCTGTGATCAAATTATATTATTATCTTATGCATAAATATATTGTTGAACTATTATCTCTATCTGTTTAAAAATCCAAAATTGTGAAAACTGTATATATAGTTAGTTGATTAGGCCATAGTAATAATTTAATTCCTAGTGTGATGATTGATTTGATAACAAGGAATATAATCATATTTCTCGAATAAATATAATTTCATGCTTTGTTGAAATTTCATTTCAATGCCTCAATGGATTGTAAATTTCAATCAGACCTGTTCAAATCTGGAATCAATTCCAATACATTTTGTAACTAGGTGAATTGAGCACATAATGTTATCGAATTAATGTAACCCAATTTATAGGGAAAATATTTATTGATAAATATCAATTATTAGTACCCATGCTAATGGGTTTTTTCTCTATGCCTTATAAATCGATAGTTAAAGTGTGCCTTATTCTAAAGTACAAGGCAATCTAGATCGTATTCAATGTTAATATTTTATTTGGAATTTTCTCAGTATCAGATTCTTTTTCAACATTTAATTCCATAATTATCACCTAGCTGCCATACTTATAGAGATTACTCGAGGTGACAAGTCACTTAGTTGTATTTGATCTCCACAATATAGGTATAATAAGATAGTGGAATGAATAGAATAGTCTATGCTTGCTATGAAACTCACGTTGGAATTAACTTCCGAAAAATATTGGCATTATTATTGTTCCTTTGTATTTTAAAAGTTATATAGTAAACCTCTCCGTCCAGCTCTAAAGGGTATTATACAATAATCTCAGTATTGCGTAATTTAGCTACTAGAATAACATAGAATTGTAAATTATTGTAAATGAATATTATTGAAATTGAATTGTACAAACGATTTATGTAACTGGTTACAGACGTCAGTTTACCTATAGTATTATAATTCTTGTTTTTGAAAAATATATTATAATAGTTATCGTAATTTCACTTGTTTTTGTCACTTTCCTTTCCTCTTACTCCTTTAACTTTATCAATGTCTTGAGAATATCTCATGCATTGGATTACATTCAATTTCAATCACAGATAATAGTATATTATTATAAATTATGGAAAAATCTAACTCTTCAACCTCCGGAGAGTACAATGAGTACTGAAAGCAGAGTTTCAGCAATAAATGCCTTACGACATAAATTATGGAACATTTTTTCCAGTAAGTGATTAATATTATAAAAAATATAATTTTTTATTCTTTCATAATTAGCCCAAAGCAAGTTTTCATTCAATGAATACTGGTGTATATTAGAGATAGCCCTCATCTTGAAAAACAACACTTTTCTGACCTTTCCTATCTGATATTGAAGTTTTAAATATTTCACCTTTGTTCTCCCAGCATTTATTGCTGCCACAACCACAACAGAATTACTTCATTAAAAGCGCTATTAAGCATTGAAGTGAACCAGTACATGCTTCGACCTATTGCTATGAGGTGTGTATAGTCACAGAGTAAGGAGTTGAAACTCCTTGCTCTGTGGTATAGTTCACGCAAGATGAGTAGACACGCCGTTACAATGTAAAGGATATTGCAATGGCGGGTCTTCTAAGCTTACATGAACTATAGTGTTGTATTGCGCGTTTATTGGTTTAGCATTTCGCTCAGGCTGCATTGATATGTATGCTTTTGTACATTTTAGAACCAAGATCTACGAGGTTACACTACAATTTAAAATAGTCCATTTTCTACGTCGATGTGTATATTAGCGTAATGATAACATTATACAATACACAGTATACAGCTCTATGGTACCTACATAGTGTGTACATGAGGAGGCATTCCTATTGAAACTTATGCCAGTTGTACAACTATAGTCAATGTCAATGGAATCAATGAAATTCTCTTAAGCTGAGTGATTAGACACACACTCCCTTATATCAGAGAAAGCGGAATTCAACTTTGGAAAATAGTATAGTAGGATAATAGTATATAGTATAATAGTATAGGTTGGAGTGTATAAGTTGATAAGTGTTTGATAGACTGTTAGTTTATAGACTTGTATTTTGTCTATAAACTCAATTCAGAATCAACATTTGAATACAAAGTTATCAGAGCCTTCTTTCAGTTGTGGAAACAACCATAATATTATTGCATCATATGAGATACAAAACACCTGTTACTGTCTTTCCATAATGAAAATAAACGACCCTTTCTTCGACTTTCTTTAAATTGAGCTCGTGCTAGTACCTTTCGGCAACAACTTTTAACTACAGCAGCTAGCCTGAAAATATTATACATTGTATTATGATACAATTACAATAAAATACAATATAATAATATAATTACAATGAAATAAATACAATAATTCAATGACAATAAAATACAATATAATAATAATTATTATTTATTTATTGTTACAATTATTGCGACTTGATAGCAAGTATTTTAAGCAAAGGTGATAATGAATGAGTGAAGTCTTCATAGAAAACATCATGAATATCTTAGTCTTCAATTTTACTGTAATGATAATAATACAGTGACAATAAAATACGATATTATAATACAATGACAAGAAAGTACAATATAATAATACTATATTCTACGGTCTACCAATGGTTTTCCCAATCCTTTCCAGCACAGAGTTCTCTCCTAATGATGTCTATGGAGAAAGAAAATAGACTGAAAGAAAAGGCGAAAAATAACGTGACTAAGTCAGTCTCTCCCGGCAAGCTGAAAGAGAGTCACTGCGTGTAAGAGATAACATCTCCATTATAATCCATACACTCATCTGCTATAGAAAAGCACAGCTCCAGTGTGTATGAGTGCACCTCCATCTGTAGGTTTCATCTTCATTTGTACGGGGCGATTCACTCATTGCATGACACCATAAATTAAACGTTGGAGTTGGTCTTGTTCGGTGGCGTGGGAAAATCAACTGTCAAATCTTCCAGCGATGTGTCTACAGAATAATATTATTATAACAAGATAGGAACCAGATTGACGGAGTGAATGAGTTGGGAGGAACGACTGACTTCTTCTTCAGCTCTCATCGGTTTCAATGTGAACAGCTTGATGGATGAGCAATCTCTGAATAGGTAGTGGCTCTTCTGTGTTGAAAGCAACGCAATTCAACAATGTCCATTAATCATTTCGTTTTGCGTCGTGAACTAGTGTGAATGTAGAGTGTTAGCTTCAATACTGGGTTCACTATCTTCATTTACTGTACTACGATTCTGGATTCAATACTGGATTTACTATCCTCATTACACTATATTGAGGCTGCGGCCAGGCAAGCAGCAAACTGTCGCAACAATTTAGCAGCGAATTGCAGTGGCTGGCAAATCATTCCACACTAATACTAATACATTATAATTCTACAATATACACAATAATACATTCATCCTCTAGCCGTTCCTTCAATTCCATTTATTATCCTATGATTAATCATGATATATATACAAAGTCATATACAGGTCTTAAACAGGACATATACAAGTCATGTACACGCATAAAAATCCTCTTTAAAATGTAATGAATAGACTATAAATGATACAACTACATTAAATTATGTATAATATCTTCAATAGATAGAATTAATTGGATTCTTTACCACTGACGGCTCGTACCCACGAAACAAGTGAAGTGTCCGTATCTTCTACTGTACAGCACTTCACCTGTTTCGTGGGCACGAGCCGCCAGTGTTCTTTACTCTAATGAAGTGGCGAAGTTTGGACAATAATGATCACTCTACCACTCAAACACAAATCATAGGTAGGAACTGTAGCATATTACCAGTGAATAGAGAGATATAGATCTCCCTATATACAATCAATTTGATGAGAGAATAATTTCACAACCCTATAAACCCCTTAATTGGCCATTAAACCCGCGCGATTTGATGTGTTTTTATTGAGGTGAATTATCTCAGAAACGTTTCTGCTCACTTTTTGTGGGAAGAGTATGCAACCCGCAATGCATTTTTTACATTTCTCAGTCAAAATACTCGAAATCTGCTGTCTGTGGGGGCGTGGCCTATCGCTCAACCAATAGAAGACAAAAATCCTCGAATCGGCCACCTGTTGAATGTAAGTTACTGTCCAAGGGGCGTGGCCAGAAACGTTTCTGCTCACTTTTCTTGAAAAGAGTATGCAACCCGCAATGCATTTATTAATGTCATGATCTCGTTAATGAATTCAACTAATTATTCATCTGTCTATAAATCATACATCTATAGATTTCAAACGCAAGTAACATTAAAAATGACTTACAGCTTATCTTAGGTCTATAACATGGAAATAAGGTTCAATACACACAAATAGGAATAGAACTTTTGGCATTTCACAATATACAGGGTGTTTCAGGAGGAATGTGCAAAACTTCTCAGGCTGATTCCTTACACCAAATAGACAAAAAAGTTCCATGGGACCAACCCCCAAAAACGCTTTGTTACAGAGATAACAATGGCGAAAAATTGAGATTTTTTAAAAAATATTATTTTTTCTAATTTTTAGAAGCTTTAGTGAGGTTCTAAAATAATCAATTCCTATGTAAAATTAGCTGAGAAATTCAATGAAACCAGTTCCAAGTTTTAACATTTATTGAAATAATTGGAAAAATATGCTAAAAACGCAATTTTTCAACAATAAGGGTTATAATAATAAGGAATAATAAATTCGTATTTTTTATTAATGGAAATTGAAAGAGAATCGGATCCTAAAAGAAAAAGTTGAATGGCGGCGATTGTGTATCTGACCCAAATCTCAGAAATAGCGATCAAAAATAGCAAAAATCGCTACTAAACACAAATTCATCACTTGTGCTATATTTTGTCAGCTATGTTTTGTGTTTAGTAACGATTTTGCTATTTTTGATCACAATTTTTGAGATTTGGGTAAGATTTACACAATCGCCGCCATTCAACTTTTTCTTTAGGATCCGACTCTCTTCAATTTCCATTAATAAAAAATACCATTTTACGATTCCTTATCCAGTTATAACCTTTATTGTTGAAAAATTGCGTTTTCTAGCATATTTTTCCAATTATTTCAATAACTGTTGTAGTAACAAACTTGGAACTTGTGTCATTGAATTCCTCAGCTAATTTTACATAGGAATTGATTATTTTAGAACCTTACTAAAGCCTCTAAAAAGTTAGAAAAATTAATATATTTTGAAAAATCTCAATTTTCCGCCATTGTTATCTCGGTAACAAAGCGTTTTTGGGAGTTTGTCCCATGGAACTTTTTTGTCTACTTGGTTTAAGGAATCAGCCTGAGAAGTATTGCACATTCCTCCTGAAACACCCTGTATAGATAGGTAGAATGTATAAGAATACTGTACAGTCTACATTTAAAGGTGTATGGAATTTCGCTAGTGAATTCATAATATTTGAAGTTGGGTTGTGAATTTGCGATAGATTTTCTACAATATTATTTTAAACAGGGGATTCTGTACACTCTCCGATCGGAATAATATACAGGTATGAACCACTGGCGGCTCGTACCCGCACGAAACAGGTGAAGTGCTGTACAGTAAGAGATACGGACACTTCACCCATTTCGTGGGCACGAGCCGCCAGCGGTATGGATAACAGTTTCCCACAGAGTCATAAAACAAAGAGAGCAAAGGACTAACAAATACGGCTGGGAAGTATGATTCATAGAACGGAACTACGTACTTTACCAGACTATGAGACCTGGTTTGGATTATCAGGATCAGGATGAGTGGAGAGTAGACTATAGAACAGTCGAGTCCGAGCAAGAATAAGATCTGTTCGGTAAAAGGGCACCTAGTTTGACATATACTATCTTCCCAACTGCTCCAAGGATCTAGTGGTTTGTATAGTCTCTCCAATCAAGGAAGACATTCTGGCAAGATGGGGAAATTACTTCAGCTAAATCAATATCAGTTCAAAAAATATAAATTTGGTCTCAAATTGTGAATCACAATGTTTTCTACAATTTGAAAACAAATTTATAATTTTTGAACCAATATTGACTGTGCTGGAGTCATTTTCCCATCTAGCCAGAATGTCTTCTTTGATTGGAGAGACTATAGAAGGAAATGATTTATAAGCAGTATCTTCAGTCAGTATCTCAAATAGCCTTTGCTCTGGTATTTTTTACTTTTCTCATTTATTTTTTAATAAATATCACTACCCTCACCGTTCCTCTTCTTATTTTCTCTCTCTTGGTATTATTCCAATCGTAGAACGAATACAGTCTGGGTCTTCATGCACCTGAAGCAATATATCACCGCTCAAACCCGTCAAATCGAACCGCTCATCTTCCATACTGATCTACCGATATTCGTGTGTGTTTTTGTATCTGAAATATTGTGCAACACTTCAATTATTGCAATAGAACAAGTGATATATCCAATATCCATTTGGGAATTGCATCATTATTTTTTTCGTGATTATGCTGTTCATCATATTTTACATTTCAACAGCAATTCATGTTAAATAGGTATTACATGTAGCTACACTATTAACTGATGAGAGTAACTCATTATTGGTTCTTTAAAGGTGATGAGGTGTAAGACTGAAGAACAATTATTCTGAATAATTCAAATTGTTTTGATAGCATATATACTAGAAGCATACCACAGAAATGGACAAACTTGAATTTTCGCCTTCTTTAAACAATTTTATGCATCCGATGAATAATTTTTCCATAGCATGTTGTACAATTTAATCATCATCATCATCATCATCATCATCATCATCATCATCAATTCATCATCATCATCATCATCATGAACATCATCATCATCATCATCATCATCATCATCATCATCATCATCTATTATTGAGTGATTATCGTACATGAAAACAACAGGCAAAACCTTGAACCAGAGGAAATATAATATAAATTTTTAAATTCTATCCTCTCTGCCAATGGCGGCTCGTACCCACGTACAGGTGAAGTGCTGTTCAGTAAAAGATACAGGCATCTGTCCCTCTTACAATTAATACAAACATATAAAAATCAGATGATGTCTATTTAATGCATCTAAAACATATACTAGGCTACTTAACTAGTACATAACTACTAGGCTATACAACCAGTATACTAAGGGCCGGTTTCTCCAAAAAAGTTAATCTGAATTTTGGATTAAACCATCAGCTGGCTCAATTGAAACACAAGTTAATAAAAGTGACCATACACTGACAGCTGATAGTTTAAACTAAAATTTCAGTTAAACGTATTTGGAGAAACCGGCCCTTAGGCCCTTAGGCCCTTAGTGACCATACACTGACAGCTGATAGTTTAAACTAAAATTTCAGTTAAACGTATTTGGAGAAACCGGCCCTTAGGCCCTTAGGCCCGGTTAGGGCCGGTTTCTCCAAATACGTTTAACTGAAATTTTAGTTTAAACTATCAGCTGTCAGTGTATGGTCACTTTTATTAACTTGTGTTTCAATTGAGCCAGCTGATGGTTTAATCCAAAATTCTGATTAACTTTTTTGGAGAAACCGGCCCTAAGATTACTACTCATAACCCTTGAAGAAACTCTGCTTCCGAGTTCATCAAGTAGTTCAAATGTAGTTGTGCCCACTATCAAACTTTCAGTACAGGATAATTCCCAACATTTGAGGGTACGCTGAATTTCAGGCCAACATGTGTGCTCCCTTCAAGCAATTATAACTCAATTAAAACTAGTACGTGATATGGGTTTGCATGCAAAGCACGCTGCCCGTACCGTATACTGCAGAACAGGTTTACGGCAATCATCTTATCATAATTTCTGGCAGAGCTTGCATTGAAAATAGTGAGGCTGAAGTTGAACAGGTACTTGTAACTTCAATCATTTTAATTGAATACCTTACACATGTTAAATGTAGTGAAGTGGAGACCTTTTCTGACCCTTTGATGAATCTTGTGTCTTGTGATTCGTAAGAGAGCACATTCACATAATTACCACCTACAACTTATATCCGGAAAGCATTCAGGTCAATGCTTGGAGGTCTATCTTGTAAAATTGAGAGAAAATTAAATCGAATCAAACATTGTGAATCGACTTATAAAATCGAGAATTTTTTTTTAGAATTTTTGAGAAAGTAGAACGAGATTTTACAGTGAATACTTTTATGAATCATCTTCATTTATGTCATTCGTAGTAATCAGCTTATAAATGGAATACAAATTAATATTTCAAACAATATTAATTGAAAAAATCAGAATAGTCAGACAAACTAGATACAAGTGTTCATAGATTTGTAGCAAACTCCATCAAACAGCTCTGGCAGAAAAGTTTAAAAGCGGTCTACGAGAACTAAAAAGTCTACAGAACCGTGAAATATCTAATATAGTTTTCTATAAGCTGAAGTCTCTCTTGAAGTCTTCTCTCTTAACTATGCTCTTAAGACCGCTCACAAACTGTCCTGATAGAGTTGGCTTTAATAACAGTCATTCGCTAATCGCCAATTTTATTGCACTCTGCTGTATAAGACAAACTTCAGCGATAGCGATGGTATAGCGATAGCTGAATCACAATATAAGTTAAGGTAATAATTCATTATGGAAACTTAGATTCATCCAGTTATACTCTATCCAAGCAAAGAAGACATTCTGGCAAGATAGGAAAATGACTCCAGCTCGGTCTATATTGGTTCAAAAATTATGAATTTCGTCTAAAATTGTAGGAAACAGTCTAATCTACAATTTATGATTAAATTCGGGATTTTTGAACAAATATTGACTGAGCTGGAGTCTTTTTCCGATTTTGCTGGAATGTCTTCTTTGCTTGGACACACTATACCATTTTCATTATAAGTTCAACTAAACTTAGTTCATAATATTCTTGATAAACTTCCACGTAATAGAATTCATGGAAGGTCTCAATTGAGACCTACTCTCAGCAAATAATTTCCAATTACTGTGTTGTTTCTTATTCAATCATCAAATATCAATTGTGTTGAAAATTTCATCCAAATCAATAGGGATGACTATACCCTTAAGGTTTCTATGTACCATATCCAGTACATTTCTGATTAAATAAGATGTCTTGACAGATCTCTTCTCTCGCGTTACAAACACGGCTTATGAATAAAAAAGCTATAAATTTATTAAAAATAAACACGTTAATTTCATGTTTGAAAACAAACAGTCATAATTACGATCGTAGACTGGTTCTCAGTGTGGTGGTGGGTATTCCTGGGATACCTAGCTATATGGAAAGTATAGTCTGTCCAAGCAAAGAAGACACTCTGGCAAGATGGGAAAATGACTCCAGCTTGGTTAATATTGGTTCAAAAAAGAAAATTTTATCTCAATATTGTAGGTAACATTCCGAACTTCAATTTGAGACGAAATTTATAATTTTAGAAGCATTACTAAACGAGCAGGATTCACTTCCCATCTTTTCAGAATTTCTTCTTTGCTTGGACAGACTGTATAGTATTCCTGACAGCTTGAAGCTTGCGATCGTCCAATGTTATACAACGCACCACGCTCTGCTCTCCTATTTTTTCTCTTCAATCTCAATCATTCTCTCTCACTCCCTCTCTTTTACTCTATCTTTTTCTTCATCTTCCTCTTCTTTCTCTCTTTCTTTCTCGCACTTCCTCTCTTCTACATCTCTGCCACCCTCTCACTCTTCTTCTCAGAGGGTGCGTGAAACCAACAACGCTTTTTTGTTTGTCTTCTTTCCTTTCATCTCCGATAATATTTATGTTTTTGAGGAACGTAATTGACTTAACACCTGTGAAATACAGCATATAGGAAATAAGAGACGCACAGAATTAGCCAACACGAGATGTGCTGTTCCATTACCGCTTGATGTACGGCCTATTGAGACAAATAAGATTTACGAGCACCCTTTCCAGCTCTGAATTCTTGGGGCCGGGGTCACAGCTCATCCATATGGCTCAGCGAAATGGCTATTTGCATCCATATCCATAAAATACTATCATGCGAGTAATTATTGTGGTTGAATATGAAAGTGTATTTATTAATAGTATAGTTATTGTTAGTTATATTAGTACAGTATTATAATATTATTCTCGAAATAAATTAGGAAAAAGATCGGTATCTTTGAAACCTAAATTGTTGAATAATTATGAGAAAATTAGTACAAAAAACTGAAAGGTGAATCCATCCGTTTATGTTTGTTGTTGAGATCCAGAAAAGACAATAGTCATATCACCCGTGATGCCGGGTTTATATTATGCCAGAGACGAGACAATTGTCAGAAGACAGCTTCGTGTGCGCTCCAACAGCTGATGTTGTCAATTCAAGTCAACATTTATCCATGCCTAGATTATGGTTTTGAAATCGAAAGATACAATGGATACTTCACATCAGCTGTAGGTTTCAGAAGACAATTGTCTCGCCAATTATTGTAATCGTATAAACCCGGCATTACAATGTAACACTGGCGGCTCGTGCCCACGAAACAGGTGAAGTGCCCGTATCATTTACTGTACAGCACTTCACCTGTTTCGTGGGCACGAACCGCCAATGCATTACATCCAATCATTTCTAATTCAAATGTAGATCAAGTTAGCTTAGTCTTCCGAAAACATATTTTTATGAGGAGAATTATGATAATTGCTCTAATAGTGTAACAGATTCTGCTGCATTAATTCGCTGTTGTCATTTATTGCCTAATGCAATTTCAAATTATAGATTAATTTAGGAACTGAACTTGTAAAACATTTCAAAAACCAATGAATTTGAAAAGTAATAATGATTCGATACAATTGTTGAAAAATTATTTATCGTGGAGAAAGTTTTTAACAGAGCATACCAATCACGACGTTCATTTTGTTCTCTTCCTACCACTTTTCACCCACAGATTTTTATGAGGTGAGAATCGATGAGCTCGAGTGCTTCCTCCATCTTGAGGCATTAATCTTAATGTTTATTTATTTACCGACTTATTATTACATTAGCGGTGTGAAGAAGATTTTCTCGCAGACTAAACTAACATTGTGTTTTGGCGCTTGATGGAATAACAGAGACTTTGCGATAAAGAGAAACATTATTAGTGAATGCTTCACTGGCAATAAACGTGGGAAATGATCAACTTTATCGACTAAGTTACAGCAGAAATCAACAAAATTGGCGGTTGTAAAATGTCTTTTATCAAAGATCAGCTCTGTTAGAACCGTCTAAAAACGGTCTACAAAGGCTAACTTACATCTAAGATTTACTTTCAAATCAATGTGCTCTCGTAGACCGCTCGCCAACTGTCTAGAAAGAGCCGATCATTGATAACAGTCATTCACTAACCGCCAAATTTTTTGGTGTATGTTATACATTGTTACCTTTTTCTGAGTGCAATGCAAACTCAATCAGTATTATATAATCGGAACAATAACCATCCTAGTAGGGTCTCTCATGTAACCTATAACTGGGCATCTTACTATAGTCAGTCCAAGCAAAGAAGACATTCTAACAAGATGGGAAAATAACTCCAGCTCGGTCAATATTGTTCAAAAAAATATAAGGTTTTGTTTCAAATTGTAGATCTCAAATTGTTCCTAAGTTTGAGAGCTTATAAATAATTTTTTAACCAATATTGATCGAGCTGTAGTCATTTTCCAATCTTGTCCGAATGTCTTCTTTGCTTGGACAGACTATAGGCTACTCCCAACACACAACGTTTTTGGTGGAAGATTACCGATAAACTCAAGCTTTTCATCAACTATATAATTACTAAACACCGAACGCAAACCAATCATGTAATAGCACAAGTTTAACATTGCAAAGCTTGTTAATAGCTTTCAACTTTAGTTACTCTCCAAATCAGTGATTTTATTTTATAATTTTAATCTTATCCGCAAGTTACGAAATGATCTGTGGGAAAATGAATTCTGTCGCGAGACTGAAAAATGAAGAAAACTTCAGTAGTTGTAATTTTCTAATATGTATTGGAGTTTTGAGAGAGGAATCCAAATTAATGATATTATTGATCCATAGGTAATAGTAATAGTCGATTGTGTGATGGAAATATTCAATGTTGTACAATAAATTATAAAGTTATGCTTTTATTGTGTTGTGGATGAATTTCCCAACATGACTCTTATTTTGAATTCTTTGAACTTCATAAAATATTGTAAAGCTGTGACTATAATATGTTTTACTTATTTCAATTTGATTTGATCTTACATTCTATATCATTGTATGCCTACCTGTTAAATGATTATTAGCTATCAAGAAATTATTTTTATCATTCATTACAAAGACACTTATAGGATAAAACACAGACACATCATGTCCAAATGGTCTTTTCCCAAAATTTAAAAAACTCATGTTGAAATCGCTTTTTCAAAATCACAAAATTTCCATTTCCGATTACAACTAATACTTGTGGTATAGTTATCGATAATAAACGAAAAGACCATATGGACAATACTTTATCTTTCTGTTTCATCTATAATATTACACGCATCAACCAAATTATTTGGAAAAAACACTCTTTGAAAGTTTACTTAAAGCGAACATTATTTGACAAGGCAGAACATAATTGGACAAAAGTGGCTATTCATTCCAAAAGGTTCGCGGTCGATTAATCTTCAACTCGCATAGAGCAAAAGGTCCGGCATTCGTCTTATTTTTGATATCGTACAACAAATAATAATGAATGATAATACATCACCGACCACGAATCGTAAATAACTTTATATTTGGTTCATATAACCGGCGCCTGACAAGTGCTGGAGAGCTCATTAATAGATTCTTCAATTAGTTGCTGGAGAGCATCATTCTCATAATCTGTGGGTGGGATCAAGGGTCCAACATTTTTTGCCCCTGCCTCCCCTCTAAGGTTGGCCAGCAACAGAGAATTCATCATTTTTCTTCTTGCTTTAATCGGCATCAGTGAAGTTCTTTTGATTGTGCCGCGCTTATATTAAAAGTAGGCTGCAGTAATCGGATGCAAGGATAGGATCAGAAAAGTTTGTAATAGAAAAGCGATATCGGAAATCGTTGTAGAAGGTAGGCATTTAGTAAGTTTGAGTTTTAGTATTACAAGTGTTAGTATAGTATAAGTGTAGTATTAGTATAGTATTAGTATAGTATAGTATAGTACAGTATAGTATAGTATAGTATAGTATAGTATAGTAGTATTAGTATAGTCAGTGGCGTAACGTTTCCAAACCGGGCCCCCCCGCAAAAACAAAAGTCCGGGCCCCCTTATCTGAAATCATCCCCCTTTCCCCCTATTCTCAATATTTAATTTCAATATTTCAACTTTCTAAAAATGAAAAACGTGCATGATGAAATAAACACACAGATTTTGTCAATTTTCTACTCTATTTAATATAGAGTAGTGTATACACAAAATCTGTGTGTTTATTTCATCTTGGAACGTTTTTACAATATCGACCACAACTCAGTTGAATTTCGGAAAACGTACATTTTCCATGTTTGAAAAACATAGGCAACCTATGTGAAAAAAATCGAATTATACAATTATTATAGCCTAATTATGAAGAATCGTGTTCTTAGGGAGGATAATAGGATCAAGCCTTTAGTTAGGATCAATCATTAAACTTCAGGATCAAGTTAGTCTCTAGTTTTTGGAATAAGTGATCTAGGAAGAATGAAGATAATAATTTATAAAAACCTTATATTTTAAGGTCCTCTACACTTCTACACATAGGCCTCCAAGTTGAGCAATCAATGCTTTCTGAATTGCACGTTAGCACCTTGTCTCCATTCTCCGGGGAATCTAATTTCTCACGTGTATTTCCATTGCTTGCTCACGCACTCTTATTAAGTAAGTATCTTTAGCCTTAACGATATTTTCAAGATTATTATTTCTTGATAATAGACCTATTATTCAAAAGTTATTGATATGAAGAAAATTTATTGAGAAGAAATGGTACCTTCCAAATCTACTGAAATGGTGTAGGGCTTTATTATAATTTAGTCAAATGAAAAATAATTATTCAAAAGACAATAAATTAAGCCTAGCTGCCTAGCTACTCTGATAGGGAGTACCAAGTATGACAAAAACAGTACCGTAACTTCTTATAATAGTAGCTACTATTTGAAGTTAGGTACTAATTAATTGGAATTGCGAATGAAATACCTAATGAATTGAGTAGGCTATATTTACTCCATAATTTATTACGAAATTTAATGTCAACTCTGCCTCACTATACGCTGAGGAATTCAATGGGAAAGTATTTTATTTCCTCTTATGTTTACTCAAAGAAATGAATGAAGAGATAACGAGCTACTCTAATAAACAATAACTGAATCAAAAAATGATTTTTTTGTGCAATCTAGTCTAAGTCTGGACACCGGATGTCTCCGTTTAATTATTTGCAAACAACATTCCTAATTTTGCAGTAATAATAATATGAACGTGCTAATATAGCAGACAATTGAACGATAAAAAGTAGATTTAAACAACACCAAGTCACCAACATCGTTTTGTTGATGCATAATTTCTTTTTAGATTATCAATCACACTACATTAGTGCTTTTGGATGTATTGTTGCCAGAATAGATATCATCATATCATGTATCTCTCGATAAATTGTTATTTCAATTAATTGTTATTTCATCTTTTTAGAAATAATGTAAGATATCATTTCAGGCCCAATTACTTATTTTTTCAGGAAACCCATATTTTATATTCAGGCCCAAGTACTTCATTTTATGGGAAACCTATATTTGGGAGTGTACGTTATGCTACTGAGTATAGTATTAGTATAGTATGAGTATAGTATTAGTATTAGTATAAGTATAGTATTAGTATTAGTATAGTATAGTATAGTAGTATTAGTATAGTATTAGTATTAGTATAGTATTAGTATAGTATTAGTATAGTATTAGTATAGTATTAGTATAGTATTAGTATAGTATTAGTATAGTATGAGTATAGTATTAGTATAGTATTAGTATAGTATTAGTATAGTATAGTAGTATTAGTATAGTATTAGTATTAGTATAAGTATAGTATTAGTATAGTATTAGTATTAGTATAAGTATAGTATTAGTATTAGTATAGTATAGTATAGTAGTATTAGTATAGTATTAGTATTAGTATAGTATTAGTATAGTATTAGTATAGTATTAGTATAGTATTAGTATAGTATTAGTATAGTATTAGTATAGTATTAGTATAGTATCAGTGTAATATCAGTATTTTTGTATCATGTATAATGGATAAAAAATTATATTAATGATAATGTTGACTGTATTAATTTATGATAAAAATCATACTATTAACTGATGACTGATTGGTTATAGTCTGTCCAAAAGCAAAGAAGACATTCTTCTAAGATAGGAAAATGACTCCAGCTCGGTCAATTTTGGTTCAAAAATTATAAATTTAGTCTCAAATTGTGACAAACATTCTGATCACTAATTGAAACTAAATTCATATTTTTTGAACTCATATTGACCGAACTGGAGTCATTCCTAATCATCTCGGAATGTCTTCTTTGGACTGACCATAATACTAGCGGCACTAGCGGCTCGTGCCCCCAAAATAGGTGAAGTGCTGTACAGTAACAGATACGGGCACTTCACATTTTTCGTGGGTACGAGCCGCCAGTTCATAATAGTATATTGATTTGAAGGAAATTGCATGAATTCAACTGGAAAATGAAATGTTTTAATCAGAGTTACTCAACCTACAGCCTACTAGACATAATAGGCTTTTCCTTATGCCAATATTCAAAGAATTCACAAAAGTATTCCAAGTATTTTATTTAAGCCAAATTTTGGTGAAGTGGGAATTAGGGCAAGCGAAACGAGCAGCACACTATCACAGATTTTTGCGCCTTAATTGCTCCAAAATTGCTGATAAGGGACGTGATAGGAGACGGCTATAGATTTGCATTTTATCTTCTTAAAACAGAAGAAGAAATTAATTCTCAAGAATCACTTGGAGTGGATCAACATATAAATTTCTTCTTCTTCTCCTTCTTTATCCAACTCATTTGTGCATGTTAAGGCGTTGGGTGACATATCAATTTGAACATAGAAATTCAGCATCAAATGCATGTCAGATTGATCAATTTCTTTTAACAATGGAATCAATCCATCACGATCGAAATTAAATTGGAACTGGTACAATGTCTCAATTACACCACGCACTAATTGCTACAGCAGAAATGTAATTCGAGCCCGTTAAAAGTATAGATTTATTTCGATTGTGAGATTTGCAGAAGGCAGGTGTGTTGCTTGTAGACTGTGGTTATATTGACTTCATTCTCCTATCGCAGCGATCGTCATTTTTTATTACACACTTTACATATGGTTTTTATGGCTCTCACTACACGTATAGTATAAACGCGGTAACGAGTTTCAGTTATCCAAGAGAAATTTATTCATATCTTCGGTTGCAATATCTGCAGCTAAGATCTCTCAGGATACAACTTCAAATTCTAAGGAAACAGAGTATCTTTTCATCCGTTATATTGCAGGATTTATCCTGATAGAAATCTGAGGTACGCCTTATCTAGTATCAACGTAATTCTTGTGTATTTCATAGATAATGTATGTAATGACTCCTGTACAGGCTTGTTCAGTGAGCTGGTAGAAATTATCGAGTAGTCCTGAGTGTACAGAATATAATACATATTATTTACATAATAATTTTGTAGTAACAATTACCCATAAGTGAATAACACAGAACCTATTACTTACATAATAATTTTGAAACAAAAATAATTATTCAAAAGTTCCAATTGAGCTTTTATTAGTTTTGTTGACTTATTCTACTGCATTACTAGTCAAGCTTTTTTTCAGGAGGCTAATCGAAAAAAGAAGATAAGATACCGTGAAAAAATATTTGGAAAACTATTAACATTGGAGTAGGAGCTGTTGGAAGTTTGAAGAAATATCAGTGAGTGGATTTCAGGAAATATAGAAGATATGATAGAGCTTGATAGATGATAGCCTTCGAGTAGAAAGACAAAGCGAACCCCGTTGAATTTCGCTGGTAGGCAACCTTTCTGACTCTAGAGACGGCGATATTTCGATCAAAATAGGAGAAATTGAAAATTCTCATGTTGCATATACAGCACTTTTTCGTGTTCCTATTTATTTGTGCAGGCAAGTAGTTGAAATCTTTTCCTTTAAATTTACAAAATCATCCAGGCAAGTACACATTGTCGAGGTTGTGCCTACCCGTAATAGCCTTTCCACCATTGAAAACTATACGAATATTTATATTTTTCCAAAACTTTCAACAGAAATAGCGTTTTTGTCGACAATTTCCAGCTTCCTGACAATAACTTGTTACGGCCACACACATTCCATGAGAGGGGAAATAAAGTAGTACCTTAGCTGTTGTCTTTAGAAATTTGTATGCATTACCGGTATTATCAAGCCAGATATTGAAATAAATTCCCCACCGGCTCTTAGCGTGTGTCTCATTATCGTAGATTTCTCTTATTATTTGAAGAGCCGCTTTCAATACAGTATAATACTATACTCTGTACAAGCAAAGAAGACATTCTGGCAAGATGAAAAAATGACTCCAGCTCGGTCAATATTGATTCAAAAATCATGAATTCAGTCTCAAATTGTAGATAAGAATTTTTTCTACAATTTGAGACCAAATTCATAATTTTTGAATCAATTTGACCGAGCTGGAGTAATTTTCCCATCTTGCCAGAATGTCTTCTTTGCTTGGACAGACTATACTATAGTATTCACGGCATGAGAGCGGCTAGATAGCCTGAATATAAAGCAGTCTGTCAATCAGGCGAACTGTGAAACACCTCAACATAGAACAAAGCAAACGAACCAGTCCGGGGCATAAGTTAGTAAAGATCACCCTAGATGGATTTTTATTACCCGGTCGAGTTAATTTGCGTAGCGTGTTTATGGACTCATATATGAACGTTTAAATAAATAATTTTTGCATTGGCTAGTTGATGGGCTAGTGTTGAAGTGCATTGTGTGCGTGTGGAGGGTTATAGCGTACAATAAACAAATGATCGATAGGTTGAAGACGAAAAGAGGATGGGAAATAGTCGTAGTGACCGAAAAAAAGTTTTAGTGGCTTGGAGATTTGAATAGCCAAAAATTTCCTATTCTATCTAATCAAAAATCGATTGATCACTGATCTATTTATATTTATCTATATTTTGTTGCTATCTAAATTAATAAAGTAATCTAATCTATCACTGTACTCAGTTACAGATCATATTTATTAAAATTAACTAGATCCTAATATTACTGTTCTGTATCCATAATATCTATTCTATTTAATCAAAAATATCTATCACTCTACTCAGATACAGATCACATTTAATGAAAATTAACTAGATCCTGATATTAATGTTCTGTATCCAATATCTATTCTATCTAATCAGAAATACCTATTGATCACTGATCTATCACTATACCGTATCACTATGCACAGTGTCAGAGTGCCATTTCGCTTACTATAAGCGTTTCGCTCGCCTTCTTCGCTATACTCAGATACAGATCATTTTTATTCATGAAAATTAACAAGATCCTTAATAGTATGAAGGGTGTACAAAGCTGAGTCTATTCTTGAGTCTATATTCAATATCATACTGTATAATGGGTGTACTTGACTCTCAATGATTCCTGAGGAATAGAATTATCCAGAACCACAAAAACCCAACAGCTAAGTGAACCATTTTATTAAAAGCTGATGGAAAAATTCCACTTTGACTTGAAAACACTCCAAATGAAATCTATTGTTTGCAGACGGAAACAAAGAAACCCTTTCGAATAAGGGAGCATATATTGTGATGATATTTATTCGAAACCTTGATAGTTCAATGTGGCATAAACCACATAGAGAAGCTACTCAGGTGTGGAATTTGCTTATATTAGACACTGTGGCAGACAGAAATGGTGGATCGCCCCCGCAAGGTTGCCTACTGCTCAGATTGTTCTCCGATGACCCCGGGAATCGAACCCTGGACCTTTGGCATCAGCCACCGTATACGGCCACCCGAGACGTATTCTAAATATCTAGTAAATCGCTCCATGCTACTGTATATATAACTAATACAATGTCCGTGTTTTATAGTTTGTAAGAGGGGAAGGAGTTAAGAAATGGAATAGGTATTGTAGAGTTTGTCCAAGCAAGGAAGATATTCTGGCAAGATGGGGAGATGACTCCATCTTAGTCAATATTGATTCAAAATTATTAATTTAGTCTCAAATTGAAGAAAACAATCTGATCTACAATTTGAGACCAAATTTATAATTTTTGAACCAATATTGATCGAGATGGAGTCATTTTTCCATCGTGCAAGAATGTTTTCTTCGCTTGGACAGACTACGTATTTAGAAAACAACAGAGAAGACAAGGAGCTTGGGAATAGGAAGGAGTCTTTGTAGCGAAATAAAAGGCTCTTTTTGTTTCTCGCGGTGTCCTACTATTTCAATATTTCCATTGTAAAAGATCCTGGGTTGTATTGTAAGTAGGAATGGGGAAGAACTAGGGATAAGATGTCGTTTTGTTAAGCAGCCATCGCAAGTAGCGCTCGGATGCACCTGTATATAAGGGGGGGGGGAAGAAGTATAGTTGGTACGGTCTGCCTAAGCGAAGAAGACATTCTGGCAAGATGGGAAAATCACTCCAGCTCGGTCAATATTGGTTCAAAAATAATAAATTTGATCTCAAATTGTAGGCAACATCCCAATCTACAATGTGAGACCAAATTAATTGTTTTTGAACAATTATTGACCAAACTGGAGTCATTTTCACATCGTGCTAGAATGTCTTCTTTGCTTGGAGAGACTATTCGTACTCCTCGACTAGAGGGTGGTGGAACGCGCCTTGAGAGTTTTATTTGCTCGCCGAAGTATTTTCGCTTCTCTCCGAAGACGTGATTTACTGGTCTATACATGCTGCACTCTTTTTCCACCTGACTATCCCTCTCTCTGTTGCTCTCCGCCTGTCTTCCAGGTTCAAAGTTGGCGCCACAACCTCCAAGGAAGCCGAGCAAGTTGCTTTAGTAGACCAATGTCTGGTCTACGAGAGACCTCTGTTGTTACCATTTTATCATTACTCCTCAACAAAGCCATACATTACCTGTATTCGTGTGTACTGTATGGTTCTCTTTGTGCCAGGCAAATAATAATGGGAGAGACCTGTATGAGTAAAAAATATTTACTCATTTCAAGTAAAGAATGGATATTCGTTTCGCGTATTGTAGGAATTGAAATTCAATTTTCTAAACTATCCATTGTTGAAGAATTTTCATAGGTTAACTTATATTAGAAATAATCAACACCTTTACATATGTTTTACATTTCTTATCTTATTAATCATATTCATCGCTATTTTTTTGATAATAGGCTATTTCACATCATAGTTCACTGACGCCAAAACGTTAGGCAGTTTCGTATGACTCTAGCCATAACTTCCTTTAATAGAAGGCCGTGACCTTAAATCTGACAACGCTGTAACACCACTGCAGCGTAGGTCTACTTTGTATGATTCTGATTAACTTTTCTCCCATAAAAATGCTTGTCAACCTATTTTAATCGAAATTGTGTTACAATTTGAATAGATACTTATAGATATAAGAAACAGAAATAATTTTTATTGGAATAAATATAATAAAAATCAAAGTATAATATTTGAATAAGCATCACGTTTAAAACCGAGTCATGTTTGAGAACATTGATATTAAAATCACCACATAGAAAGACATCCTTGTGTAATATATCAGAGCTCAATGTACCGAGAAGTGAATCCAGACTTAATAAGAAATCATCCAAAGAACTATCAGGTGTTCTGTACAGAGATATTACTACTGAGTACTTGTTTCTGTTACAACCCAATACCTCAGATTCAATTGCTGTCACCTCAAACACCTTCTCTCTGGAAAATTTATGAATATCCTCTCTTACCAAGACAGGAATATCATCTCTAACTGAAATTGCCACTCCTCCCCTTGCTTTGCTCTCTCTACAAAATGCTGATCCTGCCAAATATCCCTCAAGAGTGTTTAAAATAATATAATTATCATTCATCAACCAATGTTCACTCAAACATATCATTGCTGGGTGCAATTTTCTGTCTTCAAAGCAGCCTCAAGAGACTCAACCTTTCCTATAAATCCCTCAATGTTGAGACTCATAACGGAAGAATAATTGCCTATATTACCTAACTCACAACTGGGGAATAGCTGACTGCTCCTAAAAAAACTCCTTGAGCGTGTGAGAGTTGGAAAGTGTTCACCAATCATTGATGTGGTTTGACCATCTGATGACCTGCAAACGTATGCAGACCTGTCATGCATGTGACTCAAAGACTCAGCACTCTCAGAATTAATTTTATGTTTCAGATTCAGCTCATGTACTATTCTATGCAACTCCCGAGCTAGCTTCATATTTCCCTTCCCATTAAGATGTAAGCCGTGCTTAGTGAGGAGAGATCTATTGTAGCTCCATAAACTAACAATCTGGATAGACAAATGAGGGTAATGATTAGGAATACACCTTATGGCCCTATTCACACAACTGATGACACGATTTTCCAAGATCAGAGTCTCCTGGAAGGTCGTATCTGTAAGGAATTGTGCTAAGAATGAGATTGGTATGACTGTAGCTATTTACAACTTTAGACAATTTCACTAATAGGTTTGAAATAATATCTTGGGAATAGGAGCCGTGAGTGAAACTGTTTGTGCCTCCAATGAATGCAACAAAATCTCCAGGTTTAGCATCATTAATCTCCTTCTTATCTATCATTTCTCCAATGAGAATCTCAAGAGGTGCTTCTGATGCCACATAATAGTAACATCTGGCATTAGAAGGCAGCATATCATTTAACAGCCTATTTAAACCCCTACTATGACTATCAGACCAAAGTTTTATTGTAGGAGAGTCCGAAATTTTGTTAGCCTGGAGAGTCCGGAACAGTGAGCCCTGTAACGAGCCAGCATCTACAGAGTCATGCAGATCACCTTTCAACTGATCACACAAACCCTGCAAACGAGCAAGGGCACCTCTCGCCTTCTCCAACTCATCTCCTACAGCGATCACCTGATCCAACAAGCTACTATTTTACTATTTTTGGGGGAGAGGCCTATGGCTCAACCAATAGCAGACTAGAATACTCAAGTCAGCCACCTGTTGAATGTCTGGATTCTCCCAAGGGAGCGTGGCCACACAGCAAAATCGAATTTACTACTACATGGATTTTCTCATGAATGGAGAACTTTGGGAGCGTGACCTATGGCTCAACCAATAGCAGACCAGAATGCTCAAGTCAGCCACCTGTTGTATGTCAAGATTCTTCTCAGGAGGCGTGGCCATATACAGCAAAATCGAATTTAATACTCCCCCAATTTCTTGTGAATCAAAAACTATGATTATAATGAATTGGAAATCAGCAGACTCTACTTGTGTCTTCATATATTCGTCTCTATATTACGTCCCTATTCACGATTACTTGAGACGAAATAAACAAAATTTTTGCGTGTGTGTGCGTGTAATGGTAGGTCTTCTTCTATGCGGAACGGTCGGTCATTCCAACAGCTGTAGCCAATCACAGCTCAAGACAAGACAAGTAGGACTGTAGCCAATCACAGCTCTAGACAAGAGTCAGCTGTCGGCTGTTTTCATAGAAGAAGACCTACCATTACACGAACACCCACGCAACAATTATGTTTATTTCGTCTCAAGTGATCGTGAATAGGGTATAGTCACATTTTCTTCTCCTTTTTTCACTTCAGAGATTGGTTTTATCGAATAACCTGTTCCGGTACCCCTCTTTCAAATAGAGAATAAAACTCATATCTCTAATAACTATTTCTTCAATTAATGACATTGATGATACCATTATAATCAGAGGTAAAGTCAGGGAAAGGATATGGGGATGTAGATGTAACTGTAGACACAATAGAATACTGAAATTATTTATAGAATGTAAACTTTTAGGAAACCCCTGTCACTACTGGAATAGCCTGTTACTATTCTTATGACACTGATGATATTTGAATGACAATGAAAAAATTCATTCAATTATTGAAGCTGTTTCAATAGACCTAATTCGGTTTTCAATTTGCATCCATTAGTGATTTGATACGAATGAGTTAATTAGTTTACAATTATTCGTTTTTCTTTTTTAATTTAATGAACCTCATTCATTGTAGTTCAATTTTTGAAGCTCATTTTCTATAGTTTAGTGAGAGAGGTCGGTGTTGAACATTTTTGAGAGTGAAAAGAATATTATCATCCAACAATTAAGCTTGGATAGTCGGTTGGTTGGAATCGGTCAATGGAAGAGATAAGTACAGGTAAGGCACGATAACTTATCATTTGTTAGGAATGTGAAGGTCGTTAAGTAGTTCATGATGGGAAGAAGAAGAAGAAGAAGAAGAAGAAGAAGAAGAAGAAGAAGAAGAAGAAGAAGAGTCAAGCAAATGTCTAATAGCGCACGCACGGGTTGAAAGGGAAGACAGTCCTGAGAACGGGAAAGCAAGTCCGATGATTACGATCACGAGCTAGAGGGTGGGTGTGTGGAGAGATGTTCTGAATCAGAGTATGAAAAAAGTAAGGAGAGCTGCAAGAAAAGGGGGCAGGAGAAGGATGGAGAAGGAAGAAACCCCAAGAAACCAGATTGATGTTAGAGAAAACAGGCAAGGAAGACAGAAGGTTGAGGCAGGACTGAATAAAAATGTAGCATTTTTTTAGAAACGGAGAGGTTGATTGTATAAGCATAATGGTTAGTTCAATCAGAATGGTAGACGTTTGATTACCATAACATCATTGTTTTCACAACTCACATCATTGTTTGCAAGTCTCAATTTTTTAGTCATTGTTTCAGTTTGATAACATGATTGTCGTGAGTTCAAATCTCTGATGCTGTGATTGAATAAAGTAGTTTTGAAAATAGACTCTTATCTAAATATAAAATATAAATGATGCGAAATATTTTACAGCTCTAGCCGTTTTTGCATCCAATTTGTCATCTTTATCGGTTCATCCAATCTCCGTCTACAAGATTTCTATACAACATATTATAGTCCATCATTGGTCTTTCAACAGTTTTATTATTATCAAGTGGTCAGTTCGTTTGAAGTTGGGAGATTTTCTAATATTACAATTATTATTATAATTTGTACACAGGATAGAACACGAACTTCTAGAATCACCATACCAAGTCAATTCAGAACTCAGATTAGGCTAAGTCATCATTACCGTGCTTCAGCAACACTAATATTATTAGATCCTATTTTGCTAAAAAACTGAATTTTATAGGCGAAAAATAGGTACACATAGTTTCACATATGTACGGAATAAACGACACATTGAGATGGTATAATATTCCCTGGGAAAACGTAAAAGCAAACACACATCCCCCATTCTCCCGCAAAGGAAAAATTCCTGTTCCGCAACTTAAAATACATCAAATCTTACTTTAAAATACATTCAAATTCAACATAATTAAAATAATTTAAATTGTTTAGTACTCGATTGTTATTTGAATTACATCTATAAGTGGTTTGGAATAATAAGCTACAATGTTATAGAAGACTACAATATTATTGATATCATATGGAATGAAAATATCCTTTATTAGGCGGAGTTAGGACTAGGAAGTCCTTTCTACCACTCAACCTTAAAACATGTATTAATAAAATCATTATGTATGGAGTGGCAGTTGCAGTATAAGTATGATATCCTAAGGTTCTCAGTACGATCATTCCATCCTAGTATTCGAGAAAAGTAATTATAAAATCTTCTATAAGAACTTTTTAATAATTGTGATTGATTATTCAAATGGAGTTGATGGGCTTCTCTTGAAAATATCAATCTTCCCCTACATTGTTTCTTTGTTTCAGCTGCCGGCGATGTTGAAGTTGGAGAATACATTTTCTCACCTTATCTTGAAGCGATCTGTTCATTTCCACAGCTACCGAGGAACGCAGACAATTACCAGGGGAACCTAGGAGATATCAAGTTAACGCCCAATCATTATACAGTAGTGGAGAGCATTGATCGACGTTCAACGTATCATTACATCGACGCGAAAATAATATTCCATTCGTTACAACATTTCTAGTCTGTCCAAGCGAAGAAGACATTCAGGCAAGATGAGAAAACTACTCCAGCCCGGTTAGTATTGGTTCAATAATTATTATTTCTGTCTTAAATTGTAGAAAACATTCTGCTCTACTATTTGAGACTAAATTTGTAAATTTTTAACCAATATTGACCGAGCTGAAGTTATTTTCCCTTCTTGACAGAATGTCTTCTTTGCTTGAAAAGGCTACAGCTAGTTCCTACACAGACCTAACTGAAACGATATTGCCCTTTCAGCTTCCAACATTCCTTATCCAACAAACATATAATAATTCTCAGATTCAAATCAAACTCCAAACGTTTATAATCACAGATCATTGCCATCTTCTTAATCGATGATCAAATGACTGTAATCTCCTCTGCTACCGACTGTCCAAGCAAAGAAGACATTCTGGCAAGGTGGGAAAATGACTCCACCTCGGTCAATATTGTTTCAAAAATTATAAATTAGGTCTAAAATTGTAGGAAACATTCTGATCTACAACTTGTGACAAATTTATCATTTTTTAACTAATATCGACCGAGTTGGAGTAATTTTCAATCTTGACAGAATGTCTTCTTTTCTGGAACAGACTACCGACTGTTCGGTAACCTTGTATGAGGATGCTTATTAAGAACAGGGCAGCAATATTCAGACAAACTACACTCTGTATAATGAAAATTACAGCCCTATTGGACTCTAAACGGATTAGGTTTTGTGTATTCAACATTTCAAAAATTGGTACCTGAATCATACTCAGGAAAATATAAGTCATTTTAAATAAGATACGGTAGCGTAGCACGGTAGCTAGTGATATCATGATGTTGATATTATCATTTCTTTTAGCGTAGTTTAAGTAGTCTGATCAAGCAAAGATGACTTCTGGCAAGTTGAGAAAGTGTCTCCTATTGCCACTGTTGTCACATTAATTCCGAACAATTTGCATTTCAGCAGACACAAAATCGTCATTGAGTTGTTATAACTGAAATTCACACTGACAAGAGATGAATTAACCTATATTGGATAGTCTTCTGAATGATAAACAATACTTAATTCCAATTCTCACAGCCTCCAAGCAACAAAAATATGAATGGTTGGAGTGGGAGAGACTATTCAACTGGAATTGATCAGTGTTTTGGAGTTCAATGTTTTCACAGTAAAAAAATGTTCACATTAACTAACTGGAGTGTTGAAACTGTGCTCGAGCAGCTGGAAATTCCTCTAGTGAGTTAATTTGAATACATAGTTCTCTTACTGTAAAAACATTGGACTGCATGTAGGTGATCAATCCCAGTGAATGAAACAATCAGTAGCTAGTCATGGATCAAGAAATCACCTCTTACCATTCAACAATTGAATCTATTATCTATTTTATATTATTTTTGAAACATACTTCACAAGAATGAATATAATAACACTTCACAATAATTCCTTTTCAAAAAAAAGTTCATCCGAATAAAATACACTCTCACACAATAATGTATTGTGAGTGAGACGATAAAAATTATTTAATGATACACATGCCACACGTAATAAGCTGTAATACGCGTATCATCGAATTTTAAATTACATGTCACATGCCATTGAGAGTGAGCTGACAGGCAGGCATCTCACCATCATTAGAAAACTAGTCTGTCCGAGCTGAGAACACATTCTAGCCAGATGGGAAAAAGACTACAGCTCGGTCAATATTCATTAAAGAATTATTAATTTGGTCTCAAATTGTAGGAAACATTCTGATCTACAATTTGAGACCAAATTTATAATTTTTAACCAATATTGACCGAGATGGATTCATTTTCCCATCTTGTCAGAATGTCTTTTCTGCTTGGACAGACTATACTCGTCCCGAGGTTTGAAAGGACCCCTTTCAAAGATGTCGGGCGTTTATGAGCTGCAGTTGGGGAAAATGGAATGAGAATGGACCGACCACGCCCTTGCTTGCTAATGGTAACAAACATTCTAACAATCTTAACAAGACAAGTTATGAATGAGATGATTGCTCCTTCGATTCTCACCTGTATCTAATTCGGGGGACGCAACACCTGTTAAGACCGGTGGCAGTTTAAGATGGTGAGGGGGTGGGGGGCGAGGGGGATGTAAAGAGGGAAAGAGATTGTTAAGAGAGTGAGAGAAGATTGTAAGAGAAAGAGAGAGTGTGAGAGGTTGTAACCGTTGTAAGAGAGATTGAACTGTGCTCTCATGAATACACAGACTTGCTGACTTGATCTACCTATCTCTCTCACACTCTTTACGTTCTCAAACTTCATCGCTCAACTTTAAATTTCTCAAATTTTGTAATTGATATTCTATCTCTCTCACATTCTTTGCATTCCCAAGCTCATCTCAAACTTGATCGCTCAACTTCAGAATCAGTAACTGAACTTCAATTCATGATCATCATATTTTGTAAGCAAATTACTGTGAAGTTCCACTTTGAATAAATCACCGAAATGGAGTCATGTATAAAAACAATATTCTCTAGAGGCTCACTCACTGACTAATAGTGATGAGATAATATGAAATTCATAATAACATATTCACCATAGGCTAGAGCCCGCTTTTCCCAATGCGGGTTGATAAGCAAAGCTATAAGCTCAAGTAACATTTGATTCTATATTAATAATACTGTACAATCAAGCGTACATACAATACCTTATTCGAGCGCATAGCTTTCCATGAGCCGTATTGGGAAAAGCGGTCCCGAGTTATACTGGGTACCTATCGGTAATTATTTGAAGTGGAAATATTGAAGAAATTATCATATTTTCATGAAGCTCTATTTTTTATATCAGGAGCATTTTCTATGTATTATTCAGGAGTGATCAGAGAATCTTTTCTCATCGAAAATAATGATCGATTTATCGATAGTAATTTATATAATACTGTCAACAGTAGGAAGGTATTTTTGGTATGTCTTTAAATTACGTCACTTATCAGAAATCCTATTCGATCACGTAATTTTAAGGGGTTTGAATTTAATCTACTTTTGTTCATGGATGTGAATGTGGGACTAAGCAAATAAAGAACGTCTTCGAAGCTGCCCCAATCACATGGTTTCTTTTCTGTTACATTAGTAGAAACTCAAGTGTTTGACAAACACTATAATCTGTCCAAGCAAAGAAGACATTCTGGCATCTGGCAAGATGAGAAAATGACTCAAGCTTGGTCAATATTAGTTGAAAAATTATAAATTTTGTCTCAAATTGTAGGTAACATTCTGATTTTCAATTTTAGAACAAATTTGCAATATTTGAATCAATATTGACCGAGCTGGAGTCATTTTATCATCTTGCCAGAATGTATTCTTTGCTTGGACAGACTATACCAAATACACAGCTCCACTCTATATTATTCAGTTGCCCAGAATATTCAACAGTTATCGTAAGAAAGTTGTTTTTCAAATGCCATGTTTGCAGTGAATCATCAAATAATAACTCATTGTATTGAATAATGTTTGAACAATGCGTTATTTTATATTTGCTTCTATCATGTTTGATGTATGTATAATTTTTGAAGAGTTTATTCATTGGTTACGAGTATTCTTACCAGCTTATATAAATTGAGCATGTTTATAACTTCACGTAAGTTACTATTCATCATCTACATTTGAAATCTATTCAACTACATTTGAAATCTATTCAGCTACATTTTAGATCTACAATAGCTACATTCAGCTACATTAATGAAATCTAAGAACAGCTAAGACCAGATAACTTACTATACTAGCTTTGGCTGAGCTGAATCTGGAGTAAGCTGAACTGCTAAGTATTGAAAGTTTGCATCACAATTTTTTTGATTTAATCAAATGGATATTACTTAATAACTATCAGAATACTCGATTTTCTTAGTCCAGAAATGTTTAAGCTCATGATAGTTTTTGTACGATCATCCTAAATTGTACAATAGCAATAAAAAGTTTCTTGTTTTTGACAAATTTCTGGCAGTTTCAGAGAAAGTGATGGTCCATTGTAGTTCTCTCGCTAGATGGCGTCAGCTGTCCACGCTTGGAAAGAGATGGTCCTTGTATGGAAAGGACTTCTTTCCGCTCGAGGACAACAGCTGATTGATTATGTATGTAAATGACGACTTCCTAGTCTACATAGGGACTGGTAAGCAGCTTATTCCTGTGAAGTGTAGCGAAAAATTATTTATTTCATTTCAATTGAATTTAATGAAATGAAAAAAATACAAATACAAAGTTACTAGCCTATTGAAGAAATGAGAGCTATTATTAGCCAGAGAGCTCTCATTCATGAACAAGCCTGAAGCTCATGTGGGCCTCACCTTTCAAAGAACGAATTCCCGATATTATAATGATCAATTCCATTCATCATGGAGGAAACTTTTTATCGATACAAACAACTGAACTATCCGATATACCTTAAGAAAATATAATTTTGCCCACAAGTAGGCTAGGCCTAGATCGCGAAATTTTCAAGAATAATAATTTCAGTGTTCTTTCTTCAGTAAATAAATAATTAACTGCACGAGAGCCACTACAGTATTGAATGATTGAGTAGACAATAGAGCATATAACTAGACAGCTCAATATAGGCTATTGCTTCAAAGATCCATTGGAAATTATTTTATTCCAACGACGGAAAAATTCAATTATGGCACTCGTGTAAACAGACATCAATATAAAAGAATTGCTGGTATATGATAGGAATCTTTTCAAGAAAACAAAACTTTTCCCAGGGTTACAGTAGGTATGTTAAAAAGAAAGCAACAGCACTGCATGCTTCCAACTACTGGTCTTACACTAATTAATGCTAAAACAGCGTGCTTTGCTGCCTTCGTTATCATACATCTAATTAGACATCATCAGGTATTCCAAAGTAAAACAGTCCTATTTATAAAAATCCTGGAGTCCTATTCTGATAACTCAATCCAGCAACTCCTTTGAATAACGATAGAAATAGTCAAATAGGAATAGCTGTCGTCAATAATTTAGAAAGTAGTTTTGAAATGAGTCAATAATTAGTAAATTGGATAATTTTTTTCAATAACGATTTTAAATTTTTCAATAGAAAGGATAACAACAGAGAAGAGAAGTGCTCTAAGCTAGACATGAATCACATTGTTCTGAACCCATTCCAAGGATCAACCTGGGTACAATCCCCGCAATGCCATAGATCTTCAAGGTTCTTCCATGGTGGATGTCGAAGAGATGTGGATAACTTCAATTCAGAGGACATGTGAATTAATATCAATTCTTAACAAACATTAGTCTGTTGTGGTTGAAATTAGATGATTTACAAGAAACCGCAAAGAAAACCCTATCCTAGGGCCCCCAAAGAGACCAAAACAGAATAAATAGCTGAGGATAGGCTAAATAAGTTTTTATTCAAGTTCAAATGAGTTACCGTATTCTTAATTTTGTGCTGTACAAAAGGTTTTGAATGTGAAAAGAATGGTCTTGGACAAAAACAAAAGATAATGACAAAACTGTTCTTTGGAAAAAAATTGGGGCTCCTTCTAGGACCTGAACTATATAAATGTGAACAGAATGCTACAAAATCACGAAATAATGACGAAATCATACTTTGAAAATTATGTGGGAGCTGTCATGGGCCCTAAACAACTCACAATATTTAGATCAGACTGTATAGAAATTTCATAAGTAAAGTAGTTATGTTAAAGTAATATTCTTCGTTTTCTGCGTCTAATAATTCCTAAAATGAGAAAAAACTTTAAGCAAACCCAAGATTGCAACAAAATCGTTTGTTGGAAAAACGTTGTAGGCAGTAGCGTAACAGGTTTTTTTCGGGCCCCCAAAGTGACTTTGATTTAGCTATGGATTTTTTTACTACTTCGACCAATAATGTGCCTTATTCAATGTATATTGGATTGTTTTATGCAAAAAAGTCTTTCTATATTTCGATCATTAAATATTGAAGCTTATGTCACATCTAATAATCAATAAACTATAGCTTGCTAGTTTAAAACCCCTTCAATTTTGCTAGAAACGAGCAAGCTTTTCAATCATTGAATGTTACATAGGCCTTCAAATAATTTTTTTAATCATATAATTATTTATCGGATTAGTTGGTTTTATACATCGTTATACAGCAGGGCCCTCACGTGGTGTTTTAGCGCCCTGTGCGAGATTTCTGCAGGCGCCCCATTTAACAGACGGATACAATCCAACATATTCTAAGCCAAACATGATAGATTCAAGCTGCCTTCCATTTTCACAGTTTACTCATTTCTAATCGCAATGTTGCTTGTTGTGTGGCAGAAAAGGATTATTGGGATTATTTTCAACACTCGTTGAAAGTTTTCAACACTCAACACCAGTGTTGAAAATGGATTAACATCCGAAAGCGCTCCACATGTGAGTAGAAGTTTATTTAAACTAATATTCAAAAATGTTTGACTGCAGAGTCGTGTAAATTAGTTCAGAGTGAAATATTTACTAGCAGTTCGTGATGGAAAACAAAATAGATGAGGATTATTGGGACTTTCTTACTTTAATGTATTTTTTTATATTTTTATGTATTCTCATGTATTCAGACATGTAATAAGTGATAAGCAAAAGCGTAACAGAAATGAATAAAAAATAAGTATAGGCTACCTACATTGAGCAAAACTGTAACATTGTACCGTACTTTATCATTGAGAGCACTTAAAAATGATGCTTGGATATTTCTGGTTGGGATAGGTTGGAAATGGAAATACTGTACTAAGTACTGTATCAATAAACAGAAAAAGTTTTAGCGGCTTATTGATTATTCAGTTTTCAATTATTAATTGATTTATCTCTATTTATTTTTTTGAAAGCACATAAGGGAGAAAATTATAAATTCTTCACTGGAAAAATATTGGGAATCATAAATCTTGAGTTTCACTGAAAATATACTTGTCCTAACAAAAATTGGAAACTTAATAACAAGCAAATTGAAGATTGTAGCTATTTTCACCGCCCTCCTCAACTTTCTTGAGAAAACATTCCAAATAAGTTAGTTCCGAATTCAGCCAGCAAATGGCAGTATCAATAGGGTGATTCGCTTCGACTCCTACTAGACACACATTCAAGCACCGCCTGTGCTAGGCCATGATGACGTAATTGCATCAGCCAATGAGAGGGCGTTGTGGGCTTGGACTTGTACTGTCTTGTGATTGGTCGACAGAGTGTGAGGAAGTGGTCAGCCACCAATAGAATTGAAGTTAAGAGGGGCGTTTCTCAGCTTACATTGAGAAGTGTGAGGTGGTCAGCCACCAATAGAGCTGCCCGGTTCTAAATCCGCTGCTATAAACAGTACCGTAGTTGATTTCAAAAGTAAATTTGTTCACCAAAAGTAGATTTTATTTGAAGGTTTTCGTACAGTTACCATGCACTGAAATATTGAATTATTGTATGTTTTATCTTTGCATAAGTTGAATTTCAATTGTTGACCTACATTACAAATAAATGTCATTGGTTTACTACTATAGTAAGATTACTTAGTAAGATTACTAAGATTATAATCTTTAGGCAGAATAACAAACATTCAGTAGAGCATGAAAATACAAAAAATATATATATTACCGTACGACAAAACTACTGTAGAACAAGAAAAAGGAATGCAGAAAAGAAAAATGACACGAATGTCATTACTTGAATTTTAAAGATCTTTTTGAGTTGGAAGAAGCTTATGCTTAAATGGTCTGTTTCAAGTCAATATCTCTAGCTACTTTACTTTCAATACTTAGTAAGCTGAGCCCTCAAGTATTTTTTGTCACATGACACTTCACTTGGAAAGTTGTTCAATTGGACATTGGACACTTGTACCTTTGTTCAATTTTAATTTTAAGAATGACTTTTCAGCAGACCTGGTATAAACAAAATGTATGCTATGCATACATCTGAGACATTGCAATAGAGTAATTCCACTGGCGGCTCGTGATCACGAAAGAGATGAAGTGCCGTAAAAGATACGGCCACTTCACGTGTTTGGTTGACATGAGCCGCCAGTGGAGTAATACTCAATTGATAAAAGTTCACTAACTTATTTCACTGCTTCCTTTTTTGACATTTCAAATAATATTATTGTAGAGTCCTTCTAAAACTTAGCATTCGATGGAGAAAATCTATGATGAGGTCTTCATATTCAGTGTCATTTCCAGCTCACCGGCCCCCCTGGCTCTCTGCCCCCCCCCTCCCGCATTGCGGGCCCGGCTGTTACGTCACTGGTTGTAGGGGGCAATCGTGGTCGAACTGGCCAGTCCAAGCCTGAATACAGGTTAAATATTTGCACAGAATATTATTGTGCTTAACATAGCATTGTTTTGTTATCAAGGATTTTTGTTATATACTAACACAAAAACTATCAGTTTTAACTTTAAAAAGCTCTTATTGGAGGAGTTTTCATTTAAGTACTTCAACATCGTCCGTCGTCTATGTTGATTTTTAAAGAACATAATATATCTCGATTTCCGCGCCGATTGCGGCTAGCAAAAGGATCTCTTGCACTTAATATAGATTTTAATAAGTAAAAATTATATATTTGAAACAAAGTCTATTGTGAAATACAGGTCGTAGGTTCGAATGAAAACATAAATACCAAATTATTCAACAAGTAGTTTTCTATTCTCCCAGTTTGGGGATTCTGTAATCTAATGCAGTTGTTGTGACCATAACTTTACTGAATAAACAATGAGCAAGGAAACTCAAAAGAATTGTTCAGTAAATTGAACTTCTCCATTGGTAAAATTTCGAATAACGTTGCAATCTATGATACACATACATTGATTAGTGAAACAGTTCTTAATAAGTTGTCAATATTTTTTTATTTTAAATTGTTTTATTTCCATCATGATACAATAGAAAATATATCTCAATATTCTTCACAAATAAAGGTTCACTTTCAAGGAATGTTATTGATTCATTATTTTACTCTTGAATGAGCTTGACTCCATCAAGACATCCATTAATCTGAATAAATCATCAGTTAACTAGTTAATATAGATGAATAACAGTATAAACATTTTTATTATAATTTTTCATTTCATACATTATATATAGGCTGAACATATACAGAAGTCTTCTACATTTTCATTATGATATACTCAAACAATTTCAACGATTTTGATCATTCTATAATGAATTGTACATTACTTACTTCTCATACTTTAATATTCTAATGACTTTATTCATACTTAATCCATAATAATAATTAAGAAAATTATTACCATGTTCATTCACTAAAATTCCAATAACCATAAGTTTATTTGTAAAAGTTTACAGGATAGGTGGTTAGTCGATATAATAAGTATTTTCAATTCCAAATATCGATTTATTTACAAAATTAAATTCAAGTTTTTAAGATAACAATGTTGTACAATTATAGTACACTTATCAGTTAATAGTACCTTCTAAGATTATAAGTATTGGAAAGGGGTATAAAAAAATAATAGTCATTAAATACAATGGATTCCATTATTATTTAATATGTACTTTTATTTTTAAGTCAACTTGGGTATAATTACATTGGGTACTATCTAAATTGAAGCTATGAATCATTTTCAAAGGTAACATTCCCTTATTATGATATTGAGTTTTTGTAAAGATCATTATTTACATTTTCAAGTTTGAAAATCTTTGTAATTACACATTGAAATATATTTTGAATGGAAAATATGCAAGAAGAATGCATTTACAATATTATTTTCTAAAAGTGAAGATAAAAACTCTCTTCAATTTAAGAAGAAAGGAATGACAAAGATGCTTTGTTTGATAGCTAAAAAAAATTTCAACCCTATATGAATATTCAAAAAAATTTCAGTTAGTTATTTTCTATCAAATTGAGAAATAATTTGAATGAATTTTTATGAAGAGAAAAAAATTCTATCATAATAAGGACTTTTGCTCAGTTATTGTGATGATGAGGTGAAGAGTGCACAAGAGAGCATATTCAATTAATTAGTTTTTGAAATGTATTAAATACTCAATTTTATTCAATAAATTTATTTATATTTTGATAACTCATCAAGAAATTTAGAAATCTGTACAAAGAATAAGGGGTTTTAAATGTTTGAATAGGAAAATACGGATTACCCCAGCAGTAGGCTACCCTATATTTTAAAAAGGAGAATGAGAAACCATGAAGATTCAAAAGAGACTGCAATGTAGAAATGATCGAAATACTGGAAGGTGTATGTGGTTTTTCGACAAATTTTGTTGATACTTTAATTACAGAGATTAAGAATTGAATTATTTTTGGAAAATTTAAAAAAGATTGATCAACTTTTTAGCATTAAAACTATCATCATACCTCGAATAAATTTCAAGTAATTCAAAGATGTGTTGAGAGCAAGGATAACAATATTCCCCAAGAATATGTTCCATTCAAAATGTATTTCAGTAATAATACTTAATACAAGTCTATCAGTACTATGAATTGCTATGAAACCTATCTGCTTGTTTATAAGATAAAACTAGTTATACTTTGTGCTTTTATTTGTTAGTATTTATGAATAACGGATTTTATTTCTATTTCTTCTCTCAGGATAATGATTAGTTTACAGCATTGAAGGTTAAAAATTGGAAGATTTTCTGTACATATAATTAGAGCAAGGTAGAGGAAGAAAGAGTGAAAGATAGAAATATGATTGAGAGAAAAATCTACTAACCGCCTCAACAATTAAAATAGAATTTCATAGAAAGCTCATTAATTCCACATAGTCAAAGCTATTTATAAACATTGCTGGGAGATTTATTTCAATTTTATACATTGCATCACAATATTAGCTGTATGAGGTGATCTTTTCAAAAAAGTATACACTATTGACTTAAATATTCACCTATCCACACTTAACATACTATCTACCCTACCCTTACAAGCACACATTCTATACAAGGTAACGTATATCACTTACATGAACCACACAATAAATATGAAATTCATACGTTTCTGGGCTACCTCACAACCAAGTGCAACTATTAGATTTAAATATGAAGAAAATTAATTAATTTTGATGTAATGTTTACATGCGGTTCCCTTAATATCTTTATCACTTAATATATTGGATTCACTTTGGTTTTTCTGTATTTAATACTAAATATCATAAGTATAGCCTATTGTCTATTTATGCTGGATTGAAGTTATTATGAATAACGTCCTATCTACCCACTTTCTACCTACTTTCACAGAGCTGAATAACTCTCAATTATTTTATTTGATTGGCACAGTCTGTCCAAGCAAAGAAGACATTCTTGCAAGATGGGAAAATGTCTCCAGCTCGGTCAATTTTAGTTCAAAGATTATAAAATTGATCTCAAAATGAAGATCGGAATGTTTTCTATATTCTACAATTCGTAGAAAACATTCTGCTCTGAAGTTTGAAACTAGATTTATAATTTTTGAACCGATATTGATTGAGCTGGAGTCTTTTCCCCATTTTGCCAGAATGTCTTCTTTGCTTGGACGGACTATTTGGATTCGGACAGACTGGATTTTTTAATGATATTGAGTTGAATTGAATAAATTATTCACTTTCTGAGGATATCAATCAGGATTTATCTTTTTAGGAAGTCAATATTAATCGAAAATGGTTTCTTAATGGAAATGAAAAAGCCTTCTTTCTGTTATTCACTTAAAAAGCCTGGTTTCATTTTCCAAGTATACACACCATTAAATTATGATTTTATTAGCTTAATAACCACACAGATACATGTTCTTTGGACGGTAAGCTGGGAACAAAAAGCTTATGTTCGAGATATTACATTATTTAGAATGGAATATTCATCCCTTGGAGAAAGAATAATATGAATCTTTTCTTTCTAAATGTGATTAGTAGGCCTACTGTATGCTTTCTGGCATTTCAAAAGTTTACTGAATTCATAATATCCAATATAAGTTACTCTTAATTATCAAGTGTTATACATATTTTATTTCAAATAGTAATGAGCTGAACTAAATATAATCAATTCAAAACATTTCAATAATATTCATCACATTATTAATATATGAGCTTTAAAATTTTAATTTTGTTAATCTGATTCATAGTAACTTACACAATGAATATTATGAGGTAGCCCAATCAGATAATATACAACTATTTTGATTAAATTTATTATCATCATCAACATTGATTTATTGTTTCATCTATTTTCAATATAATCTATTTATAATGAAAAGTTATTGGAAAAAGGCTACAGAAGAAAATTATCAGAAAAAATCAAGTGGAAAATCTTTTGTTCCCAAATACCAAACAATAAAATATCACAGTGAAACAATTATTTTTGCCACAAATTCAGTTAATAACCAATAATACAACATAGTTTAGAAGAAGAGAAATAGGCTTCTATAGGTTTATAGAAGAGATAATAAAAAGTTTAAAATTTTTCCATTTTATCTTCCCATAGATCTCACTGGAGAAATAATATTGAAGGAAATGGTACCCCAAGCATAATCAAATATTTGTAGTTGACTCAAGTTTTCAAGGATTGAACTTTCTTGATTCTTTTAATAATTTTTCACAAAATTCAATAATTACGGTTCTTTAAAAGTTGGTCAAGGATATTTTCTACCATTTTTAAAAATTAGTTTACTTAATTCCCACTGCTAGAATTCAAAATACATATTGGGGATAGACCGTTTATGTGGGTTGAACTGTTCAATTATATATCATTGTGAAAAAAACATTCATAATTTTCGAATCTCCTCCAATAGTAATTCATCAGTGAGAATCTGTGGAATTGTAACTGAAGAATATTACAAGCTGATAACTGAGATGACAATAGGTAAGCTTGAATATTATTATAGATTTTTGTTGAAGGATAATCTTTAATATCATAAGAGACCTGCAAACCCCCAACATCTGCATGTACATTATTGATATTTGAACGAAATGAATCAATTAAATTTCGATTAGAGAATGGATGCTGTAGTTAATGTATAATTCACCTTGAGATTTAATCAAAATATAGTCAATTTGGATATTGTGTCAATAAATGAGGATTTTTCCTAATAAAATATATTGATGAGAGAAGATAGTGGGCTAATAATGATAGAATAGCTTCCTAAGACTGGATGTTTTAGAAATATGTAAATCACGGAGCACATCAGTATATTGTCAATGTTAATATTCATTCTGGAGGATTTACTTTGATAATTCCTGGTTCTGGTAGATATTTTTGGGCCATTCAGGGATGAACTGAAAATTATTTTGTTGCCAATTCAAGCTTTTATGAGTATATCAAAATTCCATAGAAGAAGAGAAAAGATGCAAATTCATCCAGTCTTAGACGCTGGAAATAATTACCTAACAATAACAATTTAGTTATACAAACAAAAACCTAATAATAATCAACTCATGAGTATATTTTTGCCTATGAATATTTTATGATACCTAATTATTATCATCTTCATCTTAATGATCGTCATTGTTATTATAATGACCTAATCATCAATAGTAAAGTCAATCATTCACACAATATGAAATACACTATGCATAACTATAATATTATCAATATAACAGATCGCCTGCAATAGATAATGCTATGGAACAATAACAGTTTCAAAATTTTAGTTTTTAACCTGTTTTTCACATAACAGATTATTTCAACAATTGTAATTCCAATATTATCTTAACTATAACAAGCTTATATAACAAATTTCAGGTCTCATTTTTAAAAATTAATTTTCCTCTGTTTAAAATATTGATATTACCATCTATCTCTATTTCAATTTGTAACCAATCTGTACAGTTTTCCCCAATCGGAGTATTTATTTACAGAACATCTTATTTTTTAATCAAAAACTGTAAGTACATCAGATATTTCAATGTGAGTAAAGCAGTCAACTTCAATATCTATGAGAGCCTAAATTTTAACATAAAAACAATAAACTCTTCAATTGTTTTCCTAAAACTTCAAAACAAAAGGGTGATTGTTTTCACAAATCAAGAAATTCAATAATATGTGAAGAACTTGATTCGTTAAATCCAGTTCAAATAGTAAGGTTCTAAGTTCTAAAAACAGTAAACCCTAGTTCAAGTAAAGTACAATAAATAATGAGAAGAAGTTATTACAGCACGAATTAGTCATGATCATAAAATACATGAAACAATAACAAAAGGTTGTAAGTTATGTCTCAATTCAAACTATTATTTCATCAGTTCAATTCATTTAAGTACTTAGAAATCACCAATGGTTAACAACAGTTTCACAATGTAGAAAAGACAACAATTTTCAACTAACAAAACTATAGGTATCAAAACAATATTCAATATAGTTCAATCAAGTAGTCTAGATAATTACATAACTTGAATAGAATTTAAGCACAGCCAACAAGTAATAATTTTTAATTTCTGCTCAAAATTTCTGCATCTAAAATCAATTTTGATTCAATGGATACTAGACAGAACTGCTAATAGTTGAGAAAAATGAGGATGACATGAGAAGCACTGGCGACTCGTACCTACGAAACAGGTGAAGTGCCCGTATATTTTACTGTACAGCACTTCACGTTTTTCGTGGGCACGAGCCGCCAGTGATGAGAAGGAGACCTGCCAGCAGGTCAAAGCTATTTACAAGATGAAAGATTAATCATATTTCAGTCATGAGGAAAATTATTTTATTTCAATATTAATAATAATATCATAGAGTGTAATTTACTACATTTTGCTGGAGCAGAAAAATTATTAGCAGTCATTTCAGAATTATTGATATAAGTAGAGATTTCCAATACCAATTAAATTTACCTTTCAATGTAGAGCAAGAACCAAAATTCTTGTGAATATTACAAAATATAGTCATAATATTGATATACCATATTTAATATCAGTATCAAATAAGTGGCTACTTGTACATACTGTTCTTATAATAGTTGCAGTTAATGTTATAATAATTTAGTTTTAGAAAGTTATTAATGAGTTACAAAATAATAATTAGGCAATCTAATGGCAAATGTAAGTGTTATATTGTTGCAACTATTCATTATGTCTCGAAAATTAATATAATAACTTAAATTAATGGAAATAGAATGAAGATAAACACATTGGAAATATCAACAATCCTGAGCCTTCTCAAAAAGATAAGATGAATTATTGAAAGGTTTTTTTTCTGATCTGTTTTACCTGAATCAAAATATTATAATAAAGATTGTGTAGATGACTATACTTCTTGTTCTGATTACTTCATGAGAAAATTTCAACAATTCGACCATGATAAATATGAAAATGGTAAAACTGTAAATTTTCTCAATTTTCATGAAGAACTCTGGAAAAGCTGGACTGCTATTTGCAAAGTTTGAGAAAATTAAAAAATTTCAAAATGATAGCTGGAAAAGGATACTCTTATTAATTTTATTCTGTCTGTGAAATTACTGTTTTATCATTACTGAAATTGGAACTAGCTACTACAATAAGTTATAATTTAGGTATAAATAGTGTAGAAAGAATGAAATATTACGGGAATAGTAAGGACTAGCACGAATAGTTATAGGTATAATAGGTATTAAATCATCTCCAATAACGAAACATAACAATTAATGATCTTAAAATCAATGAGACCATGACAAATACACAACAAATAACATTTATGAAGAGTCAATCTATATTGAGAAAAGTAACATTGGTACTAGAATATTTATAACAATTTCAGTATTCTGCTCTGATAAACATTGTAATCCATGAATTTTATAAGTGATTAGTTCCAAATTATCAAGTTTTATCAACTTTCAATATGTATATTCTTCCTAATCATTTATGATGGTATTAGGCTATATGTACATAGAATAGCATTTATGCTGTATCTCATCTACTCAAGGTATTGACTATATAAAAAGTATTAAATGGTTCAGTAACAAAATTTATTTACATTATCTCTCATTACATACCCTTATCAACATCATTATTATCATTTGTACGGTTAAAATCTTTTGGGCTCTGTTCTCAACCTATGACACAATTCAAGCATCTTCAACTGTTGGAATTTTCACAAATCATCGAGCACAGCTTCAAATAATTTTACAAAAGAAGTTCTATGAATTTATGGACAAAAAACATTCTCACAGCCTTTTGAACGAAGAAATTGGTAAAAAACAATTTTCAAATGAAAATAAACAATTCAACTTGGGAGGGTGATTGAAATGTGATAATTCTTCAATAAGGAATGACATTGGAAAAATGAATTAAAACTTTTTTTTGAGAATTGTTGTTTCCTAAACCTACAACAAAGCAACTGACAAGACAAAATTTAACCAATGGAATAACTAATTAACCAACCATTGAAGATAACATTAAAATTTCCATTTGTATTGAAAATTATGGGTTTAGTCTCCAAATATAAATTCCAAAATCTCAATTTCTCTAGTAGGAAGATAATCTTGCATGTAAACTTGGTCTGCATTTAAAATTTGAATGAAATCGATAAGTGAAATCATCTAAAAGTTTTTCATTGGGATGACACTCAATAGTGAACTAGATAAAACTATGAAAATCAAAGTTGGAATCAATGGATGGTAAACAGGAACTGAGAAAGGTGGAATGATTTGAATCCTTCTGGATTATTCTGGAGTATTTGTAAAACAGTTTACGGTGATTGAATTAGATTTTAGAAAAGAAATATTAACTTCAAACATGTTGAATCATCAATAAAAAATCAAAGAACGTTATTGCTCTGGATAATGCCATACTCATAATGAGACTAACAAAAAGTTATGATGTAATAGCAATTGTGCAGAGTATTCTTTATGAAAAGCTTGAATATGAAAAAGGTTGATTAAGAGTCAAAGACATATTATAAGTCTCACAGTTGGTAACAGTGAGGCTCAAAGCAACTTGTGGCTAGTTTGGTGATAATATTTTTACAGTTAGTTCCAGTGCTACTTTGTGTTGATATTTTTCTTAAGTTGGCACCACTGATAGAGTGACATCTGTTTCACAGTTAGCACCACTGTCTAAATGATATCTGGTGGCAATTTCAACAGTTGACACCATTGCCAAACAATCATCAGGTGTCAAATTTGACATTTGGCACAACTGCTAAAGTGACATCTATTTCATAGTCGGCACAACTGTCAGTAAGTATTGGACGACAACTCCACAGTTGACAGTTGAACGGTTATAGTTCTATGACATTTGAAAGTAGATGGAAATATGATTTTGTATTTCAATCTCATTTCTTATCTTATAGAACCATAACTATCTAACAGCGGCTTTAAAAAGTTTGCATATCTGTTACACAATGGCACAGCTGTGAAATTTATTAAATAATGTTGACATCACTGTTACACAATGATAATCCTCCACAGTTGGCACCGCTATCAAAAATACACCTGTTACACAATATTGGCACCCCTGTGACATCTTTAACACCATAGGCACCACTGTTACACAAGTGGCACCACTGTTATACACGTGGTATAACTTTGAAACAGTTGACACCACTGTTAAACAATTGGCACCACTGTTACACAATTGGCAAAACTTTTACACAATAGGCACCATTGTTACCCAGTTGGCACCACTGTTTCACAGTTGGCACCACTGTTACACAATTGGCACCACTGTTACACAATTGGCACCACTGTTAAACAGGTGGCATCACTGTAACACAGGTAGCAATACTGTTACACAATTGACAGCATTGCAAAACAATTGGCAACACCAATACACAATCTGCGCCACTCTTCCAAGCAACACGCGTTTATAGTTTTTCACAGCTGGTACCACTTTTTGTCCTTGTACTTGAGCATGAGGTTGTGCGCCGATGACTGGAACTGGTCGGCCTCAGTCATCATGCGCTGAGTGCGCTCCTCCAGTTCGCCGAGCTTCTCGCCTCGCTCGACCATCATTTTGTGCGCACGGCTGATCTCGTTGCTGGCGTTGGTAGCACGCACGCCGAGCTGTTCAATGTTGGCCGATGGACCTGGGATGTGCTTGGCCACGCTGCGTGATGCGCTGCCCGATGACTTGCCAACTACAACGCCACAATTCTTTGCATTAGTAAAGTTGACAAATTGTCTATTTTTCATCATTGGTATTTGACAAAATTTTGAAAAAAAAACGTTTTGAACTTTGTATCTGTTTTAATCCAATTGAGTATATTGTATCTTGTCAAATAAATATGGATGGATCAATTTCATCACAAGTGGTCACAATAATAATCATTACAATAGTGGTTCTAATCATTGTAAAACTTTTATTAATTAATAAATAAATGATTGATCCATTTAATAATTAAATTAGGCCCAGTTACACATTTCAATCCAAATTATAGCAAGTGAGCCGAATGGCTCAATCATACAAAGCCAGACCTTCATTAAATTCTATTTGATCAATAATATAATTCAGTCTGAATTGAGTAGATTGTAGATAGGCTGATTGAGTATGCAAATTTGCAACAATGGAAAATACATGAACTCAAATGGTTGTACAAAAATTAATCATAATAAAGTTTCTTGAAATTGGTAATTATTAGTAAATTTATCAACAGTATTAATAGATGTCACAAAGTTAGGTGGTTGGTGGAATCTCCATTTTCAGCTCTGTCAGAACAAAATAAAGCTGTTTTTGAGAGCTGGGAATGCTATTGTTCCAATGTACTCTCACATACAGCTCGCCAACTGCCCTGACAGAGCTGGGAATTGATAACAGTCATTTGCCAACCGCCTATCAATGTGTTGTCAGCTATACAATAATATTTTTTCTTTTTATTGAGTATGGATAACTACCACAATATCACCTTCACAACCACTCAAAAACGGAAAATGCTTAAAATGTACAATAATAATTTTTATAACTCACAGAGTTCTTCCCTATCAAGTGATCTGGAACCCCCTCCAAACAAGCCTTTGAAGAAGCTCTCCTTTGGTGGTTCTGGCATGTCATGTGGAAGGAATAGCTCACCAACCATTTCTCCTAAGCTCCCGCTAGAAAATAACACAAAAATAATTTCATCATCACTTTTCATTTGACAATTTTTCATTGCTTCTCACAAAAAATAAGATAGTGTTCGTGTCTTGAACTCTTGATCATTTGGCAACCACTCCCAACAAATTCTACCAAATACATAAAAACTATTCTGAGATATGTTTGAGAATTGACTCCAATGTGAGATATAACATTGTAAAATGTAGGCTATGCATTACATGGTTATGCACATGATATTGATCATTGTATATGATTTTGCACAAGAAAACATATTTCATGAATAAATTTTTAACAATTTTTTAAATAAATTATTAAATAAGTAATGTGAGTAATTCTAGTGAACTTACCAGAATTCAGCAGACACCGAAAATTTTTGTACTTCTGTTGGAGAACAAAGATATAGTCCATGTCCTCTATTGCTAAAGCAGAAGGTCCTCGCGATCCTGTAACGGACAATTGGTATTAATGCCAATTCAATATTATACACCAGAGCATCTCCATGCTCCAGTGTTATTCTCGAGGGGAAATTCTCTATTCAAACCTGCTTGTCTTTAAACAATACATCAATTATTTAAGCAGGATACTACTTGTAAAAGTGATTTGGGAAATGTGATCTCTCATAATCATAATTATTATCCTTTTTACAAGTATAATCTTCTTACAAATTCAATACTCAAATCATTTACTTTGGCAGCACTCACTTGTTTCTTGAGAGACAACAGGATTAATTTGAAATTTTAAATATTTCGATTCGAAAGATCGGGTTCACAAGAACTGGAAGAAAGTAAAATTTTGAAACACTTTACTGGAAAAACATATTTTTTTTTACTTCGCGGAATGGGAAAGCAAAAGTGTCTTGTCAACCATCAAGATTTCAGAGTTCCCAATTCAGTGAGTTTGAGTTTTTAGTTTTTTTGTTGATAGGCTCACTTTTCTTGTCACACAACTTTGTAGACATTCCAAACAAGTATTCCAAGATAGCAAGTTTGAATAGGAATTATGTAATATAATGCGGTTTGAAACGATACCAGAAAACTGTACAATATGAAAAATATTACATTAAATATTGAGATTATTATTAAAAAACAAGCTTTTAAACACATATATAATCACTTTAAATGAACATCAATTATCACATATAAGGGAGAGTTCCACACTCGAATTAAAGCAAATAATATTGTAAATAAAAGAAGTGGGATAAGGTATTATTTACATGGGAAGCTTATAATACAATTTTTGAAGCCAGAAAAGCATGAAATGCGAAAATTCTCAACAAAACAATCGGAATTGTAAATATTATAATAAATTTGAGAAATAATAATAATAATAATCAGTCAATGCCTTGCGGTGGACGAGTTGCAAGGCAAAATAATCATGATAAAACGAATTAAAAATGAGATTTTCAGAATGTTTAACATTGATAATTTCAACACCAAAACATTAAGATTGTGAAAGATCAAGATTTTTTGAAATATCGTGAAAATAGTACGATACAGATAAAGGGAGAGTGAGATTTAAATAAAGAATTTGAATGAGATTTGAATAAAGAATTCGAATGAGAATTTATTAATAAAATTAAAAAAAGGAGAATACTGTGGGGATTTCAATACAGGCATATTGTATTTTCAAAAATACTACTGTACAGCTGAATATCAAGTTATGTCAATTGTTACGAAATAAAAGATATTTAGATTTTGTTCAAAAAACAATATGAAGTTGATGACACTCAAAGACTTTAAATTGAGTATAATTAAAATAAAGTTACATTTTTTTGCAGTCATTGAAATACTTTTACAATCTAGATAGTTTGAGCACAACATCTTTTTCTGTAATTTGAGTAACGCTGAAAAATCTTATTGCATGGTCCGCATATTATTCCTCAATTTGAAATAAATAAAAGCAATAAGTCCTTCAAAAAACATAATTATTAATAATTCCAATGATGCTGGGATTTCATAATTAAATGAAATTATTAGAGTGAATGATACATCAATTTCAAAAGAGTAATAGTATTCCAATGACAATCACAAAACCGGCACAACAATATATAAAACAACATACATGTAAAATTGCAAGACACGGATAACATAATTAATTGATCACTGTTGATAAAAATATCTAGATAAAAAATATAAATTGATGCATAAAAATTTAAAAAAGAGTTTTCTAAATAAAACTCACCATACCAACTATTCCTGAAAAGCAAACGTTTACATGAAACTATATTTACATTATTTACAAGAGGTTCTTTGGTTGAGGCCAGCACATGTCAATAGGCTGTTTTCACATACTAGTTTTTCAACTGATTTGCCAACTAGATTTCCAACTAGTTTGTCAACTAAATTTTCAACTAGTTTTAAAACTGATTCTCAACTAGTTATCCACTGAATTTCAGTTTGTTTTCCTAATTAACTAATTTTTCAACTAGTTTAGCCTACTTTCTATCTACCCTCTCTATTGTTGGTCTATTGTTGATTTATTATGTGTGATGTTGATGAGCAATTCTTGAATTTATAAGTAGATGTTGATGTTTTGGATGTTATGTTGCCTATTTTGAATCGGACACCAGGTCTCGAAAAATCCACAAATATGATACTGTGAATGACCTAATGGAGACTGTGCCAGGAACATACTACCAAATGATTGCTGTGGTAGTTTGGTAGGGAAGCATTCAACCAATTACAGGCATGCATTCAGTTTACTTCAAATAGATACTTCAAACAACTGGAAAGTCAGCCAGTATAGGTTTGGAAAGTATAGAAATAGGTATAACTTACTCAGTTATTTATATATTTTATGGAGGTTTGTTATTCATTGATAACGACAATTCAAAGTCAAAGGGAATGTTCAAGTACAGAATAATGATGATCCAAAGTTTGCTGATTAATATTTAAATCGCTACTACATTATAAGCAATTAAAAAATATCAAACATCATTGATTGTATTCTCTCTTTCAAACGGTTTTCAAGAGATAAATCTGAAAGGATTAAATAAATTATTGCAATTTTCAATAGGAACAACAAATTTTATAAATTAGAGGAGATCTCTGTTCTGAGATCAAGCTGATTTTGTGATAGGTCTGAATACAGTAGGCTATAATTATTTATAAAACTCATAGAAAAGTTGTGTCACATTATTTTAGCATAAGTTTCATAATTTTTATTATTTCTAATACATTATATCACAATTACAATTGCTAATAAATTAGTCTTAAGTTCATTGATTTTTCTATTATGAAAGCCACACTACTTTGTATTTGTTTTGAATATTTCCATCGAAAAATATTATTTTGGTATATAATTTTCAGCATTTTTCCTGAAAATTGAATACTAATACCATTTAACAAATAAATAAGGGTACAATTTTAATATTTTTCGAGTGAGTGATGGAATAAGATAAATTGAGATGAAATTTATGAGAGTTTGAGTACATGCAAAATGTTATCTAATTTAGAAGGTTTTTTTTTCAATTATTTTATAGAAAAAAGAGAGTAAGAGAGATAAAGAGAGACTGGGAGAGGAGTATGCTAATTTCTAATCTAAAATCTATTATTTTGTCTAAAGTAAGGTGCAGTTGAAGAGCCTATAGCTTGTGAAGATCTACGTGTAGTTATTTAGTAGGCCTAATTGCACTGAAATCTACTCAAAAAGACTACAGCATTTTACGCAAATAAAATACTTTCTTGAAATAATACTGAGCATTAAGTGAATTTAGATCTAAAACTTTTTAGCATTCATTCAGAAAACTATTATACTATTTATATCCTTGTGAACTATTTCAAGTGATTTACAACTAGCAATAGTTTGAATAGGAATTCTACAAAGAAATACACATTACTAAAACAAACGAAGAATTTTTCATGTTACTAGAAGGTTACTAATTATTGTTATTTTTTATGTAGCTAGAAGTCTAACATAGGAATAGCAAGTTATGCACGATTCATATTAAATATCAAATATTATTGTATTTGATATTTAGAATTTGGTAGAGAAGAGAATTCCTGCATAAAATGCAAGAACAAATATTCAATATGGAACAGCACTATTACAGTTTTATTTCAACAGTAGTTTGAAATAATGCGCGAGGTACAGTATAGTACCACCCTGATGTAACATATCAATATTATAATTCCATATTTCAGTTCTCTTTGCATCCATTGAGGAAAGAAACAAATTTAATTCTACAAAAACTTAATGTTTTTTGTTTTTGTTTTCTGAGGGTGAAGCACACATAAGCTCATAGGCTTGTGCGTGGGTAATGAGATGGATAACGGCTAATTATTAGGGTGACGGCTTATCGTCCCATCCGAAAGAGGTGGCAGTATTCATGTGATCAAAGAATTTTGCCCCCGTTGAGACTCGAACCAGAGTTAACCTGTTTATCAGACCGGGGCGTTATCACTTTCTCCAACGAGGCACCCAATGTTAAGAATGATTCTCGAATGATTTCGAATTATTCCTTCATTCATTTACTTTTTTATTTCCAATTAAATTCATTACAAGATACAAGTGGTGTTGGATTTTATACTTTGCTATGAGTGTTGAGAGATGAATTAAATGATTGAAAACTATTAAACGAAGAATTGAATCTTAAATTATCTGATGGAGTATCTGATAAACTTTGATCTAAAGTCCGAGCATTATATAGTTGGCCACATTAAAGAGTAGCCTATTTGTAGGATAATAATCAAGTTCAGTACCGTACCATATCAGTAGGTACTGTAGTTTATCAGCAGCTTTTTAATACTATCATAGAGAAGAAGAATTATACAATCTGAAAGTACTTAATTCATACATCAAATACGGCAAATATTAAAGATACAAAACTAGAATTGAAATTAAATCAACAATAATTGACTGTACGATATCGCATTCTCATGCAGTAGCATTCCATACTAGTCATGCAGGGTAGTTTCAACTATTATAACCATAAAAAACTATAGATACAAAATGATACATTACTTTCTCATTCTATTAATATAATGAGAAAAACTAGGAAATTTCCTCCCTATTAACATTTCATTCAATTGTTGACTGATTAGTCTAGTAGAAGTTTTTACCAACTTCATAACTTTTCTTTTATACCAACTTTAAAAACTATACTCAAAACTTCTCTTAATTTAATCGTATCATAGTCAAGATTGAAGAACCATTGCTCCAAAGTGGATTAAGGTTTGTTACTCATAGAATGCGTTTTCCTATACATGACACGATTCAATGATTGATCTTCACCAGTAGTTCTTCCAAACAGCTTTTATGAGATAATGATACTTGAAATATGCAGATTGGCCATGATCAAGAAACCTTTTCGATAATTCTAGCAAGTGAAAGGTTGAGAGTTAATATTTCAGATAAGACTTGGTAGAATTTATTTACTTAAAGATAATTATTTATTTACTTTATTTATTAGATTATTAATTTATTTACTTTAGATACTTAATACATGTTAGTATAGTAATACTTTTAATAATGTTTTATAAATTATTTTTGGTAGGCCTAATTGCTTCTTCTACTTGTCAAGTCATTGTAAACTAAAACTCACTTGCTGGAACCATTCACAGTTAAATTCAACAATTTGAAATGAATCAAGAAAAATATTCTCTGAACAAATTAATATTACCTATTTTTAGAATAAATTTCAGATACTTTCACGATCCACTTGCGTACCATATAAATAATATGTGGCACACATTCAACGCGGAATCAACCAAATCAATAAAACTAAATTCAATATTCTAATCATGCTTTGAAAGCCTTCATAGGCGTGAGAGATTCATCAAAGGGAGGTGAACTTATATCTAATCAAATCAGCTAAATATGCTTCCCATAGCCAGTGATCAAAACGATTAGCTATATTTCGGTGTTGGCATTATGCATTTATTAAAGCCTAGCTCAAAATATCTCTAGATAAAAAATAGCTCAATCGGTATTATATGTAGCAGTTGCTGGAAAAAATTCATAGCGAAATTCCAAAATACGTAGAGAAGTTATTTATACCTGTAGCAGCCCGCATTGCTTTAGGAAACAGAAACAATTTTATTAGTCATTTACTAATTGAACAACCGATCATATTAACCCATTGAAGAAGTTGAGTTGACCATTCTTGTGTTCATGGAGTAAAGTTGGCAGATTTAAAGTAGATAAAAAATAAAAGTATAATCGATAATTTTTTCGAATTTTGAATTAAATGCGTGGCTGATTTCAGTGACGACTACTAATTGTGGTCTCCTACTTCTGATACTCCTAGTAGTGGGTTAAGTGGAAGAGGGAGCTAGCATGCCTCAACTTCGCCCACAAACGCTTGTAAAATTTTTACAAAGTTTAAAATAAAGTCACTTTATCTATAATAATGTAAATAATTCTAGAGAAGAGAAACTGTAGACTTGATATACGTGTGAGACGAGTGAGAAGTGTGGTATAGGTTCTCTTGATTCTTGAATGTTGATTATAAAAAATAATTGAGGAGGTGCCTAATGTAATGTGAATCAATAAGTAAAGTAATAATAATGCACAAGGTCAATCTATTTAAAAATTGTACTGATTATTTCTTGATCCTAAACAAGCTGCAAATTTCAATATCATGATTATCTAATGTTTTTTCACTAAATGAATTACTGTATTATAATTATAACGATTACTTCCAGAGTTTTTGGATAAAACTTCCGAGAAGTTTTTCAATGATTAATGAATCCCTGCTGATCAAATTTGAGGTTTTGGGTTAATAGTCCAGTACGCAGGGAATTTTGTGAGGCTAATTTCTGCAAAAGGTGGTGTATGCGATTTTATTGTTTTAATTGCTTCTTTAGGGTCCCAATAATGTGTAAATCATTCGAAGTGCACACAAAATTTCCCCCCGCACAACTTTTGACAGATATACGAAATAGAACTGTCTTTCCAAACTGAAAAAAATGAGCTATAGTTTATCAGAATCCGTTCACTCTTACGAAAGTTAGGGGTGTCCTTATTCTATTATCCTTGACTGTCCTTTGTATAAAAAAATCGGATTTAGAGCAGTGGAGTATTTATTCTGATGGTAAGTTATCCAAGTAGACTACAAAATACAAGATAGGCTTTATTTGAACTTTAAATGTCTAACATAACATCAAAATGTTGAAAAAAACACCTGTAGCCTGTTTTATTTTTGGAAAAGTGATTATTAATGATCCAAAAATAGGTCAAATATCAATGTTTTGCACTTTCTGAACTCAATTTTTTATGCTCGACAACTTTTAGGAAGAGGGGTAATAAATTCCTCTGTTACTTTATGAGCTACAGAAGAATTTAAACAATTTTTTGGAAAATTTGGAAAAAATTGTGTATTTTGAATGAATGTAAAACGTTATCTATTCGACCGATTTTTGTTTTCTTTTTTTCAATCGACACAGAATTTTGTCCTCTACAATTTAAAATAAGAATGTATCTGTAAAAATGTTGACCGTTTTGAAGTTATACGCGAAAAACTAAAAAAGTGCATGGTTTTCTGGCTGTCAAAAGTTGTGCGGGGGGAAATTTTGTGTGCACTTTTCGAATACACATTATTGGGACCCTAATGAAGCAATTAAAACAATAAAATTGCATACACCACCTTTTGCAGAAAAAAATCCCTGCGTACTGGACTATAAATACTCATACTGTATGTGAAACTAACATATTTTGTATTGTGAACAAGTTTTGTCTTCTGTGAAAAAAACATTTTTTGTTTATTAAAAATGAATTACATGATTCTATCGAATACTTCCAGAGTTTCCAGAGCATTGATCAATTCCTCAAATAATTTGAAAAGGAATTGAAGTGAATCCTACTTATCAAATTGATAATTTGGGTCATATTTTTCAAATTGACGTGGTATTGTTGAAAGTTTTGTCTTATTTTGAAAACTGATCGGAATTGAGCATGATTGTAACATTGTTATGAGCCTATCTATCTACCTATCTGTACCTATATTATGTACTTATCTACACTGTATAACATTCAACATCGACAAGCAACACATATCCATGTAGTTGTACCAACAATACATTAATTTACAGTATTTGTATACATTATTATACAACAATACATTATTACAGTAATGATGTAACACTTATGTACATGTATACAGGTTTACGTTACAGAAGCGACATTCTATATAGAAAGCAATAAAGAATGTTCAGATATACGAGTTCAAACACTAATTGGTCATGCAGAGCTCAAAATAATGTACAGGACATCGAATCACCCTATATCGACCATTCCTATCATTTGATGATTATTTTATTGTCAGATGGAGAAATTTTTGTGATCACATTCGATATTTAAAGGTTTCTTTCCTAGGAGTCGATTAAAGTATTATAGTTCCCTAAATATAGGAACTCAGTGCTATATAGGACTCAGTGCTGAATTAGCAGTACACCGATACTGTATAAATTATAGAGTAACTTATACACAATTACACAATAAATTGATTGTTCGATGTAATATTAAATATTATCACAATTAAAATGTGATTGGCACAGTGAGATTCCATTGAATTTCTCAGCTAATTTTACATGTGAGATGATTATTTTGGTACAATGAGTCTCAAAAAAGGAAAACATAAAAAATGTTAGAAAACGTGAGTTACTAATACTCCGCCATAGTCATTTTGGTAACAGTGCATTTCACGGGGATAAGTCCAATGGAGTTTTTCACTATTTTGGTATTTGGTGTAAAAATAAGCTTGGAAAGTTTGGCAGATGCCTCCTGAAACATTCTAAAGAAGGATGTTATTTCTAACTTGGTTGATAGTTGTTTTCAATCGAGTAAAATTTATAAGGACGGCGAAAACCGGACGTCCAAAAATCTTGGTGTGTGAAACGGGACTTATAGTATAGCTAAATTTTTCAATCACAAGAACACAACAAAATAATTTAAACCCAAGATTCGAGTAAAATTTAATTTTATAATTTGATCACAAACCATTTCACCATCTGACAACGTTTCATTAGATGTAGAATGATGTTCTGATGAGCGTATTTTGTATGAATATGGAAGATGTAATGTAGATTGTAAATTATATATTTCTGTAGAGTAAATTATTATGTCTAGCTAGAATATTATGTACAGTATGAGGCTGATGTTTGTTTTGTTGGACAGGACTTACTGGTCAGTGTCTTCATTGACAAACATCTGTTGTCCCCATATCGACAACATTGGATCTATGATGCCTGGTTTGCGCGTCTGAAAACTAATCAGCAGATATTCGATTCATTAAACTAGGATTGTGTGTGATTCACTTGTGTTGATGTAATTGTGCTCAGCTCGATCGCTAACTAAACAATAGAGCACAATCTGCGATCAATGATCCTGATAACTTGGATTTGATCAGAATTTCAAACAATTTTGTAAAAAAACACCTAGAACACAATCTGAGATGATGAAGGGTGCCTGGTTGTGATTGAAATTCAAACATGTTGTAAAAACTTAACAATAGGACACAGTCCACGCTTCAGAATTGATGATAACGTAACCTGGATGTGATCAAGATCTAATACAAATTTTAAAAACAAAGTGATGAAAATAATCCAATGAACTCATATCGGACCGAGAACATTATTTTGCCAGATGGAAAAAATTCAACTTTGGAAAATAACGGAGCTCAATAACTCAATAGGTATGTCATTATATTGTTTTCCTGGAACAATCTCACTAATTTTCAAGTTATTTGTTGATTATTATTAACACCATAGAAAATCAAAATCACGGAAGATAGTTTGGTAGAACTTAGGCTATGTGTTCTGACTGAATTGATTATTTGATCAGTCATTGGATTGTATACCAAACAATCCCTTGAATGTAGAAGAATCTTCAAGAATAAAATAATAACACAGTTTATAATGGACAAAAAAATTTCTCAACCGTATTCATCATCAATATCCTAAATGAGATGAACAAATGAAGAGCATGAAACCTAATAAAGGAAACATGGGTACTGTATGGTTTAAAAACGATTATTTTTATAGAATAAAAATTGTTAAACTATCAGTGTTCTCTAAAACTTTGATACTGCAAAACATGGAATGAAAAAGTATTTAAATAGAGTAGAACTACTGCTAAATGGAAACCTGTGAATTATTTTATAGAAAGATGAGGGATTCTTAATGAGATGTTAGGGTAGGATATCACTGGTTTCAATGTTAGTGGAGGAAATAATGCTGAAATTATTAGCAAAAAAATTGTATTATACTTCAATCAATATAATCTAGTCTATTTTATGAAGCTGCAGAATACTTGAAAGTGTCAAAAGGTTAAAAGTAATACGTTCCAGTGATTGATATTTGAAAAGGTATTTGATGGATATCAACTGGGTTCTATAAACTACTACTCACTCTATATAAAAATTTATAGTGACTGATTATTTGGGTTGAGTAGTGGAGGTGAGTAGCCTAACTAGAGGGAACAAAATTCTCAATTATTAGTGTCACTACAATAATTGGTAATTAGGTTGTGAACGCATGCTCCATTTGATCTCAAAACTACCATGAAATTTAATTGATTATTTACTTTAAAGTTCCATACAATGAATAATGAAAGGAGATAATTAACAATACGTGAAAATATTAGAATAATTTGAAAATTTAGTCTGAAAAATTAGCTATCCTAGATATTTAACTATATAGGATGTGATAAAGGTTGAATTAATTAAATGGATGAAGAAATCTATTAAAAGTATATTAATGTATAAAAATTGAGTACCTATATCAACATTATTCAATTAACGAAAAGAATGGAAAAAATAGAATCTATCACCAAGATGAAATAGATATTCGTAGATAAAACAAGTACCGTAGTCAATAGGAGTGTACAAGTTCAAGCTTAAGATTATAATTATATATTATTAATAATTTCACCCAAGAAGCCTTCCTCATTAGAATGTTAATAACATGCTTAATACAGTTCGCCACACCTCTCAAATACTTCCAGGAATATATTTTATTGCGTTTCAAAATAATCTATCGTTCAATATAAATAATATGTCAATTCGTGTCCCTCCAAAAGTTTTTCAATAATTTTACAATTTTTACAGTAATATTGTTCTTAGCAGGCATCAATATTATGTGCTGTTCATAATATGTGTATTGAAATTGAGTCATTGAAGTGCTTAGTGCTTAAAGCTGATAAGAGAAAATTGCCTATTTACATAATGCTTTTTCTCTTGAAATATTAGGTTTATGTAATTTTAATTCTTGTATATGATAAGCAGATATAATATTTGATTGAAGGATATGGTCTATCCAAGCGAAAATATACAATCCTGCTCTTGAGCCATGTTTATAAAATAATCAATCTTTTAATCTGTTGTCTGTTTTTAAGAAGGTCTTACAGTAGTAGTGTAGGAGTATATCAATCTTCAATATTATTCATCATGACTATAAATTACCAATAATTTACTCGATATAGCTCTGAATCCTAACTACATTATTCGAAAATCTAATACAATATCTTTGGGATGTGACAGTGAAAGATTTGGATAAAGTTTTTGATAAATTGGAATGAGAACAGACTTGAGCAAAAAATTACTGTACTTCCCGTCAAGTATTGCAATTTTTATTATCACGTACATTTTTTTGTAAATTTTTGAATTATAATATTAAAATTTTTTTTATCATTTATAACATGTTCTTTTCAGTAATTAACAGATAACATGAGTCACAAATATAATAATTATTTTTAATTGTGAGGGGTTACGCCTTAAATCGTCAACAGTGTTTACGATCGAGTATGAAATATCTCTTAGTTTTAAAATTATTTTCTTCTGCTCTACACTGCTTCCCAGGATCCAAGCATTCTAACATTGGAAAATCTTGACATAAATAATCCTGGTGATGAACTTTAGGGTACCGTGGACGTGTACCATTGATTTCATAAATGAAAATATGCATAATGGCTTTTATTGTGAGCAGCTACCCATAAGAGTAGGTTCCAGCACTGGCCTTGGTCACAATCTGGTCACCCATCCGAAAGCAGTCCAGTGTTTGTGACATGTTTATTTCATAAATCGTACGTGTAAAATGTCTTCACTTACCTAAGATCTGCGAGAGGAAGGAAGTCTATGTCTTTCAATGGCCTTAAGCTGGGTAAACTGTAAGCGGTTACATGTCCATTGGATACATAACATACTAGGCACACACTGTCTGTAAATGAGAAAACAATACATAGAATTTATTGAAATGTAATATATGCTAGATTAAAGATATTCCAATGACACTTATTAACACAGACACATGTCCAACTCGTCTTCTTTCCCAATTTTGATGAGATAATTGAAAAAGGTTATGCTCAAATTCACTATTTCAAAATCTCAAATTTCCATAGAATATAGAAAACAATGAATACTATAAAAATAATAGAAAACACCTTCTTTCAGAAAACCTAGACTTTATTGAAAATTTTTGGGAGAGGAATAGTATAGGCTATGCCTAGTTTTTCCTCTCAATTCAAGTAGGCCTCTTTTGTATAAAGGTATAAAATAAATATTGGCATTATTCTTCAAGATTCTGATTTTTATTTTCTTTAATGGATTAATTGATTCCATTTGTCAACCTTTCTAGATTCAACTTTTTGAAATGTTATACCTGAATAAAAAATTGAAGTGAAACCCTAATTTTGAAGCAGTGCTGTGATAATTACCATATAACCATTATTTGGCTGACATTAACTTCGGAATCAAATCAAATAATCAAAATTCGGGAGAGACATAGCCCGAATAGCACAAAGTAAGGTTTGGTAGACCAAGTCTCAAGTTATCGTGAATAGGGTATACACCTTACACAAATTTAGCCTACACCTTAGGGTAAGAACATGTCGAATAAGGTGAGGCTTCAGGTTAGGCTGTAGGTGCTACATAGTACATTCATAGTTCCATATCTATATCATAGTATTTGTATAAACCTCAAGCCTAAGCCTCACCTTTTTGACATATTCCTACCCTTACATAAATTCAACACTTCTACACTTTTCAACCATTTCATGAAAATACCTTTGACCAAGGATTAACCAAGGTTGCTTACCTTTTAAAGAAATAATTTCAGCTTTGACAACAAAATCTGTGTCGGCCAGCTGTTGTCGATAGACACAGTTGTGGGAGGGGAGGGCAATCACCTTGGCCTGCTTTTCACTCACCAGCACCACGAATTGGCGGTCGCACGTCAGCTCACCCCCTCCCCCGCCCGTCGGAGTACCCCCCAGCGGGGGTGACATTCGACTGCTACTGCTGTTTGACGAGCCGCTTCTCGTCGGCGTTTCTGGAAAATCGAATTCATACTTGAAAATTACAATATTTTGGAATATATATATTTATTTATACAATGATAAAATGAAAAGAACAGGCATTCGCTCGAAACTCCTTCAATTCCAATTTATATTAAAATATCCTAAGTCGAGTTAATGATATGACCTACACAGTGTGATAGACTTACGTTTTTCAATATGTTCTTTAGTTATGTAGAAAAATCATTACAACAAACATAGCTCTAATAAGACCTAAAGATCTAAATACACGTAATAAGGCTATAAAAGGCTAGTAATGTGGCCTTAAAAGTGGCAACTATGTAAAGTAGGGAGAAGTCAAGCATTGAAATCATTTTTGAATCAGCTGTTTCAACGGATGCGTTTCTGGTGTGCGTTCCCCCCACACTCGACTTGCTACAAATTGAAGCAATCTTTGGATATATGGATGTCTATTTTCAATCTTTTCTGCCAATTTCTATCACAGCCCAGTACAGAATGCACAACAAGAATTTTATAGGAGAATTAGTTTCATTATCATATTCCATGGAAATTATGTTCAAAAAAGAAAAGAGAAAGTCATTTATAATTTTACTCTATATGTGGGTACAGACTCTGCCTATGATGCGACAATGCGACATTGTTATTTTAGTAGAGCAGGAGTAGAGCCTTCTATTAAAGGGAGCTATGAAAATGCTGATTTCAGTGTACTATGTAGAGTTAAATTTTATTTATTGGCATAAACATTCCTTCTTGTACAAATAACTAAGTTAAATTAATAACTGAATTGAGTGCATTGAGTGCTCTCCAATACTCAACTTACTTTGTTTGTCTCTACCCTCATCTCTCCAGCTTTCGAACGAATAAGGTATTAGAGCTCCATTGCAGTCCAAAAATGACATCGTTAATATACAGCCTTTTAATCTGAATATCGTTCCAACTGTGAAAAAATAAACAACAGAACAAAACATAAATAATTAATTTGACACAGATAGAATATAGGAGAGAACTATACTGATAGAAAACCACGTGAATTTCAAGGTTTTCACTGCGAGCTAATCAAGTTTTTTTACGTTACCTAAGTCAATAGTATTAGAATAATTAAAAGTAAGTTATTGATGAATTGTAAAATCAAATTGAGGAATATCTTATACATACAATAACGAATAATTAACTTGATGGATAATAATGAGAAACAAAAGCAGCTCAGAGTTGAGTGCAGAGTTGACAGTTTCAGTCATAGTAAATTTTTCATTCCATTTTTTCATAATAATAATGGAAGTGATTATTGAGAAAGATTAATTGATTCATCCATTCATTCATTCATTATTTCAAGGAAAAACAATAGGAATAAACTCATGAGATAATAAAACTACAAGTTTTCGAATATTGGTACCAATACTGTTATAATATTGTCCTAATGATTACATAGTAATTTTTATTAATATTATTAATAATAATTTAGTTATACCTGAGATTCAAGTTTAGATCGATACAAATACCATAGGTATCTAACAACTATAGGGAAATGAACAGAACAAGAAAATGTTGTATTCTTCCAGCATGGACAGTAGCCTACAGGCTGTAGGAACAATATATATGGATAACATAAAACAGAACCATTTATTATTTAGAGCAATAGTTGTGGAGTTTTTTTTACTTTCTCAAGAGAAAGGGAAAAGCATTTTGATTATAATTGAGTCCTAATGATAATAATAATTATTATTATTGGTTGTTTATGATGGGAATTGAAGCATGATAATTACGATACAGCAATGTTTATTCAGGTAAACTACTGCTTGGGATTAATTTCAAATAGTTCCACCTAATAATTATTATTAGTTTTATAACTAATAGTTACTTACTTTCGGGACCAATCGGTAAAGGAGAATCATGATAGTATTATTGGAAGCAGCATGATAATTCGGAGCATTCAAGAATTAGAGGGACTCAAAAGACTCATATATTATTACACTAGGGATTAAGAGTAGGATAGGGCTAAATTCAACAACAAGCTTGAGAAACAAAACAATAAGGTAATTCGTTGATTCTAAATACCCGTGTAATTTTCAACTCAACTCTTAATGACTGCAGTAGTTGGTGAAATCCAATCCTGAACTGTTGAATTTTGTCAAGAAAATAAATAATGAAACCAATATTATTTGCAATCATGAAATCAATGGAATGTTATTTGCCATCAAGCATGAAAACTGAATAATCACGAAAAGTGGCAGCAATAATTATTATATTAATAAAATTATTCAAGCTACAATGTATTGTAGCAGGACCATCATCTTCACTAGCTCAGTTAAAATTGTCCTGATTGCAGTAAGCTATCTGTTATTTTCAATACCAAAAAATTCATTTAATAAAATGGATTAAATAATAGGCTACATTACATTGACAAGAGATCTTTCAAGGTATAATTTGCATAATAATAAAATTTCATACAGAAATAAAGTCAAAGAGATTTTATTGAGATGTTATAATAGTTGTTTGAATGATTAGGACATAAAGTAGCACTTTGATGTACCAACAAAACAAGTTTACGCACAAGGCACAATCCTTGAAAAAGAGTATAACTTTCACTTGAGTGCAGCAAAAACAATATTCAACTCACCACAAGGTGAAACGGCAACAGGTTGTGATTGCCGGGTCTCCACACTGGGAAGGCCAACCATCACGGTAAGTACTGATCCTAGACTTGTTCCAACCCATAACGTAGGTAATGTACATGGCTCTGCAATTGGCACAACAATATATAGTTAAGATTAGAACATTGCAATGAATTAATAAGATGCTGGTAAATTAAACTTTGTAGAAAATATGAAAAAAATAAAGAGACCATTAAATCTGTAAGTATAGTCTTGTTGAGAAAAAAATACATTTTGACAAACTGGCCGATTGAAGAAAGAGATTAGCTAAGCATGCACAGATCTGGAAATTTACGTGCAAAATCATTTCTGCCAACATATTGCTGATGATTTATGAAACAGATGTGATGTGAAATTTTCATTTCCACTGCTGGCAGCATTGAACAGTTGTCATTTTGAATGAATGTCACCTATGCTTGACAAGACTATAACCTGAATTTTAAAATCGATTATTGTAATTCAGAAGCCTGAATAGTTGTAAATTGGTGTTTTAATTTTAAAATTGAAATTTGGTGCTTTAATTCAATGTCGTTTTAATAAATAGTATGTCCAAATGTCCATGTATGAAATAGTATGTCAAAAAATAATATGTCCGTGAAATCAGAAATTTCATACATGGACTCATTATAATTATTGTAATGAGCATCTTAAGATGCTCCAATGAGAACGTATCAAATTTGACATATTATTGAACATATTAAGTATAAACATAATTATTTAATTGGAAATTATTAGGTGAATTCAGTCTGAAGCTGTCTTTGAGAGCGAATTAGTTTAGCTGCGATTGATCTCGTTCCAAGCTGAGAGGGCGGTCCGCCCTGAGAGAGCTGAGAATTAATAACAGTCATTTTTTTAATATGAGATGAATTATTAATAATAATTATTATGTAAAGGATTTTTTTGATAAATTTACTCAACAAGGTTCGCTTACCTGACTTTTTCGTGTAAGAGTCTGCAAAGGCGAGGCACTGAATAGCTTCTGAGCTGATTATTTCCAAACTAGACATACTAGAGCTTCTCGATCTTGAAAACGAACTATCCAGTTTATCTGTGGAGAGATTTACAATGAATCATTAGAAAACAATAAAATCTTCGATTTTATACAAGTATTTTAATCAATTCTAATATTCTATAACTTAGCCAAAAATGTAAAGATTAGATTTTTGTGATCATTACTTCAAGATGAATGAGAAATTATATTTCTCTCATCATTTGATAATAATTACTGAATTTTCAAATAACTTGATGAAAATCGGTTGGAAGATTTTGAAAACCTGTCAGATAATTATTAATCTTGAACCATCGAAGAAATTAATGCGTCACTTTATTTTCTATAAATACAAATGATGCAGAAAATAACTTTTCCCTGTGTTTTGAATATTTTAATTTCAACTGTGCTACTTTATTAAACACAATCATTGATTTTTTCAACACAACTTATTTGGTGGAACTTGATCAAAATTTTTCAATAAATCATTTTAATGCTAAAATCATTGAGCATTTCTATCCTATTGAAAAATTCAACAGTATTTGCGTAGTTCAAGTTCAAGATACTCTTCAATTAAATACCTGGAAGCTGGAACTGATCAATAAATCAAAGATAGGATTATATAATGAGAATGAGATTCAGTAGCCCTTATTCAAACAATGATAGGCTATCATTTTTCATTGTTCATTATTCTGCTTCAAACAACATTTTAGCTGTCGATTGATGTTATACCAATTGTGAATTCTAGCTTTTAGTCCTCAACTTATTTGAAAAAGGAAAAGACAGTAAGTTAATCTATAAAAGATCACAAATTATATCAAAACCCCATTTGATGGATATCCGGAACTCGCTTAATCATGTTAAAACTGACTACAAAATAACTGTTGACATTTATTTTCTTTCTTAGAAACAGTTGTATCAATATAATAGTAGACCATATAAAATATTTACACTTTATTCACAATAATGTACTATTCACTAATTATTTCAAGTGTTAGTAATTCTAAAGCATGCATTATTTATAAACAGTGCAATCGAAAGTTCATGTGCTAACACCATTCAACTTGAGCTATAAGCGTTATAAAGCCAAAAATATTTTCAGCCTCATGCAAAAGATTTATTAAAGAAAAAAATGATTAAGTTGACAACGTACACAATAATAAAAAGATAATACATTTGAATGCACAGCCAGATGAAAGCCTACAATATGAGAAATGTCGAAGATTATCAATTAATTGGAACATATAACTTACTCAACTTATATGTGTCATGTCTCAGTATTTTTTGGCGGAACTTAATAAACTAGATTAGCGTAGCTTGTAATAGATTACTCAGGTATCTTTTTCTAATTTCAATAAATTTTATCAACTATGGATAAAATGTAAAAAAGTCCAATTTCTGTAGTTCAATAAGGCTTTCATCACCTTAACTTACATAAATGGCGTGACCACATGCGGTCTTTTTTGACTGAAGTGAACTTTATCAAGTCGGTTAGACTACAAAAAAGTCCCGCGTGGTTGACATTTTTAGTCAGTTTTCAAGTCAAAATTGCATACTCAACTTGAACGCAAAATATCGACCACACGAGGTAAAAATTATGGCAGCCATGCAAGTTTACTTCATCAAGTTATCTTGACTCAAAAAACTTCATGATGTGATCACGCCATAAAATTCTAAAACTAGAGTGGATAGATATCAGCATACTGGTACATTACTTATTTACATTTTTAAAAGAACAAATTGAAAAAATTAGCTTTGAACAAATAAATACATGAATTTCCTCAAGAGTGATTCTTCCACTTTTTATATTACCATTTCAGAAAGAATTAAAAACTATTTTAGACGCACCATTCTTCTTCTGAATAACATTTAAATAAGATTATAGATGAAATAACAACAGAATTGTTTAAAGGGAGAATATCATTTTTCATTTTTCCATTATTCATACCTTATCATTCGTCAGAAGAAAGAGAAGAGATCGAGAAAAATGAGTAAAGATTAAAGAGTAGGATATAAACATGCTCAAACTAAAATTGCAAAAAATAAGAAAATTTGAGCATGCACTCAATCACAGAGTCAGCCAAAATGAATAGAAATAAAAGGACAAATTTGAGATAGGAAAATAGAATAAGGAAACATAAAAATATTGATCCCTGTTTAGTAAGTTAGAGACCAAAATCATTAAAAGATTCTTTACGTCAATATTGACTCTTCTAAGAGTAAAACTAAACCTATTTTAGTATTATTTTTTTGGAAATTTGAAGAAGTGAACAATGAAATTGATTAGATAGACGAATTTTTAGTGGTCTGATCCCAAGTATAATAAGCCTACATGGAGAAAAAAGTGTTACAACAGGATAGTTTTTTGTTTTAGAAATATCTTACACAAAACACAGACATAACAATTTTTATAAAAATAAAATAAATGTATAACAATAGAACACATCCATGAATTAATAATTGCTAGAGCAATTGAAACGGGATAAGTTTGAAAATCTTATTCGTTGAATGTAATTTTTCAATTGTCATTTTCCCCAATCTCGTTAGAATTTCAAGTTAGCTCTAAGAATATGTTTAATTTCTATCTGAATCAACCAAATCTGTACTAACTAGTCAGATATTTATTTTTGAAAAGATGAACTTTTACAATTCAGCTTAGAGCAAGTCATTAAATGATATGAAGCTAGATTATCATTAGAGAAAACATTATTAGGCTATAATAAACTTATTCAAATTGAAAGTACAATATTTGTAATCAGAAACAGTAAGCTGAAAAGCCAGAAGCAATAATTTTCTATAATTTTTATAATGATTCAGAGTCTAAATTTTGTCATATTGTGGAATATTTCTTGAAAATGTTCCTTATTCAACATGGTTTTAAAATCAAAAGAAGTGTGTTCATAGAATAAACTTTCAAGGTAATTGATAGTGAGAAGAGTAGTAATAAAATTACAAAATAGTAGCCCATAATCTGGATAATCTAGACCTAGATAATCTAGAAGTTGTCACAAGGATCATCATGCTCAAGAGTTTTTTCTATAGAATGTTTACAATGGAATGTATTCAAAATTTAAACATCATCGATGTAACTACTTTGCGATATGTGTAGTAAACAATGAGATGGTGAATTCACGTATACTGAATTTATTTGAATATCTCATCATTGGGAGGAGATTGAATCAAATTTGATTGTTTGAAATCACTGGCGGCTCATGCCCACGAAACAGGTGGAGTGCTTGTATCTTTTACTGTTCAGCACTTCACCTGTTTCGTGGGCACGAGCCGCCAGTGTTTAAAATACATTGAGTGACGAAAAATAGATGGCAAAGTGCAGAAAAGAGAAATAAGAGAAATCGGGAATTGGAAGAGGGATGAAAAACTGTGAAGAAGAATCTATGAGTATTTCAAAGACCAAAAATAGATAAGATAATTTGTTACAGAAACAAGAATGAAATGAAAATTTTAGGCAAACATGTTTCATTACATCAACTTTGTCCTTTATTCAATCAAGAATAACAAATATTATTTTAATTTAATGTTTTCCAATCACATCTAATCTTATATTACTGGTAACTGTGGAACGTTACAACTGAGAATATATCTGTATATACTTCTGTAAACCTAAACTCTATGTATTTTCATCATAGAAATTATGCTGATTATCAATTCTCAAAATAAGATCGTATAAGTAGGTCAAGTATGTACTATAGAGACTAGATAAGTCAACACTACCATGCCTTTTTTGGAATTTTATATAAAATATCTAAATCAATTCAAGTGATTTGATTAATTAAAACTGATAAAATCTCAGTCTCTACTCAAAATAGTTCTAAGAACTCATTATAAAATAATCTGATAATATCAAAATTTGTGGAAAATTTATAAATAACAGGGCTCTACTAGGCTACCTAATTTTATATTAAAGTATAAAAATGTCTAAGAGATGGCTTGCTTAAATAGTAAGTTACTTAAGAAGTTAAGTATTCATCATTATTGTGTAAAATGTGCTGATCAAGACAAAACAGTGTTTGGAAACTCAAAGTGCTTGATTGTGATCTATTCAATCAAAATATAATTGAATTTCTATAAGATGATCATCAGTGAGCACATTCTTCCAAATAGAATTGTGTAAAATGTGGATTAAAATTGTCTAAGAAGATTATAGTATAAAAGGAACAAATTGTTGAGATTCTGAATCATTACAGTATAATAAGAGTAAGAAATATAAATACTTAAAGCTAATAATGTAAGGAGAAAGATAAAATTAAAGCAAATAGTAATACTAGATAAAGGAGGCAAGATTGATAGACAAAGGTAGAGAAGGAATAGCTGAGAGATAATAATAGAGTAAGGAGAGAATTTGAGGAGTCATTTTGAGAATATGAGCTCTTAATTCAATGATGGATGATCATTTCAAATGAATTGGTGTTATGATTCAACACAAATTTAAGACGAGATAATATGAATATTGATTATCAATACAGAGAAATTCAACTTGTTCCTTCAACAAGCTTATAAGAATGGATATCCAAAGCGTACATTATTGATTTTTCAAATTTAATGCATGAAAGCATGGATAGTTGAAATTTTGTTATTGAGAAGTTCTCATTGGTTTTCTATTTATATCAACTCCATTCATTTATTTCCTTATTTGCATGGGCAACTTGCAACAAGCCGAATTAAAATTATAGTTGAAATGTTTTGCTAATGAAAATTTAGGCAATAAAAGTTGGAAAAATGTGACATCTGCCTCATCATAGTTATACTCAGCCCAGAAGTAACTAACTTCTCTGTAACATTATTTATATTTCAAACTACTGGAAAAACAATAATATTGTTAACTAACAATTTGAGATGCGTACAGGAAGTAGGATGTTCTACTCCAACAACAAATTAGTTGTTATTTTATAATGATGATGAAGCTCATATTCTCAATTTGAATAACTCCAGGATGAGAAAAGCAACGACATAAATGATTTTTTGATAGTACGTCACCCATTTTGTTGTAAAAAATGTGTTTCAGAAACAAAAATTCCAACTTGCCTGATGAAAAAATATTTTATACAATGAGTAAGCATGATTTGGATGAAATTGAAGTGAATGATTATGTTCAGTAGTTGAGCAAAAATAAGAATCTTCTAACACTATAAATTAATTATTGGAAAGTTCAATTATATCACTGAGTTCATTAAATTTTCATTTGAGAAGTAAATTATTATTTACAACTGAGAAATAATAATATTATTTGTAAGTTATTTGTTTATCTTGTCTACAGAATAAGGATGAAACAAAAAATCACGATTTTTTTTACAGGCACTACAAGAAGAAGTATAAGTCCACAGTTCACTGCTATTTAGACAGTTAACAATTAGACAGAGCACTACAAAAGTCAACTACAAGAATATGACACTTACAAAATTAAAAGGAAGAACGCTTCCTATATACAAAGCTGAAAATACTTATTCTTTTGTAGTGTAAATTCATTAAATTCTTAATTCAATGTACACAAATTTAAATAATATATGTTATCTTTGACAAGAATATGATGATTGTGAGTGAGATTATTGATTTTGAAGATTTTTTATAAGCTGTTGATTGAGGTGAATGAATTGATAATGCGTTCTGATTGTTTTAAAAGTTATGTTGTGAGAGAATTTACAGAAATAAGTATATTACTATTCAAGTTGATATGATATGAAAAATGAAGAAATATAGGAAAAAAGTAAAATGTAGTAATTCTGTGTGTTATTGTTGTCAAAATAAATATGTCAACAAATAATCTGAAATCCTCTACACTCTACAGGAAGAATACAAATTTACTTTTGTTGAGCTCATAATTAGTTATACTGTTCTGAATATACAGTATATTGAATAGGCATTGTATAATGGATCTACATAAAATATTATAGCATGAATAGTGCTATATTGAATAAATACACTGCATAGAAACAATAATATTCTTGTTGTTATGATGATTAGGCACAGTCAACAATTATTATTAAAGAGAAAATCAATTTGAATAAATAATTTAATTACATTGAGCTTTAGCTGAAAAGGCTACATAATAATCTTACCATAACATCATCATGAAAATACAATCAAATTTTAATATGCCTCACTGTGAGATGATACTGGAAATAATCAACATTTTATTAATAAACTAGATGCATTAGAAAACTAATATTATTATGAAGAATTTCTCACATAGAAGCAGTTAGAAAAAATTATCTGTGTAAAATAATAAGAATATTTTGGATAGCACCTAATCAATATTCGTGTTGGAATGAGGAAAATGTTCTTCAACCCCTCCAAATTGTGATCATTATTGGGTAAATTTACTCCTGAGATTTGAAAATATGCAACAATTGTGCAGTGTCTTCTCAACTGATGGGAGAGTGTAGTTTATATTATAATATTATCAATGGACTTCATGGCTATTGAAGTGTGTTATTCTATTGAGCTGTGTAAGTTATATTTTATTTACAAAGAAAAAATATGTTGGTTGTTTTTAAGTAACTGTCCATTCAACCAGTTAATAATGCAAGTGTCAAGAAGAAGAGAACTACAGATTCACTCTCAAATTTTGCTACCACATTTATCAATCTCATATGATCATTTTGAGGCATCTTCCATTTGAAATCTTAGTGAAGTACACAGACAATTGAGTATATACTGATTTTTCCTCGGTTCCAAGTTATGCTTAGTTCTTCGAATGAGTATAATTATTTTCAAATCACTTGGAAAAATATAATTTGAAATTGCTTAATATATTTCAAGTGAAGAATTATTGAGCATAACGTAGATAAAGGTAGAATCAACACTCAATTGACAGTATAACATTCACTCATAAGTGCTTTTTGAATATCATCTATAGTGAAAGATTAAAAGATAAATGAAAAGACAAAAGTGGACAAATTCCTACTCGATTGTATTTATTGGATTTTTCAAGAATTAGGTAGGAATTAAAATATATAAGTTCACATATAAATTAATATAAGCTAATCCTTCCCTGTTCCATAAAACATTAATCGAACCCAAAAAGTTAAAAAAGTTCTGGTGAAAATCATTGGGACATCACAGTATTCAGCAATACTAAAGAATGTGACTTGTGAATTGAGTAGTGTAGGCATTGATGTGGTTTTCTCAAGAAAGACCTGTCAGATGTAGGTAAGTTATGCTGTTGGAATTATCTGGAATGCCAGTATCAATTTTCTGAAGCCTTGATATTATTTGACAGTGGTATGAACCTATACATTTATCACTAAATTAGGCTAGTGTAAGTAAACTTCTTAAAAGAAAGAGACCTTTCAACTCAAGTTTTCTACACAATTAATGAAACAGTACTGTGAAAAATAAGACTCACAGCAAGAAAAGGTGAGTAGAAAAGTTTCTAGACAGAACTCAGACGAAACAATCTACATGATAGAATCATGCAAACATCAATGTTTCAGGTGAAAATGATTTCACATTCAATTTGTGAATGATGAGATTGATGATGATAGTTCTGAATGAAACTATGATTCTAAGAGGAAGTAACTTGTTTGATTTTAGAATTTAATTCCACAGAAAAATATTAGGTTCACAAGAGTCTTTCCAATATACTTGACCATTTTAACTATTAATATATACTATGTTTAATTCCATTCAATATGAACTAGAAAATTAGTTTTTACATTTTGAAAAACTGATATTTTTTAATTAATTGATAAGTGATTTTGCATCTGGAATAGCCATCATCAATATGTGATCATTATAATTAATATGTGATCCAGGACCACGACCCAAAGGATATTGCAAAAGACGAGATTTACCATTAATTCAACATCAGAAACAGGTTCATCAAAATATTATTGTCTCATTCAATTTATTCATTAATTAATATTAAAACTAATCTATTACCAGCCTACTGTTTGAAATTCATCACGGATTCATTTCGAAATGTCCTATTCCATTTATCAGCCATAACACATTCAAAAATGCATCATCGCACTTATCTTTTACCAAGATATGATTTTCAAGAAGCACTTGACTAGCAGCAACAAAAATAACACACTAGAATACAAACAGTTGTTGGACAGAAAACAAACAAACAATGATTTGGTGGGGGGTATGTTTCCAAACAATGATTCTTCAAACATACTAGATGATATGGTGGGGGTGTTTTCAAACAAATATTTGAACTACAGTATAATTATAGAAGAAGACAATAGGGGTCACATGCATGGTCCATGGTTTGGAGCGAGGTAATTAGATTACAATTTCATTATTGTAATCTAATTATTTTGGCTTGGAGCATATAGCTGGGAGCCTTCTCAGGCAATCGCCACCTACGCTACAGCTGTTTAAATGCTTTTCCCAAGAGTGACAATTTAAAATGATTCTTCCAAACCTATACAAAAAACCGCACTTGCGTTTGATTGCAGAAATGTGGAATAGGCCTATGTTACTCATGCACTCTCAAATCTGGAGTACAGTCCCAATATAGGTAGCAGTCAAAAGTCATAATTTTGGCTTTTCACTACACACATCATATTTGTGACCCATATATATATACCATCTTTAGAAGAAGCTTCTATATTCTGGTCAAGCATAGAAAACAGTCTGGAAAGATGGGAAAATGACTCCAGTTTGGTTAGTATTGATTGAAAAATTATAAATTTGGTCTCAAATTGTAGAAAGAATTCTACAATCTCGATATATAGTCAAACAAAGTAGGAATATTAACCGAGCTAAATTGTAAGCAGAATTTTTTCTACAATTTGAGATCAATATCAATTTTCGAACCAATATTGACTAAGCACGGTCAATATTGGTTCAAAAATTATAAATCTGGTTTCAAACTGTAGAACAGCATGTTTTCTGCAATTTGAGACTGAATTTATAGATTTTGAACTAATGTAGCTGGAGTCATTTTTCCTTCTTACCAGAATGTCTTCTTTACTTGATCAGACTATACATACACTGTGATTCAAACAGTTGTTGGACAGAAAACAAACAAAAAACAATGATTCGGTGAGAGGTATGTTTTCAAACAAATGATTCAAACGAACACGACGATATGGTGGGTGGTATGTTTGCAAACAATGATTTTGTGTTTTAGAGTGATGGTAGGGTGTTTGAGGGGGAAGGGGGAGGGAGGGGGTTGTTGATGATGAGTGACTGTACTACCAAAACTGCAATACTGTCGTGAGCCGAGGAGGTTGACTCGATGGTGCGGTCCCTGGACGGGAGGTGGCAGGGGAAGCAAGCCATCCTCAGAGTAAGAGACGGTGCTCAAGCATTTCTGCAGCTTGCGGGTACCTTGCGACCTGGATCGGCGCACCTGCTCCGCCCTTCGCCCTCCGCCGCCCCCGCCTCCTACTGCCGCCCCCGCCGGTGATCCACCTCCGCCGCCCCCCTTCCCCGTTGGCGACACGCACACGCCGTTCATCTGTTCCAAATGCAGCACACACACACACATGCCACATGGCTAAACTCTTGCGCTACAAGTTACGCTCATATTAAAAGGAAACAAGTTGTTTTGTACAACTTATTGTTATTACGGCTATAATTGGTGTTCAATCATAGATTAACCATTTTTGTCTGAGTATGATGATCCCACGTCATTTTCTGAGGGTGGAGCGTGGGCAATGAGACAATTTTATAACAACGAGGACAATAAAGTTGTAATAAATTGGGCCATAATGTTATCATAGAAGGGCAATGTTATAATAACGCGTGATATGATACCGTGTAATAATTTTATAATAACGTGGGGAATAATGTTATAAATATTGTATTATGATATTGTTTATGTAAACATAAGTAAATTTATTTACGACATAAATAACATAAATAAATCTAGTAGTTGGGCTATTCTTGAATCGAAAGTCCTCACAAGGAATACTATTTCTACAGCATAGTGATTTTGTCTTTTTTTGGTCAATGGCTCAACAGCCCAAGAAAGGCCAGGCCTTCCTACCAGCTGGTTGTCAGTTTCATTCTCATACATAGTGATTAACAGATTATACTTTTTGTGAACTGAAGAATAATTTTCTTGTAAACAGCTTCATCAATTTTTTACACTTATTTAAAAAACGCCCGATTCGCTGCCTTTATTATTGTCTTCTGAGAGACAGCTTCAAAACAACCTTGTTTCAAGACTGTCTTCTTGGTTGATGAAATTATTGTTGCTTCATTTCCTCAACAAATGTAACAACAATGTTCACTAGCAGAAATGTAATTAATGGACACTAGCAGAAAGTGAGACTACATTTTGAATGGGAGTGTTGTTAACGAATTTGAACTCATGGCTGGTTAATCTATGTTTGAAATGTGAACACAGCTTATCAGAACTGAAGTCTTGGTCAACTTGGCAGAGTTGCTTTTGAAATGTGTGTCTGTTCTCTGATAGCTTGTGTAAGACCAGTTTTGTTCACAATGAATATATTATGTTCTAATGTCGTAGATGAGTTTGAATAAAATTGTTCGAGTTTATTGATTTCTAGTGGAAAATAAACTGAGCCTACAGGGAAGTTCTTACCTCCATTGCGGGTGAAACAATATCAATTATTTATGTCTCGTTGCCATTTACAAATCCAAACTTTATGTAACTCAAATGAGTGCATTGGACGAAAAACACCCAAGTTGACATTGGCTTCAATTCTGGTATTGGCTTGTACTAAAATAATAGATTCTCAAAGAAATCCTACAATACAATAATAACAAAATATTGTAAGCTTACAATCTACTTATGATACCGAATAAAGACAGATCGAGTAGAATACATAGATTGTGTCTGGCATTTGAATTGATAATAGCTGATAAGTAGGTAACTTTTTTATCCTGGTTGTATATGCGTGATTTAGACTACTCATTGGATTCAGAGGATATTGAGATTAATAATATAAAGATTATTTAAGGAGATAACATAAGCATATTTCTTGATACATTTTGTAATGAGAAAAATACAATAAATATGATCAATTTCATCACATTCAGAAAAATATAGACAGACTTTGCTCAAGGGAAGAATAAGAAATAATAAACATTAAGAGTGACGAATTCTACTAAATTGATAATGAAAACGTATGAATATGTAAGTACCACATATAAATTTTAATAAATTTAAACAAAAATGTAAGTAAAGATTATAAACCATTCAACAAACAACACCAATTAAGAAATTGATGAATATAAATTGTGAGAATTATAGTAAAAGTGCAAAGAATACGTAATAATTGGAATAAAAACACCGAGACAGAATAAATAACATCTAGGAAAGAATAAAAATAATTTTGTTTTCTTTTCAAGAAACTTCCAGGATAAATCCCATTAATTCGCAAAATGTAATCCCACTGTGGCAAACTAATAATTATTCAATTTTTCAAGGAGTGGTTCTTTTGAAATAATAAATTCTAATAACTACCTATTTATTAGCCTCTTTAGGCTACTAATCCACATCATTTGAATAATTCAGGTGTAATAATAATGCATTATTGGTGTCATTTTTACAAATAGCTTGTGATAACTAAATTGTATTTATGAATAATTATAACTATTTTATTCGTTTTTCAAGTGATTAAACTTTCTTTCTTTCTTTTCAACAACGAGAGATTCCAGAAATTACAATGGAACATAAAATCAATTTATTTGGCATTTTTATGAACTTCATATGTTAATAAAAATGAATACTTTAAAAACTAAATTCAAATAAAAACTGCCGTTAAAACAAGCTACACATACTATGTTCCAAGACATCATCAATCTTCTATACATATCACAACCAATAATAATAAACACCACAATATCACAACACGAATTATATTTTCATTTATATACAGGGGATAATACTCACAACCCACTTGAAAATAATTTACAGTGAAAGGATATCGGGCATTGTTAATAATTTTGGAATAATTATGTTAGGATGAAATTTTGAAATCAGATATTGATGTGAGGTGGGGACAATGGGGGGGGAGCAAGCTCATCTACCGTTTCCAAGGGGTGATGGGATCTAAAATAGTTATTGAGCATTTTCAATTGATGGGTTTATAAATAGTATTCACAATATTGATGGATTTATAGCATTTAATCAGGAATGGAGCATTTTGGATGAAGGTAATACTGTAGATGTTATTTGCAATAATAAAAGGGGTTAATAGAACATGTCCATAAATTGAGCATTTCATACTAAAGCGAGGTTCACATCATTTTCATGCTCACTCTCATAAATCAGGGTTACACCATTTATGTCCATGCATTCATCATTTTTCATGAATTGTTTCTTATACTCCGGTTAGTATTTTAAGATTATTTTTTCAAATAGCAGAATGTCAGTTGCATTCTATAAAATCAAGCAATAGGTAAAATTAGGGGAACTTATTCAATAGATATTACGGTTGAATATGATTTTACGGTCCCTTACAACCTGTTGAGATCATAAAGAGAACTTCATAAATTTTATTCGTATAACATTTTACTGTCAACAACTGAATGATACTAGGCATCCAATTTTTTAAATTATTGGAACATTCATTATAAATAGACGTGAATTTTTTGTTGTAGAATATCAATTTATTACATTTTATTTTATTCTGTAATCTATTGAAACAATGACATTTCTGAACAATAATAATCTTTAATTTGAGTATCTTTAATTGGGACACGACATCTTTAGTTCGAATAAATTTCACATGAGGGAATAGACAATAATAAACATTGGCTAGTTCTTGTAGTATTTTATTATTGAGAATAAAGTTATTTGAAATAAACATTATGGGAACCTATATTAATATTGTATAGAGACCACGGTTAATGTATGCACAATGTTCAACCAGAGTGAAATGGTATACCTATTGTGTAGCCTACATTCTCTACAAAGTGAAATTTTTGTTTTGAAACTAGTGATAACTTAGTTATTCAAACTGGATAGCAAAACGATAACGATGGAGTTAGGCCTGACCGTTATAAGTTTTTATATGGGTGTGATGCTCGCATGAGGCTTAGACTTGTGCATAGGTGATGGGGAGGGTGAAGACCATCATAAGATGAGAATATGAGACAAGCTCAATAAATGATTTATCAGGTAGCCAAGACTGATGGCTTATCGGGTCCTTTAAATGGATAAAATGTCTTGATCCCAACTGGAATCGAACCAGAACCATCAATGGATATTCTAAGACCAATCGAAAAGTGGATAAATGCTTGATCAAGTGAAGCCTATATAATTTTTGACATTTGAAAATCAATAATAATTATAATGATAATTTGGATGTTTTTGGAGCTAAAACCATCTGAAACTTCGGTGGAAGTGACCTAATGAAAAGCTGACTAGTGTGGGCTAACGTACGTAGTGCAATCAATCAATTCGTTAAGTAGACGCCAATGAAACTGGCGGTTGGCAAATCATTATTATTAATGCTCAGCTCTGTCAGGACAGTCTGGGAACTGTCTAAAGAAAGCGAACTATTAAGCTAAGATGGTTCTTAACTTGATTTGCTCTCGCAGACCACTCGTCGACTGTCCTGAGAGATTTGAGAGATTATTAACAGTCAATCTTCAACCGCCAACTTTGTTGGAACCTCCTATAATTGTGCTCATGCTCAGTTATTAGATTTGATCAAGCAACTTTGAATGTTATTCTAATTGATTTCGCATCTGCAGAGCCAACAAGGGTTTGTGAAGTATTTTGGGAGACTTTCCAAAGCTAGTAAGTTATATCTGATTTCAAATTTTTGAAGCTAACATGTTATAAGTTCGGTTATTGCTACATGTTACCAACATTACAATGTTAATGTAGTACACACACCTCTAATCCTTACTACAAGCTTTCAACAGTGATAATGATACTGGAATTTGTTTTATACCGAATAAATATTTAAGGCAGCTTTGGTCTCCATCGGAATCCTTAAAAATGAAAACTTTCATTAATTTTCTCGTTCATATTGACTGGCTGAGACTATCTCAATCCTGCTTAAGCTTAATTAATGAATAAATAATGCTGATTTCGCGAATCTATTTATAAGTCTGTCGGAATGCTAATTATTAAGCTCTTCAGAATTTAGATTTCTAGAATAAAAGAAATAGCTCATACAGTAGTTTTAAATGCATTGGGGCGATATAACAATATTAATTAAGAGAAAAATTGTTAAAAATAAATTTAGAACCGTAATCGTTTTAGAAGCCTCTAATACTTCTCATTTTTAAATGAAATATGTGTTTTTTTAATAATTTGTAAGGAATTATTGAACAGTTTAGTTTGGAACCTAGTATGTATTTTCTCTACTATTTATTGATGAATTCATAAATAAATAAAAACCACTCCCAATAATCTAATATTACACCTATTTTTCACGAATTAACCCCAAATAACGGAAGCTTAATTTTAAATAATTATTTTTTCAACAGAAAAAAACTGCAAATTTTTAAATCGATGGATGGTTGATTATATGAATTTATTTCGCTATGTACAAAATCCATCCAATCCTGAGCAAACCATACTAGAAATAGGTAGTAAAAAAATTCATAATAAAGCACGTATAAAAAACATCACACATCAAACACTCAATTATTGGAATAATTATAAAAGTAAATATATAAAAAGCTGATACTCCAGGAAAAACAAAACAACAGTCATAGAAATAAAAAAGTTAAATCACCACAGAATGAAATTTGTCTGAAATCCTGTAAAAAATGAAAATGTTAGTTGTAGTTTCATTGACAGGAATATTGTTGGAAGACTTAGTATATAATAATTTTATTATTCCATATCTTTTCAATCAGCGCAATTCTTTGTTAATGCTACGGATTTTAAATCTTACTATAAATAAAAATTACTATACAATAATTTTCTTCAGCCTATCCATATTATGCCTGTTTCTACATACAAGTTTATCCAACTTTTCCTTATATTGATAGAATGGATGTACCTATATCGAATCATTAATAACTCAAAAATTGATCTACCATAAGTTATCTAATTTAATAATGGTATACTCCTCACAACATCAATGCAATGGTCCAAAAATGACGAGTCCAATTGTTATATCTTTGATATTGATGACTATATCGCCTACTTGGCAAAAAATCAAACCAATCAACTAACATCAAACTCTCAAATGTCATATTCATGGAGTATTACGTTGTGAGTAATGTTTCAGTCTCAATTGAATTACTCTCAAGAGCAATTACAGCTTTATCTAGCTAATGTATTCACATTCCCTTTCTGCCTTTTGACTTACTCAACAGCAATAATATGATCAAATATTAAATGGTAATAAAGAATGAAGGAGAAATAGTGAATAAATTGAAATGATGATACGTTCGAAATTAAATAAAATCACTACAATTGTTTCTAGTGCTTGATGATATGAAAATATGAGTTGAAAAAAAATTAACTCATGATTAGGTACTGTAAAATATAAGTGTATTCCCTTTAAGGTAGCTATGGTTAAAAAGCATGGAAAATCAATATGTGTAAAAGAAAGGCGTCCTTGGAAAAAGAGTGTTGGGACTCAATTGAAAATAATCTCATGCTATTGTGGATGGGTAGGCCAGTTACTAGAATAAAGTATTGTAAAAAACATGATAAGTTTTCACGGTCATACGGTATAGCCTGTACTCAGGTGAATTGCAATATTGTCCTGATTCTAAAATACTATTCAATATTCAGTATTCAGCAAAAGTCGGCAAAGAATGAATTAGTTGTGAGATAATTTATTTCTCTGTATTTAAAATATGAAGATTCTCTTTTTATTCTGATAAGAGGATAATCGCTTATATTTTTAGACATAGGCTGAATTAAGTAAGGTATTAACTTTGAAAATAACATCTAATTTTTTTGTAATTCAATTCATCTCGACTTGTATCTTAAATGATGATGTTTCGAATTGGTATTCTCAGACTGGCGGTTTCTACTTATGATAATTTTCAAGTAAGAGCGGAGTCCAACATTTCAACAATGATTCTTGTAACAATGAAAGGTTCAATCTTATCCCTAACTATTGATAACTTTAATCCTCATAATAGTCAAAGTTTTTCAACTAACAACCCTAATACAAATCAAACCTCGAAAGTATATTTCAATTTTCAGTGTTATTTTGATCCTAAAAATCATGTTGTTTTCTATCATGGATTGTGGTACCCTGAATTCACATCTAAAGGATTTGTTTAATCAATTATGAATTCCTATGTTTAGCAATAAAGCAGTTGATGGAACAAAAAGGATATAGTTATAACAATGAATGTAGGTAAAATACAATAAGTTCAGTTTCAAGGCTAACTCAATGATTGATGAGAATGAAAAAAAACTAGAATTTCTACGAAAGAGATAATATTATTTTTCAACACAATTATTACATACCGTATTGCAGTAGGTCATATGAGAACAAAGTGCTCAAAGGAAAGAATCACTTGACTATTTCTCAAATTTTAGTTACCTAATCAGATACATATAGATAGGTACCTTCAAAATCATACATTCAAATCCAAGATGGATCAGAAATCAATTTTTATATAATTAATATAAATTAATTAAATTTTTTTATCAGAAATCATATTTTTTATTCTGGAACTTTCAGAATTCATTTTTTTCTCATTGAATTATGGAGACAATTAATCATTACAAAATTTGAGTCTTGATTTACATTGCATAACATCATTGCAAGACTTTCCTCAGGTATCAAACTCATCAAAATCTGATTGAACTACAGCCCTGATTGGAGAAATTGGAATAAGCTTTAGCTGGAATGAGATATAAAAAAGCAGAAAAGACTATAATCTACTATTACTCTCAAAAATATCTAAATCAATCAATCTTTCATTCGAGCACTTTGCAAATAGTTGCAACTTACAAAAATAATTCAATTATAATAATGAATACTCGATTCTACGTTACTATGAAAACTCAAACTACAAAATGGCTTCAATTTCTTCAATTCAGTAAATATGAAATTATTAAAAATCACAAACAAATTTATGTTTCATGAAACAATGCTCTCATAATTGACTATCTACCACATAGAAATTACACTCTGTAACAATCAAGACCAAAAATAGCATAAGGACTAGTTGCAAATATGAAAAATAAACTAATAGAAGATAATAGTTGTGTTCAAATTCAAGTCCATAAGAGAAAAATGTTCGGGATCCTTGACTACAGACATGTAAAATGTGCTATTCAAATCTATTTCTGGTGTATGTTCATATTTTTCCTGCAAATTGTAATCTCAATACTAAATTATATAAAAAATAATTCTAGTATTGATTCCAAACTATTTTTATTTACACTAGAGGAAAATTTATTATTATTACAGTGGTACAGAGAGATTGCCGTGAAAAGGTTGGAAAAAACTCATTGCTTATAAATATTTCGTAGAAGTGTACGTCAGAATTGTGCAAATGTGTGTAAAAATGAATGAAATTAGAATATTATTGAATTTTTTGTATTTTTATGTATACGCTATATAGTAAAAATACAAGCTCACTCACATGCTCTCTTGAAATGACAAACATTTTCAAAAATGCCACTCAAAGATATGTTTCATGAAAATTGTACAATTTTTATTATTTTTATATTCATCATTTTTGCATGCTGAATAAAAATTATTGGCATATTCACAATCTATACAGTTAAGTTTGAAATATTTATTTTCAAAAATCTCCTGGAGAATTCATCAATTCATAATTATAAGATAGTATGATTTTGTACTACAGTAAATACTTAGAATATAACAGTTTTGATAATCGGTCACTTTATTGTGAATGAAATTCAATAATCTTCAAGCTATAACGTATTTTTTAGGGAATCTAGAAGAAAGGAAGGAATCAATAACTGTTATATGAGAGAGCAGCTCTTTAAAGTATTATAAATAAAAATTATTAATTTTTAGAATTACCAATTCTAGTACGTGAATTATCAATTGGATTGAGTAAACACGAAAACTTGACTTAGGGAATTGCACACCAAGACTGTACAGCAAATAAATATGTAATGTTCATCATTATTGATAGAAATAGGAGTAAGTTCAATGAGTAACTTGAATTTCAACACAATTATCTTCACAAGTTTTAATGATGTTACGATAAAAATACAATGTTATTAGTTAAATGATACTATTTATGTTTCATGGCAGGAGATGGATGATATATCGGCAATTCATGATAGTCCTACATAAATGGAAATCTTCGCGAATACTTAAAACCCATTAGTAGGAAAAAATATGAGAAATTTGATTATAACTTCGGTTATGGTGAAATAAAATCATAAATCAATTTATAATAAATTATATTATTGTAATATGAGATGAAGCTAACTAAATATCGATAAAATATAGAGGGGAAAGATCTAAAACCTTGAGTATAAACGAGAGAGAAAAGAAAATGCAGTATTCTTAAATTACAGAGGAAGCAAGTCTCCAAGCTTTATCATTTTATATTACAGTTTATGTTACAATATTAATTTACAAATTATGTTCGTTAATAATTCATCACAGAATCTATTTAGAGATAACATAGGATATACTGCTGGCACTGCTGCTTCCATATTCAAAGTCAAACAAAGTCAACACTTGACAGAATGAAAGTTATAACTTTCTCAACTTTCTAGCTGTCGAAAGGAACGGTTGGTCAAATTATTTACAAGAAAATTGATGGCAATGAACTTTTATGTTCAGAAAAATACATAAAGAGAAGTTAAAGAAAATTAGAAGAAATATTTCCACTCTATAATCCCAGAAACAAAATTATTCAGATGTGCACTTGTGAGTTATAAGATATGCGTGGATCATCATGACATTGTGCTTAACCAATGCAATATTATTAACCAGTACAGTTACACATTCACAGAATTTCATCTTGTTATTGTTAAGAAACCCAACAGTAAAACATTATTATTGACACAAAACTGGTGAAAGTAGTAACTAACTATAGAGGTGGAGTTTTAGAGTTAGGCTAACAAACATTATAACATTACTCAAGGTTTCAAAATAAGGGATGGAACCGGATAGAATGCACAAAAAATACACTATGATGAAGAAATGTGTTACAAAAGAATTGATCCCACCAAAATGCAGATAATTCGGTTGATGAGTTTCCCAAATAAATTGTGACGGTGATTGAATGAAAAGTAAGACTCTGCATGACGAGATACTGGCTGCAACTCTCTAGTATCAACAAAAAAATCCTCTCAGAAAACTTAACTGGAAAATGTAATAACTCCAGTTCTTTTCAAATCATGATAGATTTTTAATTAAAATTAAAAGAATGGATTATTGTTTTGATTCAGGGAATTGGAAAGAATGAATTTGAACATGATAAATTACTTCTATAGATATATATATATATTTATTTATTTTTTTTTTTTTTTAGGGTGATGCCCACATGGGCTCCCACTTGGGCCTGTGCGTGGGTAGTGGGAAGAATGATGATGAGAGATAAATGGACCTACTGGTTTGGTGGGTTCCGAAGCACCGGGAAGCGATTTTTGAGGCTCATAAATTGAATTCAAAGGAACCGGTCACCAGTACAACAGTGGTGGCAGAGACACGTCGCTTATCTAATCCCACCGATTAGACACTCTCTACCACTGGGACAAACCGCTTCCCAAATAGTAATAGGTGGGTTCCGAACCACCGGGAAGCGATTTTTGAGGCTCATATATTGTATTCAGAGGAACCGGTCACCAGTAAAACAGTGGTGGCAGAGAGGCACGTCGCTTATCTAATCTCACCGATTAGACGCTCAATACCACTGGGACAACCGCTTCGCGATAGTTATATATTTCGTATTTTATCTTTAGTCTCATATTATTTCTAGTGAATTTATCCAATTTTCTCTCAATATTGCTTTGTGGTAATTTGGCCCCAAACCGGAAAAACCAAAGGGTTTAATAGTACCCTGAATCGTTTTTGTAATTGTGAATAAAATAAAACAAACTGATATTGACAATTCTACAGTTTGTTTTTTGTACAGGGTTTGTTGCTACATAGGTCAAGTTTTCAAGCCGGAAATGGAATGTGTGAAATTTCTTATAAAATTTTAATTTTATTTGAACTATCAATTCAAGAAAGTTGCAGCCAATACCTTGTCGCATCATATCAGTTATGCAGTGGTGGAGTATAAAAGAAGACGAGTTAGTATTACAAATTGTTTCCCAGATAAAATAAGCAAGAACAGTAGTTTACTGATTGTCTGAAGCGATCATCGAATCTAGAAAAAATGTTAGAGAGCAAGAACAAATAGGTAGGGAGTTCAGGGACTTACTCATCCTGCGCATGAAGTTCCCGCCAAAAGACTGGTTATTGGCGCCAGAATTCTTCCCGACATCTACTGACATCTTTTTTCGCATCGGGGTGAACTTGATGTTGGGCACTGAGAGTAGTCTAGTGTTTCGAGCGGGAGGTTGTCGATCCATGGAAACCCGCTTTCGGTCTTTGGTTCTTTGTGGCCTCAACGGTTTGCCTTGATTGTCAAACAGTGGAAGTTCTGTGGGACGTACTGCCTGACCTGTTGTTTCATCTTCAACGTCAACATCTTCATCAGCTTCTTCAGGTACCTCAATAACAGGGATTTGCGATGATTGTTTATCAAATTCTGAAGATTTCTCCTCACAATCCTGTTCAGTTTCAGACGGTGATGTCAAATTTGGAGACGGATTACCAAAGAATATCGACATCCTTTTCCTACTGGACGGCGGTTTATCAACATCATCATGTCCTTTCGGTTTACTCAACTTTTTCGTCAAACTAAACAATTTCGCCGTTACACTACTACGCCTTACTGGTTTCATAAACTTTTCCTCATCACTGGTTTTCGTACAATCCTCAACAATTTTTCCGGCTTCTTCACTCGTAGTAGAAATCAACGACATGGCTTCCTCAGCTGCCTCAACATCATCACCAGCTGGTGATATTTGTGCGGATGACACAGCAGAACTAGCGTCGAGTTTTGAGAGTTCTTCATCGAGTTTCATCATCTCCAGATCGTTTTCTACATTTGACACTTCATCCAGATACTCCCTCAGCTGTTGCGTGTTCTCCTTCAGCTTTTCCAAATCTTCTTCATCTAATACCTTAGCATAGATATATTATGTACTAACTGGTAATATGTAGTTATGACACAAGAACAAATCATACGCTAGAATGAAATCAATGTGATATCTAATGGAAAAAATAAGAGAACAGGATTTTAACTAGTTAAGAAAATATCAACACCCGATAACAGACATGGGTCCTCTTTCATAACATTTTATGAAAATCCTGTATAACTATTTTTTTACAAGTCTTGTAAAACAGTAGAAAAGCTGACCCATAGCACAGAAGAGCTAAATCGTCAGAGAGCTATGCCACAGAGGATTTAGCTCCTCTGTGCCCATAGTCAAAACTGGAAAACGAGACCCATTATCCTGTGAAACATTAAAAAGAGGCTGAACCCAAGTGCAGACCCATTTAGTCCATAGCACGATAAAATATGTAACAAGTTCATGAATCTAATAGATGTGCCTCTTTATCTTTACTACAGGACCTCAAAATGCTGATGAAACAGGCCCGTTCTCATGTAATATTCGAATGTGGGGGAAAATAGGGAAATCAAATTAAATTAACTAAATGAATTATGTTTATCGTTGTTTTAATGGCTAGCATTAGAATCGAGCTAGGAGAGCTTGAATTTCAAATTCAAACAGTTAATGAGGAGTCATTATTGGGAAGAATTATAGAAGATGACCTATATAAACTAATTGCATGATGACTAGATTATAATCTTGTAATCAATCATGATTAACGAGATAAGTTGATTAGTAGGTATTCTGCAACTAACTAAATTGAAATGAAATTAACATGAAATCAAACTGAAATTAACATGCAACTAATTGCATGAGAATCGTTTGAATCCATTCTTCATTTTATATTTCACACAAATGTTGGAGATATCTTATAATATCAATGGTATTTTGGAATATTTTATGCTATCAAACTCAATAATTGAACTAAGAAGAACTCGAACTAGTGAATGAGTAGAAAAAATAAAAAATGGAGATTCAATGTGATTTTGTATTTATATGTGATTCTAATTCATAAAATGATGATCTGCTCATATAATTTTACGTTGTGTAGAATCAACCAATAACTAAAAACTAAAAAATTACTATAGTGCAAGTGGTGATGAAAATATCTAAAACATAAAAGGTGTATCGTGTGAAACAGTATACATTGCCAAAAGGCAGAAAATATGGGAAGAATCGGTTAAAATTTTTCAAATCCAAAAAAGGGAGTTTTAATGAGACTGGTGAAAAAAGTTAGGTATATTCATGACCAGAAAGTACGGAATTCTGAACAATATATATCTTTACTATATAGATTTCTTGAATTTATCATTGTAAAAAATAGTTTAAAATTTATTACTATTATCTTACAGGAAATTATGGAGATACTAATTGTTGACTAATTAATTTTTTTAATCTGTTACTTTCACAATCTACCGGAATTTGATTTTCTAATCAATAATTTTTCACATGAAAATCTGGTAATAATGACAACAACAATTAGAAGCATAAAAATTACTTAATATTATTTATGTAAAGAAGAGAAGAGGACGCTATTTGGCACAATAAAATAGTAAGTTATGTATAGAATATAATAATTGTACAACTATTTTGGAAATTTCAAATTACATATTTTACAAAATAGAATAATTACGAATTCAATTATACAAATTGTACAGAGTACAGTGTATGCTACATTATATAGTAAATTTATTAAGTAGCCTACTCTATTCCTACCAAGGTTGATTCAAATTGTAAAATGTTTTATGAGAAGCATTGTAATAGTGGATTTATGAACCTATTGGCAGATATTCACTTTAGAACTTCAGTCAGTTGGAAATTTTATTAATTATCACAATATTATTAGAATTATTTGCCGTTCTGCAACATTTAGTCCGCTATTTTTTTATACTTATCTATTAGATTATTGAAAAAATGAATTTAAGACTTTATTATAAGTTACTTTCCTACCATAATAATCTGTAAAAAGCAAGGTCAATCAATACTATACTGTATTCAAACCAGGAATACAATGTTCATAGCTTTTTTGAAGAATGTTCAATACCATTAGTTAATTAAATTATGATTTAGAATATTTAAAGCCAAAATTTATACTGTATTTGAAACAAGAGAATAATGGTCATAGTTGTTATGGGACGTATAAAGTTCATTCATAATAGATGTAAACTATAATAGATCTGATAGAAAAGTTTGATTGCTTGAGTTGCTTTCCTACCCTAATAATCTGACTATCAACAAAAAGTTCAATATTATTGCCTAACAGTATTTGAACCAAGAATATAATTATTTTTCACAGATATAATACATTTTTTCTTTTGCCTTCATCCTACTTGAACTGTTGATGATAATTACAATTGATTACGTTGATAACTTTCACTTCAAAATATTAATCACGATTTCGTTGCTTGTTGGACGCGTTTCGTGGCACTAAGACACATCTTCAGCGTACAACGAGTAAATAGACACTAAAGATTTGAATAAGTGACGCGTTTCGTGGCACTAAGACACATCTTCAGCGTACAATGAGTAAATAGACACTGAAGATTTGAATAAGTGACGCGTTTCGTGGCACTAAGACACATCTTCAGCGTACAATGAGTAAATAATAGACACTGAAGATGTGACTCAGTGCCCGAAAGACGTGACCGTCAAGCAACGATAACTTGAGTAATGTTTACAAAGTGAAAGTATAGAACGTAATTCATTATAATTATCATGAATGTTATAGAATGTGTCAAGTTAATAAAATCTTTCAAATTACGTTCGAGATTAAATGAAAGTGATAAAAATATTTTCGTACCTGGTCTATACTAGGCGATCGACACCTGTCATTGTCAGATCCACCTTCGTAGGTGGCGTTACGCTTTGGCGATTTTGGCACTCTCTGGTAGGGATCGGCTGAACCATACAGGTCCGGCGTTCCAATATTGAGCAGGTGACACTTTTGTATTATATCTACTATCACTAAACCACTCTCGTTACCGTAGGCCATTCTGAAACAATCGAGCAGACAATTAATCAAATAAGTCCATAAAAATCTATAGTCCATTCACCATGGCTTGAGACGAGATAAACAAAAGCTTTGCATGTGTTTGTGTGCGACTGGAGTGGCTTCATCTTAGCCACGACATAAACAAGTCACAACAATGCCAAAATCCGAATTTTGTTGTTGGGACTGTAACCGAAGCATTGACACAAAAAATTGTACTATAATTGTTTGTTCATTTTAGGTTCATGCAGTCAAGAGATAACCGAAACAAGCAATTACTCAATGTGTATCTATTAAAAAGATTACTTATTCTGAATTGCCTACAAAAAATTCGGGATTTTGGCATTGCCGTGACTTGTTTATGTCGTGGCTAAAACAAAGCCACTCCAGTCGCACACATACACACATGCAGAGCTTTTGTTTATCTCGTCTCTAGCCATCGTGAATGGATTATAGTGAAATTTTCTACTAATAATTGTAAATAAAAATTTAAAATCACATTACCATCATAGTGTTTGTTCTAGCACGACATGTTTCATAGGGTAAACATTACTAAACCAAAAAGTAAATTATTTAAAAAATAAAAAATTGATCAACTTATGATCAACAAACAATTACAATTGATCAATTACAATTGATCAACAAACATTATGAGACTGGAACACATTCATTTTCTATAATGAAGTGCAGTTATTACACTGGATTTAAAAAAAACACATTTTTATATGGAGTTTAGGAATTTTTTTATGAATAGACAAGATCACATATGTACATACAATAAATATACATCACACAACGTAATATTCATAACAATAACAAATCACTCTTCTGGATAGATTCTGAAATAGATTCACAAAAGTTGCTAATAGCTCTAAATTACTAGGCCAATGAATTTTCAAATAAACCATTGTCACAAACAACTTTGAATAGGAAATAATATATTTCAATGAATAAAATACATTTTAATTTTAGTTCAAGGAAGTTTTCAACAGGCCTTCTCTTTCAGTTGCATTTCAAAAATGATACATCACATAGTATAAATAACCATTTTCAATGAAAAATTGAAAATCAAAGCACCCTTCAAGTATTTGTCTCAATAACAGAACACATCCCGGCATACTAAGATCAATTTTCAAGTGTGAATCTTGAGATGGATCTCAAGATGATGCTGAAACATGTTGTGTTAATGAGATAAATACTTCAAGGGGGCTTTGATTTTCCATTTTTTATTTCAAGTCGAATCATGAGTAGCCCTAAAACACATTAAATTTAATTTTTTTGTTCGTCAATGGCTCAACAGCCCAAGAAGGGCCTAGGCCTACCAGCTGGTTGCCAGTTTCATATTCACTCCACTAAGCTTATACAGTCCGTCCAAGCAAAGAAGACACCTTGTCAAGACGGGGAAACTACCCTAGCCCGGCCAATACCGGCCCAGAAGTCATAACTTCTCAAACAGAACCCACAGTCCCCGAATCAACACTGACCGAGGCGAAGACATCCACCACCCCGCCAGAATGCCCTCCCAGCCTGGACAGACCAAGCAGCAGGCGAATAATTATCAACCAGGATGGAGGTAACATGTGGTTAGCACGTTGATTCTCTCAACCATAAGCTAGTTTCCGTAACCAAGTGACGCCGCAGAACACTTCTGTATAACATCCAGTTAATCAGTTGCAGTATCACTCAGCAATCATTAATATTCCTCCAGAGACGAGAAAAGACTGACTATCTTTACTAACGACAGCCAATCTCCCAAAGGAAATGAAGGAACATTAAACATGAATAAGCAGAATAAATAAGAATTGGAGCTTGTTTCAAAGTGGTTCTTCTTTTTTACGAATGACCGAATGTCAATTTTACATTTGTTTGTCTACTTACAGGCCGTAGGACGAGTTAATGGTGAGCGCTGTGATGGCTGTGGGCATCTCCCCATTGATGATGGGCGTCAGGCACACCATGTACGCCTGGAAGCCAGCTGGCTTCTTCTGCGCACCCGCACGCACTCTCACTGGCAGTGTGTATTCTAACGACGACTGACAAATAAAAAAGATATTCGACATTTTTAATACATTTGTATATCACGTATAAAAGGCTATAAACAAATTCATAACACTAGAAAAGCCTGCAAGTCTATTCAATTTAACATAGATGCACAACATATTAGACTGAAAATGGAATGCCCAACACCACCCAATGCTGGGCGGGGGTTTTTCTACATCACAATTCCGACCTCATCTGTGATAGTCCGAATGCTTAGACATCGATCACTTTTTAGCCCAGCTCGGTTTCCTATCCCTAGATCACCCAACCAACACTATACTGTATGTATAGTAGATACCAATACAATACACATTATACAGCACCAGATACTGGCTAGCAGACCTTTTGACGGCGCGGGGCAGCCTCAGTCCAGTTATAGTCTGTCCAAGCAAAGAAGACCCTCTATCAAGATGAGAAAATTACTCCAGCTCGGTCAATATCGGTTCAAAAATTTTATTGATTTGGTCTCAATCGTTGGAAACATTCTTATCTACAATTTGAGACCAAATTAATATTTTTTAAACCAATATTGACCGAGCTGGAGTCATTTTCTTATCTTGTCAGTGGATCTTCTACTCATTATACAGAGCATACATGTATTCAATCAGATTGATTGATTGATTGCTATCTCCTTTGCCAGGTCTGAGGAGACCTATGGCAACATCTGGATTGAATATTCTAAATTTTTCCCACAAATGCTACAAACAAAATCAAATACTACTAGAAAAAATGTTTAAAAAAGGCAGAAACGTGAGCCTAAGCAGGGAAGCTGACAATAAAATTATCTTGGAAATTATTCTAAATTATTTTATTGGATAGAGAAGAGGTTTTATTTGTCAGGCCATATATCTCTTCTCTCAAAATACTAACATTGGAATAATTTTCTTATTTATCATATCGTTCGATAACAGTATTGTTCAATAGAATGTATTGTTTCATGAGCAGTTGTGCTTGTTAAAATAAAATACCAAATCGAAAAATACTGCACAAATTGAAATATTGATACAGTAATCATCCAATCGCTCACAAAATTACATTATTATAATTATTATTCGTGGAATTTAGTACTTGCACATTGACTGACCTTTTTATTCTCCGTATCTGTGGATTCCATTTTATTTACAAGACTAGGCCGGGGCGGGAATTCATAATCTGGAGAACACTCTGGGTCATCGGAGACTTCGTAAATGATTGGAATTTCTAATGTCTAGAACAGAAATGATGTACAATATTAATATAAAGCAATAAGCAAATTTTCTACAATATTAACATAGGCCTAATATTAATTTATAAACATATTTCCTACTTGATATGGGCCATGAAATTTTCTAGATGTAGTTTCCAACCAAGATAATGAGATTGAAATCTTTCAATTAACAACTTCAGCTACTCTTTTACCAGCAATTTTAGTTTCAGTTTGACAAGTTCAAAATAATAATGTCTTGTTTCCTGTTACTACACAAGTTGGGATCCTGAGTATTTTAAATTTCATCAATACAAGAAATATCTTGGTAAGATATACTTGGTTAGGTATACCCTTGTAAATGTAGGCCTACTTGATAATGCCGAGTTTATAAGATGCCAATTGGCGATACAATTGTCAGAAGACAATTTTTGATTTTGCATTTTGATTTTGTCAATTGAAGTAGATGGCTTTAAACATTTGTTTTAAGAAAATAATGGTTTTATTTATTGTACACTGAATGAGTAAATTTTTCTTTGTATTCATAGCTAATAAATGATGGAATAATTAGAATTGTTGACTTATTCAAATCTTTCCATTTCACTGACAAGCCCTGTATAACTCACATGTTTTCAGATCTTCAAGATGAATACGATATCTAGAACAATAGATAATAATTAAATGAGGCTCGGTATTTGAGGAAGGAATTGAGACTATACTCACAATAGTATCCGACACCGAATCGGACTTTTTGAACTTGAACAGTATGACGTAGCCGCTTGCACCAGCTATGCACAGCTTGCGACTTTCCGGACAGAGCGAGATGAGGTGCACGGCAAAGGGATCATCTTCGGCCATCGCTGCCCCTCCCCCTCCACCCCCACCGTCCATCGATTTCGTCCTCGGCTTTTCGAACACCTTGCCAGTCTTCAGTTTGTACAGCACTTGCAGCGAGCCGGCCGACGCGTCCCAGAACTTCACGCTGCCGTCTGCATGCCTGTAATTTCACAATTTCATGCAATTGTAAGTGGAGGTTTAGGGCTGAAATTGGAATATTTAGCTTCACTAATTATATGGATTTATATTGTGTATAATTTATAATGATATAAATTATAAACTATGGTTATCACTAGAGTAAAACGCAAGAAAATAGTCCAATGGAAACTGGAACAGCAGGAATCCCCCTCACGTTAGGTGTATTATTGAAAAAAAAACATTTTTCATTAATAATGAGCTGAATTGGTATCAAGTCTCATTGGTCCATTTTTATAATACACCATACCCCCAAGGTTATTAGAAAATGTCTCTAATAACCTTGCCATACCCCTACTATACAGTATATACGGCTCATCCGCTCTTGCGAGTTTTACTCTACTAAAAATCTCCACCAATAAGGATTGATTCATTTATTATCACATTACATCATATTTTGAGTTGGACTCATCTGATATGTTACTAGTCGAATTGCTACAACTACATATAATAATGCATATTTCCAGAAATTTCATCAAATATTACATAATTTTATATATTTGATAAAATCTACATTTATGGAAAACTTTGAATTGATGATGGATTTTCTTTATGTATTATCTATAGATAATCTATGAAAGTTGATAAAATTCTGAGATTGTATACAGGCTTTTCTCTATCAACTTTTTTTTACTGCATGTTTGAATGAAATGACTGAGTCTAAATTTCGAATGACTGTTGGCAGCCTATTAGAAAGCCTCTTTCCTGAGTCAAATGCTACATTCCTATGAATTGGATATTGAATTACGTTTCTATTTCGAGTATTATGTTGTTGGTTATCTGTGTTGATGGATGCATTCATAACGAGGATGTTTCATTTGATGTCAATATTGTACCAGTAATTCAGACGTATGCGTTGCCACTATTTGAGCCAATGTTGATGTCGATGACACTAATACAGTCGAGGTCGATATGTATGTGACAGGTGAAATCAACAAATGTATTGAAATGAGCCGAAGTGATTATAATTATATATCCTAGTGATATTACCGCTTACATTCATTTCTAAGTGTAGTTCATTATATTTTAACATCAACTGCATTAGTAGTATCGATAATGACATCATTATCAACTGAACTAGTGGCATTATACATTGCCAGTGGCAAAATTACTGGCATCGACATCGGCTGAAACATCCTTTGTTATGACTGCACCCTCAAGCGTAGCTGCACAGCCGACTTTCAAAGAATGTAATAGCTGGATTCAATTAGTATTAGAACAACTGCTCATTTTATCATGATAAAATTGTGATCGATTCATTTGATATTGATGTATTATGTGTAGGTAGCCTATATTTCAATAACATTCGAGAGTAAGTTTGTAACAACTCCTTCTTTGTATGAGTTGTTTCAACTAATAAGCTTCCATTTTTAATAATTTATTTATTTTAGAACCGTCATCCCTATAATACCAACTGTACAATCCAATTTCATTTCAGTACTATTACATTTCAATACAGTACATTCATTTCTATGGTACATACTTTTATTGAATACATTTCAGAGTGCTCTGGAATGTTTTTTCAAATGTGCTTCACTTATTAATCATTATTTACTCAATTGCAACTCCTCACCTCATCCCTACACTACCAACAATACAATATAATAGTACATTCATTTCAATTGAACTTATAATACATTTAAGAGTACTCCAACAGTACTTTTATACATTTTAGAGTACAGCCAAGAGTACAAATCATTTTTTTTTTTTTTTTGAGGGTGATGCCCACATGGGCTTTTGGGTCTGTGCGTGGGTAATGTTAAGGATAATGATAAGGGTTGAATGGACCTACTGCTTTAGGTGGGTTCCGAACCACCGGGAAGCAATTTTTAAGGCTTTATAAATTGAATTCAGAGGAACCGGTCACCAGTACAACAGTGGTGGCAGAGGCACGTCGCTTTTCAAATCTCACCGATTAGACGCTCTCTACCACTGGGACAAGCCGCTTCCCAAGTGTTGTAATTCAAGAATTGTAAGTTACATTCATTTCAATTGAACTTTTATCCATTTAATACATTTTAGGTTCTCTGAAATGTATTATTCATCTATTTATGTTTTTTATTTTTAATTTGTTTATACTCACCCCGTAAGTATAATTTCGTTATAGCTGCAGGAGGTCGGATTCCACTCACCGCCGCTCAGCGGCCATTCGCGTTCGCTGAATCCGGTGCGCTTGTGCGTGCGCGAACCGACCGAGTAGAAGGCGGGAATGAGGTCGGAGGGACAGTCGGCCAGGTAGGTGCAACAGGTAACAGCCGACTCGTGCAGGTCCATCGGGTAGGGGTTCTCGAAGCAGGGAAAGCCTTGACTCAGCAGATCGATCACCACCAGGTCGTTGTGCAGTAGCACCACTATCGCGTACGGCTCCTGCATATCTGCGGGCGAAACAGGTTACTCAATTAGAAAATACACGATTATTATTGACTCTCAAATGAAATTATATAATTGATTTATAATATTAAATAATTATTAATTGTACTTTTTATTGCATTGTTGCATTGCAAGAATAAACATTGAGAAGGTAGCATCAGTAGGCTACAGAATAAAGGATAAACTCTGAATAATACTTATCATTCTCTTTCCTGTCAATAGTATGTTCACCATCTTTAGTATCTTCATCTTTCACTTTTCTTCCACTTCTTCTTTTCTGCTATCATTATATTAATAAATTTTTGTGCTCTAAATTTTTCAGAATTTTATATTTTGCAGAAGTTACTTTGGTGATATTTTTGCGTTTTGTGTGTTTTGAACTCTCTCAAATTGTAAAGACTTTTGAACAGTTAAATCTCCGTGAATCATTTCAAGAAATACCACAATTTCCTACCAAGGATAATTATTGAGGTTATTTTGCCGGTGGAACAACCTTTTAGGACTCCACCAAATATGGCATACTCTAATAATAATAATAAATTTATTTTTTTCTTTTGTAAGTAGGCTTACTTTATAACTTGTATTGAATCATGCTAGCAACTCTCACCTCCGCGCAGGTTTTTACTAGCAGGTGATTGTTTAATTGTATTTTAACTGAACGTTTCGTTCAAGTATGTTCTGTTTTTGAAGAACCACAATAAAGTTTGAAATGAATTGGATTCATATTTAATTTGAGGGTAAAGTAAAGGAAAGAGTTGAACCTTAATAAAACTATGATTGATTATAAAGTTTTTGATCAGTAGCATGATTGATGGTACTTTAGTTCAAATGAAAATCAATAATGTTAATAATACAAAATTAGATTACAAATCAATTAAATTACTAGAGATCAATATTCATAGCCTGATTTTTATAACTGATCAGTCCATCAAGATTTCAAAGGGATGATAATAAGAGCATTGAACACAAGCGATAAATTACTATAATGGTAAGAACATGTCAAAAGGTTGCGGGTTGGACTTAGGCTGGAGATTAATTCTATATAATAAAGTGGACTTTTATCGAAATTCAAAATTGTTTGTGATAAAATATTTTTGGAAGTGAGAAATTATAATTTTAAGTGAAAGTGGACATTGTAGATAGACATATAACCTTCATCATTCATCATCATCATTCATCCTTTGCTTAAAATACTTGGAAACCAAGTCGCAATTGTAAAGAAAGAATAAAGAATAGTATATAGCTATGATATGGGAATAATATGATATGATATACAGTAGATGGTAAACTATGTAGCACCCACAGCCTATCTACAAGCCTCACCTTATTTGACATGTTCTTACCCAAATGAAGCTACTCATATTTTATAACATGTAGTGAATAGCCGAATAAAATAGGCAAGCAGATGCACTTCTTTTAAAAAAGTACTTGAAAAGCTGTCATTCTTATAAGGGTCCACACCCACTATCAGTTGGAACTGACTGTCGATCATTCTCAGTTGATTGTTCAATGATTGGTCTGTCAGTTTACAGCTATTTTGGACTGGCGGTTCATACACATTTTTTGACTGTCACAGTCCAAACTGATAAAAAAATAAGAAAATATATTTGCTAGGATATAGAAATGAGAATACTCACCACTAGTATAGGGGCTTTCACATAAGGTGACGAAATCTACAACATTATGTTCCATTTCTAATACAGTCGTCGTCTTGCCATGAATCACAGTTATGCTTGGCGTTCTTCCCGCTTTGTCAAAGGTCAAACCACCAGAAAATATCACATATGCTTCTCTGCAATTAGAAACAAAGATCAATTAGCTAGTAACAAATAATTGTAACAACAATATTGAAATAGCACTGAGTTAGGATGGACACAAAAGGACAAGAGTTCACAAATACAAAATGTCTGGATTGGTCTGGTGTGACACAGTCTCACCTACTTACTACCAACCTTTCCACTCGGTAGGCTCATGTCCAATCGTGTCCGTCTGGGTGTTCTAACCACAGCTTTCTATGGACTGGTTCATCAAAAGCCTTGGTGCAGCAACACACTTTCATGGAGGCGAATTTTCGTGCCAAAATTAGCACTGTAGAGAATGGTTTTTGAAGAATAATAGGCTGCAGATTACACGCTCTATACAATTCAAACCTTAACAACCTTAATTTTTTAAGCACCACTATAATTGATCTGTATATGGCATAATTGAGAGGTTAACTAAAAATTAACTAGTATAGCCCATGAAAGTGCAACTATATTGAATCTGTGAGGTATAAAATCCTTCACATTGGGATAAATATATTCCCTCTCACCACAGATTCAGGCTGTATGCAGATCTTGTGGCTGGAGGGGCTTGTCACGACCTTCAGCAATCAGAATTTTTCTAATAACACTTGATCAGTTGGTGAAAACAATTTTTTGTAGTCCTGAGTCCAATACTTTTTCATTGATGAGAAATTGAAATTTTATCATTGTATTTTTATTAGTTGAGAATAAATTTTTCTGCTTTGTAGCCTAAGGTTTTTTGACTTAGCCATTGAAATTTTTCAAACTCCACTTGGAACGGCGCCTGCCGAGGAGCACATCCTTCTCAAGCAGAGAAGGATTTGAAAAACAAAAGAGTGAAGGTTGAGCAAAGAAGACATTCTGGCAAGATGGGTCAATCTCATTCAATACGGTACATATTAGTTCATGAATTTGGTCTCAAATTCTAGGAAACACTTTGATCTACAATTTGAGACAAAATTCATGAATTTTGAACCAATATTGACCAAGCTAGCGTAATTTTTTCATCTTGCCAGAATGTCTTCTTGCTCGACCAGAGGATATCAGGTAAATTCAGGTATCATGTTTACCAGAGGTCTGTAGTACAGGAGGTCCAATGGGCTATAATTGCTATTTTGGACACAGAAATTTACCTAAAAGCTCCCTTAACTAACCATATTAAATAATGTTGAGGATTGATCCATATGAAATAAATTTATTTATTTATCTATTTTATTTATGTAATTTACAAATATAATATCACATCTTGTAACATACAAGATGAGGAAAGAAAAATCAGGCTTTATTGTCCAAAACCTCTTCTATTCCCAATTTTGTATTTATAAAAAAGAGAGCTCTAAAATGGTATTTTGTACTAAACAATTTTAAAATTTTCCAGGGGGCAACCTCCAAGACCCCCAAAGACCCCCCCCTGTTTGGCTTTGGACCCTCCCCGAAATCTAATCCTGGCTACGCCACTGATAAAGCTTATCTAAAGATCAATAATTATTTCTTGTTTCTTACATGTTAATTTAAATTTTGTTTGTATTGTAATATTATTTGTTTAGTGGTACTAGTATGATATTGTATCGTGTATTTTGTAGGATATTGCATGCTTTTTGACGTTGTTGTATGGGCTGGGTCATTGACTCCAGCTCACTGTATCAATGATTAAATAAATAAATAAAATAATTAACGCATAAGTTACACATCATGGATACTTTCATGATCCACTGTCAACCATGGTGAGTTGTCAAGCTGAACATAAACAATTTGAGTTGTTGGTGTAAAAAATATAAACAAGCCGAGCAGGCTGGCCGAGTACAATTTGAGGTTATGTCATCCACACTCACCCTGTTTTTGACGACTTCCACTCGACCTTCTGTATGGGTTTGCAGGTTTCGGGTTTGCCGTCCTTGGGGTTGATTTTGGCGTGCGGATGCGACACGTTGATGGGACTCGTCGACTGACGCACGTTCCACGTCGTCAACGAGCCGTCGGTGTGGCTGCACATGAACTGTTTGCCCTCGTGATGCCAGCTGACCGAGCGCAGTGGCTCGGCGCACTGCCATCGCGCTTCGGCCGTCTTCTGCCGTAAATCCCACAATACCAGCTGACCGCACTCGTAGCCGATCAACAGCTGATTGAACAAAACAGACGATTTCAAGATCAGCTGATTGCAAGATAGAGGAGGAGGGTGAGGGTTGTATGGGAAGCGTGACCTGTTGAAGGAGTAAGTAGTGGCGACCAGTCGAACAGCTCTAGCCAATAGCAGCCTTTGTTTTGTCCTTGGGTTGAACAAGAACAAGAGCTGTGATTGGCTACAGCTGTTCGACTGGCCGCCACTAGCCTCCTTAATACTTACCCCGTCTACAGCACACTTACATTAGTCTGGTCGGTCAATTCAATATACTGGCTCAAAAATTATTAAATTCGGTTTAAAATTGTATAAGGCATTCTGTTCTACAATTTGAAAAAAGTAATAATTTTTAAACCAATATTGACCGATCTGAAGTCATTTCCCCATCTTCCCAGAATGTATTTTTTCCTGCACCAGACCATATAATTATCGGCACATAATTATCAAGTTCCGTACAATCTAGTCAAGCGGATATAGCTAAGTAAAGCCACTTGGACTTGTGATCTGTTAATGACATCTTGGAACCCAATATAACAGGGGTGAGCCAATACCTACTAATACATCTACTAATTATACCTACTAATGTATTAGAAGGTGTTGGGTGAGCCCCGGTTGGAGTTAATTTCGGTGGGTGATATGGAATCAGAATCGAACCCAGGAAAATCTTTCCCCGGTGGGAGGGGGGTTTGTGGTTGATGATTTTGCTTGTATGTAATTCGCCTTCACCCAACAAACATTATCGCAATTTTCTACCGTATAAAATAAAAAATGGTTTCTTTTTATGAGAGGAAAGTAATAACGAAAAATCCATTCATCAATAATTATTGTAGATTTATTGATTAGAACAAGAGCTATTGATCTTTCGTAGTTGTTGCATATTGTATTGGACTATTCTTGAGTTGAACACTGGAGTTCTTCAAGCTGTGCTGGAAGTTTTTCAACTTGAAAGTTTCTCTTGTCATTGAATCTGGGTTCTGGATACGGTACTGAGTATTGCGATGTGATTTGCTAATCTGCAGTACATTTGATTATTGTATAGTTGTGCCAAGAACAGAAGGAGGGGAGTGAGATACTATTGTAATCATTCTCGCACCTATATTTCACTTAAAATCCACTTCATTCTTCTATTACTAACAGGCTAGAGAAGTCTGAAATAATTATGACAAATAGAGAAGTTAGAAATTATTATTACCTTACTAGCATCTAGCGGATTATCACTTAAGTGGACGATGGCACCTGGATGTGTTTTACGGGTTCTGAAACAAAAAAGAGAACCAAATCAATCAAGAGGATTAAAACCATAAAAAATAGTGTCCAAGAAAGATTTGCAAATAATTAAATACTGTATTTATACTTTTTACAATAATAAGTGAGAAAATTCAGGTGTACATGTCATTTACAAGTAATCGTACAATAATAATATTTGAAAATCGAGCTTCACACTTGGAGCTATTCCGAAATTAATAGATAAAAAAAATCAAATACACTTTTAAGCTATTGTGTTAAGATAATAAAGTTTAAAAGGGTATTTGATTTTTATTTTTATTTTATCTATTAATAATAATATTTGTTTCTTCCATAACAAGGAGTTCCTCATGATGATGTTTTCTGAAACTATATCATTACATTCAAGAGCTCTCAAAAAACTGGTGAGCCATAATTCAACAGTCGACTCACGTCTAGAAGCGGAAAGTTTGAGATAGAATCTTGTGTTATTGCGAGGAAGTATGTAATCGAATCAATTTTGTTCCGAAGAAATGGGAAGAAATCACGCTCAAGAAGCCCGAAGAACTGATCAACGATAAATGGAAAAATACAATCTCATATCTATTTACTGCGATAAGAAAATTCCATTTACCTTTCAACAAGGGCCGAGAACAACAAATTCCTACCCCCAATTCCCCCTTCCCACCTTCGACGAGTTTACAGAGAAAAAACAATTTTGTCTTGATATTGGGAATGAGAGATTTCTCTGGGGCCATGGTAGAAAATGTATGAATATCATTTTTCAAATAGTTAGGACGTTATTCATTATCTGATGAAATATTGATGAGTTACAAAACCCCACTCATTCTATACTAATTGGATTTCTACCGATATTGTTACGAATAGAATCGGTCAACAAAATGGAGTCCACTGAGAACTCTATATGCTGGCAGCCAATGAGAGCGCGCTTTGGGCGTGACAACTGGTCAAAGCTGGAGGGATGTACTCGCACGTGATTAGTCGAAGTTGGTGTAAAGAATCGTCATCCACCAATAATGGATGGTTGAGGGGCGTTCCTTTGAATTGACTGTTGGAAACACTAGTGTAATTTCTAAGTATCAGTAACTAAGTTATAGAAACCTAATAATAGTGATTCTAGTTATAATGATAACTAGAACTAACTCTAGTTATAATAATAACCGGTGAGAGAACCGATTGAGCTTGGTGAATGGTTTGAGTTCAGTTCGAGTAGAGGCATTTGTTTGGAGTAGTAGGTTTATAAATTTGTGTAATAATAACATAATAATTTTTTTATCAATTTATGTGATTAATACTTTACATATCATGCTGATGGTATAAGTATTGATTTAAACTGTTGAAAGGACAATATACTTTCTATGAATTTGAAGAACTTTTACCTTTTATTCTTGACCAGACATCAACAGCTTATTTCTATCACTCACTCTCTTTCTCATTTCCTTCCTCACAATCTCTATCTATCAACCTCTCTTTGACAATTTCTCACTCTCTCTTACTCTGTCTCTCTCTTCTTGTCGAGTTGCGCTCCGTTCTGCCCGAAGTACATTCATTATTTATTGATGCCAAGGGAAAATACGCTATTACCTCACCTGTAGCACATAAGCTCCCCCATCCCCACCATTCTTGTCTCATTGTTCTCAAAGAAACGCTCATACCAACTTTCATACTATTGCGTCCACAAGAGCGCGCCCAGCTCTATACGCCGTTAATCTCTCTACTGTCACTCACCCACTCTCTCTCTCACTCACTCACTCACTTTTTCACTCATACCACCCATCCACACAACCCGGCTTATCTTGTCTTTTTATATCCGGCAGAACACTCCACCAACTAACCAAGATACATTGTCCTAAAGTTTTGTTTTTCCTCCATTCACAAGCTGGGATAAACACGATATTATATTCATCCTGTGTACGGTGCATAAAGCTCATCAATTGAAAAGAAGAGAAGTATTGCACATTCCTCCTGAAATACCCTATATAAACACAGACAATATCATGTGTCTGAATACAGCTGGATTAATCCGAAAAGATGACACCAATCTACGTGAATAACAGTCGACAAAAATATATATAATCAGCAATTATTCCCAAATTGCTTTGCATATCTTATTCATAAGTGTTTTCCGATAAGTAAGACATTATCCATTCAAGAATTAACTGAATAAATTCTAGTACTGTAAATAATTTATTTATTGTTTTTTTATAACATAGAGGAAGACATACAGAAGACATATCTATTCAAGTATGAACTGAAATGTTAGTACTGTACGAAATTTATTTATTGTATTCCATTCCATAGAGGATCAAAGCAACTGGGATATGACGAACCGATTTACCCATAACTTACACAGAGCGAAATATTTATGTATTAGATAATGCATGGAAGAAGTGATTTTACGAGAGAAAGGTTACAAATTTAGGTGTATTGTTTTCATTTCATAGAGGATCAAAGCAGCGTAAGAATAAGAAGAAACTAGTCTCTCATATCTTACCAGCATCAAATCATTATCAAGTATTGTTTGTCCAAGCAAAAAAGAACCTCTGGCAAGATGAGGAAATGACTATAGCTCGGTCAGTTTTGGTTCAAAAAATATTGATTTGGTCTCAAATTGTAGATCAGAATGTTTCCTACGATTGAGACCAAATCAATAATTTTTTAACCAATATTGACCGAGCTGGAGTCATTTTCTCATCTTGCCAGAGGGTCTTCTTTGCTTGGACGGACTATAAATGGTAAATGGTATATAATAATTTCTCGAATGAATAAATAAATACAATTGCATAGAACAAGTCATTTCACGAGACAAAGAGTACAAATGTACTAGAATGAAAACATTGTAAAAAAAGTAAATTAGTGATTTTCCTAGGTTGGAATGCGTGCTTATCTCTCACGTAGCTCACAGCTGGCAAAAGCAGCAATTACTTGAACGTGCGCCTGAAAAGGTTTTCCTGTTTCAAGTCATTTTAGAGTTCTTCAAAACTGTCTCCCAGTCCCAATGGAAAACTGAAACTCTTTTCGAGTCCCGAGAGCGGAAACGAGTTGAAGTGAGACAGAAGTCTCAGCAAAGGCTTCCGGTTAACTCAGTCGACACTGAGGATGATTTCTCAGCAGTGAGTGCTCCAAGTCTCAGCTGAGAATGGAATGGAGTACGTGAGGGTTGCAGCAGTATTACTCGACTGTAAACAGTGGGAGTAATTTCATCAAAACCTGACACAACCAAACAGCGGAACGAAGAAATAAGGGATGTAATATATTGTTCGCAAAATTAGATTGTCGATTTGAAGAGATGAGTATTTCAAAGTTTGATTGTCAATTTGAAGAGATGAGTATTTCAAGGTTAGATTGTCGATTTGAAGAGATGAGTATTTTATCACTTCGGAGTCCTTTAGAACTGTAGTTTCTAAAAATATGGAAGATTTTAATGGAAGAATATTAAGAAATCTCGAATTGCCGAAAAGAAAATTCATGCAGTAAATATAGATTGTATCGTTGCATTTCAAGAAGTGCATAGAATAATTTGTATTGGAAATCGATTAAGATTAAGCACTATATTTTTCAAATTATACTTTCCAAGTTTATTAGATTATTGGTTTCATTAATGAATCTTATCTATTTTAAGTGTATTTTGAATTCATTTAAAATAGAAAACGTATTCACTGAATACAAAAACTCTTCGTTCGAAACAATATCTTAATCTCTTAAGAGTTTCTCTCTTCAACAGTTCAATCTCTCATATCCTTGTTGTTTCCATTTCGATTTGCTTTCTCATTTCTCCTAAATTTAGTTCGATGATTATCTCATTTTTTTGCCAGCAGCGGGAACTTGAAATATGTCATTCTTCAAATGAAACATGAGAATCATTATTGCAATTAATGATTTTAAAGCATCTTTAAGTGGAGATATTGATATTAAAGGATCAATAAGTAAAGACAATGAATAAATGAGTGAAACATTTCAATTCTAGTACCTCCATTTGTTCTCTTCCTCTCATTGAATTGAATTCCATGTTTTTTGTGTTATTCACTTGATCATTTCATGATATGTAACATCAAAGAGACCTATTTTTTATTTTTCTATTGCTGATGATGCTCACATAAGCATTTTAGCTTGTGCGTGGGTAATGGATAATGAGTGCGAAGGTGATTGATGAGGTGAAAAACAGCCATGCCTAATGGGTCTCGAACCCTGACCAGGCAGTGCTAGCAGACTGAAGGTTGTGTAAATATGAACACAATCAGGAGTAGTTCAATACAGGAATCGATGGATTCTCAAAGGAAGTATGCCTTCTGAAAAGAATCATTTCAAATTGGATGATCAATAAAAAGTAGGCTACTGTAGTTGATTACGTTGCCAACAAGTTCAAAAACAAATTCAAAGATCGAGTAGATGGCATACGTGGTGAAACAGCCTAATTTCACAACAAAAAGGAAAGAAATTCCCGTAATAATACGTTCCGACGTTGAATTGCTCAGTGGCAAACGTCTCGTATAGACTGGAACTGTTTCGCATTATTTAAATTGGTCTCGTTAGGTTGGTATCGTTCCGCTCGGCTTTCAAGCACCTCTTCAACTCATAACATTCCTCCATCAAATGCCTTTTCCACTTCCAGTCTTTTCCTCACTCAGGCTTAAAATGGCTCTCGAAGCTTATGGCAACTCAACGCTACTGTTCACTTACAGCCCAGACAATATTTTTACATTACAGAGGTGTTAAAACTTAAAGCTATCGCTGGTGATGGAGCAATACGACTTTTTCAGCAGCTGTTGTTTCGGTTGAAAACAATACTACTTGATGAAAAACTTGATGAGAAACTTTATCTTGATGAAAAAACTTGATCGAAATAACACTAGATGAATTACTTTATCTTAAACCCTTTATGAACTACTTAGTCTTGTGTAGTGTTGGATTGATGACACTCGTTTTGGTTTAATCTCACTTTTGGATACTTGAGATTTGAATCCGAATGGATATGAATATGATTAGAATGTATTATGATCCTTGTTCTCGATAAACGTAAGATTTTTTTCATCCATTCGAATAAACAGTTGTAAATATTGAATCTTGAGTTTACAAAATTGATTATTAACGTATAAAACAAATTTCAACCGTTTCTGAAGAAATTGTACATCATTTGAATATCAATCAATACATCACAGAAAAGTGAAAATTTTATTACTGTCACAAAGTATTATTTGGCATTAGTGTTAATCATAGTAGAAATATATTATTTTCTCTAGAAGCTTCGCTGCTCAAGGATCTTTCCATTATGAAGATAGAACGTGAAATTTTGAAACTTGAAAATAAATTTCTGGTCAACTATACTTGATAGGAACGTTCTTTAATCGGTTTGAAGCTAACAATTACCATATACAACTCCTGAACTACAAAAGATCTTTTTTAAGATACGCAATTCATCTCAAATATGAATCTGATCCTCAATATAATTTCATTCAAAATATCGTATTATGGCGACTGCTTTTCATAAATTATCTTTGTTTAGTTCTGTCAATTTTCTTCTTTCAAATCATGTCACAAAAGTATAGTTCCGTCATTGATTTAAGCTATTATTCCTAGTTTGTTCCATGCATTAGCTAGTTATTCCACTGTATAACATTAGCAGGGAGCAATCTGCATAATTTATGACAATTACAGAGATCCGTCTATCATGACGTCTCTGATGAGAAAGGGAAAGCTCCGACGTCAATCAGAAGGGAATCACCTTGCATAAATCAGAGCTTTGCTCAATCCCAATCAGACGTGTGGAGGATTCCGATGACGTGTAGATGCAATATTCATGTGTGAGTAGCAGAAATTCCATTCAACATCCAATTATTACGGTAGTTTATTCTTTTGTCTTCATACATCATACTACTTGAAATGTTGATGATAATTATTACGAGTTAGGTTGTTAACTCCAAGTTCAACAACAGTATTGTAATTAGAATTAGAAGAGTTACTCTAAATAATCATAATACTCATAATCATCTTTATTGAATAATAATACAAAGAAGAGTAGAACAGGCAAAGCCCAAAACTGTTCCTTTTACAATTTATACAGACATATTAAAGATAGGTTATATGATATTTTTCACACATATTTCCACTAATTTTTACAGTAAAATCCAAATTTTGAATTTTGAAATAAATTCAAAACAAAATCTCGAACACCAGAGACAATCACCTAACATTAGGAACACCAGATAAAACACATTTGAAACTTTGAAAGTTTTAAAATAAACTTGAAAATTTAACATCCATCTCACCCGCCAATTATTTTGTGGAAAAATATATCATCTTTGAAATGAGATTGAACCATGAAAACACATTCTAGACTAATAGGAATGCTTTATTTCTATTCAAAAAGACTTCTAAATACTATAAAAAAGGTCCTTGAATTCTATCAGAATCAGGGTTGATGTGTGAAGAAGTGGTACTTAGCGAATGAAAATTTCAAACAATCTCATCTCCATTCCTGACTAATCTAGAGAGCGAGTGGAATAGCGAATACATAATACAAATGTATTCTGTGGTGCTTGAAGCGGAGATCATGTTTATTTTCAGTTTACCGTTTGAGAGGATGATGCGTCGAGTAAATATGATCGCCTCTCGTGAGTTTCAAATCAAGCACGGCACTGAAAAGCTTATAAAAACATCCACACTCGCACATTATTTGATACATTCCCACTATACGGCTTTCACATTTATCAACTCCTATCTTCAATTAAATACCTTCGTTATTTATACACTCTCTCATCAATACTCAGTTATCAATCACTCCATTTCAAAAGCAAAATCTAATTGGATTATTATTTCAGTTTTGATTCTGAGAACGAATCTGAATAAAAACCAATTGAGTTCTTGTCAGAGATTTTAATCCGGATGAATTCTCTATAATTTCAAAAACTTCAGTCTGTGATGACTTTTGACTGTTTGTGAGTTTTTATTTCATCAAACTGAAAAATCCAATTAATGAATGAATTAATGAACTAAATTAATGAATTCCGTTTAGAGGAATATCATATAACGTATTTATTTATTCAGTATAATTACGCCAAAAGTTAAGCGGTTTCATGTGACACTTATGCGCTCCAACAGCTGATGTTGTTCAATAAGCAGTACAATAAGAGTTTTTGTCAATAAGAGTTGTCATTCAGCTAAACCTAGATGATGTTATTGGAATGAAAAGAGACAGTAGATGCTTTACATAAGATTTTAGTAGGTTACATCAGTTAGGAAAACGCCTTACTGTCTGTCTGATTCTTGTGCGCTCCAAAAGCTGATGTTTTCAATTGGAGTTGTCATTTACTTATGTCTAGATGATCTCTTTGAAACAAAAATACAATAGATGCTTTACATTAGCTGTAAGTAGATTACATCAGCTAGAAACGGCCTAACGGTTTGTCAGCTAAGATATGTAGGCTACTCGTAGGTCAAATAAGTAGTAATACGTACGTATTCTAAGTATTTTATTACGTATTCCTTCATTTATTCAACCTTTTGAGTATTCAACGAGATGAATAATTATGATTATAATATGCAACCGGAGTACAATGGCGGCTCGTATCCACGTAACAGGTGAAGTGCCCGTAACTTTTACTGTACAGCACTTCACCTGTTCCGTGGGTACGAGCCGCCAGTGCTGCAGTACTTGTACACAATGATTTCATACGTATTCCTTCATTAATTTAACACGCTCATCTCAGTTGAACGTCGTGGTACTCATCAAAACTTGAAAGTTATGAGCTACGCTACCACTTATCGTCAAGAAGACGAGAATAAGCAGTAGTCGAATAATAACATAATAACCGAACACGAGTTTGCAGTGTCGTTACGAGAGAAGCGTTTGATGAGAACCAAAACTGGAATGCTAGAGTACACTCCAATAACACTGGCGGTTGACAAACGTCTTTAATTCATGATAGCTCTCTCAGGACAGTCTGAAAGCTGTCTACGAGAGCGAAACTATTTAGTTGAGGTTTCTCTCGACGTGATAAGCTCTAGCAGACCGCTCTCCAACTGCCCTGATAGATCTGAGAGTTGGAATTAATCATTCCTCAACCGCCAGCTTTTTTGGTGCCTGCTATAAACATCATCCGTGTGTGACACGGCTGCTGCAGCTAATAGACCTAATTCCGTTCACGGAGCTGCTGAAGGTTCAAGCTCTGGAGAATTGAACCTTAATAGTCTGAAGATCACTCGACGTCTCAGTACTGTACCTCCCTCTCACTCCCCCCGTCTTTGTTACTTAATGTAACTCCTCACACCGTGTAACAATCAACCCCTCACGTTCATCCCTCCAAGCAAAGAAGACTTTCTGGAAAGATGGGAGATTGACTTCGGCTCGGTCAATATTGGTACAAAAATTATAAATTTGTAGGAAAAATTCTTCTTTACAATTTGAGAACAAATTTATAATTTTTGAACCAATATTGACCGAGCTAGAGTCATTTTTCCATCTTGTCAGAATGTCTCCTTTGCTTGGACAGACTATAATATCCAGGGTTAAATAGCTGCTCACTCCCCCTACATTACTGTCTTCTTCAAGCTGGAAAACAATATCAACGCCGGAACTTACTCACTGCCTCTCTCAACTACTGCCTTCCTCTCAGTCTGATTTCTCCTCTCACTTCCTTACACATTAGACTCCTCCTCCTCCTGATGTCGCTTTGTATCGACCTTCACCCAATCTTCTATATATATCTTTCTCCTCGTCTTCTCAACTCCACCTTCCCATACAAATATCGTTCTATCTCCTTCTCCTTTTCCTCCTTCATTACCCCTCTCGTTTACACAAACTCTCTTTCCCTCTCCATCAACCTCTCTTTCTCCTCCTCATCTCTTTTCCAACTTCTTTTTCTCTCTCCCTCATCTTCTTCTCTTTCTTCTCCTTCTCTTTTCCAACTTCTTTTTCTCTCTCCCTCACTTTCCTCCTTCTCATCTCTTCTATGTTATCTGTTTTCATCTTCTACTACATCTTCTTTACTCTCTCATTGACTTCAACTTTTTCTACCTCTTTTTCTACCTTTTTCCTCATCTCTTCTACGGTTTCATCGCTTCAATATTTACCTCCTCATTGTTTCCATCTTCTACTCCAGTTTCTCCACGAACTAGTCAACTCCAACTTAATTTTTGCTCTCTCTCTCCTCCTCCTCATCTCTTATACTTTCTCATCGTTTTTAGGGTTTTTCTCTCTCTCTCTCTCCCACTTCCTCTATTTATCACATACTCTTTCTCCTCCTCATCTACTCTAATCTCTCATCGTTTTTTACTCATTTTTTGCTCTCTCTCCCTCACCCACTCTTTCTCCTCCTCATCTCTTCTACGTTCTCATAGTTTTCATCTTCTCATCGGTTTCATCTTCTATACGTTCTCATCGACTCCAACTCCTTTTTTGCTCTCTTCCTCTTCTTCTCATCTCTTATAGAGTCTGTCCAAGCGAAGAAAAAGAGAGAGATAGAATGCAGTAGAAATAGTGAGAGAGAGAAAGAGGATGTGTGTGATAGAGAGTAGTGAGCGAAGAAATGCAGTTAAGGTATAGTCTGTCCAAATAAAGAAGAACCTCAGGCAAGATGGAAAAATGACTCAAGCTCAATCAATTTTGGTTGAAAAATTATCAATTTCATCTCAAATTGTAGGAAACAATTGGATCTACTATTACGACCACATTTATAGTTCTTGGACAAATATTGACCAAGCTGGAGTCATTTTCCCATGTTGCAAGAGGACCTTCTTTGCTTGGACTGACTATAACTTCTCATCGTTTTTAGCTTCTCCTCCATCAAATCTCATTCCCTTCTCTTCCTTTTCTCTTTATTAGTAGAAGATAGAATAGAATAAATATAGATAGAATATCTTAATTGATAAGGTTATCGGGTGATAGCACAGTTTGGGAAATTCGGATTGAAACACGGGTTGATGACTAAATTCTTCGATGTGTTCAAAATTTGAGGAATGTTTACAAGATTAAGCTAACGTATCTTCACAGTTGTTCTGAAATTTCGACGATGTGACTCATTTTCGCGCTATACATGATGTTTTTATGCACTTTCTTACAATTATAAATATAATAATTATCATCATGAGTCATTACACTTAAATTATTACAGAAAATTTACGGCTCTACCTGAAATTAAAAGTTCTCAGGAGAATGGTTTACTTCCAAATCACAAACATTATTGATTTGAGAACTTATAAAAATTCGCTCCGGCAGCTGGCGGTCGGAAAGAGTGCATTTCAATTGCGATTCTATGATGGCTCAAATCACATGACTTATAATGAGCTATTCAGGGTATGAATTCAAAGGTGCCGTTTTTGAAAAACCCATGAAAAACACAATTTTCGGCATATTATTCGCCATTTTTTCAACCATTTTTTATTGGATTTTTTTTCGTTGATGGCTCAAATTGTAGGGCATAATAAGGGTATTATACACACCAATTTTCGGAACAATCAAGTTATTGGTTGATTTGTAGTGATTTTTCTAAATTTTCATCCCCTAATTTCACCCCTTTCCCTTGGACCAATTTGGCTGGTTAACGAACTTGACCGAGATATTAGCACTAATGATTTTTGTGCAGAATGTGGTCGCTCTCCAACAAGCCCTTCGGGAGTTATCGTGTTAACAAGAATCTGTACATATATATATATATCAATAGAAAAAATATCTATATAAATATATAGATATAGGCTCGGAAACGTGTAAAAAATATATCACATCATGAATTTTCGATTGTCAGGGCAAGACCAATAGTGCATTTTTTCAAATGAAATGCACTAAAAACGGCTACTAATAAAGAAAATATCAAGCTTTTTTATTATAAAATTATTTAGAATAACAATAGAACAGTTAAAAGTATACACCCATGGAATCATTTAAATTTCGAAGTAGCCTATTGAAAAATATGCAACGCTCACCTATCGATATTATACCACTGTATTAGTTCCATTCTTAAGATATGATCAAGATGAAAAATCTTTTCTGCAGACCTTTCAGCACTGGCGGCTCGTGCTCACGAAACAGGTGAAGTGCTGTACAGTGAAAGATACGGCCACTTCACCTGTTTCGTGGGTACGAGCCGCCAATATACCTTTAAGATTAGATTATTATGACCCGGTTCCTCAAGAGTTAACTGAGCATAATCTTCAATAATTGTTGATATTCAAAATTATTGATTGATTCCACTGTGCTTGATCTTCAATCAATGAGAGTCAAAATTATTAATCGATTCCTCAGCCTGAACTACTGAGCTTGATCTTTTTTGTTATTACTCGAAAGAAAAATGTTAACCGAGGATCAAGGTAACAGACTGGTTTGTGCAACTGGGAATTGATCAAGCTCTCAATTTGATAACAGCACTAGACACAGCCATTGTTATCAACAGAGCTCCCAAGTGATTCCGGGATCGATTAGTCAAACTGGGGAAAAAGCTATTTCTCAGCTGAGAGAAGGGTTGTTGTGAAGGCTGCTGCTTTCGAGATAGTTTGTCATTCTGCGAGATAACTTCTGGGGCTGAAATAAATAGACGTCTACAAACTAAAAAACGACAAAATAAGACAGAAGGTGATGGGTCGCGTTTTGTCAGTCATTCATCTTCGTAGTTCCACTTTTCGGGCGGATTTGTTTCTCAACTTGATTCTCAACTTATTCGATTTGCAAACGCCGCTTTTAATCTGGTCAGTCGCAGATTCCCCGTCAGCCTCTGCTGACTAATGACACTTTCAATGACAACTCTACTCTCTTCCATGGTGGAAAACCAACATCATTTTGTATTTCGACGTGCCACTCTAGCGGCGACTATTGAAAGCATTGAAAACTTTGAGGTATTATCCAAGTCTTCCACGTTGTTTTCCATGTTTAAAAACAACTTCCGTATTAAATATATCATGATTAAATACAAAAATAATAGGAATAGAGTAAATTGGTTGACCTCGACACCAATATCTTTTTGAATATTCCACATTTGAAAATGGGTTGAGTCTACTGTCAGATTTTGATTTTGTTTAGAAGAGTACCAGGGAAACTTATGTTAGTTTTATGAAGAACTATAACGTATAGTTCATAGCTTACATTTTTTTATAGATTTGGAGTTTCTTAGCATCCTTCTTGTTTTATATTTTCTTTGTTTCTTGGTTATTTTGTAGGTGAACTTAAACATACTTTATTGATTAAATATTACAAAAAAATTATCTACTACATCTATAAAGACACACATTGCAAATCGACCATTACATCCATTTAACAGTACAAATCATGGAAATAGTTTCCCTATCCCTGTTTTTTTATTAATTTATCTTTTCTCATTGTAATTTTATTCTTTATTTTTGTATCCAATATCTTCTTATTCCCATTAGAACTTTCTTTTTGACAATAATCGGTTTACATCATCTGTTTAAGTGCACTCTTGTCTTCATTTGCAATAACGCGAAGGCAAATAGAAAATGGTTAATACGGGGTACGCGTCTCCCAAAAGCGAACGAATAGAAGAAATAATAATTTTTTTATCGCGAAGAAATCTATTTACAATTTGTACATCACTACCCCCGCATAGCAGTCCAGTATTGTTTATAGGCTATGATAACTGCGGTGGTTTGCGTCATGAAATATTACTTTTCTAGCAACCCACATTAAACATAGGCTTTAACGCGTTTTTCCAATTCGAAAAGTAATAATTCACAACACAAACGACACCAGTATTCATTTGAATCTAATTCACTCAATCAATCAAAACTTTACCGCCAACAATGGCCTCACGTGGTGGAAAATGAATGTTATAGTGTGTGTCCAAGCAAAGAAGACATTCTGACCAGATGGAAAAATGACTCCTGCTCGATCAATATTGGTTCAAAAGTTATAAATTTGGTCTCAAATTCCAGATAAAAATGTTTCCTACACTTTGAAATCAAATTTATAATTTTTGTACCAATTTTGACCGAGCTGGTGTCATTTTCCCATCTTGCCAAAATGTCTTCTTTGCTTGTTCAGACTATAGTTGGAACTGAAAACAGCTCCACAACTAACACGTTGCAGTCTGTTTCGGAAATTTTCACGGTTGGCATGATTAATTGAAAGGCGTCTATTCAAACGGAATGTCTAAGCTATCGAATGAACAGGAGGATTATTCGCGGCTGACAAATGAATCAATGCGACCTGTTGCAGTACCCCCTTCAATCAACCCCCACCCCCAAACGCAACCCCCTTAAACTTAACCAACTGTTAAGGGGTACCTCTCCCATATTGACATTCTGCTATGTTTCGATTTCATTTGTAGGGCTTCATGAAGGAATAATCTGTTGTTTATTCGAGCACATAAAAAGTTGATGGCAGAACAAATAAATAATCTAATACTCTGGGCATTGAAAATGATTTCGTGGTTTGTGATGATTGTTATTATTATTATTCTGGAATTAAACTCTTTATGATGAGTGATTATGATGGAAATATGATATCTTTTTAATTATTTTTTTTAGATGAATGTATTTTTTTCTACTTTGGTCATGTAATTTTTTAATACTTCATATATTATCACTTAATTTACTCATTTTTTACTTCATAAATATCTCTTTATTGTTGACGGTTCAATGTCTTTTCATTAATTTTTTTTCTTTCATTTTCCATCAAATATCAAATAATATTAAAATGTCTTCAACTTAATCTTTCAGGTAGATTAGGCTATACATGAGCATTAAAAATCAATTTGTATTCATTATAATTCCGATTTTAAATGGTTATTGAGGTTGTCGTTTGGCAAAAACATTGTCAATTTTTTTGTTACATCTAATATTCCAAGATTCGCTTAGTAGAAAATACTGTTTAAATGAATAAAATTAAATACTCGAATAAATAAAATATGCAATTCAATAGCATAGTTCAGATCCAGTATGAGAAGTAGTTGGAGTATATAAAAGTAACCTTTTCATAGACATAGTTACTAGAAAGTAGAATTCCAGAAGTCAGTAGGAGAATAGAGATTAAATTCTTCTTGGTATTTTCAAATCTACAATTCCACAAGAATATTATCATAAATAAATATTTCATTGGAAATAAAGATGTTTTAACAAAAAATCGAAAACTCAATAACAAGCAAATTGAAGATCTCAGCCATTTTCACTGCTCTACCCAACTTTCTTGAATAACATTTGAAATAGTTCCAAATTCAGCCAGCATATGGCAGTAGCAATGGGGTCTGGGGTGACTTCTATTGGACACGCCTCCAAGCTCCGCCTACGATCAAAATGGCCAAAAACATAGGTTAGAAAAGTATCCAAATTCAACCAGTAGATGGCAGCAGTTGATGGGTGATGTTTCAGATTTGACTTGGACACGCCTTCATGCCCTGCCTGCTCTTTCCTTATCTGTTGACAGCGTTTTATCGTTTATTTATTCATTTCTCAATGGAGACAACGGGTTGACCCAGATATGTCTCCTTAAAATTAGGGAGATATGTCTCCAATTCAACAAGAATGTTGCAACTATGAATTAAAATTCGGTAATTTTTAATCTACAATTGCAGAATGAGGTTACCGCCGATTTAAAAAATAAATTCTATTTGATAATTTCAAATCTACAATTCCACAAGAACGTTGTAACTGGGAATACGAATAGATAATCGCATTTACATAAAGCCAGTTCACTTGAGTGTAGGAAATTTGTTCGAGAACTTTTAAGAGCTCTTTCGGTTGGAGGAGAGCTTTTGACGAGCATATTTTCTAAATAGTGCGCGAATTGTCGTGCGGCATTACACATAAAACACGCCCGAAGTAACAAAACGCTGGAAAGCGACTCATTCCTTTTGCGCTGTACAACTTTATTGTCTTCTTGGAATTCACAGCTTCTACATTTATTACAGCCGTGGTGGACGAGGGAGCCGTATATCACGCGTGTTATATATATATATATATTTACTATATATATATACTATGTATCATTTAAAATGTATCTGTAGTCTGGCGCGCGTGCGGTCCCGTGCGCGTACCCCAGTCGAATATTTGGAAACATGAGGTTTTCCCATGCAAAGCCGAGATAAATTTGCATTGCAGATTGAAAAGTTCGCTCCCTGTGTCTGGTGGACCGGAAATAAAAATATTCTTTCAATGGCTTGAATCTATAGTCTGTCCAAGCAAAGAAGACACTCTGGTAAGATGGGAAAATGATTCCAGTTCGAGCAATATTGGTTCAAAAATTACAAATTTGATCACAAATTGTAGGAGACATTCTGCTCTACAATTTAAGACCAAATTATTGAACGAATATTGATCAAGTTGGAGTTATTTTTCAGTGTTGTCAGAATGTCTTTTTTGCTTGGAAAGACTATACCAGCGTTGCTGCTGGTAATGAAGTTTTGTTTTGCAACGCAGCTGCCTCAATAAATTGAACAAATCGAGCTCACTCGTACAGCAACCAATCCATCCATGTTAGGCTAGGTCCAGCCTGATAAAGTGGAACAGGCTCTAAATCGTGGATTGATCGATTTTCCGAAGCAATTCTCGTGTAGTTCGGTTTCTATGAATACAAATTTTGCGGCTCTCTCGTGTAGGGTGCGAATTTTCTGCCACAACACTTCTATTGTTTTGTACGGTTTGAGTGTGTTTCGATGGATGGTGGAATTTTTCGTAGATGAATTCCTCCGGTATTCCTAGTACCTACATGGGTAGGCTTCGAATTTTCTCTTTTGTGAGGATATGCCTATACAGTACGATTAAGTTTATGAGGTAGTCGATATTTTCGTGGATGAATTTCTCCGGTACCGGCATGTTTAGTACATGAATTGGCTTTGAATTCACTCACTCTTTTGTGAGGAATAGCTTATACAGTATGAGTTAATATGAGTATTAGTCTTGGGGAGAGAAGAATTGTATCATTGCAGCATAAAGATACGAGACGGAATGAATTTTTGTGAATATATTATGCTTATGAGAATTTGTCCATGGAAGAATTCCATTATCTTAACTCAGATAACCTATACGATACAAGATTCATAATGCTAAGTCCCATTTTTTTAGTTTTTACAGACATTAGCCTAATATGCAAGTAATATACACTTAATGATGTACGGAGAAATTGATTTCTAATTTCCAATGAAAAAATATTGATACTGCACTGGTAGTAGTCTATTTTGGATTTTCCCCTATTTTTACCAAATTTGTAATAATGCCAGTTCGAAATCAACTGTAAAAGAATGTTATGCTATTATTATTGTCTTGTCGCTCTCACTGATTGAAATGTCAAGTCTGAATTTGAATCGTTATATCAATCTTATTATGAATCAGTAACAAAAATTTGAATCGAAAAGTTTCTTCAGTAATACTTCTTCCGTCAATACTTATGGAATCAATACTGTATTTGCATTGTTACATTCATTTTTCTTGTAAATGAGAAACAGCAATTCAAAGTTTGGCGGTGTATTTCAACCGGCGAATGAGCTCTGACAATTTTCTCAAGCTCAACAGGCAGATTGCATGCCTTGGTATTCTTGAGAGTCGTAAAAACGGAAAACTTTATGTGAGAGGTAGTCCATTTCGGTAACAGCCTATGAGAGTGGTTTTGCCAAATTATGGTTCCGCGTTCCCAGCTGATGACAACGGAACTTTTTTCCAGGGTAGCTTGTTCAAGCAAAGAAGACATTATGACAAAATGGGAAAATCGCTCCAGCTCGGTCAATATTGATTTAAAAATAATAAATTTCGTCTCAAATTGTAGATCAGAATGTTTCCTAAAATTTAATTTATCATTTATAATTTTTGAACCAATATTGACCGAGCTGGAGTTATTTATCCATTTTGCAAAAATGTCTTCTTTGCTTGGAAAGACTAGACACGCGTGCACAAAGCTGGATTATTCGAGAATGTTACACAGCAATCGCATCTCTCAACTCAGAACAACCTTTTACGAAAATGAGTCCTCGCCCGGGGTGCGAGAATTTAAAATTCGCCTGTAGCTGGTGCCAACAATTACGGCGGTTGGTGAATGACTGATATTAATTCTCAGCTCTGTCGGGACAGTTGGCCAGCTGTCTGCGAGAGTACATCTTGATGAGAGTGACCCCTGCTATACTGATTCTCTCTCGAAGACAGCTTCAGACTATCCTGACAGAGGTGATCATTAAAACAGCCACTCACCAACCACCTTAATTGGTGGAACCAGCTAGCACCTTGAAAAAGAGGGCTGAATAGGAAATAATGCAAATATTCCCGTAAATTTTGAAAAGATTCAGTCATTTCTACGGGTTATTTGAATCAGAACAAGAATTAGTTCAACACTTGGGTACTGGAGATTTGGAATTTTCATTGTTATTGGAACAAAGCTATCAATGAAATAGTTTTTGATTCGAGTCTAGAAATGTCTTTGTTCTTTAACATAGCCTATCAAGGAACATTCTCGTACAATGATTAAATAAGTTGGAGGTATTATTTATTTGTTGAATTAGACTTGATGAACAGTATATTCGGTTGAAATCGATCAATATTAAGACTTGAATGTTTGAGTTTGGTGGAATGGACTAGTTTCGCCCACAACATATCTAATATAATGTAGATGTTATAAAAACTGTGTTATGTAAAGTTATGAATAAATTGTTATTTATATTTATGCTGGATGATGAGTCCTGGAGTCTACGGCCTACTGACATTGGAAAAGCGACAAGTAGAATCACTTTGAAACTTTAAAAGAAAACCTTGAAAGAGATAAGAAGCAATATCTATGTGGATGAAGTTCCGAAAAATGTGTTGCTTTGAGTCCATTTTGTTCCAAATTATTGATTTCTTTTCACGGTTTTAAGATGAAGCTCAACTTTTTTAACTCATGAAATTCTATTCATCAGAAATCGAATAAAGTATTTGCAATTGATATTCAATGTCAATTGTATCTCATGGAAATTGGTAAGAGTGATGAAAACTCGGATATTCTTTATTAATGAACGAGAAGGATAGTGTCATAGAAAATGAAGTCAATATTTTTCAAACAACAAAGTTTTGATGATATTCTCTCTCAATCTTCAACATTGCCTGACTTTCTTGAGGTAAACTTTAGCATATAACACGTAGCACAGGACATGGAATATAGTCTAGGCGGGATTTTCAATTCCGTTATGAAATTTTTAATAAAGATAGTCGGGATAAAGTTTGACCTGGATTCTCCTACTGGTGAGATTAAAGAAATTTTATCAAAGCACAACAACTCAGGGGATCTCTTCCAGAGCAGGCCGACAAGCTGAGTTAATAGAAACCTTATTATATGTCGCAAGTTCTTTAAGCTATTTGCAGCTTACGCAGAGACTAAGCTTGCAGACTATCAAGACGCGTCTACTTCGATTTAAATTGAAATTCATGCGAAATATCTTCGAGTCTCGAAGCTGAACATGAGCATCATAAAATAAAATCCACCGAGCTATCACAGCTTAGAGCTAGTAATACCAAACGCTAAAACGTTCTCTATCTATAGGTATATCCCAAACACCATCTGTGAGTAAGAACAGGGTAGTTCGATCGTGGATTAAATTTCCAAGATGCAGTTTCTACGTCATTTCACGGGGGAAATCTCGGGTAACTTTTTGCAAGGATCAGCATCACCTAAAATTCAATTCAAGCTTTGTCATCCAAAACGCGTTGGAGTGGTGATTGGCAATTTTCATCCTCATTTTTTTACATTATAAAATTTCAGGAGAGCTTTCAGATAGCTTTCAGTCATAACAATTCTCAAAGGAAGAGCGAAATAAGAGCGATGTGGACGATAAAACAACTAATCAGAATAATCATTGATAAAATCTTGTTTGTATAATTTAATGGCATCAACTTCCTTGTATTGGATTATCTACATTACACGTATTTACATGTATTAGACTTGTACCTATTTTACATTTATTCCCTGATTTACATTAATTTATTGTATTATGCATAAGGTATCATAACCTCGTTTACTTTTCTTTGTTCTCATTTATTATAGAGGCGAATTTTCATACATACAGTAGAACGTCGATAATCCGGACGTCGAAAATCCGGACCGTCGATAATCCGGATTGGTCTTCAGCAAGAAATAAAAAATATTTGTACCGTCTAAGTTATTTACTAGAGAGTGGGCGATGAGAGAGTACATACTGTAGTGTTTAGAAAAGCGAAGGAAATAATTTTCTAATATTTCCCAATAGAAAATATACTATTTTAAAACAGATTTTTTCTCAAATGGGCCTTTGTAAGGTAATCTCGATAATCCGGATAATTCGATAACCCGGATAGGGTCCGGTCCCAATTAATCCGGATTATCGGCGTTCTACAGTAAAACATCACTAAAGCTCTGATCTACTATGAGAATTGTGGCATACAAATGAATAAACATGATATTATCAGCTCTGCTCTGTGCAAGATATTATAAGGATACTTTAAACTTTGAATTATGTGACTCTCTAGAAATTATAAATTTCAAAAAATATTCTTGTTTCTACAAAACTCTAGCAAATTCATCCAATCTCCAATCAATGAATCATTCATTCATAAAATTCATTGCAATCACAGAAGTTAAAGAAAAAATAGGCCAAGCATGTACTATTATTCTTTCGAAATATATAATGAGTGATATATTCCGAAAGATTATGAATTTCCATACACTTCACATTCCTTGCCCAGCAATACTTCATGAGAATGATGATCTCGAATTTAGTAGAGATGTGATAATGCTAAAAAGTTTGCTTATTTTAATGATATGAAAAAATTTACCTTATTATTTTAAGCCGAAAAAATTATCTATCATCCAGGAGCTACATCATTATGAAATGAAACACACTGATTTATTCTACAACATCGATAATGACTTGGTCGAATTTTTATCTACATTATTCATGAAAAACACCTATAATAAAATAATTGATGATTCAAGAATAAAAAAAATACTCAATCTTGATAAAAAAGGAGTAATTCCATATAAATATTTATCTATATATCACGAAACAGTATTCCATAGTGCAGTAGTTATCTCGGCGAACTTCATGTGGGAAATTATAGCATAAGATGGTAAGCTTTGCAGCTTATATCCAGGTCATAGCCCGAAGATTCCCCTTTGAGTTGTCGCTGAACTTCTGCCAACAATACCCGAAAGCTGAGGAGTCTCCCCTTAGCGGAAATTGTTTGGTCAAACTTAGACTATTATTACAGCCATAATACACAGATAGGGTACATTCGCTCGCCGGCGTTCCCCCAGCTCTCAATATCCTCGATTACGTAAATAAGCAACTCCAATATTGACTCTGACGTCAGAGATTTACTCAAGCGTCTCGACGTTTCTAATCGTTTGATTAGTAATAAATTCAGACACGTGAGCAAAGTTTATCTATCAATCGAGTGAAATAAATCTAATCTATCAATCAATAGAGTAAATTTATCAATCAAATAGATGTAATGTGATCATCAAGTTGATTTTTGTTCTTGTTTCGGTGAAGGCTCCTCCTGAACAGAGTATCAAGATAAAAAAATTCTAGAAAATTTGGGAAAATAAGTGATTCTTATTGCTCTTTGAACGTATTGCGGCATCGTTTAAATAATACAAATGTATATTGTGTGGTCGATTTAATATAAATATGAATAGTTGATAAAACTCCAAATAATTACAATTAAAGTACCCTTTTTTAAAATATTAAAAGAAAAGGTACTTGATTGTAATTATTTAAAGTTTCAACAAATACAGTAGCCCTAAGAGAAAATAAGTAATGAATAGTTGAACACATATTTACTTTCACAATGCTAATATAAACATGGATATCTAGTGGTCGATATCTTGCGGTCAATTCCACTGAAACTCCAATAAGCCTATGAAATCTATTTCACCAATGTACCAAATCCTTACTTGTTTGTGGATTGGCATTATCTTAAAGCACTTAATTGAAAAATATAATATATTATTTCCAACCAGTAGGGGCGTTGGAATATTAATTTGGTTGAGCTGAAAAAGTTCCAGTATCATAGAATGATTAGGATATTATCAGCCTTCCAATTGAGTATACTCATATTCCTCATATTCTCAACAGTTTCTGTTCATATCAGTCTCCATACCTAATATCAGTCTCAACAGTTTCTGTTCTTAGATTATTTTTCTTATCGGTATTATTGTATTTAAAGAATTTATGATATCTTGATTGTATTTTCAAAACTCATCGTCTCTTGACTTTGTCCTTATTTTTTGTTGGTGGGAATAAATTTCAATTGAGCCGAATTGTAGGAGTGATAACTCATATCAGATATAATAATCTTCCACTGTTCCTCAAACTTTTCTCTCCCTCCTTCTTCATGTCTTCATTAGCATAATCTTCTTTTTTCTTCTGCTCCAGAGTGTTCTTGCAAATCATCCCCGATAATGGAGCACTTGGTAGGCCGTTAATGATCGGCGTTCAAGAAACGTTCTCCATTGTTTTCCAAAATGGCGGCATTGTTCCCCCAATGGAGTTTCATTAGCAGAAACAATACTTAACAGACCGTTGCAAATGGATGCTGGAGTGCGTATCGGATATAGGAGGCCGCCGCTCTCATCTAAACTACAACCTTAGCAATGAGCCTTGACTGCTGGCTTTGCATTCATTAATTATTCATCTCATTACTCCACCCTTGCTAGGCGAGTTTATTGCTTGCTTTCCAGACAAATATCGGAGTTTATTGGCCGATAGTTCAACTTCACATATCAAATAAATGACTTGTTTGATATCAAAATCAATATCGGAATAACTCGATATTAATTTTTACAATAGACTAGGCCTATTAGTAGAAATGACTTGACATTGATTTTTTTCCAATCTTGAATTAAATTAGAAATTTCTTGTAGATAACAATTCTTTCGTTAATTGAGCACTAGTGTTTGCAAATTGTATTGATTTCTATGCAACTTATATAGTTTTTAACCTTTTCTAAGAAAGATTTCAAAGAATAAAACCTATAGTCTAGTTTTAACTATTTTTAGTGTGAGACTTCGAAATAGCTGAATTGATGTCATTCCTATGAAATAGACTGAGTTAATAGATGATTTAATAAATATTTAACAATATCAAGCTCTATTATTACAATGTAAATGTTAAAACAATATTATCCCGATTTCATGGAATCTCATCTTCTTTTTTCCTGTTTCAGGCATTGAATTGGGGAAAAATTTCAATTTTATAATGAAAAATTATTATTTGAACTAGTTTCATATGAATTTGATATTCTACCCTAGTAGCATAAAGACATCCTAAAGACACATAAAATACAATATTAAAGATCTATAGAATACATATTGAGAACGTTTATTGGGGATATTTTGCTTTCCATTTATATGAGTTAAATAGATATATAATAGGTATTAATAAATATTGAATTCGTATTTTTCTCCTATTAAATAAATATAAAAGCGAAATGGCACTGATTCATTCATTCATGATTCATTCATTCATCACCAGAACTAAAAATCCACTGGACCGAATGCGTTCAAATTTGGCAGGCATGTTCAGTTGGACGTTTAGACGCGCGCTAAGAACGGATTTTGAAAACTTTTCAAGGATACGCCAAATATTTTAGTTTTTCGGCGTTTTCCTCATTTTTTCGAGAACCAATCGGTAGAAAATGTTGATATTTGGTGGGCAGGTTCAGATAAGGTCTAGAAATGTTGTGTTGAAATATTTTTGAAATCCGTTCAAGATTACGCCAGGAATAAGGTTTTCAAAATTGTAGATGTATTGCGGGTTGCATATCTTTCGCCTTGATACGACCAATCCTAACTGTAAATTCAATGGTTTAGTGAGATCATAGATGAACTAATTTGGAAGATATTGAATCAAGTTTCAAACTATGCCCGATATACATAGATACATAGATTAGGTGTAGAAATGCTGTACTCAATAAATTTCGAATCCCTTCTGAACGGAATTTGCAGGCGAGCGAAGCGAGCCTGTTGGTCTCAGCTGACACTGACAGAGGTTTTGCAGGCGAGCGAAGCGAGCCTGTTTGATTCACCTACACTGCCTATACCGTCGGGGGTCCAGGGGGCGGAGCCAGAAGCCAGAAGACGAGCGAAGCGAGCATGCCGGCTAGTTAAATAAATATTTCTCTCCTATAAAATTGAAAAAAATATCCTCAGTTGATATAAAATAAGTATCGAATGATCCTAACCAATCCGGTAGATTATTATATGATTCAAATGATGTGTAAGCCTATGTAACATCTAATGATTGTAAAGCTAACTTGTTTCTAGCAAATCTGTAGGGATTTCAAACTAGCCAGCTATAATTTATTGATAGTTGGATGTGACATTAGTTTTAATCTTTAATGATCAAAATACGAAGACTCTTTTTACATAAAACAATCAATTACACATTGAAACAAGTTACATTATTGGTCAAAGTAGTAAAAAAACTTAAAATTAAAGGCCTCATTGAGGGGGCCCGAAAATTTGTTTGCGGGGGCCCGAAAAAAACTGTTACGCCACTGGCCAGAGGGTCTTCTTTGCTCGGACAGACTATAATAATATAATGTATGTATTCTATAACACTTACATTACCTACCTAAAATTTAGCAAATTCATGTTTATCTTATGTATAAATGTGTATCAGAGAGCATTATAGTTTAGATCCTAGTTCTATTTGATCTACTATATATGTAGCAAATACATATATATTATTTTATACACATTTCTGATGTATATGTATCTGATATCGTTGTAGTCTGTATGCTGAAATAGGGCAATGTCTGTCCGTATCAGTTACCTGGCACAAACCAAACCCAATTGAGCGAAATAAGATAAGTAACCGGACAATCAGGTAAGTGCTATTGTCTGCCAGCTAATATATTCCCTTTGATTACTGCACACATAGTCTGCTTGCCAAGTAATCAATCAGGCCAGATTGAATGGAGGCTAATTGGCTGTTGACTGTGCGCACGCTCCACGGCTCGGTTACATGTTACGGTGCTGATAACGGGCGTTATCGGGGAATCCAATTCAACGAACTACGTCTTCTCATCTAGCTATCTGGCAGCTTACAGGTTATTTTGATCAGAGTTTTTTTTCTTAAAAATCATCAAAATTCATGTAAATGGGAAAAATATGCGTATGGCTTTTAATGGTGGAGACCCTTACGGGTAGGTTCCACCTCGCTAATGTGTACTTGCCCAAATACAAGTCACCCATTCAAGAGCTGTCCCGTAAATAAACTTCATGATCACTAAGGAGCCACCCTCACCGAATGGCCAATACGTAATACCCGATTTCACAATATATCTGCATGGAAATCAAATATTAGATTAAATGATGTGATCTAACGTAACTTTGATATAATCTAATGTCTGACGTCTTTTAGCAATGGTTTGTTGTTGGCTACTGATTTGTGTGTTAGCACAAAAACTGAAAATTTATTCTAGAACAAACCTCTTTTTTGACAAACTCTTACTCGTTTCCTAGTGATGACGGAGAAATAAGCTTGCCATCATTCTTTTATCGGGTATTTCATACCAGGTCAGTTCTGGCCAGGACTGTCAATCAACTCGACAGTCATTCATTTCACACTACACTATAAATTGCATGGACGATGTAATTAATAGTCATGCTATTCAAGTACATTATAATGTTAAGAGATAATAATCTAAATTTTAGTATTTTTATGAAAAAATAAATTGTTTATCTATTGACATACATTGATAGTAGTTTTTCCCCCTTTTTGAGACAACGTCTTGTCTTTTCATTTAATTGATAGTAGTCCTGGACAAAAAGGAAACAGTAGAGTAGATAGATAAATGATAGAGGTTTACTCACACTTCGATGGCCTTGTTCCAGTTGATGACATAGCCAGAGACGACGAAGGACTCGATGTTGACGACGTGGATGTTGCCGCGCTCACTGCCCACGTACAGCCACTTGCTCTGCAGCGGCAGGTGTATGCAGGTGATGCGCTCCCGCTGGAACTTGAGGCTGTGCACCACCTACAAAAACGATTCAATTGATTGATCATTCAGGCGAGCAATTTGTCAGTTAGTTGATCATTCAATTAATCAATCAGCCATTCAATGAATAAATAATTTATTCAGTCAATCAAACAATCATTAAATCAATCAGTTAGTTAGCAGTCAATCAATCAGTCAGTCAATCATTGGATCAATCGGTCAATGAATCAATCATTGAGAGTTGTATGGTAGGAGGGACCTATATTCCCAACTCCGTCCCGAAGGTAATTTATAATTATATACTATAAATTAATAAATTTATTCGTTTTAAGCTTAAGCTCTTACAAACGTGTTGACTATAATTATATACTAAATCAATAAATAGTGAAATTTACTCGAAAATGACCAAATAAAGGTTAACTATACATTCATCCACTAGACCATATATTGATTCAGTATATATTAGTAGCCCCAATAACAGAGTAAACATTTCTAATATAGTTATGTGAATGGAGTTGTATTGGTAGGAGCAGCACAGCTAGAGCTGGGTAGCTCTAGCAGCGAATTTAGAGCCACGCAGAACGTGCCGCGCGGCTCTAGCAGTCGCTTGCGAATCGTACCTAAATGAAGACAATTATTGAATTGAGTAAGTTGATTGATCTATGAGCCAATAAATTATTAATCAATCATCTAACCAATCGATCAACTTTTTTCCAGAAATGATCGAGTATAAATTAATCATAATAATTAATACAATCAACAAATACATAATAATACAATTTGATTTCATGAACATGAAAATTGGCTTCTGACTTATTTCCATTCAAGAAGTTACGCAAAAATTACGTCCGATTTCAAGGAACTTGACAAGCACTTGATGTGTGGGAGCTGATTATGTGTTTGCCAAGTTCTGTTTAATATAGTGGAATTTTAAGGACGGTCAAAAACACGTCCATAATAATTAGATAGTGATAAATGCCTTTATTTTTCCACTTAGTACTTTACACAAGTGATATGGGTGAAGTTGAGGCACAAAAGTCCCCTCTTCCACTTAACCAACAATTCAACGGGGATGGATAGCTTTCAAACAGATAATTCTTCAAAAATTTATTTTATGACTTCTAGGCTATAACTTAAAAACAGTTAGTCCTATTATGACAATCGCATCTTCAGTTATAATCTTACAAGAGCTATTAGTTTACCTGCGGTCGCTTTTGTCGGAAGTCCCAGAGGTGGACGTGGTCGTCGGCGGTGGCTGTGATGAGTCCGCCCTCGTTGGTCAGGAACACGGCCTGCAGAACGGCCGCCTCGAACTCGTGGCGCACGTGCGAGTCCACGCCCGGCCGGCCCAGTCTACACTTCAAGTCAAGGAAATATTCGAACATTTTTGCATGATGAAACTATTGCATGTTTCCAGGATAAGCACTGATTCGTAAAAAGTACAAAAATATCGAATAAATGGCTACAGTCGAAAATAATGGCTATAAAACCTTACTTGGTCGTTGCAAACATCAAAATGATTTACATTACAAACAAAATAGATTTGAATTATTACAATTTTCGAAAAAACACAAGTATTTTTATAGAAAATCAGGATTTCATTTTTAATCATACCCAGGATATAAAATGAATGACTACAGTCTTTAAATTTTACTCGACCGTAAAAGAGATGCTGATGTTATGGAAATTAAACTTTGAACTTAAAATTGAAAAATCAAATACCGTTTGTGTATAATAATACTTCAAAAGTTTAAAAAAAGGGTATTTGATTTTACAATTTTATTTATCAATGATTTATGGAATATTCATGCACTTTCAAAATTTCTGAACAGTACACACTATACTTATGATAACGTAAGTTGCGGAATTATTGAGGTTTAGTGTATTTTACAACCATAATAATTACAACAGTTGAAAAAGTATGGATAACATGTAAATCAATCATGATTTCAAACAAGACTAAAATTACAAACTGATCATTCCCTAGCTCAACATCATCCTAAAAATCCCATTCAACATTACCTAGAAACGATTTCAACACAGATTGTTGAAAGCCAATATAGTTGTCTTTGCAGTCAGTTCATTCGACCAAATTCACCAAAAAATTTCTTTGACAGAGCTGCCCAATAAATCAATGTGAGTGGACGTCAAATTATACCTCATCAAACAGTTTATTCTGTTGAAACTCGACTCTCTATTGGTTTTCAATGTAGCAACATTGTTGGATCACACCTTTCGAATGAAAGCTTTTCGGTGGTTAGCTCTTGTTTCAGAGTCAATGGAATGCTTTTATGTAGCTGCTTTCAGAACGTTTTTGGTATCCTGTGTCAAAGTTTGGATAGTAGGTCCTGCACCACTCAAATCGATATAGTGCAATTTTCAAGTGAGAAATAAATCGTTGTCGATTCTCGATTTATCGATCCTCTGTCAAAGTTTCGATAGCGTCACTCTAGTCGATATAGTGCAATTTTCTAAGCGAAAAACAAATAGTTGTTGATTCTCAATTTATCGAACAGGTGGCAAAAATTTTATAGCGTCACTCTAATCGATAAAGTGCGATTTTCTAAGCAAGAAATATGTTGTTGTCGAATTTAGATTTATCGATCCTGTGTCAAAGTTTCGATAGCATCACTCGAATCGATAAAGTGCAATATTCTATGCGAGGAATATACCGTGGTCAATTCACGATAATAATTCCAACAATATTCCTGGTCATGGATTCATACGACTATATTCATCAAACTAGATTCATGCAATCCAGAATAATTATTATTTGTTTGCATTACAAACCAAGGTTTATTGGAGGCCATAAGACTTATGAATCAAGTATTTTTGGACTAAATAACAGAGTATATTCAAGTCATTGGCGGCTCGTACCCACGAAACAAGTGAAGTACCCGTATCTTTTACTGTACAGCACTTCACCTGTTTCGTGGGCACGAGCCGCCAGTGATTTAAGTTCTTCCAACAAGTTCGTGTAATAGGAAAACAAGATTCAGGTTGAACTGAATAATGAATATGTCAACAGTTCAATTCCCTTTCAAGAAAATACACAAGATTATTTATAATGAAACAATTGGATTAAAAGGAATTGAACTGTTGTTAACATCTTGTATTCTGTTTCATTTTACGTATCATGTATAAAATTTAATGGAATTTTGTAGAAGTTACTATCATGTAGAATTCTATCATTGCATTCGGCCGCATTCAACGTATTAGTAGCCTATAAAATATATTGTAATTCTACATCTACTATCATTTCATAGTCTATCTTTAATTTACATTCTTGAAAAAGAATAACACCGTTGACGCACAATACATGAGTTGAATTTAATTAGAGATTGAAACGCAAGAAGCAAGTTCAGTCTGGTAGATATTCAGTCTAATTCGTAGACTATTTCTAAAATAGAATAGCTCATAACTCGTTCTCCTCTAATAGTCTCTATGCAGTTAATATTTCCTTACGCTGGGAATAAGAGGCATCCATCATAAAGTTCAATAATTAAATATAATCTGCATTCCAGCTACAACGCAGAATGAAATTCGACTTTATTACTGTACTTCAATAATAATAATACTCTGAGTACGTGCCTCTAGCGTGTATAATATCAAGGAGAGAACAAATACGCTTTCCAGCAGCATCAAATATAATAACAGCATCCAGTTTCATATCGAGAGTTTAAAGAGTCGATTGTCAAAGGAGATGCTGGGAATGAGATGCACGGTGCACTTTAGTAGACGAGTTCCTCATTTGAATTTCAAATAATTCAAAGTTTAATTCACGACGATCACTTCTGCAGGTCCTTTTGTTGGGTTGCAGAGTTGGTAGGTCAATTTATGGTGAAATGACTATGGTCAATTTACTACGAATCGTGAAGCCGTATCTGCCCGACAAGTGTGTATCAATGATACATAACGACTTGTTATTCAATAATACAGAAAATTATATCTGAAACATAAAACGATAGAGATAGAACTGATACCGACCAATATGGAAAAAATTTTCGAAACGATGTGAGTAATGATATATGAAATAATGATAATTTTGTCATAATGACCCAAAAACTCACATTCAAAGTGCATCAAATATAATAATGCACGGTATTGTCAAATTCGACTTGAAGAGTCTTTAAGAGAATTATGTTTAGTTGCATCCAATATTGTATAATCTACTCCAATTACTATTCAACTGTAGAAATACAATTAATCGAATTGATACCGACCGAAATTGGATAATTTTCTAGAAACTAGGTGAGCGAAGTAATTATTGTTAGTAAATGGTACAGATGATATCAGAGACATCAGAAAAGTAGGAATAATCCATAATATGAGTCGAATTGATAAGACAAATAAAGTAGAAATTATAAGACAATAACAATGTAACCTGTGGATTATTAAAGTAACAATATAAGATATGGATATTATATGGATAACCAATTGAATATGAATTATTCTCTCATAGACCTGAATTATGTTCTATTGCATCTAATATTGTCTAATCTATTCCAATTACTATTCAATAGATATTTCATACTTTCAATAAAACAATTATCGTCCAGTTTGGTTCATTACAAACACAATATTATTGCGAATTTGATCTGACAATAAAGCACAGAAATTTGACCCATATCTGCTCTATCAAATGATCCAGGAGGAACGTAATAAAATTGAACCGTGACACATATCACATGATAAAGAGGACCTGTAGCACATGTCTAAAACTCATCCATCCAAGGACCTGTTGATCTCTTATGCAAAGCTTGTACCACAAGGCCTACACTGTGGCATATGTTGATGCTTTGGTTTCCCTTTGAAGAGGTCTATGCGTTTATAACTGGCTCCGAAACTTAAGGCGGTTGGCGAATGACTGTTGTTAATGCTCAACTCTGTCAGGACAGTCTGAAGCTGTCTTCGGGGGCGAATTGATACTGATGAGGTTACTCTTGTCTCGATGGACTCTAGCAGACAGCTTGCCGACTTCTCTGAGAGAGCTGAGAATCAATAACAGTCATTCACCAACCGCCTTAATTTTTGGTGCTAGCTATATAAACCCGCATCGAAATGGAGAATACGGAATACTTAATCCAGCCGAAGTTGAAGGGGTACCTAAAAAGAGGGGGTTAAAAAAGGGTTAAATAGTCTTCAGATCATTATATGTCATTGAATATTGAGAATCTAGCTCATTTCATTAATTAATTAATCATTTTTTAACTACATTGAACATGAAATTACAAGAGAAAAATAGTACAGGGTCAGCCTATATAGTTTTTCTCACTTTTTTCTTTTTTGTGATATTATGAATGATTGATTAATTGATCATTTATTGTTTATGTTTTTAATTATATTTACAAATGACAAACACACAAATGCCTAATATAGGAATGGAATAACAGGCTAAATTAAACCCTAAACCCTTACTATTCCTTTCCTAATTAGGATTGAGAGTACAAAATAATAGGTCAATAGGTTTCACTTGCATTTGATTTTATTTCACGAAGATATTATTTTGGTCAAATCAATCATCATATAGTGTCAATGGGACGCTCTCCTTACCAAATTATTCTTTTCCTCCAACTAAAGAAGTTAATGAAGAGGTAGAGATAGAAAAATCCTGAAAACAATCCAAGACTATCAAAAAATGCATCCCAGAAAAGATGACAAGAAACAAAAATGCCCGACTCTATGAGCTCGACTTATTCTCGTATCTTGAAAATCAGAAGGTTGAACGGTGTTGAGACGAAGAAATGATGCACGAAAGAGAGAAATGGCTTAGAACGCACGTTAAGAAGTGTGAAAAGGGTTAAAGAAGCTTAGGGTTGTGTCTTTACTATCCAGCAGCTGAGGGAAGAGTCAGACATCGGTTGGAAGGTTTATTGGGTTCTAGTTCGCTTCACTGTGCGAGGATTTTTCGAGATCTGGATCTTTGGTATAGGCTAGTTTGTGCACGCTGAGTAGAGACGCTAACGCAATGTAAAGTAATGTGACGGCGTCTCTCCTCAGCGTGCGTGGGTTTATGGAATTGTTGGATTTAGATTCATTTACTCTATTCAAGTAGATTACATAATACATAGTAGATTACATGATACATAGTGGATTACATTATAGTATATCGAGTTAAATCCTCAGCTATGATAAATTTGAGTGAGACCATGAGATAACAAAGAATGATAACTTTTAGTTATTGATAACTATTAGTCATCAACATTAGTTACGAAATATTAGTCGTGATAATTTTTAGTTATTTGGTGAACAAACCCAACAATTTACGATTGAGTTACGGTAATGAAAGTTGAATTAGCGAATTAGTGGACGTAACATGATGAATTATCATGAATTATTAGTCGATAATTTCTAGTTAGTGAACAAACTTAACAACATAAACCATTCACAATATCTTTGGTAATGAGAGTAGAATTACTAAATTAGAGGAAGTAATGACTACAGTCATTGAGAAGAATTAATATGGATGGGATCAAGCGATAATTTTGGTAACGACAGACGAATACAGTGGAAATAGAAATAGTAATAAACCAAAAAAAGTTATAAGGAACTACCTGGACGAATTTTCTACGAAGTTCAATAGGTGGAATTTAATTTACAAAGTTATTTATCTAGTTAACCGATATTTCAACGTTTAAGTTGAATGTTCATACTTGGTAGTGCACATAATGCCCTTGGTAATGAACATAAAACTATGTTTTTTATGATAATGTGAATCCTTCTTCGACATTGATTGAAATGAGTACTATATTAAAGCAACAGTTCAAAGTATAATTATCGTTTATAATTGTTCGGATAAAAATACTTCTAGATAAACTGATTGAAATACTGTCAGACTAAAATACACTTCATAATGGATGATGATACTGAATTGAGAAATTTAATGAAAACAAATAATTTGTAGCCTACTTACTGTTTAAACATGAAAACCTATAGATTCAACGAAGCTACATTCATTCCTTGGGCCAACTAGAGCACGAAATTCAATCTAAAGTGATTCAATTTTTGGATTTCATTTTCAGAACAATTTCCTCCATGAAGGCGAGTGAAGCGGGGTTGAAATAACTCATTGCCAAGCTTGTTAAAACGAAACAGACTGTCAGAAATGCTAAGATGATTATAATTTGCCGCGCTTTTTCAACATTTCTAGCTGTTTTAATTAATGTTCAAAGCTTTTTATGACGATGTCAGTTGGGAGGAAGTGTTTGGGGAAATGATAGTGGAAGGGGGGAATAGAGGAGGCTCGGTGAAGAAAAGCTTCACAGGCTGATTGTGAGGAAGCAGAAAATGGTGGAAAAAAGGAATAGATTTAAGAGGAAGGAAGGAAAAGATATACGAGTATTAAAGATAAATATAGAGAGAAAGACGAGAAAAAGATGGAAGAAAGGGATGTGAAGGGAAGGGATGATGGATGAATATGAGAGAAGGGACGAGGAGGAGGATGAAGGAGAAGAGGATGAAGAAAAGGAAGAAAAGAGGAAGAAAAAAATGAAGAAGGAGAGGAAGATGGAAGTCAAACCGCAGTGAGAGAGCAAGATGATAAAGGAATGAGATTGTGGGCCAGACAAGGGATAGAACAAGGAGAAGAAAGAGAGAGAGAGAAATGAGATTGAGGATAAGACAAGGGAGGAAACAAGAAGAAGTAACAGACAGAATGATGAAGATGAGGAGAAGATGATGGAGAAATAGAGGATCAGATCTGAAATAGGATTCAAATCAGGGAAAGGAGAGAAGAAGATCAAAAAAGGAAGATAAGAGGAGGAAGAAGTGAATTGTAATCCAATAGATCTAAAGAGGAGAATGAAGAAATGGAAAGAGTAGAGAATAAATAAACAGATGAGAATTTGAAGAAAGATGTAAAAAAGAGAGAGTAATAAGGATGAAAGTGAAGACGGAGGGTGAGGGAATTTGGAAAGAGAAAAAAAGAAGCAGAAAAAGAACAGACGAAAAAGAATAAGAAGAGAAGAGAAAATGAGTGGAAAAAAGTGGTATAAGAGGAACAATTAGAAGAAAGATGGGGAAAAGAGGGGATGGAAGGAAAAATAAAAGTGCTCGAGAAGAAGGAAATAACAAAATAAAAATTATAGAAAAAGAGAAAAGAGGAAGGAGTTTTGCTGCCGGAGAGAATCAAAACTGAATAGAATGATTCCCGGCTACAAGAATACAGCCTCGAGCGACAAAGAGCGTAATGCTAAGTCAATAAAGGATTCGACGAAACGGATCAAGGATGTTAATTTGTCCAACTCTGTAACTCAATCGCCATCGGAATTCGACGATCTTCGCTCTACAGGCTATTCTTCGACTTAGAACTCCTGCCTCGATATTGGAATTATTGGATGAGTCTGATTTCTCATTGAAAAAAGGACTTATCCTCTCATAAAATGTAAATGACTCTTATTTTGAGTACAGATAGATTTTCTTAATCATCTTCAGATTCGAAATAATTTTAATATTGAAGAAGAAATTTCTCATTTCTGGATTTCAGGTTTATAGTCTCATCTTATAGGAAACGCTAGATTGATATTACCGGTGGATGGATATTATCAATTTACTTGTTGATTGTGATATTGAATTCGAATCTGATATTGGAGAACTTATTCTTCACAAAAATGCTTCTGAGAAAGGGATTTTAAATTAATCATCTTGAGAATTGAATTACAATAGGCTAATATGAATTATCTTGAGAATCGATGAAGATGAGACACTGTATTGAGGTTAGTCTGAGGATTCTTCACCGTTATTATATTGAGATAATTGAAATTTATCAATTATGAAGTTCAATAGTCTTCAAATGGAATTTGCTTTATGTAGCACTTGACATACATAACGATTTTTGCACGTTTGATTTTATCCGCGGCCATTTGTTAGAAAAAACTGCATTCTTCTAACATCCACACACATCAAGTGGATTGAGTGGAAGATGACGTTCTTATGCCTCAACTCCGCCCAAATCACCTATTATGTGATGTACTAAGTAGAAAATAATTCATCTATCATGTTTGTATCAAGATCCGTTGAATCTATTAAGATGAGTAAGGACGTAAAAAACGGTCGTTCGAAAATTGTTGTGGGGGTTAAATTTGAAGATTATTATCAGACTTTCCTATTTAACAATGTTGGCTTAATGTTTGAAAGATAACAAGTGTGCAAGTGGGATAAGATGTAATAATAATGAATAATATTATTATTATTAGATGTAATAATTAGGTTGAGATGCTACAGCTACTCAATGTTCCAAAAATCAGATTAGAATAAAATTGGGCCGATGTGTTGACACAACAAGACGAGATGCCCCAAAGAAGCAAGATGAGCGAAAAACTAAATAAAAATATTAGCGAACTACACCGTACAATCCCGCTGACGATCTTAGCCAGCCCGAGAAACGTGACACTGAAATATGATATTTTCCGTGACAAATTTATAGGAGCAGACTTTTGGATGTCACCCGGGGAATTCGCGGCGCACTGATGGATAGTCGGTTGCTGTGGGCGGGTGGATGATCGAAAAGAAGAAGAAGAAGGAAAAGAAGAAGAAGAAGGGGAAGAAGAAGAAGGAGAAGAAGAAGAAGAATAGGGAGAAATAAGGAAGTAGATGAATATGGAAAATAATAAGTAAAAAACGGAGAAGAGGGAGGAAATTGAGGAAGAGAAGATGAATAAGAGGAAGAGCAATAAAGGAGAAGAAGAGGGAGGACGATGAGTGGAAGATGAAGAAGGAAAAGGAAAGAGGAAATTAATAGGAGAGGAAGAAGGGAAGACAAAATGAGAAGGGAAGAAGAAGAGTCGGTAGAATGAGAAGGGAAGAAGAAGAGTCGGTAAGAGAAATGAGAAGGAAGAAGAAGAAGGTCGGTAAGAATGAGAGGTAAGAAGAACTGGAAGGAGAAAACTGAAGAAGAGCAAGAAGAAAATGAACAAGAAGAGGGAAAAAAATTAAGAAGAAGAGCAGGAAAATGAGTAGGAAGAAAATATAAGAAGAAGAGGAGGAGAGAAGTGAAATAGGAGGAGGAAGGAGAATTAGCTGATAAGGATAAGATATAAGAGGATAATGCAGATGGGTGGAAGAATGATCTAAATGGTGGAGAGTGAGAAGGTGAATGAGTAGCAGAATAAGAATAGAAGGAGGAGAAAAAGACGTAGAAAAGAGGAGGAAAGTAGAAGTGGAAGAAGAAAGAAAAGGAGAATGAATAGAGAAAGGTGAAGGAATGAAGAAAAAGAAGAACAAGGAGAAAAATAATAATATAGGGGTAGAGACTAGAGAGATAAGAGGAGCGAAGAGAGCACAGAATGAGAAGTTGAAGAAAAGTATGAAGAATGTCAGCAGAGATACGGCAGAGTTTCGTCTTACTGCTGTCATAGTGGAAACACAAAGGAATACAAGTTTTTATTCGCCAGTGATGGTTGCAAGGTGATTGATAGCATAGCGCGGTGGCAAAGAAAGTTGTGACGTCACACAGTAGAATGTCAACGGAGGTGGACGATTACTGCTCGCAACCACAACTCACAACGAGACCCGTATTATCGGAAAACATTTGAGGCATAGTTGATGATCCGCTGTATTTCATTCATAGCAACAACCATCACTCTCTCCTACTCAATCTCTCTCGCTGTTTCCTCTCTTCCTCAAGCTATCAATAAATCTCTCTCCAAAACTCTTTCTGTCTTCCTCTTTTTGTAATTTTCTGTCTTGAATTTTGAATTATTCAGTCATTTTCATGTAACTTCTATATTTTTTCTCGAATCAGACTTTCAATTTTAAAAATTACAAAGGATAATTTCTCCATTTCATTTCATTTCTCCAATTTACCCACTTCAACTCACATCATGAACGCTAAGCCACGTATCGACAGTCCGAGGCATGTGCCACGCATGCCTCAGGTATGGTCTGCAATTTATTGTAACCACGTATGCTCACTGCGAGCACGCGAACAAATTGACAAGCGCCATCAAGCGGAAGACAAAGCAACTAAGCTCTGACAATGGATAATTTGGATTTTGGAGGTTAGTTTGTGTTCAATTAGTAAACAAAAATTAAGGCGATGTTTATTATTGCCTATTAAAACTTTCTGCACCCAAATAGAATTCTGAATCAGAAAAATGCATAGGAGTGGGTTACAATTTTAAGGTTAGTTTGTAGATTTGTGCGCTGTGCGTGGGGAGGCAAACAGGACAGGTATCCACTTGACGTACGCCTCGGAGAAATTTTCTGTCTCGGTATCGACACCTTTGAGCACGGCCCTTTTACTGACAAACACACTGCTCGCCGCGAATTGTGCGTCACGTTTGCCTCGCTTCGAGCAAACCCGGTATCGACAGTCCGAGGCATGTGTCCTGAGGCGTAGCGTAGCACATGCCTCGGACTGTCGATACGGGCCTTAATTCTCTTCTTTTAACATAATGGAGTAGAGACAATCATTAATATCGATGAAATTTCTTTGAATATTGTGCTTCATAATTACTTGCATCGCATGTATCTTTGATGTTTATTGTTTATTTTCATAAATGAATAGATGATACCGCAGTTAAGTTTAGATAAAGAAGAATGCAATAACAAATCCAACAACATCAAATCCAGTTCAGTCTATCAACTCATCCATTGGAGGAAAGCTAGAACCTAATTCAAATCTCATGAATCCACTTATTCATCAAAAGGTCATGTTGTTTTTCAAATTATGAATCTATTATCCTGCAGTTGAAGAGATTGTAAAGAATGCAATAAAGACGAATTATTCTACTTCGCGTTGTTGAGTTCAACGTAAATATCAAGGAACTCCATTTCATAAAAATGGAGTCTGAGAACACGAGACACTTTAAACGCAAATTCGCCGAAAATTATCTTCATGTTGAATCAAATGTTGCCTTTAAAAGCAAGATAATTGAATCTTATGTACAACAGAAGAAATTATGGGTACGAGCTACAAAAAAGGCGTCGTAGAATAGCGGTGTTATTAAATTTAGATAACCGCTCCCTGGCTGCTCAACGTTTTTACGTCGTTATTCTTCGGGAGAAATGAATTTGAATCTTCCATAAACTGATTCTCTCTCCAGATAGTGAACGCGAAGGATGGGAGAATGAAAACGAATTAAAAATGTCTTCCATCTTCTACTCCACCTTTCTTACGAGTGATTGAACATTTTTGTCTTGGAGGAATATGGGGAATAGTAAAGTGATTTGGTTCACCTCTAGGATGAACCTCATTCTGGAGAGGAATCGTTCTGTATACTTTCCATAATTCATAGGAATATGGACGGGAAATTAATAGACTGGAAATAACCAAGGAACTATTATACTCTTCCATATTTTCCCAGAGGGTTTTTGTTTCAACAAACGTTCAAAAATACTTAAAAATACAATTCTCCATTTCCTGTACACTTTTTTAAAACCAAACAAATGATGGAATCATTTATCAATTGAATCTATTATTTGTTTCATCAGTCTTTGTCTTGGAATGTAATGTGTTTGCAAAATATCTAAGATTTTGTAAGCTGAAAAACTTAATTTCCTTCTTCAAGTGTATTTAATCTGTACAATCACCTATATCGAAAATGAACACTCAGTTTGCTAGAATTTTATGATTGTGTAACTTGTAATTTTTCACTCGTTCATTTAATAAAAATGTATATTACAATATTGGAAAATACAAGACATTCTCACATTCTCTCAATCAACCACAACTAACATAGCTTAACCAAATATTAAAAATTGATTAACTTTGCTACTGAACAAATAACCAATACATGTCCTATTGACCTGAATCTAGTCCGAATAATGATAGAGCCCAATTTTAAAAACATTGTAACAACTATTTCAGATAAAAAAGATGCAATCCTCTTTTATTTAATAGTTTAGCATTTCATAATAGAATGGAATATAATATCTTCATCTTCATCATTTTCTATTTTAACCATTGAGTCCATATACTTTACATGTTATCCAAAGATACACAACAAATGTGAGATTCATTTCTTATCACAATCCAACATTTCAAATTTCATGACTTTTACACAACCTCCAGTGCTGCTTTAAAGATAGCAGAAGTTCGGAATCCGATTCGACAATATGTTTTTTTCGCGAAAAAACTCTGATTTTGTTTAGAACAACAGCGATAACAGCGGTTGAAGGTATGATTACAAACCAGCTTCGAGTAGATTAAGAGAATCTGGAGCAAGGCGAGGAGACGGCAAAGACGGAGGAGAATATTTAAGAAATGAGAAAAGTCTTTGTTCTATCTCCCCCTATATGAGATTGTTTGTTACGCTTGTATTATTCAGACGCGAATCTCCCCTCGAGCGAACTAAACTGGAAAATGTGCAGAGTTGGTTGCCTGCGACTTTTTCCCAGTTGGTTCTGACGTCATAATAATTTGTCACTGTAAATGAAATTTCTTATTATCTTCAGTATGCTTGTTGGTTGTGATTCATTGTTGTGCTTCACTGGGTTGTTAAGTCTAGTTCAATTTGGTTTGGTTTATGTTATTTGAAATGTTAGTTCGTGATGAGAATTTAATCTTTCTAATAATCAACACTAATAAGCGTAATAGTAATAGAACTTATAGTAGAGCCTAGTTTTCATCATGAACAATGTAATATTTGATGAAAATACCCAAAAGGCAAATTATGTTCCATTGACAAACACTTTTTTCTCTACAATTATGAATCCTAAAATATTTTCTGATCCATTAGCATCTGATCTAATTGCAACTAGAATATTGAATCCTGGGAAATGTTTGATCTACTGATGTATGATTGCATCTCACAACTTCTCCAAAGTCCACTAGACAGTCAGCCTACACATAATTACTCGTACATGGCACATATTAAGTACTACTCCGCTTTGATGTAGCATACAATCATCCAACCTGACATCCTTTGCTAAATCAAATCATGAACAAATGAGGCAGAATCTCCTTTGGCACATCATTGCCACTGTTTACAATTGAACAAACATGAGGTCATCGGAAACGGATCTTTGAGGTGAGTTTCTCCCTAATTCGAAATCTGAAACTAGACTTTCAAAGGGTAGGAGAAAGTGAGATAGGGAGAAAGCACGTTCTCTCACAATTTCACTCTTCCAAGTGATATAATTTTCTCTGTTTCGAATTGTGGGAGAAAGTAAGGGTGGGAGAAAGCAAGTCCTCTCTCCATCTCTCTCTTCCAACAGATATTATTTCTCTCTGTTTTAAAGGGTTGGAGAGAGTGAGGATGAGAGAAAGTACTTCCTCTCTCCATTTCACTGATCCGAGTGGTATAATTTTCTCTCTGTCTTTCTCACTGATGCAAGTCAGTGAATAAACAAAGGAAACGCGACCTAACTGTCCCTGGGCATTTCGTTTGACTAACCTCACCTAACCTGGCTCCAGTTAGGAGTAGGGGAGCTATAACCCACCCAGTGATAACCTACTGAAGACTGTCTGTGGTGCGTTATAACGAATTGCCTTCGGCTTCTCTGCTCCATTTCACTCCTACAAATTACACAATTTTCTCTCAACTCTCTCGATTATCTTTCTCTCTCACAAAAACTCTCTTTCCCTTCATCTTTTTCTATCTCTCTTATTTCACACTTTCAAATTTTTAAAGATTCCTTTGAGCTCTCTCAACTGGCTCTCTTTCTGTAATAAATCTGTGTGTTGTGTGTCTGTGTATTGTAAATTGAATTGTTTTGTTTTTTGTTTGTCCTTCAAGTGTTATAATGAATAAAAAATTGTGGATTACTCTCTTAGCCTCACTTTCTTACTCTATCTTACACTGGCGGCTCGTGCCCACGAAACAGGTGAAGTCCTGTACACTAAAAGATAAGAGCACTTCACCAGTTTCGTGGGTACGAGCCGACAGTACTATCTCATTCATATAGATCTTTTTCTCAATATCACTCTATTATCCCACTCTTCCAAAATATATGATATCTATTTCTCAGCTAGTTTCTCTCTCTCTCTCTCTCGCACAAGATTTCTTTTCTTATCTCACTCTCCCATGTTACTCCACACAATCCAACCATTTCCTGGATATCGACAATATTCTCGGCTTCTCCTTAATCTTTTCTTTCTACAACTCAAATTATTTTCAATCTTCTCAACCTAAGTTTGAAACGATAAATCTGTTTTTTTGTCTTCAATTAGGCTACTATTATTCTCATTCAATTCATAATTTCAGTCATAATTGCTTTTTAATCTTGAATCTCTATATTATCAACTGAATCCTATACATACATTATGACTTGAGGTATAACATGACATGAATATTCCATGACAAAATTTAAATGAGTTTAATTTTCGTGCTCTAAATTTATAGTAAAAATTCAATATTTTCGGCTATGGTGTAGTGATTTTGTGAAGTGCTTCAGTTTTAATAGTCAACAATGTTTTGAAATCAAAAATTATGTTTTCAAATGAACTTTAAAAAAACCTATATCTCATATCTCTCAGTTTGTGGAAATGAGGTTATCTGGCGGAGTGGAACAACCCTTGGGTCTCCCCACTATTAAAAGCCAAACGCTAAATAATAATATTCCATAGTTGGATAGAAAATAATTTCAAAAGAGAAAATAGTTCTCTCTTCACGTTTTCAGTTATTATATTATAGGTATGACATAAATTCATTTTTCATACTACTTTAACTTATTCACAGTTCATAACTTGTAATACTAGTGCCTTATGAAACAGTCCCCATTTATAAAACTTACGTTGAGCACTCTGTAATACAGAAGTCGCTTTACTCAAGAGCTGCAAGTTTTTGAATAGGGCTTTGAACACTTTCGCTCAAATAGTCGTAGTTGAACTTCCCAACTTTCATACTGAATGCACCCTCTAATTAGTCCGTCAGTCCCAATGACGCTTCTTCTAATCACGCTACAATGCCATTCAGTCCTCGTTTTCTTTGAGACTTCCACTAATCTACCAAAGAGTAAATTATTCTGTTGATTGGAAACTAAAGTTTAGTGGGTTTAGAAAGTAAAAGGTTCTCTTCGTCTATAGCTTTGTCGGATAATGGATGATGGGATGATTGCAAATGGGGTAAACTGGAAATGCATTGGAATGCGTAGGTTGATTAAAATGTGAGGAAAAAATCATTCAATTCCATGTCTATGACTGAAAAGTGAAAACCTACATATATAATAAATTAGTCAATAACTGAAATTTACTACATGTATTAGAGGAGGTACAAAAGTAGAGTTTTTTATGTAAAATAATAATTACAAATAACCTAATTATAACCTATAACCTAATTACCTAACACACAAGGTTATTACAATAGTTATTACAATGTCTTTAATAACCTTGCCTAACACATAGTTCTTGCTCAAGATAGAAAGGTATATAGAGATTGTATAATCAGTCTTATATTATTATATAGTCTCCATAGAAAGGTACATTTTTGTAATAAAAAAACTTTATATTATGAACTACATATGATTCACTTGATTACATCCGTCAAACAATTTATTTGAAAGCAGAGAATACAGATAACCATTGAAGGACTCCAAAAATCTCTGAACCAACATTTTGGGGAATTGACGAGCCTCATTTGTGATGGAAGATCATTGTAGAAGTATAGTCTGTCCAAGCAGAGAAGACATTCTGGCAAGGTGGGAAAATGACTTCAACTAAGTCGATATTGGTTCAAAAATTTTTAATTCCGCCTCAAATTGTAGGAAAAATTCAGATCTACAACACGAGACTGAATGAATAATTTTTGAACCAATATTCAAATACATTTCCCCATCTTGTCATAATGTCTTCTTTGCTTGGACAGACAATAGTAGGAAATGCGTTGCGGGTTGTCAATTCAGAGGCAGAATCGAGGCTGTTGGAAAGACGTGAGTGGAAAACAAAAGTTTGGCAGCATGCTTTCTGCTCAGCATGCTTTTGTTTGCTCAGCAACCGCAGCACTCACATGGATTTTAGCGTTATATATATCAGGGCTACCCGGAATTTACCCGTCACACCACAAAACTGTTTTGTTTCACCCTTACTCTTGTTCTTCTTATTTTGTTTTCCTTTCGTTCTCATCCTTGAGTCTTACAGACAATAAAAGGAAACATGGAACGTACCGATATTTGAATAGTTTTACATTTTTTCAACTTGACTCTGTTTATACCTACATTCTGTTTATCGAGTGTTTAGAGTTGATTCAATCTCCTAGGAATAATGTATTTTGTTGAAGGAGGTACCTATCAAATAGGTTCACCCATCAATATTGAGTAAGCCGACTAGCCTAATAGCCAACTATAGTTTGACTATTTTCCACATATCCACATTAAAGTCTGTACTTTTACTACTTCTACTTCTACTTACACCCTTCGACCCTCAACTAGGGGTTAAACTGTGGGTTAAGTGGAAAAGGGGGCTTGCATGCCTCAACTTCACCCACAAAACCTTTGTAAAATATTTACAAGTTGTAAATGAAGACATTTATCTATCAATCTATTCAACTACTTCTTGCCAATTTTTACATTGCAGTCCCTTCATTAAATGAACATCGAGCAGCGTGATTGTTTTCTGGTTGATATAATTATTTTACTTGTTGAAATAAAACCCTCTCTCCCATCAAAATCCTAAATAATCATGGAAAAAATAATAAATAACTGATAGAATTCTAAGATCACTACCTGATTAGATTTTCTCCCTTTGATTCACCTCAACTCTGGATAGTGCGAGCTTAAATGAGTAAAATACTATTTATGCTCAACAATATGACCTCTGCAACAGTGATGCTTTCCCAGAGAGTGTCTATTTATCTAGCTAAGGATGTTCTTTGTCTAATGTGAGCATGTTATGTTCTTGTGTCTCACTGATGCACCTGAATAAACAGTCACAGTCTAGTTCATTCAATTAAGCTAAAACCAACATCACTCCTCTGGGAATGAGAAATGGTAGCAGAGCTCTAATGTATTTCTAAACACGTTTTCTCATCCTGTGTTTTTTCCGCTGATAAACAAAAAGCAATGGAAAAGTTCTCTTTGATATTAATCCGACCATGTGGAAAATGGGGTGCATTTCCATTTTGTGTAGCAACGTATGATTCAAGGGGAAGTTGAGATTGCATTAATTTTTTCGTCATTTGATGTTTCAGAAAAGCAACAATGTTTTGAGTTCTCGTTTCGCATGTATAATAATTATTAGTTCTACCAACTTCCACTTCCACAATCTGTGTATTCACTTTCATCCGACTCTTTATATTAATGAAAACTTGACTAATTCGAAAATGTTTTCAGAAGTATGGAATTAGTGATTATGCAGTAATAGTATATCATAGTGATTTGATAATCGTCATTGCATATTTTCCAGGAATTCTTATGAATCAACGTTATACAGATTTTGAGGAAATTCGTCATTGGCATCTTTTTCCTGTTAATTTAAAATTTTAATAAATTTATGGATTATTTCTGATAAAATTAATATCAATTTCAATGTTACCTTCTGTAGCCTTTGAGTAGAGTTGAAACACATACTTTACAAATTGATTACTACTTTGTGTTTAGTAAAACCAAAGAGAAGGCAAATCTGTGGATTCACCAATTCTAGTGGTATAAAACTCACATATTATATATGACAAATCACAAATCCCAATACAAATTCATGATAACCTGAAAATTTGGACAATTTATTATGTGACTAAATGAGGCATAGGAGAGGTTTTGGGCAATAGCCTGTTTTTTCTTTCCTCATCTTGTATATTTGTACATAAATGAAATAGATAAATAAATAAATTTACTTCATATGATTCAATCCTTAACATTATTTGATATGGTTAGTTAAGGGAGCTTTTAGGTAAATTTCTGTGTTCAAAATAGCAATCCATTTCTCACATTTTCACTCAACTGTCTTTGATTTGCATTTGTCATTTTATTTCACTTCTACACTATATATCATCTGGTGCTTCAAGGTTGGAAGTCATTTTTATTTATCCATCTAGTAGAAGTGAAAAAATGCAATTCCACCAGTGATAAAATTATTGAACGTTTTGAATCTAGCTAGCGTTCTTGTTACACATATCTCGAATGCATTATTTCTTCTCTTTCATTCACCAACAAGGTGGAGATAAGAGTTAATGAAGTTTTTCGCAATAAGTAAGAACGATTCTGGTACTGACTACTGCATGAGTTTTAGTCCTATACGCAAAATATCCCGAATGATGGGAATTGGAATAAGCTGTATAAGCATTTCTTGGGGGTTAGCTCTTTTTAAGTGTTTGCCGAAGTCTCTTCTCTCTACATGTAGCTGCTTCATGAACTTAAGAGGCAAGCTCCCTTCAAATGCCTTTATTATCTATGTTGAATGCTGCCAGTTTGATATCTCATTCGAGGTTTGCCATTATTCTTTTTCCATTCACTGTATACTGCTGTAAAAACAATACTTTTCGGATGAATAATTTCATTTGTGAAAACGATGTTTGTATGAATGTTTACAACCACATCCAGGTCCTTTTGTGCTGCTTTTTTAAATTAAAATTGGAGATTGGAGATTAGAACAAACAGATTATAAAATATCGATCGATTTCGTAAATATCTGTAAGACAATAATGAACTATGATGGAAACGAACGAAGAATAAAAGAAACGTTACTAAGATCAGAATCACATATTCGCTATGAGCATCTACCGTGCTGCGCTCTGGTGGATTATCGTGTGTACTTTTCTACGCGTTTTAGCATACAAAGCATAGCGCTAAATGGGAAAAACGCATTTATAATTAGAATGGTATTATTTGCTGCCTCATGCATTTCTCAGTAATTAGAACATGTTATTTAGGATAGGAATGTTAGTTATTGATAGTATTATAGCTCATTATATTAGAAAAATCCTAGTTTTCAAGTATTTGAGAGCAGACAACCGCAAACAGATGTATTTGAGAGTCGACAAAAACTTTGAGATAATATCTTAAAGCTGATAAGTTATCTTACATGAAAATGAAAAATTGGCGCAAGCTCACATTTATTTGAAAAATTGAATGATATGAATATTCCTTATTAAAACATAATTAATAGAGTTTTTGCGTTGATAGTAACAGCTTATTAGATTAACTAACATAAAAACTATTCATGTACTTTACCTCATGTACAGGTTAGAATGGAGCACTCCATGGTCCTACTTGATCGATAAATTCTTTTGCACGTAAACAAAAAAATTAGGTTAGCTTCACCTATCAATATTTATTCAATGTTGTGAACTATTCTTTTTATTGATAAACCTTATTGATAAAATTGATTGATAAACCTTATTGATAAAATAACCTTATTGATTCTTTTTATTGATAAAACTTATGTATGGCAACTGGAAAAGTGTAGAACTTGAAATTTCCATTGCGTGTTTTATTTTTACAATCCAGAACACAACAAATTCTCCAGGACATTATTTTCGGTTTAGCCCTATCTCCTCCAATGTTAATTCGATCAATTTTTCGCCGAAATGATCCGCCAATAGCGCCTCGATCGCCAAAAATATTCTTTCCACACACTTGCACACAGCGAATAGGACCATTTAAACTATCGCATTGTGCGTTTCTGAACAAAACCAGCATATGGCAGAAGATACTGGGTTGGATACACCTCCCACCACTAAGCTCCGCCTCCTCGTTTCTTATCAGTCGACAGTGAATGGGAAATTTAGTTTGAAATTCAGCCGCTAGGTGCCAGCAGATACTGGGTTGAATACACCTCCCACCCCTAAACTCCGCCTCCTCGTTTTGATTGGTAGAAAGTAAATGGAAAACTTGGTTTAAAATCCAACTGCCAGGTGTCAGCAGATACTGGGTTGAATACATCTCCAACTACTAAGCTCCGCCTCTTTGTTTCGATTGGGTGACGGTTAATGGAAAACGTAGTTCAAAATCCAACCACCAGGTGGCAGCAGTTGATGGGTTGAAGATATTTTTCACAAGTAAATTCCGCCTGCTCCCTGTCAGTTGTGATTAAACGACAATGAATCAGAAATAAATTTTGGAACTCCATCACTAGATGGCAGCAGATACTGGGGTCATTTATATAAATTCACGTTATTCATCAAGTTTTGGGTAGAGTCAGGAGAGATACAGTTTCCAAGTAATGTTCTAATTCTTTAATGGATTTATTATACATATTTTATTCTGATACATTTTTAAAGCGATCACAAATAAAATTTAAATAAATTTTCAACAACAATTTTTTCAATGATAGTTAATTCTTTAATAAATTTATTATAAATATATTTTCCTGGTACACTTTCAAAGCAATCACAGATAAAAATTTGAATAAAGTTTCAACTAAAATTTTTTCAATGATGGTTATTTGAGAACTCTTTATTTATTAATATTTATTCAAACAATCGAAATAATATGGAGGAACAATACAGTATCAAGGTTTCTAATAATGGAAGTTGAAAATTTATGTTAAACGTATAGGCAAGTTCACAAAAGCTGAGATAAAGCTGTTATAACGTAAAGAATATACGTCTTTCTATTCTCTCTATTCCAAGCTATAGAATATTTTACAGCTGTAGAATATTTTATAGTAAACTATCCGTTACTATATCACTTTATTACAGATCGACACGATATAACCAAACGTACATTTGAATAAGGAGAGAACCCTAATCAAATCTGAATTATTTACTTGATCTACTCAACTCTTTGCTCAACTCAACGTTATCTTGCATTATAAAGTTTTAGAACAAATTATTTCAATCATACAAACAACTAACAGACATTCGAGACCAGACGGTCACTGCAAACTAACTGTAACAGCCAACTTTCAATTCCAACAGAGACCAACATTGACAAACATTTCACTTTACAGTACTATGTTTGTTTGTCACTAAGTGCTGAGTTGATTCCGACTTTGGCAAAGCTTTGTTGTTCCAACTTTTGTCGATTACGGCAACTGGCGGTTTTAATTCGAAAACATTTCAGAAATCATTTGAATCGTTGTAATCCCTGTCAGTAGAACTTTCCACTATAATGTGGTTCTGGTTCTTTACTTCAAACTTAATCAACCAATTTTTAAGAAGTGATCGTTGGTTTATAAAACAAACAAACGTTGGTAATAATCCAAACTTCCAAATCAATTCCCAGTTGGTTCACAAAACCATTTGTGAATTGGATTTTGAATGAGAATTCATTAAGGATGGATAGATGTCTTCCGAGATGAAACACACATTTACGGATATTATTCTGTGTGTATTTTCTCTAGTATTCCAGAAGAAAGTCGCTTTTGAATTGATTCCTTTGTGTGATGTGAATTATTGATTGAACATGATAAAAAAATCGAATATAGTTAATAACCTACTACGGAAAATACTCGTATAAGATGAACAGGATATTCATACGATCAAAAAGATATAGGTATAGAGGTGAAGAATATTCATAAGATATAGGTGAGCATATGTGAGAAAACAACTCTAAGGAAGAACTCATATACAAATCTGAGAAGCGTACAGGTGGAAAGGCATAGGCGGAGTCTCATTGTCTTATCTCAAACATAAATTTCACTTGAAGAATCTCGAATGAATTCCAGTTGGGAATTACTTGAAACTAGGCAGCTGCTTTACAGTTTTGGAGCGTTTTTTACAGGCAAGTTTTTTGAGATGGGGAAATTGGATTCTCTCTGGATTGTTGTTGTAATTCACAGTTTATGAGAATATACGTGTTATTCGTATATAACTAAGATACATCTGACATCTGAATAACAGATGATAACATAATTGAATACGAGAATTACTGATGTGGAAGAGTCTGATATGCTCAAAATGGATATAGAAATAAGAATCCGTAACAAAAGTTATCAACTAGGCAAGGCTGACTTGGAGGAGGTTACCGATCAGATAACGTCATGAAGAAGTTGAGAATGTGAAGTTGAACATATTCAACTCAATGAGTCAACCAACAATTTCCACGAAAAAAATAAGCAAATTAAAAATACGGATTAACACGAGGATGAGGTAAGGAAGGAGATGTCAGATGCTCAATATGAATGATATTAATAATATGAGAGAGAACAATTATGTCATAGATAGATGAATAAATTTCTTTATTTTACCACTTTGTACATTACACGAGTGAAGTGGGCGAAGTTAAGGCACAAGAGCACTCTCTTCCACTTAAATCATATCAACTTATAGTGTAACAACTTGGAATTCTCATCGCCCCAAAAAATCAAACTCAAAAAAACTCGAGAACGCTAAAATTGAACACACCTTTTTTTAGGGGAATGGCTCATCAAAATTTTATGAATTGACTTCGAAAATCAAACATTAAACGAAAAGTGCCTACCCTTTCTTTGCGTTAGCTTCATTACTTGTGGAACCGTTTGAAATTACCTGCGGAGGAAGCACCTGGTGATTCCACCTATTCAAGAGAAGGATGCAGAGCGAGAGAGATTGGAAGAGTTTCATTCACTTGAGATAGAGAGAGGGTGAGAGTGAGAAAGAGTGAGAGTAGGGTGTGGGAGGGTGGAAGATAAAGTATTTCCTTCATCCCTGAGGAAATGAATGAGGGAGCGTGTTGCCAGCCCTGAGCAATTATTTAGAAGCAACTCACAATAGTCATCGGAATTGTAGTCTACTACGTGCTGAGTAAGAAGAAAATTCATCCTGCGGGATAAATCTACATCTGCATGCTACATCATCGCAATCTAGTCAGATTTCCACGCGAGGAAATCTCTCTTCTTTCCTTACCCAACCAACACTTACACACACCTTGAACCAACCTTGAATTCAGAATAGGATGAGCACAGTTTTCTTTCCGAGTAAATTCTATCACGATAATTGATCTCCGGTTTGTTATTTAGGGCTACTACTGATGCTTTTCTGATGAAATAAAAATTCATGTTTTATTTATTTTATTGAAATGCTGACATTAAATATTGATTTCCAGCTTGTTATTTAATGATTGCCACCAGTATGCTATTTTGATAGAATCAGAATTTATGTTTAGTTTGATTTATTGAAATATCGCCGTTGAATACACTCAAATATTCTGTAAGTAAATTCTATTATCATAATTATAAGATTTTTTGATAAATATCAAAATCAAAACTAATTTTTATTTCTATAAGCAGGAGTACAAAGTAAGTTCAAATGATATGAAATTAAAATCCCGTCGTGGACATAAGCTCAAGATGATCAAAAAATTGATGGTAAAACATTTTTAATTTAGGTGGAATTGAAATGTCAATTTTTTAGATTTTTGTACAACTGTGAGATTCATTTTTTTCATTTGTATTAGATTTTTGTGCTTTTATTTGATTCTGAATAATCTAAAAACGTTTCAATGATTTAAAAAAATTTAATCCATTCAATCATCTGTCATTGGAAATTGAAAAGTACAAGAATTCTCCCTGACAATTCACTCTTTCACGATGGAAGCCAATTTTCAACTAGAATGAGCATCGATGAGTCTCGATGATAATAATTATTATTCTCTCAATTTTCATCGAGTATATTGGACATGCATTTCGAGGCTTCTGCATTATAACGTCAACAGAATCACATTTTGTCCAACATGTAGACTGCACTTCAATCGTTTTGTTTCACATGTCATGAAATGAATGAAAACTCAGTGAACAACTATAGTCTGTTCAAGTAGAGAAGACATTCTGACAAGATTGGAAAATGACACTAGCTCGGTCAATATTGATTCAATAATTATAAATTTGGTCTCAACTTATAAAACAGAATGTTTTCTACAATATGAGACCAAATTTATAATTTTAAAACTAATATTGACCAAGCTGGAGTCATTTTCCCATCTCACCAGAATGTCTTGTTTGCTTGTACGAGCTCGTTTGTGTGTATGATGTATGAGAGATATCACTAGCTAATGAAGCGAAACGTATTTGCATTGATTGAAAATGGACTGCATAATTAGAGTGAGCGCGATTTCAGAAAACAACGATGGCTGGTTGAGAGGAAATGATGACCAACGATTGCATTTGAAATTTAAATTTCAACCTGATGCCATGAAAAGGCAATGGTGCGTACTAAGCATGTATATCATCAATGATCACTGATCGATGACAATAGATGTATATAGGACGGATAAAATCATACAGATATAAATAGAGATTCACATAAGGATAAAGATATAGTAACAGATGAGGTTGAGGATATAAACATATTTGGTTCAGTTTAGATTAGAAAACTTGGGTTTCATCCTCAGCAGAAAACAAAATGGGTAAATGGTGTTTTTTCTTTTTTTACTTCAAGTGAACCTATTTGATCATTTTTTTTTTAATTTGGCCACCGAAGGTGTAAAATGCGGATTGATTCTTTTCATGATTTTTCGACTGGTATTAAGGCCTCTCTAGCTCTTTCTTCAATTATAAACACATGTCAGTCTTGTAACTGTGTTAAAAATATCATCATGTGATACTATATCTACAGTGAATTTTCCAATTTTTTTGTTGCTCTATAAAATATATTTCTATTCTATTCTATTTCTACTATGTCTATTCTAGTCTAAGACATTCCCGTCATGTGATTTAGAGAGAATGAGACTTTACATTGAACTTGATTGTTTACAACCTATCAAAAATGTATCTAAACTACAAGAAGCTACAAAAGTGAACTAAATACGACTATAAAATTAGCCAAACACTTGAGTAACGGAGAATGAGGAACCTAATTTCTATGTAGAGTCTGGAGACTATTCCCTTTCCAATCCATATAAAATATAGTTTGTTCAAGCAAAGAAGATATTCTGGCAAGATGGGAAAGTGACTCCGGCTTGGTCAATATTGGTTCAAAAATTATAAATTTGATTTCAAACTGTGAATCAGAATGTTATCTACAATTTGAGAGCAAATTTATAGTTACTGAACTCGAGTCACTTTCCCATCCTGCCAGAATGTCTTCTTTGTTTGGACAGACTATATTACAAGAATTCGAATTTGGAATAGGGAATTTGAGACAAGATAGCTGTTTTATGACATTCTTGTCTTCAATGTAAACTTCACATGTTGCGACGAATTTTTCGTCGTATCGGCTTTTACAACCGGGCGAAAACCGTAAACTTTCAACAAAGCAACAGAGAGAAGAGAATGCCGATGAGAGAAGAGAAAAACGTATTTCATCAGATATAAGAGAAAGTTAGAGAGATACTGAAAAGAGAGCGAGGAAGATTTAGAGAGAGAGAGAGAGAGAGAGAGAGAGAGAGAGAGAGAGATAATGAGTGCTTAAAGAGAGAAATAGAGAGATATTGAATAGAAAGAGGAGAAATATTGAATAGAGGGGGTAGAGAAGAGAGAAGAGGAAAGAGAAGAGAAAGAAAAGAAAAAGGGAAAGGGAAGGAGAAAGTGGAAGAGGAAGAGGAAGAGAAAGAGAAGAGGAGAGAAAGAAAAAATGAAAGAGAAAGAGAAAGACGAAGAGAAAGAGAAAATGGAAGAGAAACAGAAAGAGAAACAGAAAAAGGGAGAGAAACAGAAAGAGAAAAAGAAAAAAGAAAAGAGAAACAGAAAGAGAAGAAAAAGTGAAAGAGAAAGAGAAGGAGAGAGTGAAAGAGAAAAAGAAAGAGAAAGAAAATAGAAAGAGAAAGAGAAGGAAAAAGAAAGAGAAAGAGAGAAGAGGAAGAGAAAGGAAAGAGGAAGAGAAAGGAAGAGAAGAGAAAGAAAAAGAGTGAGGAAGAGAAAAGATAGAGAAAGAGAAAGAAAAAGAAAGAGAAAGAGAAATGGTGGTAGAGAAACTCAATGAAGTAAAAATAATACAGAGAAAAAGAGGAAGATCGGAACATAGGGGAAAACAGACTAAAAAAACCAGCGTGAAAGTTGTAAATAGAGAGAGACCTATGTAAAAGCGGAAGAGAGATACTAGGGTATTGATTGGAAAACAGCGACTAGTAAAAAAGAGACAGAGAGAAAGCGAGTTCGCAGATAAAGAGCAAGCCATTTTCCGGCGTATAAATAGGGACCAAGAAGATAAAATTGGTGCTAAAGGATGGATGGATACGCTCGTAAATAAAGAGGAGAAATAAGAGGGGAGGGGAAGCAGAGATATGTCAAGTCGTCGGCCATGCTTACAAAGATACCCTTGATCAATGGATTACCCTCACATACAAATGTTCGCGTTCTGAAAAATATACCATGTGTTTGTAAATAATATACATTGGTCCCAAATTATTATACCAATAATATACTTTTTTTGTAAAAAGTTTATCGGGGAAAAATTAGGAGGAATGAACACCTGAGCCACTGGCGGCTCGTGCCAACGAAACAGATGAAGTGCTGTACAGTAAAAGATACGGGCACTTCACCTGTTTTGAGGTCACGATCCGCCAGTTATAGTCTCTCCAAGCAGAGAAGACCCTCTGGCAAGACAAGAAAATGTCTGCAGCTCGGACAATATTGGTTCAAGAATTATTGATCTAGTCTCTATCGTAGGAAACATTCTGATCTACAATTTGAGACTAAATCAATAATTTTTGAACCAATATTGACCGAGGTGGAGACATTTTCTCATCTTGCCAGAGGGTCTTCTTTGCTTGAACAGACTATACCTGAGCCCTGTTGCATGAAAGTACAGCAATAATCAAGCTGACGCCAAGAAGTTGGACTGTATCGTCTGCTCTTTGTGCGTTCCAACAGCTGATGTTTCCAATCATAGTTGTCATTTAGCTATGATGTTTTTGCAATCATGAGAGACAATAGATCAGCTGTTAGCATACCTGTAGTCACCTGTATCAGCTGTAGTCACCTACAAGGGACAGACGAAACCGCCTAATGTTTTCGACGTCAGCTATACCTGTTAATGTAAGTAAATAATACCTGTCAGCTGGTATAATCTGTCTCAGCAAATAAAACCCTCTGACAAGATGAGAAAATATCTCCACCTCGGTCAATATTGGTTCAATAATATTGATTTGATCTCAAATTGTAGATCATCAGAATGTTTCCAACGATTGAGACCAAATCAATAGACTTTCAACCAATATTGACCGAGCTGGAGTCTTTTTCTCATCTTGCTAGAGGGTCTTTTTTGCTTGGACAGACTATAACTTAGCGAGAAATGATTGACCTAAAAACTAGTATTTTCTCATGTAAAGAGACCCTGATTATTGGAAAAATATAGGCATATCAATAGCTAGTCACTATACTACATGTAACTTCCACATTGGCGTAAGCTACTCACCATTCCACGTGATCATGTCAGATAGTTAATGATAACCTGTAACAAAAAAAGATCAATACAATTATTAAAGAATATCATAAACATTAATTTGTATTAATGACAAAAAATTGGATTAATTTGGACAAAAGAAGATCAATAATTATTATACAATATAATAAACTTGAATATCATATTGTAGAATATTATATTCTACAATATTATACTGTGGAATATAATTAACATTAATTTGGAACTGGATAGAAAATGCATCAGACAACATTAATGTTTCATTACAAAACATTCACTTTCAATGTTAAAACAATGCATCAGAAAACAAACTTTTACAATTAATTGATAAATTGATAAAAATCACATTGATAATGGGCTGAGTCCCGAAACATGTATGTGGAATAATAATTTTAAAGTTTTTTAAAAATGGTATTTGATTTTCATTTATTCTATCAATTATTTTGAATAGCCCTAAGTTTAAAGTTTAATTTTACTATAATATTAATGCTACAAATATAGCCTACCAGAAAGCTAATTGTATCAAGATCTGCTACAACTTTAACTATTTGTTTAATTGTTCAACAACGTTAAATTAAGGAGTGATTGGCTGAGCCAACCTCTGTCATAAAGCGCCTGAACACGGAATTGTAGTGTCGGCCAGTTGAATAACTGTAGCCAATCACAGCCTTTGTCTTGTCATTGAGTCAAATAACAACAGCTGTGATTGGCTACAGATATTCAACTGGTCGACACTACAATCACCGTGTACAGGGCGCTTAAGGAAATTGCTATAGAAAAACATAGAAAAAACAATTTGTCACTTGGAAAAACTATTAGTTATAGATAAAAATTTGAAATTCTCATGAAAATGTAGGGAAGTTCTTCCTCTTCAATTTCCTATGAATATCTTTAATGACATCACTTATTTAAGATTGTTTCATCGACTTAAATGGATACTAAAATTCCATATATTCATTTTTTTAATGGCTTGTCAGGCAATCAATAGATTGTAAATGAAGTTTAGAACATGATAATAACTCGTCTCTAGGCTCAAATTGTAGGCAATGATTTTTTCATGTTCAATTCTCTCAAGAGAATTTTCCTTTCAAGAACCTTTTCAACATGAACAAACTTGATTTGGAGACCAAGATTATCGACAAACCATTGAAAAATGAATGTATGGAATATCAGTATTTTTTTAAGTCGATGAAACAATCTTAAATGAGTGATGCCATTAAAGATATTTATAGGAGATTAAAGTGGAAGAATTTCCCTACATTTTCATGAGAATTGCAAATTTTTATCTCAAAGGACTTGTTAGATATACTCATTTGTAAGAAAAAAATGACAGTTTTTTGGTATATGATAAAAAAGTCAATTTTGCCTCAGCAATGAATTTTATCAATTTTGACCGAATTCAACATATGATATATGAATTTAAACCACCTTAATAAGCTGAGAAGAATGAGCTATGAATTGTTGGGATCCGATGACTGTAACAATAGTTAGAGGTATCCTTAGATTAGATTTCTTAGACTAGATTTCTTTATTCATTTAGATTACAACAAAATATTTATGCTTGGTTTCTAGATTACAAGAGTTACCATTAAATCCAATTATTCCATAATTCTTACAAGTTACACACTAATTTCGATATTTTACACTACACTTTTTACAAGTTATTCTATAATCTATTCAATGAGATAGGTTACGTGTGAATGCAAAAATCATAGAACAATTATCAAACAATATGCCACTTGCTTGCAATCTTACTTGTTGTGCATTAAAATATCTACATGAAAAGGCGAAGTTTGGACATAAAAATGTCCATTCTTGGGAAAGGATAAGTATATCCTTTCCATTAACACTTGGCCTGTAAGATTGGCCTCTTAGATTGAGATCCTTGAAGGGTCCTTACTATTGAACATAACCAGAATTCAGGTCTTTGGCTTATGTGCTAGAAATTGATCTAAAAGACATCATTATCAGAGAAAATTTCAATACAAGCCCGTATAAATTTTTTTTGAGACCATTTACTCCTAAAATAGTGTTTTTTGAGATACAAGGATATCTTTTTACTGCCCTAGTTCGAAAACTATACAAGGAAGAAAGGTATACTTGGTCTCAAATTGTAGAGGGCAAAATTATCTTTAGAGGGATTTTGATTCACACGATCCAAATTGATACGTCAGCAGATCTAAGCAAAACCTAAAAATACTCAAATTCTCATTTTTCTTGAAAATCAGCCTCTTTTTTGAAAAATCGAAACTCTGTTCCCAATAAGGATAGAGGCATGAATGTGATACCATTCTTTTGGAAATTTAATTTACTAAAAGAAAGATACGAATGTTTTTTTTTCGTCCGACGCTTCGTTTTGACGTAAATCGTGGTAGACTAGAAATGGAACCGAAATTTTGGCCGCAATCTTGAATTACAAAACATGCTCAGCTTTTACAGCTTGGCATCACTCAGATTCGGAATCTACACATCAAAATCTATCATAATCGATCAAAAAATCAAAGACATACCACAAAAAAAGGTTAACCCCTTTTTTCGCATTTGGCACCCAGACAATCGACAATTTTTGAAGAAATTGCGATTGCAGACGTTTAAGATAATTGAAGTTTTCACTCTCAATATTAAATCCTCTATACGAGATTACCATTAACCATATTCAAAGGAAAACCTTTATCCAAATTTCCAGTTGACTTAACAAGTAATAAGCAGGCAGCCCCCTGCTCACAAAACCTCTTCCCAAGTTATTCTCGTCAGCTCACAAGTTATACACGAACACGTAAGTGACGGCTAACACATTTTCACGCCTAATTAAGCCCTGAATAATGTTCCCGTCTCATATAACCCGTCATTAAAGTCAGTACGCCATATAATATAATATAACCTGGGTGTAAAAATACTACGAACCTGTTCACATCTCAGGTTCCATTTTATTCTATAGTCCGTACAAGCAAAGAAGACATTTTGGTAAGATGGGAAAATGGCTCCAGCGTGGTCAATATTGGTTCAAAAATTACAAATTTAGTCTCAAATTATAGAAAACATTCTGATCTACAATCACAGACCAAATTAGTTATTTTTGAGCCCAAATTGACCGAGATGTAGTCATTTTACAATTTCACCAGAATGTCTTCTTTGCTTGGAGAGACTACAGCCGTTCGTTGTACACTGTTTTATAAAGGGGAGATTTTCTTAACCCCGTACTGTGCTGCTATTAAACTAGACAATAAATGGACGGGCATTGTCAATGGGAAACTGGATACAACCCCCCCCCTTGAAACCCCCCCTCATATTCTAACCACGCCCGAAACAATGTATTTTTACTCGAGATCCAAATACAGCGTGTACCCTATATAAACTCATTGCCTTTTCCGATAGCTTCTTCAGATCCTTTTTGTTTTGAACAACCATTTTACTGCCTCCTATCGGAGCTTATTCTTTATCTGTATGTTCTTCTCACTCCATCCCTCTTTCTTTACCGCCTCCTATCGGAGCTTATCCTTTATCAGTATCTTCTTTCCACGCCATCCCTCTTTCTTTACTGCCTCCTATCGGAGTTTATTCTTTATATGTATCTTCTTTCACTACATTTTCCTTTCTATCTTCTCTAATGCATCCTATCGGAGCTTATTCTTTATCTGTATCTTTTCCCCACTACATCTTCCTTTCTCTCTCACTTTACTGCCTCCTATTGGAGCTTATTCTACCTATGTTTTCCTCACACTGTCTATTCCTCCAAATTTACATCTTTCTTTCCCTAACTTGCCTCCTATCTGATTTATTATTTATCTATATCATTACCTCATTATCTCGCCCACTATCTTCATCTTTCTTTACTGCCTAATATAAGATTTATTCTTATTCTTATTGCCCGCTTCTATTACTCTTTATCACCTCCTATCGTAGCTTGTTCTTTCTGTAACTACCAATTTCTCCATCTTCCTCTCTCTACACAGCTTCCAATCGGACTTATTTTGTATATTAATTTATCTCTTTCTCATTTTCTTCTTTTTTTACAGCCTCCTTTTAGTCACTGCCTATTTCTCCATCATTCTTTTTTTTACAGCCTTCACTTGAACTTTTTTTATAACACTATCTTCCTCTCATTTTTCTCTTTCTCCGACTTTTCTCTTCCTTTCACTTTTCTCTCCACTTTCTCTTCTCTCACTTTTCTTCTCACAATTTTCACTTTCTCTCACTTTTCTCTTTCTCCCACTTTTCTCTTTCTCTCACTTTTCTTCTCCTCCCACTTACTTATCTCTTCGTTTCTCTTTTCTCTTCATGTCTCTCTTTTCTCCTCCCACTTTTCTCTTTCTCTTACTTTTCTCTTTCTCTCACTTTTCTCTTTCTCACAATTTCTCTTTCTCTCACTTTTCTCTTTCTCCCACTTTTATCTTTCTCCCACTTTTCTCTTTCTCTTACTTTTCTCTTTCTCTCACTTTTCTCTTTCCCCACTCTTCTCTTTCTCTCACTTTTGTCTTTCTCCCACTTTTCTCTTCCTTCCACTTCTCTCTCTCTCCCACTTTTCTCTTCCTCCCACTTTTCTCTTTCACTTTTCTCTCCTCTGACCTCTATTTCTCTCACATTTCTATTTCTCCCACTTTTCTCTTTCTCTTACTTTTCTCTTTCTCCCACTTCTCTTTCTCTCACTTTTGTCTGCCTCCCACTTCTCTCTTCCTCTCACTATTCTCTTTCTCTCACTTCTATCTTCCACTTTTCTCTTTCTCTCACTTTCCTATTTCTCCCACTTTTCTCTTTCTCTCACTTTTTTCTCCATTTACTGCCTCCTTTCTATCACTGCCTATTCATCCATCATTCTCTTTATATACAGCCTCTAATCGTACTCATTTCTCTATCACTTTTATCGCTCTTTACAGTCTTCTATCCACATATATTTCCCATGTCCTCTCACACTGTCCTCTTTCTTTAAAACCTCCTATTCAAGCCTACTTTCCTGTTCTCTCTCATGCAATTCCCTACCATGCAGCGCACCCATCGGCTGATTCTGCAGTGAAAATAAATCCACCTCACCGTTTGGAGTAGGACTCTTATTGGAGAACAGATCTCACGCAAAAACCATCTGTCTTTGTCTCGACGCTGACGGAATTAGGGGTGGTTCGATCGTTCGAGGCTAATCTTACATCACCCGCGATCCCGGATTAGGTTTTTTGTTGACGTTATGTAACAATTTACAATAATAAATTTGCCGTGTATTTTCTATTAAAGCTGTAATTTAGAAATATATTCAATGGAAGTTTGTTCCACGACAGATGTAACAAAACAATATTTTTCTTGTCGAGTTTATTCTGGAATGAAGAAGTGGAAATATTAGCAGAACCTTGGGGAAGAAAGCACGGAGGGATACCATCATGAAATTTTATAGAATAATAGCTGCTCCAGTCCTTGTTTATGGAAGCGAATCGTGGGTAGCAACTAAACCACTAGAGAGTAGATTACAGGCGGCAGAGATACGATTCCTCCGCAGAACCAGAGGTTGTGATCGAAAAACCACTATGAGAAACGATGATATCTGAGAAGAACTTGGAATTTACAGCTTAAATAGTAAAGTCGCAGAATACCGGAACCAATGGAAGGATCATATAGAGAGAATGCCGGCAGAAAGGGTTCCTTTGAAAGTTTTGCATTATAAACCAGAAGGAAAAAGATGTGTTGGTAGACCACGGAAGAGATGGCAGTTAACACATCAATTCACATGTATAATACACTATAGTTATGTGTTCTATATGTTATGTTTTATTATATCATAATTTATTAAACCAATATTTTACATTTCGCTGTATATACATAGAATGGTGGAATTTAGGCATATAAATGACTATTCTTGGAAAGAGATGCTCAAGTCATCTCTCCCATTAACACTTAACCATGGGCTGATAATTTTCTGACCTATTCTACTACTAAGAAATATTAAATTGTAAACTTGATACTAAAAAATAATTATAACTAATAATTATTCTAATAATGAGGGGATTATAATGTTATAATGTTAATAATCTCAATATGATAGGAAATGATAATGAGATGTTGACCTTTGATATTTTATCTTTTGATCACTTGATCAGATATCATTTGATCTAAGATTGAAGATCAAAAATCATTTGATCAAAGAACGAAGATAATTAGATCAAAGATCGAAGTTCTCAATATGATAGGAAATGATAATGAGATGTTGACCTTTGATCTTTGATCTTCTGATCATTTGATCAAAGATTGTTTGATCTAAGATCGAAGATCAAAGGTCATTTGATCAGAGATCATTTGATCAAAGATCAAAGATCGTTTGATTGAAGATCAAAGATCAAAGGTTAAAGATCAAATTATCAAGACTGAAAAATGTGTAGTTTGACAATATCTTGTATTTTTAATATCAAATTTCAAATTCAAATCAATTTATTCAATATTTGATAAATTACACAATATATTATAAACACTAATAAAACCATTGAGTGAAGAATCTACACCCTTATATACTAGAGCCACAAAGTGACATACAGTAGAACATCAATCTCTTCTTCTGGTTCCTATCCGTTTCGGATGTTGGCCACCATGCATGCTATTCTGACTCGGTTTACTGCTGCTCGGAACAATTCAATAGTTGTCATGCCAAACCACTCTCTCAGATTATGCATCCATGAGATTCGTCTCCTACCAACACTCCGATTTCCCTGGATTTTTCCCTGCAATATTGTATGCAACAACCCATACCTATCTCCATTACGCAGAACATGCCCAAGGTATTGTAGCTTTCGGATCTTACCTGTGTCAATCACCTCCTTTGATTTGTTCATTCGTCTGAGAACTTCCTCATTAGTTACATGCTCGGTCCATGATATTCTAAGCATCCTTCTATATAACCACAATTCAAATGCTTCCAACTTTTTCATTGTCGCTGCTTTGAGTGTCCAAGCTTCCACTCCATACAACAACACAGAGAACACATAACACCGCAAAAGCCTCATTTTAGTATTTAATGTTATATGATGGCTTGTGAACAGGTTTCTCATTTTAATGAAGGTAGCTCTTGCCTTTCCAATCCTACTACAAATTTCTGGAGAGTGATCCCACTGGTCATTCAACACTGTACCAAGATATGTGATATTACTTACACGCTCTACCGGTCGGTGATTGATATTGATTTGACAGTTGTCAATCCTCCTTTTAGCTATAGCCATGAACTTTGTCTTTTAGTATTAATTTCCAACCCATGTCTCTCACTACTATCAACCAGTTTATCCATGATTCTTTGCAATCCCTCCAAACTATCAGCAAAAACCACTGTGTCATCAGCATAACGGATATTATTCAATCTCTCACCATTCACTGAGACTCCATCATTAATGTTCTCTAGAGTCTCTCTGAATATGCTCTCAGAGTATAAATTGAATAGCAGGGAGAGAGTATGCAGCCCTGCCTCACACCTCGCATTATTTTCATCTCCTCCGTCGCCTCATCACTCACTCACAAACGCAGACTGATTCCAGTACAGGTCAGCAATTATCTTGATGTCTCTTCCATCTAAGCCTATATTCTGCAGGATTTCAATCATTTTGTGATGCTTAATTTTATCAAAGGCTTTCTTATAATCTATAAAACATTCATAAATGTCACAATTTTTATCTCTGCATCGCTGAAATAAGACCTGAAGACTGTATATAGTCTCTCTTGTACCAACTGCATTTCTGAAACCAAACTGCGTGTGTGCTATCTGTTCTTCACAATGTCGATAAATTCTTCTAAGAATAACTTTTAAGAACAATTTCAAAACATGACTCATCAGGCTTATTGTTCTGAAATCACCACAAATTTTTGCTCTAGATTTCTTAGGCAAAGTGATGAACTCTGACACCAACCATTCTCTCGGAATTCTTCCACACTGGTAGATTTTGTTGAACACAGTTGTCATCCATTTGACACTTTCATTGTTGAGGAGCATGAAGAATTCTGCATTGACACTGTCTGGTCCTGGTGACTTTCCCACTTTGATGGATCTAATTGCGGCTCTTACTTCATCTATGATGATGTCTGGACCTGTATCATCGAAAATTTCATTCAGCTCAGGTCTCTCATCATGAAACAGCTGCTCAATGTATAATTTCCATACACGTTTCATCTCACTCAAGTCCACCACTGGCATCAGTGAACATCAATAATCAATAATCCGAATTAATTGGGACCGGATCCCATCCGGATTATCAGATTATCCGGATTATCGAAATAACCTTGAAAAAGGGTCAGCAGGCTCTACAGAATCTACACCCTTATATACTAGAGCCACAAAGTGCTGATTTTTGTAACCAGCGCTCGGAAATAGCTCGATTTTTGCCCCTCCCCCCACAGAAGTTGAGGGCTCAATTCTGAGGGATTGTTAATTATTTAGTGCGGTTTTTGGCAGCGGGATTATGTTACTAGAGCCCTCAGACTTGATTTTCATCATCACAACCTTTTTTTGAAATCCAGGTGGGGCCTGGGGTGGAGGGTTTTTTTGCCAAACTTTGGGGGGCCCAAAATAGGGGTATTTCGACATACGCATAGGATCGAGACCCACACCATTGGATTCAGCGCAAAAAATAGGTCTATCGAAGTCCAGGACTAACTTCAACTCAACACTCTAAGGTCGAAAATCAACTTCCAACGAGAAACATTTTGCCCCTAAAACCAAGCTGTGATTTCAAAATTTATTAAAAAGAAAAAAAAACAAAAGAGTAGGCCTATTCTTCCAAGATATTATCCTGGAGTAGATGAAAAATCGCCTCAGAAAATTGCTGTACTTCCCAGATATTACGACTTGATGAAAACCATTCAATTTCATCCACTCCGAAAATTGGATCGATGGATTAAGGACTTGTTGGAGTTTTCAAGGTTTTGAAAGGAAATAATGAGTTGAGGCCCGATGGATGAAAAAATCGCGATGTTGAAAAAGTCGATGATTTAGAACGACAATAATAAGAAATTGGTCGAAATAATGAGAAGCCCAGCAATTTGAAATAGACTACAGATTGAGAGAGTCGATGATATAAAACGTCTATAATAAGAAATGGTGTCGAAATAAGGAAGTCAATGATAAGAAAGTGGATAACGATAACGATGAATAAGGAAGTCAATGATAAGAGAAATCGATGATGAAAGAAGTCGACAGAGATCGCCTAACGAACCGTAAAGATGAGAAGGGATGAAAGGGAAAGAAATGGGAATATTTTTATTTTTCCCTGGACAAATCCGGGATCCACATTATCGGGCCAGCCTTATGGGCTCGAAGGGGTTTGAGCTCTGCCTTTTCTGCAAAAATGGTTTCCTCACCAATAAAAAGCCATACGAATATATTTTTCCATCCAAAATCCTAGCTCACTAATAATCCGGGTTTTGTGGCGTACAAAAAGGTTTAAGAATGGAACTCTTATCTCGAATTCAAAGAATATGAAGCGATTATAGAGTCGATTTGATGATGCATGAAATATGCTCTGTAGAAATATAATGCATGAGATGAATGGCTTGGTTGGAAGAGGTTTTCATTCTCGTTCATAACGACTTATATTACATAGGAAGATTGACTTATATAGAAGGACCTTTTATATAATGAGGAAAAACTCTCAACAATACATAATTTGTAATGACTTAGAATAATCTTATTCATTCTTCAACGATATAATGGTTGAGCAGTACAAAACTAATAGGATTATTCCGTATATTCAATACATAGTTTACTACAAATACTATCTATAAGCATCTCTGTTTTTGCAGAATTACAGATGGTCAATGGCACTTAGCACTGAGAGATAAAGTACTAGTAGCAAGTAAGATTATTAAATTCAACTACCCGATTGAAAAAGCTTGACCTACTCATTGAGATCGAATTATTCGAATTATAGTCGGCGCAATCTAAGTTGACGAAAACCCCCTCCACCCGAGATATAGCTACGTTGTCATTTTGCGTGAAATTGAAACTTCTCCTAACGCAAACACATTCAACTGAATGTTAAAAGTGACAGCGTAGCTCCGGAAAAATCACGCGGTGTTGTGAAACTCACTATTTCTGTGATAAACCAGCTGTTCGCAGCTCGAATATCCAAGTCGATTAGCTTCAATAACTCCAATCTTTAACATACTGTTATGGAATTCAACAGTGTCTGATGACCATTGTTGTAAACAAAAGACTCATCCAGAACATTCTCGAAGTGATATTGCCAGAACCCTTGTTTATTCTTAGAAGCCTATATATTCAGAATGTTTACGAGGCAGTTCCTATTCAAGTGTTCAAAGATTGTGTCAGCCGAGTGATAGACGAACCAGACGTTGTATATAGACACTCTATAGTTATATTCATTCTGTCAGTTCTTATTTCTTCTAGTGTAACGTGACAAAGACTGTTCTCATTTCTTAATTCAGTGCAGTGTTAATCTTAGTAGAATTTGTATTGTGAAACGTTATAAACTCTTGTGCTATCTTCTGTTCCGTTATAGTTCATCTTTTTCTAGTGTGTTATAGTAGTGTAATTAATAAAGTTAATCAGTATAAATTGCCTCAAGTCTTTTATTATAGTGGAAACCCGTAACGATGTAGCTATTGATTGAGGCAATTTTATGAACTAGTACCTTTGCAAAGTGAACTATTATTTTCAATTGATTGAACCATTATTTTTGTGTGTGAACTTTATCTTTGTGTATAAACTTTATCTTCAAGTGAGTGAACTGTGATCTTCAAGGGTGATTGTGTGAACATCTTTGTGTGTTAACTTTATTCTAAGGAGGGTCAGGACCCAGATACCTATGTGTTTGAAACAGATTCGGGAGCTCTGGTGAGTACATTGAGAGTAAATTTCAATTGGTTGAAAGTAAAATGGAAGAAAATAAGTCAGCTTTGACAAATAGAATAGTAAAATTTGGAAGATAAATTTGAAACAAAACTGCATAGAGGATAAATTTGATAAGAAGATTAAAGAGCTGCAAAATAATGACACTAGTGGGACAAGGGCAGCCTTGAAAGTGGATGATAATGCTTATCAAATTGAGAAGGATAACTACCAACATTTGATGGAAAGACTCCATGGGAAGATTACAGTACAATTTGTGCCTATCACTGGGAGATGCACTGTCAGTACTTCAGACAATTCCAAAGTCTGACAGACGCAACATTGGTGAACTGTTAGACACATGTATCTCAGGAGCAGTTGTTGTAATGTTGTCAGATAAACCAGTCTCTACATACATGGAAAAGTCAATGGATCAACTCAAAGACTACTAATTGACACTGGAGCCACTATGACAATAATAAACTATAGCACAGTGACTGATCAATTGCCACTTTTGATATTGGTAAATCAAAGACTGCGGCTATTAGAGGACATCACCATACCAACAACAAAAGACAAGAGGAGCTTGGACATGGTGTTCTAGTGGCCAGAACTTTGTTTCTCACCAGCTCTTGAAAAGGGACAGTGTGCTGGGACATTGTTCACCTGTAACAGCAGTGGTCCATCAAGTACAATCAACACAGTTTAAGAAGAAGAAACTTCCTGAGAAACTACAGAACTTTGTAGAGGAATCTTGTCAGGACTTGAACCAGGACCAGAAAAGGATGTGAAGGATTTAAAAGTATTTCAGAGGCTGAGGCAAAGTATCAGCTATTACAAACAGACAGAGGAGAGGCGCACCTTCATCTGGGATAAAGACTGCCAGCAGGCATTTGACACCACCTATTCTGGTATCCCAAATCAGACAGGAACAAGATGGAGTATTACGAACTGATCATGCATCCCTGACATGGCTTCTACAATTCAAATCTCCAGAAGGACAAGTTGCCAGATGGATTCAACACCTGCAAGAATATGACTTCAAATCAATCCACCGAGCTGGAAAGTCATCAGAATGCTGATGCTCTAAGGGTAGCACCATTTTGACATAGCTGGGCCATTCCCAATTACTGATGGTGGGAATAAATACATCCTGGTTGCTATGGATTACTTCAGCAAATGGGTAGAAGCCTATGCCTGCCAAATCAAGAGGCAGTTACTGTAGCTGATGTATTGGTGAAGGAGTTCTTCGTCGTTTTGGCATACCATTGGAGTTAGGATGTGTGAAGTGTTGGGAATCAACAAGACCAGGACAACACCACTGCACCCCCAATCAGATGGAATGGTTGAGCAAATGAACAGGACTATGGAAAATACCTATCAAAGGTGCAGTTAATGAGACTACAAGGATGACTCGTGACTTGGAGTGTGGATGCAAACTTGGAACAAGAAGACTACACCAGCAAGCTCCGAAGCAGATGGATGAGATTCATGCAACCGTCCGCACAAACATCCAGGTCACCAGTGACATGATGAAGCTATGACCAACCATGGAGGATACCAGGCTGGTGACATGGTATGGTTGTACAATCCGACTGGCATGGAGACAATGCTGCAAGGGGTTCAAGAGGTGAAGGCTCTTCATCCTGCCATCTCTGATTTTGAAAGATTCATGGCGAACCTAGGGATGTCACTAGAAGAAGGAAATGTCGCCATCAGTCACCAGGACTTATTCACCCTACCAGGACAAAGTTTGGAAGATATGAATTGAATAAAGCACTTCATCTTCAGGATCAGAACCAACATCTGTTCTATTTGGTGACAAAAGACCAACCCCAGCAGGAGTCAACATATCAGGCTTTGATGAATGATTCATGCATATACACTATACAGCTCTCCTTATTTTGAAACTCTTTAGAAGCCAAATTACAATCTTCCGACTATTTTCGACTTTTGGAAAAATAATTTCAATTGTTTTTGAACAACTTTCTCGCTTTCACCACCCATTTATCTTCTCAAAAAAAAAGTTTCTAGATCATCGAAAATTTCAAGTTTTCTGTTCGAGTAGACTCGACATTAACAAACATATCAATTGAAACATAATTATTGGTCGGATATAGAAAATTCAAAAACCATTAGAAAGCTCGAATTCTCCTTGTCATTATGATGTAAAAAACTTGATTTTCACTACAACCCATGATTGTGAGAGAAGTAATATACAAAAGAAAGTAATATTTTTGCGATTTTCAAATCTTTTAAAAAAAATCAAATTTCCTTTGAATCCTTCTACCCAGGAACTTTTTTAATACTACTGGCATATCAAGGATAAAATTCTACGTGTAGATATGGGGTTTAATCGGGAATTTGAAGATGTTCCAGTTTCACACAATCTGGCAACGCAGCTATTTCTCGGGTGGAGGGGGTTTTCGTCAACTTAGATTGCGTCGACTATAACATTACTCATTGATTCTCAAATAGCATCAATTTAGTTTCTTGTAGGTTCAACAATATGAAGAGTAAAGCAATGTGTCCATATATCAATATGACCAATTAAGAAATATAGAAAAGTTTGTCAAAATTAATAAATTCTAAAGAATATTTACAATGAGTACGATTTAAAATTCAACAATAATTTTAATACCATGAAAGATCCTTGAGTTATATTGTGTTGGTTTTAGTTTCAATCTTGTAGTATTGTTTATAAAAGAACACTGAATTGAATTGAATAATTGCCTTTAATACGGCGGAGTTAGGACTCTAGGTCCTCTCTACCACACAACCCTAGCAACACTGCAGAGGGAATAGCTTTTGCCAAAATCGTAACTGCTATTAATTGCATTATCGGCAGTTGAATGAGTGCATGGAGTGGTGTTTACGACCCAGGTGAGCACACAACCCTAATCGCTGAGATTATTAAAATCTTGTCCTACTTTCCTAATCTTGTCCTTGACGCTGTGCATTCAATGATAACAGTCGCCATCTTGCCAAAAGCAATTCTTTGTGCGATTCATCTGTATCTTATTGAATGTATCAAATTGGTCTTCGCTGCTGTATTGCCAAGAAGTAACGTTTCAGGACAAATAATTTTCATAAGATAGTAATGGGTTCAATATTATTACACTCATGACTTATTCAACAATTCTGCTGTTTGCAATCAATATCCTGAAATCGGTTTATGAGAAACGTGGGAAGCATCAATGACAAGCCACAAGAGTGCGATAACGATTGCAGCAGAATTGATGACATTGAATTAGTGTGACACACATTAGAGATGTCAAGTTGGGTGAAAAGCAGCGGCAAAGTATGGTTCAGCGTTGAGTGGTGCAAATCTCAAGTGCCAAACCACTTCTTTCGCACGAAATTTTGTGAGAGAGTGTGACAGAGAGATAGAGTGAGAGGGGGGAAGCAGAGAAGGGAAGAGAATGAGTTTAAACGAGTAATAAATTGAAAACAAGAGAAAGAATTAGTCTCTCATGAGATAGAGAGAGTAAGATGGAAGAATTATTAGATATTGCTCTACACCAACTTTACTGCTGGATAATTATTATAATAAAGAGAATAAGGGTTGAAGTGAATCATTGAAACATAAAGAGAGAGAGAGAGAAGACTCATGAGAGATAAAGCTAGTAGGTTAATCATATGCTTCAGTTGATGATGATGATCATGATCATTACGAAAAAGTGGAAAAAAGACAAAAACGAAAAAGGATATGGTGATGGAGGAGGAGGAGATTGTGGAGAAAAATGGGGCGGGAGAGAAGAATGATGCCGGGGAGAAGGAGGAGAGGGAGGAGGAGGAGAAGCAGGAGGAGGAGGAGGAGGAGGAGGAGGAGGGGGAGGAGGAGGAGCAGGTGGAGGGGCAGAAGAAGGAGGAGGAGGACGAGGAGAAGGAGGAGGTGGAGGAGGACGAAGAGGAGGAGAAAAGAAGAAGAAGAAGAAGAAGAGGAGGAGGAAGAAGAAGAAGAAGAAGAAGAAGAAGAAGAAGAAGGAAGGAGGAGAAGGAAGAGGATGGAAGAAGAAGAAGAAGAAGAAGAAGATGATGATGATGATGATGATGAAGAATAGAAGAAAATTAATAGATGTAGGAGGGGAATTGGAAATTTTGAAAACGAAAGGGAGAGAAATGATGAGAGAAGGATGATAAGGTGGTGGATAGGAAGGAGAAAGAGAATGAGGAGGAGATGGAGAAGAAAAAGTAGGAGAAGCTTTTGTTGCTTGCTGTGGGCCAATAGATCATGAGATGGCAGCAAAAAGTGCGTACAAAACTGAAAAGCTGAGTGAAGTAGACACGTTAATCTTGAAGAGCGTAGTTTCATTTTTCCTTAACAAGTCTCCCTACCTGTGTTCCTTATCCTCAGCTCCTTCATCTACACAGAGACGATTGTTTTTCAAAAAAATTCCATCTAAACAGGACATTATTCATTTTTTTTTCACTCTCACTCTTATTCATCTTCTACTTTTTCTTTTTCTTCTTCATATTCTTATTGTATTTCTCCTTTTGTCTTCATCCTACTTGAACTGTTAATGATAATTGACTTATAACTCAGTAAATATATTAACAACTTTCACTTAAACATTAGGCCTACTTACGATTTAGTTGCTTGTCGAACGCGTTTCGTGGCACAGAGTCCCATCTACATCTACGAAGAGTAAATAGATACTCATCTCGAGGAGATGATTATTTTTTGTCATTGCCACTGAACGCGTTCGACAAGCAAAAAAATCGTCAGTGTCAGTTGTTAAAGTTGTTAACATATTTACTAAGTTATAATTTGATTCTTATTGTGTTTCTGTTCAACCTGCTAACCTTTACTATTTTCAACTTTTCAAGTCTCTCTAGTCCTCTAATTCTCCCAATTGTTGTATAATTATATTTTTTTCTTCGTTACTTTCTGTTACCGCTCCTAATAATCTTTTCCCTCACTTCCCACCATAATTTTTTCTTGTCTTTTCCTCAATCACATACTTCAAGTAATGAGAAAGTGAATCTACAACTATATTTATTCTGCTTCTCCTTCTTTTTCTTTTTCTCCTTCTCCCTCTTCTTCCTCTTCTTCTTCTTCTTCTTCTTCTTCTTCTTCTTCTTCTTCTTCTTCTTCTTCTTCTTCTTCTTCTTCTTCTTCTTCTTCTTCTTCTTCTTCTTCTTCTTCTTCTTCTTCTTCTTCTTCTTCTTCTTCTTCTTATTTTCCAACCTCTTCTGATTCTTCTCTATTCAGCAATCATCAGCTCTTCTTTCCTTCTCCTCAATCTGTCTCAGCAGCCAATCTCTTTTCTCGAGTGAAGTGCGAGAAGAAATAAGCAGAAGAGTGGGGACAAGGCATCACTCAATGCTATCTCACTAATTGAATCTGGCCAGCCGATGTTTCTCTTGACTTCTCAATCTTGCTGTGCAGTGCAGTACAGCCATCTTGAATAGATTTCAACAGATGTATTGCTTTCAATAAAAGAAAGACGTTGTGCTTTATGTTGATTGTCTGTTACTCGAAACAAAGAAGTGCTATTTGTCAAATATAAGTAACGTATTCATTTATATAGTTCGACTAGCCAGTTGATTGTATTCACTTAGATATGAAATCACTTAATATTATTCATTTATTTGGCCGGTATCAGACTATAATACAAGATTCCAAATAAGATATCACGGATACTAGAACACACTGTATTCTAGTATCTGTGATGAAATATCACATAGATCACTCTTTTTCCATTAAAATATATTTAATAGTCTCATTTAATTTCAAATTACATAGAACTATTGTAGTCAAATTATCGCTTGTACTTGATGCAACCTACTATCTTAAACAGTTTGGTTTGTTTGTATAAATTCAAGAGGAACAGGTTTGGGCTATGAAGCCTGTTGTACTCTTTGATTTGAAACAACTGAATAAAGATGAATCAAGAATAGAGAATACTTGACGGCCTAGAAAGATGCATTGAAATGAGAGTAGAATCTGCAAAGATTTATAGTTGTCACAACATTGATCGGATCGCAATTTATACCGAAATCACAAATTCCTGTGACTTTCAACAGTAAAGTTGATGGATTGTACAGAAATCACACATTTCCCATTGATAGGTGTCACGCAAGGGAAATCGCTGTAGGCCGTATGAATTTCCCCACCCAGAATCACAAAGAATCCTCAGACGAGAATCACAAATCTCGAAAAACAGCAACAGAATCACAAATTTCGAAAACTCCAGCGGATACTGTGTAAGCAGCTGACATAAAAGCGTGATTCTCGTCTACGGTGTGAAGTTTCCAGTTTACGATGCCTGGAAATTCATGACCGGCCGACTTTACGGCCTGCTTGAAATATGTGAGACGATTTATGCGACTTCGAATGGCGAATCAAATTTGGCGCGCTGTAAAGAGATCCAATACTGCAGCCATACACATTCCCTAGCTGCAAATGCCTTCGAATAACACGTATAAAATATCTCATGTGTGAAATATATTCTCAGATAATTGAATTATACCGGAGGATTCAAGGAAAGAGAACGTAATATCAAGCATCAACACCTACGAATCAAGGATGTGGATGTCATCTAATATGAGAAAATATTGTTAGATAATTCAATTTTATTGTAGAAGAGGCGGTGGAGGGGATCAGGAGGTATCAAAAAAGATAAAAAAGGACGCAATGTGAGAGATTGATCATATTGGAGTGAATATAAGAATATACTTAACAATTGAATCTAGAAGATAGTCTGTCCAATCAAAGAAGACATTCTGGCAAGATGGAAAAATGACTCCAGCTCGGTCAATATTGGTTCAAAAATTATAAATTTGGTTACAAGTGTATGAAACATTCTGCCCTATAATTTGAAACCAAATAAATATTTTTTGAACCGATATTGAACGAGCTAGAGTCATTTTCCCATCTTGCCAGAATATCTTCTTTGCTTGGACAGACTAGCCTATTATAATTGCATCCATTTTTCTTCTCATTACCATCATTGATATGCAATATTAGATTAGGTAATTATTGGATTAGGTAAATTGGGTGATTATTAGATTGGGTAGATTGAGTGGTACACATATAGTAGGCCTACCATTTAAAACTTACGAAGTCAATTTCGGCAGCATGGATGAAATGTCAATAATGATCACTTGGTTGAACTGATTCTTTTCATTTTGAAAAAAGTGCTAAATGAGCTGCAATGATTACCTCAAAGCCAAATAACTTGGAATTTGATGAAAGTTACAATATTGGCAGAAATATTTATTAGACTATAGCTAGAACAACATTATTTCACAGAAATTTAGTACCAGAGTATATCTGAGAATGGAAAAATATTTGACGAGAAGCCATATCGAACAAAATGACATTATTGTCAAAAGGTATCAAACGATAAAATACAATAACTGTTGTGAGTTGATCCGTATTTTCAAACTTCCAGCATCCAATGCAACAAACAAAAAGTAAACAGCATACAATTTTGATAAATTCCCATTTATATGACAGTCAACAAGTTACACGATCAATTTCACCGGTAACTCCAATCCAATTCGAGCTTTGAAATTGCAATAACAAACAGAAAATTCAACGTCAAAAAGACTATCATACCACGTTACGAACGGTTTTTCACAAACAAAAATAAATTTGAAACCAAATTCAATTAAACCCTCATACTGCATTTCACGGGAGAGCAAATATGTCATGAAACGATATCTCGTACAATACTCTAGCACGTACGTTTGTTTTCCATCAAAGCTAGAGTTGCGTTCTGGTATAACATTTGACATCAGTTCTGCAAATGCTAGGTTTTTGTACGTGGGAATATGCTGATAAACGCACACAAAAAGCTTGAATAAGCGTCCGTAAATTTTCAAAGGATTTCAAACAAAAGCGGACTTGACTAGTCCAGCAACAGTATAATTTCATGAATAATCTTGAAACATCACGTTGGCGATAGTTACTGAATACTGACATTTGGTGCATTCGCTTATCAAACCACAAATTTCGAATTTGACATCAATAGTACATTGATATTCGAATAATCCTTTGACAATTTCAGTATCTGAAAAGTACTAGAAATTTCAGTATTGTCACTATTCCACGGATTTTTGTCCCTTATTTTGGGTAGTTTTCCATTGAAATTTTCGAGTGGGAAGAGTATATTCTATTCTAATTAAATGCCGAATTAAATTTGTGATCGAGAATCCATTTTCTACCTCCCAGTCATATTGATATTGTGAGAATAAGAGTTTTTGTCAACTTTAAACATTGTGAATCTTGATATTATAGCCCAACTATTGTACTCTCACATTTAATTTGCCTCAGATCCAATATGCAATATTTCAATATGCACTTATTATTCCACAAGAATAATTATCTAAATCAAAATCCAGCGATTCCCTTCCTCATAATACTCAATTGGATAACATTTTATCAATCAATCGTCTCTCCTCATGTCGTTCATTTTGTTTATAGCATCCATTTTGTGTGCAAAACGGTGCACCAATCACGAGCGAGATCGAGATCGTGTTTTCACTTCCTCCCCACTAGACACCACCAAGCTCCGCCTTCTCTTTCCTGGTTGGTCGAAACAGTTAACTATGACTAACGCCAGTAGATGGCAGCAGTTACTGGGTGATGTTGTCTTTTCAAACAGTTTAAAAGTGTATAATATCTCCAATGAGCTGAGAACTTCAGTAGACTTAGGTTGTGTTCTCGATTATATTTATTTTCAAGAAAATACGAGAGAATATGAATGTGATGCATGTATAAAAATTAAATGAATGAATTAGAAATTCTTGTATTGTAATTGAAACATATTTTATTTGTCGTATAATGTATTAATTCCATGGACTTCTATATCTTCTTGAATTGAAACTGAAAAGTAAATACTAAGTTTAACGGGTAATCCAGAACGGAGTAGTTGTTTACCATTTGTTCAAAATATTGAAATACGAAACAAAGAATGGAGAAATGTAATAAAGAATGAACAAATTATACTCAGTATCATCTACCACAATAATTTCAGAAAAATAAATTCATGTCACCCCTGAGTCGAAGCTGTGCGGGGTCGAGTGAGTTTCACAAGTTCTACAAAAATTCGCAATTATACTTCAAGACAGCTACCGCAAAAAATAAGCAGATAATTGAGTCACAAACGTATACTGATTTATATGAAATTTGAAGATCTAAACTAGATTTATAATAATAGGCGTTTATAATGTTTCATTATGACTAATAAATTATTATTTATTGTAGTGTAATATCAATTATAGGGATGCTTTCTCATTCATACAAAACAAGACTTTCTCCCCAACTATAGTGATACAAATCAGTGATCAATTATCAATTGAATCCAAAAAAATTAAAAAGAATGTAATACAAGAAGTACAAGTAAAGTAGAGTAGAACAATGGTGAACCATAAAGAAAGTATTGTACCACTTATATCATTTCTCCATGGTTAAACATTCTTATTTGAGCGAGCTGCAATGAGAGAGAATGTGAAAAGAAGCAATGTTTAACAATCGAATTTGAAAGAGCTGCATGAAAAAAGGTCACAGAGTCAAAAGCCTGTTGATAACGATTGTACGCTTGCATGAATCAGATTTCTCCTTTCCATCACCAATCTGCTGCCCTTGACTGTCTCTCTTTTATTTCTCACTCATTCATTTTCCCTAACAATAAGCTATCTCTTTCTATTATTTCGCACTCACTCATTTTTGCCCCATTCTATTTATACGGTAAGTTTGACAGCTGCACGATATAAGGACCTGTTGTCAGTTGGGTTTCCCCAAACTCTTTTAGTCCCCCCCCCCCAATATTAACCCTCCCCCCCACATGTGATTATGTAAGCCGCAACCTTTCTTCTGCTGACTTTGTGGTGACAGCTCCCTTCATGTTAGACTGAACACACTGAAACCTCCGCTCCATTCAAACCGTACCCTTTAATAAAATCGATACTTTGGCATCGTGTTTCAGGCGACTATCTATTGTGTTGTATGAATTGAGACGAGAGCTGGAAACTATATCGCTGCTATATTACCTTCAACGATATCATTCAGAAAGTTTTCTCAGGCAAATAAAGGGCTGAGTACTTGAATAGCTTTGCGGCATTCAATGTCGGTTGTGTTTATCGAGTAAACTTCCATGTAAGCTGAATTCAACAGCGATGAGCTAGACGGTTACCATTTTAAATGGATGACTTGAACTTAATTTCAGTTTTGTTCTGGAATATTTGATTACTCACTCACTGTTCACTTTGTTATTAGGGCTACTTATAGGCCTACATAATAAATCAAAGTTCCCTACAATAAGGAGTTAATTTTTGTTTCTCTAAATAAAGTCATTGTAAAGTGGACTTTCATTAATTATTGATTATTCATTTATTTTGTATGTGAATTGAACCAGATGAACACCACTTCCCAATTTATTCAATCTGAATATTTTCAGTATTGAACTTATGTAGAGCTTTTATCATTGATATACAACCAATTCCATTGAACTATTTTCCAACTAGTTGTAATTAATAAATGAATAGTTATCTTATAACCAATAAATCTTCACAATCCAACTATTGCAGATTTCAACCATCTTCAAAGATATTCTGAACTTAACAATTTGAATCTTTTCCAAAAAAACAAGTCTCAAAGGGACTAATATTAGATGAATACTATCAAGAAATTTCTTATTCTCGTACTGTTGAAAAATTATCGAAATCTTGAGAATTGACTAATTTGAAGCAGTAAATTTGATATTGATCAAATTTGAATTAAAATAATTGTCAAATGACAATTGATTTCGATAGTGCATAAGATTACGTGGCTGAATCATTACCAATAAAATCTAATTCAACCATTCAAATTCAAGCCGAGTTTAATATACTCCATAGTTTCACATGATTGTAAATAGTAAGAAGACTGTATTGGGCATAATGCCTGTAGTCTTCCTTGATATTGATAAAAAATTAAACTCGGCTTGAATTTAAATATACTCCATAGTTTCACCTGCGCTGCCTTGGGTTCACCTTTCGTCTTGTGATTTAATTGGAGAAAACAAAGAAATTGTTGGTATTTCCATCTGAGTCCTCATGACCCAGCAAGCGGAGTTAACCACTATAGCACATAATCTGCTATTCAACTAACAGTCTGTGATATTTTCTAATAAACAATTATTATAGTTGTGCTACACTTTTGGAAGTAGTATCTTTCTTGCTAAGGAAATATCTCTCTTTTGCAAAATTGAGCTGAACTAATAATAATTATCATACAATTTCAAAGTAAATATCCTCTTGAGAAAAAAAATTGTGTTCGAAAATGAGGAAAATAATCGAAGGATCAATTTTCCAACCATTGCAGAGTAGCTCACAATTGTGTTCACAGGATAAGAAGAATTTAATCAAAAGATCAATTTTACAACTACAACAGAGAAGCTCACAAAATGAGAAAACTAACCAAAGGATCAATTTTTCAACCACAAGATACTGTAGCTAATACACCAAATTTATTGTTGATGAATTGACTCCACGTGTCCATTCACACGGCATCACGTGGCCCGTTAGGAAATTAATAGTTGACCACCTTTCCGCCGCCTGTTTAATTATTCATGAAAGTGAGTGTGACCTTAAATGGAGGCCTGAAATATTAAAATAGCAGCTTAGATCCGGCACAATCTCTCTCTTTGACGGTGTCTGACTGGCATTAACATTCTGTCAAAAGGCCTTATAAATGGAGCCCACGAGAAATGGGATATGCTGGCTCATCTCTGAACTGAACCCTCTGCGATAACACCCCCTCTTCCAGTTCCCCCTGAAAACCCACCCCTAAACCCCCACGTGCACAGCAAGTGAAAGTAATATTCTGCATCCTTTCTTCTCAAATAACGTTTAAAAAATAATATTCTTCCGCCTCTCTTCTCATTAAAATTCAGCTGACTATCGACCGACAATAAAGGCCTCCAGATATTCCCAGCTCATCCTCGGGATTTATCTCTTAGCTCTCACTGAGGAATTTTATTTACGGCGAAAAGTTATTTGTTACTCGGAAAAGTTGTATTATCAAGGAAAGTAGGTGGTTTTCGAATAATCTATTGATAAACGTGTTCTATTTTGAAAAGGCAAAAAGATATTTTTCGGAGAAGTTGGATTATCAGGGAGAGTAAGTAGTTTTGAAAGAATCTATTGATCAATATTGGCTCAAAAATCAAAAATGTGATCTCAAATTGTAGAGCAGAATGTTACCTACAATTTCAGACCAAATATATATTTTCTGAACAAATATTGATCGAGCTGGAGCTATTCTCTCATCTTATAAGGATGTCTTCTTTCTCTTGGACAGTTTATATCAGGGTTCTAATTTGAGATTCAAACATGTTGAAGCATTATGCCCGGTTTTTCCAAGCACACTGAAATTTGAGGAACCCTCAAGTTTACTACACTTTATTACATTTCCTATACTTATCATAGAAAATGTAAGCTGTTTATCAAAATTTGAGGATCCCTCAACTTTGAGTGTGCTTACAAAAAACCCGGCATAAGAGAATCATCTGAACTGGACAGTATTTTCAAAGAATAAGTTCATGACAATATGATTCAATAACGCCATAGAAGTTATTGTCAAAGACATCACAGATAGATGACATTTAGGATTTAGGCAGATCATGTTCATTCGGATTAAAATAAAAAAGTACAATATTCTTTTCTTTCTTTCCTTTCTTTACATTTGTGACTTGGTTTCCAAGTATTTTAAGCAAAGGATGAATGAGTGATGATGAATGATGAAGATGAATGATGAAAGTTTAAGATGTAGGTTATATGTCTTATCTACAATGTCCACTTCCACTTTATATTATAATTTCTCACTTCCAAAAATATTTTATCACTAACGTTATCTACGATTGTTAACAAGTATTGTGATTAGAGTAGTACTTAAAAAGTAGTGATTTTAGAAGACCTGACAGAATGATAATATTATTTATAGGAATATATTAACTATGTATTCACATTGATATTTCGATACGTTTTATATAGATATAGTTCAAATTGATATACTACATCATACTACATTGATATAGTTCGCAATACGTTTTGATATACTGTAACATTCATACGATAAATCTATTAATGGTGTACGCGTATATGTAAATTTTTATCACGTAATTTGTAATCCTTCCAATTCCAAAGAGATTTTAAATAAGCCTTCCGGTCATTCATTGCCAAATACGTTCAAGTTTGTCAATTTTGTACAAAGCACGCTCTGAAGTCACCCACTTCATACATAATATAAATTGAGCCAAGTGGAATTATTCAATAGACTAAATCTGCGGACAGGGATTGAGCTCCATCAACGAGCATACATGGAATATTCTATGGGCTGCATTAATAATTCCTTTTCCAAAATCTAGGATGCCAGCACTCATAGGTACTATATAACTTATACTATGTAGATTACATTCTATATAACTTACATTCTATGTACTAAAGTTTGAAACTGCACAGTACAGTGAGGCTGTATCGGTAATAGCAAAAAAGACATTCTATCAAGATGCAGAAATAGCTCCAGGTCGGTCAATATTAGTTCTAAAATTACGAATTTTATTTCAAATTGTAGGAAACATTCTGATCCACAATTTGAGGACAAATTTATAATTTTTGATTCAATATTGATCGAGCTGGAGCCATTTTACCATCTTGCTAGAATGTCTTCTTTGCTTGGTCAGACTATAACTGAATTTTAATGGAAAGCCAAGAGAAGTTCGCAAGTTTCTGCAATGAAATTCAAAATTGGAGAGGACACTTAATTGAGCAGGACAGTTCCATTGCTCTGCCATCTGAATAATTCTCAACTCAGGCTTCTCCTCTCTATTAGGCTGGGATCCCTTTGCCAATTGGCCCATGCATAGTACGCTATACATACTAATGCTTGGGATGAAATTGCAAGACATATTATCCGAGGCGAAGCTCTCAATTTGCTCATCAAAATACGAAGCTCGAAACTCATCAATGCATGAGACTTCTTAAAGGTAGTCTGAGTATTTGACTACTCTTAACTACTCTTTACTACATTTCAGTACTATCTACTACTCTCTCTACACTGGATTAATTGATTTTTTTTAATCAGAGCTACTGAAAAAGAAAAGTTTATTTATTTATTTGATTACAATTATACAATAATAGGAACGAAAATACAGGCATTCGCACAAAACATCTATTCCAATTTAGCTTTAAATGTCTAAATTCAGTTTATGTTTCTTTCAAATATTCACTCACACAATTTTCACTCTAAAAACAAGTTGTATAGCTAAAGTCAATAGATAGGAAAATAATTATGAGTTTGTAAACTTTCCGACACGAATTATGTACATTTTTTTCGTCATACTAGACTGAGAAGGATTCATTAAAACCTCAAACAACTGAAAACATTAACTGAAACCGACATAACCTCAAGATCCAACACAAACGCACTCAGTGAACTGTCATGGCGGCTTGTTCGACTCGTTTATTCATACACTGTCGGAGATCGGAAAAATCAGCTGGGCTGGATTTTCAGTGCTGTAATTATCATCGTGATGATGACTAGTGCTGTAATAATCATCAAAATGATTATTCCCGCATTCAGAACAGCTGGTCTTTGATTCTCCTGTAAACGGCAATTTTCCAAACGCAAACCTAGCTTGGAAAGTTGTGTATTACATACGAGTATGGCGAAAAGAATCAAAAGAGATACAGTAATACAGATATGCATGCGATGTCCATCAGCAATACTACGAGATTCAGTACTACTGAACAGATTGAATGGATATTCAAATGTTATGAAAGTTTCAAGTATTCTCAATAAATAAGCGAAATAAAAACTAGAGATGGTAGACAGGAATACCTTATTTTCACAGTAGAATTTCCATACTATACCATTCAAAACAAGATAGGCATTTAAGCAAAGAATCTTCGAAAGTCGTAAGTCTTGTTCCACCTATTACTTCATATTCTAAGCTCAAAGATTCTCAATAAGTGATATAGCCTATGGAAAAAAGATTGAGCCAGATGATGGAATAGGAAAGAATGTATATGGAAATTGAAAATGGAAGATGAAATAGGAGATGATAGAAAATGGAAAATAAACTCGATTCTCTTAGTGGAATGGAATTGGAAAACGAAATATGCAAGTGCCAAGATATACATAGGAATCTCATTTAATTCAATTTACTTCTAACAAGTTCATGATTTGAATGGATATTGAGTCCTGTATTATTGAACTTTTAAGATATTTCGAGAGATTATGGGGGACTTTTATGAAACTTCTGTATCCTCTATAAATACTGTAATGGGAATCACAATTCAAATTAAATGTTAATAACTCACAAATTCTAGTGACGATTATTTCATCGTCACTTCACCACGAGAAAACATTATAGGGTGGTATAAGCCTATCATGAGCAAACACTTACTCCTTACACAAACGCATGCATTCATACACCCTATCAACCCAACAAAAGTTGCTTCGAAAAAGTCGTCATAAACTTATGAAGTTGGTGTAATGGAAAAGTGATAAGCTTATTGATGATCACTAGTGTTGGGGTCGATGCTGCTCATTAACGTTTATTCTCAGTGGTTGAAAACAATTCACTAATTCACTCGCTAACAACAAAGCTTTCGAAGATTAATGATCAAGTATCAATTATTTTCAAGGGCTACTCTCACTTTTCTCCCTCACACACTCACATTTTCTCACTCTCTAACACAATAATAACTCTTCCAGTTTTTTCTCTTTCTCTCTCTCACTTCTTTCACACAGATTCACTTCTTCTCACAGATTTGTCTCTCTCTTTCTCTCGTCGAAATAAAGGGTCCCCAGCATTCTTCAGTGTGAAAAAGACCGATATTTAGAAATGAACAGTGTGAAAAATTAGTGCGCTCCATAATAAGGATCGTTTATCATTTTGCTTTCAGGGTGAAAACGGGGGGAAAAGAAAGAGGAAATATAAATCACAATGGACTGAACAAGAAAGGGGTGTGAGAGTTTCGAAGTATTTCTGAGCGTAGTACCAGCGAAAGTTGTTGAGGTTTCCACTTCGATCGCTTTATAAAATCATGTTTAGTTTTTAGTTTTATAAAATCATGGTGATTTCAATCATTTCAATTAAAATCATGGCATCTTGATCGTTCCAAATTAATTTTAATCCTTGATTTGCTCAGCAGCGCCAGAAGTTAGGCGGTTTTGTCAACTCCTCACATGTACTCCAAAAGCTAATGTCAATTATTAAAATTGTCATCTAGCTATGTCAAGGTCACGATGATGTTTTTAAATTGAAAATAGACAATACATGCTTCACATCAGCTGTTTGTAGGTTATTGTCTCTTGTACGTAATGTAACCTTCTAACAGATGATGTTAAGCATCTATTGTCTCTTTTGAATTGGGAACATCATCAATGACAACATTAATTGACATCTTCAGCTGTTGGAGCGCAAATAGAGCAAACAAAACCGCTCAACTTTTTCCTCGTTAATATACGAGGGCAGTCCAGAAAGTCTGTCACGTTTTGCATTGTAGCCGCTAGGGGCGGGGCTATCACGGCCATCTTGGCGTCAGGGCGTTCCTCCGTTCACTGGCTATACAGCCGTGCTAGCGGGAGGTTCGTGTCGCTCTTCGTTGTTTTTCAATAACAATTTGAAATGTGTGCCGCAATTAAAAATCCGCGAGTTGTAAAGTACGGTCGGTAATACGGTTTTTGTTGGCTAGAAACGATAAACCAATTGAGATTTATCGTCAAATCTGTCAAGTTTATGGGAACATAGTTTACGAAAAATTAAGAAGAGCGATCCAAAACAAGCGCAGAGAATAGTTGACTCAAAAAATTCTCTTTATCCACAACAACGCCCGTCCGCATACGGCAAATCGAAATGCATGAGAAGTCCTGGATGCTTTCAAATGGGAGGTTTTGTCACATCCGCCATACAGTCCAGACCTTCCACCCAGATGATTATCACTTGTTTACGGTATTGGGAACATCATCTAGCTAGGCATAGCTTAATGACAACATTAATTGACATCTTCAGCTGTTGGAGCGCAAAAATAGCAAAAGAAACCGCTCAACTTTTTCCTCGTTAGAGGATCAATATGTAAAAAGTAATCGCGTTGGAAAAAACAACTAGCAATGATTCATATTATTGTATCATTCTATTGTTTGTAAATTTTAAAATTATCTGATTTGATAGAGACATCATATTCCATCAGAAATATATCAAAAACTATTCGTCGTGAAGTAATAAATTGGTCGCGTAGACTGAGAAGGTACACAGTCACAATACACTTTACATTGTAACGGCGTGTCTTCTCAGCTTGAGCGAACTATAAATGGCTGCAGTATAGTATTCATGTATATAGGTATAGATAAAATAGTAAAGGAAACTCAAGGGTGAGAACGGTGCACTCTATTGAATGGCATCCATAGGTAAGAAAGAAAAGCGGTGAGGTTGGAAAAATAACAACAACGAAAAGAAAAAAGCACTAGGGTGGGAGACACGCGAGCCAACATCAGAATAAGAATAAAGGTTGTTGGGAGCAGAGCCACTGTTGCCCTAGTTGGGACAGGCGATGCCCTATGACCTTACACAGCCGTCCTTCGAACGTCTCTTCCTTCTTCTCTTTTTACTTCTATATTCCCACTTCTCTCCTTACTCTTCATTTTTCTCATATTATTTCTTGTCTACTTCTTCTTTTTCATCTTCTTCTTCTATTCCACTTCTACTTCGTCTTCTTGATTTTTATATTTCTTTAATTTTTCTCCCACGTCTTCTTGATCATCTTCTTTTTTAAGCCACATTTTTTCTCTAGTCCTCTCATTTTTCTTCTTTCACCTTGTACTCGCACATCCTACAATCCTCATTTCTTCTTATAATTATGTTTGCTGCCTCATCTTCTTCTCTCCAGTCTTCTTCTTTTCCCTTTCTTAAATAACTTTCTCCCAGTTGTTTTCATGAACTTTCATGATTCTTTTTTCTATATTCTTTCTTTCCTTCTTCCTTCCCTTTCTATTCATTCACCTCTTTCTGATACCTTCTTTCCTCATCCTGCCACTAATACTTCTTCTTCTTTCTCTTCTCCACCTCTTCGTCTTCCTGTTCTCCTACCTCTTCTACTTCCTCTCCTTTTTATTCTTCCTATTTTTCTTTTTCGTTTTCCTACTCCTCCACCTCTTCATGCTTCGTCTTTTTTTCTTCTCCCTTCCTTTACCTCATCCCGTTCTTTATCTTTTTCTCCTTTTTTCTTCGTCTTCTCCTTTTTCCTCTTCCTTTTCTCCTCCTCCACCTCCTTCTCCTTCTAATTCTTCTCATTTCCTTCTTCTAATTCTTCTCATCTCCTTCTTCCTTTTCTCCTACTACTCCACCTCTTCCTTCTCCTCCTCTTCAACCTTCTTCCACTTCCTCACATTCTCCAACCGCTTCTTCTTCTACTTTTTCACATCTTCTCTTGTCGGAAGTAGGTTAGTCCAGCCAGTCAGCCAGTTCACAAACGTGATCTATATCGGGATGCGCTGGACGCTGCCACGAGTATTCACGTCGAAGGCTGCTGAGCTGCTGCTTTGTATTATCACCAACCCATCTTCTCATTCTAACCACAGCTACGTGATCACTGCTATGCCTGCCTCACAGCAATAAACATCGGCGCTTAGTGTTATGGATCTATCACAGTTCTCCTTTTCAAGTCGAGTTTTTCTAGATAGGATAGGTATAGTCTAATAAAACATTCTGGCTCAGTGTTTTATTTCGTCTCAATATTCTATAAATTGGAGAATTAATATTCTATTGAACATTTATGCACATTAATATTTTATTCTCTACATTGTCAAAAATTCTCTCCACAACGTAGTATTTCTCACTCCCATATCAACTATTCAAATAGTCTAGTAATCACTCAATAAAACACATCCTCCAACGGAAATCAACCCAAAATATACATGAAATATCCTTGTAACGCGGTAGAACAGTATTATACAGTATCTAGCCACAATATCTCGAACTAATACACTCGAGTAGCGATCAATCTATCGAGATTCCCTCAACAGTCGAGGTCACAACAATGATGAATTGCTGTAGTCTGTCCAAGCAAAGAAGTCATTCTGACAAGATTTGAAAATTACTCCAGCTCGTTCAATATCAATTTAAAAATTATAAATTTGGTCTTCAATTGTAGAGCATGATGTTTCCTCCAATTTGAAACTAAATTTATAATTTTTGAATGAAAATTGATCGAGCTGTAGTCATTTTCCCATCTTGCCAGAATGTCTTTTTTGCTTGGAAAAGATTATAGAAGCACAACCTGAGTGTCTGCGATGCGAAGGCAATCTTCTCAAATATTGGATCCGCCCATATGCACACAATGAAGTGAAGATTGTGTTTGTACAATGGAAGGATGGTCTCTTGAGCTCGGCTACACTACGGCTTGACCCATATAGGCCGTATCTTTCCCATTTTATTACATACGCTGCTATTAAAAGTTGATGATATTTTTCATGAAGAATCGGTGGTCACGGGAATCTACTTTTCCTCTTTACCACTATAGGCTATAGGCTACATTACCTTTTCCAGTTATACTTACTTATTTACTGGTTTCACAGTTCACACCACCATTCCCAGATAGCACGTAAGCTTATTTCAAGCTGTAAATTGAGTGGATTTTGAATTGGAAGTTCCAATTTGGTCAAACCAGCCTAATTCAATCTTGTAACAGGCTGTAAGCAATCAAGCTGGAAGTTTTAAACTTGTAACAAGCTGGAATTTTCATTCTTAAAATCAACCTTGGATGTTCCAGCTACAGTCCAGCTTGTTTCAAGCTAGAATCAACCTTGATTCCAGCTTAAACTTTCAAGCTTGAATGATTAAACTTGATTCCAGCTTGAACTTTCAAGCTTTGCAAACAGCTTGAAACGTAGTAACTTCTCAACTCGAATCAAGCTGTATTACAGCTTTTAGACTGTAAGTTCAAATCTTGAATCCAGCTTGTTGAATGGAACATTCAAGCTGGAAACCAGCTGGACCCCAGCTGTTTGTGCTACCAGGGTTATCACTGGTATAGCTAGTTCCAATAATATAGGCGGTTGACGAATTACTGATATAAATTTCCAGCTCTGCCAGGACAGTCGGCGAGCTGTCTGCGAGAAAAGGCCTACATCGAAATAAGAGCGAACTCAGCTATACTAATTCGCTCTAGAAGACAGCTTTAGATTGTCCTGACAGAGCGTATCGATAGTGCGAGGCATGTGCCGCGAATACCCCAAGGAACAGTCTGTTCACGCAAAGAAAAGTCTTACTCCAGTCTCCAGCTCGGTCAATATTGGTTCAAACATTATTGATCTGGTTTCAATTATAGGAAACATATCGATCTTCAATTTAAGACCAAATTAATAATTTTTTAACCAATATTGACCGAGCTGGAGACTGGAGTAAGACTCTTCTTTGCGTGAACAGACTGTAGCCTATCTTGAGGCATTCGCGGCACATGCCTCGCACTGTCGATACGCGGCTACCATTCGCGGTAGTCATTCGCACAACCATAATTTTAGACACCAGCTTTGAGTGATAATGAATAGGTGTAACTGGAAAAGGTTTAGTAAAGGTACAGGTGTGATTCGTGATCCCCACTTTAACTAGAATAGCTTAAATATCATAGCTTAGCCTATGTATTAGAAACCTTTACAATATTATTGTAATAATAACAATTGTAACCAATCCTAACTACGACACATTTCTTTTCGATCAAGTTGACTTGATTTGAAACAGACTTCGTGTGGTTGACCCAATGAGAAAACAACAAATTGACTACATTCTTCGCTGGAAATCGTGCTTTGTCCCTTCAAATTAATCCAAAATAGCTGAGACATCGAATATCCTTATTGCACTGGCGGCTCGTACCTACAAAACAGGTGTAGTGTCCGTATCTTTTACTTTACAGCACTTCACCAGTTTCGTGGGAACGAGCTGCCAGTGCATTATTGTACAATGAATTATCTACTATGATTTGTATAACTTAATGGTATTGTATATAGTATTTTTGAAATATGATTTGTGAATCCATGATTAACAAATAAGTTGATTGGATTTTAAAAATCGATTAATCCCCACGTAATTGAGAAACTTGGGCCGAGCCTAATACCAGAGTATTAATCACGATCGAGTGGGGTTGCGGCATTGGCGGGCTTCGATTAAATTCCCAAATCGGTCATTTGCGGCCAAGGTAATTGATTGAAACAGGCAGGCAGCATTGGCATGCAGCGATCAGCATTTGATCAATTTATAAACGAGATTCGAAAGTAGCAGCAGTACCAGCACTGTTGTCGGCTCAGCACTTGAATCCCCCCAAAACTCAATGGACTCGTTACGAACGAAAACGTCCAAACGGCATAATGAGCCATTGAACACAACCTGACGTCATTGCTAGTCCGTCCAAGCGAAGAAGACATTCTGGCAAGATGAGGAAATTACTCCAGCTCGATCAATATTGGTTGAAAAGATATAAATTTTGTCTCAAATTATAGGAAACATTCTGTTCTACAATTTGAGAACAAATTTATAATTTTTGAACCAATATTGACCGAGCTGGAGTCATTTCTTCATCTTGCCAGAATGCCTTTTTTGCTTGGACAGACTATATGAACGTAATAGAATTGTAATTATTGTCTCTCTACAGAATCAACCGGGGTTTCTATAACGATAACGAGATCCTTGGATGCTTTGCAAGATCTGAAGGTAGTATAACTGAGGCCACAAAGTTAGGCGCTTTTGTCTGCAACTTGTAATCTTCAACGGTTGATGCTGACAATGAGAGTTGTCATTTAGCTATGCCAAGTTGATGTTTTTTTAAATCAAAAAGATAATAAAAGCTTTCAATAAGCTGTTAGTAGGTTACAAGAGACAGGCGAAACCACCTGACGGTTCAACGCCAGCTATAATCTAGCTAAAAAAAGTTAATTCACTATACACAACTTTCTTATTCGTTATTCGTTTGAATAAGTTCAGGTAGATATTGATCTTTCAGAGCGAAATGGTGCTGTCCAAAAATTTGATAAAATTTACAATTGAAATTTTCCATTTTCACCCAACATTCGGATCCATATAAAGTTCCAAACAAATCAAATTGGCTCATACTTTCTCAACGAACAGTTGATTCTGTTCAATTATCAATAAAAATTATAACCCAAATTTTTCCTGAGAACTCTAAAAAATTGAGGTACTGTAAACAACTGAGCAAATAAGATTTTCAAGGTATTACGATGGGATTGAAAGACTTAAGATTGTAACTTGATAACCTTATACCTAGTAGATGATAAATTTTGCCAAAAATTTGAATTAATCAAACTTGAAGCTCAAATATTGTATCATGAAAATCTTATACAGGTATAATATTCTCATCACAATTATTTCCGGAATTTCGATATTCTCAAAACATCTTCCCCACGTCATTATTACACAACACCATCTATTCACAAACCGTTAAACCTCTCACACTCATGCACATCAATCAGCTTCCACCTTTCTGCACAAAATCAATCGACGAGCAACTCACTTCAACGAAATTAAAGTCGAGAAATTCAAGCTTGTAAAATTATATGGGCCGTTTACCTCGAACAAAAGCTGCCTTGAATGAGAAGCAGGCTAGCTCTGTGAGGCGCTGCTTCCCAAAATGGTGGCTCACTGACTCCCCTTGATGGCGGATCAGCTATAGTCTGTCCAAGCAAAGAAGACCCTCCGGCAAGATGGGAAAATGACTCCAACTCGGTCAATATCGGTCCAAAAATTATTGATTTAGTCTCAAATTGTAGATCAGAATGTTTCCTACAATTTGAGATCAATTCAATAATTTTTGAACCAATATTGACCGAGCTGGAGTCATTTTCTCATCTTGCCAAAGAGTCTTCTATGCTTGGACAGACTATAACTGTGAGGCATTCCTTACAGTGAGGCTTTCCTCATTCACTGTGAGGAAGCACGCTGAGTGATGACTCACCAAGTAGGCCTGAACCGCAACCTGCTGTTATAATCTATCCATATACAAGCAGTGAAGACATTCTGGCAAGATTGGATAATGATTCCATCACAATCAATATTGGTTCAAAAATGAAAAATTTGGTCCTAAAATGTAGGAAACATTCTGATCTATTATTTGGAACCAAATTTTCAATTTTTCAATCATTATTAACCGAGCTGGAGTCATTTTCCCATCTTGCCAGAATGTCTCCTCTGCTTGGACCGACTATAGGCCCAAAGCAAGACGGCTTCCGTCGCCAATTAACGCTAATTCACACATAATTAGCAGATTTACTGACGGACCGCCTGCAATATGCATAATAACGTAGTCTTAACTTAACCAACTTGTTCAATAAGCCACAGCTTTCCTAAGTTGCTGTATCAGCATTTCATTTCCAAGTAAGATATTTTGATACCGGTATTTGATTTCTGGGATTGAAATTTGGTAGATTTGTTCAAATTAATTCGAGTAACTAATCTGTTGGGTGAGTTGGAAGTTGAAGGGATGAGTCATAAAATTTCGTTTCCGGTTCCATTGAAAGTGAGAAATGTATAATAAATTACGTTGGGTTGATAATAATATTTTATGAAATGGAGGATGACATTGTGGAATTTGTCATAAAACCTACATCTTAAACCTTCATCAATCAGTTCATCTTTTTAAGTTCAATTTTGGGGTAACAACTAAATCTGACACCACAATAATTAAAGTAATGTATATCAAGTTATTGAAAATTGTAGTCTATTCATTCCACTACGATATTTCACAACAAATTGAGTAATTCAAAGATAAATTTGGATCAACGATTAAGCATACTTCCAGAATTAAACTCAAGAAACACAGTTTTTGACCAACGCTTCCATTTTTGGAACATACATGATGACATTTATTATGCAGGGTGACACACGGGAGTTGGATAATTTTCAATGAAATAATACTCGGCCATTTTTGGAGTTATTGCTTATTTTTTTCCACGAAATCAAGGCTCATTATATGCAATTTTAGTTGACAGAGCACATTACCTAAAATTTTATTTATGTGTGAAAAATAATTTTGTTAAAGTGATGTGCATTATTTCGAATGCAGGACTCAACTCTACTTAAAATCCTCCATCACAGTAACATTTCTGCAGTGTAACAACTAAATCTGGCATCCAATAAATTTGGACGAGTTGAAGAATGCGATAATTTATTTAAGAACTTTATAATATCACTGCAGAAATGTTAGTTCGTGTGATGGAGGATTTTGAGTAGAGTTGAGTCCTGCATTCGAAATGATGGACATAACTTACACGAAATTATTTTTCATTCATAACTAAAATTGCAGGTAATGAGCTTTTCCAACTCAAATAGAATATGATGAGCTTTGATTTCGAGTGGAAAAGTGTGCAATAATTTTAAAAATTACCGAGTATTATTTCATTAAAAACCGTCCATCTCCCGTCTGTCACTCTGTATGTCGACACATCTGTTTGAATGAAGTATTGGAATTGTAAGATCAATAGAAACATTAGTGAACATAGTTCTCACAAACCTTCAATTCTCTTGAACCGGTAATTCCTGAATACGATAAATAATTATGACAAATCAAGCTGTCTTGCACTGAGAACAATCTGGGTCAACTATACGGTTTCCGACCACAGCCGAACAAACCCAACCTCATTCGAATTCGAAATTTCACACCTATGCTTTCAGGTGGCGAACAGGCAATAGAGTGCCCAACTTCAAAAACAATAACAGGCAAAGCGCATCATGTCCACTTGCGAAGCAATGATGTTTTGTCAGAATCGACAGCTCTCTAGTGGTGTGGCCATGTTTCATACATGACTGCTACAACGTCCAGTGTGTCGTGTAATTCAACTGTACATGATGTCGTCTCGTACAGGAATGATGTCGGATGACATCAGGATGCGGTTGGATGTATAGTCTGTCCAAGCGAAAAAGACATTCTGGCAAGATGGGAAAATGACTACAGCTAAGTCAATATTGGTTCAAAAGTTATAAATTTTGTCTCAAATTGTAGATGTGGAAGTTTCCTACAATTTTAAACTAAATTTATAATTTTTGAACCAATATTGACCAAGTTGGAGTCATTTTCCCATCTTGCCAGAATGTCTTCTTTGCTTGGACAGACTATAGCAAATGGGGACATCGAACTGATAATGCAAGCGCTGGCCAGTGTTGCAATGTGTCTGCCGCTTGCAGGAAATCATGCACATTTGTCCTACTGGGACGTCCTGTATAAGTTTATGGTAGGGTGGTAGAGGGGTGGGGGTCCAGGATTGCCCCTGTGCGTGTGAGTGTGCTGTGAAATGCGAAGTGATTGGACGACGCTACGTGATGGGAATGGCGGTTGTCTGCCATCAACTAGGAATATTTCCGATTATCAACGGCTTTCTCTGTCTTACTCTATATCTCTCTAAAATCGTATAGCCTATATTTTGCATTCATTTCATCACTGTTATGTTGAATGATTAGTAGAAGTTTCTAATCAACAATTAGTAAAATTTGAAGAATAACTAGAACTACTCATGAATATAACAATCTTGATTCTACGTATAGTCAGTCCAAGCAAAGAAGACCCTCTGGTAAGATGAGAAAATGACTCCAGCTCGGTCAATATTGGTAAAAAAATATTGATTGGGTCTCTAAATGTATATTAGAATGTTTTCTACGATTGAGACCAAATCAATAACTTTTGAACTAATATTGACCGAGCTAGAGTAATTTTCTCATCTTGCCAGAGTGTCTTATCTGCTTGGACAGACTGTAGTAATAAGCTGAAATAGTATGTTATCTATTTCAATAAATAGATATAATCTTTATCTATTGGTTAAATTTTTTCTCACTCTTCTATCCAGTGAATATGAGAGAGTACTACTCAAAGTCCCATTGCACTACTATTCCTATTGAGTTCATAGGATGATATTCATTCATTTTACAGAAACTATTAAACTTATTGGTTTAAAATACAGACTAATGTCCAAAACGTCTCTATACCAAATTTTGATGAATAATAGAGTTCGTTAGAAGGTTATATTATTTTCGTAGCAGTTCGATTAAGAATTTTCGTGTAATCAGAGTAAACACTATAAAGTGCAGTCAATTATCACAATACAACTCTAAACAAATTTCAAACATGTTTCAACACCTACGGAGCAAACTTCAATGTTTGAAGGTGAAAAACACATTGTTGTTTGATGATATGAGATGTTTTGATTTGGTTATATTTATATAATATAATGTTATAGTAATGTAAAAGTTATGAGGGCTCTAATGGCGATTCCTAGAAATGGCATTTCTCATAGACTACTATCATAACTTTCTGGAATGTTTGTCAGATAATTTTATAAGAGAGTTGATAACATATTTCTGAGAACTAAAGAGTGAGATGCCAACTTGGAATAGGAGCAGACAATTCTGAGAAGTCGTAGACGTCGATTTCAGCGTAGAAGTCGATTGAGTTTCCAGGAATTTTAAACAAAATACTGCACCAGAGTTTTGGTGGAACCTTATTATTTTGAATTTACAGCGATTCAGAGCGTATTGTTGAGGGGATATTTGACATGACTCCAAGGATTATTCTAATATCTGACAATTTTCTTAGAAACTAGGAGCTTCGATTGCAAATACTCAACATTGTCCCAGAATTCTCCACAGAAGCAATTGTGATTATAGTTTTGGCAAGTCTTCAAGTTTCACAGATTCATTTCGCAGAAATCCTTGGTTTTCATATTGTCTTAAACTTCTATGAGCCAGACGTCTTCAAAGTAATTCAAACTTCATGACCTTCGACATCATTATTGACCAGCTCTATCTCGAAAAGTATTGAACTTACAACATTTTTCTGGGCTGGAATCTTAGAAAATTGAAAATTGCTCATGTTTGCTTTAATGCTCATTTTGCACGAAAAGTCCGGGCTCTATTAATAGTCTTCTATAGTCTTTATTGGACGAATAATAAGTAAAAAGCGTACAAAATTCTAGTTTTTACGATTTTTGCAGTTTACAGAGAATGATTCCAAGATAGAAAATTCAATCTTAGGCAGGTATCACACGGTAATATTTTCTATTGAATTTTCATCTCTTCTCATATGTGATAGAAAATAGAAGCGTGTAATACCGGCCCAAGATAATCATAGAGTTTGTAAAAAAGGAACCATATCAACCTATTCCGTAAAAGGTGAAATATACTATTTACTGGAATGAGAATCAAATCACCAATCTATAAGTAACGAGAATCAATCTATAATAAGTAACTTGGCTAAGTTATCGAAAGTAGCGTTATCACATTATCTGAACGAGCCGATTCCAAGGACATTTGCACACATTACGTTTCTAAGCGGGTGATGGGTGAATATTAAGCGATAATTCCATGCCAGTGCCTGGTGATGAATTTTTACAACGTATTTAAGTACTAATTGTCAAACGGACAACGAAGTCACGAAAGGAAACTGCTATTAAGACGTAAAAATTAACGAGACACCACCCACCATTGCTGTTTGCAATTACTTGCTCCGTTACTCTTCAACCCAATTTTCGTGCTTTTCTCTCCATTTTCTCTTCCTTCTCCTTTTCCTACCATCCTCTTTCAGTGCGATTTTCTTCTCCCATCATCCCCAACACATAGCAAAATTCGTGCTCTTCATTAAAACGAACTGTATCATTCCTTTAATTAATACAACAAAGCATTCACAGCAGTCATTGTACAGGCGAGATTACTTTACAGAGCTAACTTTCTTGTAGCGAAATGAAGAGCTCAACCTTGGTGAGAGAGCCACTATCAAGAAATTATTATTCAGACTTCGTGGGGAACTGATAATATTCAAACGTAATTTTCGTTTCAGCGCAAATTGAAGAACATTTGAAAACTAGTAACCTCTTGTAAAACAAGTTGCTTTTGATACGAGTGGGATTCAATGGTATTATCATACCTCTCTTCCTTTTGATACCTGGGGAACCTAGAAACTACTACTCTGGGCAAGGGAATGTTTAAGCATGTATTATCATAGATCATTGATCATGATAGCTTTAATACAAAATCAGAATATAGAAGTGATAATAACATATTTATCAAAACGGTTATGAATTGTTTTTCTCAATATTAAGCATAATAGTTCTTCGATACAACAAATATTTTTTATTCTTTCTCTTAATTGTAGATAGTTTGTTCAATCTCATTTGAATTCCAGTAATGCTGCCTTTGAACTCAATTTCAAATATCCATTCATAGAACTACTTATCTATACAATCTACTATTCCCCCGAAAGGTACAATTGAATATCTTCTTCTTCTTCATCTCTGCCCCGGGATGCCTTGCAGCGTCGGGGTAGCCTCGGACCACCTTCTCCATTCGTCCCGATCCTCAGCCAGCCTCCTCATTTGTCCTAGGGTCTTTCCTCTCTCCTCTCCCAGTCTTCTTATGTGCTCATCATATGAGTACTTCGGACGTCCTCTTCTCCTCCTACCGCCAACCACCACATTTGCATATTGTTTAACTTTCCTTTCATTCTCCATCCTTTGTTTCCCCACCATCCTAATTGTTTCTTATCTATAGCCTCTTTTATATCTTTGATTACGATTTCCTCCCTGATCCGATCACTTCTAACTCTATCTCTTAATGTTCTTCCAGCCGTCCTCCTATGAAACTTCATTGCTACTGCCCTTACTCTACTCATATCCTGTGACTTCAAGGGCCAGCTTTCCACACCATACTAGACTATAGGTTCTATTATACTTTTATATACTCTATTCTTCACTGAGGTACTCACTTCTTTCTTTCCAAAAATACAGTCTTTGGTACCATAGAAAGCCCGGCTAGCTTTGGAAATTCTATTTCTTATTTCTTTATCCAATTTGCCATCCTAATTTATGACTGTTCCCAGATACTCATATGATTCCACCTGTTCCATTCGACGACCTTCCACTTCCAGCACCCCTCTTTCTTCCTCATTCCCGTTCATCACCATCACTTTGCTCTTTTTGACATTCAATTCCATACCTTTCCTCTTCATCTCCTCATTCCACTCATTCACAGCGTCATTTAATTTTCTTTCTGAGTCCGTAATCAGCACTATGTCATCCGCAAATAACAGAGATTGAGCAAATATTGGCCTCAAATTCCAACGTCCTACCATCTGTCTGTTTTCCGATTACATATTTTATGAATTTCAACCATTATCGCTATGAAGAGCAATGGGCTCAAGCTATCACCTTGCTTTATTCCCTTTCTCATTTGCAGAGGTCTTGATATCTGTACAATTGAATATGAATTTTGAAATATAAAGTAAAAAGTATTGACTACAAAGTAGGAAAATTTAAACTTTCAATCTGTAATTCCATAGCCTATTTAACCTAATACTAGTGCTGAAGTATGTAATAGCAGAGACAATGTATATCAATATACATTGTCTCTGGTAATAGTATTAGCGTGCTGTAAGAATAAGTATGGATGAAGTACTGTTGTGAGCGAGATTGAGGGGCATGTATGCAACACGCAGTACACATCTTACCAGCCGAACAACAACTCTTGAAAAGCGGCCATGGTTTCCTATTTACAGTATTCGTATTGGTTTATAGGTTTAAGCGTTTATTGGTAAATTGTTTTATTAGGTTCAGGCTACGTAGAACCTGTGTGCTGTGCGGAATAAACAATTATTAACACTTCAATAACCGCTATGAAAGGAATCTAATTATAAGTTTCAATTACCATAATCATTTTCGTATTTTATTGAAAAACTTAGAAAAAGTCTAGAAGCCCTCAAATCAATTGATAAAAGGCAGCATTGTAACTTGAGTTTTAAGATTTTGAAAAAGCACAATAAAACGAGTAAAACTTTGCGTAAAGTTATATTATTGGAATATTCGAGTGCAAAATTTCAAAAACCTGTAGATTCTGACTTGCAACTTTTGCAGAAACTCCAATTCAAGATCAAATTAAGAACCTACAATGGATCATAACAATTTTTCCTCGCACGTGTAGTATGGGGGGTATGGATTGCTACCTCATTGTTATAGTTCGTGAATGCTGAGAAGTAGATAAAGACACGCCGTTACAATATAAAATGAATTGTAACGGCGTCTCTTCTCAGCTTGCTCGAACTATATCATTAGAAGCACGCTGACACGATATCATAAAGCAGACAGACGTCCATTATTCGGGGGCAGGCTGACTGTTATAGTCGGTCCAAGCGAAGAAGGCATTCTGGCAAGATGGGAAAATGACTCCAGCTCGGTCAATGTTGATTCAAAAATTATAAATTTGCTCTCAAATTGTAGATTATAATTTTACCTACATTTAAAAGCAAATTTATAATTTTTGAACCATTATTGACTGAAGTGGAGTCATCCTCCCATTTTGCCAGAATGTCTTCTTTGCTTGGATAGACTATACTATGACACGTTTCGAACCGTTTTCTAAGTGTGGAACGCTGTTTTGTCGAGCAACAGCCAGAACAGGATGGAACAGAATTGAGAGAAATGGTGTAGATGATAGGCCTACTTATTTGAAGGATAAAGAGATGAAACTTACGAGGGGGATGAGGAGACGGAGAAATGGAGGCTTCTGCTTTTTTTTCAAAGGAAGAATGAGGTGAGTGAAGTGGATGATAAGGGAATAAAGGAGGTTGAAGAAGAGTGAAAGTAGTAAGAAGAAAGGTAAAGAGGTGAATGAAGAGAATGGAAGATGAAGAGAAGGATGAGGAGATGAAGAAATGGAGGAGCAAAAAGAAGGAAAGAATGAGGTAAGTAAAGTGGATGATGAGGGGACAAAGGAGGATTAAGAAGAGAGAAAGTAGTAAGGAGAAATGTAAAGAGGTAAATGAAGAGATGGAAGATGAAGAGAAGGATGAGGAGATGAAGAAATGGAGGAGCAAAAGGAAGGAAAGAATGAGGTAAGTAAAGTGGATGATGAGGGGACAAAGGAGAATGAAGAAGAGAAAGGGAGTAGTGAGTAGAAAGGAGAAAATGAGTAAGAAAGGGAGCTAATGGTGAGAATAACGGGAGAAAGTTATAGAAGAAGTGTAGAAGAAGGAAAGAAGGAGGGATGGAAGAAAAAAGAGGAAAAATGGTGAAAATGAAGTGGAAGAAAGTTACAAAAAAGAAGAGTGAAAGAAGTAAGGGAGGTATTGAATTGGAAACAAATTACGAGAGGACCCTATTGAGGGAGGGAAAAAGTAGTAAAAAGAAAAGGGATGGGGTAAAAGAAAGGAAGAGAGTTTAGATGAGGAAAAGGGATTAGATTAGATTCGATTATTCACTTTATTCAAGTAGAGTACATTTACGATCTTAAATCCTAGATTCTAAAAATTAAACATAAATCTAATTACACGATTGATTCAAATAAGATATACATATACAAGGAACTTACTAAATTACAGATATATAGGACAATATTCTTACTGTTATAATATGATTGTGATGTATCTACATGAAATGGCGGAGTTTGGACAAAGATGTCCATTCTTGAAGAAGGATATGCAAGGATATCCCTCCCATTAACACTCAACCGTAACAAATTTTTTACTGATAGATTCGACTGAAAATTGATTTAATGAATTTTACTTCATGAAATTGTAATAACTTAAACAATAATGTGGAATGGATACTGTAATTCATGAAAGAATTATAATAATTATTGAAACTAATACCACATGAGCTAGGTATTTGGAAATCTATTCTTAAAAAGTACTATGTTTTGATATGAATATTAATAATAATAATAATTAAGACTTAAATAATTCAATTTGATTTAAACGTACTTGAAATAAAATGATTAATTCTACTATTAAAAGAATGTAAAGTGGGTGAGGGGGGATAAAAAATTGTAAGTTGTAGAGAAAAAAGTGAGTAAATATGAGAAAGAACGGCAAAAGTTGAGGAGATAATTGAGAGAAAATTGGAAAGAGATGGAGAGAAATAATGTGTGTAGGAGACAAATTAGGGGTAGATTGGGAGAGAAAGGGTGTGAGGAGGGTGAATAGGTAGAAGAAAAGATGAGGAAGGGGATTTGAGATATGGAAGAGACATAGAAAAATGGAGAAAATAGAGGAAAAGGGATAATAGAAAGAAAGTTAGAAGAGAGGCGAGTAAAAAGGATAGGACAATAAGGAAAAAATGTATAGAAGTAAGAAAGGAAGAGAGGTGAGGAAGGAAAATGAAGAGCGAGCATAGAAAAGTTTGATGATGATGAAAAAGGGGTAGAAGAGAGGGAAAAAGAAGCGGAGGGTAATAAGAGTTTGTATAATGGAGTAAAGTAAAGGGATAAGGAAGTAAATGAAAATAGAAGGATGGAGAATGGATATAAATTAGTGGAGAAGGGGAAGAGGAAGTGGAAGCGTGTGGATAGAACAGTGGAGACCATTATTCTTAGAGTGTAGGACCTGTCATTGAGCTGTGCTGAACTCAACACTTCTCTGTTCTGCCCTGGTCCCTTTCATAATCCGACTGTCCACTGTTCATACCCTCCCACCATAAGGGATGAGAAGATGAGGATAATGTGGAAGGGTATTGCAATGGTGAGGAGTTTCAGAGGTTAGGAGGAAATTGAGTAAGGGGTTGAGGTGGTAGGAGGAGGAGGAAGAAGAAGAAGAGGAGGAGGATGAAGAGGAGAAGGAGTAGAAGTAGGTGGAAGAAGGAGGAGGAGAAGGAGAAGGAGAAGAAGAAGGAGGAGGAGGGGAAGGATGAGGAGGAGGAGGAGGAGGAGTTGTGGTGGAGGATGAAGAGGTGTAGGAGAAGTAGGTGGAGGTCCGTGGATGTAGGGGAGGAACAAAGATCAGACCATGGCACAACAATACATGTATCAGACAGCAGTGGCTATGACACAACAGCGACCCTCTTTACTTCTCTTCTATCTTCTCTAATTTACTTCTCTCACTGTTATTCATTCTTCAATTGTTTACTTCTCTTCTTCTTTCTTCTCGTTGTTGTTTCCTCGTTTCATTCTTCATATTCTCCTCCAGTTCTCATATTGTTTTCTCAACAATATCATATTTCCCAACATGTTTGCTGTTCCCAGATCTTCCTAATCTAATTATCCAGTTCAAAAATATTTTCCTGATATACCTTTTATTGCTATCCTCTCAATCGTTCTTCTTCTTCTTTTCTTCTTCTACTACTTCGTTTAAATGAAGAACTGATACTCTCTCCAAATCAAGTTGCATCTTATATTTTAACTATGTGTTCTATAATTCTGATGTGGACTCTTGAAACCTGCGAAACTTTTAATCAATCTATCTATAGAGTCTTTCGTTTTCCTTTTAATAATTTCTCTATTGGTCCTCTTCTTTCATCATCATTCTATTTATTTTTTAGACACTGATGATGATGCTACAAAACCACTCCGAGCTTCCATCAGTACTGTCCACTACTATACAGAAATTCAACGAATCTCTATCAAACACCCCCCCCTCCCCCAACACCCTTCAAATACTCATTTCGATACTTCGATTCATCTAATGATGTCGATCATCGAGTGTAGAAACACGTTCTGGAGTGTTGAAAGAGGTAACTGGGAAAAGACATGAAAATACCATCAACGAGAATACGTTTAGTTTGGAACTTTTTGTAGGGATTGTGATATATTTTCATTACGAGATGTACCAGAAACGTTTTTTCATTGAACCCATACCATCTCTTGTAACTTTTACATCTCGTATCACTGAAAATATCGTGAAGCATGGAAATGGGAGAATTTTGTTGACAGAAGAATATACGCAATAGATATTTGATACACTAATATCAGTTGAGGATATAAATATCAAATAGTCCCAAAACCATTACAAACTTATAATTTATCAACTTATCAAACTTTATCAAACTAATCATTATAACTTTTATCATTGTGATAGTCCTATGTAAGAGTTATACAAGATAAGAAAATCTTAATTACATACATTTCAAATTTGGAATAATTATGGATTATTGTTATGGTTAAATAATGATTTGAAAATACTGGAGATTACTCACAAACCTTGATGGTAGAGAAAAGATGATCAACGTACCTGGAACAATAGAAAAAAACCTGTTGATAATTTTATACTTGGTTAAATAAATTGTTACACGTTATGAATACTGATATTGAAACATGTTTTCAATATGATGCATATGCAACAATTCAAAATAAGTGACTCACAAGTAGATATAAAATGAGAGAATAAGAACATGTTTAAATCATACAATGATTCGGGAGCAAGTATGGAAAGAATTCATGTATCAATCAAAAGATATTATCAAGCGGAAGGTACAATAAAAATTGTGAAAATGAATAAATTCATATGGAAGCATGTAGTCAAGTAAAAAAGGACATAGGCTATAATAAATAATTTGTTGTAAATAATTATAACTAGCTTAGATTTGGTTATGATTGATGTTTGAGATGGAGAAAACACTGTAAAAAATGAGAAGAAATTGTAAACATGCATTTATCAATCCAAACAACCCACAGGCTCCTAGATTTGTTGGACATGCATAAGAGTTATAGAATAAGAATAAAAGTACATAGAATGAATAATTTATTGTAAATAATTACAACTAGGTTACATTCGGTTCCGATTGAATTATTATTGAAAGATGGCGGAAAAAATTGTAAACGTTGTATTTATCAATCCTAACAACCCACAAGTACCTCGATTTGTTAGAGCTGAATAATCTGCTGCGTTGCGGTGGGTGGTTCTCGGTGAGACATTAATGTCATCTGTCATTCACAGAACCACCGGCTCGATATATATTCTGCCTTGAGCTTCCCAGCAGGGGTAAGCACCGACCGAGCAAATTACACCTCAACAAATGAACAAGCCTCACTAATAGTGGCGATTACCATTACTGCCGAGCACTACCATGATTACGTGGGTCATCACGACTGTCATTTATCATGTTTCAAACAGCCAGCTCGAATTTATCAGGGCACTGTGATTAAGGGGGAAAGCATTGATGTTAGGAGAGTTGAAGATATTTTTTAATAGTGACGCATTCATACAGGGATTGATCAAGGAAAAGGTTCTGAACCGAAAAGTAAAGAGTTGTAGATATTCTTTAATATTGATGCATTCGTACCTATAGTTGATCAAGGAAAAGGTTTAGAATAGAAAAGTGTAGAAATAACTAGAGTAAATAAAAAGACAAGATGTTGTCAAATCACTGATTTATTTAAAAAATCGAGATACCGGTTTCGGTTGTTACACCATTATCAATCTCTGGTAAACTAGTTTACCGAAACCGGTATATCAAATTTTTTAATAAATCAGTGGTTTGACAACATCTTGTCTTTTCATTTAATATGATAACTATCACAATATCACCTTCACAACTACTCAAAAAGTGAAATAACTAGATATTTGGGGAAAATTTCCAAAAAAACCATACACTTTTCTGGTCTTAATAATCAGAAGCCTTCAGAATACACATGGAGAATGGCAATGCATGTCATCGAAGTGTACTCTTCTAGCTGATGGCTTTTCTAGTTTTTTGCCCAAAACATGAGAAAATTCAAAACGCATATAGGAAAGGGCAATCCATGTTATGCCTTTTATTCAAGAACACAGACAATTTTTTGTGAGGCAGTTGCAGATATGAAATGTAGTCTCCTAGCTGATATTGTTTTTAGGAAATATACAGATTTTCTTAATATTTCAAGGGAGCAAGAGTCTACAGTTTTATAAGGGGTTTTAAGTATGACATTTTAATTAATTTTTAAACGTTCAGTTACTGGAATGCTCATTTATTCAAAGGTGTACCTATTCATATAATAAAATTGAAATGTACCAAAATTTTGAGAGATAAAAATCTGGCATGTTGTTAATGAAATGTTCAAAACATCAATAGAGCAAACACTTAACCCAACCATCAGTAATGATAAGCATTATTTTATGAAAATGAAAAAGTCAATTCAATTCAAAAAGTAATTTATTCCACAAAAAAACAGAATCAATAAAAACATTGCATAGTAACATGTTGGCCATTACAGAATATACACACAGATTGTATCTCTTATAATATAAGAACTGAAAACAATTTCCTTGAAAATTCAATCATATAAGTTTAAAAATAACCAACATAGCTACCTTAAAAAAGTGAAATAAAAATGGACACTCCTAGGCATCAGCCCGATTGGAGTGCACTTCTCCTAAATACAATAAAAATAAACTCATAACTATTAGATCTAACTTATTAGGGACCAACATTGAAAAAAGAGACTAATAAAATTTTATTAATATCTAAACATAAATATTCTACTAGTACTGAGCCTTACTAGCCAACTATTTTTAAAAATGACTCACACTCATTTAAAGTGAAAAGATACAATTTTAATTTTTTAGAAATGAATGCAAAGGCACTAAAGTATTTAGTTTTTGAGAGATTAAATTGAACAATCTTGGGGCATTGAAGGAAAAAGAATGAAAAAGTGCTCCAACATTAACATTAGATGAATTGAGAGTGGTATGAATGGGAAAAGCTTCGATGAGAAATCAGGGTTGACATAATAAGTATTTTTAATAAGTTAATTGCTCAACAGGGAATTCCGTTATGCATCTGAATCTTCAGCATAGTTTTCGAAATAGGTCAAATGAGAATTTTTTTTCAGAATTAATTTTTTAAATAGGTCAAATGAGAATGATCATGTCAAATAGAACTGAATATTCATGGAGTGGAGATAGTGAAAAGACAAAACAATTCCTGAATCTAACAGTATTGGGAAACTATAGAGGAACGAGAAAGAAGGACTTAAATGGCGACAAGGGTTATAGAGTAGGTTAGACAGAGAAAGTCATATAAAAACTATCAGGGAACGAAAGAGAAGAAAGGGAATGAAGTTGGAAAGAGAGGAAGTTATTGATAAATAACAGTATGAGAGAGATACTGTAAGTATTTAATTACTATAGTCTGAGTGATAAATACAGAAGGAAGTTTACTGAGCTCTTGCATTCGGTCTTCAAGAGCGGTTACTTAGATGATTAGGTATAGTCTGTCCAAGCAAAGAAGATATTCTGGCAAGATGAGAAAATGTCAGCAGTTCGGTCAATATTAGTTCAAAAATTATAAATTTTGTCTCAATTGTAGTTTGGAATGTTCCCTACAATTTAAGACCAAATTTATAATTTTTGAACCAATATTGATCGAGCTCCAGTCATTTTCCCATCTTGCAGTAATGTCTGCTTTGCTTGGACAGACTAAACACTTCATAAGTTGAAAGCTGCACTTGCATTCAGGAGTTCCTTCTGGACTTCGTTACAATGCAAACTGAGCGGAATGAATGAGAAAATTTTATGGGATACATTTTCAAGGTTATTTTTAATTGGGTTAAAGAGGGACTGGGTTGTTGTAGAAAATTATTGAATGATCATTCAATTGATGCACAGTTTTGTGAGAGTGAATTAAGGAATTATTATATTGGATAATTATTATAGAATGATTCCATGTCGAGTGGTTAAGAGATAGAAATATACTAAAAGTTTTAAATTTTTTGCATGCTCTTAAACTTGGAGATTAACTTAAAACACGTTAATAAATTCAAAGTCGGAAAGAAACAGCAAAATCTATCACACAGAAACCAGTGAATATATAGTCAACAATTTGCGAATAATAACAGAACTTGTACACATAGATTATCGTGAAAATCGCTCGAAAATATACGCAATAAACAAAGTCGGATGAAAAAAGTTCGAAAAAAGTCGAAGTTTGCGAAAAAAGTTCGGTTGAAAATGAATCATTACTAGCCTACGCGAAAAAAAGTTGAAAAGATCGATGATGTCGAAGAAAATAAACTTGTATCCGGTCTAATTAGGGGTTAACGATCATTACAACTTTTTAAGACAGGAACTTGGAGTAATGGATTGTTTTTCCCCCCAACTTCAACAGTCATGTTTTTCAAATGCATTTCCATGATCTTCATTTGAAGTTAGATGTTCATTATTCTGTAAAAGTTATGGAATTGAAAAAGTCATAGTTGAAGTCAGATTCGTCGTTCATGAAATAGTGGAGAGTGTGATACTTCTAAACGGAAACTTTTTCATCAAATATGGCAGAATGACGTATGTTTATGAAAGCTACTTTTAAATTTATACTTTTTCAGAACAGCATATATTCGAAACATTTATTAGTAAAAGTATTGTTCAGCGGAATGGAAATATTGTATCATCTATAACGTTTATCCGTGAACCCTTCCTATCTATCTACCAGCAGTATATCTCTATGAAACTACAGTAGTAGTATGTTCTCCTACAGGAGAACACACATTTGAAGTCAAACTCCACACATCACGCGCGTCAGTAGAGCAAAACTATTCATCTGATGAATCTGTACTATTTTGGTTAAGAATCGAATTGAGTAACTTTCCACCATAAAAATCTATCTCTATGAAACTATTACAGGTATAGTGACTGACTTCTGTAGTACAGGAAAATACAAATAGACTACAGATATAACTCCACATATCATCGCGCTTTACTAGAGCAAAACTCATCTACTGTTTTATATTCTGGTACTCAAATTTGAAAACAAACTGACTCCACACTACATCACCACTCATTTTGTCCAGAGAAGTCTGTCGCATTCTAGGTTATTGCACATTAATAATATCTTGCCGGACTTGTCACATCCTCATGTCAGCTACATTCTTCAGGCTGTCAACAGAGATTAGTCTGGGAAATCAACAGCTCAGACTGGTTGACAGCTGTGGCTAACTTATGTCTGCATCCGTTCCTCCTATCCTGCACTCTGTTTCAGCTTTCCTTTTGTTCCAGAAAGACTTCATCGCAGAGTAACCCGAGGCTTATTACTGGCGCCTCGCTTTCATTACATCCTCTAGCCCGTCCATTACACCCCCCCAACACACCCCCTAGGGGACATTCCCCCCCAGACAAGCGTCGCCCTATCAGTCTTTGAGAATCAGTAGTCTACTCTTCCATGATTACTACTAACCTACTTACAAACTTTCAATAGATATTGGTTCTATTTCCACTAGAGAAAAGTAATTGGAGCATACAATTTCGAAAACAATAGAGTAACTAGAAAAATATTTTATCATATCCCTTAGAGGATTGATCCACTCATACAATACCTTCTAATATAGGTGCTCCTGTTTCATAGAGAAGCACTCTTCTATAAATCATAATTCAATCCAGGAATTCATCATAACAAGAGAATATACAGAAAATATCAAGAGTTCATAAGTATGTTAACTTTTTTTTATCTCACAAAAAATTAGAGTAGATATTTGGATGAAAATACAAAATCAGGATTAGGATGAGTTATGAAAAATTGATAATAAGTTTATATTTGAGTTAAAAGCAAGCTACAAGTAAGTTGGAACAAGTGACTAAAACCACTGTAGTTTGAACCAAACTCATTATAAACTTAATACAAGCCCGATTACTCTGAAAATCAATTCTTACAAATTGATAATTGAAAAATATTATTTTTATTTACACTTTGATTGAAATTCGTGGTTCATAATACAGATTGATTTCTAGCTCCTCAGGTGTATGAAAATGTACTTTACTACTCTAGAAACAATGAACAAAAATATAGAGAGATTAAGGTCTTTATTTTTCCACCTAGAAAATCACATAGAATACGAAGCATTCAACATTGTATGAAGTTTCTCTATTCAATTGTCAATCATCAATTTTAGAACATCATTTGAAACTCGATAGCTTTTCTATATTTTGAATGAGATCAGAAATTTACTTTTTCCAACAATATCCAACTACTCTGAAGGAATACTCGAACATAAGAAACACGGAACAGGTTATAAATCCTCCAGCAAGGTTTTATACTTCGCCGTAAAATATCGTCGAAGTTTCGAAGCACATGCACTGCCTTCTAGATGGAACAGATTGAAGAAGAAAGGATTTGATCTCTCAGCTGACCACTTTCGAAGGGTTCAAATCCCTCACTCCAGCACAAACCTCAAGACTCCAAACTTTCCCCACACTTAAGAGGCTCAAAAAAAGCTGCATGTCTTGTTACTAAACCTGCGACTTAGCCGACCTTGTAGATATTTTTTGTAAACCTTCGATATTTTCCTCGAATCTTCGATAACGTATTATCGGAGACTTCCAGTAAAATATGAGGGGAAGAGATTCCTTATGTCTACACTTCTTGTGTGCTGCACAGCATGCTTCCCATGCTAAAAAAGATTGGGAGTATTCTCTGCAGCAAACAAAAATCGACCAAATATGAACATAGGAATTGCTCCCTACATGCAAGAATTGTTGACATTGCAAGGATGATCTGGTCTACGAATACAAGATAAGCCTGAGATAATACATGAGATACAGTGTGTTGTTAGGTTGCTTCATTCTTTTCTGATAAGCCTAAGGTCCCCTTGAATCACGGTTAACACCAATAAAATTTTCCCGCCTTACTCCCGAATTTTTCTTGGTTACCCAACATAAAAATTGCATTATGTGTTATACAATTGAATAATTATGTATGATTATTGTATATTACAACACAATTCAGTAGTATGTGGTCGATTAATCTGAAAGGTCGAAGATCGTAGAAGGTCAATGCACATTACAGATTGAGTTAGGTGAAATTTAAGCATAGAAAATTATCTAATAATTAATTTGTAAGCAATCTTCATTCAATAATAATCATTGATTGTTTGATAAGAGTTAAGCATTACAATGCAGCTATATCACAATCAATCAATTGTAGTCATCATCTGCCATCATCATCCCTCTCATTACACTCACACATGCCTAGGAGCTCATATAGGCTTCAATCTCAGGGAAAAAATCAATGATTCCCATCAGTGCTTAAACATTATCACACACACAGTACAGTATAATTTTCTTACAAACAATGATGAAATTGATTCCACATTGTTTCTGCGTTAAGTTATTACGATTATTATTAGGCAGCATAGTTCAGAATCAAGCCGTGATTTGTAAGAAGCTGAAGGATATTGGAAGCATAGAAACACGTACAAGTAAAATAAAATGAAAGTGAAAAATACAATAACATTCCAGAAGTTTTTAGATCAATTTTGTAAGAATCAAGAAATGCTAGCTCGACAACCTAAATAGAAAACCAATCGAGATTGAGAACCAGTATAGAACCTAAGAAGTAAACTACCAGATTTTCTCTACTGGTGCAGAGATTTCAATGCAAATTGTAAGACTCGAATTCCTTTCGAGCAAACGAAACAAGAATAAACTGTACGCTTTCAAGAGAGATTGGATGAATAATTCATTCAATTATTGATATTGAATGGATGAAGTGGGACTCAAATTCAACTGAGCTTGCAAACTACCATGTTCCCTTACCCCTTCACCGCCCAAACTTACCAATAAATTGTTAAACCAAATAATAATCAACTCATTGCGGATTTGCCATTCTGGAATTATCAATAGAAACTTAGACTTTTTCAATGAGCGATGCTCGTTGAAGTATTGATTGTTTCAGAGATTCAGATCAGTAAGCTGTATTTCTGATTACAGCTTGAGAAGTTCATGAAGTATACTCTAATGAACTTTATTAATTTAATTATTCTCTACTTGCTTTCCGAAATCATAGTCCTCTCTATTCCTTATTGTTATTTAATTTGTCAGTACAATTAATTGAAAGTTCAAAATTTTATTATCAAAAGACGGTAGAATATGAAAAGAGTTCTGTGAGATTTTCTCTAGAAAAACCCTATTTTTTCATTTAATGACTCCCTTGAAATTAATTTGGAATGAGTTTCTCCTCTACTTTAACACAAAAATGTTTACATTACAATATTTTAAATAGTTGAATACAATTTTTGATCAATGCTCAATTCCAGTATTCGTACAAATAAAGGCAGCACTTCACCGTACCCACAAAAAAGGTGAAGTTCCGGTATCTTTTGCTGTACAGCACTTCACCTGTTTCGTGGACACGAGCCGCCAGTGAAATAATAGTGAACAAATATTCAATCCCACTACTGAATTATTACTTGAAAAACTCTCTTGGTTGTAGTCTACAAGGAGATGAAGTATTCTTGGTATAGTAGACGTACCGACATAGAAGGCATAGAAGGCATTCGACAAATATCTGTTATCAATACTGAGCTCCGTAAGGACAGTCTGAAAGCGGTCAACGTGAACGTAAAAGTTGATCTTGACTTAATATGCCATCAAAGATCGCTCGCTGACTATCCTGATAGCTGAACATTACTAGCAAAAATTCGTAAAAATTTCGTTGGTGTTTGCTCCTAGTGCGCTCCAATTAGATGTTGACAATTAAAGTTATCATTTAGCTATGCCCGGATGATGTTTTTAAAATAAAGAGACAATAGATTCTCTACCTCAGCTGTTAGTAGGTTACATCACGTACAAGAGACAGACGAAACCGCCTAACTTTTTGGCGTCAGCTATACAAGAATTGAGTTTACTACTAATGTTCGTATTATCTTCATGTCAATTCAAGTTATTCAGGCCGTTATCACTTTTTATTGAAACACCCGCCGCTTTTTGGCTTTATAAGAATGGGGGCGTTTTAGAGCTCAGCTTTATCCGCGATGCCTTGAACAGATCGTTTACCACTTAATGACCAAGACATTGCTATTAAGGGGTCGTCTATTGTAGCCGGGGACCCCTTTCATTGCCAAAACATTACGAATTTAATGTTCGATTCACTCAACAATTAACTGCAAATAAATCGTAAATGAAGAATTGAAAAGTGTTCAACTCATCAAAAAGTGAGATTAGATGTGGGAGACATTTTGAATCGGAATATAATTATGGCGACATACATTGATAGAAAAATAAAATAAGAGATTAGATTGGATCCGGGAAATCATTGGAAATGAGAATTCGAAAAAGAAGGTTCCTATCTACTCCTGTTGTATGAACTAAGTTTGTTAATCACATAAGAGGGAAGCGTGAGAGTAAGTGAACACAGTGAATTCAGGAATATGTTTGTAATTCAACTAAAAAATTAAGGAATTAATGTGGGTCAAGAAATGAAACTTCTGATTGAGATATAAAATTTTATTTCAAAATAATAGAATGAAATTTATAGATTTGGTGGTGGTTGGCAAGAGATCTCGAATCATTAAAAAGCAATCCTATCAAGGAACGATTATGGACAAATTAATTAATAATTTATTGATTAATGATTGTGATGATAAATATATTCGTGTATTAGAATTAAATTGAAATTCAATCTTCTCTCAAATTTGCATTCTGTGCTTTACAAGTTAATTTAACTTCATAGATACTTTGTTATAACATCATATGTTTCAATTTTATTGATAGTAGGCAATCCAAAGATTTTTATAATTAACATGGACTATAATATATGGAGTAAATACATGTAATAGAGTCAAAGGGTAGTTTGAAGTGAAAACATCACCAACATAACAAGCCTACCATGTAACAGAAATCATTTGTAGGCTTTTGCCTGGAGAATTACTTGAAGATTTGTAAAACTACTCACTCTTACATTCTACTCTGTCAAAACAAGCAATGCAATAATAGGAAAAGGGTTGATGTATTTTCAATCCATTAAAATATCTTCCATCTCCCCAGGAGGGAACGCAATGTAAATTACAAGAAAACAGTGCATAGTTTTTTTAGTTTCACCAAGAATGCATCATCCATCAGGCCGGTGTCATATGGAAAACCAACATAAAGCGTTCGGTGTACCTAGCCTCCCACAGATCCTATCAAAATTTCATTGCCAACAGCGCGGCGCCGGTGTAAAACACGGAGCGGCAAACGTCAGCAACACAGCGGAATAATCTTGAAAAATGAACAGCGCTACCTAATCGACCGTCTCAAGTTTAAGGGAACGTTATAGTGGGAGGAATTCGTTTTCATTAAATGTTACAAACCGCCTTTTTTGAGATATTAAACATAGTTCATAGCTCTCAATGAAATCCGTATAGAGCTACGTTAATGAAGTCATTACATTACATGATGGAGAGATGATTAGTTTTTACAATCGGTTACTATTCAAGTGTCGAGTTGATCAAAAACATTATTTTCACTGTCCTGTAGTACTGGAGTTTAGAACTTTAGTACTTTAGTCAGATTTAGCTGAAAAGCTACAGCTGAAGATGAAATTTGGTAGATGTAATGTTATAACCTAAAATTTCGGACTATAGCCTATTCAAACGAAAATTGTGTTGAAAATACCAAGAGTGTATTTTTTTTAATTGCGGATGATGCAATACCAATGCCTGTTCCTTCTTGCCAAAGTGTTTTTGTCATTAGATTAATAAATAAATAAATAGCTTGAGCAAGTTACTTGAAGTTATTAGTTTATTATTCAACTTCATTAGTTGAGATATGTCAGTTATTACTTGAAAGTTGCACGGTAGTTGAAATATGTCAGTTATTTGTAGTAAGTTTCCAACTGCAAAATGACAGTTATTAGTTGATAGTTGAACGTTATTAGTTTAAAAATGTCTTGGCTGTCCATTGAAACAGGTGCCGAAAAAGTTGACCAACTTATCCGATAAACAAGACGTCTTTCCCGTGTGCGAAATAAGCAATCGATGGAGTTTCGTTTCGTTGGCTTGCTTTGGATTCGGCGCAACTTTCTCAGCCAGCCAGTCGTTCATGGCATCTGCTACGCGTCACTGAGCAAAACTTTCTGCCAGCCGCAGAAAAGTGACTGAACTGTCGAAATTTATGTAACGGCCACGTTGTTTGTGGTTAATATCACCTCAATAACACATATTGTTCTCTGACTGCACTGTATCTTGTGTTTACTGGCCTTACATAATAATATGTACTAGCCTTTTACTCTATTACATAGTAGTTCATTTACTCCATTCCTTTCACAAGATTAAACTTACTCGAAATACTTTTAAATGTTGTACGTATCAAATTGGAAAGAGAAGTAACTGTAAAATGTTTCAAAAATAAATACTGAAACTATAAGTTCCAGAATTTAACATCTTTCATCCCTCTTCGAGAAGAATCTACCCTCTATCAATTCTATGGACGTTAAATTTCCTCACAATCTTTCAAAAGCAGTTGACATAATTAAATTACCTGAACAAGTGATTTTGAGACAAGACTTTGTAGTGGGTGATTACAGATTTGAGAATGTAAGTGACTTCACCTATCTGGGATTTAATGTGGCAGATGATAATGATGAAATGAAAGAAGTGCAGAAGAGATTAGGCATGGTAAACCGCACTTTCTTCTCTCCGCTGAAAATATTTAAATCCAGAAATGTCCATAGAAAAACCAAGGTCAGACTCTATAAAACCATAGTCCGCACAGTAGTAACCTATGGCAGTGAAGTGTGGGCATTAACATGTAAGGCTGCAAACACTCTTGATCGCTGGGAAAGAAGAATGCTACGGAGAATATATAGTGCGGTATGTGAGGAAGGAGTTTGCCGAATAAGGAACAATGTTGAGTTGGCGCAACTCTATAAGGAGCCACTCCTATCCATGTACATCAGGTTGAAGCGCTTGCAATGGACAGGTCATGTAGAGCGCATGCCAGGCATGAGGATCCCCAAAAAAATGTATGTTGGACAACCAGGTGGAAGGAGGCCAGTAGGTAAACCAAGGTTGAGATGGATGGATGGTGTCTCAAAGGATGCCAGAGATATACTTCACGTGAGAAATTGGAGGGTAGAGGCAAGGGATCGAGATGGTTGGAGAGGCAAGATTGAGGAGGCCAGGGCTCGATTTGGGCTTAAGGGCCATCAAAGAAAAAGAAGTGGTTCTATCGCTCCTGATATTTAACTTTTCTCATTTTACAATATGGGAAGACGTGAGTCACTGAGTCCTATTTCATGGAAATTTTACTACTGTTAAGCATACAAATTTGATACAAAGTATGCCGTATTATATACCTCTGTGTAGTCTTTCTAATATGATTAGTACTTTTAAATATACCGTCGTTTCCAACTAGCAAAAAAGTAGTCGTCAGCTCGATCAATATTGCTTGAAAAATTTGGTCTCAAATTGTAGAAAACATTCTGATCGACAATCGAGACCAAGCTTTTCATTTTTTACCGAGCTGGAGTCCTTTTCCCATCTTGCCAAAATGTCCTCTTTGCTTGGACAGATTATAACTTACCTATTGAAACTTACATCATAGAATTAGAACTCTCTTGAAATACTAGAATCCTCTTTGCTTACATTCTTCGTCGTTCTCTACTCAAAGTTCAATAATCCGATGTAATTCCCTGTAATCTCCTGAGAGTTCATAAGGACTAATAAAGGTAACCGAAACCGGTATCTAGATTTTCTAATGAATCTGTAGTTTGACAATATCTTGTATTTTTATTATCAAATTTAAAATTCGATTTCAATAGATTCATTTGCTATTTGATACATTACACAATAAATTATAAACACTAATGAATCTGTTGTGTAAGGAATTTTGTATTAATTCGAAAACAGATTTTGAATGTAAATTAATATTACTCCATGCTTGAACAATAGGTCCGTGTGCATGTAGGAATTTGATATGGTCACCAATAGGCAATGTCACTAGTTGAGTAGTTGTGAAGGTGAGGTGATATTGTGTAATCATCCATATCAAATTCCTACATGCACACGGACTTATCGTTTAAGCATGGAGTAATATTAATTTACATTCAAAATCTGTTTTTGAATTAATTCAAAACTCACATTTTGCTCGGCAGGGGGCTATGCCCCCTGCACCCACAGGTAGGTTGGTTAGTTGTTTTTTTCAGGTTGTGCCAGTGGGATGGGTTGTATTTCTTTTATTAGTTTTGTTGGTAGGATATGTGAGTAGGTATTTTTTGACTTCATCTTTTCCTTTCAGTGGTTGGAGAGGGATCAAAAACCCCAACCTGTCAATCATTATAACAGCTGTCGAGGACAATAATAGACTTTTTTAGGACGAATATGGTAGTGAAAAGAGTAAAGTAATATTTTAATACATGAATGATGCTGATATTTTATATTACCTACGAAATAGTAGTACAAAATAAGTATTCAAATTGATTGGATATGTTATGATAAATTGCTCTCAATAACGTTAATGGAAATTTCAATGCTATAAAATTTTTTCTTTCTATGATGTCAGGACTCTTCCTACATTAACAATAGCCTATATCACTGGATGGAGACTAAATTGATACTATGAAAGTCCTGGAATAAATGTCAAAATACCCCTATTTTGGGCCCCCAAAGTTTGTCAAAAAACCCCTCCACCCCAGGCCCTCCCCCCTGGATTTCAAAAAAGGTTCTGATGATGAAAATCAAGTCTGAGGGCTCTAGTAACAAGATCCCGCTGCCAAAAAACCGCACAAAATTATCAACAATCCCTCAAAATTGAACCCACAATTTCTGTGGGGGTCCAAATTTTTTTTTATTGGAATTGCGCTAATTCCGCGCGCTGGTTACAAAAATCAGCATGGCATTGCAATAAACAGTCAAACTTAAAAGTTAAAAACTTTTGGGGGGGGGGGCAAAACCCCTCTCTGGGAAGGAATTTTACAAGTTTTCAGACTTTTCTGGTTATTTGCTCGATTTCCTCTTTCCAGTGATGTATAACTTAGCTATATACCATATATCGGCAAGTAGTCAATAATTTTGATATATTAGTACAGTAGAACATTGATAATCCGGACGTCGAAAATCTGGACCGTCAATAATCCGGATACGTCACCAGCAAAAAATAGAAATATTTATACCGTCTGCTCTTGCACTAAGTTCTTTACTAGAGAGTGGGCAAAGAGGGAATACATACAGTAGTGTTTAGCAAAGCAAAGGAAATAATTTTCTATTAATTCCTGAAAGAAAATATACTATTTTAAGACAGTTTTTTCTCAAATAGAGCTTGCTGACCCTTTTTTTAGGGTTATTTTGATAATCCGGATGGGATCCGGTCCCAATTAATCCGGATTATTGATGTTCTACTGTATGTCACTTTGTGGCTTTAGTATATAAGGGTGTAGATTCTTCACTCAATGCCTTTATTAGTGTTTATAATATATTGTGTAATATATCAAATATTGACTAAATTGATTTGAATTTGAAATTTGATAATAAAAATACAAGATATTGTCAAACTACAGATTTGTTAGTCTTGATCTTTGATCATTAACCTTCATTTGTTGATTTTTGATCTTTGATCAAATGATCTCTGATCATTGATCTTTGATCAAATAATCTCTGATCAAGATCATTGATCTTTGATCAAATGATTTCTGATCAAATCTCTGATCTTTGATCTTTTATCATTGATCATTGATCTTTGATAATTGCTCTTTGATCTTTGATCAAATGAACTGATCTTTGATCTTTAATCAAATGATCTTTGATCTTTGGTAAAATGATCTTTGATCTTTGAGCAAATGATCTTTGATCAAATGATCTATGATCAAATGATATCTGATCAAATGATCCTTGATCATTTAACTTTGATCTCTGATCAAATATTTGACCTTTAATCTTTTATCATTGATCATTGCTTTTTGATCTTCAATCTTTGATCTTTGACCAAATGATCTTGGATCTTTGATCTAATGATCTTTGATCTTTTATCAAATGACATCTGATCAAATGAAAAAGGATCAAAGAGCAAAAGATCAAAGATCAAAAGATAATTAAAATTTGATCTTTGATCTTTGGCCAAATGATCTTTGATCTAATAATCTTTGATCAAATAATGATCTTTGATCAAATGATATCTGATCAATTGGAAAAGGATCAATGAGCAAAAGATCAAAGATCAAAAGATAAAAGATCAAAAGGTAATTTGATCTTTGATCAAATAATCTTTGATCTTTGATAAAATGATCTTTGGTCAAATGATCTTTGATCAAATGATCTTTGGTCAAATGATCATCATCCCTCTCATTACACACGCACAAGCCTAAGAGTTCATGTAGGCTTCACCCACAGAAAACTAATGCAATTAATATGATGTTCTTCTAAATTTCCATGTATCCTTGGAAACTTTCATGTCCTTTTACATTATCATGTAACACGCTCCAGAATGCTATGATTTGTTAATTTGTATTCCATGTATACTGTTGAAGTGGTTACACCATCTGAACTCATGAGTGTAGAACTACGTTGTTGGAGAGAAATTCCATTACAACTGGCTGCTGCTAGGCTGATTTAAGATCACAATCTATCCGGAAATAGAGCTAAGAGTTAAACGTTGGCCTTGTTGGGTGAGCCTTCCGGGGAGAGAAGACAGCCCTTGGTGTGACAGTGATACGGTTATGTATTCTGGCGGCAGACATCAAGCTGTATAAATCGAGGAGTCACCACCACAAGATGAGGACAGGGATGAAGAAAGAGAGAGAGAGAAAGAGAGTTTGAGAAAGAGAGAGTGTGAGAGTAAGAGAGTGTGAGAGATAGAAATGAGAAGAGGGATGCTGACAGCTGACAGCGTGGCGAAAATCAAGTAGACAGGAATGCTTGCAGGCTGAGGAAAGCGGCAGTTCCTTACAGGATTACAGGCAGGAATGCTCACTGGAGCAAGCAGAAGAGTATTGTGTGGCACTTACCAATAAATACAACCATAGAGGAATGATATAAGTACTTTACAATACTTCCTCTATCATACAACTGAGAATGAAACTGTTCTGATGCTAAGACATGGCAACATGGCAGTTATCTTAGTGTTAATAGGTAGGTGGCAGTTGAGTTGCGAGGTATCAAAAATGCTGGTAGCCTATTATCTTGAAGATCATAATCATTGATATAATTATTGAATCAGATATTAGATATGAATTAAATCAAATATAAATTAAATTGGTATCACCTATGATGATTAAATCATCATATTTTTAGGAACAGTTTAGGAACATTGTGCCTGTTGTAGCTCATTTTTCTACTTAATATGAATTGAATAGTATATTTTGATGATAATAATTCAATTGTAGATGATATAGATTTGATAATTTTTCATTCAATTTATATCAAGTATAAAGTTGAGTTACAACATGCAGAATGTTCCTCAACGTTTCCTAAAACTTCTCCTTTACCAATCAGATTCAATTGTTGCAATGGTGAAAAATGGCAGTATGGGAGTAGAGTTTTGGCACAGGTTGGAAGAAATGAAACAGCGGTATTGTTTGTGTCAGAGACGTGGCAACGTCGCAAAGGAAGCATAATACCAAACATGTTGTCTCATATTGAGGCGGTGCCTTAAGTGACACGAACAACCTTATTCCGCCTTTTTATTTTGGTGCCATTTTTCCCGTAACGTATATTCAAAGTCTTCTTCATAACGTCTTCTTGAAAAAAGTTATAAAATGGATTCTTGAAGGATGACCTGAATCCTATATGAAAATAGGCGTAGCCAAGAAACTATAATATTTTATAGCAAGAGTTTCAGCGCCGACTGCCATGCTATTATCATGTCATGCGCGACATCCATCTGCCATCTTGAATAATGACGACGACCTTATTCATCGAAAGGTTGGCGCCACTGACATGACCACAGACATAAAAACTGAGATGAAAACTGTTGGGGTAGGGTGCACGGTTGAGCTGAAGAATAAATTGGTTTCAGATTTTGCTGAAAAGATGCATAAAGTGAATGCAATACCGACTTCATTGGTATTCTACAAACTTATCAGATTGAATACTTGTCTAGTATTTTAATACCATTTGATAAACTATGTTCTACTTGAAATTTATTTTCACATGAGAGAATAATATGAATTGAAAATATGACGATTCTATGAACTATGATGACAACTAACAAGTTTCAAAGTTGAATAAACTATCCATACTTGTGCTGAGACAAATATTCTAATGGTAGCCTACTGTAATTTTTTTCCAATAATTCAAATACAGTACTAGTAGCCCTATAAAAATATTGAATATATGGTTGATACAGTTACAACTGAAATCATATATTCCAATACTCTTTCCTCATTTAGTAGCTGAAGCTTTGAAGCTTATAGTAGCTTTATTATTTGAAGCTTCTTCAACTATTTTAAAACAGCATTTTCAATTCATTTGAGTTTCTTTTCTTTTCTTTTGAAGTAGTAGCATCTTTCCTGATTTGAAGCAAGTAAAGTTAAACTTCCAAAACGGAAAAATATTTATTCAAAATAAATATTGGCTGGATTGAAAGATTTATAATGAAGAAGAAAATTTTTGATGAATTTCCTGTTGATTATGATTGATTTACACTCTGTTAACACCTTCATAATTTATTCTCATTAAGACATGAACTAGCAATCAACTTCCATTAGCCCTACTTTCAATCAACTTTTCATCTAATATGGATAACAAACACAATTACTACTCTACAACTTCCACGATCCCTACAGCCTATCATCGCAATACTTTCCGAACGGAAGATCCCTTGCAGGATATTGCGATTGAAAAAGAAAGCCACCGTCACGAAATTACTTTCAAAACCGATGTTCGGCAGGGGATCTTATAATATTGTGGGGATTTTTGTGATCCGCAGGGGCTTATCAGGGTATCTCTCCAGGGTGAACAATGAAATGTGAAGCTGAGTAGAAGAACTGAGTAAAACGTGACAAGCCTGCAGTAATACGCCCTGTATGCGGGAATGGACGCCCTTCAAAGGCTTCAAATTCTACACATCGATAATTACAACCCATCAGTTGGGATGAACGGGGTCTCTAGTAATTTCGCCCACATCCAAAGCCTTCACCTGTCCCAGCCGGCCTTGTCCTTCATCCATCAATTTGACCAATTCGAATCCCTTCAAGTATTCCACCACGGACAAGATTAGAATGGGATCCCTTGCAATCAAGTATTGATCCCAATGTATAATTGCACAGTATTGCCTTTATAGACTGTCCAAGCAAAGAAGACATTCTGGCAAGATGGGGAAATGACTCTAGCTTAATCAATATTGGGTCAAGAATGATAAATTTGGTGAAAAATTGTAGATCAGAATGTTTTCTAAAATTTGAGACCAAATTTATAATTTTTGACCTGATATTGACCAAGTTGGAGTCATATTATATCTTAGCAGAATGTCTTTTCTACTTGGACAGACTATACCTGCAGTATTGCACAGTATTGCTTTTACCCGCAGTATGGCATAGTGTAATTGCAAAACCTTTCAGTATCCACTTTGATAGTTCAACGTTGCTGAGAGTTCTTATTATGCAGACTGTAGAGCCTATTAAAGCGGTTGGACTGTCAAAAAATTAAAGCGGTTGGATTGAAGCTCAGCACTGTCAAGATAGTCTGAAACTGCCTTCAAGATCGAATTAATATAGCTGAGGTCACTTTTGTTCCGATGAACTCTTGCAGACAGCTCGTCGACTGTTCTGACAGAGCTAAGAGAATTTAGAGCAGTCATTCGCCAACCACATAAATTTTAGAGAGTAGATTGGAGCGAGAGCGACTTCAGCTGTATTAATTCGATTTTGAAGACTGCTTCACACTGTCCCAGTGGAGCTAAGCATTAACGACAATTATATGCCCACCTCTTCAATTTTTGGAATCAGTTATATAATCGTACATCCCCTCCTCTTGCAATACCTGAACGTATTCAGTCGCAATAGAGATTAGATTTCTTCATTCATTTAGATTATCAACAGAATATTCATGCTTTTTACCAGATTGTAATAATTATAAGTAGATCTAATTATTCTATCATTCTCACAGGTTACAGTATAGGGTTTTCACAGGTTATTCTATATCTTTTATTCAACAAGAAGGGTTACACAAGAATGCAAAGATTAGGTATACAAAAATTATCCAAAAAATAGGTTACTTGCTTGCAATCCTAATTCTTGTGTGTTAGAATATCTGAATGAAAGGGCGAATTTCGGACATGAAAATTTCCATTTTTGGGGAAGGATAAATATATCCTTTCCATTTCGAGGGAGGGAGGGCAAAAGAGAGGTAGAGTGAGTGAGAAAAAGAATAAGATAGAAAGTCTGCCTTCACGGTTTCCCAAAAAAAGAGAGAGAGAATGTGTGAGAGTAAGAATAGGATCGATACACCATTTTCCATCCGTGAACAATGAACACAAATCTTCGACAAACATTCGCTTTGGACGTGCTACCCAAATCGCTACGGAGAGCATCAGCACGCAAAACTATCAAGATTTTGTTATAGTAAGTAATTTCAAATACCCTAGGGTTCAAATAGGGGATTAAATAAGTTCTTAGAAAATCAATATTTCAGAGATTAAGAGCTCGGTAACAGTGTGTTTTAATTCAAAACTTTCTTGAAAATTATTTGCGAAATTTATTTCGAAAGATTCAAATTTTTTCATCTACAACCCGCATTCGTTCCCAGGTTATAGCTTATCAGTTATCTCTAACTTTGAGTCAAATTTTTAAAATTACAAATACTGTAATGAAATTTCCATTATTACCGCACTCTTCCAATGGAACATCCAATCTTCTCTTCCCTTGTGATTTATTCTTTTTCAATTTTCTTGTTCAATTATTTTGTTTGATATAATTAATTAATCATATTTATAGTTGTCAACAATCAATCTTTCAAAACATGTCAGTTATCAATTTGATGTCAGAATAAAAATAATAGTTGAAATTGAAGATATATTTATAGACTTTGAGAATACCCTTCATACTTCTAACAATTCTTACAATAAAAAGCATTTCAAATATAAGCCAAATACTTAAATTTATATTGAACTTTTTTGAAATAATGCATTGAAAATCTAATCTTCAGGTCCAATTATTAAAAATCTTGTAAAATATAAACAACGTTTGAAGCCTTCTACTTTATTCAAAATTACTAATTACAAGAAATTCAATGTTTGTACAGTTATATATTAAATAGTTATTATATTTATAAATTTAAATTGTGTGCGTACGCGATAATATAAAATGTATTCGAGAAGCAATGTCTTTAACGACGGATAGCATTGAATACACATTGCAATCAAAATCGATCAATAACAATATCACTGAACTCGAAAAATATGTTTAAATTGATCGGGTCCCAAATCTCATCTTGTAATAATTGAAGTGGATGATGGTGTTATTTAAAAAAACGCCATTATAGTTGTCACACATGAACATTATTCTCAACATCCATGAACAATTCCAAAGATTATTCTCGTAGAATGCTTTGCACGTCTCAATGAGCAATTCGATCTTGAACAGTGATTGCAGCAGGAATTCGCATGACTACATTTGATGCTCTCTTGGTATTCATTTTCCGATACGAAAAATCAGAAAGAATAAGAATAGAGAGGGTTATGAATGTAAGAGAGAAACTCCGAGTATGAATAGACATACTTGGAGAATGGGGAGACATTCGTCATATTGATGGGGGGTTGTGAAAAGGTAGTAGAGCGTAAAAAGGTTGGCTAGGGGGGGAGGCAGGTATTCATTCATGGCCTTCTTTCCTCATTCGAAGAACGATGTTTTCAATATTAAATTTCGTTATCAATCATGCAGAAACGAACCAAAATTCATTTCATGTGCTTGTACTTTCACTATCGAAATTTTCTGAATTCACGTTTCACCGGATAGAAAGCATTTAGGCGATTTTCGTCTTCATCGACTCAGCGAGCCTCACAATTCCGTGATATTCGAGAATCTCTAACCTTCTATCTTCATGTAAGCTCTATGTAAGTCATTGAATTAAATCATACGAGTATTTTCCAATCCGAGGATTATTGGTCTTGGAAGAAGGATAATTCTGACAGAATGATGGTTCAAAAATAATATTTCAACTCTAAACAACAACAGGAAATGTTTCTTTATGATTCGAAATTGCCATTGTACAATTTCCATTTTTCAGCGGGTTTTTCCATTAACAGAAAACATGACAGTTCTTTCTAAATGACACATCATGCCGAACCATTGAATAGACAGTATACAGTACAGTTTTATTATAAATAGATCATGTCAAATGATAAGATAGCATAACCAATAGTTCTAACTATTGTAGTTCTTAATACTGACGATGGTCAAGTGATCAAGGCGTGGCTAAGTAGGGGTTGGTCTTTATCAAAACTACCAATCGTATTGAGAGTTGAAATTGGAGGCTGTCTGACTACTGTCCCCCACCTCTACTCTCATTGGCTGACTGCTTACTCCCACCTTCTCTCTTATTGGCTGACTGCTCACTCCCACCTTCTCTCTTATTGGCTGACTGCTCACTTCCACCTTCCCTCTATTGTCAGTATGCTTTCTCCTATCTCTTCTCTGATTGGCTTACAGCTCACCCCTCCTTCACTCAACTGCTTACTCCTGCCTTCAATTCCATTGGCTGACTACATAATCCCACCTCTAGTCTGCAAGTCTAGATTGGCTGAAGTTTCATTCCATTTCGCGCCCTAGTGGAGTATAATAGAAGGATAGAAGAATAGAAGGTATAATAGGAGAAATACTAAATTATACTACTGTAATTAAAGAAGCAAATATGTTCTATACCAAGGTATAAAGATTTATGGTATAGGTATATAGATTACACGGTGATGATCATGCGCATCTTAGAGTATAATAGAAAAATAGATGGTATAATAGGAGAAATACTAAATTATACTACTGTAATAAAAAAATCAAATATGGTCTAAACCAAGGTATAAAGATTTATGGTATAGGTATGGTATGGTATGGTATAGGTTACACGGTGATGGTTATGCGCATCTGCTTTGATCTATTTACCATTATCTAGACAATAAATACTTAAGAATGTGCTACTTTGCATTTTTTCAAAGCATCTTCACATATGGCTTAGTCTTATGGGGCTGCGCCCCAGAGGTTCAAAAGGTTTTCTTGCTCCAGAAAAAAGCTATAAGAATTATATGTAACGCTACTTATCTGGAGCATTGCAAGCCATTGTTTATAAAGGAAAAAATTATGACAGTATGGTAGCTTTCAAACTTCTCCTCCAGATAAAGAAGAATCTAGGGTCTTATAGCCGCAGAGTTGACAAACACTGTCACAATACAAGAAATAAGTCAAAAATTGATATACCATATACGAGACTCAAAAGGATATCAACAAGTCCAAATCAAGTTTCATTAAAATTATTCAACACATTACCCGAGATAGCCAGGAACCTACCAATTTCAATTTATAAGATAAACCTAGAGCGCCTATTATTAAATAATCCTTTATACTCAATTTCAGATTTCTTCCAACTACCAGTGAAAGACTATTTAAAACTCAAATAGTGTATAATTCAAGACTAATAATAATTATAAATGTACTAGATTGTTTTTCCGCAGTTTTTCATCTTATTCAAGAGTATTTTTATTTATTCGATTAAGTTACTTTTTCTATATTGTACTATGTAACTTTCACTGTATAATTTGAATACACAAAACTATGTATTATATTGACTGACGTATCCAATAGCATTGTATGTATGCATGCATTGAAGGAATAAAGGCATTCTTATTCTTATTCTTATTAAACTTACAATAGGATTGAACAAGTATAATTGAACACTCACCTGTTTCAATGATAGTGTGTAGTGATTTGTGCGACGAATTTTGAGCTGAAACCTAACCTTAATATGAATTAAGAATTGATTGATTTGTAGAGCTGCTGAGCTCTAAGAAACTGGTTTATTATCTCACAGATACATTCCATATCAGATAGAATAAAATTTAAACATAAATTAACTGAGAATTAGATAAGATCTTCAGGTTTCTTCACTATATTATGAAGATTTGAAGAATGTACAAACTTTAAGGGGAATTGAACGATTTTTGGAAGTCCCTGGTGATATTTTTTTAGATTCTGTAATAATAGTTAGTTTGAATCTCGATCATAATTATTATTATCCAGCAGTTGGTGTACTGCAATATCTAATAATTCCCCCGTTTTTAGATTTTGTTTTAGAAAAGGATACATTCTGAGTGAGCCAGTCTTCGTCCCGATGGCGAGGAGATGCTGGATGGGGTCGAAAGCGATGGCAGTAGGCTGAAAGGGGAACCCATGGCGGAAGGTCTGCAACACAAACGATAAAAATCTATTAAAAAAACACTAAATTAAATATTAAAATATACCAATGGAAACATACCGACTGTAATGAATTTCAAATTGCTGAGGAATCAAGTGTGGGCCACGATGACATTTTTCTGAATGAGGTTCTTAAGGTAGCCATTATTTGAAAATTAAACTTCAAACTTAGGGCTATTCAAAATAATTGGTAAATACAATGAAAAATCAAATACCCTTTTTAAAAAACTTTAGAATTATTACTCTACAGACATGATTGTTAATGGGCTGAGTCCCGAAACATGTCTGTAAAATAATAATTCTAAAGTTTTTTGAAAAGGGTATTTGATTTTTCATTTAATTCATCAATTCTTAATGGTAGGTTTACCTTTATGCGAAACGGTCCGACGGTCAACAGCAGTCGAAAAGCTGTAGCCAATCACAGCTCTCGTCTTGTCCTTGAATTTGAACAACAAGAGCTGAGATTGGTTACAGCTGTTCGACTGCTGCCGACCGTCGGACCGCTCCGCATAAAGGAAACCCTACCTTAACACATACTAAAACGAGAATGTACACATTTTGAAACGATAACCGCACATTTTATGAGTTACTAAAGGTGATTTCATACCAGAAGCAACAGGACAGAATGTTTTGTTTTGACTGAAGTATGCATATAAGGGAAGATATTAACAATTTTGATCAAATTCATGGTTTTCCTCTAATTAAGTTGGTAGTTCACAACACTGGCGGGTCGTGCCCACGAAACAGGTGATGTGCTACACAGTAAAAGATACTTCACTGAAGATACGGGTACTTCACCTGTTTCGCGGGTACGAGCCGCCAGTGGTCCACAACGACCATCAATAACGAAAGAAGTTCAACACCTTGCTACGTAATCTTCTACAACTGAGTTTATTGCAAATTTTACTTCTCAATTGTATGTTTTGATTAATAACCATATTGATCATAATTATAATTATATGAACCAGATTTAACCATATTATGAGATTATTCCATAGAAAACATTTTATAATTATGTGACACAAGCAATCTTGCTGTGTAGAATCGAGGAGATATTCATAACATAGTAGACAGTAACAATGATATACAAAGTTCCCTATAGGTTTTTTGTGGACAAACTGAAACATTACAGGTAAACGTTGATGGTTGATAATTACCAGTGTTCAACATGCACGTTATTCACAACTTAACGGATTAGCAATGACGTCATATGTTCAATCAACTTCCATCACTTCCCTGATAAAGTGGAAACTGAACTGCGTCACAACAACACAAACACCCTCTTTCTCTCTTCCTATTCACCATTCTTCATCTCTCCCTTACCCTGACTACAGCACTTCAATGTTTTGTCATGGAATATTCTACCACCAGCTAAACTAGATTAATGCCCAGGAACAATAGGCGTGAGTCTCACATACGTTAAATTACCTACAAACAATGGCGTAACTAGGGCGGGATACGACACTTTCAACTGTTATCACACGCATGATTAGCAACTGTACATATGATGCTCTCTATACATACGTTTACAACCAAAGGTACGATACAATAGGTTACTGGACTTGGCTACATTTTACAATACATTCTCATCCTACTTGAAATCACTTTAGGAGTTGGTTGTTTTCAAGTTATGTATAGATAATTTGACACCTTGTGGGATTGGATTCCACAAATATAATAATTGAATTTTAGTTTCTACCTGAATGGTTAATGTACACAGTATGAATTGAACAATTTTTCTACGGGTTCATATACAAAAATCGGAGTTTTAGTTGAACTTGAAATTCATAGTATAAATATATGACTAACGGATTTTAAATGGACATAGTAACAGAATATAGTAAGCATATACAAAGTACAATTATGAGAATTGTTTAATAATAATTATAAGAGTTACAATTGTTGACAATTATATGAGTTTCAAGTTTAACCATAGCAATAGTTACACATCTAGAATAACACGAGAAAACTAGAACTTCTCATTTTCAGGAATGAAGTGCTACAATCATGCAAGGAGTAATATTTTCTTTTGAAAAGCTCCTAAGAAAACTTCTCTCTCCACAGTTTTACAAGGCTATCATTCATTCACAAAAGTAAGGATAAAAACGAGCACATGTCTAATTGCCTCACAATAAAAAATGAGAGAGGAGAAAGGCCGGTTCTGAATGGACGAGAACATTAGGCAAACACTCATTCAACACTTTTCCAGCATTCAACTTTCACCTTTCAACTGTTGAAAAGGTGTCTGAGAAATGTTAGCTTGCGATAATATTTCCCGAGAATCCGCTTTCAGATTTACTCCCATGTTGTCTAATGTAACATTTTTTGTTGCGCTTAAACACTATTCATCAATGTCAGCTGAATAAAAATATAATTTATTTAGAGTAGAAAGGGTATCCGCGACGAGCTATATGATAGGCCTACTGATTGATTTCAGTCAGGCCCAAAAAGGAGCTTATTCTCAAGATAAATTTTAATTTCAACATAATTTATCAACCTAATAGCTGTTGGAATAATTAGTATGTTTGTAAATATAACTGTTTGTAAGTCAGAACAGGCCTAATTGCCTAGTCCTTGTTAGTATGATGATGAATTTTAAATTTGCAGGCAAAATCATTTGATAACTAAATTTGAATTGGATTTTTAAATTTCTTGACCTGTTCAAATCATAAACAAAACGAACAAAATCACATAAAATGTCAACGATAAATCATAATTTACCTAAAAACTGTATGGAAATCAAATTATACTCCACATATAAACTAACTAAACACTTAACACTACTACTATACGTGAACAGGTACTAAACATTTGTTACTTTTTATTTTTAAACCCAGAAAGTTAGGCATTTTCGTCTGATCCTTGTCAATTGAGCAATGTTGTCAATTAGACTTGTAACTAAACAATACCTAGATGATGTTTTTGAAATCAAAATAGTCGATAGATACTTCAGCTGTTAGAAGATTACATCACGTACAAGAGACAAATGAATCCGCCTAACCTTTTGGTGTCAGCTATATATTATTTGCTATTAAAAAAATTAGTCATCTCAAAAGAGACAAACTTCAAACAATAGACAAAAGTATCTCGATATGTCATGGGGTAGAAGACATAAGACATCTCATAAGAGACAATCATCAAACAAGAGACAAACATATATCTATATCCTAATGGGGTTGAAGATATGAGATACCTCATGAGCGACAAACATCAAACAAGACACAAACATATCTGGATTTGTGATGGGGTTGTTGAAGACGGATCTTCGCTTACTACCATCCAACGACACAGTGATACATATGGATGAATGGAACGAAAATGGCCATTTGAAGGTAGCGATCATCACTCACAGTGAAGACATCGAGAGGTGTTGAAGAATGGCAACACTCGTCAGGAGTGATGGAGCAGTTAGCGAGAAATATGTGTGCCTGAGACACTGGCGGCTCGTACCCACGAAACAGGTGAAGTACTGTACAGTAATAGATATGGGCACTTCACCTGTTTCGTTGGTACGAGCCGCCAGTGGCCCGAGACAGCTTGAAGAATGGCCACTCTCTTGTTCACTTTGCAGGCAATCAGGTGCGAAATCCACGGAACACAATGCCACGGAATTCGCTTTAGCGATGGAATGCACTTTAGCCACGGTATTCCAGTTGTTTTGCAACACTACAGTACTAGGAATCGCTCTACTTAATCATGACAACTGGTAAATAAACGGGTGTTGGAGAGGAGTTCGTTTCAAGATGGGTGTAACTGCAATTGGTAACCTATTTCCGTTACATGAATTGTTCAAAGCAAAAGGGTGACAGGAATGAAGTAAGTGAAGTATAACTGTCGCCAAAAAGTAAGACGGGTTTTCGTCTGTCTCTTGTACATGATGTCACCTAATAACAGCTGAAGTAAAGCATCTTTTTTTTGTTTCAAAACATCATCTAGGCATAGCTAAAAGACAGGTCTAATTGATATCATCAGCTATTGGAGCGCAAAATAAGTAGGAGAAAAAGCTCAACTTCTTGGCATCAGCTACATATTTTAATGAATGAGTATTAATGATATTGTATAAACTTAAGAACTGAAACAAACTTAAGAACTGAAAGGGTTTTAGTGACGATCGCTGACCGCCTGGCATCCGGTACCATCGGACTCCCCAATTACTTCTCCACATCGTGTTTTCTAAAAGCTGGTGTAGACCCAAATTGGACTCTCCACAAATCACCTTTGTATAGTCTTTCCAAGCAAAGAAGACATTCTGGCAAGGTGGGAAAATGGCTCCAGCTCAGTCAATATTGGTTCAAAAATTACTAATTTGGTCTCAAATTGTAGATTGGAATGTTTCCTACAATGTGAGACAAAATGTATAATTTTTTAAGTAATATTGACCGAGCTGGAGTCATTTTCCCACATTTTAAAAATGTCTCCTTTGCTTGGACAGACTATACCTACACCAAATACACCAGTGTTCCATTTCTCTAAGGAATGTAGGAATATTCCAAGATTTGAGAACAACACTCCAACTAACTTTTCTCCAAGGAATATCTATTCATACTCCAAAGAATAGTCATTGTAGAGCAATGAGTATGGTTCATGAAAACAGTCCAACCACGTACATTCTAGAACATAGTGCTGAGAGTGTTATTTAAATTGTATCAGCTCCCTTGTCATTGTGCTAAAATTAGAGAAGTGAGTAATGTAAGTTGCAAGTGAAATGTATAAAGAGGAGGACTTGGTGGAGAGAAAGAAAGAGAGAGAATAGAATAGAGTAGTCATTTATAAGAGAGCGAGAGAGAAAGAGGCTGTTAGGGAGACAGGGGATTAGAAGTTTCACTGAGTCTCGCGTGACTCGTATTTGTGCTGCATTTAGGCGCGATTGTTGGTCGGATATTAATCTGAAGTCACCATCAGTTCATGAACCCTTAAATAAATTCTCCTGCTAATTTCCCCCTGCCAGACACGAGGGACGATGTATTTCAAGTAAGCATTTTAATGAAGGTGAATTTCGTGAATTTATCACAGCCGGACTGTGCTGAATTACAAGTTTAGTCCGCACAAACTGAGAAGAGACGCCTTCATAATGCTCTTTGAATTATGAAGGTGTCTCTTCTCAGCGTGCACGAAATAAAGTGGAAGTGTGATTAGGGGAGGAATTCTAGTACAAAATATAACATACTTATACGTATACACTTCTCTGTATTTTTTTATTTTAAGTTGTTTTTCAATGTCATATTGAATGTATTTTAATCAGATTCAAACATGAATACAGTAGCCTACTAGAGTTGAAAGCATGAAAATAGTCCAATAGCTCTACTGGAGCTGCAGAGTCATTTGCAGCTACTGTAGCAGCTAATATCATTTACTCACTAGAATCTTACAGTAACTTCTCATTAAATTTACTCACGAAATGAGCAGACGCCTGAAAACGTTGGTGAATTATCATCATTAATATTCTCAGCTCTGTAAGGACAGTCTGAAAATTCTGCCTACAAAAGTCCTGATTTTATTAATATTTTAACTATTTTACTTAATTTTATTAATTAATTCTATTTTATTTTGAGTATTGCCCTCCAATATATCCCCTCGATATATGTGGAAATGAAATTTGATTGAATTTTATTATTTCTTATAAAACAGTGCAGTAGGCTATGCAATCATAACCAAAACGCCATAGTCATTGGCAACATTTACTAGGCTACTTTAAGTTGTTGCTGAGAAACTAATATTGAGAGTAATAATTGATTGATATAGTCTGTCCAAGCAAAGATGACATTCTGGCAAGATGGGAAAATGATCTCAGCTCGGTCAATATTGGTTCAAAAGTTATAAGTTTGGGCTCAAATTGTAGGAAATATTCTGATCTGTTTGTTGTTCAAGTCAAGTTACACAAGGGAGATCATTCAAAGGATAGTGTAGTGTGGCAAATCAAGTAAGCCGATTTGTTTCGAAAGAGATATTTCTAGAGAAAGAAAAGAAGAGAAGAGGAAGATACAGTAAGATTGAGACCAAATATGTAATTTTTGAATCAATATTGACCAACCTGGAGTAATTTTCTCATCTTAACAGAATCTCTTCTACACTTGGACAGACTAGCAGTCAAGGATTTTTTCGCGAGATCACAATGTACCAACTATTTGAACCATAAACTGTTTCCGCAACTCCAATTTTTCCTCAGACCTTGTCCATCTCAAATTCAACGCCATTGCAAAAACCGTGTCTCGGTCAGCCAGCAAGCAAGATTGATTTCCGGGCAATAATGAAAAAATCAATTCTGTTGTCGGGTGGATAATATCGTTTGTTCTTAATCACCGCCGCGCGATACAACAGCAGACCTGCGGCTGAATCTCCTTCTTTACTCGATAGGAGAAAATGATTGATGCTCCACTTGTATATTTATGAAGGCTGTGATAGATTACTCGCACTTACTGGAAAGGAGAGAATAGAAGGGATCGAGATAATAGAAAAATAACAAGAGAACAAGTCTGTCGGAGAGAGAGGAAGAGAAGAAAGATAGAGGGTGAGAGAGATAATGAGAGAAAGAGAAGAGAGAGATAGGGTGAGAGGGAGAAAGAGAAAATGTGTAACAGTGAGTGGGAGGAAGTAAGGAGGAAGAGAGAGACATCGGAGAAAGAGGAGATCCAACCTCAGAATGGTCGTTAGAGCAACCACCAATTCATCTCTCGACAGTTGATTACTGGGCGTAAAGACACCGCTACTAAAATCTTAGTTGTGGGGGAAGATGTAATCGAAAAATCGCTGATTATATGGAAATAATTTTCCTCAAATATGGATTTTCTGATGATAGATGAAGTTTTTGGGTTATTTTCCGATATCTGTTAAACCGGGTACTCGAAACTAGGGTATTGAAATCATTTTAATTCTCTGAGTAGTTGATCAACATTTTTTGTTAAATTTCATTCTTGAAACCAGGGGTTTGTAATAATTCTAATTTACTGAGAAATTATTTGTACATTTGAGTTTTTTACGTAAAGAGATGCAATATGCTTATGTGAATGTGTATTGTGTACATGCTAAGTTTATAATTTGGACAGAAAAAAATTCCACAATTAAAAAAATCAATATAATTAACAATTTTCGCTTGAAATTTAAGAAGATTGATATATTTTTTTAATAATTGTCAATTTGAAACTGAACCAAATCCATCTTTTACAGGAGAGTGGTTTCTTTCCACCAGAGCCTCTGCAGAACGAGTATATACCCGTCTTATCAGATGAAAAATATATTCCGAGGATTAGGGCTTAGAAAATTTGGGGCTTAAGTGTGAAAAAACGCCGCAAGCGCCAAGTAATTCCACGTCACATAATCGCGAGCTCAGTAGAACGCCTGAGTGATACAACGAGATTTTGGGATTTATTTAGTTTTTCATATAGTCTGTCCAAGCAAAGAAGGCATTCTGGCAATATGGAAAAATGACTCTAGCTCAGTCAATATTGGTGTAAAAATTGAGAATTCGGTCTCAAATTGTACACCAGAATGTTTTCCACAATTTAAGACCGAATTAATAATTCTTGAACCAATATTGACCGAGCTGGAGTCATTTTCTCATATTGACAGAAAGTCTTCTCTGCTTGGACAGACTAGCAGGCGTTGCGGGTGAGCTCATTTTTCTCATCATGTATTTTGCTCGATTTCATGATGATTGCTGTGACGTTCATGATGATGAGTTTCGGGTGGAGCTGAGCCGCTTCTCGTTAAATCGTGTTTTGTCACCGAAATGAAAATTTATCTCAATTATGGAGCTTCAACTTTCTGAAAAAAACTGGAATGGATGCCGAAAAAAGTTATAGGAACTTCCTCATTTTGTGAGACTATACTGAAGATTAAGTATCATAATTTCTTGCAAAAATATTTAGTCTATAAATAGTCAATCACGAGTTTGTAGCCTTTCAAGTATTATTCCCATTGAATATTTATTTTCTCCTATTCAATTGAACTCACATTAGCAACAGAATATCTGGAAAATTCATTGTATTCGAATAAAGAAAGCGCGCTTCCCTCTCTCAATGCTGTACCTCTATTAAAAAATACATAGAAGCAATTTTTTGAAACTTTTATGGTTTGCAATTTCCATATTCACATCTGAAAACGTATCATTCACTTGTAATAGTGAAACTATTGAGTATTAGCAAGTTCTTAGATCAAGGAGTCCATGTGGGCAAACCCCTCATTAAAAAGTCAACTGTTTGTTGAAAATATGAGATAAGGGATTCACCACTCTCACAAGCAACATGATGCAGCATTGAAAGTCAATTTTCCAAATCTCTATGTATAAAAGCGAAATGGCACTGATTCATTCATTCATTCATTCATCACCAGAACTAAAAATCCACTGAACCGAATGCATTCAAATTTGGCAGGCATGTTCACTTGGACGTTTTAGACGCGCGCTAAGAAAGGATTTTTGAAACTTCATAAGGATACGCCAAATATTTAAGGTTTTCTTTAGTTTTTCAGCGTTTTCTTATTTTTTCGAGAACCAATCGGTAGAAAATATTGATATTTGGTAGGCAGGTTCAGATAAGGTCTAGAAATGTTGTGTTAAAATATTTTAAAAATCCGTTCAAGAGTACGCCAGTAATCACTTTTTCAAAATTGTAAATGTATTGCGGGTTGCATATCTTCCGCCTTGATACGACCAACCCTTACTGTCCATTGAATAGTTCAGCGAAATTATAGATGAACTGATTCAGAAGATATTAAATCAAGTTTCAAACTATGTCCGATATACTTCCCAAGGTTACGCTCGATATTAGCGTTTTACTATTTTTCGGAGTTTTTCTTAGATTTTTCGAAAACAAATTGGCAGAAAATGTTGAAATTTGGTGAGCAGTTCCAGATTAGGTCTAGAAATGCTGTGTTCAATAGGCTAAATTTCGAATCCCTTGTGGACGGAATTTGCAGGCGAGCGAAGCGAGCCTGTTTGTCTCAGCTGACACTGACAGAGGTTTTGTAGGCGAGCGAAGCGAGCCTGTTTACTCACTTACACTGCCGATACTGTCGGGGGTCCAGGGGGCGGAGCCCCCTGGCTAGGCGGAGAAGGCGAGCGAAGCGAGCCTGCCGGCTAGTCATTGAAATAAAACCATCAATCATCATTGTTCATCATGAAATTAATGTAAACTGCAAACAGGTCCAGAAACTTATAATTCATAAAATACACGGACCAAAGTACAACCGATAAAACGAACAATGGAGATCATTAATGTGGAAGAGATTGAAGTAAAATCAATCTACAATGCTTAGATGACACAAAGGCTTTCAATCGCCATTGCAAAGAGTTTATATAATCGCTCTGTAAGTGAGTTTTTGGATGGTTTCCAAAACACATACAAAAGTGGTGTGAATACTAGTCCTATTCATGGTCATTTCCAAGATAATAAGTTGATATAGAAGAACCTGTTGATCAAACCAGCCAAATTTTACAATTGTTACTTTCTCTCCCAAAGAATTTTTACACGGCGTATGTCTGATAAGTAGTAGTGATACAAATGTCCAAAATTGATACGCAATTGTACAGGAAGGAAGCTCCGTGACTCAACATTTGCAACGTGGGGTTGGAAATCGAGGATAGTTCATTTGAAAATGCCGAACATTGGGGTAAATAACTATTGGATCTCTGGAGCTTAGTCTTTTATTATAATTTTTTAATAATTCAACTAAAAAATACTCAATCCAAGTTTAATTTCTCTCAAAATTCTCTCCCTAAATCATTGAGGGATATAACCAGCTTATTTCCAATAAGGCGGCGATCCATGAGTATCGCAAATGTCTCGTATTAACAAGTTTCCTTAATAAACTGTATCAATTTTGTAATTTGTATCACTATTGCGAATCAGAAAGTTGCCGTTTGAAGAAGGCTCTAGTCAATTCATGGAGGACAAAACCATATTATAGAAAATATAAACAACTCTTATCAATCTCAAATGCTCTAATGGAAAGTTATAACAGACACCTTGCTAATTGAACTCCCTTAAGGGAATCGCTAATTCCTTTGGTAAGAATTGATATGTAGGTGACATGCGCTATAGTCTGTCCAATATAGGGTATAGTCCTGTGGCAAGATCGGAAAATGACTCAAACTCGGTCAATATTGGTTCAAAAATTATCAATTTGATCTCAAATTGTAGAAAACAATTTGTTCTACTATTAACATCACATTTATAATTCTTGAACGAATATTGACCAAGATGGAGTCATTTTCCCATCTTGCCAGAGGGTCTTCTTTGCTTGGACAGACCATAGTTGAGGTACATATAGGATAGCTGAGGTATAGTATGGGCATGGGCAACTTTATCAACTGTCAGAGATGATTCAACGCCCGGTCTTTATTGGACGACTCGTGTCAAAAATCAGAGGTCTGAGTTGTCAATGATTTATGGCAGAAAGTTAGAGGGGGTTGTACAACAAACCTGACTAGTCCAGTCAACAAGTGCCACAAAACTGGAACTTTTCAACACACATCAGTCGATATTTACTGATGTTTAGAACTGTATTGGTTGCGGATTTCTAAAAATTATGAAGACAAATAATTAAGCGAAAACGACTTCAATTGCGGATTTCTGAAAATTATGCAGATAATCAATTGGCAGTAAATGATAGAGCTGTAAATCTACGATTCAATTTCCTTTCAATATTACTTATCAACGGCTGATTATGTATATATATATGTATACTCGTAGAAATTCAAGATATGTTCATGATATATATAAACTCAATCTACAAGGGGTATTTACAAGGGCTAAGAGCTAAGGGTGAGGGCTAATCTACAAGGGGTATTTGAAGAAATATAAAGTTTGTACTATTTTTATTCTCCTCTCTGGGGGGTTTATATCTCCAATGTGTAGCCTAGTATAGAACTCGAGCAAACACACAGACAATTGTGTCTATGTTAGCTGTAAGTTGTTCCAATATCAAGATATAATATTTACTGTAATGATGAAATATGATTCTTGTAAATTTTCTATTTATCACTTGTATTTATTATGTGGAATGAACGTGATTTTGAATTTGAATTTGAACTTTCATGAATTTGAATTTGAATTTGAACTGTTAATATTCATGATATAATGCTCGTAGAAACTCTTTAATAGACTCAATGAAAAACTAATTAATTGATATGATAATTTCGTCTGTGTTTTGATATGTTGATTCAGTTATTTAACTATATACAATATGAGCTTTTATTACTTCGACTAAAATTACATTAGCAATAAGGATGAATTGATATCATGAACATAGTAATCAATCAATCTCGAGGTTCCTTTAGACACCAATATGTGGAATATTAATATTTTCTCACATGATATGCAATTATTATTTGCTCGTATTAATATTTTAATCACTAATATTAATTTTTTCATTATTAATTATTAACATACTATATTAATATTTTCTCACATGATATGAAATTATTATTTGCTCGACACTCTTAAATGCACCAACATCAACCTCCTTTTGATTCAATTATTGACATAAAATGAACCTTCTTGTTGAAAGAATACAATACTTTGTGAACGCCTCAGTTCCTCTTCAAATTGTGCTATTATACAGGAGATTTCCCTTTTCACAATTTCCTGAAACAGTTTAAAATAAGCCTCAGCAAAGGTCATCAACTAGATTGGCCATTAACTGATTGGCAATTAAGACAATCGATCAACGGATGGTTGAGATCTGAATGGAGTTGGATTGTAAGTTTCTAGGAATTGGGCGGGAATATATGAAGCTTATAGAATATATAGAGATAAATATGGGATTGTAGAGTGTAGATACAAATATAGTGATCACTTAGTTCAGACATCCAGCTTCAGGAATATTTAGACAAAAATAGAGAACTGTGAATATAGATATAGTGATTACTGTATAGGAGTAAATATAATAAGACTGTAGAGGAAAAATGTAGTGATAACTATAAGCACTCAGCTCCAGGAATATATAGGAATATAAATGGGATAGAAATATGGATATAGTGATAACTATATAGGAGTAAATATTATAAAACTGTAGAATAAAAAATGTAGTGATAACTTTAAGCACTTAGCTCCACGAATATATAGGAATATAAATAGGACCGTAGATACAAATACAGTGAAAGTGTTTTAAATGTTGATCACAGTACCCATTACAATTATTTTTATTTTAATGCATGAATAAAAATGAAAGGAAAAGGGTACTGTGATTAACATTTAAAACAGTAATAAAGTAGCCCTAAGATAAAGGAAACATTAAAAATATAGTGGAAGCTTAAGTCATCCAGCTTTAGGAATATATAGACTTAAATAAAGAACTGCGAATATAGATATAGTGATAACTGTATTGGAATAAATACGTAGAACCATGTATAAATATATTCGATAAGCCAAGCCGTTGAATTTGAAATCAAATAGAACCCTATATAAATATATTAAGTGAGCCAAGCGAATGAATTTGAAATCGCCTGGGAGCCAACTTGTGATACGGCGAAATCTCCGGTTTCCAATTAATTGGAATTCATGATTCGTGAGTCATCTCTGCTGCTTCTGAATCTGAATCTGCTTCTTCGTGTCGAATTAATTCCGCTCCCAATTGCCTTGAAAGCAGGCCGGGTCCCGTAACAAGACTCCAGCAAATACCTGCACCTAAATCAAACATTTATTGCTTCCGATTGTTCATTAAAACCGGTGTTGTGTTCCTGTTTCGTCACAGCGCACAAATTCAACGCACAGAATAATGGTCTTCAAAGTGTTTTTCGAGTGCAAGATAATTATTTTTGATGGTTGTAAAAGTGAAAATATTCAGTTAATTAAGAGATATTGATGTGATAATTGAATTTATTTTGATTATTAGTATTTGATTACCAATAAGCCTTGTTCATTTATTTCTATATTAATGTGAGAAGGAATTTTTCGAGTTGTTCTTGTTCAACAAGAATCTGTTACATAATTTACTTATTTTTCATGGTATTTTCCCGATATGAGCGTTTACTATAATGAATATAACCTACTATGAATATATATCGAGCGCTAATCTCGCCATTTATGAAATATATTTATGTAACTAATTTCGGAATAGATTTCATACAATAATTATTAGTAAATGGAAGAAGTATCTAGATTATGTATTGATAGTATTCCAAACTTTTTTACTTGGAATCACATCATCAATCATAATAAAAATAAAGTAAATTCATTTTTTGTTTCTTCCATATACCATATAATTTGGTAGATGGAATACTGAATAGAAGAAAATATCGAAATCATAAAAATGGATTACATGTCATACCCTTCCCATATCCTATACAGAATTGTGATCGAACATTATCTTCTTGTTCACATGATGAGAAATTCTATTCCAACAGAAACGTAGTTCAATCCCTCAATCGTAAATTTTTATTGGAAATGCACCAATAGCCAGCTACAATCTCTAAAACAAGGGATTTTACGACAATACACACGTTCAAATCCAATGGAAAGAATTATTACAGCATTGATATTGGTACAGAAGCAAAGCAGAGCTAGCACATCAATTATAATGGAATTGTCTCACTGGCGGCTCGTATCCATGAAACAGGTGAAGTGCCCGTATATTTTACTGTATACCACTTCACCTATTTCGTGGGCACGAGCCGCCAGTGGATTGTCTCCACTCCGAATGCGGTTCAAAATAACATCTTAAGCGAACCGTGAATGAGCATCAACCTATAAATATTCATGTTGAAATCGCTCAGCCTATTTGTCATCTATGCAAATTGGTAAGCCCCGTTATAACAGTACTCACTTACATTAATTGTGCTTATCTCTTTTCATCCAATAAATGAAAAACTACAATATCAAAATTGATGGTGTTCCAATATAACCGAGAAAAATCTGTAAATTTATTATACAGTATTTGTAGAGATCGGTTTCATCAGAACATGATTAATGTATTAATGCCTCTTTACAAGCGGATTCAAGATACGCAGTAGTGATACAGAATTCCAAAATTGATACGTATTGGTGATACAAAAGTACAAACTTGATATGCAGTAGTGATACAAAAAAACAAAATGAATACGCATCGTACAGGAAGGAAGCTCATTGGCAAATTATTGCAATTGGGGTTGCAAAGTGAGGCATTTGGCAATGCCGAAAATCGGGGAAACATAACTATTGGCTCTATAAAGCTAAGTGTTTTATCATTGCAACTTGCAAACCCAAACTGAGTTTAAATAATCTCGAAATCTTCAATCATTGAGAGATAGAATCAGCTTTTTTCCAATTTGGCGGCGATCAATTAGCATTGCAAATATCTCGTATCAACGATCTTACTTTCTGTATCACTACTGCGTATCAGAAACCCACTGTGTAGAAATGGGTTCTGATTTTGATATGAATAGAATGAGGTAATATTCAAAAACACCAACAAAACATAAGTATGATTTGAGAACAAACTCCATTATAAAGTAGCACCTGAGAAGAGAGATGATATCAACAGATCATCTCTGCAATAATGAAACATAAACTCTAAGCAACTCCTGGAATATTATCTTCTCCATTTCTACTCTTCATTCCGACACAAGATAATAGAAGTTTGAAACTCATTCAACGCTGCTTCCTCATCTTCACTTGGAGTTTTCAACACGTTAGAAGTTGTAACAAGTACCGTGGAAAGTCTCAATCTCAAAAAGAACAATCAACTTCCAGGAATAATCATTGTTATTCGAGTAGCTTCACAGACAGAACAGAAAGTAACCCTTATGAGCATACTGTTCAAATAATCATACTGTACATACCAAATAACTAGAGTGGGGTTATAGGAAATTAAGCCTAAAAATTAATTTCGGAGTAACTATTGTAAGTACAGTGACTGTCAGTGTACAGTCTTATAATTATAGTCACTGTAATTGTAAGAGCAGCTTCACATATAATATATTGTATATCAATGAATAAGCAGTCTGCAACCTATAGGCTATAATGTAACAAACATGAAGTTTCAAACCAAGCTTCCTATCCATGAATAACTGCTATTCGGGTGACTTCAAGTTAATGAAAGCTATGAACTGGCTTTCACTCTGAATAACATGCGTATCATTTAAAATGTTGAAATACAACAATCAACTTCAGAGAATAAACTTTTTCGAGAAGCTTTTCATATAAATCAGAGAATAGCACTGGCGGCTCGTGCCCACGAAATAGGTGAAGTTCTCTACAGTAAAAGATACGGGCACTTCACCTGTTTTGTGGGTACGAGCCGCCAGTGGAGAATAGCAGTCCTCATCTCTCATCATCGTCCCTCTCATTACCCACGCACAAGCCTAAGAGCTCATGTGAGCATCACCCCCAGAAAAAAGAATATGAAACTGGATGTGAGGTTAGTTATAGCACTGGCGGATCGTACCCAAGAAACAGGTGATCTGCCCGTATCTTTTACTGTACAGCACTACACCTTTTTTGTGGGCACGAGCCGCCAGTGAGTTATAGTCGAATCTCTTTGATAATATGATAATCATCACGAGCTGTTCATGTTTAACTCTTCTCCGTGAAATTCCTACCAACATTTGATCAGGGCTTGACTTCTCTCCCTCATTAAGACTTGTTTCCCCAATTGTTCTCATCAGTAGCCTACAGAATGAAGACTAACATTATTCTCACTTCGTTTGAACTGCACAACACAAACATGCCGAATTCCTACACAGCACAGCAAGGCGCCGTAACAAATTCTATTTGAAGAAGATAATTATTCATCTTGCAAAGTTAGGGATTAGTTTCAGCGTAGGAATATAACCAGGCGCTAGACAAGATGTTTCAATTTGGAGCAAGTTTCCGTGTGCCTTCTCACCTCTACTTCTTCGTCTTCTTCTTCTTCTTCTTCTTCTTCTTCTTCTTCTTCTTCTACTTCTTCTTCTTCCTCCAAGTGAAACACGTGTCTGCACAAGCGATAACTTAATATAAATCCATGGCTCGTGTAACACCTGCCTTCTGGCAGAGTGATAAGTCGTGCAGCTGTTAAATTGGCGAGAGCATGCTTCGCTACCAATCAGTGTTGAACTTGAAAAAATATGACTGTGTTGTGATGCTTCTTTTTTCGCGAGGAGAATTCTGTTCACAGGAATTGTTAGCCTATATTTTACAGAAATAATTGATTAGTTTAATTATATTTAAATATTTTGAACTTTTTTGGTAATGAATTTGCTCAATAATGCTCAAATCTTAATAAATAAGTTTGATCAAAATCTTACCGTGTGTAGCATAATACTGTGTCACATATTTGATAGATGTTGAACTTAGACAGTTTTATTGTTGCTCTACTTGTATTTTCAACTAAAATCTTCGAAAATCTTATTCAACACTAGACTATTATTACAGAAAAAAGTGATGCTGTATCATGATACTGTAACTAAAGTTTTAAATTGTCAGTCTTGCTTTAATTGTCTCATTATTGTTATTTTCAATTCAAGAGTTGGTTTTACCGATAATTATTACAAAGGTAGAAGATCATTCAAGAAGACTATTCAAACAGATAGACCCAGAATGAATGACTTGATTCTACTCTCTATTTACCTTGGAAAGAGATCCAGATCTATTTACTTTGGAAAGACCTTATGCAGATTTGTGTTTGATCATATGTCTGATAGTGAGGTTTCAGAAGCTTTATGACAAAATAGGTGAATTGGTCACAATCAAGCATAAGGGCAATCAAGCTGTCTTAAAATGAAGCTCACACAGATAAAAATCATCAACATAAAATTCAATTATAAGAAATTAGTTTATGTACATGCGCTTTTGAAAGAAGCTTTCACTAAATTCCTGCAAGATTCAAATTCTTGGAAATGAGGATGAGAACATGGATTGCGAACAGGTAAATTAATTAACAAGATCTGGGTGTATCAGCAACGGTGATTTGGAAGCGTGTTAGGTGAGATTTGCGAATTTGGGCTACAACTGGACAGTCAAGGGTCGAAAGTAGTAGAAGGAGGAGATCCACCATATGTGGAGAATCAGGGAATTTTGACCCTCTTAAATGCATGCAGTCGACTGTAATACGACATCGGCGATTTGGTTTAAACGAGGTACATGCACCCTCAATATGTACAGTATATACTAAAGGTAGAGGGGGGATGTGTATAGTCTGTCCAAGCAGAGAAGACATTCTGGCAAGATGGGACAATGACTCTAGCTCGACTGATATTGGTTTAAAAATTATAAATTTGATCGCAAATTGTAGATAAGAATGATTCCTAAGATTTGAGACCGAATTTATAAATTCTAAACCAGTATTGACCTAGCTGGAGTCATTTTCCTATCTTACCAGAATGTCTTCTTTGCTTGGACAGACTATATAGAAAGGGTTTTGCCAGCAGCAAAGGCTCGCTTACTGTAAAGGTTAATGAAGGGAAATGGTTTAGGTTGGAAGAAGGGGGTCAACATTCTGGTCTGCCCGGGGGAGGAAAGGGGGCCCTACGATAGAAGAGGGGGTTTTGGTGGCATGAATGGGTCACGGTAACCCCCTCTCCCCCTACTACCATTCTTGTCTCAGCCCCAGGCATGGTAACAACCCAGGGTATTCACGAAGGGCACACAGCAGGACCCAAAGTTGGGGGGCACTTGGTGGGAGGGGGGTTTATTGATCAGCCTCACTCCTCAGTGGCTCCTCACTGGCACCAAATTCCCCCCCCCCTCCTTCCACTCCCCCCTTTTTCTCACACTATCTGGTGGCCATACAATATCCGCCTACTATTTCTCGTAGAGCAACCAAGAATGCAGCAGCAAAACTCCACCAGTTATAATATCTCCAAGCAAAGAAGGCATTCTCGTAAGATGGAAAAATTACTCCAGCTCGGTCAATACTGAATCAAAATTTATAAAGTTGGTTTCAAACCATAGAAAACATTTTGATCTACAATTTGAGACCGAATTTATAATTTTTGAACTAATATTGTCCGAGTTGAAGTCTTTTTTCATCTTGCCAGAATGTCTTCTTTGCTTGGACAGACTATAGGGATGGAGGCAGTATTTTGTCGGAGCCGAATACTTTTCGAGGCGCGTCTTTTGGTGTCAACAGAGCAGTCACCAGGGTATCACTGGTAGAAAGCGGTCGTGGAGAAATGCTTCCTTCCGAATGAAGTAAACAGTGAGTCTATGAGAGCTCGAATAAACTCGAACCATGTGGAAACGGAAACTGCAGCATTCGTTCAACTTTCAACAGCCAGATACAAATCGTCATTTGCCATATTTATCTCAGGAATAGTGGAATGTCAACGAACATATTTAATGGTCTCATTCTCATCTTTGGAGAAGATTGAAAAATCGTTGTTTTGAACGGCGAGACAAAAGATTTGGATCTGAAATACTCAATACCACACTTTTAAAAAGTGAAATAGGCTATATTTTTTAGGTTTGAGCTAACTATTACGGCGGATTGATTAAATTAAATTCTCGAGTTAACATTTGAATTCAAAAAATCCTATGAAATTATCTCGGGATGAGAGTATTTGTGTTAAAGTGAGAAGCTAATTTTTATTAATACTTACTGGGATAACCTTTCATTTTGGACCATATTTTAATATAAAATTAGGAATTTGAATTCGAATTTATTCAGAAATAAAGATACATCACAAATTTGATACAGAAAATAAAAGAATAATCACTTGTAATAACAGAAGAGTATATGACTATAAGTAGGTTAAACATAATAAAACAAAGAAAAGTACGCCCATATAGACCTCTAGGGTCTGTTGCTGGGTCGATTGAGTCTGGAAGCATCATGATTTTGTTCAAGATTTGATTAAAAATAGGAACTAAGAAGATAATGTAAGTTGAAAAATATATAATAATATTAATAACGATTGTTTTCCTTAAAAAGAAACAAGAAAGAAAAAGAAAGGAGTTGAATTCGCTTTTCCTTTCCTGGGTGAAAAAATCATAATGTGATTATGATTTTCATTTCTTTTTTACTTCCTTAATTTGATTAAAAAAGAGCTAAACAGCCAAATCCCTGACAAGAATCATCGACTTTGGAGAATAAATTGATCCAACTGAAATTGAGAAAAGTTACATTCCGAGAATTCATAAGTGGAAGAGTTTTCAAGAATTATTCTATTGGCAGAGTTCGCTAGAATTGTTGAATTGGAAGTTCATCAGTCCTATAAGTTTCATAAGTTTTCAGTAGGTTGCCAAGTTTATTGATTGAAAGACAGACAGTTCACCAACCACTAACCACAAGCTCCAGTCAACTTTTCGAATTTCGCGTGTTTGGAAAAGTTCTTTTATCGCGCAACTTTTTTCAATTAATGCGGACGCTCGCCACTTGTCGATGCCGGATCAATCACCAGAAACTTTTCTTGGCTGCAAAAAAGTTTGAATGGTAAAACGGAACGATCAGCAATTGATGCCAATCACGGAAAAACCCAACCGGATAATGGATAATTCACTATCAATCAGTCCAGTGTAATTCACATCGAATTCCAAGCTATTTGAAAGAAAATCCAAAATCTCAATCCATTAGGCTACGTTCATTTTATTCAACTAATTATATTATTTTACTTATTTGATTAATCATAATCAGCGGAGATTCCCTCTTATTATACACTGATGAGCCCTTTTTTAGATATACTGTATATTTTTTACATTTATAAAATAATAAAAAGTGTATAATAATGAACTGCATTCAGTCACCATTGGAATTTATTTATTCAATTCAGTTTATGATTCATTATCACTTTCTAGAATCTATTGCGGATAATATTAGTATTTAAGTCTTGAGTAATAATAGGCTTGGTAAGTAAATTCCTATTATTAGTGAAACCATATTCACAAATCTTGAAACACTGTCTTTAAATGTAAAGGTACTTCCAGTTAGCACATAAAAATAAATTGTACATTCCGTGTAAGCAACAAAACCATAATATTCCTCAACCACATGATTATGGTGCTTTAAAAATGAGAACAAGGCCAAGTAATCAATGCTTAACCAGATTATCTAGTCTATGATGTTCCAGATTACTTTATTTACAAAAGTGAAAACAATATGCTGAGATTATCTCCATCACACATGCACTACAGTTAACTCAATATTTGTTTGCAAATATTAACTCAACGTAGGAAGATTGTTTGCACCACAAAGAATAGAGAATAGTTATTATAACTTTATTATCAAAAAGCCACACTGCAGTAATGCTTACCCTACAAACACACTTGAATAATATAATTTCACATCAATTTTTATGTTCACTTTCAGCCATATATACTTGAATAATGCAGCACATTAACTTTGATGTTCACTTTACAATCCACATCAAGTTCGAAGACGAAATGAGAGTTTTAAGCCTACACAGTAGCACGAAGAGGCAGTTATCAACGTTTTAATACAATTTTACGATGCATAAAACGCCTGCATGTTACTACAAAAGGTACACAAAGCCAGGGGGATGGTAGGGGTTAAGTATACCATACAAAACCACGTGACTATTTCGATCAAGTTAATTACAACAATTATTAGGTTTAATGACTAATCAAAGGTTATGCTGTTGAATTTCGATAAAAGTATCAATAAGTGGTACGAAAATTTATAATATGTCCAAGTAAAGAAGACATTCTGTGAAGATGGGAAAATGACTCTCGCGCTCGGTCAATATTAATTCAATAATCATAAATTTTGTCTCAAATCATAGGAAACATTCTGATCTACGAATTAAAAACAAATCTATAATTTTCAAATCAATATTGACCGAGTTGCACTCATTTTTGCAACTTGTCAGAATGTCTTCTATGCTCGAACAGACTATAACGTGTATGGTGTTGAAGTTTGGTAAAAAGATCAATAACTGTTGAAGATAAGCGACAAAATCGGGACAACAGCTTGTAGGTAAACAAACAATCGCTGGTTTATGTGACTCACGTACAAAAAGTTAGGTACAATGTTTCCCCAATTGAACTTGACAAGTTCTCATATTACTTGGTTTGTCAGGCCGTGATACGTGTCTTGGGCACTTGAGATACGGGCAAGAGGATCCTAGATCCTGTATCTTTAGATAAAGTAGTTTCAAATTTTTTTAAATAAATGAATTTTCTCTTGGAAATTTTTATTTAAATAACCTCTCAATTTCTTCACGATAACTAACAACAATAATATCTCTTTTTTGAATGTGGAAACAAGAAGTTCATTAGCTTCTCTTCATTTAAGCAAATGACGTGTAGATAGCAAAATTAGATAGAAGCTGAGAACCACTGGCGGCTCGTGCCCACGACCCAGGTGAAGTGCTGTACAGTAAAAGATACGACCAACCTGTTCCGTGGGTACGAGCTGAGAACAAACCAATTTTGATTCATCGATTTCAAACAGAAGATTAACAAAATCGAAATAAAAACTATAAACTAACCTTGATTCATGAATTTTGAGCATAAGATTGAAATATAGGAACCAGTATATGCACTCAGATTCACCGATTTCTACCCTCAATTCTGATCATAATATTGTCCTTGGATCTATCTAATATACCCTCAGATTCATCAAGTTTCAACCTCAATTCTGAGCGCAAGATTGAAATACGCCTGTGAACAGATACATGCAGCATCTGCTCCTGGCACTCAGGTCCACCAATATTCACTCATCTTTCATTACGGCACTATCATGATGTATAGTCAAGCAGAGGAGACATCCTGACATGATGGAAAACTGACTCCAGCTCGGTCAATATTAGTTCAAAAATTATAAAATTGGTCTCAAATTGTAGATTAGAATGTTTCCTACAATTTGTGATCAAATGTTTAATTTTTGAACCAATATTGACCGAGCGGGAGTCATTTTCCGATTACTCCAGAATGTCTTCTTTGCATGGACAGACTATCGACTGATTCCCAACCCAGAACACCATCAAAGGTCATCAACTATTCATACCACTTTGATGCCAGTCTAGCGCTATGATTCGGTCAAGGCGCTTACATCATGTAGCCGCTACATGCTTCATACACATGCTTCATGCACATGCTCCATAAATGTCCATATTACTATTGCATGTAACAGGTCAATGGCTGTGCCGTGAGATGACCATCCGTTTGTGGCTTACCGAACGAAGCCAGCGAATCTGTGATCTCGATCAGACCTGCATTAGCCGACTGATTTGATTACAGATTAAAGGGGATTTTGTGGTTCTGCATTCAATATGTTGAATAGTTGGATGAATTCTGTATTGTAATATCAATTTCGATACCCACTTTCCATGAAGAAATGCAGTTTTGTGAATATTGTGGATAGCTTTAGAGCATGACTATAGAAGATTTGGAAAAAATATTGGGTGATCACTAAAATGTGTGCATTATTTTTATATTCTGATAGTTTATATTCAATATTCCATATTCTGATAGTTCCTGAATATTCTAAAAGCATTACTAACGGAAAATCAAAAACTTGCTTAATCTTGAGTTATTTGAAGAAATTTCTATTCTACTGATATGAGACACGATTGAAATTACCAAGGCAGATCAGAAAGTTGGTCTGTCTCAATACAAACAAATCTGAAAAATATTCAGATATTGTGAAACCACAGATTTTATACAGACGATTTTTCATCTTGTCTTTTCATTTAATATTGATTACTACCTGAATAATATTACCATCACAATTAATATAGCTTCCTTCAGTAGAAGGCCATGGCCTTCACTGGCAACTATGTAAAGTAGGAAATTTGGTCCATTCAAAAGCCTTAAAATCATTTTTCAATCAGCTGTTCCAACGGATGAGTTTCTTGAGTGCATTCTCACATTTAACTCGCTACAAATCATAAGCTATTTTAATAAATAATTTTCAATTCTCAATCTTCTTGCTAATCTCTATCACAACCTAGTACAAAAAACAAAAATGGAATTCTATACGACGAGATTCATGAACCTATTCCATGGAAATTATGCTCAAAAGAGAGAAAAAACAAGGCAACATGCATGATTTGTATCTTGACTTAATTCTTTCATATGGAAAGCTGTGTCTAAGGTGCGACGTTGCCATATTATTAGGGCAGGGCCTTCTATTAAAGGAAGCTATGTAATTGCATAAATTGCTCAATAAAACTGGAAACATTTGAATTGTTTCAAACCTCACATACTCTTCAAAACTGTATCAAAGTAATGGAGCACAATTTATCACCCTTCTCAATTGTTTGGAATACGCTAACAAGATGTTAATATGAGACTTGGAACATCCTAACCATAAATAAATGATGAAGTGTAATTACGCAACAAACAGAAAAACGATGAAGTAGGTAACGTAGGGTAAAGTCTGGTTGAGCAAAGGAGACATTCTGGCAGAATGGGGAAATGACTCCAGCTCGGTAATTATTGGGTCAAAAATTATAAATTTCTTCTCAAATTGTAGAGCAGAATGTTTTCTACGATTTAAGACCAAATTTATAGTTTTTGAACCAATATTGACCGAGCTGGAGACATTTTCAAATCTTCTCAGAATGTCTTCTTTGCTTGGACAGACAATATCTTGGAAGCAGGCTGGTTTGTAGAAGCCATTATACCGAACTATCCAGTGTGTGCCCTATCACAAAACTAATCCATCTTTTGACCACCGCAGCACTGGGTTTTGGCTTCGCTCTTCTGATTAGAGCGAGCTGCAAGCTGCACACCAAACTGCTCTTCTGATTTACTATCATTTCCTCTCACTCACTCTATATTCCTTTCTTTCTCCTACACTCACTCTCTCTTACTCCTTCATTAAGTCCACCCAAACAAGTCTCTTCTCTCTTACTCTCTCCAACAACTCAATCTTCTCTCTCTCTCACTCTCTCCCTGAATCTGAATAACTCAATCTGAATCTGAATCTCCTTTTCCTTTTTCTTTGAACATCCATCTAATCCCTCTACAAGAATGGACATTTTTATGTCTAAACTCCGCCATTTTATCTGAATACAGTAAAAATTACAGTAATTAATATTACCGTTAGGTTATTGAATCCCAAATCTGAATAACTTCTCAAGTTTTCATAGTCTACACTCATTAATCTACCAAAGATGAACTCTCCTTTAACTATGCTTTCTCTTTTATTATACCCAGTAAAGTCAAGCGAACTAGGTATAGTCTGTCCAAGCAAAGAAAATCCTCTGTTAAGATGGGAAAAAGACTCAAGCTTGGTCAATATTTGTTCAAGAATTATAAATTTGGTTTTAAGCTGATAGTAGATCAGATTGTTTCCTACAATTTGAGATCAAATTGATAAATTTTGATCCAATATTGACCAAGCTTGAGTCATTGGCCCATCTTGCCAGAGGGCCTTCTTTGCTTGGACAGACTATAGTTCGCCTCATTTTCACAACGTTTTATTTATTCTCTTAGTATAGGATTTAAACTGATATACTGTATTAAGTGAGCTACATGAATAAAGTGATAAAATCTGAATCTGAATCCCAATTTCTTCCTCACCTAGACCTGCTCTGCTCTCCTCTCGTTTACTTACTTACTAAAATGTTTCCTCTCTCTCTCTCTCTCTCTCTCTCTCATTTCAAAATCTCTACTCCACCTCAAACTTCTCTCCTGGACATCAAACCCAAACATCGAAATGACTTTCGGAGTTTGAAACGTGCTGGAATAGCTCAATTTGAACTGAGGAACAAATTCCGGGTAGGAGATTACTGAGCTGGTTTGAAAGCAGATTTGTTGGATTGATTGGTTGTTATGATTTGTTATCCGTTATTGAATGATTTATTACAAATTAACTAAGCAAATAATTTTAGCTCAATTGGTATTGGCAAATAAAACTATACTTATTTCTCACTAAAATAATTATAGTAATTGTATTTTTTTCAAATAATATAAGTATTATGAACAAGTTTATTAATTTATTAATCCAATGTCAAACAAGGAATCATAATAATGATAGGAAGAGAGGAAAAGTCATATTGTTTTTCAGCAATTTCAGACTTTTCTACTAAAATAATTGCCATAAAACTTTGAATTTGGAATGTTGATACAATAAATAAATGAAAAAATTTTGAACCACAAATAGTTACGAATGATAAAATGAAAACAATATAAATTAGTATTTCTGAAACAATGGAAGGTGAGCAGGAAAATTTAACATTTTACACGGGATTTATTCTTGTGAATGGATAAAACTTCTATCTCTCATAACTTCTTCACTATGTTGCTTGTTCTGTGATAATTTGAAAAAAATTTATTACATTATTTTTTCATCGATTTATTTCCTTGAATGTATTAGGTTCATAATGTGTTGAAGATTCGTGATATTCTGGAGTCAATCTGTCGTACCAAATATCCACTTCAAAATCGGATAATAGAAATGAGCTTACGAATTCAAAAATAACAAGAATTTTATCACAAGCCGTATATTTCTATATTGATACAGCCAATCACACCACACAGTATCAATACAATCAATCGTCTATTCTCTCAACCACACCAAATCTCCGAAGATATTTATTCTACTCCGATAAGGTTTGCTCCAATGACAGAGAGCTGTAGGAAAATAGAAGAGGAGAGAAGAGATGACACTGGACAGGCCCAATCAAAACAAACGGACTAAGATTGAAGCGACCAATGAGAGAGAAGGAATGAGTTACCAGAGAAAACACATTGACTGTCATTCCCGGAGATGTCAATGCTATGTGGAAACCGGCGCCTCTCTTCTGAGCAAAGTTTATCCTCCTTTTCAAGAATCTGGTAATAAATGTTACTCATTCGACCCAGATTAGGTTTTTGTCGTCTGCTATTACTCTGATGCCAGTTCTTATGTTTTTTATGACGTCAGTCAGCCCTGACCCTCTTTTGTCATTTTTGCAATTGTCATCATATTTCCCTAAACCACGCGATATTTTTCAGGATCCGATCCCAGTATCAAATCTCATAATTTTTGTTGCACTCATGTCTTCCCCATGTTATTTTCCCCAAGATTAGAATTCAGTTTAAGGCCGGTATTATACACGGTAATACTTTCTATTATATAAAAAATTTTTAAAAAAGAGATGAAAATACGAAATAAAATTTTTCATATCATGATTTCATTTGTAATACAGTGACTATATAATTCACTGTGATTTGTAATAGAAAATAGTATCGTGTAGCCCAAAACCAGACTTAAATATTCACTCTTTTTAATGTTTCATATCAGAACGAATCTGAAGTTTCATAATTACGATATTTTCAGTGCTCAATCCTAGTATCAAACCTCGCAATTTATGTGTAATCAGCTTTGAATCATATCTCTATTTTATAATAGATTCGGTTCCAACTTTTAATTTTTAAATGGATGATTCTGTATGGGAAAAAGTCATGGAACCATTGATGATCGATTCGAAGAATCAGACTCATTTTTGAGCGAAAATGTTCAGTAAGTTTTACAATGCTCTTAATTTTGAAGAGCTTGGGAAAAGTTTTAAAGAAAGAACTCACACAATGAGTATTCCGGAGTGCATAACAAGTTACAGTACACAAAGTTTTGCAATATCCAAATCTACATCAACAACCTGCATAAAGAAATTGCAGTCGGAAAACTCTCCAGCCAGATCAATACGAAAAACATTCACCCTACTTTCTGGAAGTAAGTAAACTCAATACAATAAGAGTATAGGTTTGATTAAGAACTCCATTTCGTTAACCTTCAAGTTTTCTCCTTATTTTGCTCCTTTTTCCGCTCACTTCTTCTCTCGTATTTTCTTTTTCCGCTCATGAGTAACTTTCAACTTCTGGCTTTTCATCTGGAGCAAGGAAGTGTGCCCCTGGGAAACCCCCCCACTCACCCACACCACCCCTCAAGAGACAAATTGGAAACTTTCAAGAGCACAAGGAATCGAACAGTTGAAAAGTTGGTATTGGAGTTTTGACTTCTTATTACAGGTAAAGTCTGAGGCATTTGTTCAATGCTGCTCAAAGTTTTTCTTGTAGCTAGCAGGAGAAAATCTATATTCTACTATATTTTTTTTTTATATTTTTCAGACATTGTAATGCGGAAAGAAATTTATGTTTAAGGAAAAGGAGTGCAATGTGTATCTTTCTTCTCCTATCAATGATGTTAATTATTCATTCAAATCACGGATACAAGAATACGCGGTAATAATCACACGTAAATTCTATTCTAGGTTTTGAAGAACGGGAAGCTAGTGGTAGCTAGCCAGTGGGGAAGCTGAGTGACTTACAATAACGTGAACTTTTTCGTTGGATATGACGTCTTGATCTTAACGTTTCAATTGTTCCCATGGTTAAATATTTGAGAACTACATCACTTTATCTGTTGCGAATCATACAATTGTGATTTCTACTGTGTATTCGAGATCTGTGAGTCAATCAAATATCAGTAATACATTATATTTTTGTTCACATAAAAATGGGGCTTTGATTCTTTAGCTGTGGGGCTCTATCTATGTGTTTTGAGCCATCACAGCTCTAGACTTATAACTATAAATCGTATAAATAATCATTATAATGATAACGTTATAATCATCATTATTTATACGTTATAATGATTATAATTATCATTGAAAAACCAATTGAAAAATAAATAAAATAATGAAAATCTTTACTCCAATACCAACTTTTCAACTGTTCGATTCCTTGTGCTCTTGAAAGTTTCCAATTTGTCTCTTGAGGGGTGGTGTGGGTGAGTGGGGGGGGAGGGGTTTCCCAGGGGCACACTTCCTTGCTCCAGATGAAAGGCAGAAGTTGAAAGTTACTCATGAGCGGAAAAATAAAATACGAGAGAAGAAGTGAGCGGAAAAAGGAGCAAAATAAGTAGAAAACTTGAAGGTGCAGCTGTAGCTGCGCAGCTCGAGCCGTCGCTTAGAGATTCTACCTCATAAATGAACAATTAGACAATAAACGGAGAATTTTGAATATGCACTACAAAGCTATCTATTATTCAATATTGACTGAGAACAATGAAATACACTCTGGTTTGCTTTCACTTTAATTTTAGATAATATAATTTGAACTGAAATACAGTGCATGTTGAAATGAAATAATGAATGGTAATGAGATGCTTCAAGCTATCCGTTAGAATATTTATGTGGAACGATGACATTCAAATAGAATATTTCACAAAGACTATTGTTGCAATTTATCATGTTTGTGTTATCAAAAAGCTCTAATAAAAATTGATAAAATTTAAAATACAGTTGTGGAATAATATGCATTCTACAACAATATTTTATCAATTGTTATCAGAACTTTTTGTCTTTTTGATAACAGTTTAGAATATTCTCAACTTAAAATAAGGTATAGTCCAAGTGAAGAAGACATTCCGGCAAGATTGGCAAATGAATACGGCTCTGTTAACATTGGTTCGAAAAATATAAATTTGATCTCAAATTGTAGATCAGAATGTTTCCTACAATTTGAGACTAAGTTTTATAATTTTTAAACCAATATTGACCGAGCTGGAGTCATTTTTCCATCTTGCCCGAATGTCTCATTTGCTTGGACAGACCACTGCTTTTTTTTCAGCAAAAGCATCTACTGACGAAAATATGGATTGAATCCTGTAAAAAAATCCCTGTCAGATTGTAGATGTGGAAGATTACTGCTATATGGGCTACATCATGTGTAATAATTTAATACCTTTTCAACTCACTCTGAAATCGCAACACAAAAACATCAAGTGCGGGAACGCATCCATCAAGCTTCAGTGCATTCGACTGAATTTAAACCATTGCAAAGTTTAGTTTGTCGTTGTCAGTTGTTGGCTCTGTCGAAGTAATTAAAAGCGGGCGGATTTTATACAAAATTGACAGAGTAATCTGCATATGTGAAGGCTTAATGAACAACTCTTGCCAAACACTGGATGACAAATAAATTGAATGTCAAGTTTGTTCGCTTACTGCAACTCGGATTAACTCGTTCAACTCCAACTATCGAAGCCTAATGGGATTTCTAATGATATCTGAGCAATGTCTGTCATGCTCAATACTATTATGTATGAAATTGTTGATACAGTCAGTCCAAGCAAAGAATGCATTCTGGTAAGATGGGAAAAATGATTCCAGATCAGTCAACATTCGTTCAAAAGTTATAAATTTGGTCTCAAATTGTAGGAAACATTCTTCTCTACAATTTGAGACCAAATTTGTAATTTTTGAACCAATATTGACCGAGCTGGAGTCATTTTCCTATCTTGCCAGAATGTCTTCTTTGCTTGGACAGACTACGTAGTCAATAGAAGAACTGCAATAATTGAGAACGTTTCATCTCATTTTTTCGCTTGAGTTAAAAAATATTGTTATAATCCTCTAATTGTTGGATCATTTTGCTAAATGTAATTTTAGGGGATTTTGGGGATATGAGGGTTTTTTAAAATCGCTGTAGCTCATGAACCACTGAACATAGAAGTGTGAATTTGGTCTCAAATTAAAGAGAAATGAATTTCGCCGAGAGGGATTTTGAAATACGGATGCAAGTGTTTCCAATTCAAAGTTACAAACCTTTAAAGTAACGAAATAGTTCCTGTGAAAAAAATATGGAGTTTTCAAAAAATTGTAACTTGGAAACCGTTGAAGATACAGAGTTGGTATTGGTCTCAATCTCTTCCAAATTTTGTTCTTCCGATGAAATTTTTTCGTCCGACGCTTGGTTCGGCTACAATTCACGAAAAACTGAAATTTTGCACCTTTCACCCTCCCTCCCAAAAACCCGACGCTTATAAGGGTGTAACTTTTTACCAAACAATAAAGGGTAAACAATAAATAAATAAACAATAACTTTTTAAATAAACAATAAAGTTTTTTTCAAACAAACAATTAAAGAAAGTTAGAACAAGTTGGCGTAGGAACTGTCCTTTCTTTTTGGATGTTAAGGTTCGAGTCTAATTGCATCGTACTATAAGAGGCAGAATCGAAGTGATAACTCATTGAAATCAAATTTCATTTATTAATACGAATTACTTCATAACATTTCTGATTCCATTTTCTATTGTCAGATAAACAAATTCATTGCCTTGTAAAAACTTGGAATATGTATTCTCTGAATATAAATACGTATTTTGTATAAGTCTACTAATTCATGGGTGGAAAAAATATGAATAATATGTCGAACATAGAAAATTAGAGAAACAAGTCTGCGGAAATGAGCTTTTTTGCTATTCGACATCAGAAATAAAAAGGAAAATGTTGAAAAGGAAAAATCGTAAAAAATACCAACATAGTAATTTTCATAAAGAGGTGAAAAATTAAATAGATATTGTTAGAGAAATTTAATAGAAAAATTATTCCAATTAGATGAAAGTATTATAGAAGAAGGGAATTATAAGTGCTAAAACCCAGGAAAATGAGAAAAATAGTTATTTGTGTAACTAGTGCGTAAAGTGAAGGATTGCTGCACGAGTGAAACAGTTTTTTTCACAAGCCGAAGGCGAGTGAAAAAAGTTTCTCAAGTGCAGCAATAACACTTTATGCTCGAGTTACACATTAAATTTTTCCTACAGTTACCATTGGGCCTGTGTGAAAAGTAGGAAAAAGTTTCAAATGTGTTTTTTAAGTGTAATTTCAAGTATTTTTTATTGCAATCTAATCAATTTATTTTGCCTTTGAAATCAATATAAGAATCATGTAAAGTACCATCATCTCACAATTTTTACAAATCCAAGATGGCGGAAATCTTGAGTTGGAACTTTCAATTTTAGAAGCCTACAATGTCCAATGTCATCTATTATCAAATAATTACTTTTATTTGAGTAATATGAAGTAATATAATTCTATTGTAATTGAAGTAACATTTCATCTATTCTATGTATCACAGTGACTATAGAATAATAAATTATTGTACTCACTGTACTTAATGGCTTTTGGGCCGGTATTGGACGGGCTGGGGCCGTTTTCCCGTCATGCCGGGGTGTCTTCTTGGCTTGGACGGGCTGTATAGTAGAGTGAATTTGAAATTGGCAACCAGCTGGTAGGCCTAGGCCCTTCATGGGCTGTTGAGCCAGACATACATACATACTCACTGTAATATTTACCAGTAAGTTATGAGCTAAAATCCGTATAAACTGATTTAACTTTTTAAAAGAACTATAACTCATGTCTCCATTTGTGGAAAATGAGGTTATCTGGCGAAGTGGAACAACCCTTGGGTCTCCCCACTATTAAAAGCCATACGCTAAATAAATAATAGTATAAACTACTTTTTGAGACCTTGAAATATTCCAGGTAACTGATAAGTGTAAAACGCCCTTTCATACTTTGAATAATCATATTTACTAGAATTCAGCGCAAATTAGACTTTTTAAACACTATTTAACGTGACTGGAAGGTGTAAAATATTGAAATAAAATAGATTAAGAGTTTGAATATCTAGTGTGTATTTCTCATCGTAACATGTAGGAATGAATAACAAGTCAACAAACTATTAAATATTATTACTGTTTGATATCATGTGTTTTGCACAACATCTGATATCCTACATCTTCCCCTTTCTTCTTAAGTGTCAATCGGCATATCGTAGTTGATCTGCATGACATCTTCTGTTTATTTCTTCGATGTTAACTAAGTAAGAATATGGTCCATTCACTTTTATGATTTTTCCTTTTTTGTAGCCTTTACCTGATTGGTTTAGCACCCATACACTATCGCCCTCTCTAAACACTTTTTTCGCTCACATTCGGTTTGCTATTCCTTTGTCTAATTAACTCTTCATCCACTTTGTTGTTTACATCTGGTAACAACAGATCTAGTTTGAGCGTAACTCACGACCGAACATCATGAATGCGGGTGTTTTCCCTGTTGACCTCTTTTGGGGACGTTCTATGAGCGAATAGAAATTCATTGAGTTTCTCTTGTAAGGTGCCAGTATTTCCCTTTAAAATACCCATACGTTCTTTAAACGTTTGTACACACCGTTCTGCTAATCCATTACTTTTTGGGTGATAAGGGGTGATACGTGCATGTTTGATGTTAAGCTCTTTGCAGAAGTTTTGGAATTCATATGAAGTCAGTTGAGGACCGTTGTCACTCACGATTATCCTCGGTAGCCAAATTTAGAAAATAGATCTTTTAATATGTTAATCGTGGACTTTGTTGTGGTTGTTGTCATAGGCATTACTTCGAGCCATTTCGACCTAGCATCTACAACGACTAACCACATTTTTCCTAGAAATGGTCCTGCAAAATCTATGTGGATTCTAGACCACACTTCTGTTGGGAAAGTCCATGAGAAAAGTGGCATCTCAACATCTTTGTTTCTGTTTTCTTGACATGCAGTGCAATGTTTTATGTGTCCTTCTAAATCTTTGTCCAGTCTAGGCCACCATACTTGAAATCGTGCTTTTCCTTTCATTGCTACAATTCCTGGATGGCCTTCATGAAGAATTTTTAGTACTTTTGTTCTCAATCTTGTAGGTATGACTAAACGACCTAACCAGAGGAGTATGCCATTTTCAAATGACAGTTCTTCACGTTTATTGTAATATGGTAGAAGATCTTCACTCACATTTGTATTTGTTGTCCAACCACTTCGGAGATAGTTCAAAACTTTTGAGAGTGTTGGATCATGTTTTGTTGCTTCTTGTAGGTTTTTTGTTGATAATGGTAGATCTTGAGATCGAAGGTGGAAAAGATGAGCTCTGTTGTTTTCCCCTAACTTTTCGTTTTTTGACTTCAATTCATTTTTCAAGGGAAACCTTGATAGCATATCTGCCGTTGCATTGTCTGCACCTTTGTGATAATTTATTGAGTAGTTGTATGAGCTTAAAATTAATGCCCATCTAGCAATACGGTTGGAAACAACTTTTGGAATAGAGTCATTTTCGCCGAAAACTTTCACTAAAGCTTTATGATCAGTACGAATCTCAAAATGTCTGCCATAGAGGTATTGTTCAAAACGTGTTACTCCAAAAATTAAACCTAATGCTTCTTTTTCAATGACACTGTACCGGCTTTCAGCTTTGTCGAGTCGTCTTGATGCAAATAAAATGGGTCTTTCAGTACCATCAGTGTATCTGTGAAAAAGGGCTGCACCTAATCCGACTTCACTGGCATCTGTGGCAAGTATTAGAGGGAGCGTTTCATCATAATGAGCCAAAGTATCTGATGTTGTTAATAAATGTCTCAACTTTGTAGCAATCTGTTCATGTTTTCTATCCCAGCGCCAATTTTCTCCTTTTTGAAGTAATTTGTGTAATGGAACACACAGTGATTGTAAATGTGGAACGAATTTACTGTAGTAATTAATTGATCCTAAGAAAGACCTTAGTTCTTTTACATTTTTCGGTGATGGCATATCTTCCACAGCTTTGATATGTTCAGTTGTGGGATGTATACCTGTTTGATCTATTCTGTGTCCCAAATAGTTTACAGATTCCTCAAACCATTTACATTTTGTGGTTTGTACTCGAAGTCCATTGTTTTCAAAACGTTTCAAAACTTCCCTGACTCTGTTTATGTGTTCTTCTCTTGTAGGAGCTGTTATTATTACATCATCCAAAAGACATGCAACGCCTTGTAGGCCAGCCAAGATTTGATCCATTTTACACTGAAAGGCTGCTGTTGCTATTTTTATCCCAAATGGAAGGCGTGAATATCGAAAGAAACCTTTATGAGTGGAAATAGTGAGATACTTTTTGTGCAAGTATCAACTTCCATTTGTAAATATGCGTCCTTCAGATCTATGATTGTGAATTCTTCCCTCCTGTGAGTTTTGAAGTGATTTCTTCAAACCTAGGTAGAGGATAGTTGTCTGGACTTATAAATTTATTAATGGTGGTTTTAAAATCTGCACATATCCGGACTGCTCCTGTCGGTTTCACCACAATAACTATTGGCGAGGACCATGTGATAGGTTCTTCACTTGTGTTTACAGGCGATAGCACATTACTGTCTACTAGACGTTGCAGTTCAATTTCTACTGCTTTTCTTAAGGAAAACGGTACAGGGCGTGGTTTTGCAACTATTGGTATGGCATTTGTTGACATGTGGAAAAGTACCTTGCCGTTCTTTATTGTTCCAAGATTTGGATTGAAAACATCAGGAAAATCCTTGATTATCTTATCTATCAAGACTGAGTTCTTTTTTGGTGGAGAACTAATAGCTGTTTTCTTTACTGTGCATATTTCAGCACCGGGTGGCAAAGGTAGATTGAATTTGAGGACCCAATCCAGTCCAAACAATGGTATGTCATTTTTCTTTATAACAATTACCGATAATTTCCTGGAGTCACCAAAAGCATCGACGTTTATTTGTGTTTCTCCAAGTGTTTCAATGTCAATTCCTGTATAAGCCATGAGGTTACTTGTTGGTTTCAGAGTGGGAGATCCGATTACTTTCCATATTTTCTCGCCAATAACGCTGTAAGCAGCGCCTGGATCATACAGCATTTTCACTGTGTTGTTGTTGAGTTTAACATTCACCATTACTTTACAGCCTTTTTCCAGAGCTCTTATATGGTCAATATCGGACAGTGACAGGTTATCGTCCTCTATTGATAAATTGTCCTTAACCTGATTTATCTGTTTGTCTTTTACCATTATAGCGTTCCCAACTTTCAAACAAACTCTTGCAAAATGGTTCTTACCTCCACAAGCTTTGCAAGAAACGTCCTTTGCAGAGCACAAAGCATCATCTGAATGTCGCCGGTTTCACAACGGATACAATGTGCATTTTTGTTCAATTTCAGAATTGATCTCTTTTCATATTGTTTGTTGTACTTTGGAGGGTTAGATTCCATTGCCTGATGTTTTCCAGAAATTTTTTACTCTATTCAAATTTGTATTACTGTTCTTAATTTCCTGTTGTTGAAGGTTAACGGTTTCTAGTAATTTTGCTGATTCTACTATCTTTGCAAACGTTGTTTGTGTTGAAGCATGCATTCTCAATAACTCCAATTGCCAACTATCGTTGTTAATACCCAATATGAACTGATCTCTTAAACGTTCATCTAGATTATCGCCGAAATTACAATTTCCGGCAAGAGACTTTAAATCTAGTTCAAATTGAGTTATGGTCTCACCTTCATTCCGAATCGTCGAGAAAAAGCAAACTCTCTGGGATAGAGGTGCTTGTGGTTTCGTGTAGTACTTGTTTAAGACTTCTACAGCATCATTAAATCCAATGTTGTTAATGGGAGTCGGATGCATAGAATCAAAAACTATTTTGAACGGTTGTGGTCCCAGATTTTCAAGTAGTAGGTCTCGCTTTTTGTCCTCGTTTTTGATGTTTCCATTCCTTAGGAAAATCTTGAATCTTTTCGTGCCAATAGATCCATTCTTCGGTTGTTCCATCGAATGGTTGGCATTTACAGTGACTTTTATTCACCGACTGCGCCATGTAAAATATTGAAATAAAATAGATTAAGAGTTTGAATATCTAGTGTGTATTTCATCATCGTAACATGTAGGAATGAATAACAAGTCAACAAACTATTAAATATTATTACTGTTTGATATCATGTGTTTTGCACAACATCTGATATCCTACAGAAGGGATTTAGAATCTTCTAGTTCACAATTAATCAAACTCATGGTTTTATTTTCATTGAAATGATAGCCTATATAACTTAATAGTGCTATGAATAACACTTTCATGTAAAGTACTGTATATTATTCTTTCTGGAAAAATTTTGTTGCTTCATATCACTTGAGACAAAATATCTCATCAGTTCCAGCAGGTAGGCTTTTGATTGATGCAACCCGCGAGTGATTAGGCTATCTAACTGCTTCTAAGCTAACTGCTTCTATGTTAAAATTATGCAAGGTTACAATCGTATTGCTTATGATTCTCAGGACTTTATCATGCTTTTATGCAAAATTATTTAGTCGTCGGCTGTCACCTGCATTGAATAACAGAATCCTACTTTATGAATTAAGTGCAAGGTTCAAAGCTGAACCAGCCAACAATGAGACTCAATTGAACTGAAGCTGTAATTCAATGATAGTATTAAATTAGAACGTCGCATTTACTATGAATTCTATATCTGTTAATGCATAGTGGTCTATAGTGGTTGAATGCATAACCACTTTCATTATACTGTATATTAACTTACATATATGGTAGTTGAAGTAGTCAGATCAAGTAAATGTGATCTGAGTTCATTTCATTTTAGCCTACGGTATTTTCAAAATCTCAGTAATTATGGTGCCAGAGTCTTCTTCAAAGTTGTATGTATTAAAGTATTAAGTTACTTTCACATTAAAAAAATCATAATAATGTATTTTGCCACTGAATTCTGATAGCCTAAATTGAGTCAACTACCGTATGAAATGAACCAAATTCAAGATCAACAAATGACAATCATCTTACCGTATTCAAACAATTCAAGCCCAGGTTTTATAACCAACAATATTGAACGGTATTCATAACATAAATCCCTAATCTCATAATTATTATAAAAGCTCTGAGAATAAATAGAACTTTTATCCGCATAACTTACTCACGGTATTGATATAAACAATAAAATAACCTAAAAAATTTAGACGGACGGTCTCGCTCGGTCTGACCGGTACCACCTTTTGGTCGCAATTCCAACTTGCCGCTACCAGCTGATCGACTCCCGTTTGGTCGTCAGCCAGGGCTGCCGCCTTAATTTTGAATTCTAAATACGGAACATTCATTTGATACACTTACTATTTCGTGTTGTTAGGTTGCAAATCTGGAGTGCGTAAAAATTTTTAGGCACGCTAATTTTTACTTTACGCACGCTAATTATTACTAGTTCAAGAATGGACCGTTTTACACACGATTTTCAGTGCAAAAACTGCAATTTTACGGATATCTGTAGGAAAATAACATTTTGTTGATTATATCCAACAAGGATTGCTAAAAAAATGATAAATAAATACTAAGTCACTCAGATTCTATTAAACAAAAAAATTCTTTTCAACTACAACTTATAACTCTCCTTGTTGAATGAAAATCAACTATTATTCAAGATAAAAACAGGATGATAATAACAAAACTAAAATGAACATCAGAGTAGGCTATATTGATACCGCAATTCAGTGCTTTCAAACGGATTTTGTGTTGCCATTATAATAAACAGAAATCGAATCTTGATGCTTCTTGGATCTCTGAATAATAATAGTAGGGTTGGAAGCAGTGCTTTCTGATTTTTAACCCATGACCTGAGATTCTGATTTTTGATATCGATTAAAAATAATTTGATAGTTTAAGCTTGCTTTAGTCTCTAGTTGAGCAAGGAGACATTCTGGCAAGATGGGAAAATAACCCCAGCTCGGTCAATATTGGTTCAGAAATTATAAATTTTGTCTCGAATTTATTTTAGTAAACCAACTTCTCTACCTTTTGAGAGCGAATTTATAATTTTTGAACCAATATTGACCTACCTGAAGTTATTTTCCCATCTTGAATGTCTTCTTTGCTCGACCAGACTGTAAACAAAAATAATGAATTCGTGTAGCTTGAATCAAGTCCAATACAGTTTAAACTAAGTTTCCAGATCAAAATGTCGAATATTTTTTAATATTACCTCCTTTTCGAGTTGGTGGGTTTAGTTGGCACATCCACTTTAATCCACACTTTTTTGCCATCCTGATTCCTCACTCTGATCCTGGGTTTTCCAGCGCGTCTCCTCTTACCTGGAGTACTCGACTGGCGAACAAGTTTCAGCGTCTTGATGTTTCCAAGATTGGTTCCTGTTCTAATCACCACTGGAATTGGGTTTGGTTCGGATGAAATCTGGGCTCGAAAGTCGACAGTTCCAGGAATCAATGGTGGATTGAAGATATTCCCAGTTAGAGTTGTACATTGAGCACTAGTATTCGGCTGAATGTCGATATTCGTTGAAGACGATGGTGGATGCTCATCGATATTCCTATTCGTAGCAATACTTGGTGCACTTTCACCAATTGCATTCAGTTTTGGCTGAACATCGACATTCACAGAAGTCGATGGTGGATGATAATCGATATTTCCAATTCCAGATGCACTTTTGCCGAAAGTATTCAATTTTTGCTGCATGTCGAGTAGCCTGGAAGTCGATAGTAGAGAACTATCGATGTCCATATTAATATATCTAGAACTCAATGCACGTTTCTCGATTGCATTCAATTTCGGCTGAATATCGGCATTCCTCGAAGTCGATAGAGGAAGGTTATCAACTTTCCCGATTTCAGAAACACTTTTCTCAAGAGTATTCAATTTTGGCTGCGTGTCGAACACCCTAGAAGTCGATAGTGGAGAACTATCGATATTTTTATGAATATATGTAGAACTTAATGCACGTTCCTCGATTGCATCAATTTTCGCTCGAATATCGACATTCCGTGAAGTCGATGGTGAATCTTCAATATTCCTATTTGCCCCTGAAGTTTGAGTACTTTTCGGTTCCCACAGAACAGTGCGATTGTGAAAAAACACAACTAACTTATGTTCCATGAAAAACGACATTCCCAAAATCAAATCATACTCTAAATTCTCTTTCACTGGAGCGACCAACGTAACTGCAAACTCATTAATGATTACTTTAATAACTACTTCAAACTCGTCTTCAGTCACCACCCCATTCGGTGATATGGTGTGATTAATGTAAGAAACCTTTCTTACCAGGTTCCTTCTTTCGAGATCTCTTACAATCGTCGCTCTGATATGGGTTTTCTGGACTCCTGGAGACAATAACGCCTTGTAATTTAAACCTCCTATAACCACGGTTACGAACAGTCCACAGTCGAGTGGGCTTTGCTTGTCAAGAATAAGAATTCTGCTACTTTGAGAAGAAGCCATTTCACCGTGTTTCTAATACAGTGTAAAACTGAACAGTCAAATAATATGAACAAAAAGTAAGTCACTAAGAAACGGTAGTGACACTCAAGATCTGTGAATAAAACAGGAAAGTTGAAAACTGTGAATGTGAAAGTTATGGACTGTGATTTATAAACACGCTTGAATAATAAATTATTGTGTGATATAAACAGAGCACTGAAGGATAATGGATGTAACTGAATGCTCAAGAACTAAGAAATTGACGATACTTAACTCGCTATAGATATTAATACTGTAATTAGTTTCAGACCTGCACAGCTCAATGATATGAGATAACAGAGCTCTATCGGTAGCTAGATAACGCAGAGATAATAGCTAGATATTCGCAGAGTCAATTAATGGAAACATTGTATTATTGATAGTGTTTCGACGTCTTGATTTGAAAATCACAATAGTATGAAACAATCGATGTCTTTTCGACATTTGATGTTGACTTATATTTATTTAAGGCTAATATAAAGCTTTATTGAGGATCTGATCAGTTTTTAAGTATTTAAAATCAATTTGTAGCTTCCATTGTTATATAAAATTCTAAAATTTCATTTTAACATATCTTACTCAAAAATACGAGCTCAAATCACAATCGGAATAAAAAACTTTAATCTGTTTTTATTCTATAATACGCTATAAAGATAGCATTGTTAGTCAAATTTTATTCAAGGACAAAAAACAAAATCTTTTTTAATTAGCTCGGTTTCTACGAATAGAGAAATATAATAAAAAATGGCTTTGTATACTTTTATACTCTTGTTTCAAACAAGGATTGAAACATGAGTTTGAACAAAGTACAGAACGAGAGGTAAAAATTTATTGTAAAAATCTAATTTCAATCTTGATTTTAAAATGTTTGAGCAGGAGAAGATGTAAAATACAACTAAAAAAAGTTGGGAAATTAATTGAAATACTAGCAGAGTAAATTAGTAAATATATTCAATTTCGTAAAATCTGAATACAAAAATGTTGAATTACTACAGAATTTTGGCAAACATTGTTTTATAAGTTAAGGATGCACAGAAAGTTTGAATTTCCTCTTGGAAACGGAAAACATTGAATCATTGAAAACACCTTCCTCTGGAAAACTGGAGCGAGAATCATTCCACCTAGTATTCATTCAAAAAAAAAAAATTATTCAATTTTCATAAAACAGTTTACATGAAAAAATATTGTCTTCAATTTTTTCACAAAAAACTCAAGAACTGTGAGATTACGCACACATTGTAGGACGAAAATGGTTCAACTGATCGAATTTTTCAATGAATGGCCTATTAGTTGAGCAATAATACTTGACTCTGTTCAAAGTGCATCCAGTAGAAAATATACTTCTTACCTTAAATAAAAGCTTTCAGGTTAGCTGCATAAATTTTGAGAGGTATTTTTGACATTAGTTGTCAAATCATTTCGCACTCAAGTGTACAAAGAGGTTCTGTAACGATTTTTGGCAACAGTTACGTTGCTCCATCACAAACAATAGAATATCTCTCTCACACTTTTTCTTGTTCTCCTTTCACCCTCTGTGTTCAACTGAGTGGAATACAGGCTGCGTGTCTCTGCACTATTTGTCTCAAGCCGAAAGTCGCCTTCATGAGAGTGGGTTATGCGTTTGACCCCCTGTAATTTCAAACAATTTTCCGCGATCGCCATTTTTCATTTTCAAACTCGCTCGTCAAGGTTTCCTCCAAATAACCATTTGCCGACAGCCTAATAGCTGACACTCACTGAAATTGCCGTCTCAGCTTTTTTTTATATGATTGAGAGATCACTTGTATGCTTCAAACGTTTTCGAGAGTCACATCTTTTACAAGAGTCTCAAATGAAAATACAAATAAAATTTTATAAAAGGTAAGAAGTAGATTGCTCTTTGATGGTAGAATTATTGGACATTGCAGTATACCAACTGCTGGATAATTATAATAATAATAATAATTATAATTAATTCGAATCTCCATTTATTGCTATATAAATAGACAAAGGACTTCTGCAACTGCATCTCGGCTGCTATTTAAGACATTGGTCAATATTTGCAGTTGCAGAAGTCGTTTGTCTATTTATATAGCAATAAATTAAAATCCGAATTAATTATTATTATAAGATTGCTCTTTATTGGATGCACTCAGAACAGAGTAAAATGTTATTATTTAACTCAATTTAGGGTAATGGAGAAGTTTGAGAAAGATGCCTGGCTTTACTCCCCTAATGAAGAATTTTAAATGGTGAAATGTATTCTTTGGTAGTGACTATAAGAGTATCCTGAATAATTTGAATTAGCTCACATAATAATGAAAGAGACTTGAGTTACTTCCCATATTAGAGTGGAATTGTTACCAACTCAAGTTTCTTTCATCATGAAAAGGTTCCACGACAATATCATTCACTCTATAAATTTCAAATAATAATGTTTCGAATTTCAATTATTAAAATAGGCCTATTCTAACCTAATCTTACAATCCATATTTCAATGATAAAGTCTCTATCAAGATATCTCTTCCCTCTATTTTATCAATTTTTATTGATTTTTACTTATTACTGTACTTTCAACTTATTTGATTTGTATCAGAAACTACTTTTGTTTTAAATTGATGGTAAAGATCATGAATGATGGGTATTGAACTTGAAGTCGAAATATTATAAAAAATGAAATTAGACTTCATTAACGTCAAGTATCGTAACTTGAATAATTCACAAATCATTATTGCTTGTAATGATTCGACATTTACGATGTTGTCATCAGAATACAGCAACACTTCATAGCAGCAAACTTCCGTTAAGAAGCTTACTGGAGAACAATTGCCGCTCAAAAGAGCAAGAAGTGTCTGAATTGATTGAACTCTGCTCGATTCTCTCTCTAACAAGAATGCAACACAATACTAAATCACCTTCAAGTTCAAAACTTTATGAAAAATTGAGACGCTCATAAAATTCTGAACTCTTTTCGCTACAAGGAAACATTGCAAAGAAAAATCATAGTGGAGTGTCACTTAAAAGTTAAAACTTTTCACGCCTAGTCTTTCCAAGCAAAGAAGATATTCTGGCAACACGGAAAAATTACTTCAGCTCGGACAATATTGGTTCAAAGAATATGAATGTGGTTTCAAATTGTAGATCAGAATGTCTTCTACAATTTAAGATAAAATTCATAATTTTTGAGCCAATATTCACCGAGCTGAAGTCATTTTCCCATCTTGCCAGAATGTCTTCTTTGGACAGACTTTACCAGAAACTTATATTGTAAGCTCCCTTTGTAGCCAGAACCTGCACCAAAATGATCGTCAAAAGTCTTCTTTATGAGAAAAAATTCACAGTTTTTCTCTCTCCATCTTCTTTCCTCTTCTTTCTGCACTTTTTACACCATTTATCCCCAACTTTCTTCTCTCTCTTCCATCGCAACTTCACTTGTGAACTGTACTAAAATATGAATATTAATGCAACGGTAAGAACATAGCGCGCTTCTTCTTTCTCAAGTCGTAAAACTCTTTCATTATTGAATTACATGACCTAAGTGGAAAACGTCTAAATACAATCTGCGAGTCAATTTTGAAACTTTGCATTCAAAATACTATAGGCCAAGAAAAGTTTGCTTCTTACGGAAGCAAGTGGAACAAACTTCATAATGTAATTAAACAGTTGATCAGTGAAAAGTACTTCATACAAAGTTATGATTTTAAAGTTCATGATAATGGATTGCTAACTTCAATGCAAATCTTGGATGACCTGGAATAATAATTTTGATGGAAGCTTTTAGTTTAATATTTTGAAGTTTTTCTGTTTATACTTTATAACATTGAGCACCGCTCTGAGATTAGAGCCTATAACTGAGTTATATGTAAGCATTGAAGATAAAATTTGAAGTTTTCCACTCAATTACAGTTCTAATTGAATATTATTTATAGGAATAGGCCTAAACATGGTTAATGATATCTGTAATAAATTATCTCCAATTTAGGATCAAATTTATGATTCAACAAGCTAGCCCCTCATTTTACAATATCTATAGGAACATTTTTCCAAATTGAAACGTGCAAGCTACATTGAACCATGAATGGACTGAATAAAGATTCAGAATGAGAATACTTTTTAAAATTAAAAAAAAAAATACTACTTGCTAAATTATAAAATTTACTCGCAAGTAGGAGAAACAAGGGTCCACATGCACAGTCAAATCGTACTGACAGTTTAACCGTTCACAGCCGATCGTTCAATGATCGGCCTGACGGTTTAAAGCTATTTTGAACTGCCGGTATACCTAACCAATTACAGTTCGAACTCTCAGTCCAACCTGACAGTGGATGTTGACCCTTGGAACATATCCAGGGAAATTATTATCTATGAAAAATTCATATTTTATAATAAACTTTTCAGATATTTATCGAAATGAATGCATGTGGTGAAAACGTAATGATGAAATACCTAATTTTCCAAGCATGAACCTGATACTTGTAAAATTGATTCCGATGAAATTATTGTTCGAAACTGCGTTTCCAGAGCGCAAAGTAGGGCCGCCTTCCCATTTCCAGAGAGCGCGACCCAACTTCGTTTTTTTGGGGGGGTTCAACAAGATGCCAAATCACAACAACGGCCATACAATATTCAGTCAGTTGTTAGTAGAACTGCGCTGACATGACTGAGTGATGATAGCAGTTGTCGAGAAAAAGTGGGCTCTTTCCCGGGATATGACATTTGCTTTTATTATCACAAAGCATACATGCGGCTATGAGTGTGACAGCTGATAAATTGCTCACCTTGTTACCCCCAGGGGTCTGTGTGGATTTCGACGATAAGATGAAAAAAATAAAAGGGAGCAACAAAAGAAGGTATACTCAGACGAAGAAAAATTAGGAACAACGGGAGAATAAGGATGGAAGGGGAGAGAGTGGGGAAAACGAGACTGGAAACAATGAAAAATAGTACGCAGCAATAAACGAAAGAGAACTCAGACGAAAAAACAACAAAATAAGAAAAGCACCGACGAAGAAAAATTGGGAACAACGAGAGAAGTTGGAAGGAACGGAGAAATAGTGGGGGAAAAGGGAACTGGAAACGCAAAAAATAGTGGACTACAATACAATAATGAAAAAAGAACAACAAAGCTGGAAAACACGGATAAAGAAAAATTACAAAAAACAAGAGAACTAAAAAGAACTGAGAAAAACTAGACTGGAACAAAAAAAGATATAGCCTACAACACCAAAAAAAACTAAGTTTCAGACGAAAAAGGAGAAACAACAATTATAGTCTGTCCAAGCAAAGAAGAGCCTCTGGCAAGATGAGATAATGACTCCAGCTCGGTCAATATTGGTTCAATAATTATCAATTCGATTTCAAATTGTAGGAAACATTCTGATCTACAATTTGAGACCAAATCAATAATTTTTGAACCAATATTGACCGAGCTGGAGTCATTTTCTCATCTTGCCAGAGGCTCTTCTTTGCTTGAACAGACTATAGGTATGAGAAGAAATGGGGAAACACGAGAATAAGAACGAAAAGAGCGAACAACAATAGAACGAGAACTCAGACGAAAAAAAGGGAAAACTAAGAGTAAAAAAGAGACTTGGGGAGAGAAAGAACTCAGACAAAAAAAAGAACAGATGTATAAGAAGTAGAAAGACTGAAGACGAATAAAGAAAGCGAACAATAGAGAGAGACAGACTAAGATGACAAGGTACGGAAAAGCGGGAAAACTCAGACTAAGATGATTTCCCAGAACACAAGCTACATCAGTATGCACAGAGATTAAATGCGTCCTTGTTCGTTATAACCAGATAACGGAGATTATACATAGTTGGAGAAGTACCTCTGTGGATAATACAGCTTGAAGGAATGGACGCTTTATTCTTGAAAAACATGGCAATCTGGTGTCCTTTTTGCACAGGTAGTCAGTTTGGCATGATTTATCAGTTTATTTTTTTCCGAGATTTGTGTGTCTCGAGGGTTTTTAGTTTTTCTTTAATTTTTTATTAGCTCTTGTTTTTTATCAGTTTTTGGTAGTGTTCATTCGAACAGTTCATAACATTAGACTATTCTTCTTTCTCATCAAATTGATAAGTAATTCTTGTTTCTTAAACCACGTTTACACCGGTGTTAATAACAAAATTGGTTATAACTTTTATACAATATATAAGTCGATATAATAATAATAATAATAAGTTAATCACAAATGTTATTAACATTTGTGTTATCAACTCTGGTGTAAACGTGGCTTAAGATGGAACAATTATTAGATGCAGCTCACCAACTGCTGGATAATTATAATAATAATTAAAGATTTGATTATAACAAATTGAGATTTGATTCAATTATTATTGTAATTCTTGTTTCTCTATAAGTTTTTGGCAGTGTTGAGTCGAACAGTTCATCACATCAGACTATTCTTCTATTTTATAGGATTCATAAGAAATTCTTGTTTCTCTATGAGTTTTTGGTAGTGTTTATTTGAGCAGTTCATTATGTGACTTGATTATTTTTACAAACTGACATGTTATTCATTCCACGATGAATAATATAATCGAAGTCTGGCACGTGATAATACATTAGATTAGTTGATAGTTTTGAAGTTTTTGTATGCATTGATTAAGAATAATTGAACTATGGTTTATTCATTCTGGTATTATGAAGGCGATCAGTATGTTGAAAATTGAGCACTTTGATCTAATAGTTAAATTTCCCAGTCAAATCAATTGACTACTTCAATTCAACATTATTATCAAGATTTTGCTGTGAACTCAAACTACAGGAACATATTCCTCTATGACACAACAACAGTTAACCAATACAGTACGTTTGTGCATCAATTCAGTGAATAAACAGATAAGGCTAAACCAGTTGATAATGGTACACTATGTGGCAGACAATCCAGCATATGGTCACAATAGCAGAATTTGGTCCAGCTTGTGACAACAAAATACAAATGTGGTACAATGTACTATGTGGTCGTTGAGTCCAGTACCATCAAGGTCCAATGCTCCAATTCCACACGAATGACCAACAAAAGGTACTCAGCGAATTCTGTATTGAGCAAAGTCGCCGAGCATATGTTCGCCGAACATTTAGGACAGCATTTGGGAACATACAGCGAGCAATTTGTCATTAGCGTGCTGATTGAGCCCAATGTCCATCGAAATGATCGAGTTCCGAGCGCCAAACAAGAGCAGGGAAGCGGTTGATAGATTTTGGTAGGCATTCAGCTTTGTTGAAGTGGACGGAATCAACGTAATAGTTTGTAGCAACTGAACAAGTATAGTTGGATCAAACTGAGCCAAATTTTCGGTCAAATGTATTGTAAATTCATGTCTTCTCAGCTTGACCGGAATACTGCTATAATTCAGGAGTATTTATAATACAGGTGAATTTTAGAGTATTTATATTAGTGTAAATTTATAATAAATGAGTATTGTTTGATGATTTATTCAGTCAAGAAAAAACATGTGCCAATTTTCAGCCAAGACCCTCTCATTGGAAAGTTTCACCTTTTTTGCCCAAGATGCCTTTACTTCCTACGATAAAATATTAATTGAATAATAAATATTGTTATCAAGTATACACGAAATTTACCTCCTTTGGGAGATTGGCTGTCGTTAGTAAAGACAGTCAGTCGTTTCCCCGTTTCTGGAGGAATAGTAATTGTTGCATTACACTCTAACTGATTAACTGCATGTTATTCAGAGGTGTTCTGCATCTTCACTTGGTTGTGAAGACTGGCTTATGGTTGAGAGGATCGACGTGCTAACCACACGTTACCTCAATCCTGGTTGATGATTATTCTCCTGCTGTATTTTCTGTCCTGGCTGGGCATTCTGGCGGGGTGGGGGGGGGGGTGTGGCTTCGGCTCGGTCGGTGTTGGATCGGGGGTTGCGGGTTCTTTCGAGATCTCATAGCTTTTGGGCCGGTATTGGCCGGGCTGGAGTCGTTTTCCCAACTTGCCGGGGTGTCTTCTTTGCTTGAACTGACTGTATAGTTTGGTGAATATGAAACTGGCAACCAGCTGGTAGGCCTAGGCCCTTCATAGGGCTGTTGCGCCATTGACAAACAAAAAGTATACACGAAATTCCTAAGCTTCATGAGAAATTTTTCATTTCAAAAAAGCTGAACTTATTGTAACCTCAACCATGTGGACGATATTAAATACAAGCAATGTTTATCCTATCTCTTATCTTTTGGGGTTTGTTTGGATAGGAAAAATATCCAGTTATAGTTCGCGCACGCTGAGAATACACGCCGTTACAATAGGGATGTATTGTGACGGCATCTCTTCTCAGCAAGCGCGAACTTTACTGCATGTATAGATACAGAACCTCTTTTATACCTTTTATACATGTATAAAAGAACAGAAGCCAATCCACATCTGACCGCATACTCTTAATTAATTCGGAATCTTTCCAATCACTGGCTACAAACTCACGTTCACCTCATACCGCAAATATTGATATAGCTTGTCCAAGCAAAAAGAACCTTTGGCAAAATGGGAAATGACTCCAGCTTGGTCAATATTTGTTCAAAAATTATGAATTTGGTTTCATATTGTAGAACAGAATGTTTCCTACAACTTGAGATCAAATTGATAAATTTTGAACCAATATTGATTGAGCTTGAGTCATTCTCCCATCTTTCCACAGGGTCTTCTTTGTTTGGACAGACTATAGACATCGACGTGTGAGGCTGACTCTTCGATTCCAATCTAAAAATCGAACGAAATTCACTCATGAAAAGTGCACGATGGAAAACATTCATTCGCCTTGAGCAAACAACTCCGTTGTCGTCGACTTCCACGCTGTTTTACATACTTTTTACTCTTTTGGTCGATTTTGTGAGCTTTTAAAGCATGTCACAAATATGCTTTAAAATTAGGAGCATGCTGAGCATCACACAAAAACGACAAAGTTGAAAGAGTGAAAAATCTCATGTTTGGAATGTAGACCTATTCTAGATTTTCCGTGCCTTTTCAAGCTTGCCACATATGCTTTAAAATTGGGAGCTTGTTGTGTATCACCCAAAAAACGAGCAAGTAAAGATAGTAAATTTCTAATTTGAATTTATTTTTCGATTTTTTTGCGTTTTTAAACGTGCCACATATTGAGATATTGCAATTGGGAGCATGCTGCGAAGCACCTAAAAATCGACCACGTGAAGATAGTGAATCTCATGTTAGTAAAGTCTTTTCGATTTTTGTACCCATCAAGCATGCCCCATATTCTTGAGAATTGGAAGGATGCTGTCCAACAACAAAAATCGACCAAGTGTGGAGATGGGAGTAAATCTCATGTTTGAAATGTATTTTTGCAGGTTAGGTTACTGTTTGCCAGATGGAATCTCTATTAACATGGTTTAGCAGGTAGTGCAGGACCAAGCCACCGGCCGTGGGAATGTGCACACTCGGGGTGAATAATTCTGTTTGCATTGCTCGCAGACAGACAAACAACACGCTGCAGTGCTGTTGTTTTTCAGGCGAATGCTCACTAATTTCTCTGTTCTCTGTTCTGTAACATTTGGCGCCGGCCGGATTGATATCTAATCAAGTACAGTTAGGACAAATAATGTCAATATGAATGCTGTTTTTATATATATATTTTTTTTTTTTGGGGGGGGGAAGGTATGTTGCAAAGGTGTATTATGGTAATTATAATATTGAATGAAAAGACTAGATATTGTCAAACCACAGATTTAATAAAAATCGAGATATCCTTTTTTTGGGAGGGTAAATTTGTGAAGATGATAATGTGGTAGTTTTCCATATTTAGTGAGAATACTAGATAATGGCAAACCACAGATTTGTTGATAATGTATCCTATGGGAATGGTACCAAAGAATCTAATCAACGGGGGAAAGGGAGTTAAGGATAGGGCATGTTTTTTGTGGAAGTGAAAAGGTTTCTTCAAGTAATAAATTAGTGATTACGATGAAAACAATAAAAAACTGAACTTCGATCAAGGTTTCAAGGTGTTGTAAATTAGCTATTACAATAAAAACAAGGGACCTAAGGGTCTAATCTAGAGGGGGAAGGGAGTTAAGGGTAGGGCGTGTTTGTTGTGAAAGTGAATGCAGATATGGAGTGTGACGTCACAGCAAAGCTCCGTTCGATACCGACGTACAACTTGCCACACTCTTCTTTCGACGCACCACTCTGTTGTAGTCACACTAACCTCCTTTCATACCCCCCAGAACCCCCCACAAACTTCAAATCACACCGAAGGACTGAGACTGAATGAATGTTAAAGGATTATTGTTCAATGATCCATGAACTTGTGTAAAGTTATTCAAATGAATTGGTAAACTATGTACCCTTTTCTATAATTATTTTTATAACAGTAATAAATATTTCAGCTAAGAAAAAGTAATTATTCAAATTGTTTTCAATTTCGTTTAATTGTTTTTTAATTTTATAGGAAATTTCATCAAATTAAACAACTTAATATAATACAAGAAGCTCCAATGAGACAGGAAGCTGGCAATAAGGATCAAGTTAAATTAGTAGAAAGTTACTCTTTGCTACTATGTAAAATGTATTGTATAATGGGGTGTTTTCTCAGCTTCGCGAACTGGAACAATTATTTTTAATTCTCCGATGACGAACATACACAGCGAGAGAGAAAAAGAAAAGGCATAGATTTAGGTATCCCTTAGTATTATAATGATGCGGAACCATACCATTTGACTGTTACAATTGATACAATTACTTCCATTAATGTATAATCTGGAATTTAGACTGAACTCACAACTCTTAGCATGGAAAACAGGGATCTTATGATGTAAAATAAGGAACTACAGTGGATTTGACCGAGCTGACCAATTAGAAGAGCTCCATAGCACACTGCGATTATACCTATACAGTAGTTCAGAGACTGAACCAATGACATTAGAACCGAGAAGTGGATGTTCCTTATCCTAATGGATCTTTTAGCATCTAGGAAAGGGAATATCTAGGTTAATATTTGGATATTCCATATCCATGGTAATATCCAGACCCCGCTTGTTATGAGACAGTTTCTGAGCCTACGTTATGGGATTGCTCCATTTTCATGCCGAGTCCCAACCTCAATAACGCCTAAACGTCTCAATTTTGACTGTCAGTAGGATTTTTCAATATGCATTCCTTCTCGATGAGTTTCTATCCCCTCTTCATGAACTAGAGATTGAGAATACGAAAGAGAATAGGCAATTCGAATGGCCTATTGCCAGAAAACTTAGTAGGTTATCGTATAATAAAGTGAGAATTATTATTTTTTGTGAACATATTATAATATTTAAGTGGGGTTCGCAGTTCAATTTCCTTCCATAAAGGAACTCAAGATTATAGTATGAAAATACATAGCGTAACAAATTGAACAACCGAAATAGAGAAACTTCATTATTGAAAATTCTCGCATAATTTTGAAATGTATTTATAAATTGATTAAAAATTTGATGGAGTTTAGTAGATTATTGGAATAAAATTTAATCGTGCACTCACAGCTTTGACTGTAATAAATTTCGAATTGGCACAATAGAATATTATTATGGTAGGTTAATAGGTTATTGCGTAATAAAAATCACAAATTAGTTTGTGAATGGTGTATGAAATTAGTCATTTTCTTAACAATTGATGCAAATCAGGCAATAACTACATAGCTCAGCTAAAAATAGTTCTCAATACTACATCGTTTATCTCTTCGCTATACATATACATTGCTATCATTTCGCTCTCTTCAAAAAATAAAGCAGCTTTCAAACCAGTTCAAGCAGTGTATCATCGTATTTATAATTATGTGTTTCAATTGATTCCCATGGTTCAAAAAAAATTTTAGTTCAACTTTTTTGGAGAAAGATACCCTGAATATTATAAATAGAAGAATTTTGATTGAATAATGTCAATGAATTGAATACAATATACGCAAAACAATCAAAACAATGGAAATATCTAAACATACGTTGTCAATTAGACTTTCCCCAGCCAAGTGGGACTTACTATTCTCACCAACGTCAATCCATCTGCTGAGCCCACTAGCATGGTTTTGCTGATTTCAGCTTTTTTGTAGGCTACACGAGGGTGTTTTGCTCACTGTTCTACTTCCGTAGCACCCACTATTTAGCCCCTACCTCTACTCCCCTTCGCAACCCTGGAAACTACCTCCTATTAGCCCCTTCAAATCATTCAAGGCAAAAAGCGACTGTACGCATACAGTGCTTCTAAATCTGTCACAACAGCATGTGGAGGTGAATTAGTCAACAGTAGAGGAATGGTGAAACTTATCTACAAGTTCCTTCAATTCATTCCCAAGAACTACAAGATCATGCAATTCACTCAATAAAATTTGAGATGATCCAGAGGTCGCGTAGAATTTGTCATATGAGTTGCATTCTATCGCAGGATTATTTTTCTATTTGCAGAACTGGTGTAAAACAGTTTCGTTTGTTCCTTTTGCGTTCCAACAAAGTTGTCTGATGTCACAGCAAATGTTGTCTACAAATAGTCTGCGCAAATTTACTATACTGGACCAGCTGACTAGAGCATAGAGCCAGCTGTTGGAGCGCACAAGGAACAGACGAAACCGCCTAACGTCTTGGCGTCAGCTATACTCATCTTCAGCCACTGCCCACGAAACAGGTGAAGCGCCCGTATCAAGACTTCAGCTAGATTAGCCTAAATTGTTTTAATTGAAATAAACTGGAGAAAGCAGTAATGATCAAGATTTAAAAAAAAAATTTTAAGAAATTTTAAGAAAAAAAAAATCCCTGAATTGATAAAAAACTTCAATCAAGTACTGTACTTACAGTCAGTAGAACTATTCAAATTTGGAGATAGTGGTATCTAGGATTCATCCGTCAATCACTCACCTGGAACAGAAACAAATAAAATATTCTTAATAAGATTGTAAGGAAGATTCAAAGAAATTAATGTCGTAATAGCATTATTGTTAACCATGGAAAGCTCCATTTTTTTTGTTCTCATTGCAGAGGATTAAAACAGATTTAGGCTACTGTTCTATGTATTCTACATGAATAGAGTGATTGAATCTGAATCTGAATCTTTCTTTCTTCCTCTCACTCCTTCTCTCAAACTTCTCCCGTACTTATAGGGTAAAAGACGTTGGAAATTCGAAAAAAATTATTGAAAGTAATGTTTTCATGCATTTATTTGACAATTCTCATACTCTGTTAAGAGCCTCTGGGAGGCTATTAAAAACAAACAAACACTTCATTCCAGGTTTAAAACGAAATAGGTGTGTCCAAGAAAAGTAGACATTCTGGTAAGATGGGAAAATGACTGCAGCTCGATCAATATTGCTTGAAAAATTTGGTCTTACATTTTAGAAAAAATTCTGATCGACAATCGAGACCAATCTTCCCATTTTTTACCGAGCTGGAGTCCTTTTCCTATCTTGCCAAAATGTCCTCTTCGCTCTCAACTACTTTTCTACATTAACATTATTTCCTCAATGTCCACATTCAGTATACTCACAATATAGTTGATTGAAACTATAATAGTTTATTTTATCTAAGAAGAGTGTCAAAGTCAGTTAAACTGTGACTGAATCAGTGAATACTGTATATAGAGAATCAGATAATATCTCTCCTATTTAATAACAGAATGCAATTTATGTAGAAATCATACATTTATTGAAGTGTCTAGACTGCAATTCTTGCACACCCTTGTTTCAAAAGGAATTACCCCTTCTGTAACTGCAGTCATTGATACGCACGAAGTTTTCTTCTGGTTCCTTCAGTGTCAAAATGACTTCATTGTTCAAAGGATCCTTCTGAGGTCGAAATGAGAAACTTTCATATTACTAGAGTATTGAGGGACAATCCGTTCGACTTTTCACCCAAGCTTCAAACAACTTAAAATTGATTGACGTATTACAAAGACTCGCGAATACAGGATTGTGCACTTTACCCTATTTTCCCTCTTCCTCTCTCTCTCTCTCTCTCTCCACTACCTCCCACCCCCCACTCTTTCTCTCTCTACCCCATCCTTGAACTTGTACGAAGCCAGACAAATGAATTATGCACTAACATTGTTCCGGCTTCAGACCCCCAACATCTCTTTCTATATCCATTACTCAAAATCGGATAGCGCTGTAGGAGGGGGTAGTGGGGAGACCTAAAATAAGTCTAAAGTATTGCGGAAGAAATTACAGCAAGCTTAAACATGCAACAGCTGACTGTTCACTGGGTCAGAGAGATTACGATCCACTTGTCGATATGCGAGTAAAGTCAATGCAGGTTTTATATTTCCTCAAATGAAAAGCCACCACTTAGCCTATACGTCTGAAAGATAGGCCTACTTATACTCTATTTAACCTTACCGAGCACTATACAGTAATAATAATAATAATAATAATAATGTTCGTGTAACCTGGCTGGCTCAGGTCTGGTGTAAGAGTTTTCAAGTCGCTCCTGATCAATTTCAGGGCCTCTGACATGACTTAACGACTGTTTTTAGGCAGCCGGGACCGACGGTTTAACGTGTCCATCCGAAACACGGGAAAGTGGCCTGAGAAAAATTTCTGGTCTGACTTGGGTTTGAACCCGGGACCTTTGGGTTGCAACGCCAGCACTTAACCCACTCAGCTACGCCACCCCCCAAAGTTCACAGTTTATAGTTAACTATACAGTGTTATGGCAATGTATTTTCTTATGTGAATAAGAGCGTACTGTTACCGTTCATCAGCTGTAATTGCTCAGTAATCACATAAAATTGAACTCTGATCTCTCTCACACAAATTTGGCAACACTGCAAGCCATAAGCGCCATGCTGCATGATTAGGTTTGAATTGAGTTTAAAATTATTATTAATAATTATAGAGTAATTATTATAATAATAGAATACTAGAGTACCCTGAGAAAAGTAAGGATCACACATACATTAAAGCCTACATTTTGATGGACGTGACGTTATTCAGTAGATAAGGGACTGTTATTTTTAATTTCCATGGTAATATTCGGTCCATAATAAGTCATTTTTCACAGTACCTAATGTGCATTCTACTCATCAGGGCCCTCGCGTGGTTTTTTGGCGCACTGTGCGAGATTTTGGCAGGCGCCCGATCCCCCCTTCATTACCAGACGAATGCAATCCAACATATTATAATATATTCAAAGCCAAACATGATTCAAGCTGCCTTGCATGTTCACAGTTTTCTCATAAGCGATTCCAATGTTGCATGTGGTGTGGCAGAAAGGATTATAGGGACTTGCTTATTCTAATGTATCCCAACGTATTGTTTCGTATTTTCATGTATTGGATACATGACAAGCAAATCCTACAGGAATTGATAAAAAATAACTAAAGGCTATCTAGATTGAGCAAAACTGTCACATTGTACCGTAGGCCTACTTTATCATTAAAATAATAAAATTTCAATTATTGATTAATTTATTTTATTAGTTTGCTTGAAAGCACATAAGGAAGGGAATAATAAATTTTTCACAGAAAAATATTGGGATTCATCATAAATATTTTCTTTTAATGGAAATAAATATGTTTTTAAAAGATCAGAAGAAGGAAATTGAAGATTTGAGTCATTTTCACTGCTCTACCCAACTTTCTTGAATAACATTCAAAATAGTTCCTAATTTAGCCAGCAGATGGCAGTAGCAACAGGGTGACTTGCTTCAACTTCCATTGGACAGGCCTCCGAGCTACGCCTATGATCAAAATGCCGGAAAACATCGGTTAGAAAAGTTTCCAAATTCAACCAGTAGATGGAAGCAGTTGACGGGTGATGTTTCAGATTTGACTTGGACACGCCTTCATGCCCCGCCTGCTCTTTTCTTATTGGTGGACAGTGTTTCGTGAGTTCTGTCTTAGAAAATGGCTGCTAGCAAGAAAATGATGGATGGTGTATCATACACAAAAAATGACGCTGATTTACTATTGACGATCTTGTGCTAATATAATATTCATTCAAGTATTCAGGCTGGTAAGATTCTATCAAGTTAGTATTTGAAGAATTTATTTATAGAATTTAGATTCAGTTTCACTTTTATCGTGCAACTTAGGCCAGTACTGGGCTTCAATAGTTTTATGCTGTATGGAATGAGATGAAAATATGATTTCGCACTCCCATCTTATACTCAGCAATTTTATTTTTTACATGCATTAAGAATATAATGAAATACAACTAAAACTATTCATGATCTAATACCGATCTCTTGCCAGAGAAAAGTTTGGAGAAAACTACAACAATTCGGTAAAAATATTAGTATTATAGGATTATTAATATCTGGTACTGAGCTTTGCTCTGAAGCTGCGGCCGAACACTTGAATTACATAAATGTGTTATTGTAAAAAATCAAGGAACCTCCTTGTAGAAAATAAATTCAAAATAGATAATATGATCCCCTCTCACAATTTTTTGACAGTCATGAACATGTGTTATAGACTTGAATGTAACCCGATTCACTCCAGCTGGATAGCGTTGGTCAGCTAACGATAACAGCCATTATACGCAGTACTTGGGATTATGCCTGAATAAGGAATATTTTATTCTTTTATTAATCCTGCCAGAGAGTTTTCCCGGACATGAGACCTGGTGCAATCTTATTTTTCCATCACGGTTATATTACATTTCAAATTTCGAGGAAATCATTAGAGCCGTGGTTCCACAAACATACATACATACAGAAATTGCTCGCTTAATATAATAGGATATGCAGGAGTTTTGATTGGTCGACAGAATGTGAGGTGGTTGTCAGCCAAGCAAAGAATGAAATTTAAGAGGAGCGTTTCTTGGCTTGCTTCATACATTGATCGTGGTTTTTCAATTATTGATCAATTATTCATCATAATGAATGAATTTATGCAGAGGAAATTTTTTTCGTGGATTCATGTTGTTGGTAAAATAAGTTTTTCATCAAATAGTGGAAAAATTATACTAATAGCCCAATTGAAATTTTAAAAATTACCGTTTTGCATTAGGGATATATTGTTACTTACACTGAAGAAAAAAGATACATTGAAGAACCGCACTTGAGAAAGGATTGTATCGGATTCCAAGAATAGAGATTTTATTCTATTATTCAAAATATATCGGCGATTAATGAGATTATTTAGTATGAATTCAAGCATTCCGATACATCGTTCATCTGTCCAAAACAGCCTCACACTGGTGTGAAGACTCCTAAGATCTCTATATTTCATGTAACAGGTCCCAGAACACGAGAAACTGTAACCGAGAAAGTAGGGACCAAATTCGATTTGGACAGAAAATCGGATAAACGCACCTATTGCTGTCATCAAATTTCGTCGGGCCCGTGTCCAGGGTGGCGCCATATTTTCGAAAAAGAATCTAATGATTGTTGAAGGTGGGAGGAGGGGTTATAACACTGTGGTGGGAAATCAAATCAGACATGGGGGAGTCAAAAGAAGATTGGACGGATCCGACGACAAAGGACTGACTGAATAGGGACACGGATTGAATGAACACGAGGATAGAAATAGGAATATAGAGATAGAGATATAGTGATAGGGATAGGGATGGATGACTAAGAACAGTACAGACATATGCTTTGTCTACCTGTTGATAATTCAAAGGATGAAGCTGAGGCGAGTCGGATCGATGGATCGCAACAAAGTCATAGTGTTTGAAGACTACCTAACCTAACCAATCGCACCACTGGTTTTCCAATAAATCGGGCAGGGAAAGCAGCCAGCTGTTACCCTCATCCACCCCGCTTTGATATCGGAGAAAAAATTTCAAAATCTTTTCCGGTGATCGGAAATTGAGTCAGGATCATTCCTTTGAACCGTGAACTCTATATTCTAGAATCGATTTTCAAAAGTTGCCGCCATTATCGCACTGATTGATCGACGTATCACGTGCATTCAAGTGGCAGTCAAGGCGCGCATATTTCAAATATCGGATATTCCTTTCAACAGCTTATTTTCTGCATCCGTAAGTCGACAATTCAGCCAGTATATCGATTCTATGTGCGCCGCCAGTCTTACAGTTTATCAGACTTTTGTCTTCACTTTCTACTCTAAAACAGTCTATAACCTATCCACGATCACTTGAGACGAAATAAACAGACTGTTTGTGTGTTTAAATATGGTGTAGCTACATTAGCCTTTACACAAACCATAACCAATAAACGACGTAGCGTAAACACGTCATCGAATTGGCAATGCGTATGTGTCCGTGTGTGTCGTTAATTTTTTTCATCTCGACTGACGTATCGTTGCTACGGTTTGTCATCGCAACAGTAGCCGCCATGTTTGTTTACGGGTGAGTTTGTTTACTTCGTTTCAAGTTATCGTGAATAAGGTATAAATTAATTTTCATCCGGAACTTTTGAAAAAATATTCTAGTTTTCACTGGATATTCTTGTGAATTCTTTTAAAATTGATGTAGCATCAATACCAAAGAGATAAATATTATTCATTAGAAATAAAGTATTAAATACACAATTCAACAGAGATATTCAAGGCGTTAGAAACTAAAATGATCTAAGGTTTTATTTCTCATTTGATTCTATGAATTCTTACCCCATTTGACTTTATCATAATTCTATAGATATGAACTAGAATGGCGATGAATCTATGAACATGAACATTTTATGTAGATGTTTATGATATTCTAACTGAATATAATTGGAATGAACAAATTCCAGCACTCACATCCGTCCCAGTGAACACCATGTTCAATAACAATTTTCATCTCATTCACTAACCAATGGTTGGAGCGGAAGTCTTCACATGTAGTTGATGTAACTAATAACGGATTCTGATGAAACTATCGATCGAAATTAAATGAGTTATGAGGTGTGACAGCGGCGGGGCCTCCCCAACGCTCTCTGCCGGCCAAAAGCACAACTATTCATTTATTTATCGACATTGGCATGAGAGGCGAACCATTAGTCTACAGGCGATAACACAATCTATAGTCTGTCCAAACAAAGAAGACACTCTATTAGAATGGAAAAATCACTCCAACTCGATCAATATAGGTTCAAAAATTATAAATTTGTGTTCAAATTGTAGATCAGAGTGTTTCCTAGAATTTGAGACCAAATTTATAATTTTTGAATCAATATTTATTGAGCTGAAGGCCTTTTCCCATTTTGCCAGAATGTCTTCTTCGCTTGACAGACTATACACTCCCTGCGCTCAGCGGTGGTCGGTCGCCGCTTTTTTGTTTCCAACTCCAATTCTGTATGCGGAAACGATTTCCCAGCCTAGTTTATTGCGATGGAAGGGGTGAAGACAAAATGTTGAAACACTGTGTTTTAGTTGAGTCTGTCCAAGCAAAGACGAACCTCTGGTAAGATAGGAAAATGACTACAGCTTGGTCAATAATTGTTCAAGAATTATAAATGTGGTCTAAATTGTAGATCAGAATGTTTGCTATATTTTGAAATCAAATTGATAATTTTTGAATCAATATTGAACGATCATGAGTCATTTTCTCATCTTGCCAGAGGTTCGGTCTTCTTTGCTTGGACAGACTAGGGAATGAATTGTAGGTGTTTGAGAGAAATGAAAAGAGGAAATTTGGAAGAGAGAGTATGAGAGGGAAAGTAAAAAGAGCGGAGGAGATGAACAGAGATAGGAAGAAGGTAAAGAAGAATGAGTTTGAAAACATAAAAAGGATAGGGCAATGAGGTGAAGAGCAGAAGTTTGGAGAAGTGAGAAGAGAGTGGGAGAAAGTAGGGATGAGAGAGTGAAAGAGTGAAGGAAAAAAGCAGAAATAGAAAGTAGGTAGAGAAGAAGTGAAGAGTAAAGAGAATAGGATGGAGAGGTAGAGACAGGGAGGAGAAGTTTGAAAGATTAAAGGATAGAACGAGGAGGTAAAGACAAAGTTGAAACAGTGAGAAAAAAGAGAAAAAGTAGAAGAGAGAAGGAGAAAAACAGACAGAAGGAAGATAGAGAAAGAGAAATTTGAAAAAGTGAGGATAGGATGAAGAGGTGAAGAGGAGAAGTTTGAAAGAGGAAAAGAATAGGAAAAGAGGTGAAGAGAAGTTTGAAAGAGTGAGAAAAAAAGAGAAAGAGAGTGTGAGAAGGGGTGAGAGAGTTTAAGAGAGTTGAGGAGAAAAACAGAGAGGTAGGAAGGAATAAGAGAAAGAAACATAGATAGAGGGAATGAAAAGGAGGAGAAACTAAGAGAAGGAATGTGAGAGAGTAGAAAAGAGAAATATCGCAGCGATCAATAGATATAATAAGCTAAGGAAGAGAATAACAGGCGAATATGAAGATAAAGATATAGTGAAGAGTGAGTAGAGATAAAATAGATTTAAAGAACTAAGGAAGACGAGCAATCGATGAGGTAAAGACGAAGGGGGAAAGGAAATGGAATAAGAAGGAAATGAAATATGAGAAATGTAGAGATACAGAAATGTGTAATATTTTTTTGTAATATTGATAGAAGAACCTAGAATATTTTACGCAATCTGTATGATGGTAACGAGAACAATAGCAACAAAGTGAATAGGAGAAAGGCGAAAAAATTGTTAAAGAAAAGAAGTGTAATGTGAGAGACTGACAAGAGAGACAATTTTCTTCCCCCTCACTATTTAAATTCACCATATTCCTCTATTTTTATTAATCTTCTTTGATTTGTCAAGTTGTTCAGATAATATAGTTTGTGTATTATCTTTGTGATTCAATTCCTTTCTTTTAGGCAAACATCAATACAATTTTTGTAGGATACAATAAATTATGTGTATTATAGCCTAAATACATTAATTTTGTCCAAAATGTTGCCAGGTCCTCAGAAAATTTAGGAAATTTAACAAAACAAGAAAAAAAACAAACAGTATTACAAGATAAAATTAGCAAAAAACCATGAAATGGACCAAAACAGAATTAAGAGAGGAATATGGAAACAGAGTTATAATATGAGAGGATTTTGTGAGAGATAAAATGAGAATTTTTGGACAGAGACATTCAACGAGTGAGACCAACTGGATGAAATCAATTATTTCATTTCAGCGTCGCAGACAGGATGGATGGGACGTTACAAGCTTCAATTTTCAATCGCCGAGAGCCAATGCTTTGATGAAGAGCAGGAACCATTTGCAGGATTTGCATGATGAAACAACAGAAAGTCATTAAAACCGTCCACAACAAATACTAATTGAAATTCAAAATAACCGGCAACTACGGTACATGCTGTTCCGCTATCAAAACTCGATTTTCACGTGTAAATTCGTCACAAATAATCATAAACGTTTAATCTATCCTGTTTGACGTTGTTGTGTAATGGAATAGTTGCTAATGGTGAATAGTGAATGGTTATGAATATAAATGATGGTATTAAATCACAATATTTTCAGATATAGTAAAAACCTATTTGAACGAGATGTGTTTCATCTTTTTCGTATATTAAAAACGTTTTGACAAAAAATACATTGTATGACATATTTCAAATAGTCTTGTGTTTTGTATTGTTGAAGAGCTCCTCAGTTATTAACTAAACAATCCTCTACCTATATATCAATGAATACTAATCGAACAGAAACTCATTATCATTTCAATACAATCTCACTCAGATTATCTGGATTTGTTCCATAATATTTCCGTTAAATTACAATCTAACGTTCAGCCTCTCTAAAATTATTGTTTTGTTCCGCAGTAATTTCGCCGGGTCTCCCTCAATTCATCAGTTCCAATAGTATGCCAAAACCATCTGTAGGCTCTTTCTGTCATTTCCAGCACTGGTTGTCTCAGCATATTCCTTCAGAGAAATAAATAAGCGGTGGAGTTCGCAGTTGTTCATTTCAGTTTCAGAAAAGCCGGCGCGATCATTTGAATTGGAATAAAACAAAGATGGTTGATAAAGATGCTGGGGAAGGGGTTGATTCCTGTAGGAAAAGTTTGTCCGACGTAGGGAAATTTCAACGAAGACATAAGACAACGGTAACTCTCGCATCGCTTGCCTGAGCGCGGGAATCATTTCAGAATAATTCACTTAGCTCGCAAAGTCTGCGAATTTAAAACTCCCGCCTCTACTTCCACTGTTTTAAAGATTCTCATAAGGCTCAACTTTCAAGAACGAGTGCAACCTAAATCCATTTTACTCGACGTTCTGATTGGCAGTACCTTAACCACAAACTCTACTTTCAAAATTCTCTTCTTGATTGATCACAGACCCCTTTTTCCTGAATCAGCGAGTTTTCTGTTTGGTAACAGGATCTGGAAGTCTAAACTTTATCCAATATACTTTTACCATGTAACTTAAGTGAAATTCATCCATAGAAAAAGTGCACTTCTCCCTAACCAAGAGAATTAGCGCATTCTGTAGTTGAGGATATGAAAGCCAAAACTTCGTCCATGTAACTTGAATAAAATTCATCCACAAACTAATTGCTGTCCCAAACTTCATACAATGTGATACTGTAATGTAATAATACAATGTTCACCATGTAACTTGAATGAAATTACGAAAGAAAACATGAATTAAAAAATGAACTGCTTTTTTAAAGTGCATCCATTTACTTTTGTGAAGTGCTTATTCAGTACATCACAGATATATAGGAAATATAATAATAGAAGGAAATAATTCTCTCGACCGTGCAGAATACTCTACAATGTAAAATGGATAAACTGATCTTTATCTAATATACCAAAGTATTTAAAGGGAATACTTCTTCTAAGAACCGCGCAATATGCTTTATAACTGGAATAAAATCGATTCACTGTTGGCTTCATTTTTTAGAAAGGTTGGTTTGAAACGTTTAACTGCTGCGGTTTGTTCACGGTTGAAGGGTAATTTGCTTTGCTTCAGGCTGTACAAGATGAACAAGCAACTTGTTCACTAACTTCAACTTTGAAACTGTTTCTACTCGCCTTATACCTTGAGCGACGCGGTTTATTTGATCTCATCAAATCGTTCGTTATAAATCTCCGAATAAACTTATAGCTTCACAAAATTCCAATTTTCCGAACTTTCACAGGATCTTCAGTACTTAGTTACCTCTAAACATTGAATTTCATGTTTGGTCGAAGGTTATGAAAAGATGATTGATATTAAGTGCTAAATAGATTTGCAGCTTTGGGTGTGGACAATTACTGAAAACTATTTTTTTATCATTAGGGCCTTCATGTTTCACCATCCATTATTACTTCTTCTCCTATGAATAATATTATCAATATAAAATATCCTCATATTTTTCCATGAATGTTTCTTATCTGCTACTAGAATGAACATCCAAAATTGTCAATTTGACAGAGAAGATCATTAATCTACTAACAGCTAATCATTTTTCTATCATAAACGTAATATATAAGCCTTCAAGCTTTTACCATTCATCATATTACTACGTTTCCGTATTATTATTATTAACAATATTTTCATATAATTTCATGACTGTGTCTAATTGGCCACTCAAACCAATCTAAAGTATTGTCAATACTTTTGACAATAAAGATGTTAGGGCACCCAGTTAGCTGGCCTAAAGATAGCTTTAGTTGTAAGACGTTAGATGCCATATAACATTCGCCATTTTGTAACGTTTGTATGAACCGCTAATCGGGGTGGAGCTTGTCTAGACCAATGGCAGACGTTCACTGTGATTGGTTCAAGCGTCTACCAATAGTAGTGCTTGACCATTAGTATGAATACTGCTGGTCTGTACGCTAAGTTTTAGTTAGCTAGAGATGGTAAATTGTATAACAACCGAAACTAGTATTTCGATTAACTAAATCTGTGGTTTGTTAATATCTCTTTTTTCACTTGTAAATAATATGCCTAATTACTTTTACGAGATGGAAGAAAACTGACAATTAATTTAAATGCATAGAAGAATAAAACTTTTAATAAGTGACTGTCATCATTCTAACACCACCAATCCAAAACGATATTGTGTATAGAAATACACAATAGAAATAATGTTTGTATAGAAATAATTTTTTTTGTACAGAAATAATACTGTTTATCTTGGAACATCTTCTACAGAAGTATTCCATCCAATGTTGTGCTCTTCTTTCTCTCACTCTTTCACACTCTCACTCGCTCTATCTCACTCACTCACCTCTCTTTTGTTTTGATCAACAAAATCCATCGTCGTCGTCTTGTGAAAACAACAAAGAAGACAGGCAATATTGTGCTCCATTTGGGAACTAATAAAGATAATTGACTTCTCCCAAACAATGACCAACTAACATCCTTCTCTGGGAATTCAGCTCTAGACTCGAATCGATTACTGCTAAGTAACTCGGAACAATGCTATTATCGATGCTATTCAGTTGTTATACTTGAAACATCAATTTCTTCAGATTTTCTCTGCAAGTATTCTAGAGACGTCACATTCAGATATGAAACAACAGCGCTGGAATGAGATGGATTTTCTTACTACAGTTTTCAATTTTGAAATCACTGTCTACTATGTTATTAGTTTCAACAAAATTTTCCCTCGTTTAATTAGATCTTTCAAATGAATTAGTATTGCACCATTTAATGTACGATTATAATCTCCTCATGGAATATGAGCTTCCAGAAAAGCATTCTATTGAGGACTATATCCAGCATCTATCGTGGACTTACCAATACTACTTGTTCTGAATATGATACTGTTTTGATAATGTCTTGTACTGTCTTGTTCTACTATAATATGATACTGTCTTGTGGGATCGACCATTATTTTATTATTGTTTCCATCACGCGAAAGATAAATTACACTCTGCCATGTTGAATTTTAAAATTAAATTAAACTAAATTGAATTAAATTAAAATAAATTCATCGCATTCTACTTTGTTGCTGCGATAAAGATTATCTACAATCTTGAAAACGGTAGTTTTGAAATCATGGAATATGTTCTATTTTAATATGATTTTTAATGGAAACCTACTTTAAATAATAAAAATCAGCTTATTTCTGACGGTTTCTCGAACTATAAAATACTATACGGTTTCATCTATACCAATCTTCTTATTGCTGAACACCTTTATGTTCCAATTTTTTCATCATCCAAAATATTAAACAATACAATTGAGTTGATTGTTATGGTTTATTTAGTAATCCATAGCAAGAAACATTTCTATATCTACGGATTCTCCAATTTTCTCAGCACCAACCCTCCAGAATTTAGCCATATGTTACCGTTTTCTTCATCGTCCAAAATCTTATCGTCGACACACAGCGCCAGCAAAACAAGTAAGGCAATTTTCCTGCTTTCTTTAATAATCCATAACAACAATCATTACTTATTCCTCAATTTATTTCACCACTAACCCTCCGGAAATTAGCAATTGTGTGTTGAATATAATGCGACGACCTACGTTGTATGATTGGATCAATGGCAATGCTGGCGAGTTGGGGCCATTAGTTAGCTGCAAAAATGAGGTAACCAAGGGCTGGTTGAGCCAGTTGGCAGTTCTCCATTATTCTGGACTTACCACTGGGCTTCGCTTATTACAGCGCACCAAGTCTTCACCTATCCTCTCAATCCCTCTTCTCTCTTTTTTCAATCTCTTTTTCTCTCTACCACTTTTTGCCTCTACCCCTTTATTTCTCTAACCCCACTTACTCTCTCAAACCCTTTACTCTTTTGCTCTCCCACTTCCCTTCTCAATTTATTCTTCTTCTCCCATTTTCACCTTCTACTCTCCTTCTCTCTCTCTTCCTCTCTCTTACTCATTACCACTTTATCTCTTCACCTCTTCAACTCCCAAAGTCCAGTTACCCTTACACTCTCACAACCCTTCAATCTCTCCCACTTTCCTCATGAAATCTCTCTCGCAATTCCCTACTCTTAACTTCTACTCGGTCTCGCACTCTCTCTCTCTCACTCTCTCTACCTGTTTCTTTTACTCTTTCACTCCACCACGTTTCCTCTCTACCTCTTCATCTCCCAAACTCTACTTATTCTCTCACAAAAGCTCACTCTCTCCCATTTCTGTCCCCAATTTTCTCTCTTAATTTCTCCCTCATACACACTCCCCCCTCACTCTCATTCTCTCTCTCTCTCTCTCTTATATCTATCCAGTCCCTCTCTTTTCCCCAACACACTATGGAACTTGGCCCTTTCGCCTACCCAGCACTATGAACTAGTTTCACTCTTTTTTCGCTGCTTATCTACTCTACCCTATCTCAGATTTATGCTCTACTTATCCATCGATGCATTCAACTAAATTGTGGAAGCATTTACCAAAATGAAGTGCTAATTCGTGTCTAACTGAATGATAAAACTGTAATCATCGAATTTATTATATTTCATTTATTATCGTATTCATCATAGAAGAATACTAAACAATAATCAATACTGATGAATATATCATAAATGTATCATGATTTTCAATTAACATACCATGAATATGGTTACCTCATGTCATACAACATACTTAATGGGCGTTCATAAATAATATCGGTGTTTGACCACTCCATATTATCATCAGGTTTAATTTACAGTTGAATCATTCAAATTCATCTTTTACAAATCATAAGATCATACAACAAAAATGAAATAGCACCTCAAATGGGTTTAGAGTTCAAATGAGTTCAAAAATGTTGCATTTGTTAATTATTTTGAAAATCATACTATTCAAAATTGGAGGACAATACCAAGATCAAGATCATTTTTCCTCTCTCACATCCCTCTCCAAGAATGGACATTTATATGTCTGAACTCCGCCATTTTATGTAAATACAGTACAAATTTATATTACCGTTAGCTTTGTTTTGAATCCTACATCTGTCTCATTTTGCAAGTTTTCATAGTCTATAATGAGCCAACTTGAGCGAACCATAATGTGATTAGTGTGATTTTCATTTATGTTTATTCTTATAGCATAGGATTTGAATTATTGTATTATGGAATCTACATGAATAAAGTGAATTAATCTGAATCTCTTATTCATTCAATATTGAGTATTGACAACTTTCATGGGACTTCAAACAACACAAAAGAGATAGGCTATCTTTCAAATTAGATCACTTTTTGACGAGCAGTCTGCGTCAAGAGTAATATGATGCAAAAAGTAACAAATTTATCTGTCAGGAGATGCTTAGGTTTTCCATGCTTTTCAGCCTAGGACCTAGGTATAGTTTGAGAAAGTTAAGAAGAACCACCGTCACTATACACTCAATATTGTGACGGCGTATCTTCTCAACTTGCGTAAACTTGAAGAGTTGGTCGGTAAAAGACACGAGCGAAAATCCCCGGAGACAATGTAGAACAAAACCCAAGACGAACCGGGACAGGAAAATGCCAACCAGATCCCAAAGAAACAGGAGAACAAAGAGGAGAAGTAACGGAGTGTCCTTTCACTGCCTGTGTAAAGATGTAACTGAGGTAAAATTCACTTTTTGCTACCTGGCGACTTTTTTGTCTCATGGACTTTTTGACTCTTCGCCTCCAAAATACGATGTCTTCCAAGAAGACTTCATGCTATTTCAAGTATTATAGTCAGCAAGACTCAAATGTGATTAGTTTTATTGTGATTTCGTTTAATATGGAGTTCAACAACATCAACCAAAGTTTTACCAATAACTAGAACTCTGTCATTTGATCGTATGTACGCGCCATAACGAAATTCACTTCAAAATATCAAAATGGTTACTTCTCTACAGTCTCCAATGCTGAACTGTGATTGGCTATCTGCTGAGACCTGCCTTAGCTACTTTTAACAGTGGGGGATTTAACTGAAATTCAGAAATCGAGTTGTGAAATAGTTGTGAAATTTATTATACAGGTTTTGTTTGAATTCATAATTGTATAAGCTATATAAATTCATCAAGAGAGGTATCTCGACTTATCTCTTTAGGCCCAGCTTTTTCAAAACAATTAGATATCACTACTCAATTACTTTTTCAATCATATATTGAGCTACTGTAGACATAAACGTTCTCCTATGAAAGCATAAAACAAAATAACCTTCAAATTCAATAAAAATCCGAAATTTAGAATACCATTAACTTGTTTGAAATAACTCCACTATATAAGGGAGTGTTCATGTCGGAGCTTTGATCATTGATAATAGCTGACACTATAGTCCATTCACGATCAGTTGAGACGAAATAAACAAACCTTTTGCGTGTGTGTGCATGTAATGGAAGGTCTTCTTCTATGCGAAAAAATAGCCTGCAGTCGAACAGCTGACTCTTGTCTGGAGCTGTGATTGGCTACAGTCCGACTTGTCTTGTCTCAAGACTGTTGTCTTGAGCTGTGGTTGGCTACAGCTGTTGGTCTGTGGCCGAAAGTTTCGCATAGAAGAAGACAGATATAGATAAAATATCAAAGCTTTGATAGAAGAAAGTAAAGCTTTGCTTCTATCAGCTGTAATATTTGGTATAAGGCATGTACAGCTGATATAAGCAGAGCGTTATTCTCTTCAAGGATCGCTTCTATCATTGATGATTGAAGCTCCGCTATGAACGCTAAGAGACATTGAAACATTTAATGCGTTCATTAACTGTACACAATGTATAATCAAATCAATGATGAAAAAGACTGATAAAGCCTGCATTAGAAAACCTGTTAGACATAACTGGAAAAATCGCATTATCCACACCTCGATTACAACTCATTAATTTCACAAAGGTCCGCAGATTAGCACGTGACAAAAAGACTCAAAGGCCAACCACGGTAGAGAAGGAGCAAACAAGAAACGCGCTGATACGCCAAATTAATTTAAAGTGTAGGATTAATGTTGAGCCCTAACAGGCTATAGTTTGTCCAAGCAAAGAAGACCCTCTGGCAAGATGGGAAAGTGATTCCAGCTTGGTCAATATTGGTTCAACAATTATATATTTGGTCTCAAAATGCAGAAACCATTTTTCTCTACAATTTCAGATCAAACTTGAAATTTTTGAACCAATATTGACCGAGCTTGAGTCATTCTCCCATCTTGCCAGAGGGTCTTCTGTGCTTGGACAGAATATACCAAATAAGTTGGGAGGTCTGACGTTTGCAAGCCGCCACCAACTAAACGGCCACAACCTACGTAACGCTTTTGGGGAAAATGGTGAGAGCAAAATGGACCTTGCTTTCACTTTGTCTTGACAAAATATTAGGCGCAGCACCATTTAAACGTTCTAGTGGCAGCGGTGGGATGATGGAAAAATGGAAACTGAAAGAGAAAATTTACAATGATGAGAGACAGAGTGAGAAAGAGAGAGGTGGAGAGTGAACGGGAAAGAGAGAGTTACAGAGAGATTAATAAAAAGTGAGTGGTAAAAATGTGTCACTTTCTATTAAAAGTTTTTAGTTTGAGTGGTGAGTGGGATAGAAAAGTAAGAAGTGAGAGGACAGATGAAAAATGACAAGAAACAGGAGAAGAGAGAGAGAAAGTGACAGAGAGGTGGAGAAATGGAGAGAGAAAAGTGGCACTATTGAAACTTTTTGGTGGCAGTGGTGGGATGGAAAAACTGAAAGTGAGATAAAAATAACAAGAAACAGGGGGTGATAGAGAGATATAGAGAGAATGAGCAAGAGTGTGTTGGGGTGATGTAGAACAGGCAAGAAAAAGGAAGGAGAATCACTATTCAAAGATGGGATGGAAAAATAAGAAGTGAGAGTAAATGAACAGTGACAAAAAAGAGGAAGAAATTGGAAGAGTTACAGAAAGAGAGAGAAAGAGCTGCATTATTCAATATCTTTGGTAACCCAGGTAGGATGTAAAAATTGGAAGTGAGAGAACAGTTGATGAGGAATAACAAGAAACATTGAGAGATAGAGGGAAAAGGAAGAGATAAGAGAGAAAAAAAGTGTGAGAGATAGAGAACAGAAAAGACAGAGAGGAAGAGAAAGGAGAAACAGCATTGAAATGTTTTGGAAAAATAATTAAAGGAGATGAGAGAGAAAATGAGCAATAGGAAGAGTCTGAGATAGACAGATAGATTAGAAGGAGTGAGAGAGAGAGCGAGACAGACAGAGAGAGAGAGTGTGAGAGAGGAGGGAGTAAACGAGAAAGAAAAAGCACACTTTGTGTGCCCTATCAGAGATCTGAGTAAATGAGTTTTGCTCGCAGCCACCACACACTGACAACGCTAGGCGCCACCAGCTCTAGTCCTGTTTGTCTATTGCAACACACCCCACCCTGTATATAATGCAGACAGGCACACTCTTTCCGGGCTATTGCTTGCTTATTAAAGCAAGTCCATTTCACACAACATCACAGCGCTACATGCTTGGTTCCACAAGTATTTTGAGTGTTGGTAGTATCCAGGAAGTATTCAACAGATTGTGAGTGCAAGTTTTATCAGTACAGTATTAAAACCTAGAGAAGATTACTCAGATGATTATCTGAAGGAATACCGTACTCATCAAAAGTGATTATTCAACAGATTATTTCCACAAGTATATCCTAGTTGTGATCGATTGCATTAAGTTCTTTGACCACAGATCATTCACATCATAAATACGGCCACAAATACAGTCTTTCGGAGGAGACGATAAGCCATCGGTCCCAACAACAGAAAACTAGTCGTCTTCTCTCATCATCATCATCATCATCACCAATCTTATTACCACGCACTAGCCTATGAGCTCATGTGGGACTCAAAAATTAAAAACGAACTTAGGGTGAAGGTTATGCCCACACGAGCTCCTCCGCCTTTGTGTAGATGATGAAAGGGATAATGTCTGACTGAATTTGACGTTTAAAAAAATAGAGTCTGAATAATTCCATCCATTTCAATTGAGTAGATTTCAACAAACATTTTCTTTGAACGCTGTTCACTTGAAAACAGAATGGCAAATCGACCAGTTTTCTTATCTCACATGAATGGAATATTAATTTCCAGTTTCAAAAAGAGCCCTCGCCGTCTGTTAACCTTTGGAAGTTTGCTTTTCTTTGTTTGCCCTGGTTCGGGAAATTGCAAAGAACTGAAATTCAATTATGGAGTTTTCACTGAATCGTGCATTTTCCTTTTTACGTTACGTCCCACGCTTTCCGTTTAGCAACGTTGTCATAGCGCTGTGTGCAAAAACGTTTTGACTTGAGAACAGAAGTTCAAAACTCACATGTTTGCATATGACATTTATTCTGGAGAGTTGGAAAGGTGCTTCAGGATCTATCGAGTTGGCAGAACTTGAATTGGTTTCAATTTGTCGCAAGAGTAGAAAAAATTGATCATTGCCTTGAGCTGACTAATTCGTCCAATTTGACCTGTTCAAGAAAAGAAGAAATTCTGGCAGGATAAAAAAAATACTCCAGCTCGATAAATATTGGTTAAAAAATTGTAAATTTGGTCTCAAATTTTAAAAACATTCTAATATACAATTTGAGACCAAATTTCTAATTTTCAAACCAATATTGACCAAACTGGAGTAATTTTTCCATCTCACCAGAATGCCTTCCCTGCTTGGAAAGAATATACAACTCAAAATGCCTCTGGAGAAAAATTGAGGACACGATCACAATGTCTGCCAAAAGTACAACTGCAATTTTTTGCTTTCATAATAACAAATGACAATGCCAACAAACGTCGAGCTATGTATGGCAAACGTTCCTACATATTCAGACTGTGTTTTTACATGGATAAAGCAATTGAGGTCATTTATTATATGAGTCCTGATGGATCGTTTTACGATTTTCACATTTTGGAAAATTCTAAATTACATTCATGTGTAATCCAGAAATGCAGAGACCATGGAAATAAAGTATTGGCAAACAATCCGAAATTGTTCGTTATGAACGATCATAGAACCATCATAAATAGAATATTGGTAGATAGGATTATAATAATAATTTCAATTGCATTCACATAAAATAATTGGTAAGTTTTGATACATTGATACTAAAGATAATTACGGTGAGTTGATTTGAATAAAGGCCAACTGAAATTCTTCAAAAGGATTTCTTCACTCAATCTTCTTTGAAAATGTTTGTGAGAGAAAGTAATGAATATTTGTTAATATTAACGATCGCAGTTACAGAACTTCGAAATGGTTCAGAATACACTCACCAGAAATAGATATAAATGTATTGAAATTATACATAGTAAGTAGCAATATACTACTTGTAATGAGTTCACTCAATACACCTCAACATATACAGTACTCCATTTTAAAGATATTTGTGGAAAGACCGCCATCCCGTATAATATCCTCTATCAATTTTCATCCACGAAACATACTCTTGCACTTTATAAATCATTTTATATAGTCTCACCCGAAAAAACAATAATATTATGAACCGGATATAAAGAATATAGCTCGATTTGATGGGCTGGAGAAATGCCCCACTGCTGCACGAAGCAAGGGATTAATGTGCCTCTATATCGGAAGGTATACAGATAATGTTATTTCCCCCTACTTATAGTAGAGTGCTCCATTCTTTCCTCCAAAGCACGTTAGTCTGTCCAAGCAAACAAGACATTCTGGCAAGATGAGAAAATGACTCCAGCTCGGTCATTATTGATTCAACAATTATAAGTTTGATCTTAAATTGAAGATCAGAATGTTTCCTAAAATTTGAGACAAAATTTATAATTTTTGAACCAATATTGACCGAGCCGGAGTCATTTTCCCATCTTGCCAGAATGTTTTCTTTGCTTGGACAGACTATACTAAATGGGCCGCAGAGCGTCTCAGCATTAAGGTTATTCTCCTTAGCTTGCTTTTTAGCGACTGCAATTTCTCATAATAATTTTTTTATATAGCAGAGAATACGTGAACAATTTTAGTATCGCATTTAAAAGCTATAAAGGTGCAGTCTCATTTTTGATCCACCCAGACAATGTTTTATGTTCGAGGCGTATAAAAATCTCAACAGAGCTGGGGTATGAATGAGATCAACTGGAAAACGATTTTTGAAACGGCTGATCTTGGACGATTTAATATTATCCAATTTGAACAGTTATGATAGTTTAGGATGAGATAAAATATGTTCTACTAGATATGATTTGAATGATATAGTATTGTGTTAACTTTTTTCATTTGAAGAATCAACTCAATTAATTTGTACAAATAAAAATTCCCAAAATTTGCATGTTTTAACATCACATTAAAAGAGCGTTATCTAACCTGAGGTATTGATGATTGAATAATGAATAATTTGTTTTTATCATTATCTTTCTTCTTTTCAAAGAAAGTGGGAACCATTATTTTGACGCGTTTCAAGATAATCACTAAATCATGTTTATGTAATCAATGTTTTATGTTCGACGCGTATAAAAATCTCACCAGAGCTGGGGTATGAATGAGATCAACTGGAAAACTATTTTTGAAACGGCTGATCTTGGACGATATTAAAACTATGAACAGTGAAAATACCTTCCGATATGATACATCCGTAAAATGTATTTTTTTTGTCAATGGCGCAACAGCCCTATGAAGGGCCTAGACCTACCAGCTGGTTGCCAGTTCCATATTCACTCCACTATACAGCCCGTCCAAGCAAAGAAGACACCCCGGAAAGACGGGAAAACAACCCCAGCCCGGCCAATACCGACCCAAAAGCCATGAATTCTCAAACAGAACTCACAGCCCCAGAACCAACACCGACCGAGCCGAAGCCACCCCGCCAGAATGCTCTCCCAGCCCAGACAGGCCATACAGCAGGCGAATGATCATCAACCAGGATAGATGTAACGTGTGGTTAGCACGTCGATCCTCTCAACCATAAGCCAGTCTTCACAACCAAGTGAAGATGCAGAACACCTCTGAATAACATGCAGTTAATCAGTTAGAGTGTAATGCAACAATTAATATTCCTCCAGAAACGGGAAACGACTGACTGTCTCTACTAACGACAGCCAATCTCCCAAAGGAGGTAGCCTGTAGAAGGTGAGATGTATAAGCTGAATCAATAATATTAATACAATCATATTGTGTAATATGTACTGTATGATATTATTGAATCATAATTATGATACAAGAAACAATTGAGTTGATAGGTCTAAAATATTCTGGGCACAGTATATTCAAGATCTGGTCTGGGAGCAGTTTTTTTAACGGTTTCATTCAACGAATCTCGCCTGCTATTTATGAGTAGTCAATTTTTTTAAGAAAAAAAAACATTGGTCAATATTTGCAGTAGCAGAAATCCTTTGTTTTATTTATATATCTACCATTGGAGACTTGAATTATATTATTAATTGGTTGACAATATTGAACCATTTGGAATCGTATTGGATAGTTTTCTATTATAGAAGGAAACTACACACAACTGTAGAGCAGCTAGAGCATCATAATGATTGCTATCAAAATATAAATTCAATAGACAACTATCAACAGATTATAATAATTCAAATTACGGGATAATTCATTGGACTCCTTATTTACTCATATGCACTGTATAATATGTACACTGTGAATATGTATGGTCAGCCACTTGTATTTCAACACAAAATTACTAAAGGCACTGCGACAATATTACAGAAAATGTCTCGCTTTTTTGCAGTCGTAAAACTCCTGTCCTATTCTATTTCACTTCACACACTTCGGTAATTCGTATAACGGTATTTTCTGGGGCACTTCGGGACATATTCGTAGTTGGTTGCAGAGAAAAGTAAGAAAGAGAAAGTAGAAAGAGAAGAGGAGGAGAAGAGCGGAGAAGAGAAGAGAGAAGGAGGAGGGAGAGCATGTGGAGGAGTAGAAAAAAGGGCATGGTGAGGAGAACGTGGAGAGAAGGAGGGAAGAAAAAGAAAAAGAAGAATGAGAGAAAGAGATGCACAACACAAAGATATCCATAATGACCTTAGGCTTTAACTTTATGACTGCATATTTGTCCAGAGGAAGACCGACATTCCCATGGGCTTATGACAGTCGGAAATTTACGGAATGGGCAATGGGAAACACTTTTCACAACGACCACATAGTGACAATGTGCTCATTTCTTACTATGTGGTCGTTGCTCTTCTATGGTTTGAAATTGAGAAATATGTGAGTGTGTTAATAATATTTTATTCTTACTATTTCTTATTCTATATTTTACTATTTTAGGAAAAAACTGGAAAACATGATGAAGAGAAAATCAACTTAGCAAAGCTTTAAGAGAAGCTGTTTGGGGGATATTCATTATTCAGTTTTATTGTAAATAGCGAATTGATGCTATCAAAATGGAATGGATCGAAAAATATATTTGGAAATAAGAGAGAGATGAATAAATGAGTAATTTCTTTTGAAACATCTTCAATTTGCTTATACGTTTCTTGGTTTTATAATTCGAGAACAACTCAATAAAATATCAAATAATGGAAAACTTCTCAATAATTCTTTGGCTGGATTGATTTTTAAGGCAGAATATAATTATTATATTCTAATATAATATTATATTATATTTTGTAATCAAGTATTCGTAACTGTATTTGGGAATATTTTCCAATTCCACTTTGATTCAATTCCAATACTTCAAATGATTGTACTATATTACAGCGAGAATCTTGCATGGAGAAAATTCGTACGAAAACTTCATAAACCAACACTCCAACCTTTTAATTATTATCATGTGTGTATTTCAGTACACTTAACCAAAAAACCTCACTCTTTGAAACACACAGACGAAAACTACCAGCATGAAAATTTGCGACTACAGAGTCATTATTTCTGGTCGCGGGAAAATTTACTATTTTCCAGGTCTTTGAATCTTACTAATTGGATATCTGGCAAAAACGGGCAGAAAGAATATTTTTCGGCAGAAAGAAATTAGCTGCAGGCAGTTCGCTTCCAGCCCTCTCCTTTTTTCTCTCTTTATCTCACTCTTCATCCTCTTATTTTCAAGCGAATTTCGTTTCAAAGCCTAATTAAAATAGCAATAGCGGTAAATGAGAAATTCTTTAACAAGCTTCAATTTCCAATTTCTCAAAGATAAGCAGACTTTTGTGAGGTAATTTCTATTTCGGGTAATAATCTTGTTATAGCGAAAAAATCTTTCATAATCCCAATCTTTTCAAGATCAAGGTTTTGAGGAGAAATATTTCAAAATGTTTCGAAAAAATCTCATCCAAGATACTTTTGAGAAATATTTTTAATATAGGTATGTTATTAGAGTTTACACAGAGTTTTTTCAAATGAATTTTTCAGTTCGCCTCAAATATTTACAACTTGATCATTATCTCCTCTGTAAGCATACATTTTCCATTTCTCATAAATAAAAACATCCAATACAATGTAGTGTTTTTCAATTGTTGAACAAGTACGTTCAAAAGAAATGGTAGTGGTCTAATATATTCTCATAATATTTAAAAGAATAACAAAATATCAAGTGAAAATCGGAAAAGATATTTCCGAAATAATTATCATCATAAAAATTCTGATGCTATTGAAACAGGAAGTACAAAATAATAAACATTAAAAACTATTTCAGATTATAAAATTTCTATCTGGGATGGATAAAGTTCTCTCCTGCTCCCAGTCTTCAACATTGGAATCCTGCCTGGTTCAAATGCATAGCATACTGGTGGCTCGTACCCAACAGGTGAAGTGCCCGTATCTTTTACTGTACAGCACTTCACGTGTTTCGTGGGCACGAGCCGCCAGTGATGCATAGAATAAACATCAACAAAATAATAATTCATATCACAGTATTTAAACGCGAATAGATCTTCAAACATATACCATTTTTATAGTACTGTAGTTGGAAACGTTTTGAGTAGTTGTGAAGGCGATATTGTGGTAGTTATTCATAGCCTATTCTATTGTATAAAAATACAAGATATTGTCATACCAAAGATTTATTAAATTTGAGACTTCGATTTTATCCAATTCAGTAGTTGAAAACTACTATCCATTAGAATAAGATTAGATTAGCAGATTTATGAAAGTCCTTCTTTGTTGGAAGATAAATTAAATAAAACTATTGTGTAGACAAAGAGAATAGAAATCTTATTGTAAACCCTCTGTAATTTGGTAGACCGATAACCTTGCAATTCACGATAGTCTCAAGAACATTGCATGTCAGTTTTATTACATTGCAGATACTCGGTGATTCTAAATGCTAGCTACTTTGATACTATCAAATAGCAACCAGACAGCTGACCTAGTATCGTTTAGTTTAGTATACTATTATTTTATTCCTTGAAATTCCTTTGAATTTATTTCTACTGATACATTCTAATTTTAGTCCTATTCAATCAGTGAAACAGTAACCGTTTGAGCAATAATATAGTCAAAGATACAGCTTTCAACTGTTGAAAACATAACCAAAGTTTTAGAGCTGTGAGTTGTGTTTCGTTCAAAATGTCAATATTAGAAAGGTTGATAGATGTGAGTATAAGATAAAGTTTGAATTAAGCTCCCAAAATTTCAATGAGAGCTCTTGATATCTGAATACCAAATAATGTAATGTAAGTATAGGATAGTATTATCGAATGAATATTAGACTAACGATTAGAGAAAAATTTAAAGTATCGGTTTCTAATGAGTACTGCATCATCTGGGAACTTGATCTGGGAACTTTATATATAACAAAATATAAATAAACGAAAGTTTTGAACAAAATTGAACCAGATACATGATTGGTAACTGTTTGATTGGAGAATCAGAATCTGACGATCAAAAAGCAACCAACTTAAAGTAGGCCTACTTGATTTAACCATTATTACGAGCACTGGCGGCTCGTACCCACGAAACAGGTGAAGTGCCCATATCTTTTACAGCACTTCACCTGTTTCGTGGGCACGAGCCGCCAGTGGTTATGAGTGAATATTTTATCAAAGAATATTGAACTGACGTTAGAAAAAATGAACCGACTGTTCTCTAGAAGTAACTGAATTTGGATTCAGATACATTCGCTTTATCCATGTGTAATACAAAATAGACCTGAGATAAATGAACACAAATTCATGTAGCTTATCTATAATAAATACTATAGAATTGAAATACATTCTGGAACCTTTCTAATCATTCGAACCACTTTTCGACACATAGGCTTCTAATGGAAACTGAATTGGATCCCATACTTCATTCAACTCTTCGAGATTTATGAGATTCACTTAGCCTACATTACAACTCAACTCTTGGGCGAAGCAAATTTACAGTCCCCACACCAACTACACATTCGTCAATTTAATACCACTTTAACCATTTCAATTTCCCACCCACGACGACAAACTCTGTTATCGGTAGAGAGACAAAGATTTGCGCAAATATTTATTACGGTTGACAGGTGTTTGGAAATTCGTGCGTCTGAATTTGAGAGACGACCAAGTTTCGGAATTTGTCTTCGATAAATGCCACCTTTCTCACACGTTCTGCTTAGGTTAGTTCGGCTGCTTCTTTATTATTTCCTCAGTTTAACGTCGTTCCCCCACCTAAGTTGCCTTAAATGTTTGTATCTGCAAAGAAACCTCGAACAAGTTGGGAAAACTTGTGCGGAGCGCTTTTCACGGCGGTTTTAACTTTGCATCCGTTCCACGTCCATCTTCTTATAGTCTGTCCAAGCAAAGAAGACATTCTTACAAGATGGGAAAATTACTCCAGCTCGGTCAATATTGGTTTAAAAATTATAACTTTTGTCTCAAATTGAAGATAAGAATGTTTCCTACAATTTAAGACCAAATTAAAAATTTTTGAATGAATATTGACCGAACTGGAGTTATTTTCCCATCTTACCAGAATGTCTTCTTTGCTTGGACAGACTATATCCATCCCAACTTTTCAAAGATTTCCACTGCGCGCGAGATTCCATATCATTATATGACGAAGCTGCTCAAGTTGGCAGGTTAATGGTCGTCCGCTGGGGAACTATTCAGAGGCGTAGGTATTCAATCGACTAAAAGCGTTTCGCACTCTGTGCTAGAGTGCCAGACGACTAACTTATGTGCAGACGGGAGTGAAAGCACACAATGTGGACCTCATTTGCTTATACAAACTATGTAAAAAGCATGGAACACACAACTATGTGAATTTATGGATGAAACTTAAAGTGAGGAAAAGCAAATTCGATAAGTGGAGACCAGAGTAATAGCAAATGAGTACTACAATATGGACTTCATTTGCTGATACAAAATAAAGAAGTAGAACAAATCAACTATTTCAATTCATGAATGAAATATAAGTAAGGTAGAGATTAGCAAATTGTGTTATGTGGAGACCAGAGTAATAGCAAATGATTTCCAGAATTTAGAACTTATTTGCTAATAAAAGTATGTAAGAAGTGTAGGACGCACAACTAACAAATTCACGCAATTGTCAAATGCGAATAACATTGATTTGCATTTATAGTCTGTCCAAGCAAAGAAGACCCTTTGGCAAGATGGGAAAATGACTCCAGCTTGGACAATATTTGTTCAAGATTAAAAAATGCGGTCTTAATAGTAGATCAAACTGTTTCCTAAAATTTGAGATCAAATTGATAAATTTTGAACCAATATTGACCGAGCTTGAGTCATTTTCCCATCTTGCCAGAGGGTCTTCTTTGCTTGGACAGACTATATCTAATACAAACTATATTAAAAGCATACAACACACACCTATTTGAACTCATGGATAAAACTTGAAGAGAAGAAGAGACTAGTCAATGCGAATATGCGAAAAACATTGAATTGCATTTCTGTACAGTAAGTGCAAGAGGCTTGCAAATGCGAGATAAATAGAATTTCAAAAATAGACTACATTATCACGATCAATGTTAGCAGCAACACTTGCGGCTCGTGCCCACGACACAGGTGAAGTGCTGTACAATAAAAGATACGGACACTTCACCTGTTTCATGGGTACGAGCCGACAGTGATCAGTAATCATTGTCAAAACCAAAAGTATAAAAAGTATCCAACATGGTTCAGTTTTTATTGTGAGCTCTCTATTATATAAGAACTTTTCAATCAGAATTAGTTTACTGTTTTTGATACGACGAATTCCAATATTTACCTAGGTACAGTATTTATTGAAATCGAGAGAAATGTACGTGAATCAAGAGAATGTAGATTGTGAATTAATATTTTTCATGCAAGATGAAACGAGAAAGTACGAAGAGAATACAATTACAATATGAATTGACATGCTTGCCCTCAGGAGGTTTCAAATAGAGACTTTTCAATTTTGCGAACAGAAACGTTTACAAAAATTTGACATGTGCATATCAATTTGATCTTTTCATACTGGAAACTTAGTTTTCATTTCAGATTCAAATATGCTATCATGAAGAAACAAAGAACGGGACTACGATATGAAGTGACGTGCTTTTGATGATTCCAAATGAATTTCAATAGAAAAATTTTGAATTTCATCAAAGCTTGATATGCATAATTTGAACTTGATTGTGAATTTCATTGACTAAAACACCAGTTGTTTGAAAAATAACTACGCTGTCATTATTAAGCAAAGAATGACAATATAAATATCACCATGCATTCTATTCTCATCGGAATTTTTCAATTAATAATTTATATTCAAACAAACAAATTTTTCAATTGGCATGATTTCCATCAACTTCAAAATTTCAATTTAAAACCAGAAAAACTGCTCATCATATGATTGATATGTACATATTAATTGAGTCAATAGTGGAGAAAAATGTTCAGTTCTGCAGAATTTGAGACCGTTGAAAATGCAATCGGAACTCGAAATGGAAGTCAAATTCCTGAGTCAGCCTTTATTATTCAGTTGTGAGTGGTTTTTCCTTCATTGCATTTTTGAGAAGAAGTGGAGAAGAGAGAAGAAGAAGAGAAGAAGAGAAGAAGAAGAAGAAGAAGAAGAAGAAGAAGAAGAAGAAGAAGAAGAAGAAGAAGATGAAGAAGAAGAAGAAGAAGAAGAAGAAGAAGAAGAAGAAGAAGAAGAAGAAGAAGAAGAAGAAGAAGAAGAAGAAGAAGAAGAAGAAGAAGAAGATGAAGATGAAGAAGAAGAAGAAGAAGAAGAAGAAGAAGAAGAAGAAGAAGAAGAAGAAGAAGAAGAAGAAGAAGAAGAAAGAGAAGAAGAAGAAGAAGAAGAAGAAGAAGGAGAGAAGAAGAAGAAGAAGAAGAAGAAGAGAAGAAGAAGAAGAAGAAGAAGAAGAAGAAGATGATGATGATGAAGAAGAAGAAGAAGAAGAATAAGAAGGAAAAAGAAATTAAAGAAGAGGCAAAATGTGTGAGGGAGAATAGAAATGCAAAACGAAAATCCAACTAATGAAATCTGGAAATTCACACAGTTGACGAGAGGAGCGAATGACGCCGGGGACGATTTAATATTAAAAAGTCGGTTCATGCAGCTCATGAAGGTTGAGTCGGAAAACGATGCCAAAACGTTATTTCAGCTTCGGTGAATGATTTCATCAGTTCAAATAACGCAGTTTCCATTCTGCAGATCAACATCTGGTCTATAATGCAGGCACTGGAAAATGAAGATTCTGTGTTACAAATGTGCATGAATTCTCGCCCACATTTTACCTGTGGATTTCGATGCCAAAGAGCGAATTATAAAAGCTACAGAGACAAAAGAAGCAACAGAATTTGGTGTTGCTTTCCTTACTGAAGTCACATTACATTATAATGTGAAAGAAGGATTTTTATGTATTACAAGTAGGATGTCAACTCCAAGAGTCCAATTTGGTCTATTTCATATGATATTTCGTGTGATATTCATAACCCACTAGATAAATGACATTAGTAACCAATTTTGAACTCCAATAATGAATTAATTGAATACAAATGATGATTAGTTCATTAGGCTTCATTGAATGTTCAATTGCATGCAATAGCGAAATGGTTTAGTTTGAAACATTGGAATATATTTTCATTAACAAAATATAATAATATTCCACTTTCAATCATATATTAATAATGAATTCTAATTTTCAGGATTTGATACATAAAACCAATTATCTAAAAAGGATAAATTTCTTCCTAAACATTCTGAAATACAGCATGAAAAGCTATTATCGTTGTAGTGTTTCCATTTATAATGATTGGAGTTTTTAATTTTCAGAAGTAATTTATCTGTTCTCTAAAACCTATTCCTAAGCAAAAGATATAGTATCATTTCATAGTATAGTGCATTTTTACACTTGAAAATGGCAAATTCACCGAAACATGTTGTGTGAAATAAAAATATATTTTTTAAAAGAGTACTCTGGTTGTAATTATTTAAAGTTTAAAAAAATACAGTAGCCCTAAATGAAAATAAAGATAGTGCATGAATATGGAGAAATCAAATTTCTAGCAATTATTTGAAAAGGATGTATCGATCCAACAGAATAAAATGCATACTATTTGAGAAACACAGGAGCTGATAATACTTCAAAATTTTATAAGATTGACTTTTTTCTAAGAACAATATACTGATAAAATAGCAGTGATATTTGAAATGAAACAATTGAAAAGTTTTTAATCATTGTAACGAGTTACAATAATATTTATCGTAACATATATACTGAATTTAGTATATCTTGTTGAGTAGAAATTCAACTGTGAATACACAGATATACTCTTCATCTCTCCTCTTGATTTGTGAACACAGTTTTCTTATTATTTTATTGAGTTTTCAGGATGTATATGTGAAATAGGATAGTTGAATGTTCATTAAACCCAACACAGGCGTAGCTGTGACGTATGAATCCAAGATGGCAGCCTGGTCCATCTCTCCCAGACAATCGGGAGTGATAGGCCAGCTTGACTTGGAATAGATGGGCCAGCAAGTCATGCAATAAAATGATCAAAAAACATTTATTTCCAATTTTAAACTCAGTTTTCAATATTGTTTTAATTAGAAAAACGTTTACTACTTACTAGATTTATGTGAAGAAGATGACAATGGGACCAGGTGCTTTCTCACTAAATAAGCTGAATTTAATAAATATTACAATGCAGCTCATGCTTGCTGAAAGGGTTGTACAATTGAAAGATGATATTAGACCGTACACCTAGAATAATAAATTATTATATTGTTTTTTTTTCAGAAAGAGATGCCTAGGAAGTATACACAGAAGTCTACAAGGGCAACAATCAGCAAAGCGGACTGGCTGAAGTGTGAAAAGTTGCTAGGTGGTATCATGAAGACTGTTCAAATTCGGAACGTTTTGATTTCTGTGGCAAAATTGATGAAAAACAAAAAAGGATGGAACTTATTAAGTTGATCGAAAAAGAGAAGCCCTGAGAAATGTTCTGTGCTCCAAAATATTCAAGCATTTTTATCTATCTAAATTTGCCTGTTCCATAATATTAATTTATTACGTTTGATGTTTGTTTTATTTTTGACGTTTGACTTTGTTTTATATGTTTTGAAACTCTAGCACGTTGAAAAAAAGTTTTACAGGAACAAAATCACTGAAAATGTATGCTTTGTCAACTTTTTACCCTGATCCATCTCTCCCAACATGTATGGTTCAGCCTATAGGAAAAAAACTTCTAGATTTTTTTTAAATTGAATAAGAATAAGAACCAAAGTGTGTGAATATCATTTCCTTACAGATTCCAAGATTCTACACAAAATGGCACAAGAAAAGTGTTATTTTATCCAAAAATAAGAAAGTTATGAGCTTTGAAAAAAGGGGTGCCATCTCTCCCGGACTTACCCTATGAGCATGAGCTTCAAAAACAGAACAATTGGTTGACTGAAATAACCCCTAGGCAATAATTCAGCCATTGATAAAACGGTAGTCACGATCACCAACATGGTGAGTCCAACAAGCAGAAGAGTAGTCAGTAGTCAATCAATCCCTACGTTTACACTGGTGGATTTTGTGTGCTGCACAGCATGCTACCAATGCTTAAGCATATGCAGCATGCTTGAAAAGCATATGAAATCGACCTAGGGATTGGCCTTTGATCAGCCGACTGCACTTTTCGCATTTTACATAGCTGGCTGCCCTCACTGTGCAAAGCTGGAGGCGACAGAGCCTTCTAAATCAGGTCAACATTTCACTGCCACCATTACATTGCAGCCTTCCAGCATATTATATACACCACTACGGTACACATATATACCACAGACGGCTCGTACCCACGAAACAAGTGAAGTGCCCGTATCTTTAACTGTACAGCACTTCACCTGTTTCCTGGGCACGAGCCGCCAGTGATATATACATGATATTATATTGGTATGTATTGTAGTCTGGTCGAGCAAAAAAGACATTCTGGCAAGATGGAAAAATGGCTCCAGCTCGATCAAAATTGGTTCAAAAATTATAAACTTATTTTCAAATTGTAGAGCAGAATTTTTTCAAAATTTGAGACCAAATTTGTAATTTTTGAACCAATATTGTCCGAGCTGGAGCCATTTTTCCATCTTGCCAGGATGTCTTCTTTGCTTGACCAGACTATGGAAGATTTCAACAATGCCATCTGTACACGTCAATGAGGGGCAATGATGTCATTGATGAGCATAATGAGTGATGTCAATGATGGGCATATCAAAGATGTCATTGATGGACACAGTGTCAATGACAAGCGGTCCCTTGAGGGCTTTTACCTCTGACAGACAGGACGGACATTGGTTCCGATTTGAGTTTCAGTCAGTTACAGATCATGAAGTTCCATGAAGGCTTTTTAATTTAATATATATTAATCAAAAGCTTGGAACACGAAGACTTCATTACAGCATAGGTTATACCCGACGGAACCGATGAAAAGAGAAGTAAACTTGAAAAAGTTGTGGTTACTTTAGAAGTGATATTGTCAATATCACAATTTCATATTGAGTGAGTAATTTTATAGCTAATTCTAAGGCCCACTAATCATAATCATCTTTATTGAGTAATAATACATAACAGAGTACAACAGACAAAGCCCAAAACTGTTCCAATTTATACAAACATATTGAAGATAGGTTATATGATACTAGCCGGCAGGCTCGCTTCGCTCGTCTTTTCCGCCTAGCCAGGGGGCTCCGCCCCCTGGATCCCCGACAGTATAGGCAGTGTAAGTGAGTCACTCGCTTCGCTCGCCTGCAAAATCCGTTCAAAAGGGATTCAGAATTTATTGAGCACAGCATTTCTACATCTAATATGGACCTGTTTACCTAATTTCAACATTTTATGCCAATTTGTTCTAGAAAAATCTAAGAAAAACTCCAAATTCCAAGAAAATTCCAAAAAATAGTAAAACGCTAATATTGAGCGTAATCTTGGGAAGTATATCGGACATAGTTTGAAACTTGATTCAATATCTTCCAAATTAGTTCATCTATAATCTCGCTGAACCATTGAATTTACAGTACGGATTGGTCGTATCAAGGCGGAAGATATGCAACCCGCAACACATCTACAATTTTGAAAACCTGATTACTGGCGTAATCTTGAACGGATTGCAAAAATATTTTAATTCATTATTTCTAAACCTTATCTGAACCTGCCCACCAAACATCAACATTTTCTATCGATTGGTTCTCGAAAAAATGAGGAAAAGGCCGAAAAACTCTAGAAAAACAAAAATATTTGGCGTATCCTTGAAAAGATTTTAAAATCCGTTCTTAGCGTGCGTCTAAACGTCCAACTGATCATGCATGCCAAATTTGAACGCATTCACTTCAGTGGATTTTTAGTTCTGGTGATGAATGATCAGTCAGTCAGTCAGTGCCATTTCGCTTATATAGATATAGATAGATTTTTCCCACATATTTCCACTAATTTTTAGTAATACAGTATTCATATTGTTTGAATAAATAATCCCACTTTGTTCAAATTACAAAATTATTCTTTCAGATAATTATATTGATTCTTGAAAATGAGTAACACATCCTCAAGTAATTTGTTCCTCTTGGGTGTTCAAATTGAAAAATAAATCTGAGAAAACCAGAGAATTAAATTGATCTAGGAAATCAGTGACATCTATAGTATGGTCTAGTAATTTGAGGAATACTATTAATAGTTCAAAGGAATCTCACTAGGTGTAATTTGATGATAACATAGTAATTTCTCATTACATAGATAAATTTCATTTCTCCTTGTTATGCTTCTAACTCTTATCACATGAACTTAAAAACGGTTTACTTACAAAAGTATGGTCAGTCTACGATCACTGAAAAAATGGTACCATAGGAAGATTATTATGAGACTTAACCCTCTGATTACTATATGATGGTACGAACAAATTATTCACGATAATATGATTTTCAATATTTAACTGTTACTATTTATGAAAGAATGGTTCCCTAGAGAGAGATCAATGGTGGTAAAATTGGTAGTATATTATTCAAGTAAGCTTGATACTTAATGGTACAAACAAATTATTCACTAAAATACGATTTTCAATATAACTGTTAACATTTAGATGGCAAAACTTGTACAATGAATTCTCTCAGATGCCATTCTTCATGGAAGCTCATTTAAAGTTGAACCGAATCGATCACAATCGCAAAGAAGAGCGCGGTTTGACAAGAAGCACTGCTCTGTTCAGTTAAATGGCTACTATGTTCACAAAAAGGCGCACAGTTTGCATCACAGCAAAGTTGTAATCCATAATAATTGAGTTTGTCTCGTCGGAAACTTTCGGATCGGTGTCTGCTTTTTGTTTTTCAAACCAAAGTCGGCCATAAATCGAATTAATCTCACTGACGGACAAACTTTTTAAATTGGAACTCGCGCTCAAAAGACTGTTGATTACAAGGCATGCCGGAATTATATCCTATTTGTGAGGCACCAATCAGAAAGACTGACTTCCAGTGGGGGAAAAAGTGTTTACAAAATTGGGCAGCGTGTTTCAAAGAGAGACTGTCAATGGAGCTATTTGTTGGATTCAAATCAAAGTACAGTATTCAGTGAGAAAGAAAGAGAGGTTTTGAAAGGCAACGTTGATTCTATTGAGGGTACCGATTCTAGGTAGTATAAAAGGGAGTTTTTGTTGGAGGAAGTGCGCGATTGTTTTTATAACAGTGGCTGTTGCAAACTTGTAATTTATTTTGATAAATACTGATACCATCATGAATCCAATATTATAATCATTCTCTCAAACATGATTTAAAACAATATCAAGGTTGTATTCGATCATACAATCGTTTTGAAATCAATCCCAGAAGTGTTCCAACATTTTCAGGTGAATATGACAATAATTTGTTTGATTAATACCCGATCAACTATAAAATCATGTAGTTAAGAATAATAATTTGGTTGGTCAATGTTGAAACTAATTAAAAAACTGATTTGTGAACAATTTTCGATTTTCAATTGTGTTTGCTGTTTTATATTCATTCAACGCTATTATATTATTATTTATATATTATGAAATATCATCAATTTATTGAATTATATAATTTTTCAATTCATTTTGAAACGTTTGTATGAACTGCTAATCGGGGAGGGGCTTGTCTAGGTCAATGCCAGATGTTCACTGTCATTGGTTCAAGCGTATACCAATAGCAGTGTTCGACCGTTAGTATAAATACTCCTGCTCTGCAGCCTACAATAAATTTTCGTTTACCAGAGATTGATAATGGTGCAGCAACCAAAACCGGTTTCTCGATTTTTTTGTAAATCAGTGATTTGACAATATCTTGTTTTTCATTTAAATTAGGAAGAATTTGAAACCTGGTTAGAGGGACAGTTAATATAATAATAAAAATAATCTCATAAATTTATGAAATTGAACTTATAAAAAAGCCAGAAGAACTTGAAAATTGAAGCTCTTCTTCTTTCAGCCATTGCTGGCAATGCTTAAACATATGCAAACGAACAAATGAAGAAGGGAAGCATTTGGAAGAATTTATTGGACAGAACAAAATTGAACACTTGTTGAAGCCCTACCCTGCTTGTATTTGCTCATAATGACCGATTCTTCTCGGCCTATTCTGTTTTCGCTCTCCCTATGTAACTTCCGACTTTAAATACATTGTATCCTCCATCTTACACGTGTTATACAAAGTCAAAGATTACATCAATTGTAGTAAAGGCTGTGCGAGATTTCAACGCTCGGCGCCAAGAACTGAATGATTTATTGGCGTGCGAATGTATTATCACTGTATTTGTAACGACTTATGAGCTGATAAAGTCTGTCCAAGCAGAGAAGCCATTCTGCCAAGATGAGAAAATCACTCCAGCTAGGTCAATATTTTTTCAATAATTATAAATTTACTTTCCAATTGTAGGAAAAATTCTGATCTACAATTTGAGTTCAAATTTATAATTGTTGAACCAATATTGACCTAGCTGGAGTCGTTTCTCCCATCTTGCCAGAATGTCTTCTTTGCTTGGACAGACTATAACAACGATTTATTTATTGCTGAATGATTACGGCTAACTTGAAGATTGAGCCGTTTAATTTGTTGATCGCGGTCCAACTCCATAAATCTTTTCAAAAAGTTGTTTGGGGTTTGCAACCCATAAATTATTATGAAGTATTTTGTGGTTTAGTTTTTATGCTGGTTGTCATTCCTGATCATTTTCAAATCAAATCATCCACTGTTTCATTTTATTCCATCAAAAATAAAAGAATTTAGCGAATTGTTCCATAATTAGTCATTAAAAGATAATTCTCTGTTGATGATCTCTGATGAACCATTCACTGTTTCATTCTATTTCATCTTAAAAACAAGACATTAACTATTTTTTTGTAATTTGTTAATAGAAGATAATAATTTCGAAAGAATGTTCTGTGTTCTGGTAAATCACAACAAGACAAACAGGTGAAGTGTTGTACATAAAAGATACGAGCACTTCTGTTTCAGTAAATCACCCAACAATCTATACAGTCAATTACTCATAGAACATTAATTTTGTTCTATTTGTTTATTTCACACATGTCCAAATACTATGTACGTGACATTGTTTCTCCTTCAATTTTGGATTCCATCACAAACTCTTATCAAATAAGATAATATTTCACTTTGAAACATCAGATCAATGCGAAAATAGACTGATAGACGTATAGATCACATGTTAAAAAATAATATTTTACTTTTGTTATGTTGAAGCAACATTCTTTTCATCTGAGGCAACTCAACTGCTGAAGCCAACTGTAACTGTATTTGAGACAACTATGAATTTGAATAGTGAATTATTATTCTAGAGATCTAATAATAGATTCGAATTTGATCACATAGAACAACACGTCATCTCAATCTCCCAAGATAAATGAGTTACAGTATATGAATTTAAGATTCTTAGTCACAGGTAAAACCAGTTTCAGAAGAATGTTGTTCATTCTAGCTGGAGATGATGTCATAAGTTCATGAAACATGATTTCACTTCTATTGTGAATGATGGTTTATGCTAGCTGTGAAGATGGATTCTTATATGTTATTTTATCTTCTATTTTATCTCCCTCCTCTCTTCAATCTGATATTTTCTCATTCATGAGATTTTATTATTTGACTGTTCAATCTATATAATAATAATAATACTAATTATTCACAAATGAAAGACATTCATGAATAACTACAGAATAAAGGTGATTACAATATTTCAATCTACAATATTATAATTTTACAATAAGATGATTACCGATATTATTAAAAACTCATAATTTATAATGGATCAGAATGTTATCACTATGAAAAAATCTAAATTAGAAACTTACCGATTAGAATCACTCCATTTCTAAAAGAGCTCCTGGCACCCTAGTAGTAACTGATTCGCACTCACCTAGAATAGAGAAAATACTTGTTATCTCAGTTTGAAAGAGAAACATTCATAAGCACATAGTTCTTACACTTCTCAGTAATGAAAAACCAACAAACGAGATATTGCGAGTTCCGTTTTACGAGAGTGAAAGAGAAAAAGATACGAGTCCAATCCTTCACTTTCTTCCTTCAATCCTTTTTCACAATACTTTCCCTTTCATTCCGTTATAGTAATCCCTTGTCAATCAACATTATATCTGAAGACTAACAACCCTTTGCAGTCTCATAATCCTCATCATTTTATAATTTTACGACTGTCTGATAATCAGCTCACTATTTCTTAGCATCGCTCCGTCTCACTCACTCTTACAAACTTTATTCCTTCTTTATAACCTCTCTCACATTCACTCTCTTTTTCTAGCTCATCAATTCAGTTGCTCTTCAATGACGGAGGAATGTTTCATCCTCTTTGCTATTCTCTTAGAAATGACTCTGCAAACTTCAGTAAAAATTGATGAATTTCCCCCAGTTCACTGAACACTCTGTTTTTCTGCAGATTTAGGGTGGAGTATATTGTCTCACCCTACTATGAAAATACGTTAAGATAGAGAAATAGTTGGTATGGGGGTATATATTATTTGTGTGACGCTTGTGAATTCGATTTGAATTGATTTATCATTAAGATTTATATTTAAACTCCTTGATTTATAATTGCATCTTTCCAGAGTACAATTATAACCAACTTATCGTTATTGAAATATCCCTCAAATAACTATCAGCTGTAGGGATACTTTTTCACTATGAAAATTAAATGGAAATAATTTATGCTTTATTAGGCGAACGTAGGCAATACCTACTAATAAATCTATGTATTAGTAGGTATTGACGTAGGACTAGGAAGTCTTTTCTGCCACCAACATTAATGAAAAATGTAATATTAAAATAACCTATGTAATATTATTCTATTCAAATAAATATATAATTATCAACAGCTATAATGATTAAACTTTCAATTAGTATGCTTGTTCCTTATTACGATTGTGACTAAAATTATTGATATATTGAGAAAATAAATTCCTATGTGAATCGGAAGATGACTGAAAGTATGTAAAATATTGAGATAATAATTGTTGAATGAGTACTAAGCTGATTAGAGAGGTAATTGAGTGTCATTTGAATCAATTGACTTCTGGAATGTTTGGTGAGTTTGGTTTCACAGCCTGTTGCATAGTTGCGGTGACAGTTTGGTTGTTCAATAAATTCCTGTGGCATGGGAAGGCTAGCACAGTTTGGTACAGAGACAACGGCAACTACACAACATGTAATATGTTTTTATCATAATTATCAATGAATTGTAATATCTATTAAGAATGTATAATCATACTGTATGAATCTATAGAGAATGTATACTGTATAGCCATATCAATAATTATCAACCAAGATTTACCAAATGATTAATTAATTGGGTTACAAAATAATAAAAAAACGCAAAGTAAACGGGTGAAAAGTTGAAGTAGTGAGTGAGTCAATTTCCACAAAAAATTCTCAGACTTTGAATATTTGTGAATTCATATTCTATTAGTTCTAGGAAATTAATAGTGCAAATTCAAATAGGGACTCAAAATTGTTACTAATGAGTAGAAGAGAACTTTCCCATAACTCTTTTAGAGCTTGTAACTTTTTCCTTTGCAGATTATATTTGTGTAGAAAATAGTTTCCATGAAATTTTGGTATTTTTCTGTTTCCACTTCATAAACAAACACAACAACTAGACGTATTTTTACAGCATTATGGGATAAATCTATTCCATTCCATGTAAAAAATATGCTTATGGCTTTTAAATGGAGGGAGACCGGCAGGTTGTGTACTTGGCCTCACTCTCTTCCATGAAACTCACATTAGGCCACATTATTCACATTAGGTATTACACGAAAATAGTTCTATGATCAAATCTGATCATATGGAAAGAGACGAAAATATGAAATCAACTATGATCATAGAACTATTATCGTGTAATACCGGCCTTAATAACAAACACCGATACTGTATAACGTTTTTCTCCACTTCACGGAACTGTTTGTGTTATTTATTACGATTCCGATTAAACTTGCACAAACGTGCTCCAAAGTTTGCATCATCTTGAACACCACAAAATTCGCGGCAACTTCAAATCCTCATTGCCCTTGATCTCGGATTAGTTTGAGCCGAGTTTAATGCAAGTTTCTCAATTAACTTGGCCGTGCAAACTGAGGACCGTGCAACTCGTGAAATGGAGATGCAATGTGTTTGCAGACTAATTAGAGCTGCGTTTGAATTGATAGACGTGGCACACGGCGTGGAATCTTTGTTGTGGCGAGGATATAACGACCATCTGCACACATAACGTGATGAGAGGAACCTGGATCCAGGTCTAGCTAACGCCAATAAACCTGGCGGTTATCGAATGTCTTTTATAAACGTCAAACTCTTGCAGAACAGCCGGAGAGCGGTCTGCCAGAGCATAACGAGTCGAGAACAACCTCAATTAAACCATTTCACTTTTATAGACCACATTCACACTGTCCTAAAAGAGCTGAAGACTAATAAAAGACATTCACCAACCGCCATTTTCGTTGTTATCAGCTTTATAATATGGGAGAATTTCAGAGGAGGAGCTTTATACATATGGCATCAGCTTTGTATTATATCGGAGATTATCCGATAGGTTTAGCTTCTCTATGGGGCCTGAACGTGATGCGCCCCCGCTAGGTAATTTGCATTTATATATACAGACCGAAATACATTGATTATCATGAATAATATTAATAATTGATTCGCATATTATAATCACTGTACTGTATTGTATTACAATCATGTTAGAGAATTACTACACACCTACACAGGTATGTGGAGAAAATGATTGAAGATTGTAATTTTTATTGCTCCACAATTTTATTGGATGCTATTCATTCATGTAGCCTACTCATATTTAGCAATTTAGAGAGAATAATTATTATTCATGAACAATTCAATGGATGATCCAATTGGCTTATACAAAACTGTCCATTCTACTCAAGGTATCTGAAGCCCTTGGTAAATCTACTAGCATTCTACTAATTTATTCATTTGACTACGGTTCCATAAGTAGAATCCTTACTAAAAAATAATAATAATAATTCTAAAAGGGTACTTTGATAATTATTTAAAATAAAAAACAGTGATAAAAGTAGCCCTGAGTTAAGGAAACAGTAGAATCCTCACTATCGATGCTACCAGATGAAAGTATTTAGTTTTTAAAAACATGAAACCGAATTAAAACATGAATAGTGTGTGTGTTTTTGATTTGATATTCAATTTATCCACAAGTGGTTCCCAACATTCATTTCATAAGTTCACTCACAAAAATACTGATTTGAGAGAGTAACAGGACAGTCTCTTATATTAACTCTGCTTGCAATCCGCTAATGGCGAGTTCAGTAGGCCTATGCTTTTGTAGCTTCACAATCTCTCTACCAAATTTTGAGATTTACCTTCCGAAAATTTTTTAACAAAAGATCAAAGGTACGACCACAGATGTGAGAGGGAAGTTCTTCTCCTATTTTCTCTCTAAACTCAATTCAAGATACGACTGTTTGGTATGATAATATATGATGCAAATCAAGTTTCAAGCATCCTACATCACCGTTGTTTCATCATCGTTGCTTTGTACCACAATGCACAGTATTATAGGGTATACATTTTGTACCGTACTGTACAGTACTATGTATATTTGCACCGTACTGTTTAGTATTACGTACCTTTTGCATCGCACTGTACCTGGGCTTATCAATTGCGGAAACAAGAGTATGAATGGAAAGCTATTTCCATCGAGACAGAAGACCTCTCTATCATCCGCGGCGCACTAGTGATACCTAATGGAAAAGCGTATGAATATGAATGGAATTTTCGTTTGATAAGAAGCGAAATTCATGAGCAAAGGTTGGGAAAGCACAAGTTCTGAGTTGACGGATGGAAATTGATGCTGTCGTGCATGGAGTTCAAGCAGCAAGAGCTCCTCGATTCAAAGTCAAGGCAATAAGTGTCTCGCACGCGAAATATTAGACGCGCATTGTCAATCTATGCAAAAGCAGTGCTAGCTCCACTACTATACAGGGGTTGGGTGATTTCTATTGAAATGTCAGAAGCTAAAATGCTTCAGGAGTGGGACGACTATTGATTTTGAAAATTGAACTATTCAATACTTGTAACTTGTTTTGATAGAGGTAAAAGTACGAAAAGCTTTCAATAGATAAAAGCACGGACTAGCTAGGTAAACTGTCGATATCTATATACAGAAGAGTCTTATCTGTATAGTCTTGTACATATCGTTGTATCTCTTTTCTGTAATAAAAGAACTGTATTCAATATGAGTGCTGCTGAGCTCTATAAACTAGGTCAGTATTCCTAGGGAGTAAATATTGAATTGAAACTTTACGTCATTCAACATAACTTACTGATACCGTTTTAAAAAAATAATATGTTCGAGATAGACTACCTAACTCTATTATAGCGAGAGACGTAACTGCATATCATGAACTTTAGTCATGAATACTTGTAACCGAGAACCAAAATTAAATAACAGGGATGAACATTGCAAACATTTGGGCTCAAGACAATGAATCACAATCACACATTACAAGAATACAATCATACATGACTTTACAAGAATATTTCCAAAATATAGAGAAACAGAAAAAATTCTCGTTATCAATGATCACGAGCCTTGACTAAAAATCGACTGATTCACAAAATAACGCTGGAAAAACGCATGTAGCCTATTTTGAACTGCAAGACAATAATCTGAGATTAACTTTTAGATATCTTTTGTTTAACCGACAATGATTGATCTCTCACCTCAAGGCTATTTATTTATTTACTCATCCTGATTATTTATTTATCCCAATTTCTCAAGATGAACAAAATTTCTCTATCATACTAACAATACCGCTCATCATATTTTACTGCAAACTTAAAGGCATCTCAAAGTCATTAAAGCTTTTCATTCTCGGCTTTTCGTCATAGGTCTATGATACAGAAGAATTTCTTTAGAATGCGATATTTTCTCAAGAGTTATCAAAGCGATGAGAAAGGCTGGGTGGGAACAATTTGGAGCACTGGCGTCTCGTGCCCACGAAACAAGTGAAGTGCTGTACGGTAAAAGATAAGGACACTTCACCTGTTTCGTGGGCACGAGTCGCCAGTGATTTGGAGTCGTTCTAAGAGTGAAACAGACGTGACAGGAAATTAACGACCCCATACTTTCTCCTACACAATGAAATTCTCGGAGCGCGCTGCTTCTTAAGGGTGACACTTGTAAGCCGAGCGAAATTTATTTAGGGAAGCTTAAACAGCTGACATTTAATTTGTTCGTTTAGTATCCGGCCAATCGCATCCCACCTGCCCAATAGACCTCTGCTAAATCGTTAGAAATCTTATTTGAGACGAATTAGGGTACAGCTCGTTCAGTCGCCAATGAAGCTTATTTAATTCCGAAATAGATGAAGGAACTTGTCATTACAGAATGAGTCTAAGGAAGGTTTCCATTACTACAAAAATCACACGAGCACATATTCCTAAGATGCAATATAAATTTGTAGTAGGATGTAGATTTGTAGATTTGATGCAATAGAACTGTACAGTAGAGCATGTATAGAGCTGTTTAGAGGAGCATGAAGTTGTAAAGAGCAACGCACACTGGTCAATTAATTTTTGATTTTCCTTTCTTCATATTATATTGAATCTTGTGCCCGACATGTGCCTGCGGCTTATCTCACTTCACGACTGTGCCCCAACTAACTCACTTCATCAAAAATGATTTCCATGTTGAAAGCATGAAATATTTTCAATGTTGAATTTATAAGGAAGAATATGAAAGAAGAACGATTGCAAAATATTTGCGGTGTATTAGTTGTATAGCTTGTAATTTTACATGAATCAACCCTCAAGACTTCAATATTTTATGAAAGAAGACATTGAATTCATCATTCAGTGAGTACCGTATTTGAATAATAGATTGTTTAGTAAAAAAATCGACATACCCGTTTCGGTTGTTACACCATTATCAATCTCTGGTAAACTTAAACTTGAAGTACAGAGCAGCAGTATTTATACTAACCGCTATTGGTAGACGCTTGAGCCAATGACCGTGAACGTCTGCCATTGGCCTAGACAAACTCCTCCCCGATAAGCGGTTCATTCAAACATTACAAAATGGCGACTCAAACAGAAAATACAATTGAAGATCGATAAATAGCTACAGTAACCTACGTAATACGAGTAAAAATATACGGAAAAGAACAGAATGAACTAATACAGTAATATCTGACTAACAAATTATTATAAAATTAGATTTGTGGTGTGACCAATTTGGATTGTTTAGTAAGTAGCCAACTGTATGACTTCAAAATGTTAGACGGATTCGTCTGTCTCTTGTTTTTAATAGCTTCCCAGAGACTCTTAACAGGCAGAGTATGAGTATTGTACTTGTACGTGATGTAACCGACTAACAGCTGATGTGAAGAATCTATTGTCTATTTTAAATTCAATAATATCAACAAGGCCTAGCTAAAAGACAAACATCAGCTGTTGGAGCAGATGAAACCGCCCAGCTTTCTGGCGTCATAGACTTAGTTAAATGACGACTTCAATTGACTACATCAGCTGTTATAACGCACAAGGAGCAGACGAAACCTCCCAACTTTCGGCGTCTACTATATCTATTACATTACCGAGGTAGGTGAATTAGTCGGCTATGGATGGCCCAACATTCATTTCATTCCCAATCTGAGAAAATACTTTATCAGGGTAATATCGACCTGTGCAACTCGCTTGGAATCGAAAAGCTGTAAATAAATCGTCGTTATCTCGCAAACTGTCTCAGAGCAACGTATTCTACGACCAACTCCAATTGCGTTCTCCGACGTTATCCTACGGCTTTAATTTCAAGTTGACTTAGGACTAATTGCATTAATTTGGAGAAAAAAATCTATCTTGGATTTCCAATATATGGTGGTTCAATGCTAAGAAATAAAAGACGTGGTAGTGAGGATATTTTTGTGTGTCGTGAATAAGGTGATATAGGGGTGACTTAACTATAATAGAGAATTGTAAGATATAAGTTGTAAAAATCACGAATTTCATTAACAATGTGCGACAATGAAGTAATAAATGGGTTCATTAAGTAACTGGGGGTGGCGTAGCTGAGTGGGTTAAGTGCTGGCGTTGCAACCCAAAGGTCCTGGGTTCAAACCAAGGACAGACCAGAAATTTTCTCAGGCTACTTTCCCGTGTTTCGGATGGACACGTTAAGCCGTCGGTCCCGGCTGCCTAAAAAACAGTCGTTAAGTCATGTAAGAGGCCCTGAAATTGATCAGGAGCGACCTGAAAACTCTGACACCAAACCTGAGCCAGCCAGGTTACACGAATATTATTATTTATTAAGTAGCCTATTACATGAAAAGACAAGACGTTGTCAAACCACTGATTTATTAAAAAATCGAGATACCGGTTTCGGTTGCTACACCATTAATAATTAATATTAATCTCTGGTGGACATTAAATATCCATCAGACATTGAGTTATTTGCTCTTAAAATTCCATAAGTTTATTTAATAAAAAATGATGATTTGGAGATGATTAAGGAGATGAACCGGTTGCAATTTTTTTATTGGAATCGAGCTATTTCCGCGCGCTGGTTACAAAAATCAGCATGGCGTTGCAATAAACAGTCAAACTAAAAAGTTGAAAATTTTTGGGGGGCAAAACCCCCCTCTGGGAAGGTATTTTACAAGTTTTCAGACTTTTCTGGTTATTTGCTCGATTTCCTCTTTCCAGTGATGTATAACTTAGCTATACCGCATATCGGCAAGTGGTCAATAATTTTGATAGATTAGTATGTCGTATTGTGGCTTTAGTATATAAGGGTGTAGATTCTTTACTCAAGGCCTTTATTACTGTTTATAATAGATTGTGTAATGTATCAAATATGTATTGAATAAATTGATTTGAATTTGAAATTTGATAATGAAAATACAAGATATTGTCAAACTACAGATTCATTGGTCTTGCTTGATCTTTGATCTTTAACCTTTGATCTTTGATCTTCAATCAAATGATCTTTGATCTCTGATCAAATGATCTCTGATCAAATTATCTTTGATCAAATGATCTTTGATCTTTTATCACTGATCATTGATCTTTGATCTTTGATCTTTGATCAAATGATCTTTGATCTTTGATCTTAGATCTTTATCTTTGATCAAATGATTTTTGATCTTTGATCTTAGATCAAATGATTTTTTATCTTTGATCAAATGATCTCTGATCAAATGATCTTTGACCAAATGAGCTTTTATCATTGATTATTGATCATTGCTCTTTGATCTTTGATAAGATGATTTTTGATCTTTGATCAAATGATATCTAATTAAATGTTCAAAAGATAAAAGATCAAAGATAAAAAATCAAAGGTCAACATCTCATTATCATTTCCTATCATATTGGGATTATTATCATTATCATTCCCCTCATTATAAGAATAATTATAAGTTAAAATTATATTTTAGTATTAAATTTACAATTTAATATTTCTCAGTATAGTAGAATAGGTCAGAAAAATATCAGCCCATGGTTGAGTGTTAATGGGAGAGATGACTTGAACATCCCTCTCCAAGAATGGATATTTATATGCCTAAACTCCACCATTCTATGTACAATGTACATACAGCAAAATGTAGAGTACCGTGAGCTAATTAAATCCTATATTTTTGTCATTTACAAGTTTCCATAGTCTATCATTTGCTAACTCAAGTGAGCCATAATGTAATTCATTTATTTTTTTATTCACATTGCAGAGGATTAAAACAGATTTAGGCTACTGTTCTATGTATTCTACATGAATAGAGTGATTGAATCTGAATCTGAATCTCTCTTTCTTCCTCACACTCCTTCACTCAAACTTTTCCCTTACTTATAGGGTAAAAGACGTTGGAGATTTGAAAAATTCCAAATTCGAAAAAAATTATTGAAAGTAATGTTTTCATGCATTTATTTGACAATTCTCATACTCTATTAAGGGTCTCTGGGAGGCCATTGAAAACAAACAAACAAACACTTCATTCCATGTTTAAAATGAAATAGGTGTGTCCAAGAAAAGTAGACATTCTGGTAAGATGGGAAAATGACTGCAGCTCGATCAATATTGCTTGAAAAATTTGGTCTCATATTGTAGAAAACATTCTGATCGACAATCGAGACCAAGCTTTTCATTTTTTACCGAGCTGGAGTCATTTTCCTGAGAAGTGGTTTTATCGCTCCTGATATTTAACTTTTCTCATTTTACAATATGGGAAGACGTGAGTCACTGAGTCCTATTTCATGGAAATTTTACTACTGTTAAGCATACAAATTTGATACAAAGTATGCCGTATTATAAACCTCTGTGTAGTCTTTCTAATATGATTGGTACTTTTAAATACCGTCGTTTCCAACTAGCAAAAAAGTCGTCAGCGTCGTCAGCTCGATCAATATTGCTTGAAAATTTGGAAAACATTCTGATCGACAATCGAGACCAAGCTTTTCATTTTTTACCGAGCTCCTTTTCCCATCTTGCCAAAATGTCCTCTTTGCTTGGACAGATTATAACTTACCTATTGAAACTTACATCATAGAATTAGAACTCTCTTGAAATACTAGAATCCTCTTTGCTTACATTCTTGGTCGTTCTCTACTCAAAGTTCAATAATCCGATGTGATTCCCTGTAATATCCTGAGAGTTCATAAGGACTGATAAAGGTAACCGAAACCGGTATCTAGATTTTCTAATGAATCTGTAGTTTGACAATATCTTGTATTTTTATTATCAAATTTCAAATTCAAATAAATTTATTTAATATTTGATACATTACACAATAAATTATAAACATTAATAATGCAATTGAGTAAAGAATTTTGTATTAATTCAAAAACAGATTTTGAATGTGAATTGATATTACTCCATGCTTAAACATTAGGTCCGTGTGCATGTAGGAATTTGATATGGTTTGATGTATTTTAAGTTTGTACATTCTAAAGAAAGCTTAAACCCTGAGTGAGTGAAAGCAATTGGCTCGCTTTGCACACATATCTTAGAAGTTTACAATGCTTTACAGGCTCTCAATGATATATGTGATAGAATTTGACTTTTTTTAGGCTATTCAGATCAAAAACCCCAACTGGCCAATCATTATAACAGTTGTCAATGAGAATAATAGACTGTTGTAGGACGATTATGGTAGTCTAAAGGGTCAAGTAATATATTAATACATAAGTGATACTAATATTTTATATTACCTACAGAATAGTAGTACAAAATAAAAATTCAAATTGATTGGATATGTTATGATAAATTGCTCTTTGATCTTTCGATCTTTGATCAAATATCACAGATCATTTTATCTAAGATCAAAGATCAAAGATCACATGATCGAAGATCAAAGATCATTTGATTAAAGATCAAAGATCAGATGATCAATGATAAAAGATCAAATATCATATATCAATCTTATATCATTTGATCAAAGAACATTTGATCTCTGATCAAATCTCTGATCTTTGATCTTTTATCATTGATCAAATGATCTTTGATCCAATGATCTTTGATCAGAGAACTTGGAGATATGTTATTTCAGCCAAATTCTAAAATGTAGAAGTAAAATAGCAATAATAAATCATCAGAGCTCGACAGATTTATATAAATGTACCAATCTCTCAGTACCTCTATAATACCATTTTATCAAAATCCAATTATCCTTCAAATGCGTGATTTATTAATGCATTCCATCATCTCCTGAACCAACCCCGTATTGTATCCATTTATGTATGACGGATGAAAAGAGGATAACATTTCTATTGGAATCTTATACCTTGTCAAATGTAATTCCGTTGTTGTCAGAAAGGACATACATGTTGTTATTGGCCAATGCCCACTAGCCAATGGGGCGAGACCTTTCACTGAATCCACTGTGAAAGCTATGATTGAACTTTCCTCTGCTTTCGGAGGAAAAAACTCTTTGTAAAGACGCCAGTGATGAATGATTCAGAAGTATATCTCTTTCTCAAAGGACTTCGTCGCTACGTCTTGAGTCTGGTATTTGAAAAGATACCTCTAAACTTGACGATTTATTATTCTCTACTGTCTTGGGGATCATGGCGGGGTCTTTGTTTCAGTAAAGTTGAGATACTGTTCCATAATTGAAAACGAATTGAAAAGCGTTGCTTTCAACTTTTATTTATTAAGACTTGCATGATATTTCTTCACGTTATTATGATGTATTATGTTTGATTCACTTTTAGTTCAATTACCAAGCAGAGGAGTTAAAAACGCTCGAAAATATAAGACCTGTTCAGAAGTATTGATTTTTTTCAATTTTCATTTATCATGTTCTAGGTTATTTCATTTATCTGAAATAACCAGGGAAACAAAATATCATTCACAGTTAAGTTTGAACGACCAGATTCATTTCAATCAATATAACACCAAAAATCTAATTTTATAATAATTTGTTAGTTAGTTAGTTATTTGTTAGTAGTTCATTCCGTTGTCTTCCTCATTTTCCCGTACATTTTTACTCGTATTTCGTAGGTTACTATAGCTATTTATCGATCTTCAATTGTATTTTCTGTTTGAATCACCATTTTGTAATGTTTGAATGAACCTCTAATCGGGGAGGAGCTTGTCTAGGCCAATGGCAGACATTCACGGTCATTGGCTCAAGCGTCTACCAATAGCGGTGCTCCACTGTTAGTATAAATCCTGCTGCTCTGTTCTTGGTGATGCCCACATGGGCTTATGGGCCTGTGCGTGGGTAATGGGAAGGATGATGATGAGAGATGAGTGGACCTACTGCTTTAGGTGGTTCCGAACCACCGGGAAGCGATTTTTGAGGCTCATGAATTGAATTCAGAGGAACCGGTCACCGTTACAGCAGTGGTGGTAGAGGCTCGTCGCTTATCTAATCTCACCGATTAGACGCTATCTACCACTGGGACAAACCGCTTCCCATCAATAAGTTCTTTAAGTTCTAGTTCACCATAGATTGATAATGGTGTAACAACCGAAACCGGTATCTCGAATTTTTAATAAATCAGTTGTTTGACAACGTCTTGTCTTTTCATTTAATATGGATAACTACCACAATATCACCTTCACAACTACTCAAAAAGTATCATGTTCTCTTCTAGATTCTGTGTTATCATATTGAGGTATTATTTTATTCCCAAGTAAGGAAGTTAATAATACTCAAAAATATATGAGCTGTTGAGATGTATTGATGTTTCTTGTCAAATTTCACTTTTCAAGTTCTATTGTTATTAATAATTCTGTGCTATTAAATTCTTAGTTGAATTTCCAAGCTGGAAAGTATAGTAAGAATGGAACACATTCTAGGGGAATATTAGAGCTTCAATTTATGTGATTGATAAATAATAGATATTCTCTCAGAGTTCATTAATAAAGAATTTTAGCGCTAATATGGCTACGTTTACACTAGAGCGTACGAGCAGTGTAGAATGCGAATTTCCCATTAAATTAAATTCAAAATTCGCATTCGTAACTGTTCGCTCTAGTTTAACCATGATTTAAATTTTCTCTGCATTCGCATTCATTCTAATCCATAATACTGTGGAGATGGAACAAGCTTAACGTTTCGAGTTTAAATCAAAGGTTGAATTTAGATCTCGATAAGCGACTGATTACGAGACTAGGGCAGCTATAGTCTGTCCAAGCAAAGAAGACATCCTGTCAAGATGAAAAATGACTCCAGCTCGATCAATATTAGTTGAAAAACTATGAATTTGGTCTCAAAGTGTAGGAAACGTTCAGATCTACATTTTTGAACAAAATTTATAGTTTGTGAAACAATATTGACCAAGCTTGAGTTATTTTCACATCTTGCCAGAATGTCTTCTTTGCTTGAGCTGTAGCCGTGTTCTCTCATCCACTGTAGGTGTTTAAAATGACATCTACCGTTCATGAAGTGGCTACTTGACAGAAGTAGCGATGAAATGGCCTTTTTGTTGCCACTACTGAGTGCTACTAAATCTGCACTGAGTGTGACAACCTCGAATTGTAATGTCCACTCCATGACACACTTTTGTGGGACTAGGCTACGACAGTACTTTCTGTTGATTCAACTTTAGTTTTTACGTTATCATTCATTCATTTAATAATAAACTCTAATTTTGATATTTAACAAATCAGTTAGACATGCTGGTAAAATCTATATTTGGTTGGAAAGTTGATGATAATAAAGATTTCTCTCATAACAAAAAGGGAATGAGAATACATTATTAATCTGAAATAATAAATCCTGCCTTGGATAAGTGAGTTCTTCATGAATAAAATTTTTCTTCTAATATATTATGGGATATACTTTGATATAATGTGTATATTCATTCCACATCCAATCAGTATCCTTTGATGAAATTAGTCACACACACATTCACCTAAAGACAAATTTTCAGGTCGTGAAAACAATGTGCTTTGAAATCAATATTTACTTTGACTAATTCCAGGAACAGGAGAATAATCAAGCATACGAATAAGTTTGGTACGAATAAAACTGTGTTGATTAAAGGAATATATTTTTATAATATGATCAAGTGGTACCAATCGGGATATTTCCAGTAGTTGATGTATAACTGGCACTAAAAAGTTAGGCGGTTTCGTCTGCTCCTTTTGAGCTCTAACAGCTGATGTTGTCAAATAGAGATGTCATTTAGCTATTCCTAGATGATGTTTTTGAAATCAAAAGAGACAATAGATGCTTCACATCAGCTGTACCTAGGTTATATCACGTACCGCCTAACTTCTTGGCGACAGCTGTAAATATGGCATTGCATATTGTAAGTGATTTTCGTATTGAATTAATGTATAAACCCATCATTTCAAAGAGTTGTATTTTTACATACAGAGAGAGAATAGAACTTTTATTTATAATTCTTATTCTATACTCTCTGGTTATTGAAAGGAGAACTTTTTGAGTCAGCTATGTATATTGCATTGCATATTGTAATTAATTTTCGTATTGAATTAATTAATGTATAGTATAAATGTATCGAAAACTGAACTTTAAAACTTAGCGCTGTTTAAAAGAATTGAAAAATAAATGAAAATCAAACACCCTTTTAAAAAACTTTAAAATTATTAAAACACAGACATGTTTCAGCACAGACATTGATAATGGCCTAATGTGCGGAAACATGTCTGTGTTTTGATAATTTCAAAGTTTTTTAAAAAAGGTGTTTGATTTTCATTTATTTTTCAATTATGAATGTATTATATTAATGCGTGCCTATCATTTCAAAAGCATTGTATAGTTACCAAGAGAGAGAATAGAAATTTTACTAAATATTTGAATTCTCTCTAGTTACTAGAGACACTCTAGTTACTAATAAAAACTCTCTAGTTATTAGAAGGAGAACTATTAAATTTAAATTGAATGTTCATCATGCATAAAACTGAACTAGAGCTCACACATGTAGTATGCAATCCAAAAACCCACTCAACTCACTTCCTTGTTGACATAGTTTGTCTGAACAGGGTCAGAGCTATTGGTTAACCCGGTAATAGTTTATCAGCCGAATAGAATGTCAATAGGTTATAGAAACTACCCCGTAATCCTAATTGGAACTTGTGCTAACAAGGGCGGCAAGCTGGTCTCCAAGTATAACGGCTCTAGTATGTTAACAGTGTTGTTAGGATAGGGTTGATGGGAGGGAGCGGGCGGGGTGTCTGTTATTTCGAAAACCAAACCAAACACAGTATATGTTGTCGACGCTTAATTAAAGATTCGACAAATAGGATAGAGGAAAGAATGAGAGAGGATGTGAAAGATAGAGAGAGATTAGATTAGATTAGATTGCTTTATTCAATTAGATAACAAAATTCGGCTTAGATTATACATTGTAATATAAATGAGTAAAACAAATTATCCTATAAATTTCACACAATAGAGACTTCTAGTAAAAATATGAAAAACGGTGATGTAATGAATGCAAAATTTATACAGATTTTAAATAGGAGGCTCTGCAAAATGAATAAGGAGTGTAAGTTATCTAAGTGAAAAGGCGAAGTTTAGACATATATATGTCCATTCTTGGGAAAGGATAATAAGGTTATCCTTTCCATTAACACTTGGCCTTAAGTTGAGAATTCATAACAAGCTATTAGAATTACTAAAGATAGTAAGAAAAATTATTATAGCATTTAAAAACTAGATTTAAATGAATTAATACGATATTAATCAATAATTGAATTATATTATAAGATAAGTAACAATAAAAATGATAATGGTAATGGTAATGGAAATGGGTAAATGATATTATGAATTAAGATAACTCAAAGTAAAATTATTTACAAGTATATGGCAGTGAATGAACAAATGTGCGATGAATGACAAGAGTTGGGTTAATATTATAATAAAGGTTTGGATGGTGAATATGTGATGGTGGTGTACCTTAAATGGAAGTTGAATTTATTATTAAAAGTATGAGGAGAAAGTGAATATGGTGTGTGATGAGAGTCGGATTTATTCAAGTATGTAATGGGTAATAATAAGGTGAATTATGGAATTTGTCATGTTGCTCTAATTCTGGACATATTCGATCATTTTGTCAACAAGATGTTTTCTTAACTTCAAGATGAAGCTCGCTCGGCTCTCAATAGACCTAATCGATTCAGGGACGGCATTCCATTCACGGCAGCCTGAGACTAGAAAGGACTTAGTATAGATTGTAGTGCGGTGAATTGGAATCCTCAAAGTATTTTCTCCAGTTCTCGTGCGTGATACATCTATTCTCCTACCCTCAGAAACAAATTTAAAATCGTTTTTGAAATAATTAGGTTTACCATAGAGAGAGAGAGAGAGAGAGAGAGAGAGAGAGAGAGAGAGAGAGAGAGAGAGAGTGAGTGAGAGAGATATCGAGACAGAAAAATGAAAAAGAGAGAAAGGAAGAGGGAAAGAGAAAGAGAGACGGAAAGAGAAAAGAACAAGGATAGGAACAGAAAATGAACAGAGAGAAATAATGAGAGAAAGAGAGAGTAACGAAGAGAGGAGGGGGACGATAGAGAAAGATAATGAAGAAAGAAAGAATCAAGAAGGAAAAGAGATTAGATTAGATTATTCACTTTATTCAAGTCGATTACAATATTTATCGACTTAAATCATAGATACGATCATTGAAAGAAATTAATTACACTATTGGATTGAATGAAAAATATGTAGGCTGCGTAAACTTATTAAATTACACATTGATTTAATTTAATAGTATGCTGATTGTGATGAGTGAAATGGAAGAGTTTGGACATGAATGTCCATTATTGGAGAAGGATATTCAAGGATATCTCTCCCACTCAACTCAAATACAAAGGAATATAAAAAAGAGTGAGAAATAGAAGGATAAAAACTTTAAAAATAGAAAGAGAGAGAGAGAGATTAGATTGGATTTCTTTATTCATATGGACAATAACAAACATTCACGCTTTAATTCTAGATTGCAGTTGAATATAGTACTTAATAACATACAGGAGTGAGTATACCTCTACTATTCAAAAATGATCATACAGTTACTATTATTTTTTATATAAATGACACGAGCTGAAAACATAGTAAATTGCACATATTATAATAAATATTATTCAACGAACACGGGTACACATGAACGCGGAATTATAGAAATTATATTAAAAAAATATGTACTATAATTGGCAATCTTTTCCATTACGATTGAAGAGAAAGAGAAAGAAAAAAGAGAAATAGGAAGAAAAAGATTAGATTTCTTTATTCATTTAGATAGTAACAAAATATTTTATGCTTATTATAGTTTCTAGATTACAAGAGTTATTATTGAATCTAATTATTCTATTATTTTTACAAGTTACACACTAATTTCGATATTTTACACTTCAATTTTTACAGGATATTCTATAATCTATTCAATGAGAGAGGTTGCATATGAATGCAAAAATCCTACCCTAAAAATATGTAACAATTATCTAAACAATATGCTATTTGCTTGCAATCTACTTGTTGTGCATTGAAATATCTAAATGAAAAAGCGAAGTTTGGACATGAAAATGCCCATTCTTGGGAAAGGATAAGTATATCCTTTCCATTAACTCTTGGCCTGTGAAATTCGTACTATTACTTTATTACTAGAAATACCGTATATAAAAAATGTCCAGTTGTAATTCAAAACTAGATCTAGGTGAATGAGGAATGATCGATGAAGTAAATAAATAAATAGATAAATTATTATGATGAATAATAATAATAAAAGTAAATAAATAAAAATGTAATGAATGAATAAATAAAACTCACTTACACGTAAAATTAATTTTAACTGAGAGTAATGATTAGTGGTTGATAATTGGGTGTATGATGGATGTTAAAATTACTACTGGTGGTGAAGTGAATGTATGTACATATATGTTGTATGGGTGAAGGATGAGATGAATGATGAAGGGTAGTCATGCTGTTGCTCTAGGGTTGAACGTTTTTCAGAGAAAGAGAAAGAAACAGAAAAGACAGAGAATCACAGACCGAGTGAGAGAGAAAGTGAGAAAAGAGCGAATTAGTATGCGATTTAGTTGACAATGGGGTTGGCTCGTGTACATTATTGGCAAACTTTGAATACAATGTACAGGTCAGGTACAAAGAGGATGCTGTGAACCCTATTTACCACTAATAACAAGCAAGTGTGGAGGGTAGTGTGAGTGAAACTTTGTTTATGAACTTTTCAGCCAGTGAATTAACGTTAATTGGGGAATTATCAGTATTTGATGGGTAATTTGAGTACAGAGTTTACACCCTACGAATTCCTGACATTTTATCATTGAGGCATTGAACAAATTGATTGGAGATAAATTGTGATTTATGTATGATTTTCCCAAGAATTACCAATAAAATTCTCTACAAGTGGATTAAATGATTTTGATAAATATTGTAGCTTTCTATAGAAATTTATTATGTCAGGTAAAATCGAGGTATCAGGATTGTTGAGTGGATTCAATCTCTATACAATTTTTATGTCATAAAAGCGAAATGGCACTCAAGGGGGGCGGAGCCCCCTGGCTAGGCGGAGAAGGCGAGCGAAGCGAGCCTGCCGTCTAGTTAGTAATTAACTTACAATGTCCAGCTGACGCCAAACAGTTAGACGGTTTCATCTGTCTCTTGTACGTGATTTAATCTACTAACAACTGATGTAAAACATCTATTGTCTCTTTTGATTTCAAAAACATCATCTAAACCTAGCTAAATGACAACTCTTATTATTGATAACACCAGCTGTTGAAGCGCATAAGGAGCAGACGAAACCTTTTAGGTGTCATTAATAAGCATAATAAGCATAGAGAATATGCATAAGAGATTATTAAGCATATAAATTTCATTCAACATATCTCAATAATCAAAGGAAACATTTATCGCATTTGACGATAAATTGAGTTGGATGGAATTTATTTGTTCATTCCCAACAGATATAAATAATTGTATAATGATCTAGACTAGAAAATGGAAAAACCGGTCTAACACCCTCTTTTTCATTCCCTATTTTAATTGAAAGTATTGACAAAAATTTAATCAAATCATAAAAAATAATATTCTATGGAATGAAGCTGATACAAAACAGTTGCAATAATTATAAAAATACTTGCTCTTTCATCCGTTGAAAGCTGGCTAATTTCCATGCAGGATCGGTGTTTACAAGCTGAACAGGGGTTTAGTTTGTCCAAGCAAAGAAGAGCCTTTGGCAAGATGAGAGAATGGCTCCAGCTCGGTCAATATTGGTTAAAAAATTATAAATTTGGTCTCAAATTGTAGGAAACATTCTGATCTACAATTTGAGACAAAATTTATAATTTTTGAACCAATACTGACCGAGCTGGAGTCATTTTCTCATCTTGCCAGAGGCTCTTCTTTGCTTGGACAGACTATAACAGTAGGGCACACGATCAAAGAGAACTTTTTTCCGCCTTAGTTATCCAATGTATAGTTGTAGCAGATTCCAACAAAACTGGCGGTTGGCAAATCACTATTAATAATGCTCAGCTCTGTCAGGACAGTCTACGAGCGGTCTACGAGTGCGTGTTACTTCGAGAAAGATCTCAGCTAGAATATTCGCTATCGTAGACCGTTTCCAGACTGTCCTAAATGAGCTGAGCATTAATAGCAGGCATTTGCTAGCCGCCACCTTTATTGGAATGTGCTGTACTGGCTGTGTCCTTCCGACTGTTGTGTGGGCTAATAGACGAAATCAAATGGCTGCTTAACATGCAACGCCATAAATTTATTTGGCTGGCCCAAACTCAAGTCGGCCTACTACCCCATCCACTAATAGTCTGTCCAAGCAGAGAAGACCCTCTGGCAAGATGAGAACATGACTCCAGCTTGGTCAATTTTTTCAAGAATTATAAATGCGGTCTTAATTGTAGATCAAATTGTTTCCTATAATTTGAGATCAAATTGATTATTTTTGAACCAAAATTGACCGAGCTTGAGTCATTTTCCCATCTTACCAGTGGGTCTTCTTTGCTTGGACAGACTATACAAGATCGATCAGGCGGCAAAATTAGAAGAACTGGGGTGCAAGTCGCGATTAAACTGATAAGGGGACGGAGAAAGGCAGAAGAGGACGAAAAGTGAAAAAAGGGAGAAAAGGAGGAGGAGAAGGAGGAGGAGAAGAAGGAGGAGGAAGAAGAAGGAGAAGAGGTAGGATAGATGATGAATTAAGACGAGAAAACAAGAATAAATAAAATGAGTTGAATATGAGGACGCAGAATAAAGATTTGGTGGAAAAGGAAGAAGTAATGAAAGCAATATTTTTTCAAAAATATGCTAACCAGACGATCATTTTTTCTTTACCTGACTTTTTAATGAACAGAGTAAATGAACAGCTCAAAAAGAGTAAATTGAAAGTGTAATCGGTCTCTAGTATAGAGTATGCAGTGTCTGGAATTTTATCCATTGCCCAGTACAGCACTGGTACAGCACTGTATAGCACATTATTTTGCACTCCGACACTTGCAAATGCCTCTACACATCAACCTGCCTGCCATATATTGCTTGAACGATCCAGCTTTGTCGGTGATGTCAGTTGACCCCGGTCAACACTACACGTTGTAGTGAACATTGCTGCGCAAAGCACACTCTCAAACACCATAACAGAATAGGAATCTGTGATTGTGTTTGCAGATGGGCGTCAACCGGTGCTGCGATTCAATAGCAAGTCCTGTCATTAGGTTCGGCTACAATTCCGCTATTTGCTGTAAACAGACTTCAATTCTCGATCAAATTCGATTGCGAATCACTGTTTATCAGTGTGTGTATCGAGACAAATCTCGATAGTCGACAGTGTTCGATTCTCGATAGTCGAAAGTTTAGCCTACTATTCTATAGTCTGTCCAAGGGAAGAAGACATTCCATCAAGATGGGAAAATGACTCTAGCTTGGTCAATATTGTTTCAAAAATTATAAATTTGTTCTCAAATTGTAGAAAACATTCTGATCTACAATTAAAGGCCAAATTTACAATTTTTGAACCGATATTTACCGAGCTGGAGTCATTTTCCCACCTTGCCAGAATGTACTCTCCTTTGCCTTTGTAAAGCCTATACTCTCTAGACACGAACGAATCCAATTGCCAGTTTATCAGTGTGTGTGGACAAGTCAGATCTCGATAGTCAACAGCCCTCGATTCTCGATGTTAACAATCGAATTCAATTGCAACACGATTCCCGGTTTATCAGTGTTTGAGCGCGCCAGATAACGTTGTATTATGCATGTTATCTGATGAGAAATTTTACGTTGTTTTCAGCACAGAGCGGCTTATCTCCACTGCAATTATGTCCACATGATACGATTCCGAAACACGCGCTTGCTTAGTCGACATTTTTGAATGATTTTCAAGTCACAAACACTGTGAATTATTCTTGGATGGGTGACCAGTATTCAACAGAGTACATATTGGCGAGGTGGCACCAATAAAAGCCATACACATGTTTGAATGCATGTGTAACTCGGTCACGAAACTTTAAACTCATGAAACTCGGTCGATAATGCGAGTTTAAAGTTTGATATCTTGCACAATTTTGGTTGCTCGAGATGAGAACAAATTTGCCAAAAATTGATTTTGATGAGCATTAAACATGATTTACATAATGTACGATGATTTGCATACTTTGTATTACATACTTTGATGGTACGATGATTACGTACTAGATAATTTACACGTACTGTACTGACGTACTTCAGCTGTATGAAATCAATTTGACGATTGCGATACAAATTAAATATTATTTGCTTACTTTACGATGGTTTACATGTACTTCAACAATGGAATGACAGTAAAAATTAAACAGGATTTGCATACTCTTGAAACAGTGAATGGAATTGATAAGCCCAACCATTTCAAGGTCTTTCAATAACCAGCAGACTCTCACTTCTAGGAGTAGCTTCTCATAAATTTTAAACTCTATCAAATAGACACAAGAGTTCAATATTATAATAATAGTGATTCACTTTCTATAAATTAAAAGATTATCATTACTTGATAAAATTGGTAGAATTGATGATGATATTGTGAAATCTCTAGAAAACTTAGATTTTGACAAATTTCACTAATTAGTTTTTAATTTAACAAAACTAATTAAATTAATTTGACAAAATCTAAGTTTTCTGATTATCATTACATTTTATATTCAATTTCAATTAAAAAATTAATTTATTTCGCTTAACATAATACATTGTAATCATTGTAAACTGGTTATCTCAATACGAAAAAAACTCAATACAAAAAATCCAGTAAGAAATACAAACTTTTTTAACATTATTATATCTCTGGTACGAGCACTTTTAGCTTTTAGGCTACAAACAATCGAGTCCCATTTTAAAATTAGAGCATATACTTTCATTCAATTATCAATAGGGAATAATAAATAAGTAATTTTGAATGAGAACAATAACAAATCTTGTTTTTTAAATCAATTAAATGACATTAAAAACATTATCAAACAACTACATGAATAACCAATATTCAAAGCATTACTTCAACACTTATACAGACGAAGAATTCCAAATTAATTTCTCAATCCTAGTTGACATGTGGGCAAGAGCAGATCTGAAGGCCAGTTGGCATTGGTGCTGTTGGTGCGGCGGGAGGGGGCCAGGGGGAATGCCCATGTATGATACCTACGCACATGACCCCATTCAACAATTACACGCACGGTTACTTATATCCACAATAGTTTCTATCTCTCTAGTAATCGAGCATATTCAAGCAAATAAGACATTCTGGTGAAATGGGAAAATTATTTCAGCTGGGTCAATATTGGTTCAAAAATTATAAATTTTGTTACAAATTGTAGATAAATATGTTTCCTACAATTTGAGCCCAGATTTATAATTTTCGAACCAATATTGACCGAGGTGGAATCATTTTCCCATCTTGCCAGAATGGCTTCTTTGCTTGGACAGGCTTCTATAGGCTCTCTACTCTCTCTACTCTAACTACAGCATGACTTATTAAGTGACGCTACTTCTCACTAATGCTACGAGAACTTAATTTATTAAAGTCTATTTTACATACGGTTGGCCAGAGGGAGTAACTGGACCAGGAGGCCTATCAATTGTGTGATGGAATGAGTGAAGATGCATCATTACGAAGTGATACAAAAACAAGGACATAATACTGAAACGTCGCGAATAATGGTAGCATGTATTGTGTGGACCGATATATTATTTATTATATAATATGTTGAAGTGTTGAAGTGTAATGTGTTAGAGAGTACCTAGGGTCCTAACACCGCCCTGATAAAAACAATTATTCCTCTTCCTCCAACACTACTAACTTACTATTTCTTGTAGCATCAAGAGTTTATTTAAAAAAAACAACATCATTCACCTCGATTTTGTTGTTTGGGACTGTATCAGGGACCCAGTCCAGTAGTCTCAGAGAAAACAGAAAAGTATGAAGAACAAAATTACGCAAAATTATTTAATTAAGGGGTATTTGTGTCTCCTAGCGAAGAGTATTAGAATTGTATTGATCTAGGTATGTGGTGGGTGGATCATTGGATGAATCGCCTGTTATCTGGAGCAGCGGAACCACATAATTGTTAATGCACCACTAATTGATTGACATACACTTGATCGAACCGGGACAATAACCGATGTCCAATTGTGAGATTAACAAGGTAATGACTTGAGCTCAAGTAGCTAGCAATTAATTCCATCAACTGCATCACAGATTATGCCGCCTTATCAGTACAACTAATAGTCTTGAGATAACCTAATGGAATATTAGATGCTGCTAATGGAATATTTGATAGTTCTAGTTCAATAGGCAGGTTGAGTATAGGTGGATGATAATCCTGTACTATCTTCACTGAAATTGTGGTTACATGTTGTAGGTTGCAAGATGCAAGATAGAATCATATAAAGACTGTATACGTGTATACTACAGAGATTATACAGTATCTATAGAATTAAACAATGTGTCAGTTCAATTCCAGGGGGAGAAAATTGGTTTGACAGTTCTTCAAGAGAACTTGCCAACACACTGGGTTTTACAACACAGTCTATTTCTTTATTCTGAAAAAATTTATTGCTGTACTCATTTCATGTTCTAATACTTATTTTCTCTTAGGGCTACTTATTGTATTTATTAAAACTTAATTCAAATCAAAGTATCCTTTTTTAAATATTTTGGAAAATGGCTCTAGAACGCCAAAAATGTTGTGTAAAATAAAAATATTTTAAAAAGTGGTACTTTGATTTGAATCATTTCATGTTCTATGATTTTTTCTGTCCTCAAAGTCCTAGGACTAGGGACACATGGAAGAATACAATTGATCAACAAATAAATACATAAAATGTTTTCTACAGGGCACAAAACCTTCAATTTCAATATCAGTTCGAAAGGCGCATTAAAGATTAAAGTATGAAAGAATTGATAAACAAAGAAATGCATAAAAATAATGTTTTCTACAGAGCATAAAACCGTATCTATTTCCAATATCAATAAATTGGGAAGGCGCATTGAAGATTGGAGTATTGTATTTCTTGTTACATCTCAGATGTTTGTTTGAAGTTTCTGTTCTGACTGTCTCTGAAAAGTGTATTGTATTTCTTGTTACATCTATCAATTTGATCTCTCATTATTTTCTGAGTATTTCTTCGAACGTACCAGATTCAATGTTTTTGTTCTCAGTGTTCTGAATGTCTATTAAACCTGTATAAAGCATGCTGTACACGGGAGTAGTGTCGGCCAGTTGAATATCTGTAGCCAATCACAGCTACTCTTGTTCACTCAATGACAAGACAAAGTTTATGATTGGCTACAGATATTCAACTGGCCGATACTATTGTCCCTATGAACAGCACGCTCAATGTTCATGATGTTTAGTATATATTATATTGTACCAAAAGTTTACATCAAATTAGATATTTCCGTTCTGAATGTCTACCAAATGTTTAGCCTACAGTATTTCTTGGAACATTCAAGATGTCTATTCGATATTTCTATCCTGAATGCCTACTAAATAATTCTGCCGGCATCTGGATAGAATTTCTTGCGAAAAATGTCGTTACTGCTAGTAGTAAGAACTGCTTCTTATGAAGAGAGAGTGTTCCCTTCATTTCCATGTTAGAAATTCGTCTGAAGAAGTTTTTCACTAGACTCCCCACAACGGGAGGCGTGATATGAATTCGGCATAGAAGGCTTCCAATCTGGCTTTTCTTTCTTTCTTTCAGCTCGCTTATCGAGAAGTAACGAGCAAGAACATCAAAGGGATCGTCTTTCTCTGGGATCTGATGTGCCTCCACGCTTTTCATCGTGCTTGCCGCAAACAGCTAGGCAAACACGGCAGGCAAACCTTATCGTTCGTTTTATTGGGAAAGCCTTCCGAAAGCTTGATATGAAAGGATGCCATCCAAATATTTTCTTCCCTCGTAATATCCAAATCCTTGTTTAACCATTTTCGGAGGCCGTTTGCACAAGCGTTCGCCAGCATTAGCGTATGGACAGAGAGGATTTTCGAGGAAGCAAATTAAACACTATTCAAGTAGGTCTACTAGGGGTTCGGTATGGATTTTGGAGAAGTGAAGTGAAGTAGTTATTCTAAAGTAGCCTATGTGAGAAGATATTCGTGTATAAAGTTCGGTATGATATTCGGAAGATCAGTCCGTAATAAATTTCATCTTGATTTCAAGCTTCTTCTGTACTTAATACTAGCCGGCAGTATCAGCTCATTCACACATTATTCAAAAATCAGTGTACAAGAAGTTCGGCTTAGTGTAGTTTTCGCAAGCTGAGATGAGACGCCGTGACAATACACTTAACATTGTGACGGAGTTTCATCTCAGCGTGAGCGAACTATATTCAAAGGAGCAACATGAACATTATCTGAAATAAGGATTAAATTTCTGAATGATACTTATCTTCACTTCTTATGCTAAGAGTAGCCTATTTACTGGTATTCGTCGGCACATTTTTTCACTTGATTCATAAAGCTTGTAAACATTGTAAATATTCTGCTGTTCATAATCATAATCAACATTTTTCTTTCTTATCACAATTTCTGCTCCAGTTTAGCAGCGACTGATAACAACCGAGACCGGTATTTAAACATTAGATTTGTAGTTTCTAGAAAATAATTTGAAGTAATTCCTAAATTTGTATAGTTCTGAAAAGTTTTAGCTTCTAATTTAAGAACTAGCAGAATATTTTGCCTTATCTATGGAACAAATAAAAGCATAACGTGATTAATTCTTCATCTGCTATTTTGAATATGAGAGCCACAACAAATTTTTCAATCATGTGAAACCTACTCGTGTGTGAGGATAGACAAATGGGGAAGGGGAAGGCGAACGAAGTTGGCGGATGACAATTGACAAATGACTATCATAATTACTCAGCTCAGTCAGGATAGTTCACCAGCGGTTTGCGAGATCATTATGGAGTCAAGAGCGACCTCAGCCTACGCGGTTCGCTCTTGCAGACCGCTTACAAACTGTCCTGACTGAGCTGGTGTTAATGATAGTCATTGGCCAACCGCCAGTTTCGTTGGCACCTGCTTTAGCAATCATTGGAGTTGCGCCGATGTATCTCTAGCTGACTTAATTAAAATTCGTTCCACCTAAAAATTGACAGCAAAAGCGTGCTGACGCCGGATTAGTTAAATATGCCGGGCATGAAGAGCGCTCACACAGTCACACAACAACACACACGTTCCGTAAACATCATCTGTCCGAAAATTGAATCTTGAAAAGAGCGTTTGCATTTTGTCCGCTCGCTCACATAAAATAAAATCTGTCCGAGCAAAAAAGACATTCTGGCAAGAGGGGAAAATGTGTCCAGCTCGGCCAATATTGTTTCAACAATTATAAATTTGATCTCAAGTTGTAGAAAACATTCTGATCTACAATTTGAGACCAAAATTGTAATTGTTCTACCAATAATGACCAAGCTGAACTCATTTTCCCATCTTTCCAGAATGTCTTCTTTGCTTGGACAGACTTTACCACTTCAGCCCTCAAGCTTCCTACACTTCGGTACATGTGGAAATCCGCATACGTTAGCATAAAAAGTCAACGTTAACATAAACATAGAAAGTCTCCTCCGCTTTCTGCAATAGACCTTTTCCCTCGAGGGCGTTTAGTACAAAAGCTGGGTGGGAATTATTAAATTTTCGTTGACTTAACTGCTAAATCTAAACACTGCTGGGAAATCAGCGGAAGCCGATTTGCTTGGCGTAATTATTTATTATTATAAACGCCAGCAACCAGTGAGAGTGGCTTGAACAAAAGTAGAGAGCTATGGTAATTGAAATAATGATAAGCATTAGATTCTGATTTCAACCTGAACTCATATTTCAACTTTAACATAAACAATATTCTCAAACATTACTGAAGAATTTCAATGTTAACATAAACATTACTCAAACAAAACTAAAGCGTTAACATAAACATTACTCAAGCTGTGTGCCCACGATTTCCTTTATCTTTTTAAATGAATACTATTTAGACTTTCTCCAATTTGATGCGTGATTCGATAAATACGATACAACAGCTTCGATAATTATACAAGATAAAAGACCTTTCAATTGTATCATGTATCATACCTTGTGTATCCTATTGAAGGGAATTTTAAAGGGAAAATTAAAGGGAATTTTAACGGAGGAAACTTACCTACAGACATTAAATGATTGGAGGAATTGCAAAGATATTTCTTTTACAAAACCTAAACATCAATATTATTGGTTTTTACATCTTTTTACCTCGAACAAAATATGAATTGATGGAATAAAAACACTGAATATCTACTCTATAATAGTGTACAAAATTTACAAAATCTATTGAACGTTTTACAATATCGACCACAACTCAGTTTTTTTTTTTAGTGAGGGTGATGCCCACATGGGCTCTTGGGCCTGTGCGTGGGTAATGGGAAGGATGATGATGAGAGATGAATGGACCTACTGCTTAAGATGGGTTCCGAACCACCGGGAAGCGATTTTTGAGGCTCATAAATTGAATTCAGAGGAACCGGTCACCATTACAACAGTGATGGTAGAGGCACGTCGCTTATCTAATCTCACCGATTAGACGCTCTCTACCACTGGGACCAACCGCTTCCCCCATAGTTGAATTTTAAAACTATGAATTCCTTGTTTTTATCTCTATGTGTATATTTCAAAATGAATTAGATCAATTATTTGAAGATAGAAAAGAATAAGTTATCATACTAACAAAAGCCGACTGCATCCACATTAATGCAATATTCGCGTGTAAAACATCGAAAATGTTGATCGCACAGGAGACAACTACGGACTATTCCCATAGGATAGGCGATTTGGATTATTGGTTTGATAATGTGTTGGAAGCACACACTCAGGAATAACATGAATAAATTAATATGCCAATTACACGATGCACCACGTTTTGCAGTGATTCAATTTCGAATTACTCCAATAATTCTCAACAGACCAATTCGCTTTTCATGTAGGTACAATCACGCATTATAATAATCTCATAGCATTAACGTGATGGTGGAAAGGCTCCAGAAATGGGTCTGATAATTAGATTATAAAGTTGTAATTGGCATTGGGAGGCCAATTTGAACTTATAACTGTGATACGAACTGTGACAAGTAACTCGAACTAGAAACTGTGACAAGTGAAAGGAGTTTGGTAACTGAGACAAGACAATCAATCAGTCGCAAATTTATAAAATATCGAGATACAGGTATCGATTGTTACACTGTTTTTATCAATCTCCTTACTAGAAACCGATCCGGTGTCTCAATAAATTTGTGTTCATAACAATTTCTAGTACTATATTTTCATTCAATATACATCACTGGCGGCTCGTGCCCACGAAACAGGTGAAGTGTCCGTATCTTTTACTGTGAAGCACTTCAAATGTTTCGTGGGCATCACGTAAGTGATATACATAACTACCTACTACAATATAAACGCACAACTACACAGAAACTGAAGAAAATATATTGAGCTAGAAGAATATGTGTCAATGGATCAATGGAGATCGAAAATTGTGGAGTCTGTGAAGATATGTGAACAAAACAAAAACAATGTGAACCAGATCAATGAATACAGTGAACTGTGAATCACTGGCGGCTCGTACCCACGAAACAGGTGAAGTGCCCGTATCCTTTACTGTACAGCTCTTACCCTGTTTTGTGGGCACGAACCGCCAGTGCGAATCAAGCGAATCTGAATCAAGGGGAGATAACCTCCACCGTATTTTAAATATTAATCGAAATGGGAAAAATCGTTTTGGATTTCATTGTCTGTGTTTTAATACAATAGATTAATTGTATTTTCTCGAATGAATGAATAAACCAATAAACTGTGAACCAAACCAAGAAACTTACTACACATTTATCCACACATCCATTCATAACTTAAACTATATGAATGAATAAATTGTAAAGAATGGAATCAGTATTAGAGCTGAGGAGTGATAGAGCATGTAACACAGTGGATGTGTGAAGTGAAATCTGCAACAGCAAGCTCGGTGTTAGTTGGTCCACAATGGGGCAGCAGGCAATACATATAGTTGGGGCAAGCTGGGAAGACACGCGGTTACAACAAACTTTAAATTTAGCAGCGGTTCTTCCTAGCTTGCGCGCACCATAGCAGGGCACCGCATCCGTAATACAGCCCTGGTTCTCAGCCGCTGGGGTTTTGGTATATATCGATCGTTGGTTGGGTCACGGGCATTACACTGGTCTTCCTCACACCAACTTTCCTCCCCCACCATCTCTTTCCAACCCTTTAATCACACAAAATCCCTTCTCTTTCTCTCACTCTACAACACTTTCCCATACTCTCTCCTTTCTCCACAACTTTCGATTGCACGCACGATTACGTACTATTTCAAACAACACGAGTGGGTTGACCAGTTCCCTATCAAACCACATGAATGTGTGCTGCCTGATTTTGTAATTATTCGGATTTTGAATCTTCACACAGTTCAAGCGTTGTAGTTCTGAGCCTAAAGTCGAGCATTGACAAATTCAGTAGGCTACTGATTTCAATTGGTACAGTATAATTCTATGCCTGATTTCGTGATTATTCCGATTTTGATTCTTCAAAGAGCTTTGAAGATTCAATGCAAGCATTGTAGTGCTCAGTATTGTCAACCTCAGTACTGATTTGCATTGGTGTTATTCTATGCCTGATTTTGTAATTATTCGGATTTTGAATCTTCAAAGACCTCAAGCATTGTAGCGCTGTGTATTGTCAAGCTCTGGACTAATAAAATTTGTGTTATCCTATGCCTGATTTCGTTAATATTGAACTCGGAATTTGAATCTTCACAGAGTTTATACATTGTAGTGCTGAGTATTGTCAAGCATTGTCAACCTCAGTACTGATTTAAATTTTTATTATTCTATTATTTTAGGTCATATTTGTATTTATTAGAAATATGTAACAACATGTAGGTCATAGTTGACAATCATAAGGGTAGTGAGTGACTTTAATGGAAATGAACTAATTCATCAACTTCAATAATTATGATACTGTTTGAAGCTCCAAATGAGATAAAATAAGATGGAATAAAATACGATAAGTGTGTGGTTTGAATAGAATATAGTTCGTAATAATTCCAATAACTATAAAACTGTTCAAGTATTGAAGATGGAGAGTACTGTCTAAATTTAAATTACATTCATTCATTCATTTGTTTATTTGAGAGAATTCAATATACTCATGAGATAAGTAAGCAAACATAAATTGCATGAATTGATAAGCGGCGTGTTAACGGTTGAATTTCTCTCAACATGAAACCTTCAGAAGATACACAATAATGATAAATTTATGAAAAAATGTCGAATTGAAGGGTCTAAACTTATATCACTTTGACACATCTAAAATCATCTTGTGTATCTTCTTCAATGTATCTTATTGAAAGTGAATCATTGTTCTTCGTGTCATTCGGAGGATTATATTTAGGACATCAAAATCCAAAATTTTATTGAACAATAAAATTTAACTGGAATAATGTAAATTTTTCACTTTTTCATCTTCTTCATCTCTTTTACTCCTGAATGGCATAACACCTCAGCCTGTTTCGCCATTCTACAAGGCTACACCATCAGATTCTCTTAGCACATTATTCCAGTTTTCTACTCTACATTCAGTGTTTCCATGCCCACTTTTGAGTATCTAGTCAAGTGTTTGCTGGAGGCAAAACGACAAAATCGTGCAGTTTTTACCCCTCCTTCCTACTTTCCCATGTCAACCCTACCCATTTTGAACCCCCTCTCAACATTTTCACCACTTCCCTCTCCCTCCGATTTTCCCCATCCTATATTTTCGTGTCCCTTGCCCCCCCCCCCCTTCCTTTTCGCGGACCTATAAGCGCCGTAATTTCGGAGCTCACACTCGAGAATCACATGGAAGGCAAAAAGCATTTTCCAGTTTTCCACCTTCACCTGTTTCCTGGATGGAAAGCAAAAAAAGTAGAAAAATAGAGAGCCGCTTCCGAATTGGTCCGCCAAAGTCGGTTTGGTTCACACCCCGAAGTGCGGAAAGTCATTTCCGGTAGAAGCTCGCACTCACCAAATTGTATTCGAGAGCAGCTCAAATTTGAAAGTTTTCGACGAAATTTTTAATCAACTGAAATGGTGGCCGAAATCGGATGAAGCGTATAGAAATGATGGAACCTCATGAATTTGAATGAAGTGCATACAAGTGATAGAACCTCCTAAATTTGAATTAAAGATTTTGCAAGAATAGGCTAATCAACTATTTTTTCCGAAACCAATGTTCAACTTCTATAATATGTCTGATCGACTCTCATACATACAATAATTCATCTTCTAAAATTTACTGGATCAGTTTTTTATTATTACTGGATTTTGATTTTGTATTTCTTGAGCACAAAAATGAGAGAATAATAAATACACTTCATCTCTAAGTTCATAGTAGTTCATACAAATTAGAATTAGTTATTACAAAAGAGAAATAATATTCTGTGAGTGCTATAGAGTCTGTTCTAAAGAAACTGGAAATATTTCATGAAGTTGTAAAGAAGCGAACAAATGCTTATTTAAGAAGTAAAGAAGCGAACGAATGCATTCTTGAAAGACATGAATGGGAGAGTCAAGAGCCAATGACACGTTCCATGCAAAAACGAAAACTTTTGGTGACAACTCCTTCCACAAAGTACTTGAAAAAACTACACGATATAGAATATATTATATGACTGAGCTATGACATAATTGAGCATATGAATACATAATATCTTAATATATTCTGGCATACAATATTCCAATTCTCTGAAACGTTACATGATTACGGAAATGCAATCGCAAACTACTCATTAATGTGCCATAAAAATTGAAATTGGATTATTTTTCACTCTCAAGTCATGTTACAAATGAACTACTCAACTACTCCTGTTACACATTAATTGGTTTTTCATAGATATTATCATTGTTGATAATATTCATTTTCATTCTGAAACATATTTGAGTTCCAAAGGGTTAAAATATAAATTTGAGCTTTGAAATATAATTAAAACTACACTACTTGGCTGCAGTAAATCTTTTCAATTATTTTTCCCCTTTCACAAATTAAATTCACAAAAAGTGTGTCAGTACGTGTAAAATGAAACCGGCAACGAACATACGGCGCCCTTTAGAACGTTCTAATTAATCCTGTTTCTGTCAGATGACCTTCATCCCTTATAAAGAACATGTATTTCATCCCCGTATGACGGCTTGTCTCACAGGCACAATTATATTTCCAGCTAGCCGGAGAAGTGAATTTCTGTCCGCTTTTTTCATCATCTCTGCGATTAGCTTCGTTTGTACTGTCACAATTTTCGATTTGAAACAAAATTACAAAGCGTCAGCAGTGTATGGCAGCCGGCACACAAAGCGTTTGTTCATTGTGTAACGTGACTTGCATTGCGTTACAAATACTCTGTTTCATACGTGAAAATAAAAACCCAATAGCCAATCGTTTGTACGCGTCTGGCCAGTAACTTGCACATGTAATGAACATGGACAACCATGGAAAATTCAATTGCTGACAAGCTTCCTTACCTAGTCTGTCCAAGCAAGAAGACATTCTGGAAAGATGGGAAAATGACTCCAGCTTGGTCAATATTGGTTCAAAAATTATTAATTTAGTATTAAATTGTAGGAAACAAACTGCTCTACAATTTGAGACTGGATTTAAAATTTTTGAACCAATATTGACCGAGCTTGAGTCATTTTCCCATCTTGCCAGAATGTCTTCTTCGCTATACCTCTACTCAAAAGGCTTCATTCTTTTTTGTTCAAGCTACTACTGGAAATGTTTCAACTGATACTTTTCTCAGCTACTCGAAAGGTTTCAATTGATACTTTTTTCCAGCTGCTCAAAAACGTTTCTAACTACTGCTGATTGAATTTGGATGATACGAGACTACAAAAGGATTCAACTAATCCATCGATTGTTAATTGAATTCAAGTGATAGAGGCTGCAAGTATAATTGGAACTTCTCTGACTGTCACAACAGGAAAATGTTTGAACCATAGGAAACATGATAGGGAATTATATGGAATGAAAAATAAAATGATAGGGAATGAAATTCAGTTAAGAAATACTGGGAAGAGACAAAGACGAAAATGTAATTAGCATGAAAACATCATGAGAACATTTATTTGGAAGATTAATTTGAAAATTCTCTTCATTATTGATTGGTTGATTGGATTGAGGAATGATAGCTGTTTAACAGAGGAATTAATTTTCAAAATGGATTCGGATAGTCTTCATAATTATTGGATTGAAATATTGGATACTCAAATGTCGATTTCACATCAATAGCTTCTCTATACAGATTACAATATAAAGAGTAGATATATTTAGATTAGACTCATTAGAATAATCACAACAATAAGACATCATGTTTAGTTCAAAGTCTACTTCAAAGTGAATTTGAATAATATCCATGAGTATAACTATAATAAGATTTTGATTAAAGTTAAGTAAAGTTGATTGAAATCCTTTCAAAAAGTTTGAGAGAATATAAAGTACAATACCTTTTAAATTTATTAAAGGTTCATTCAAAATAAACTCTCTGATCAGATTCAAGTACTTTACTGAGAGAGGAAGATATTACGGTAGCCTACTTAACAGTAAGAGTGGGATTGGGATATTACGGTACTGTATTTAATTAATGAATCAAGTGAGATAGGAGTTTATAGTTAGTAGAGGTAAAAAAGTACAGTAAATACCACAAGTAAATGACGAAGAGTTAATCTAGGAAGACTCCCATCAATGAGATGAGACTGTTGATGTTGGAAACTTCCATCAATAAAATGAGATATTTAGACTATATATAAATGAGACATTGAGACCGGTCATGAGATTGCAAATTATCAGAGAATTGGAAAGAAACACTGATCCAGGAGTAGAGGAAAAGTACGGAAGAAAGGAATAGCTCAAAGGGGAAAGGTAAGATTTCGATTAAGAGAGATTTGAAGAAGTCGAGAATATCCTAAGGGCTACTGAAAAGCCAACACAATCATGCTAAGCAAATACAGTAGCGGTGACTGCTTCAGAATGAATTGGCCTGAACCTCCCTTGACGTCAGTCAATAGCAGGTTTGATTTAATTTGGCGGATGGCAAATAACTGTTATTTTTTCACTCAGCTCTGTCAGGACAGTGTACGGACGGTATGTAATTGATCCAGCTGTGGTCACTCTCTACTAGATACAGTCGTAGATCGTTGTAGAGTCGTAGAGCACAAGCAGGTTGTCCTGACAGAGCTTAACATTTATTAAGCACTTATTCATAAAGCTGACGCGATTAAGTGAGGTGGTTTCGTCTGCTCCTTTCGCGCTCCAACAGCTGATGTTGTCTATTGAAAGTTGTTAAGATAGGCCTATAAGTGATATTTTTGAAATCAAAAGATAAAATAGAAGCTTTACATCAGCTATTAGTGTGTTACATCACGTACAAGAGACAGACGGAACCGCCTGATGTTTTGGCGTCAGCCATTCACCAAATTTGTTTCATTCGTTGCGCGCATAGCTGATATAGTCTGTACAAGCAAAGAAGACCCTCTGGTAAGATGAGAAAATGACTCCAGCTCAGTCAATATTGGTTCAAAAATTATTGATTTGGTCTCAATCGTATGAAACATGCTGATCTTACAATTTGAGACCAAATCAATATTTTTTTAAATCAATATTGACCGAGCTGGAGTCATTTTCTCATCTTGCCAGAGGGTCTTCTTTGCTTGGACAGACTATAGATGTTCAATGATAGGCTAGATCCTTTATTCCTCTCCAACAGCAACATTACTGTATAGCCATAGCTCCCTTTAAAGGGAGCTATTATTTAGCTAAAGGGAGCTATATTTTAAAGGAAGTTATGCAGTAACTCAAGGTTATTATGAAAGAAGAATATTCCGATTTGAGGGAGTTGAAAAAGTAGTGGAAGAGCCAAAAAGTGATGTAGCTCAGATCAACAACATAATATTATGTTTTCGCTAGAATATTAGCGCATGCGCTTGGTACAAGAATTTCTTATCTGAGATACGCCAAATTCTAGTCTTCTCACCCGTTTTTCATTTTGCCCAATATCAGGCAGTAATATGCCGGGTTTATACGATGCCGTATGGCGAGACAATAGGCTACTGTTTCCTGACAATTGTCTTCTGAAAAGTACAGCTGATGTAAAGTTTCTATTGTATGTTTTGATTCAAAAACCATCACCTAGGGATGACTAAATAAAAACTCCAATTGATATCATCAGCTGTTGGAGCTCACAAGAAGCAGTTTTCTGACAATTGTCTCCCCTATTGGCATCATATAGACCCAGCATTATAGAACAACATTCTTATAATAACCTTGGCTGTAACTCACCTGCTTACGGCTTTGTAATGGAATAATAAAATTTTTAAAAACTGATAATACATTCTATGGTAAGCTAATAATATATTTACAAAAAAAAAAAAAAAAAATCAAAAGTGATAGAATACAAGAATAACTTTTCTCTTTAAACAGTTGATTTTCAAATTCAAGCTGTTAATTATTATCAAAAAAATTAATCGGAAAGAGAGAAACTTGAATTACTGAACAATTGATAAAAATTTGAGGATTCAACATTCATTGGTGGCAATGTGTCCTATCCTATGTATCGTGTCCTATCCTGTTCCATCCTATCCTATCCGTCCTATCTTGACCTAATGATTTGGATGATGGTGGAGGAAGTTTGGATTTTGATGAAGAGTGATGGTGCTAAAAAAACAAAAAAAGTGCTAAAGAATGGTGATAAAGTAATAAGATAAGGAGGGAAATGTACGAAAATAGAAAATTAAATTTAAACCCCTCTTTACACGGCGGATATCTGGTACGCAGTAGTGATACAGAGTCCAAAATTGATACAGGAAGGAAGCTCGTTGATACACAACATTTTGCAATACTCATGGATCACCGTCGTATTGGAAATAAGCTGATTCTCTTTCTCAATGATTGAACACTTTAAAGACATTTTAACATGGTTTAGGCATTTTTTAGGTTGAATTGAGAAAAATGAAGAGAAAGCACTAGGTTTCAGAGAGCCAATAGTTTTCCCCTTCAATTCTTGGCCTTGTCAAATGAGCTAGTCACTTTGCAGTCCCCTTCCCACGTTGCAAATATTCTGTGTCAATTAGCTTCCTTTCTGTAAAATTTCGTACCAATTTGAACTTTTTCATCCCTACTATGTGAAAAATCCGTCGTGTGAAGAGACCTTTGGGAAATTAAAGGAAGTGAGAAGATATAGTTTCATTCCTAGTATAAGTAGGATAATAATCAATAGTGATTTATACAAACAGAAAAGTTAGTTTTTGGAGAAAATAAGCTGTAGTGCAGCTGTTGGTCTCAAAACGCAGTGCAAATAAAGACAGTATTTTGAAAATATTGGACTCTTACAACGACAGGGTATTACAGTATTTAAGGCTGGTAGCACTCAGTCATTGCAACAGTAAGGTCTCCTAGGATGAATCCTAACTGAGGCCTAATGAAGATGGATGTAATCGCAATTAGAGTGCCTCTCTTTCAATGTCAAAAGTCTTCATATATTCAAATTTTTCTATTTGTTAAGATGAATAATCAATTTGAAACCAGTAGAAAAATACTTTAGTATTAGTTCAGTGAATAAGACATATTTTACCTCCTCCTCAAGCCGTTCAGGGAGTTATGATTGAAAGAATTGAGAGCAGCCGGCACCGTTTGAAAACTTGTACATACCTGAAAACAAAAATATATATTACAAAAAAATCAACATTCTTCAAGTCTAATTGAAAAATTAGAATAGAGTAGAATATAAAAATGTACATTAAATGAAGAAGTGAATAGAATCGAAGATTCGCAATAATAATAAAAGCTTTTTAAATAACAAAAAACCTGAAAAGATATCAAATTTTGATAATTGATTGCACAATGCGACGACATTGCTATCTGAGATTCAGCTTTCAGCACACCTTCGTGCAACTCGGATTGAGTTCCAACCTAATCAGTATAACTTCATCCTTTATTCAAATGAGTTCATCTTCATCCCAATTGTCAATGGGAGGAAAACCATGTAAGTTTTCCATCACAAACACAAACGAACATGATAGTCAGAAAAACAACAAGTCAGGCTGTCTTGAAAATGTATGACAGACAGAGAAAGACCTAATCAGACTGTCTTGAAATAGTATGTCATATAGAGTAAGACATCTACAGAGTAAGACATTTACAGACAAGACAGTCTTGAACAATAATTAACCAGTGCACATGATTGTTTGGAAAAGGGGGTGGTTTCTAAGATATGTTAGAGGAGGGGAGAGGGGTTTAAGACATGTTTAGGAGTGGAAAGGGGCGGAAGAGGGGAGGTACGTTAATTAAGAAAGCAACCAACGAATTGGGGCCAGCCAGAAGCCAATGAGAAGCATTGAGACGCAGCAGCAAAACGTATATAAAATCCCAGACATCGCGTAGTGGGTGGATGAAGGGCGAATAAAGAGCAAAAGAAGAAGAAGAGAATAGTGGAAAAGGAAAATATCAAGAAGGAGGAGAAGAAGAAGGAGAAGCAGACGAAGAAGAAATAGAAGCGTTTTGGCTAGCTCCCAGATGGCGCTAGCCTAGCTGGATAACAGCCCTTTTCCATCACTTGGTTTTTTCTTTCTTACCCTGCTTCTACTTTTCTACTTTCTTCAGCCCTTTAGTTTCTCATTCTATTCATAAACATTTTCCACCTACTCATCTATTTCTCATTCTAATTTTCTTTTTCATCATCACAGAGTAGGCTATGTCTGTAGTGTATTTATGTTTCCCTTACACGGTACTTCTTTGACTCATCCATCTTATTCTCTCTCATATTTCTCCCCGTTCAGGCTTACAAGTCAGAACTATGTATTCTTCCTTATTTTTCTCACCTTATTATAATTTTCTTCTTCTCCTATTACTAGGCTAGGAATACGGTTTCATCAGAGTCCTACAATCACCCAACAAACAATCTCTTTAGCTGAGGCCGCACTGCCGGTGGGTAGAGCGTGGAGGGTGGAGGGTAGTTGGTGAATCTATAGAACATCCACAGTAATACATCGTATGAACGGTATGACGTCATACTGTTTTTTGAGGTTATGTTGTCCATATTTAAGAATTTCAATATGGCGGCTGAACACATACCATTCATACGATGTATTACTGTGGATGGTGTGTATGTTCTATAGATTTACCAACTACCCTCTACCCTCCACGCTCTACCCACCGGCAGTGCGGCCTCAGACTTTCTATGATGAGGAAATGAATTTTGCCTAAACAAAGTCAATGTAAATGTTTTGAAATCTGTGCATCCTTATCTATATTTTGTTGATGATGAGTAGCTTTGCTTGGTCTAGTGCTTGAAACAACACAATCTAACCTAACGATATACAACCCAATCTAACCTAACAATATACAATCTAACCTAATCATATACAATCGAACCTAGTCATATACAATCCAACCTAATCATATACAATCTAACCTAACCATATACATTCTAACCCAATCATATACAATCTAAGCTAACCATACACAACACAATTTAGCCTAACCATATACAACACAATCTAACCTAGCCATAAAGTTAAAAATTTAATCAAGTTTATGGTCAAGTTAGTCGTTTATGGACTGAACGAGTGATAAACGAATTTGAATGACTGCGCAAATAGGTAATCTGCACAGCGTGGTCCAGAGAGGATCGTTCACAAGAGTGCGCCATGTCTAATGGAAGAGATATAACTCATAGGTGTCTCGTAAATCTGCGCCAATAACTGGACGTTTTATCTTTCCCCATTGTACTTTTTACTCTTCTGCTGCCACTAACGAGATGGCTTGGTGGGAGGGGGTGGCGGTATTGGTGATGGGCACGGGGAAGGTTGAATGGTAAGGGGAGATGGTTGATATTGATGGGAGGAGACGATGAATTCCAAAATCGATGGCTTTTCCAGGCGTCGAATAAGGTAGGAAAGAAGAACTGGATAACAATAAAGTGTGAAGAAGAAAGAATAATAAATAAGGGATGATTGAATAAAAAGGAATGACTGAATACCCTAGTAAAACGAGGTTTCAAAGTGAAAATAATATACATATGGAAAGACGATTTGGATAACGAATAGTGAAGACTTACACGAAAGAGGAGATTCTAAATAAAAGTAGCCTATATTGAACAAAATCAAATATAGGATGAGCCAACAAAAAAATGTTATGAAAACCAAGGAGTGAGAGACACATTCATAAGAGAGTGAGAAATTCAATCATTATGAAAAAGTTTTAGCACATGAGAGAGATTACAATACATACATGAAAAATACATGATTATGCAAATGTTATTTATATTATAAATATTATACAAATACAGTACATTATCATACTTCAACCGAATATCGATTTAATTTGTCGTCTTTCTTGTTCAAAATTCATTTTCAATTGATTGTGTTTTCAATTTTCTGTTCAGCTCTTATTGAAGTAATAACTAAATATGATACTATAAAATAATCCAATAATTAAAATTTTATCACATTTGCAGATGCCACTATGATTAATACGAGCAAATATTCCACTTCAATAGTTTATTACACATTAAATTAACGTCAATATAGAACTGAACTATATTAACTTCATTAATAAACGAGCTGAGCCAAATACTTTTCCATATAAGCATTTCATACAGGAATTAATTTCCAAACGAATGACTACAATAGCTCTCTGATTGAATTAAATCTGTAATACATTAACAATTTAAACATCCTTGTGAAGATTGAATTAGATGAAACAAGCTATTCGATTCGGAATGGGAATCACAAATCTCGTTAATGAAACAGGTAGCACGATTTTATTCACATTTGATTGGACATTCGACGGCATTCAAAGTGGAAATAATTAGCGCTCTGATTAGAGAGATATCATGAATAGAATCCAGATTTGCGAGCGGAAAATTTATGTCTCTCTACAAATAATTTTAATATGAATTTATATTGATGAGGGATTTTTAGTGCGAGCTTATAGTATAGACAAGAATATTGTTGATGAAAAACACATTGCAGCTGGATACACTCAACTATATTCAAATATGAATGGCTTCAGCCAATTTAGTTGAAATAAAAACAATCGTGACATTGCAAATAAATTATCTATAAATTATCACGACTAAGCCAACTGAACTGAATTAATTTTGATACAGAGAGATGAGAGATCTGGTAATTTCAATAAGTTAATCCACACAATTTTTGTAATAGAACGGAAGTTGGTTAACAAACAAACGTTATTTGTTGATCAGGTTTGAAGTAACATTGCCGTAGCTAAATTATCAGTTTGCATCTGGTTTGAGGGACATCCAGTTAGTATTTAAATTTCAATTTAATATAATATTATATCAATTATGTTCCAAAATGCCTTGATTTTTAGGAGTAAGTTCGTTCAAGCTTATATTTATTGAAGCATCGATATTATTTTAATTTGCAGAATTACCAGATTGTAATGCTGATTGTGGTTGAGAGAATTGAGTAAGCCAGTTATCTCTAAATTAAATCTGTTAAAAAGTGAGTCACAATTTCAACTAAGACACAGCAATAGTGCACTCATATTACCGTATGATTCAGCATTGCTAGTACCAAAAACAATCTAAGTTACTCATAAGTATAAATTATTGTCTTTGCTAGTACTATTTTTTCTATTTCCAAATTTAAATGATTCAATTTATGATTTGGTTTGCGCGATCATCTCATACCTATGACGTTATTTGAATTTAATTTACAACTTAATTATAACTATATAACAATAAATCATATACAACGTTGGTCATACATTCAGTTTTCAGCTTTAAATTATTCCAATAATGATGGAGAAGAATTTCTCGAGAGAAGACAAAATCATCACAAATACAGATTTTTCTGTTAAAAGATAAGCATGCACTGTACAATAATAAATCCTCTCTTTATCTATGTTGACTAATTGACTAAATGGAAAACAGCTGATCACTGTTATCAACTAAAAACAAAGTGATAGAAAGAACAGGCAACTTTGAGCTTCAACACTGTAATCGATGTGGTGAATATGTTTGAACACAATAGTTAGTGTGATAAATTTATTGCTTTTGAATACTTAATGATACCAGTTACTGGGTCACAACGGAAACAAGCTTTTGTTATCAATATAAATTTTCCTGTTTATCTCATGGCTTTGTTAGCTAACCTACAGCTCAATTCAACAACATTCGTAGGCTATATTAGGAGCTATTGGCTTCAGAAAATCTAGATGTTATCACTGTCTTTATCGAATAGAAACTTTTGGTAAATTAGAGACAATTGGCTTTGAAAATTCTGAATGTTTTCACAGTCTATTTAAATGAAACTTCATCTAATAATCTAATTCAGTTACTTAGCTTATATTTTCTATCACAGTCTTTGAATACCATGAAAAAGTGATGATAATACAGTGTTTTTGAAGATTTTTGTTACATATTTTATATTCGACATAACTAAGAAAATTTATTAATATACTTTATTTTATAAAACTTTCATCTTGTAAAACATTGTTCCCACCTTATCAATACCTTGTTCCCACGTATCATATCAAGTTGGAAGTAACATTAGATAGAGCATAGTAATAATGATGTGTGATAAAGTACCAAGTATTTGTATTTTGAAGTATTATAAAACATAATAATAAAAATATTTAATGGAATTTGCAGCAGTAGAATCCATAAATAATTATATGTATTTCATTCTCCACAGATTCCTGGATGTCTGAACTTCAAAACGCTGAGCTATGATTGGCCGCTTGCTGAGACCTGCCACTCCCACTTTTAACAGTGGGCGGAGTCAACCAATCAAATTCTATCTAATATGGATGCCAATGCAGCAGAAGTAGAATTCTTTCATTCATATCCATTTTTTCTACAGCTATTGAGTTAGCACAAAACTGCACATAATTCATCAATGAAATCTAGTATTGTACAAAGCTGCAATTTCGAAAATTTAATTCCATGGAATATAAAAAAAGCTACAGTTATTGAGAAATTACAAACTCCTCATAATTCATCAATGTAATTCTATTATAATTTGGTAGAACTTTGAAAATTGTTAAGAATTCCAGCAGAATTGTGTAACTAGATATCCACTCCACATAATTTTCTCAATAACCAGTAATGTATTACTGTACAAAACTATTTTTCTATCCTAGTCTACAGTTTACCAGTGGAAACAATATTGTGATTTTGTTAATTGTAATTATTTTTATTTCACAAGTCTATAGTTCTCCAATAGGAATATAAATATAAAATGGTTAAAATGTAACGAAGCATAAATTGGTTTCTAAATTGAAAAAATTTACCCTATTACAATTCGAGAATATTCCTGGTTGAGTAAAGTTGTAACAAAGCATACATTTATTTCTATAACAAGTGAATTCCTGATTGATTCAAATGTTCAATAAAATACCCACTTTGAAACACAGAATGGATTTTCCCACAAGTTTTCTCTGGGTAAGAACGTGGGAAAAGTTGAAAAAAAGAACCGAATTACAGCTTAAGGTCAGAGCGTCTTCCAATACATAATTTATATCTAGAAGGTGGTTTCTGAAAGATTCGGGAAGTCTTGTGCAAAGGCAAGCTTTCTTACACTTCGGATCAAAATGGTAGGAACAAGTCCTAAGCGAGTTGGGAGAAAAGACAAAAAACTAAGAGAAGCGTTTGTGGTTCCGGCACCACATCAACATATAATTCAGAAGCGTTTGCTTGCATCGAAGATAAGACCTGAATCAGCATGAGTTGGAGGAGCTACTGCAAAATGGATGGAATTCAGCAGGCTTAAGCCTCGGGCTATTAAAATGTATGTCGGAGATCTTGAGAATCAGAAAATTCAAATGATATTCAAGTTAATGAAATACAATATGTATAGTCGATTTTTCGAGAAAAAAATTATAGAATAAAAAAGTCAAATAATAAAAACTATACTACCTATATTTTTGGTTTAAATTTTAGTTGGCAAATTTTTGAAAGGTTTCTAAATAAGGATTAATAAATGATGTTATGTAATGTCATTATAGCATTGTATATCTGATATCTTGATAGCCGAACTTTCAATTGGCTGGAACAGAAATTTGGAATATATTTTAATCTAAATTGTGTCACAAATATGAAGTGCTATTTTGTGATCTTCCTTTATCTACGCATGTTTGTCATTAGATAGGCCAAGCTACCGAAGGGCCAAGCTGTATTAACATTAAATTTCGGACATGGAAAAACCAATTTTAACTTTATAGTACGTTATTACATAGCTGTCATTTTGTAGAGTAAAATAATTCTGCATGAATTCTACAGTTCCAAACAGTGCAGAATAAATTCATAATCGTACTTCACTTCCAATTTAACAAATATATGCGCAGCATATATCAAACAATCTCCCTCACAAAAATGACATAATTTTCCTGGAAAATCCCAGATTCCAATATCGAGCACATATTTTCCTATTTCACTTTGACACAGTGGAAAACTGACCTATTCTTTTTTCATTTGTAATCACTCGAAAAACTTTCCAATACTGGCAAAGTAGAGTTTACACTAGCAATCTATCAAATAGATTTTGAACAAATGCTCGTCGATGCTGGAACAGAATCGTTTACACTAGCCATATATCAGCTAGTTTTTTCAGACTACAGTCTGATAGGTTTTCGTTTCACAGTCATTGATTGCTATTTTGCATAGCAATTTAGGGGCACAATTTCAGCGTCGAAATCACCAACTCATTAGTCATGCTCTCTCAAAGCAAGTGATTGAAACATGACGTCGATCCCATAATAAGTCGATTTTTGTGTGATTGGAAAATGACGTCACAATAAGTCTCGATTTTTTTGCTGCACAGTATGCGGCCAATGTTTAAAGCATATTATGCATCATGAATGCTTGCTGCATTCATAAAAATGATTCGTTCATTTCGGTACATTTTTACAGTTTTATAAAAGATAGTTGATACGCACATAGTAATTTAATCAAATATGATAATATCAAGCATATTCCACAGTGCTTCTCTCTTTAGAAGGAGGTGAAGCTTGTACTCTAAATTAAACTTAATCAAATTGGGCTATACTATGTAGCATGCTGTGCAGCAAAAAAAAATCGAGAAACTATGGACTATAATCATACACATTACACTATTTATACTATTCTCACTACAGTGTAACGTTTCAAATATATGCAACGCTCATAAGCTATGCAAAGTGAGGCCTGTTATGAAATTTTCATATATTTAAGAGCGATTGCCCGTATGTGTTTAGCTCATTTGATATGCAAAGTTTGGCATACATAGGGGTTAGCGATAAGCACTCATAATAATTTATGTTCTACGTAGGTACTCTACCTATCTGGTTCACATGGTCTCATTCGTATTTGAAGTTATTAAAACGTTTATTATTGAGAATCCTTTAATCGAAATTTGTTATTATTTTGATCCCTTTCGTATTAATCTTAAGTTTATAAGTTGAGCTTCTGTAATGTAACGAAATGTAATCGACAATTTGTTTTCTCATGACAACAGACTACTTTTACTTTTCAATAGTAGCCTATCAATTGAATTCAATTTCTAGTGGACTTCTAGATCATTATTTCAAACACGTTTGACAATGGCGCAACAGCCCTATGAAGGGCCTAGGCCTACCAGCTGGTTGCCAGTTTCATATTCACCAAACACTACAGTCCATCCAAGCAAAGAAGACACCCCGGCAAGACGGGAAAACGACTCCAGCCCGGCCAATACCGGCCCAAAAGCCATAAATTCTCAAAAGAACCCACAGCCCCCGAACCAACACCGACCGAGCCGAAGCCACCCCCCACCCCGCCAGAATGCCCTCCCAGCTCGGATAGGAAATACAGCAGGCGAATAATCATCAACCAGGATAGAGGTAACGTGTGGTTAGCACGTCGATCCTCTCAACCACAAGCCAGTCTTCACAACCAAGTGAGGATACAGAACACCCCTGAATAACATGCAGTTAATCAGTTAGAGTGTAATGCAACAATTACTATTACTCCAGAAACGGGAAACGACTGACTGTCTTTACTAACGACAGCCAATCTCTCAAAGGAGGGAAATTTCAAACACGTGTCCCACTATATCGATTCCAGCTCTCGATGATGTCCGAAAAATCGATGTTTTAAGAGCGTGTCCCATTCAACCAGTACAGTCCCAAAAAGCTTTAAACCCACCGAGGGGTATTTCCAGGGGTTTCCAACTTGTTTTTGCGGCGCTCTTAAAGTTACAGAAACCAGATTAAAGGGTAAACTAGATTAGAGTAGCCTAACTCGGAACGCGTAGTAGTATCTGATAAAGGCTTCGACCAACTCTCTTCAGACCTGCTTACTAATACATTAAAGAGGGTTTGCTTGAATCGTATAGACCCCCTCTGATGTGGTCCGTGCCCTTAAAAGCATCCTTTTTACTGAGTGCAACTTTCTTAAGAGGCTCAAGGCAACTAGAGGGAAATTAAACGAAATAAGCAATTCATCTCGAATAAAAAACTAGTGACCAGCTAGTTGCAAGAGAATCCAATCGAATCCACCTTGAAATGACGTCATTTGTTCAGTGAGTTTCGCAATATTAAACATTGAATGTATGAAGTTATTTTACGGTGGTTGAATTCAACTGGATTTTGTAAAACTGGTCCATTTTCGTGAATTCAACCCCACTTTCCAACTAATAGAATAGAAATCCTTTTATTTGAGCAGAAAATTGATTTATTACATTGAAAAAACCTTATTGCTGCCTAGCCAAGGCTACTTTATTCAAAATTCAAAACATGAGTTGTTACATTTAACCTTTAATGCTCAAAATCAATAGGCTTCTTACTCTATCTATGGAAATATTATACAGTAGAACGCCGATTATCCGAATTAATTGGGACCGGGATAAATTCGAATAAGCAAAGATTCGGATAATTGGAAATGTAATTGTATTAAAGAAAAACAATGTATTAAACTTGGAATAAACGTTATTACATTTGAAAAGTACAGTGTAGTGATGTTAAATTAATATGAAAAGCAAAATAAATACTGTACTAAACTACAGTACACTAATTACAATTCGAAAAAAGTAAGAAAAGCTACAATCACGTCGTAACACTGGTTTTTGATTCTATTACTTCGCTTTAAACCGATTCGGATAAATGGCAATTCGGTTAATTAGCGTTCTACTATATTTCAAATTTCAAAAGTGTTTGATCATTCTACCTTAAATAAAAATCATCCTCAGTCAATCTATCCTTTCAGCATTCAACAAATTCGTTAGATACGGTATCTTGGTAACTTGCGTAATGGACGGATGTTTCATTGTTTCCATTGAGGCCGTTAAGCCTCATATTTTCCTAATAGTTTATTATGAACAAATTTTCACTATCGCAACCCACTAGAACTAAGAACATGTTATAGTATAACATCATGACTACAAGGCTTGCAAATCTTAAACGTGTAAGGAAGATTACGTGTGAACCTACGATTAAATTTTTAATGTCTTTTTCCGGGGATCCATCTAGAATTATTTACGATCAACTGAGCTTCATTTGAAGTAGATAAAGTATTTAAAGTTGACCGGATTAGATGTTATCTACAGGATGTTTAATATCTATCCATATACAACAAGCAAGAAGTCAGGTAGTGTTGTTTAGAGCATTAATAACTATAGCCTCTCCAAGCGAAGAAAACATTCTGGCAAGATATGAAAATGACTTCAGCTCGGTCAATATTTGTTCAAAATGATAAATTTGGTCTCAAATTGTAGATCAGAATGTATCCTACAGTTAGAGACCAAAATTTTCAGTTTTGAACCAATATTGACCAAGCTGTTGTCATTTTCCCATCTTGCCAGAATGTCTTCTTTGCTTGGACAGACTATACAAACGGAGGTAAGCCATTATCCTAACGCTTTATTCATAACTCCCTTCTCATCTTCATTGGAAGGTGGAAAATTCCCCTTCCTTTTCCAAATTATCTCAATTTTCGTGTAGCTTCCTCTCTTTCCTCTAGCCACAACATTCCTCTTTGCAACTTCCTTCTTCATTATTTCCTCAAGCCTCTACTTTCTTCCTTCTCCTATCCTCTTTCACCCCCTTTTTGCTTACTTCTTTCCCCTATCTTCCCTTTCACTACACCATGGATCATCTTTGCAATCATTCTTATTTTCCTTTTTCTCTTACCCACACATAATTATTATTGCAATCTTCCTACTTCTTCTCCTTTTTCATCTTCTTCTTCCGTTATTCCTATCCTTCTTCTTTTTCCCCTTTTCGTCACCTCTCTTTCACTTCTTGCGTTATTCTGCACTTCTCAAGCCTTCTTCTTTCCCTTTTTCATAACCCCTCTCGATCTTCTATTATTCTTCACCTTCTCCTTTCTTCTTATTATTTTTCTTCTTATTTTTTCTTCTTCCTCTTGTTCTTCTTCTTCTTCTTGTTCTTCTTCCTATATCTAAAATAATCTCTCTCTCCCTCTCTCTGTACTATTCTGGTCCTTATTTTACCATGCAGTACTTAAAATTTTGACCCTTCTTCTCCTTATTCTACTACTCATACCCTTTCTTCTTCTCCTCCTCATTCTACTTCTCCTTACCGTTTCTTCTTCCTAAGCACGGAATCAATCTCCCTCTCCCTCTTTCTGCTATTTTGCTCCTCATTTTTTTCATGCAGTACTTAAAATTTTGACCCTTCTTCTCCTCATTCTACTACTACTTCTCCTTCCCCTTTCTTCTTCTCCTCCTTATTCTACTTCGCTTTCTCCTTCATTTCCACCTCCTTCTTCCTCTTCTTCTTCTTCTTCTTCCACTTCTCCTTTTTCCTCTTCCTCTTCTCCTTCATCCACCTTTTCTCCCAATCCTCTTAGCAATTTTCTCATCTCTCACCTTCTGCTCACATCAGTAAATTTGCCTGGCAGAATTTAATTCCTTTATTCACACATGGCGCTTCCCCTAATTCCGTTCTAATTTGGTAAACAACGCAGCCGCCCAGGTCGACTGCATAATGCAGGGCCGGAAAATTAATCAGATAAATTAAACAGAGCTTCCTGCCGAGGGTTCACTAAAACATAACTATAAAACCAATGATGACAGGGGCTGAGGTGATGACGGCGCTTTCAAGAGATTGGTGTCTTCACTATATGGAAGTGATATTGAGTGAGTTCGCTTTCTAGCGACTTTCAAGTCTATCTGTACGTTTAAGCTCGTACCCACGGAACAGGTTAAATGATTTTCAGTAAAAGATACGGGCACTTCACCTGTTTTTTGGGCACGAGCGTGTTCCAGTGTGTTGAAGTGCCAGTTGAGAATGATCCGAAAATCTATTTGGAAGTGAAAAATCTAAGAAATATTCATGAATAATCGATTAATATCGATGTACGCTCGTATTTGTATTTTATGAATCTGAAGTGACACTTGCAGGTCGCTAGAGCACTAACTCACTCGAAGTCGCTCCCATAGTAGCAGCAGACAATCTGAATGTTTGGCAATGTTTTCATATCCTTCAGCTCTTTTAGAGCTTAATTTTTGTAATTGGTTCTTATAAGTGTACCGTCCCACAAAGGGTCTATAGACTCTGGATGTTTTCATTTTTGTTAGTCACAGATATCTTAGTAAATTAATTGTAATTGCCGTCCTTATATATTTCACTAGATTTAACATAGCTTAGGGACAGAACAGGACTAATAGAACTTAGAACCATTAAGTTAGTAAATTAATCATTGTAAATTGTATTTTTTGACTAATACTTATTCATTCAAGAGTTGATAGTCTGTCTTACAGATATTGTGAAATTTATTAACACGAGAAAGCATGATCAAAAAAATAATGATATAAGTGATAATTATTATCACTTACAAGTTTGTAACCAAAGAAATTGGAAATAACTAATTTGAGGAAATATTTCTGAATAGAGTACGATTGATCCTTCAGCACATATTTACGCTAAGTTAAGCTAAATCCGCGAAGTTTAAAAGTCAAACCCATCTCACAAGTTTATTTACACGAGTGTATTTAAAATTATTGCTAGACAAACAATGTTAATAACTCAAACAAAACTTTTATTAAAACAACAGGAACTTAAAGCGAGACTTCTGGAACATTCCGAACAGAATTGGATCAGAAGTGTGAGGAGCATGAAGAAGGAGAAGAGGAATGTAAGAGATGGGAAGGAGTGGAAAATAAGAGAGAAAGATAATGTGAAGAGGAACGTAAGAGATAAGGAGTAGAATGAAAGAGAGAAAGAGAGAGAGAGGAAGATGAGAGTCAGGTGACTTATAATGACGCGTCAGGGTAGATAGGTGAAATGACGTTAAGCCTCCAAACTTTCGTTAAGCCTGATTCCAGGAAGCAAACTTCATCAGTGTTAGGAGAGAGTTTTGGTGAGGTTCGTTCTAGAATTAATGCATATCATTAATGGGAAAACATTCCTTAATCACACCTTTCCATATCGGAAAAATCCAAAACCTCCCAACCAGCCACCCCATACACATTATAAAATCCTGGCTACGTTATTGATAAGGCCGGTATTACACCGTAATATTTTTATCATAAAAAAGGTGGAATAATGCGAAATCATATTTTCATCTCTTTCCGTATGATTATAGAAATATTACCGTGTAATTAAACCGGCCTAAGATTGAAACTGAACCGTGAACACACCGTTTGAAAATAGATCATTACAGTCAAATTCTAACTTGCAATTAAACTTTACGAGAGTTAAAGATACGAGCTGGTTTCATATAATTTTACTGGTCCTCAAATTTAGGTAAGATGTGAAAAGACATACATTCCAAGAAAAGTTTTCTTTAACTTTTAATAGTGTGAGATCGCTTTTTTCTCTCAAAGTATTTTAGAAATTAATAAATATCGCAAAGATAATTGATGAGATATACTTCACTTCAATATATGCAATTTCCTTATTGAAATACGAGTACATTGTATGCTCTATCTATACTTGGTACGCCGATACAATGAAGTGACATCTATTCATGAAGACATACTACAGTTCTAATCATAATTGTAAGTAAAAATTTAATCTAATACTGTATATTTATAATATTGCAATCATTAGTAAAACAATTAATTATAGTACTTTTATTATCTATAAGATTGTATTATTAGTTGATAAAATATTTATTTTAGTGTACTGTTAATTGTTTGTGGAATAAACGAGATTTTGATTTGATTTTACATCAGCATAATTACAACCAGCATGGTGACTAGTTTTCAGGATAAAATTTAGATTTATATCAACATTATTACAACCTGACAGTTTTCAGGATAAAATTTAGATCAGCAAAAACATTTTACATCAATATTTGTGTTCATTTAGTAGATCACAATATTCACATCAACATCAGGACTCATTTTATTAGTGCATTTCATTCGAAAATATGCACTATTGGTCTTGCCCTGACAATCGAAAATTTATGATGTGATATATTTTTACACGTTTCCGAGCACCAAGAACACGAATTTGATGTCCGTTCAAATTCATATATCTATATATATATCTATATATATAATTATATATGTACAGATTCTTGTGAACACGATAACTCCCGAAGGGCTTGTCGGAGAGCGACCGAATTTTGCACAAAAATCATTAGTGCTAATATCTCGGTCAAGTTCGTTAACCAGCCAAATTGGTCCAAGGGTAGGGGGTGAAATTAGGGGATGAAAGTTTTGAAAAATCACTACAAATCGACTAATTACTTGATCGTTTTGAAAATTGGTGTGTATAATACCCTTATTATGCCCTACAATTTGAGCCATCAACGAAAAAAATCCAATGAAAAATGGCGGAGAAAATGGCAATTAATATGCCAAAAATTGTGTTTTCATGGGTTTTTCGAAAACGGCACTTTTGAATTCATACCCTGAATAGATTTGAGCTATCATAGAATTGCATTTGAAATGCACTCTTTCCGACCGCCAGCTGCCGGAGCGAATTTCTTTTTAACAATTGATTTAACAAATTTTCCAATACCGAACTCTAATTATTGTACCGTACATGGGGATATTTCAAACTGTAGAAAAAACAACAATAAAACAGCGATTAGTTGGTTTAGGGATAGACTACGCCCCGAGCAAGTAATGGAACAAATTAGGACACATTTTCCCGTCTCTCTGCATGTACCAACACATACATCGGTTTTAATTAAGCCATTAGGGTCGTCAACGCGTAACCTAACCTAACCTCACTAATTCATCGAACAAGGTCTCATCGGTAATTATTATTTTGATCGATCTGCACTGATCAAATAACAGTTAACCTTGTTTTGTTAAAAGCTAACACACAGGGAGTTGAATAAAAAATAGGGAGAGGTTCCCAACTGTAATTTATGTAGCGTTTAAAAATTACTAGAGAATTGGATGAGTTATTAAAATAGACGCAGTTATGCAGAGAGAAATTATCCACAAAAATGGAAAAATTAGAGTTTTCAATATTTGAGTTGATAAAACTCATATTGATTTTGACAGCGACTTTTCAATAATTAACATATAATTTCTCTAATATTCTAGAATATTGCCAACAAAGGGAAAATTGAAAATTGTTTAAAAAGTATATTTCAATAATGCAGTATTTCTGACAAGAAATTTAACCAACGATTGATTTCAAAATGTAAAGAAAACATTTCTTGAGATTTTGTGAGTAAGTTATTTAGGAAATTTGGCTGGCGAACTTGGTTTTTACACTTCTTCCGAAATTTTAATTTCATACTTAACTGATCCAACATTATATATCAGTTATTTTTATTAACAGTATTTTCCAACATTTTTCCCCCACATTAATTATTTTTGTATTTCAATCTACACCTTCAGTATTTAGTATTTCTTTCACCTGTATTTTCATAATATAACTTATTCATAGGATTTTCCATTTATCTTGCCTGTTAAACTATAAAAGCCAACAACAATAATATTCTTGTATGATAAAATCCCAGTGTATAACAATACCTCCATTTATTTTACAATTTTTACTAATGCGATAGACGAAAAAGCAGATGAGAGCTGTCACTATAAGCTTTTAACAGATATTGCAGATGCAGAAGACAAAAGTTGAAACAACAAATGTTTGAATTTGAAGGTCACTGCAGTAAGCTACAGTTACTGATGTGAAATTACTTATGTTTAGATGTAGTCTAACTGAATGATATGTATAGGTGACGACAAAAAGTTGGGCGATTTCGTCTGTTCTTTGCGCTCCAAAAGCTGATGTTATCAATTTCATTTTTAGTTAGTTATGCGTGTCACTGGCGGCTCGTGTCCATGAAACAGGTGAAGTGCTGTACAGTAAAAGATACAAGCACTTCACCTTTTTCGTGGGTGAAGTTCGAGCTGCCAGTGATGCGTGGCATAACTTTTTTAGTTATGCCTAGTCTTAGATAATGTTAATCAAAAGAGACAATGGATGCTCTACATCAGCTGTTAGTACGTTACATCAAGTACAAAAACAAACGAAATCTGCTCATTTTTTGGCGTCAGCTACAATATAGGTTTATGATAGGATTGATATTATTAATAAATGAAAAGACAAGATGTTGTCAAACTTAGTTTACCAGAGTTTGATAATAGTGTAACAACCGAAACCGGTATCTCGATTTTCTAATAAATCAGTAGTTATTTTCTATAAATCATCTTGTCGTTTCATTTATTATGGATAACTACCACAATATCACCTTCACAACTACTCAAAGATTGATATTATTATTATTATTTTAGAAACTATACCGCTCAAAACAGCGAACACGAATAAGCATCAACTTATATTTTTTTAAATAGAAATTACAATATTCGAATCCTCAATCCCATTATTGTTGTCCTTGTGAAAGATTGACTGCATTTATTTATAGAAAATAATTTTAAAATACACTGAATCATTTTGTAAAATGTACAGTGATATTTTCAATTGAAAAATAGGAATAAGAATAGACTAATATGATGGATCATGTTTCATGGATCATGTCTCTACTACATATTATTTTATTATTATTCATTATTATTAGCCTAAGTGGTAACTTAGGCTACAATATAAAACTTATTTGGATTGATAATCATTAATTATAAATTAATAATCATTATTAATTAACTTCCTCTTAATTCTTGAACCAAATCTCACAATATAATCCAGTATTCAATCATAAGAAGTGAGCAGATTGATGTTGAAAAAAGGATGTGATCTTAGTACTGATGAATATGTTTATGTGTATGTCTTTATGAATATGTACCTAGGTCAGAAAAATTGAATAGGAGGATCATGAATTTTTACATTAGTTTAATATGAGCTTTGCTGGTGGTTAACCATAATTTTTAAAAAAATGATTTTCAATAGTAAGTTAATTGATTTTCTACAACGAAAATGTTGAAATTCATCGACCTAGTTACAAACCAGCCCACACAAATATTGAAGTTGTAAAAGTCTGAACCGAGCTGTTAAGTGAACTTTGTATTTTCTGAGGAAGATGCCCGCATAGGTAATAAAAAGGGTGATGATGAGAGATTAATCTTATCGACGTCTTAACGTCCCGTCGTGGAATGACCCGAGAAAAATCTTGGGGTCGAATAGGGAATCGAACCTGGAACTTCTGGATTATCGTCAAACCGGTGATAAGCCCTCTACGCTAGTACTGTAGTTTCATATCCTATGTAACAAGAATAAGAGAACGAATGAGATGAAGAATCACGAGGATTGCATTAACTATCTATTAAAGTTTTAAATAATCCAATGGTCTACTAAATTCCAAATTTTAACATATTTATTACCATATCAATTCCCTAATTTGAATGGATTTTTGGAATAACATACATGATGAAGTTATTCTGACAGAATGAACATTCTGTTGAATGTGGAAAATATAACTCAATTTTCAATTTAATTGAATACATTCAGAATCCTGCTATTGTTGATAAAAATTATAGTTTTTCACTTGGGTAGATTATTTTGATATCAGATGCAATAGGTAATTTTTTTCAATGATCTTCCAAAACTACAAAAAATTTTGAGGTCCTCTCCATTCCATGATCTAAAACTACAGTATTTAGATAGGAATCTGAAGAATAATTTTTTAAAACTTATTTCTTTTTTCAATTCATGCCTCTAAATAAAATAAAAATGCCACAAATTAAAATTCAAGTGACTTATATGATACAAAAAACCCACATCTAAATCATTCTTCTAATCAATATAATGACAGTAAATTAATAATCTTCAATGATTATTGGTTGCAGAATAATTATTTAATGGATTTATTAAGATTAGACCACACTAGCCTTTTTTTATCAATTTAGTAAATATATAAGACCAGGTATGCGGATAGCCAGTTTGACGCATTGAATATATTATCACTGCAGTGAGTAGCGCGAGCATCATGAATGGTGATAAGCTGATATCAGATAGCAATAGTGATTATCGGAAGTGAATAATGTTCAGATAACCAAAAGGTGTGCTCCTTACCTTTGAAACCTCGAAGTGTTCCGGCCTGAGTGTCTCGACTAATTCTTGATCATTTCTTTGCTGCTGGCTGACAGACGAACGGAAACCCTCCAACACACCTTTAAAGGTAAACTTCTTCATTTCTCAATCACAATTATCCATTTAAATTTATAGATCAGAGAATAATCATAACTGTTATTCTTCTATTGCCCCGTCACCACATTCCACAATTCGCACTACATGTATCTCAAATCTATCGTCTGCTAGTCTGCTGTCACCGCAAATACTGCAGCAGAGAACTATGGGAAAGGTGCACAGGGATCTGGAAAACTCAAACTGCGACTGTCACAGTTCAAACAAACCGTTTTCACAATCTTTTAGGTTGAATGACATGTATTGGATTACTTTCAAATTTCAAGATTGAATATCAAGCTATTTAGTTTTGATATTATCTCATGAAAACACTGAACTTTAAAGATTTCTTTCTAATTCAGAGCTACGAGTTTCGAAATCAATATGTTCCCGAACCCTGTGCTAAAACAGCTGTCTCCAAGTGTCCAACGTCGTCGTGAGAATGATAAGCAGCCTTTTGAAAATATTCGATATCACTTTTAAAATTCGGAAATAACAAATAGATGAAATAACTCTTGTTATGATTTCTAATTATCACCAAGAATTTCTGAATAAAGCATTAGGTTCCAATATTTCATTTTAATCAGTGGGTTTATTCTTGTGATTGTGAAGATCAGTTTACAAACTAGCGCAAATACTAATGTATATTGAATAAACTTGAATTTAAGATCACATAGTACCTTAAAAAAATTAAATAATATAAATGGATAAAATAATTTGATAACAACTGATTATAGTCTCTGAGGTTAGATCAAGTCATCAGTGCAGTCCCATAACCTAACCTATCTCTCATGTCAAAACATTGGCGTTATCATTAATATTTTTAGAATACCTACAAACAGTTAATTATGTTAAAATCTATATTTAAACAAGCTCAAATATTGGGCAGTATCAAGATTTACGAGAGGGAAAAAGGAAAAGTACTGAGGTGAGTAACAATATTCTGATGCAGACAACAGTAGACTAAAACTTTCTTCTTCATCACATAACTTTGGAAATTTAATTTAAGAGAGTGATATTCGCACTGGCGGCTCGTGCCCACGAAACAGGCGAAGTGCTTAACAGTAAAATATACGGGCACTTCACCTATTTCGTGGTCACGAGCCGCCAGTGTGATATTGCCTTTGAATTAATTAATTTTGTTTTTGAATGATTGTCTTGACTGTATTTCAAATATTGAGAAGAAATGTATTGAACTAATTGAGATATGCTTCGCAGGTACATGTGTGGTACATTGATTGCTTCAGGAGTCTTGATTTATGACCTCAATAAGAAGAAAGCCGAAATGGCTGCAAAAAAAGGTACAATAGACACGTCCAAATTCATGGCTGAACCAATCACAAATATCAAGAGTCTAGAAAACAACAGCAGAGACATGAAGACCAGGATGGAACTGATGATCATGAAAATTCAGGTGAGTTTTTTACTATAAATTAGCAATAGGTCAATTAGTCCGTAAATAGGGATCATAAGTGACACACCCAATGGGGCTTGTCAAGGGGTGATCCACCAGAAAACTCGACGAAGCATTTCGGAACCTTACAGTGGGTAGATCCCTGGCCAGCAGAGGCAGCCTGTTGTAGTGGCTAATGGATATGTCTGCCAGCAGGCTTGTCCGAGTTCTGCTCAGCCTAGGGCACATCCAGAATGAGGCTGCCCCCTGTGATGTACTGGTGGAACCTCTGCCGGTTCTTGAGCGTCCCCACTTGAGCATATCTTCTGCAAAGAGTATGGAGGATATAGAGGTAGATGGCATTAAGAATCATATTTTTAATCAAGATCGGGCGACAGTGGGCAATTCTACCCGTCCCTCAAAGAAACCTCAGATGTTCTCTACCCGGCTCTCTTCTAGATGAGAAGCATACTGATCACTTCTGTAGTTCCATCCCAGAACGGGAGACTATACAAAATCATGCTCTATCAAACAAAAATAGCTAAGTTTTAAATAATGTGGGGTACACACTACACAGTGTCCCAGACCTCTAAGCAAAAAAAAAAAAAAAACACTCAACCGGAAACAAACCGCTTCAACATACTCGCCCCAAGACAGCTTCCTGTCAATGGTGAACACCAACAGCTCGAAAATTGTTCTCAACCTACCTACCTACTTTTAGTGAACGGTAATTTACTGTAGCCTTCCAAAGTTAGTTGGTAAAATTGGAAAATTTCCTCAATTATAATCGAAATTATTAAATGAAAATTAATTTATTTACTTGATTGAATTTATGAATTTCTAGTGAGTATATTATGTTTCTTATTGTTAAACATTTTTTACAGGCTGATTTCTGTCGTGCATTGGAAGCTGAAGAAGATGTAGAGACTAAGTTCCAGGTTGATCGTTGGGAGCGTAAGGAGGGAGGTGGTGGCATCACGTGTATTATGCAGGATGGAAGGATTTTTGAAAAAGCTGGAGTGAATATTTCAGTTGTATCAGGAATGTTGCCACCAGCAGCTATACAACAGATGAAAGCAAGGTGAGAAGAAATATGTGCCATTCATTTACAAAAGTTGCAGTGCAGAATTTAAACTCCAATCACTTTGCAATTGAAAGTCTAAAGCATTAGAAGAAACTGAAAAATTATCTTTATGTTCATCTAAATTCGAGAGTGAAATTTGTATGAGAGTGTATAGTATGTCCAAACAAAGAAGACCCTCTGGCAAAATGGGAAAATTACTCCAGCTTGGTCAATATTTGTTTAAGAATTATAAATGTGGTCTTAATAGTATATCAAATTCCATCCTACAATTTGAGATCGAATTCCATCCTACAATTTGAGATCAAATTCCATCCTACAATTTGAGATCAAATTGACAATTTTTTAACCAATATTGACCGAGCTTGAATCATTCACCCATCTTGCCAGAGGGTCTTCTTTGCTTGGGCAGACTATACTATGGCTGTCGCCAAAAAGTTGGGTGGTTTCCCAGCTTATGTAGCCTACTAACAGCTGATGTAAAGCTTTTATTGTCTCTTGAAAAACATAATCTAGGTATAGCTAAATGATTGACAAATTTGCTGTTGGAGCGCACAAGGAGCAGGAGAATCCACCTAACTTCAGCTATAGCCTACTTTTATCCATCAAGATAACATTTTCCAGATCTATTCAAGAATTTTTCGCCATACTCATATGTAATACACAACTTTCCAAGCTAGATTTGCGTTTGGAAAATTGTCGTTTACAGGAGAATCAAAGATCAGCTGTTCTGAATGCGGGAATAATCATTTTGATGATTACTACAGCACTAGTCATCATCACGATGATAATTACAGCACTGAAAATCTAGCACAGCTGTTTTTTCCGAACTCCAACGTATGAATAAACGAGTCGAACAAGCCACCATGACAGTTCACTGTGTGCGTTTGTTTTGTGCTACTGCTAGTGTTGTGTTGAGGTTATGTTGGCTTCAGTTAATGTTTTCAGTTGTTTGAGATTTTAATAAATCCTTCTCAGTCTAGTATGACGAAAAAAATGTACATAATTCGTGTGGAAAAGTTTACAAACTCATAATTATTTTCCAAACTCGCGTACCGCTCGTTTGGAGAACATAATTATTTGTTTGTAAAACCGCCTTTTCCAAACTCATTATGTAATATACTATTTCCAGATCATAATATGATTTTATAGATAATTAAATACTTATGAACTTATTATTGCAATAACAACTTTCATTAAGTTTTTAGGCGTATGTATAGCTCTGCGACTGCAGTTCAATTTCCTTACAAGAAGGTTAAAAAAATTGAACGTAGTTTAATAGTTGTGACGGTGATATTGTGGTAGTTTTCCATATAAATGAAAAGACAAGATCTTTTGGGACGAAGACTAAATCTGTGGTGCCTTTTCATTAAATTAAACATAGGTTTTATTAATGTTCCTTTACCTTTCAATTTAATTGTAATGATTTCATTTTATACATATATCACCTTTACTTGTGTATATATCACCTACTGGAAAAGATATTGAATCGTGGGTACACTCCTTGAAGAACTGAATAAATAAAGATGCAAATCGTGTTTTTCAAAATTTCCAAGTTTTCCAACTGGAATATTTCTTAATGAATAATGTTTTTCAATCTTGATGTTTTTGTAGAGGGAAAAATTTCACTCAGACTGAAAAGATGCCATTCTTTGCGGCTGGCGTGAGTGCTGTGATACATCCAGCAAACCCAATGATACCAACAATACATTTCAACTATCGTTATTTCGAAGTTCAAGATAAAGATACCGTACACGTGAGTTGTTTAATTATCATTTCATCAAATTATTTTAATAATTTCACTCAACCCCTCATTAAAATCCTATTTAGCAGTCTTTGGCATCCATTTCGCCTTGAACTTCTGCAATAAAATCATGTCCACCTTTCCTAATTGATAACCCCATAATTAATCATACCTAATTGGTTTAGTATTTGTTTTTTGAGAAATAAATCATTCACTTATTTATAATACAATGAATTCAACTTATGGAGGAACAAATGTTTATAGTCACAGAAATTTGCCATTTTTAATACAACTTTATTTTTGTTTATGAAATAATACATGGAGTTTTCAAATTTTTCACACACTCTGTATATAAAAATAAGAAGAAAAGAAAATATACAGTCTGAAAGTGATATATTATTATAGTGAATAGCTTATTACATTATGTGTGCCATTTCGCCTTTACATACTATTTTTTATTTTAAATAATTATTACAGTACCCTTTTCCAATTATTTTTTGATGCATTACATGTTTCGATTATTTATAGTAATTTTCAAATGCGAATGAACAAATAAACAAATTCAATACTGTATAGGCCTATTTTATATAGATTGTGTGGGTTGAGTGAGTTGCAAGCATCAACCTCTCTCAATATACTTGAATAATGTGGAAAGTTATAAGAAAGTCATCTTTCTGCAGTATATACAGGGTAGTCATTCACAGGAATCTGATAACTTTAAAATGATCATAAAAAATAATATTAGCTTCAAAAAAGTTTTTCTGTTACAGAAACGATTCGTCCCAGTAACAAGTTACAAATAACAGCCATCGTTGCCAATAATTTTCCCAAATTAATGCTCAGCTTAAGTAATTAGAATGTTATGATTCAACAATATTTTTGTACCAAAAAACTTTTTCAAGGCAAATATAATGTTTTTTATAATTAATTTCAAAATATTGCATGTCCGTGAATGACTCTGTAGAAGAAATTTTGTTTAAATAAACTTAGCTGATAACTTACAGTGATAATTGATACACGTATACACTGGTGATAATTGTTTATTATAAAGATTAATCTATATTATTTTGTATGGATTCAAAATAAAGGTGAAGAATATTATTCGTCTATAGAGGGTGCATACAATTTAGTCAATTAGTTTTGTTCTTTTTCATATTTCATGAGAAAATGTCATGTTTTACAGTGGTGGTTCGGTGGAGGTACCGATCTCACGCCTTATTATCTAAATGAGGACGACGCAAGACATTTCCATCGTACTTTGAAGGAGGCATGTGACAAGCATGATAAGAGCTACTATCCGAAATTCAAAAAATGGTGTGACGATTATTTTCATATAACACATAGAGGTAGAACATTGTTTTATGTTGTCTCTAGTTATCTCAGGTTTTAACATTGCTTAGAAACAGTAAAATAATAATGGCTCTGATTTGTTTTATGTTTTCTCTTGAACTTGATTGGAATTCCTTAGTTATCCTGTTAGGCACTGTTGCCAAAATTTTTTAATGAATCTTCTTGGATTCATTTTTCTTTTGCTGGCTCTGTTAAATAATAAATCTGATGGTAATAATTAATCTTGCATTATTAAAAACAATCTATCTTTTATAGATTCAAAATATAACTTGAAAATATTCTTTAAAAATATAATTATTTACTATGCTATGATACAGTACTTATTTCATATTGACATACAATGTAAAACATACAGTGTAAAAATGTTACACTGTCTACAATGTAAAAATTCTTGAAATTATCATTATTACACTCAGGTTAAAATTATTAATGCATTTTCAATTTATTATGTAGCCTTAGAACCAGTTAGATTCAAATTTTTTAGAGCTTCTAAGTGCTATTAATATAGCCTATGGGTCACAGTTTCTTCTAAAAAAATGTTGCAAAAGGCAATCAAAGCATTACAACGAATAATCACAAAGTATTAAAACACCTTAATTAAAATTCAATTTGCTCCAAACACTAGGTGGAATGCTTCTAAACTTACCAACTTTTTATTGTAACTTCATCCTTTCAATCTTACATTGTTTGGTGGTTTGGAACTAAATCAATTTCAATTCTTCTGTTTGTTTTTTTAGGTGAAAGAAGAGGAGTGGGAGGAATATTCTTCGATGATCTTGATACGCCATCACAAGAGAAATGCTTCAATTTCGTGCAATCTTGTGCAGAAGCTGTGATTCCATCTTATTTGCCTCTCGGTAACAATTTAACCAACTTATTAAATAGTACTCAACTATAACTGTAATGTATAATCTTGTATGCAGATCGTGTACAGTGTATACCAAAACAACCGTCACAATAATATTATGTATCCAGAACTTTCTTTCTTTGCAGAATAATCAACAGTTTACATCTCCAGTTGAATTTATAAAGTAAATTCCTATATTACTCGTTAAAATCATGATTGGGAAATACTTGATATCAATATATATCAAGTGAATAATATATTACTGTAATACCAATCCTTTGAAACACTATCCATTAGCCTGAAGTCTTTAATGGAAATAGTGTTCCAGAGAATTTTACTTCAATTATTCATTTTAGGCTATTGATCTGGTAATGCTAACTGCCATCGGTTATTCAAATCTCAATTCGAAATTCTATCCATACGTTTGGCATTTTTCTATGCATTTCAGTCTAAAGCAGGTTTTTAAAACATATTTTTACTATGAGCTGCACCAAGTTCTGTTGAGCTTAACCTTCAATAAATTAACAATTTGTTCCAAGACTGTGTCCTTGGTTCAATTCAAAGATCAGAGATTTGATCTTTGATCATTTGATCAGAGATCATTTAATCAGAGATCATTTGATTAAAGATCATTTGCTCAGAGATCAATGATCAATGATAAAAGATCAAAGATCAGAGATCAAATACCAAATCATAATTTTTAATTTTTCATTGTGAAAATTTGTGAATAGTGATAGTGGTCAAGAATCAAGTGAACATAACCTATATTTTTTAAACTTATTCATCTAGATTTGGGAAAAGAACGTTTTGGGCTGAATTGCCTGTGTTTTTACCCTTCATTGTAATATCTTGAATAGATAAATAAATAAATAAAGATCAAAAACCATTTGATCAAAGATTATTAGATCAAAGATCATTTGTTCAAAGATCAAAGAGCAATGATCAATGATAAAAGATCAAAGATCAGAGATTTGATCAGAGATCATTTGATCAAAGATCATTTTATCAGAGATCATTTGATCAAATATCAAAGATCATTTGATCAAAGATAAAAGATCAAAGAAAAAAGATTGAAGATAGAAGATCAAAGATCAGAGATCTTTTTAAATTTCAAGATGTTACATCATATATCAAAGAAATAATTATAATAAGATAAATGAATAAAAATATCATCAAAACCGACAGAAGTCTGATAAGGCTTCTGGGGTTCTATCCCTGTTGTAGACACCGAATTTTGACCGCAAACAGCCACTCTTGTCCTTTGGAGGAGACGTGAAGCCGTCGGTCCCGACTGCCTAGAAAGCAGTCGTCATCTCTCATTATCAACCACGCACATGCTTGAAGCACATGTGGGCATCACCCTCAGAAAAATGAAACTATTAAACTGAAAGGTATTTTTAATCATTATTGAAAAGTAATGTTTGTTTTTGATTGATAAATTTGTTACATATATCATCTTGTGTAACTTCTTCAAAGAAAATTTTGCCTATACAGGCATACAGCTTTATGCTTGATCTCAAGAATTAACAAATATTCAAACGAATTGAGACAATACTTCTGATTTATCTATTTTTAAGGAGTCTTGTTCATTTTCTGATTTTAACAGTGAAAAGTCACAAAGATGATGGGTACGGCTACTTTGAAAGGAAATGGCAGCTTTTGCGTCGGGGTCGGTATGTGGAGTTCAACCTTATCTATGACAGGGGAACGAAATTTGGTCTGTACACTCCTGGAGCCAGATATGAAAGTATTTTGATGTCTCTGCCTCTGAGTGCGGTAAGTTCATGTAAAACAATTTGTGATCAAGACTCAAGTTGAGTCGAGTTCCAAACTTGGACCTATTATTGTATGTCAAGGCTCAACAGCTCACGAAGGGCTTAGGCCCACCAGCTGGTTGCCAGTTTCATATTCACTCCACTATACAGCAGAGGTGAATAATCATCAACTTGGATAGAGGTAACGTGTGGTTAGCAAGTTGATCCTTTTAACCATGACCTAGTTTCTGTAACCAAGTGACGGCGCAGAACACCTCTGAATAACATCCAGTTAATCAGTTACAGTTCAATGAAACAATTACTATTCCTCCAGAGACGGGAAGCGACTTAATCTCTTTACTTACGACAAGCCAATCTACTAAAGGAGGGAACTTGGGCCTATTAGATAGTCTAAAAAGTCAAGTTAGGTCAAAATCTTTAGGTTTTATTGTTATTTTGTTTGGATTTGATTGGATTTCAATTGAATTGGTAATTAGGATTAGTTGGAAATTTAAGAAGGTTTGTTTTGACTCTTTTTTAGAAGACAGTATTTTATGTTAGTATCGTTGGGTCACTCTAATATGCAAAAACAATGGCCGGCCTGGTTGGCACAGTGGGCTAGGGCGTCACAACTTTCAGTATGCTAGCACTGCCAGGTCTGGGTTCGAATCCCAGTGGCGTGGCTGTTTTTCACCTCATCAATCTCCTTTGCACTCAATATCCATTACTCACACACTAAGATAAAATGCTTATGTGGATATCATCCGCAATAAAAAGAAAAAGAAAAAATGGTGTTATATTGTAAACCGCCTTTAGAATTTGTAAACATCAATTATTTATTTATTCATTTCCATTAATCTATTGGCAAAAGCACATTGGTAAGAAAGAACAGGCATAGCCCTTGGCATTTCAAAATACAATTTTCATTCAAATATAGTCCAAAATTTTAGGTTACAAGTCCAAATTTCTTTTTCAGCCGAAGGTTTCTCACTCAATGAAATCTGTTGCCACTTGTATAAGTGGAGAATTTTAAACTCTAAAACATCCACTTGGTAATAATTTCTTTCTTCCTTTATCCGGTGCTACAGCCCTTGGTGAGCCCTTGCCTCCTTCACAACGCGCCTCCATTCTTCTCTGTTCATGGATCTTGCTCTCCATCCCCTAACGTCCATCTTTGTTAGGTCATCCGTCACTTGGTCCATCCACCTGTTTCTTAGCTTTCCTTTCTTTCTTCTGCTATGCAATTAGCTTTTAAATATTATGTTGGGCATCCTATCATCACTCATCCTCATTACATGCCCCAACCACCTTATTCTTTGGGACTTGATGAAATGTACAATATTCTTTCCATTCATCAATGTTTCTAACTCTTCATTCTTTTTTATTCGCCATTGTTGCACATTCACTTGAACTGGACCATATATTTTTCTTGGGATGGATCTTTCAAAAATTTCCAATGCATTTTTGTCAGCCATATTCATAACCCAAGTTTCTGCCGCATATGTTAATTGCCACTAGACGCACCAATGTTTAATAAATCATTATCTTGCTACTCCTGCTGATCAACTTGCTTTTGAATAATCTGTTGGCGTAGAAAGCCCTATTAGCTGCTTGGTAATAATTTACTTGTGAATTAAATTAAAAATTGAATATTACTCCACATTTTTTATTTGTCTAAACTGTCCAAATGTATAAGTTTTTATCAATTTAGAAATGAATAATTGAATCACTTTTAGCTTATGAACTGGAAAATCAGCCGTAGAGTAATAATTGTACCAAAAGTACTAATTGAGATTACATTTATCCACTTTTTTACAGAGATGGGAGTACATGCACATTCCAGATCCGAATAGTAAGGAAGGAAAGCTGATGGAAGTTTTGAAAAATCCCAAGGATTGGTTAGGCACTGATAATGTAAAATGATAATGCACTGATTTTGCTGTGATATTGTTAAAAATGATTGTATTTTTTGCAGTAAGTGCTGAGACTGATGTTTTCCAATAGGAATATGAAGATGTATAATTTACTCTGTTGACAACTAATATAGACGTTATTTTTAGAAAAGAGTGTTTTCTATCAATCTATAACCACCCTCTCCTGGTGAAAATGATCTATTTAGCTCGAATATGATTTTCTCACCCAAATTGAACTAGAAGCCAATTGAACTTTTTCCATTATTTTAAAATTATCCGTTTGTAGATCAATAATTTGTTATGTATCAGCGATTAGCAAGTAGGCAATTACTGTCCTTTGAATTTGCTCATGCTCCTGGTAATGGCTTGTCAACTAATCAGTGCAAATTGATTCAAAATCAAATTTGACAAAAAATGTAAATTTGATTTGATTTGAGTTTGATCAAGTTGGTTTGTTTTTTAACATTCAAATTTGTTTCATTTGTACCATCTGTAACAGATGGGCATCTGCACATATTTGAATGAATTTCACGTTTGGAGTCACAATTATCAATGGGCATATAGATTCAAAAGCATAACAGCCTACAAATAATTTATACAATTGTCATAATCAATTTCTTTCCGGACTGTACACCAATCAGGGAAGTTGTTGAGTTATTAACGATTCAATGATAGTTAGCCTATTTCAAAAATATCGAAATATTTTTAAACTGAAGGTCGGTAGAAGAAAAAATTTTTAACGTTTTCTGTTGGAAATTGCACGTAAAATCCAAAAACATTGAAGATGTAGGCCATTAGATCTCAATATATATATATTAAAGGTATTTGGTGGAATCCATGGTCGACGGCTCCAACAACCTTTGCGGGACAGACTGTATATCTGCAATTCCCTACTACCCCTTACATTGTAGACCCACGAAAGATTGTACAGAATGTCCCAAACTCCAAATCTGTGTATAAAACGACATTCTGTTCCATTATTTTTGACAAAAAGTGTCAAAGAATGTCGTGGGTAAAAATTTTCGTTTGTAAATTGTCGCCATCCGAAACAAAACACCTGCTTATTAATAAAAAAATGTAATTGATAGATTAAATTTTGTTGGAAAAAGCTCTTATCAAGATATTCTCCTCTCATTCGTATTGATTAATTGATCAAATATAATTTATTCAAAATGAGAAAATATTTGAGTCTTTAGAAGAAATTATTAAAAAATAAAGAATATTGAAAAGGCAGTGGCTGGCAATCGGTGACGTCACTTAAATTTGTAGACTACGCTCAGCTTGTCAAAAATTGGGTGAGGGCTGTAAATTGAAAAATATTTCGATTTTCCTTGTAGTGTAGGTAAATATCATTCAATTTATCTAATTAAAATCATTCTATCATCATTTAAACAATGTATTTGCAGGCTTTCAATGCTTGCATTTTGATTATTTCAATTTCATGTTTAGTCATTTGGGCTGTCTACTGATTATTCTGATACTAAGATTTTATGCAATTTTCAGCTTGTAACTCAAGATTATTGGGCAATAACATTTGATAAGCTAGTAAAAGACATTCAGGTTATATTTTGATCCTATCTATAATGTTCTGCAGAAATTATCATATGCATTAAGAACTTTATCGGCTTTGCATTAAGCACAGAGTTAGAAGAGCATCAACATATTATATCTTCTCCATAACAATCTTTTACAAATTTCTTGGTTTAGATAGATCCCATTGGGAGAATTTTATTACCAACCCCTTGGAGTTCATTATCAGCCTTAATGATGAGTAAAATACTTCATAAAACTAGTATCTCAACATAACCTAACATGAATGTATTGAGTACCAAGTTGAAAGCTAAAGTTTTCGTAGTTATCAAATCTTACGTGATAAAATACTGTGTTGTTCAATTGAAAACCATGGAAAATATTTCGTAGACTAAGAATAATAACTATGTATTTCTTGAATAATAACTATGTTGAGTTGAATAGTGTTTTTAGAATCATATAACTTTATGTTAGTTGTCATCTTTCTTTGGTAACGTAACCACTTTTCTCTAAACAATGGTAATAGCTATTATCAATCATACATGCTAATAATTATATTAAGATAGTACCGTATAGAAAAAGATCTTTCCTCATTCGCTTACCTTTCCTGGATTTTTTTCATGAAGTGACTGATGTCTCTATCTGGTAACAGTCCAGTTGACAGGAACTTGCATGAGATGATGAGAGATGCGCCAGCCATGAATGAAAGCAGCAATGCCGTGCACTCTGGAACAAACGCTCCCAACCAATCGGATGGTGGCTACTATCCACATCCCAATTCTCTGCCTCTCAGCAATACTGCAGGTAACAAATAATATTATATTTATTTATATTTTTTCAAATCATTTTAGCTCTTTTCTATCCTTATTAACATTTTGTATATAGTCTGGCCGTACACAGTTAACAATCCTTCAAAATGGCAACTGTGCAATGCTGCCAGCAGTTGAAATTAAAATAGCCTCACTCGCACCATCTGTTTCTCATCACATCTCTCGGTAGGTTGACAGGAGTGATTAAACACTAAAATTTTCAGATTACTGTCCGTGTCCATGCACACTCTCACTTCAAGTGACCATATTGAAGGAATGTCAACTATGTGCGACCATACTATATAATTATGCTTCTTATCTAATCCCATGTAATTGAAAGCCAAATTCATTTTTAATTAAGTTGTGAAGTAAATGTATAGGACTACCTAGTGAATTAAATGTTTAGAAAGAGTCATCTTTGACTCTGAGAGGTTCTTGTATGAAGTACTTTTTTCAATGTTCTCTGCCAAGGTCAATTGGCACTGTGGCTTTTGGTAAAACTTCAATTAGCAACTGTTTGCAAATAAACTTACTAGAGCCCTTAACTTGATGTTAATCACTATTTATATTTTAAGGAAAACTATCAATTAGTTTCTATTATTTTTGGATGTAAAAAATACCCTTTTCTGGAATTAACTATTTTTTTAACAACATAATTAACTATGTTAAAATTAAGTCAAAATTGAAACTCCAATCGGCAGTCAAAAAACTCCAAACCTTATAAACCGTGTGAATTTTTAACTGAAGAATGTGTTGAGCTATTTTAAATATTGTATTGTCTCTACCTCCAAATATAAAGAAGTCTTTTCCTTGTTTCAGAATTTTCCATATCACTATAAACTGATAATACTGAAAAAATTACACTGTCTGGATTTATAAAATTGGTTTTGATTATTTTTTAGCTCCTGCGACCAATAATGTATCTCCAACAAGCCCGAATCAGAATGGAGATCTTCTGAAAGCCCCACAGTCGAAGATAGAAACAATCAAAAACTGGAGTATTTCAACATACAAATGCACCAAGCAACTTATGTTTGAGAAACTAGGAAAGTCTTCAAGAACTGTTGATACAGGTAATTCCAAAAAAGATATCTACAAACATGGAGACTCATATCACATGATATATCAACTCTATTCGTGTAATTTAATATAAGTATACCCTACTTCATTTGATCTACTTCGAAGATCAATAACTTTGATCTCACTATTCAGAGAGAGTAATGGAAGCATGAATCTCTTGAATATTCATAAGTTTGGACTATCTAATTATAGTTGAATAAATTTGATCTGTACTTAACATTATACTCTAATTTCACCTTTAATTTTATTTATTTGATAACAAAATACAATAACTTTACAATATTGGATTGGTATTTTTATTGCTTGTTTTAGTGCAGCATAACAGCCTTGGAATTTCCTTTGTTTGTTGCACACGTCAGGAGTGAGATTATCATCTAGATACTCTCTGGTAATATTTAAGTTATTGAAAATATATGTTTTATTGGGTCAAAATTAATCCAGAAGAATCTATTCGATCTGATTGCAATTGAAGCAACAAATGTGATGTTTTAATTATTATTCAAGTAGGCCTAACTTAGATATTTTGTTTACCAAATACAAAAAGTAGAGATTTAGTTGAATGAAACTATTTATAAGGTACGAAATGAATATATGATACCAAAACTACATGTCGACTTCTATTTCAGAATTGGAAACCCAGATAGAGCAGTTGAGGGATACGCAAAGAAAGTATTCAAACATATTGAGATTATCCCGTGCTCTTGCTAGCCACTTTTATCATGTAGTACAAACTCAGGTAAAGTTCTATTTATTTATCACCATTCTGTTTCCTATTAACTTATTATAATCAACTATTTTATCCCAGTTCTTATATAAGAATGGAAAACATCAACACAAAGTGAAAATTAACAACGTTAAATTGATTCAAGTACGAATGAACAATGTTAAATTGACACTTCATCAATTTAACGTTGTTTATTCATTCTTGAAAATGACTTAAAGGTCAAAACCTGTTGTATTGGTAGAAATATGATAAGGGTGCTGTGATATCTATTTTTCATTTTGAATACATTATTAGTAGCCCTAAAAATATAGAATACTATGAGATCATATTTTCTTAGTTTATTGAATGTTGACAGTATCACTTATGATTTACTTATTCATATATTATCATATTTATTTAAACCCTATTATCGTGTACTCATTATGTTTCTCCTTTTTTGGGAAAAAATTACTCAGTATAGTTGATAGAACATTGCTTGGTCTTCATTTCAGCATGCGCTAGGTGAAGCTTTCTCAGATCTTGCTCAGAAGTCTCCTGAGCTACAAGAAGAATTTTTGTACAATTCAGAAACTCAAAGGAATCTCACTAAAAACGGAGAAACGCTTCTGAATGCTTTGAATTTTTTCGTCTCTTCAGTGAACACCTTATGCAACAAAACTATTGAAGACACATTACTTACGATCAGACAATATGAGACCGCCAGGTATGTATCAAGTGCTTCGTATATCTATCACTTATGTGATGTACTTTTTTGTAACTTTTGGTTTTCAGCTTCTAAGTTATAATTCTTGTCTGCTTGACCTGTCTAGTTGAAAGTGAACTCGACGTAAATACTATTGCTCGGCTAATACTAGGGTTATTTTTTTTAACTTCCTATGTGGTATGAAACAAAAACTAGTGAGAGTAATTGATTTTATCATTAAAAGTTATATACATTATTAGTAACTTCTCAACATAGTCACCACTCAAATTGAGCCATTATTCATACCCAGATACAAGCTTCTTAATACCTTGTTCAAAGAAGTTTTTACAGCTTCTTGCTTGAAGCGTATCGTTTGTTCGGAAGCTCTGGCCCCTAGCATCCTCTTCAAGTTCGATATTCTTGACTGGCAAAACAATGATTTCCAGCCTTGAAGCGTAATATACCATAGACTCTACCCATTATTACAATTCAGTTGAAGTTGTTCCAAATCTAAATTTGGCTCTCCTACTTGGTTTGAAGTTGCTTCAAACAAAAAAACGGAGACATGGAGACAAAAAAACGTGACTGGGCTTGATCATCCATTGTACTCATATAGTCTGTCCAAGCAAAGAAGACCCTCTGGCAAGATGGGAAAATGACTCCAGCGTGGTCAATATTTGTTTAAGAATTATAAATGTGGTCTTAATAGTTGATCAAATTGTTCCCTACAATTTGAGATCAAATTCATAACTTTTGAACCAATATTGACCGAGCTTGAATCATTCTTCTATCTCGCCAGAGGGTCTCTTTGCTTGGACAGACTATACCCTCGTCAGAACGGATGAGATCCTCCTTGTCTCGATTTTGTAAATCTGATTGTGGCAATGGATTCGAGTCAAGTCCTTACTTGAATTGAAATTATAAATTATATGCAGTAACAGGTATAATTGAAGTACTATTTTTCGTGCTGTTTGTTTGCAGGATAGAATATGATGCATATAGAACTGATCTGGAGATGCTGATTCAAGCACCGCGTAGTGACGCGGGCACGGCTCGCCTTGAAGAGGCCACACAGAACTTCGAACAGCATAAAGAAAGTTTCGAACGGTTACGTTCAGACGTGTCTGTCAAACTCAAGTTCCTCGACGAGAATAGAGTGAGTTAATTGATACATTGATTCATTCTTATTGCTCTGAACACATTTAGCAGATTTGCTTGTTGTGTTGAGGTCTTGACATTTGAAATTAATGGCTATGGCTATCTGAAACACTGGTTCATTCTTGCAGTAGACTACTGAACACGCAATAGCACAGTTGCTTGTTACTAATCTTGAAGTTTGAAAATTTTTGGCAAATTCTTGAAAACTTGTATGAATGGATAGATGCTGCTATAGCTTTTAGTGTTAGGCAGAACCTCCTGGATGTTTTTCCATACTCCTTGTATGTCCAATCTAATTCTGGGCTTCTATACTCCGTGCATGTATTTAACTAGATTTTACTTATGGACTACAATTATGCTAATTTTGTAAGAGATGGAGAGAGAGTAAAGGTCGGTTTCATATAATTGCAGAGTAATTGTAATTGAAACACGACAACAGTGCGCTCCTATTCACATGATGAGATGCATTGGTATAAGATTATGTGATGCATTGTAAGAGTCTACTGTCAGTTCGGGCTGTTGCATTCAAGAACGATAACGGAGGGGAAAACGGTAGTCCAAATCAGCTGTAAACCAGGAGACCGATCGTTGAACTGTGGACTGTGAACGATCGAACTGTCATGGGCAAACCATGGAGCTTGCCATCCTTTAGCGACTGTCTTTAAGGGTCCATATCCGCTGTCAGTTGGAATGTGACAGTCAAAAACTGTAAGTGTATAGGGAAATCGGCAATCCAATATTATACAGGGTGTTTCAGGAGGAATATGCAATACTTCTCAGGCTGATTCCTTACACCAAGTAGACAAAAAAGTTCCATGAGACCGACCCCCAAAAACGCTTTGTTACCGAGATAACAATGGCGGACAAATTAAGATTTTTCAAAAATAATTTATTTTTCTAATTTTTTAGAGGCTTTACTGAGGTTCTAAAATGAGCAATTCCCATGTAAAATTAGCTTAGGAATTCAATGAAACCAGTCTGGAGTCTGTAACTTCAACGGTTATTGAGATAATTGAAAAAATATGCTTTAAAAACGCCATTTTTCAACAATAAGGGTTATAACTGTATAAGGAATCATAAATTTGTATTTTTCATTAATGGAAGTTGAAGAGAGTCGGATTCTTAATAAAAAGTTAAATAGCAGAGATTGTGTAAATCTTACCCAAATCTCAGAAATAGCGAACAAAAATCGGAAAATCGCTATTAAACACAAATTTATCACTTGTTCTATGTTTTGTCGAATTTTCCGATTTTTGATCGCTGTTTCTGAGATTTGGGTAAGATTGACACAATTGCTGCCATCTAACTTTTCCTTTAGAAGCCCGACTCTCTTCAACTTCCATTAATAAAAAATACATATTTATGATTCCTTATACAGTTATAACCCTTATTGTTGAAAAATGGCGTTTTTAAAACATATTTTTTCAATTATCTCAATAACCGTTGAAGTTACTGACTTCAGACTGGTTTTATTGAATTCCTCAGCTAATTTTACATAAGAATTGCTTATTTTAGAACCTCAGTAAAGCCTCTAAAAAATTAGAAAAATAAATTATTTTTGAAAAATCTCAATTTTCCGCCACTGTTATCTCGGTAACAAAGCGTTTTTGGGGGTTAGTCCCATGGAACTTTTTGTCTACTTGGTGTAAGGAATCAGCCTGAAAAGTATTGCACATTCCTCCTGAAACACCCTGTATAGCTGTGGATCGTAGTCCGATCGTTTGACGATCAGCTGTGGACAATCGAACTGTCAGTTCCAACTGACAGTGGATGTGAACCCTAAGTCAACCCAAACGTCGGCAACCTGAACATGTCCTCCAAAAAAGTAGAACCCCAAACTTCAATATAACTGTAAACAAGGCATTAAACTTTATTCACTTGTTTGAAGGTTAGTTATCATATCAAATGATCATGAAAATGAAAAGAGTTAACTTCCCCTTGCAAATCTTGTTTGGTTCAATTAGTTGAAATTCACTTTTATCATTTACAAACGAAATCAATTTTTTTAGAATTAGCTCTTTTGAACAACATTGAAGAATGAAAGAAATTCTTGAAATTTGAATGTTGGGAGAGTTTGACACAGGTGTAATGAATATATAGGCTGCTGTTTGTATTTTTCAGATAAAAGTGATGACTTTGAAGTTCATTTTATTTATTTATTTTGATCATATACAAACGAAATCTAATGCGATCTTTAGTAGAATTAGCATGAAATGCTGAAAGCAACATGAAATTTTGATATGATTCAACTAGACTATTTTATGATATTTGAATATTATTGTATTGTGTGTAGGAGGCAAAATAGGCTTATGAACTGTTGCTTTCATTGATAAACTATTCATTTAGAATGTTCGAAGAGTTTTAAGTTCATTTTGATCGTGTACAAACGAAATATAATGCAATCTTTTGTAGAATTAGCACTTGAACATTATTGAAGAATGGAACTAATTCTAGAATGTTGGAGGAGTTTGACACAGATTTAATGAATGTACTGTTTGTATATTTCAGATAAAAGTGATGCACAAGCAGCTGCTACTGTTCCACAATGCGATATCGGCCTACTTTTCAGGCAACCAGCAGGCGTTGGACGCTACCCTCAAGCAATTCAACATCAAGATCAAATCTCCCAACTCGTCGATTCCATCCTGGCTCGAACAATAGTTCCACATCCAACACACACCTATTATAATAATATTGTTTCATTCTGTTGTTCTGTGATCTGTTGATGGTATGGCCTGTACAAGGAAAGAAGCCATTCCGGCAAGATGGGGAAATGACTCCAGCTCGGTCAGTATTAGTTCTATAATCATGAATTTAGTCTCAAATTGTAGAAAACATTCTGATCTACAATCTGAGACTAAATTTATAATTTTTGAAGCAATTTTAACCGATCTGGAGTAATTTTTCAATCTTCCCAGAATGTCTTCTTTGCTAGGACAGACTATAACTTGATGGTCATCAAAGTCAGTCGAGATTGTTTGCAAAAGAGTAGGCAACAAAGCACTAAGATTGCCACTTCAAAGGGAGAGTAAGTACTTAGAGATTCTGCCTTGGACAAGAACACTAAAAAAGCTTATGAATTGCACATATATACTGTACTTATTAAGTAAAATTTTGTGAAATTCGTGTTAAGAACTAGAATTTTCAATTTTAGATGTATTATAAATAACTATTAATGAAGCTTATCATATCTAATGATTTGTTCATAATAATATTTGAAACGTTGTAAATGTTATTTGATTTGTGGTACTTATTTGTATATACGATTATTTTTATATTTTATACTTATTTTTCATATAATTTTTGTATGAATGTATAAAGCATTTTTGTGTGTAGCACCTACATTAAAACACAAAGTTTTAACTTTGTGTATAAATTGAAAATATTCTAGTCATTTATTGTGTTGAAGTAAATACGATGTATTATTTATCTCTCTTGTAAGTGATGCACAAAAAGACATCAAACAATTTACTAGAGTATTTATTTTGTTTAAGTTTCAATTAGAAAGAAAAGGGAGCGAATAATTTCAGTTGAGAAACATGATTTATCTCAAGCATTAAAGTATGCTTTATATCTAAAGTATACGTTATAATATCTAAAAATTCAAATAGAGGATGAATGTGATTTGAGCGATTTACTACAGTTGCTGAAAAATAACTAATATTATTGAGTGTTTCGACAAGTGTTTCCATAAGAATTTGACAAACCGAAGTGGGTGAATAATATTATTTCATACTAATCTGCAAGTTATCCGAAAATCCATATGAACTCAATCAAATTGGAAAAAGAAAGAATTGCATTGCATACAATTATAAAATTATAATATTTCCAGATTATAATGTTTCCATAATCATTCCATAATTTTAATATATTGATGTTTATAATTTTCTATTTATTGATGTTTGGTGTTAATATTCAGAACATAATACTGTTGTGCAGAAGAAAACGTTCCAATTTCTTATACAAAATATGATAGCCTACCGTTTAAGAATTCAATTGAGAAAAAATGATTGCGCATATTGATATTAAGACTTCATTAAATTCATATAATTTTGTTATGTTTAATTAGGTCACAATATTTCAACTGAAACATCTTTCATGGTTTTATTGTATTAGTTGCTATTCAGATTTTTATTTTTCAAAATGACGCCATACAACTCACTTCGATTTAAAACATTATGTTTATTTTATTTAAATTTAAAAACAATACTATTAATTTACTCTTCAACTTCATCTAAGTTTATATTCATTTACTGAATATTCTTTAATAAGTAGGTAATATTTACATTGAAATTTAAATTTTAAACAAAATTCAATATTTAATAAGAATTCATCAAGTAATTTTGATCGAATTTTTTATTTGTTTCTTTTGACTTGGATAAAATCAACTTCATCATTTTCCAAGTGATATTTCTCTTTTGAATAAGAGGTTGGTTACAAAAGCATCAATCATCTCCTGTTATTCATATGGGCTGAAAATGTTGGTTTCAACAGAATATAGAATTTTATTCAGTATTTTATATAATTAGCCATTAAATGTTTGATGGAATTTTCAACATTTTTGGGGTGATTTTTGCATTCATATCTTATAAGCTAATTGATTTTCAAAAACCAAAAATAGATGCAGTATTACTGTTGAGTTTCAGTATTTTGCCTTATTTCCGTAATTTTTAGGTATCTTAAATTCAAATCTTCCTCTTAGTTGTGTTTCAATTTTATTGACATTTTTAATTCAATTATTTCGCTTTCAGTAAAAAGCTTGAAAATAATATTGTAAATTTGGGTTCAATTGAATCTATGTGCAAAACGTTTCATTGGTTAAAAACCTTTTTGTGAACATTTTGTGAAAGTTGTCACATTTTTTGCAGTATGAATAAACCAAAGTAAATAAGTTCCACGTGAAGAAATATGTTGGACAATAATAATAAAAAAACAATCTTATAAACGACTTTGCGAATTTCTTTTCAAACCAAACCTAGTTTACGTATAAGTTTTACAAATTATAGTCTTCACAATTTCAATCCCTCCCTGTAACAATAGAGGAATAATGTAAGCTCATATAATTCGTTTATGCTGTAACTTTAGGCTATAATCACATTGGATGCACGGGTGCGCAAGCAATCTCCTTAGTGAACGTAGCTTGTACATGCGTGCTCTTGCTGGTGGTGATAGCCACGTCACTACGTGTTTCTATGCCTTTTCCAAAGTTTGTATTATAGTCTGTCCAAGCAAGATGAGAAAATGACTCCAGCTCGGTCAATATTGGTTCAAAAATTACTGATTTGGTCTCAATCGTAGGAAACATTCTGATCTACAATTTGAGACCAAATCAATATTTACCGAGCCATTTTCCCATCTTGCCAGAGGGTCTTCTTTGCTATACCAGCCGCTAGCGCAAGCGTACTCGAACGAGATTACTTGCGCACGCGTGCATCCATAGTGATTATAGCCCAGCTGTAACAAAAAAACGTTGTTGGTACTCATATTATATTGTTAAAGTTGTTATGTAGACTATCAGGCAACTTGTGGTTGTGAATTTCCAATATTATTTTTGGAATGATTAATGCTACAAAATTGATTAAATAAAGTGGTGACTAGTTTATAGATATCATTAAAATTGAGTAATATCAGACTCAGACTTTGTTAATTAACAGACTGAACTAATATTAATCAGACTTTGCTGATTAATATTGAACTAAGCTATTCAGCCCATTGTAAAAAATAATTGTCTTTTTATTATTAGAAGGAGAAAATAAGATGGTTTATAAATTCAAAACATTACAAGAAATGCAAATTTATTAACTACTTATACTTATAGGTAATATACTTCAATCTTTAGAATTATTCTCTCCATCTATGACCACATGGTGGATTACAGCACTTATAAAATGTTGTCATTGGTTCATCAGCAGACCTAGTTTGGATTTGCATAAAATATGCTCTAGGGTGTTCACATTCTGGACACTTTTCATCAGTTGAATCAACATTCTCCCAAGCTGCAGCACCTCCAAGAACATCATCGATTTCCTTCAAAAGAAAACAGATTGCCATTAATTTAAATGGCAGTTTCAATTGATTCATTTACAGAGTGCTTTAATAACTTTATGTGATCACATAAATTTCTTGGACATGCTAGATCATGCTATTCTAAAAGACAAACTTTGAGGCCATACGACACCTACACCCGCTAGGCGGTGGCTAGACTTTTGAAAGCTAGACCACGCCAGTTACTAAATAGTCCAGTAATATTGCGAGGAATGCAATTTAGTGTGAATGTGTGTGCATGCGAATGAATTAGCTGCTGGTAGTCTACATCACGTACAAGAGACAAACAAACCGCCTACCTTTTGACATAAAAAATTTGCCCGGCGAGAGATTTCTAAAATTTTGCTAAACACGGAACCGAACGCGTATTCGGTGTAGAAGTAAATCCCTTGAGCATTATAAGAGTATGATGCGGTTGAACCAACTAATTTAGTTCTATCTCAAGTCTGCGAGATTTTACATGCGACATGAGCTTAGGGGAAACGATTTCCCCTTCCACAGTGCATAGCATCAACAGAGTAATTGAATCACGAATAAGTGGAGTGCACTCTAATCTAGTGCGCACAGACAGAGGGAGAGATTAGTAAAGGACAGAGCATCTGGATCTGGCCTCTCTTTCTGGGAGGGAGAGCCGTGTCTTTAGTATGTCTCAGACTTTAGGGTCTTTAGACCTTGGCTCTTTCCTGGGACCTCTGCAAATTTTAACTTCGGTGAATGGTAGGTGTGTTGTTTGTAGCTTGACGCAAATCACACAACCTTCTTCAATACTGGTTCTGGTTGTGATATTGGGCGCTGAGGGCGGCTATATTGTTTTGTAAGGAATTCCAGCATTTGCCTCAGGCTGGTTCTGTGCCAATTACTTTCTCCTCAATAAAGCAGGATTAAGTCTATCCAACTTCGGAAATGAAAATGCTTCATAAGTAAATAAATGTTTACCCCAAGCAAACTGTTGACAGGAAGGTATCATAAGTGAACTAATTGAAACTGTCTGTTCCAGGCTGAGCAGAGTAACTTTCCAATTAGAGGTCTGGCTAGACAGATGTACCCTACCCGAAGCTGAACCCGATCTGGTCTAGCCCATAACATGTCCATCAGCCTCAAAAACAAACTACCTCTGCTGGCCAGGGAAACGAGGATCGGCTTAAAGGATTACCCCTTTATTCGCTTCGTGAGTTTTACATATTGATAAACAGTGTGGTCCGTCCTTACTTCTCTATTCAATTTCCACTATATGACAAGCGAGTTTCCAATCTAACAGTTATCACATTCACATGTAATTTTTTTAGTATGTAGGCTACCGATATTTTGCACATCTAATAAGTGAACTTTTCAACATCTTAACGAACTGCAGTCAAAATTGTGATGAAGTTGAGATAAAAATGAATAATAGTCAATAGAGATAAAAATGAATAAAGTTAGTGGTAGATTCACGCAAATATAATTGGCTCATTGCAATCCTAGTCTACCTATTTTTATACAAAATTGATTACTTAGGTCTATTGTAACTCACCTTTAGTTTTGGATAATCCCTCGTTGAGATACGTTGTCGTATATTGAATGCGTAAGGACATATTCTACACTTAAATCGATAACGATCAATATTTTCTTCAACTTTCAAAACATTGTTGCAATCTGGACAGAAGAGCAACATTGATAATTATTTTTGTTCAATTCCTCAATATAAGCCCTACAACATAAACACTAAAAATCTTTACGAGAATCAAAGTAAAGAAATGAGAATAACGAGAAATCATTCATTAAACTAAGAAAATAATTTTATGCAATATTATGACAACATAACCTAAAGCCGAAAATGTTGTTGACATATTTTTTGAAATCAGCTGTATGATAATTTCTATGATTACATGATCTGTCATAAGATATCAGGGACAAAGATGGAAAATAATTCAGCATGAAAAAAATATGATTCAATGATAAATAAAAATACATATATATTTATTATTTTGAGAAGATATTTACACTATTAAGGCCTTTTAGATTATAAGCTTTTTCAATAATGTTCTCATATTCACGCATTTCCTGTTAATTCAGTCTCCAGTGGAATCTGCAGTGGACGTCGAAGGAATCTTCCATTTCCTTTTCACATGTGGTTATTTTTAGGTGAGTTACTTCTTTGTTTTACTTTTCTATCAAAATAAGTCTTGAATTTAATACTATTTTTAATTTATTAATATCATTTTAATTCTATTTCACCATCAATTATTATTATAATTCCCAAATCACTGTTTTGGGAGTACTTTCATGCAATGTATTTCAGGGTTCATCTACCGCATTGAAGCGCAGTCATAAATTTATTTTCTTGAATTGTTATTTCTACTTTTGCCTTGTCGTTTGGTTGGATCTATTAATATTTCATTCTATTTATCCCTGAGGAATCACAAGTACCATTTGCGGATGGTACCGATTCTGAAGCTAATAACAGATCCTGTAACTTGAAGATGATCCAGTTGATGTTTTCTAAATTTGTTTATTTTATTTTCATTCAACTTACCTATCTTATAGCATGCTTCTAGATCTAGGATCCTTATTATATTTCATAAGCGATTGAAGCTTATTTCTGTGTAAGTTAGCCTAGTATAATTTTTAATGTTTGATAGTGGTTTATCCTAACCTTGATTTTCCGGAACTGAAAACTTCCAGTTTGAGTTATAAGTTTCTTGATCGCACGGCGCGGAAACTAAGCTTTTACGATTCAGTCCCTTGAAATTTTCATGAAGTATTATTTCATATTATTGTAACTAAAATCTAGACAATTTTTTATTTCTCACTCTATTGCATTGTATATTTCAGCCGGTAACGCATAGGCCACAATCATGCAGATTTTCGTGAAGACCCTCACGGGCAAAACCATCACACTTGAGGTTGAGCCATCAGATACTATCGATAATGTCAAAGCCAAGATCCAGGACAAGGAAGGTATGCGTAACTAATTACATTCTATTCAAATAACTGTAGACTCAGTTGAAGTGTGAATATCTAAACAATGAGTGTTTGAATATCTAAACAATTACGCTATAATAGCTATTTTTCCATTATAATCAAAGCGTATCTAAAAAGTATTTCAGTTGAAGGCAACTCAATTTGTGTGTTGACCCAAGTATTAACAAAAAGTTGTTAGGTTACTCGTATAACAGTTCTTCCATACCAGTAGATTCTAAGATCAGCTAGTATAAATTTTTTTAGACAATTCCCCGGTCACCGACTGCGGCGCAGGCAAAACGAGTAAGTAAGTAAGATAAACTTGAACCAACATTCAATCTCATTTTGTAGAGTTGTAGCCTAGTTGATTGAATACATAATATACTAGACGTCAAATCTGATCTCAAAAAGTAGAAAACCAATAAGAATCTTCTAAAGTAGCTTTTAACTGCGAAAACAGTAACTCAATGTGGAAGTGGAGGTCGATGTTGATATCTTGAATATAAGTAATTAAAATCAAATAGAATACAGCGGGTAAATTCACTTTGTAACCTCCACCGCGATTTTCATTTCAAATTCCATGGTGAAGGTGTTAACGAACTTGATGTGAGGTGTTAACTTCACTCGGGTGAAAACAATCATTCGTTTCTAAACACTACCTTCCCACACTCGTTATGTAATATTCTATTGTTTTGCCAGGAATTCCTCCTGATCAGCAGCGTCTGATCTTCGCCGGCAAGCAGTTGGAAGATGGACGCACCCTGTCCGACTACAACATCCAAAAGGAGTCGACCCTTCACCTCGTGTTGAGGCTGCGTGGTGGCGCCAAGAAGCGCAAGAAGAAGAACTACTCCACCCCGAAGAAGATCAAACACAAGAAGAAGAAGGTCAAGTTGGCTGTGCTCAAGTATTACAAGGTAATTTAAATTTCTTTTTACCATACCACAATGTATAGTCTGTTCAAGTTGAGTAGACAGTTTGACAAAATGGGAAAATGACTTGCTCAGTCAATATTGGTTCTAAAATTATAAATTTGGTCTCAAGTTGTAGATCTAAATGTTTCCTACAGTTTGATACCAAATTTATTACATTTGAACCAATATTGACCTAGATGGAGTCGTTTTCCCATCATTCCAGAATGTCTTCTTTGCTTGGACAGACCATATCTAGTGAATAGGCTATATTAACTTTTGGGTATCGATGCATCGATGTTTTGTCTATCGATTCCCATCCATATACAGAGTGTTTCAGGAGGAATGGGCATACTTCTCAGGCTGATTCCTTACAACAAGTAGACAAAAAAGTTACATGGGACCAACCCCCCAAAACGCTTTGTTACCGAGATAACAATGGCGGAAAATTGAGATTTTTCAAAGTATATTAATTTTTCTAATTTTTTAGAGGCTTTAGTGACGTTCTAAAATAATCAGATCATATGTAGGATTAGCTGAGGAATTCAATGAAACCATTTCCAAGTTTGTAACTTTAACAGTGAGATAATTGGGAAAATATGCTAAAAAACGCGATTTTTCGACAATAAGGGTTATAACTGGATAATGAATCTTAAAATCATATTTTTTATTAATGGAAGTTGAAGAGATTCGGATTCTTAAGAAAAAGTTAAATGGCGGCGATTGTGTAAATCTTACCCAAATCTCATAAATGGCGATCAAAAATCGCAAAATTGACAAAACATAGCACAAGTGATGAATTTGTGTTTGGTAGTGACTTTGATCGCTATTTCTGAGATTAGGGTAAGATTTACACAATGCCGCCATTTAACTTTTTCTTCAAAATCTCTTCAACTTCAATTAATGATAAATATGATTTTATAATTACTAATCAAGTTATTATTTATCATTATTGTTGAAAAATGGCATATTGTTGTTAGCATATTTTCCCAATTATCTCAATAACCGCTGAAGTTACAAACTTGGAACTGGTTTCATTGAATTTCTTAGCTAATTATTCATAGGAATTAACATTTTTGGAACCTAAGTGAAGCCTCTAAAAAATTAGAAAAATTGATATATTTTGATTAATGTCAATTTTCTGCCATTGTTATCTCGGTAACAAAGCGTTTTTGGGGGTTGGTCCCATGGAACTTTTTCGTCTACTTGTTGTAAGGAATCAGCCTGAGAAGTATGCACATTCCTCCTGAAACACCCTGTATATCGCTCAACTAAATTGAATGACGGACAGAACCAAGCAAGCACTTGAGAATGCAAATTTTTCTCAGCCAATTAAATGAACAACTTGTTCACAATCTTTCTCTTCCTAGAGCACTGTCGATCTACTCTTGCAGGTTTCAGCAAAGTATTAGCTTTTTATTGGTAAATTATCTTGCTTTAATTCCGTTTTTAAAGTATTTACAGTTTAGGTAGGTGAATTTTGTCAATTTTCGTTACATTGGGAAACAAATTCTATGGGTGGTTCTATATACATGAATATAAATATTTAAAATACATATACATATTCTAAATTTTATGGTGTTTCATCATAAGTCAGTTTATCTAATACTGTAGTTATCGCGGTCAGGGATGGGATATCGCATATCGATATTGTTGTAAAATTATAAATATTGATCGACGTAACTCATATCAGTTCAGTTTTCTCATATCAATGATACATCAGATCCAAAATATAGCGAAATAATATTGAAAGCCTATAGTTCTGTTCAATTAGTTCACTTATAAATAACTACTAAAAATGAAGCTGTTTTTTATTGAAAAATATTTTATATGTGATATGTTGATGACATCTTACACAGTGCTTGGTAAAATGTAGTGATAATTATTATGAATAATCCGAGATTTTGTCAACTGTTGAAAAAATACATACCTCGCTGAATTGAGATGCTACACATGCCACTCTGAAGATGAATTACTCAAATGAGTTACTTATAACTTGTATATTTTTCAAATAAATGTTGTGATAGTTGAAAAAATCTTCGAGTATTCATAATGAATAAATAATTATCACTACATTTTATCAAGCACTGTGCCAGATGTCATTAGCATATCATTAAACATCTTTCAATATTTGTGTTGTATGAAAAATGTTTATTTTAAAATATATATCTTGAATTCTCTGTATAGCCCATGATATAGCTGATGCCAAAAATTAAGGCCGTTTCGTCTGTTTATTGTGCATTCCAACAAATTATGTTGTCTACAAGTAATAGTCAGCGTAACTAGAGATTATAGTTACTAATATGCTATTGTTCCAATTACTGGCTAGTTACTAGAAAGTACAAGGAACAGCTTTATTGGTATATATCTAGTTCAGATAAGTTATATTAGTTTAAAACACTAGTTTTCTATTTAAAATATGAATCACAGTAATTTCCCTCTTGAAATTATATTTTTAAAGGGTACTGTGATTCATATTTTAAATAGAAAATATTGATCAGTAGCCCTAAGAAAAAGGTATCAAGGTAGTCTATCACTAGCTGTATCAAGTTCGTGAATCGTGACAGAAGCTCTATTTTCATAGCGAATGCTGGCAGCATGGAATAGCGGCCATTCCGTCAGCATGTTTTTAATGATTATGATGATGATGATGATAGCACAAAATTTGATATGTAAATGCATTTTTTCAGGTTGACGAAAACGGCAAGATCAGCCGATTGAGGCGCGAGTGCGACAATGAAACATGTGGAGCCGGAGTATTCATGGCCGCCATGGAAGACAGGCACTACTGTGGCAAGTGCAGCAAAACACTTGTTTTCACATCTCCTGACGAATGATGATATTCATTCTTTTTATCTAATTGGCTATTAAAAATTTAAAAAACCACTATGGAGTTTCAATCAACTTGTCCATTTGGTCTCTTTCGTCTCTAAAACTAAGAATATTTTTCAACTTTCAACTATTTGGTGCTTAGTGCATCTGAAAACTTACCCAAATCTCAGAAATCGCGATCAAAAGAAGACAAAATAGACAAAACATCGCAGATATTTCTGAAATTTGGGTAAGTTTCACACAATCAGGGTTTGATTATTTAAACCATTAGCTTGATTATTTCAAAATTTGATCCTCTACAACTTCTATTAATTGAAAATAAAAGTTGATTATTTCATATCCAGTTATAACCCTTGATTGTTGAAAAATGTTGAAATAGCACGTTTTTTGTACTTTGTGTAAGGTATCAGCCTGAGAACGAGAAGTATTGTGCATTCCTCCTGAAACACACTGTATCATTTTAATGTGATCAAATTTGAAATTGTGTGAAAAAATCAAGAACATAAGATAGAATAATGAGTTTATTTTCATCAACAAGAAAATGTATTGAATTGCCGTAACGAAATAGAGATAACTCGTTTAATTTTCAAATAATGCGATAATAATACAAATTAATGTTAACGATGGAATGGATCGTATGAAAAATTGATTCATTTTTGCTATAATAACTTAATTGCAATAATTTTTTATCATAATTGGTTAAAAGGCTTTTATCACTTTAATTGTTTGAAGAATGAATAACTTATTTACTTTTAAGGCTAAATTGAAAGTTTTCACTAGAGAAATGGTATCGGAGGAATAAATAATAACTTATATCTATAGTTGATACTTCAAACCTTTTGGGCTTGAGGCTTCCAAATTTTTTATAGAGACCAATTAATACATTTCCTAATTAAATAATGATTCAGAGTGACAACGATTAGTCTTGCTAAGTTGAATGATGGAGAATTACTTTAAAATACAGAAATTAAATTAGCCTATAGAAATATTTTTTAAAGAATCAGGATAACTCTTTTACTAAAAGGCTACCTTCTAATGCTCATCTCAAAAATTACGAAGAAAATATGCCTAAACCCTAACTTTCTGTTGAAAATCATATTGGAAGGACATTAGTTTTTTTAACAAAATAATATTTTATACTAGATCTGAAGCTTAGCTTGTAATTGAGTCTAATATGAGTTTCCCTGAAATCACTTGAAACATTAGCTAAGAAATTGTGAGATATCAGAACTTTACACAAATATTCAAAACACAGGAAATATGTAACAACACTGGATAATAGAAACATAATCTTGGGTAGGCTATGAGAAGATATTTTAGTTAGTATTTCATGAGAAATTATATTAATATTCTTTCAACATGAAAAAAATGTTCGGATAAGGCACTTGTATTGTTCAAATCAATAGTACCGGTGTGTTATATATAGGATTTAGCTTACTGGCAGTACCGTAGTACCCACAACTAAAGATATTCAATCAATTTTGATTTTGTCAGTAGTAGGCTACTGTATTTTACAGTTCCTAAGTAACAACCTATTCTATATTTTTAAAGCTTAAATAAATTAACTTAGATATCTCAAGTTTTGCTATAAATATTGCCAATAGATTGATTCCACGAGATCTTTACTTTTTCTGGCTTCGTTCCTGCAAAAGATAATTAGATTATTGAAATAGCAGATAGCTTTTGAAGGAAGCTATGACAATAGTCAATCATCAGGTTTAATATTTCCTTTATCTTAACTCTTCTTCCTAATCTTATGTATTTTGTTGGTAAATATTCTACCGTAGGCCTTTGTAAAAATGTTATGGAATATTGATGATTTTAATTTATTTTCAAAGGAAGAACAAACAGTTATTCATTAAATGGTGAGATGATTCAAATCCTATCCTTGGTACTATATTGTATATTGAGTAGAAATTTACTTGCTCGATCCAGGATAACATAATATAAAATTATTCAATTTGTTCCGTAGGGATTTTCAATTTTAAATATCAAAGCAAAACATTAAAAAATGGCTCTTGAAGTAATACAGTAATATGCATTGCACTAACAATATTAAATTTATCATTTATTCAAGAATAATTATAAACTTGGGTGAATGCAACAGGCTAAGTCCAAAACTGCTCCTCTACCAATTATTGAAAAGGGTACGTGGCTTTTAGTGCATTTTATTTGAAAATAATGCACTATTGGTCTTGACCGGATAATCGCAAATATATGATGCGATATCATTTTTACACGTTTCCGAGCCCCCAGAACACGAATCTGATGTCCGTTCAAATTCATATATATATATATATATTTATATATGTACAGATTCTTGTTAACACGATAACTCCTGAAGGGCTTGTCGGAGAGCGTCCAAATTTTGCACAAAAATCATTAGTGTTAATATCTCGGTCAAGTTCGTTAACCAGCCAAATTGGTCCAAGGGAAGGGGATGAAAATTTTAAAAAATCACTACAAATCGACCAATAACTTGATCGTTTTGAAAATTGGTGTGTATAATACCCTTATTATACCCTACAATTTGAGTCATCAACGGACAAAATCCAATAAAAAATGGCGAATAATATGCCGAAAATTGTGTTTTTCGAAAACGGCACCTTTGAATTCATACCCTGAATATCTGATAAGTCATATGATTTGAGCCATCATAGAATTGCATTTGAAATGCACTCTTTCCGACCGCCAGCTGCCGGAGAGAATTTTTTTTAGTTCATTGAACAGATTACCCATTGTTAATAAAATTATAAACTACGTATCAAATTATAGAAATTCTTACCCCAACAGAAGAAGAAGAATTGCCTGATTTATTTTTTGGAACGACCCATCTAGGATCCTGAAAAAAATCATTACCGTATCAATAAATATTTGAAGAAGTGTGTAACCATAGCCATAAGTGAAAATTCATTTATTTATCCTTTAAAGAAAACAAAATTACAAACTTAGAAATAAATAAATTACATTAGAATAGTATAAGCATGAAATGAAAGTGGATGGCCTTTTCAACAAGCATCATCTATTGGAACCATGTTAATTCAAATGAAGCCTCATTAATATATTCAGTCTAGAAGAAAAACTACACCATTGAAATTACATTATTTTCAAACTGATTAATTTCAAGACGAACTTGTGAACGATTGAGGGTTCTCTAGTTAGTACTGTAGGCTACCGTACTCTTGAACCACTGCACAGTCACACACCTCAAATAGAATCAAACTAACTATATTCTATTCACGATCACTTGAGACGGAATAAACAAACTTTTTGAGTGTGTGTGCTTGTAACGGAAGGTCTTCTTCTATGCGAAACGTTCGGCCACAGACCAACAGCTGTATCCAATCACAGCTCCAGACAAGAGTCAGCTGTTTGACTGCAGCCGATTGTTTCGCATAGAAGAAGACCTACCATTATACGCACACACAAGCAAAAGGTTTGTTTATTTCGTCTCAAGTGATCGTGAATGGACTAGCCTATAGTAACATTTAAACGGTTTAAAAAGTAGTATATTCTGTTCGGTTCAAGTTGCTTCTGGTCAACTTGATCATAAATCTAGTTTCTTGCTATATAGCGCATTGTTTAGGGTTAAGCGCAGCTCAAGTCTAGAATTCCTTTAACATTCCGAAAATACTCAGCGATTGTTTCACTCGTATATACTTTACTTGCATATGATTTTAATATTACAAATGCCAAATTGAGTTCTGCCATTAATTGAAGTTGAGTAGTTGAGTATTTTACATATTTTTAAATGAGTATAGTTTTGATTATCGAGAAATTTGGCGAAATATGCAAAAGATAATTATTAGAAAAAATAGACTAATTACCTATTTTATCAATATTCCGTGTTTATTATAGGTATGATATGTTTTCAAACATAAATTCAACATTTAATACTGGAATAATATAGGCTACCAAAATTAAAAAATTCTCAGATTTTCAAGCTTCTGCCATCTCTATTTGCAATAAAATTTAGTGGAAAATGTTTTTGATGAGCACAATAGAATTGAATTATTCTCAGAAAGTAAGGAAATGTGGAGTATACTTCCAGTGCTTGATTTGTAAAAAATAGGTGGTGGGAGCGGTGGGTGAACTGGCTCACCGGGGGCCCCCAAAAAGAGGAGGGTCCGGGAGCCCTCCCCCAGGAAATTTTTTAAAATTCCACTTGAATTTGAGCGATTTTAGCAAATCTGGATAATGTTTTGTAGCTGTTTTTCATAAAACTAATTATACAATTGTAAAGAATGAATAAAAATCACAAAGCTTATTTGGACCAGGCATAGTTTTTAACATTTCAACAACACTGTATAATCTAGATAGGCCTTAATTTTTCACATGTTTTAAAACATCCGGTTTAAGAATAACAACATGATGCAATGCAATTCAGAATAAAATTGGCATTTATTAGGCTATGGCAAAGATAGTAGCACCTCGCGCTGACTCCGCTTATAAAAATCCAGCCGAGCCTTACGGACGGTACTTTATGCATTATAGCGAATGCATATTTCTGAATTAACTTCTAGTAATATTATATTCTAATTAGATACAAAGTTGTTGAACATTTAAGAATTAGTGACTGACAAAAATAACATTAAAAAACCGAACACGAAACATAGTTGTTTCTGAAAATTTTTCTTGAGAAAAAAGGTATGGGAGCGCCGCTCCCCCACAAATCAAGCCCTGAGTACTTCATTACATGATTTCTCTAGATTAGCACTATAATGCTTATAAATTTGAATTCTGAGACAATTTTGATAGGAATTGATGGAAAATTGGCTTGAGTTACTTACAGAAGTGCTGATTCCACTGCTGGATTCATCGCTATCTTCGTCTTGATTGTCAATCTGTCGCTTGGATCTGTCAATCGACAATTGGCTTACGGAAACCTGAAAATGGAAAGAAATGTTATTTTAATTCTAATTGAGCGAAACCTAAGCAATAACAGATTTGATATTTCAATTGCTGTTACTTAGTGAGACTCGGACTTAATGCAATTTAAAGGATATTGTATTTTCAATAAATCATCAAAGATTATTTATCAAACATCGATCATAGAAGTAGAACCAAGCAAGCAAACTCGATTCATGCAAACCCAAATATACTCGGAATTTATTATGCAAAGTGACAAAATAATGGATGGCGATCGTTGGAGGAATTGATAACGCGCGGGTCTGATAACCAAGTTAGGTTCCAGGTTTGATTCTTGACCGGGGAACTAATTTTGACTACAGAACGATAAGATAGATACGGTCACTCCGTCTTTTGGAGGAGAAGATGAGTTGAGACTACGCATTTCATGCCAACCCGGCAGTCAAGTCAAGTGCTCTTGGTTATACTGTACAAGACTTCACCTTTTCCCACGGCACAAGCCGCCAGTGAATCAAGTCGACTCATCTAACGAGGAACATATTTTATATGTTCATCTGGGCCTTGATAATATATGATCTGACTGGAAGCTAATAAAAAATATGGTATCTAGTAGGCACCAAAGAACAGCATAAAGCATTCAATTAGTCATAAGACGTACCGGTAGTAGTAGAAACTTTTGTAGTACCTAATGTAACTTACAGAAAACTATAAATGCTACTCACATCATCCGATTTATTATCATCGATAGCTGATCTCAAATTTTTTCTAGCTTTCGAGACTTTTGAGTTTAGAAAATTCCTGGTTTTCATAAGTTGTATCTGAAAAGTAATATATATACCGGTATCATTATTGTAGAATGGGAAAGACATAATGCCGAATTCTAAGGGAATAACCAAATGAATTGGTATAAGTTACAGTTACCCTGCATTAACAACGAAATCTCAAATGGAAAGGACTCAATAGGAGATTTTGAGAAAAATTTATGACTGACTCAAAAATTTCAGAAAAACAAGATTCAATGTCAATAATATTATACATTTCAAATATGGAGTAGGCCTAAATGCCATAATTTAATCAATTTGAGAACTTACTGATAAGAATTTTTTCATAATTGAGAGTAATCGTCATGAAAATTGAGAAATCAAAATCAAGCGGAAGAAGAAACTTCAAAGTTGGCATTCAATAGGGAATTATTAGAATTTTAATTTGTATATAAAATTAAAATGTATGCATCAATCTCTAATGCATATACTCTGAATGAACTCATATTGAATTCAAAATATTTGGAAGAGACATTAGACAAACATAAGAATGAATTTCTAGTTTTTATTTACAAATATAGGATTACTTAGATACTTACTGATTTGTTTTTAACATTTTCCACTTCATCTTTTATTGCAGCGATTGATATTTTCAGCTTTTGCTCCATGTTCTCGAGCTCAGTTAGTCCAGTTTGATATTCAAGCAATTCTGTCTGAAGCTTTTTGTTCTTGTTTTCAAGTTGTATTTTCAATGTTTCGAATCGTTCTTCAACATCCTGTAAAAACATTTTTTTAAAGATGTTTTATTACAAAGAGTGAAATGACACTCCAGGTATGCATAACCTGGTACTATTTCATAGAACTTGAAAGCCAATAAGTTCAAAGTTTGGCATTGGCAAACGCATACTGAACGGTCAAAATTCAGGTTATGCTTATTTCATATAGAATTAACACTTGGAAAAACTAATAACAAGAAGATAATCGATTTTGTATATTGAAAGGTTGATAAAAGATAAAAGAAACGAACTAAATAAAGTCCAACTCAAAAATGAGTCGACCCCAAAAGAGTGATTAGAAAACAGTTTTAACTACAGTATATATAGATTAAGGGTTGAAGTCAATCATTCTCTATACCGGTATCTTTCCAACTCTGCATTCATATTATTTAACTCACTATATATGTGGTTTGTGGATAATTCCTTTTTGCACACCGGTAACTATTAGAATATATTATATATTCAATTTTTTTTGTATTTCCAATTGTTTATTAAATACATAAAATTATATTACACTAAAAACGAAATAGTTATAATAGAAGTCAAAATGTAAAATTATTTTTGTTCCAATGTAAAAAGTGGACTAACAAAATTCATTTTTAAGCAATTCAAGACAAGAAGTCTCTTGTAAAATATACTATTTATGGTATCAGTCTATACAGGTTTAAAAAAAATTGTCTACGAAAGACTAAAATAGTAAATCTTTTTTATGAAAACTATAATATCCTGAAGCTGATTCATCTTTTGTCACTTTTGCCATTACTAAATTTTGTTATTAGACTATTTATTTCATCGACAAATTGTTTCTATGCACGTCGAATACATTTATTTTCCAGACCAGCATATTTCTGTTAGCAAACTAGTCTATATCAATTTATTGGAGTTGAGCACTCTATCCTGATCATTACTAATTGCGATAAGGTGAAAATTTTCATTTGATGTCACTAGTCATGATTTTATTATTAAAAATTATGCCATACAAAGATATTTACTCACATTTTTGCAATACAGATTATCATTCTCAATTTGTTGTAAATCAGATTGATTCTGTTCTATTTGTTTGCTGAGTTCGGATTTCACTTGACCTATTTTTTGCTTCAGTGAGCTTATTCTATCAGCATTTTTTTCTTCTGCTCTAAGCTCTTCCTTCTTCATCATCAAAGTTGTGGTAATCTCTTCCAAACTCGCTGCAAATATCTTCTGGTTGTCGGCAATACTTTTCTCATACTCCTCAACCTGAAACAAGAGATGCAAGTTGGTGATATGGAGTTGCCGCCATTCATTTATCACTTATTTTATTTATTGGCATATACCTTATTTGTTACAGTATACACTGTCAGAGCAGGTGCCATTTTAAGAAGATCGAGATAATTATCTAGGTACATGTTAATGAATGAATATTATGTAAGTTACAAGTACAACGCTAAACGTAATGTCAAGATTCTTCAAGATTTCTTAAATGATACAGTAATATCAGTAATATTCCAACATCCTATCTATCTTAAAATTGTTGCAGAATATAATATAACTGATTTAATACGATAACTCTATGTTTAGACTTACTCTGTTTGTTTCTATCTGCAATTTTTCCATGAGTGTAGCAATATCATTTCTGCAGTTTTGCAAATCTGATTCGTAATTATGAACCTGCTGGGCTTTATGTGCATTTGATGCTTGAATCTGAAGCAAAGCATTCTCAGTTTCGTTGAGACTTTGTTTTAAATTCTCAATCTCCTCCTTCAAGAGATTTCTGCCAAAGAACATTTAAAATTATTTCAGTTAAACTTTTGAATTTAAAAATGCATAATAGTAACTCCCCACATCAATTACATATGTAGGTTTATTAATGAAATGTAGTGCAATTTACTTATTACAACTTCAAAATCCACTTTGGGATGGTTCAGAACTGAGCATGACATTAAATCAGAAGTATAATAATTATCATCATTACATTACATACCAAAATCATCCTGTCAGTTCAACTCCAATAAATAAAATATGATGAAAATAATTGGTAATCGCCGGATAATTCCCAATCAATGTAAGTTACACCAGTATTTTGTGGATGGATTAAATTACATTGCATGAACACCAATTTATTATTATAGATTGTCTTTTTAAAACTATTATCATAGTACGATTGCAGGTGTAACATCTAGTGGGATCGTCAACTTTTCAACTTGAAAGAGTTACACACTTCAATCAACATTCAAAATATAATACTGTATATTATATATACTTACACATTTTGGTAGTGTTTTTCGCTCGACTCATTGGATTTTTCATTCATTGAGCAGATATCAGACTGGATTTTCTCTTGAGCTGCTATTTCTTCCAATTGGTTCCGTTTTTCCGATTCGATTTCAGCAAGATACTCCTTCATATCATTTTGCAGGTATTCGATGTCCGACTCAATATCACCTTTCTCAGCTATCAGCTCCTTAAACTTGTTCTCCAAGTTCAGCACAGCGGATCTCATCCGTTCATTATCTTGGTTCAGGTTCTCTTTCACTTGCAAGTCATTTTCAATTGAGCTCTTCATCTTCACGAGGTTGTCAACAGTGTCATTCAACAGCAGTAATTTCTGAAATGTAGTAAGTTACGTGAACACATTTGTTATAAAAATTCTAACCACTTACGTTCCAAAAGGAGACAAAATAGACACCACATATGACATACGGTAGCACAAATGAAAAATCAGAATTTCATTCTCTACAACTTGTATTAATTAAAATACAAGTTTTTAATTTTATATCCTGTTATGAATCTTAATATTGTTGAAAAATAATGTTTTAAGCATATTTTCCCTATTATCTAAATAATCGTTCAAGTTACAGGTTTCATTGGATTGAATTTCTCAGATAATATTATATAAGAAATTATTATTTTTATACCTTCATGAAGCCTTTTAAAAACTATAAAATAATAGATTTTTGAAAAATGTCAATTTTCCGCCATTGTTTTCCCGATAACAAAGCATTTGTGGGGGTTCCTACGTAACTTTTCTCTCTATTTGATATTATAAGGAATCAGACTAATAAGAAGTATTGCACATTCCTCCTCATAAAACCTGTATATTTGACCACATCAAAGGTAGAGGTGCTTACATAAAATATTTTAATGGATATTTTAAATATAACTTCATATATTTTAATATAAACAGTAGTAGAATGGATCAAACAGTTAATATCTTTATAATTACAGTAGGCCTATTGTTAGTTCAAGAGGATGACCATAATTATCCAAAAAAGTGTATCCTAATTTCATGTTTAGCTACCTGAACAATTAATACGAAGAAAATGTTAGACTGAGAATAAATTTATCACACACAAAATGGGACGAGGTGGAACCTACTACACTTGAGGATCTGCCCACCAATAAAAAACCATAAAAATATTTTTCAATCATATATCAAATATAAATACGGTACCTCACTGCAAGATTTTTCTTCGAGTTCTCTGTCTCTATAGGAATTTTCGAGATTGATCAGATTCTGTTGCACTACATTAATAGATTGTCTTAGAATTTCCTCATCATTTTCGAGTTCCTTGAGTGTGTTTCTGAGAGTCTCTTCCCTGAAAGAATTGAAATATTTTAGAGGTTTTAATCAATTGATATTGTAGATCAATTTTCCATTCACACTAGAGGCTTGGTAGGAAGATGAGAAATCTACATTTCACAGGAAATAAAAATATAATGGAGCTGCTGATGCTACAACTGCTAAAGTTGTCAAAGCAAAGAAGACATTCTGGCAAGGTGGGAAAATGAGTCCAGTTCAGTCAATATTGGTTCAAAAATTATAAATTTGGTCTCAAATTGTGGAAAAAACTCTGCTCTACAAATTAAGTCCAAATTTATAATTTTTGAACAAATATTGACCGAGCTGGAGTCCTTTCCCCATCTTGTCAGAATTTCTTCTTTACTTGGACAGACTATACTACTTGATGTTGATCACAAGTTTGTAACACAAATTTCAAAAGACTTTGTAGATCAATAAGTTGGGCCTAATTTACGTTGAACTTGGAAAAAATGTAGACAATTTTTGTTGAATATTAGGTAGGCGATGAAAGAAACTCTCCATTTCACTTTTCGCAGTATAAGTTGTATATTGTATATTCCTTAAACAAGGAATATAATGGAACTGCTATTGCAACAACTGCTACTAATTAATCACAATTATTCTCCAATTTAGGAGGTAAAACATAATTTTAAATACTTCGAAATGAATTGCATTGTGGGAAAATTTTATACACTTTTTGTTGAATATTTGTAGCCTACCTCTTCTCCAAGTCATATATGGCTGACTGTTCTTCCTCAATGCAGTTTCTTCCGTCATTAGTCAATTCCTTCAATTTTTTTTCAAGGTTTTCCAGGTTCAGTTTATCCTGAAAGCAGAGATGGTTTGATATTGTCGCATATGAGTGACATAGGAGATTGAATAATAGAAAAATGTAACTAATTTTCTTTTGATAATTGAAACATAAGAGGGGTTGATTTTGGAAGACCAATACGGTAATGAGTAATGACAATAATGTTCTTTATTGTTTCTAAATCCTGCATGCTAATGGGATTACTGATTATAATAGTTCGATTGTTGATTCAGAAGTTTGATTTGACATTATTACATTTTCGGATAAATTAGCTGTAGGCCTCAATTATTTCAAAAAATTCACCTTAAAAATAAACTCAAGAAAGAAATATTTCAACAATATGAAGCTGGTACCTAGTAATTTTATTGTGGTTTACTAATTGTGAACAGTTAAAATTGATACTGGTCACTTTTTAATGTCAGATCTGTGAGTAGCAGTTGAAAACTCCACTTCCTTATTCTCATCAATCCCAAGCAATATACAACCTTCTATTATAATTATCATGTAAAACTGGATGATATGTTGAGTTCCTACCAACTACTGCTAAGGATGAAAACCTAACAGAGCAGTAATGCTAGATGATAAATCCTCATGCTACAACATTCCTCAAAGGGATGTTGTTAAACACTGTTGACAGCATCATACACCATCTCCACCGGATCTGAATGCTTGAAAGCTATTTTCCACATTCACTTTGAAAACCCCTCCTTGTCCGCTGAAATAAAGCATATCATATTGCTCCACCAGCTTGTTTCCACCCTAAGGATTAATTGAACAAAGCATGTAAGACTTCAACAATGTAATTATAATACGAAATATCTATAAGTTATACCTTCAATTCTTCTTCACAAACATAGTCTGCGGTTACAGAGAGCTTTGAAAGTTGCAGCTGTTTTTCAAATATTGCCTTTTTCATACATGAAACTGCATTACAGATATTATCGAGATCCATTTCACATTGAATTATGTCGTTCTGCAAATCAGTCTGGTATTTTTCTTTATACAGCTTGGATGTTGTAACTGGAAACAGAAAGCTATTAAGTTATCTATAGTTTAACAAAACAAAGAAGAGATTCAAGATGGAAAAATGACTCCAGTTCGGTCAATATTGGTTCAAAAATTATAAACTCGGTCTCAAATTTTAAGAAACATTCTGATCTACAATTTGAGACAAAATTTATGATTTTTGAAACATTATTGATCGAGCTGGAGTCATTTTCTCATCTTGCCAGAATGTCTTCTTTGCTTGGACAGACTATACTATGGAAGCCAACAACGTTTTACAGAATAATATGAACATTCAAAATCGTAACTAATACGTTTGAACCAACATGGATTAGTGGGATATGAGCTACAGTTTATATAGGCTACCTTGTACTTTGCTGGCGCTAATGAAAAGCTTCACAGATCGCACCTCATAAAATATTATTAAGTTTAAAAATCTCTAAATATAATACTAATTTTCACTTTATTATAAGGGCTACTAATGTATAATAAACGTTGTTCAGTTGTTTATTTTGTCCAATTTCACTTGAAAATGGCTTGAAAGTTCAAAACTAGTTGTGAGATAGAAAATATACTTAATTACTTGATTTATTGAAATACTATTTTAACAACTTTCGAAATATTTTATACTATTATTCACTTATAACATATAAATCAAGTTGATTTAATAAAATTATAACATTGTAACATACTAGGCTAACATTGATATAAAAGAATATTAATTATAAGTCGTCCACAGATCATTGGAATGGTCAAGGACGAGCAATTCTTCCGACACCACTCCCTGTTTCTCCCTCCGGTGATGCCTCTTTGTACTTAGGGGTAGGTAGTAAGAGAGTGTGTGTGAGAGAGAAGGAGTGATGTTTTGTTTGGGTGAGGGTGGACTACGCAGTGGCAACAGGGCTCAGCAATCCTGTGACCTTAGTAATTCCAATGATCTGTGGTCGACTATAGTGAATTATCATTTTTTACAGTTACAATATTATGATATTAACTTATAGTTCAAGCAAAGAAGACATATTGGCAAGATGGGAAAATGACTCCAGCCCGGTCAAAATTTGTTCAAAAATGATAAAATTAGTCTCAAATTGTAGATTAGACTGTTTTCTACTGTTTGAGACCAAATTTATCATTTTTGAACCAATATTGACCAATATTATAGATCAGACTTTTTTCTACTGTTTGAGACCAAATTTATCATTTTTGAACCAATATATTGACCGAGCTGGAGTCTTTTTCTCATCTAACTATAATGTCTTCTTTGCTAGCTTCTCTTGTACTGTCTGAACCACAAGAGCAGTTAATAATAATAAACTTATTAGCATAAGCTACTTTACCTTTATCTTTGATATGCATATTCTCTTGAGTGATCTTCAAGGCCAAATTATTGATACTATCTTGCAATTCGTTATAGCTGCTAGATATTCCATTGAAGAAGGAAGCCACAATTGAATTCTTTTTTATGAAATCATTAGCAAGTTTAGAAGCATTGTCGACATTTTCAAATAGATCTTTTATTGTTAAAATCTCATTGTTCAACCTGTGAAACAATTTATATTTATACACATTTAAATTTTATGAGAGAACAATAATATTAATAATTATTTACAAGACGAGAAAAGGATAGTGATTATTTGATGATTATTGATTTTACATAACTTACATTGTAGTAGGCTAATGGTTCAATCATATTGGATGTATGATAATGTGGTAGGGGAGAGTGGGCCACAGTGGAACAAAAATTACAAATCAATTTTTCTAATTTTACGTTTGCTTAACAGCTTCTGAAGATAATTATGTACTTGTAGATAAACATTTTCCGCATACATTGTATATATTTTTAATTTGATAATAAAATGTTAATTACTTCTTATGAATTGTTTTACAAAGCCCTGCATCATGTTCCACTGTGGCCCAATATAGGGCCACACTGGAACATGATGCGGGCCACAGTGGAACAACCAATTAAAATGTGGCTTATGGGTGCATGACCTGTGATAAATTTCCAAAAGGAATCATTCAATGGGAAACCCCATAATTTTGTTCAAAACTAGAAAGGGTTAAAAACTTATAGGTAATATTTTTTGTTACAACGAAACACTCGATGTTGGGCCACAGTGGAACAGTTTTCCATTGAGTCCCTATCCGTAGCATGAAGTGTTCCATTTTGGCCCATGTCAGTTCGATCAGAAAAAATAATCCTAATTCGACCTCAGAATTCCTATAAATAAGTTATGCCAACTAGCAACACTAGTCTAAAAGTTTTAGAAAGAGTTGCTCTTTTAGCTAGTATGTGACAATAAACTCTCATAACTGCAAATAAAAGTTTAAAATGTAAATAAAATGATCAGGAAAAGTAATTTCAAGGTGTCAAAATCAAAACACGAATAATATCTCTTTCTTACATGGAGTCAGCTTTTTGCACCAATGCACTATGGAATATGGATAGAAAAATAGTTTCAGAGTTCACTCACAGAGTGCAGCAGTTGAAAGATTAGCGAAATGAAAAATAATTTAAATTTTTCACTGTGGCCCACTCTCCCCTAGTGCACGCGTGCAGGTATATAGTCTGTCCAAGCAAAGAAGACCCTCTGGGAAGATAGGAAAATGACTCAATCTTGGTCAATATTGGTTCAAAAATTATCAATTTGATTTCAAATTTTAGGAAACAATTTGATCTACTATTAAGACTACATTTATCATCCTTGAACGAATATTGACCAAGCTGAAGTCATTTTCCCAGAGGGCCTTCTTTGCTTGGACAGACTATAGAAACAAATCAGGATTAAGGCACGAATAAAAGTATCTATGTTGTAACTTGATAATAAATAAATACCCTGCTGATAATGAAATAGAAAAGGAAATTATCACCTTGCATTAACATGGTCAAAGTCATCCTGTTCTCTGAGAACCAAAAGTTTCAAATTTTCTTTCTCTATTCTTAGCTCTTCATTCTTCTGTTTAATTGAACATAGATTATTTGTCAGAAGCTCGTTTTCTTTTTTGAATTCATTTCTAACTTTTTCCAAATCAGATTGTTTTTCAATTATCTTCTTCAATGTGGAATTAAACTCATCCCCGGTTCCATTAGTGTCGGGATGTATTTCCATTATGACCCTGTAGATAGAAAAATTCAAAAATAGAATTATCTTTCAAAATTGTAATTGTAATATCTTTTCATCAAAATATATTTTTTATAAAAAAACTCATTGAGGAATAGCTAAATGATGAGCAGGAAATAGCTGTTGGAGAGCACAAGCAGCAGACAAATAAACCGCCTCACTTTTGGCGACTTTACTTTTTCAGCTATACCGCACGGTAGGTCTAAATTAGATTATTCATACTCATAGAGTGAGTTAAAACAATAACAGTGAGACCGATTTGTAAATTTTCTTGAACAATAAAATAAAGAAGAAATTGGTACACAACTTTTCTCTCTTTTTGACGGCTATGAAAAAAATGATCGGTACCGTTACCGTAGCCTACAAAACAGAAGTCTGAATAACAATATTTCGGAACTGAGTTGATAAATTAAAATCTACTATTACCTTATTAATCAATCTCCTCTTATTTCGATCAATTGTTAATAAAATATATAAATACTTGATGAAAAGTTTATTTAGACTTTCAAAATACGCGACGCCTGAAAAAATGGAAACATGCTTGACATCCACGATCTACTATTCACATGGAGAACCCACAACAATGGAGATGATGCAAAACATTAGCATATCGCAAGAGGTCGTTGTAGCTCAAACTGCCGGGATGACACAAATGTGTACCACCGACAATCTGTACCATTTCTAAAACGACAATCTGTGATAATTTTTATTTTTTCCGCTCTCGACATTTTGTACCACATTCCTGAGCTATCACAATCTGTCGTTTTCGTGCAGCAACATTCTGTTCCATTTTAAACTTTCTTCGCTCCCCGACAATGTGTACCAACAACAGTCTGTACCATATTCCATTCAAAATGATGTATTGATTTGGAAAAGTATCGACTTTTCAATTTAGTCAACCAGTGACTTTGATTCTTATAGCTTTAAAAACATTATACATGTATCACCCCTGTTTGATGACTTCAAGACGATTTGTTTCAATATAATTTTGACTTCATTTAGAGGCAATGTTTTGACAGAAATATTTTTTAGTTTTTTCTTCTATGAAAATGAGTTTTCAAAATATGACAAGAACCAAGGATGTTCTCAAAACAGTTATTCATACTAATTGAAGTGGCATGCAATTTTCTTGATAATATTTTGAGGTTATGTTTTTTAAATTAAAAAGCCATGGAACACAGAATGGGGAGCAGTGAGACATCACAGAATGGGGAACAGTGAGACTATGCTGAATGCATAGGCGCTTGGGCAGAGTTTACTACTTGGTCTTGTGGGGGCTAGTTCACCATAGGGGTATCAAGTTATTCAATACTCTTTGTTCTAGAGGTGTTTAAATGTTTTTTGGGGAGTTAGACATCCTTTTGAACTTTGCCTATTTTCTGAAGTGTCTCACTGTTCCCTGGTATAAGAATTGAATTTAAAAATAAGTTTCTTGGAGCTTATACATTCTTTTTGTTTATAACAGATAACTATACTGGTTTTTAATAATTGATTATTTTTCAATATTGAAAAAACATTGGTATAATATATCATTTTTCTTGCATTAAAATGTTTGTCTTACTGTTCCTCATGGTGTGTCTCAGTGTTCCCCAGGGGTGGAGAACACTGCTGAGACATTTGAGGTTATGTGACTTTTTTAATTTTAAAATTTTTAACTTAACTTTGATAGAAATGTTTAATATGATTGATTTTCTTAGAGTAGATAGTCTAGACTATCTACTGGAATACTTAAACCGACAACAAAGGCTTTTTCAAACTTTTTATCTGCTTTTGAAAAAAAAGTGTCTCACTGTTTCCCACTCTCCCTTATTATCTTTTTGTCAGGCTTTTTGAGCTGTTTACAATGATGTAGGACCCTATAAAGTTTATTTGAAAACTGAGCCCTCCAATACAGTAAGCCTACTTAATAAACACAGTTTTGTGTAATCTTTTGGGGAAAACTGGAGCTTTATGTTCAATGACCTTTTGATAGCTACTGAAAATGTACCTGTAAGCGCTGGCATGAGTTGGGTTGTGAATCCAACTAAAAATTGAGATTTGTAAATCAATTTTAATTGTAAATCCAACTGAAAAACATTCACGGAATGAAGTCAAAGTAGAAACATGAGATCTAACAGAGCTGTAAGACCAGATGTTATATGTAACTTACTTGATAAGATCTTTAAAATATAGTGATAGGTACCCACCCACCTAAACAATAGAAAACCTTGATTGTTTGAGAAATGATGGAGGAACTCTCAAATCAAATCAATCTTCATTTGCCATATATAAAATACAGATACATGATTTGCTTTCTAATTACAAATTTGAATAAAATCAATACCAGTAGTAGATTAGCATAACAATTTTACATGAGTATTAGTGTGAATCAAATAAGTTATAAGAGCTTGCGAAGCATTAGTTTGGATTCTCATATAGAATAGTGCTGGCAAAAATAGGCCTACAAAAATAATTAAATTATATGAAGATGTAAATGAAATAGATAAAAATAAACCTAATATCATTTCAATTGAATTATGCTGTTCATAAGCAATTGAAGGTAGCCTTAACTTAGTTGCTATATTCCAAGTGCCAAAAAGTTAAAGTTTATTTCAACTATTTTGGAATCACAACAATGTGTGATTACTATAATTATGGAATTATTTCCTTACTTAAATTGAGGTCTCTGAAAGCAGTTGAATTTGATTTTTTACATTATACTTATCTAAAGGACAAATGTAATAGTAATCATTATCTTTGCTCCAGAGAGATTGATTCAACTGAGAGAGTTTTGTTTTACAAGTGACCTGCTTTGAATCCAGTTCCCAAGATTCTGTTCCAACCTGCTCCCTGCCAGACACTTTTCTAAGAAATAGACAAGACGTCATTTTCTGAACAATGTTTTGTGATTTGTTAATGGTGTCATTTTATAAATCAATGGGTACCGACACCATATAATGAGACAAAAGGCTATTTGGTCTTTGGTGTCTGACATTTGAATGGGGGCAGAATAAATATAGGTAGTGTTTTCAGTTACACTTCCATTGTGGTAGAAAATTGATAGAATTAAAAAATTGATAGAGAAAGTTGATAAAAATTGAAAGAGAAAGTTCATAAAAATCAATATATTCTGAACTTGGTACAGATTGTCGTTTGTGCGCAGCAACATTCTGTACTAACATATTTTCCTATGCTTCCCAACAACAAAGTGTACCACATTCCTGAGGTATCATAACATGATGGGTGCATGCAACAACATTCTGTACCAATTTAAATTCCTACCCTATCTGACAAAATGTACCAACAACAGATTGTACCACATTTCTAAGTTATCACAATCTGTCGTTTGCGTGCAGCAACATTCTGTTCCATTTTCTATAATTATTTTTGCACGTTTCGACAAAGTGTGCTAATGACATTCTGTACGAAAATGGTACAAGCTGTCAGCTGCATCAAACGACAATCTGTACCATTTTTTGACTAAAAGTATCACTAGTTAGCCCAATGGGCTGAAGAACTCGCATGCAAACCCTCAAAGTCAACTTATGGCTTCAATCATTTAAAAATATGAACCACAAATTATACTAATACGATACCTAGATTTATTGAATACTGATGTATGATTCCTTTTTGTGAGCATATAGTTATGTACGGTATATTTTGATCAATCGTTTGATCATATTTTGATACATCATTATCCGCAACTCTTTTGCCGCCAATGCACCAATAAAAACGTAGGCCTACTTGTCCAAGATGACTTGACTGCAAGAATTCAGAGTAGACTTATTAAGAACTGAACATAGTTCAGTGAACAATTCTAACAAATTTACAAATATGGATGTAAAAACATTCCCTTATTTTTTCTGAAAACCATACATACTATTGAAACTTTGTGTAGAGTCTACCCATTATCTAGGTATGATGAAAAGTCTTAAAATAATAGAAGGGTGAATTAGAGGAAAACTAAGAAGAATTTGGTGTTTAGCCAATTATATGTTCTGTTTTCTTTCAGCTCCAAGAACACCATGTTAGTAGTTGAGTTAGTTCTTTCTGGAACACTCTCTAGAGTCATATTGATCGCCTCTTGTTCTAAACTCAACAGAATTTTTAAATTATTAAGTGTATCAAATTGAAAACAAACATTGTAGAGATTCGTTCAAGAATGCAATTTTTTGATAGTTCAGATAAATTGTATAAATTATCAAAGATCTCCTAGCATTCTTCAAATCCTGTAGAAAAGCACGGCTGACTTATTTATTAGTCTTACTTATTAAAGCATGGAAATCGAATCAAACAACTAACTTCCTTGAACAAGAATACTTTAAAAATAACCAATGATAAAATAAATTTAATTTGCTGCCTTTTGTCAGCTGTTCAAATAAATAGACTCTTATCACATGTTTAAATTTTGAAATCAATATTAACATATGACCACATGAAAAAATTTATTGATTTGAGAACATTATTATTTCTCATGATAATATTTTCAAATTTGCCGCTAATATTCGATCAGCTGTTCCACTGTAATCAGATGGATTTTCAAAAAAAATTATTCAAGTTCCTTATGACATTTTCCAGCCGTGATTATTGTGTTGAAATTTGATACATGCCGGAGTATATATAGATATATTGTTGCTGAGTGCTTATCCTTTTTTTGCCTGAAAAAGGATGAAGGAGTCGGTCAATTTCATTGCCAACAAACTTGACCTGTATAGAAGTATGAAGAATATATGTTTTGAATTTGAATTTGATTTATTGAGGCGTTCGAAAGTTATTGTCAAACATACAAACAAACAAAAAAACAAACGAACGAACAGACGGACAACGACTTTGGCCTTGAGTCAAAAGAAAGAACTCGCTATCGCTTGTTCAACAAAGTGTCCATAACCATCTATCAATTCTCAGACCTTAATGTACAAAGCAAGATGGCGGCAATATGGGCCTAGCCAAGCATAATAGCAATAGTTCAATTTGCTATTCTTCAGAAGTAATAAGACAGGAATAGCATATTTTCTATTGTTAAAAATAATGATATTATAATATAATAAATATCCAAATACAAAATTAAAAATCATTACAATATGGTGAATTTCAAACTAGAATCTGACTTATTATTCTATGTGAAATTAGAAATTCAAGGCACTCAAATTCCAATCAGTTATTCCTAACATGTTTGCACTTCACTTGCTGCTCATTTTAACTTTCTTCTGCCTCTGAAACTTTCCCCTAATATTTCCAGTTGCCTTTTTTATCTGATTTTTTCCTTTGGTTAGCAAGTTTGGAAAATCTCATTGTCTTCTTTACACTGCAGTATCCATCCAAAAAATTAAATTTTCACTCCTCAAGACGTGTTTTTTGAGTGTTCTTTAAGCTTTTGAGTTGTGTCTTTTTACCATTACTTCACATATCTTGATAAAAAACTGAAATTATTCACTCTACCTCACCCTCTCAGAGGTATTTGTACAGCCTAGGCCTACCGGTTTGTACAGTCACAAATTAGTCCCTGTTGTAACCTCATCATTTAATATTTTGAAGCTCATTGTTACACGAGGGAGATCACTGAGGTCACTTTCACTTTGTCTTTTACTTTTATAAAAAACACATTGTCTATTCCAACAATATAAATAGAAACAAATCCAAATTCCTTTTGGCAATACTATTTGAAAATCAGAGATAGTGACATTGTTGCAATAATTTATGGAATTATCCTTATCTCTTTGTGAACACATTTTCAACAGAACATACACAGATTGGGGGTCATTCCTTTCTTTGGTATTTTGGCTGGTTGGGAAAAATTAAGGGAAATGTATCACTTCTTAATTTTGGTTTTTCTCTTGTCACTCCAATTAGTTCATCTTCTATGACAAGAAAAGCATCTTCCTCAATAATAAAACGGTATTCAAAATTATTAATACAAACTATCAAACTGTCTTTCACTTCAAAATTTCAATGAAAACCTTTCTAACCAATATGTCCATTGAGAGTTTGTTATCAGGTAACGTGAATATAGAAATATGATTTTAATTATCATAGTTGGATATTCACAATCACAAACACAACACAGACAACCCATTTATAATAAACTATTACATTTTCTAGAGATTATGCCACATTATTTTAACATAAAACAAGACAAACCGTGAGTGTAATTCATTGTCAACTTCATTAACATTCAGTAGACCTACCTATGAAATCTACCAAAAATTATTTTTAAAATAAAACATATTATGATTTTTTTGTCAACATAACCACAACGCAATGAAATCATGAATTTGGAATAGGGCAATTACTTCCGCCATTTTTCATACAATCGATAGTTACATCAAGGTCTGAGAATTGATAGATGGTTATGAAGTGTCGTTGGTACAAAATGTCGCCTTCCCAAACTGCCAACTGGTGTCCCTTTTTATGCTCGAGATTTCTTTTTTGTACGTTTTATTAGTCCATTTTGATAAATTTATTCTTGTTTTCTCAATAATTTAATCATAGATGAACATTTGAGTTTTTGTTCAGCTTTGAACTTCAGCTGTCCATATCAAGCTGGCTTTGACCAACCTAACCTCAAGAAAAAGCTTGAGCTTTCGAAAAAAGTCGAAACGGTTGTAGTTCTTGAATGTTAAATGTGATATTAATTTTCGATTTTGATTATCATTTATTAATTTCTCTAACATGTCTGTAACTCCAGCACCAAATCCAAATGATGTACAAGTGAGTTGACTTTTGTTTTGAACATTACTTATTTTATGTTTTAGATTTTCTAAATAATGAATCTTGATAAATTTGAGGTTTGTGAAAAACAGCCTAAGCTTAGAGTTCTTTTTAATCATTCTAGATGTGCCAACATGTTTCTGTTCTAGTAGCTTATCTATTTGTAAATGAGTAATTTGGTTTTAGTTCTTTAACTTAGCTCATCACTTATCTGAAAAAGATCTGTTGAATATTCTGTTTGTAGAGGCAGGGCCGTAGACAGACGGGTTTTTTTCGGGTCATTTGCCCGGGGCCGGGGCCACAAATTGTTGGCAGGGGCCCGGAAAAAATAAGTTTAATTTTTTTTTAATCAATCATACAAGTTTATTTTAATTAGCCCATGAAAATGATCTTATTTCAATTACAATTGAATTAGACTTGATTTCTTGAAATACACAGCCATTAATTTCAAACACACATTTCTTAAAAACTGGAATAAATTTCAAAACTCCATGGATTGAATAGTATTTAAAATAATAATATTCCTATTTATTCAGGCCCAGTCAGTCCGTCCTATGTGATCACCTGGCAGTCGCCAAGGGTCCATGAGCTCAGGCCCCAGAGATCTAATAGCACTCTTTTCCCGGGTCGAAGTTGTTGAATTTATACTAACCAGGGCTTGATTCCAGGGTGAATGCGTGGAAGCGGTGCTCCCACCATACCTTTTTTCTCAAGAAAAAAAATTTAGAAACAAGAATAATTTTTGATATTCGGTTTCATTTTTTATGTTATTTTTGTCAGTAACTAATTTTAAAATGTTTGATAACGTTGTATTTAATTTGAACATAATATTACATGTTATTGTAAAGAGTTGTTATTGCAACATAATGCAATTTTATTCTGAATCATGTTTTATTCTTAAACCTGATGTTTTAAAACTTGAGGAAAACTTAGGCCCATGTGGATTATACAGTGTTGTTGAAATGGTAAAAACTATACCTGGTCCAAAAAATCTTTGTGATTTTGATTCATTCTTTAAAATTGTATTATTAGTTTTATAAAAAAACAGCTACAATCCTACAAAACATTGCCCCGATTTGCTTAAAACGCTCCAATTCAAGTGTGATTTTTTAAAATTTTCTGTGGGAGGAGTCCCCAGACCCTCCCTCCCTCTGGGGGGTATTCCATACTTAGCACTGATACTAACTACTTCCACAAGCTCACTTTCTCTAGGTACAACTTCTAATTTATATTCAAGAATCCATCATGTTGAATTTTTGCAGTGTATTGTATCATATCTTTCCAACCCTTTCGAGACCTATAAAATGGAAAAGATGGAAAATGTTATATAAATCTGCTATGAAGGGGCCCGGTCAGGTGATTTTGCCCGGGGCCCGTAATTCCTGTCTACGGCCCTGTGTAGAGGCTAACAATCAGACAATACCAGACAGGCAGGTGGCAGGGCCTGATAAGAGCCACCGATAGGCTAAAACAATTCATTTCTTTACTTTCATAGTTAGTTCTCGCTCCGCGTTTTCAAGTGCAACAACTCCACGCTAATTTCTTCTTCGCTATAACTAGAACGCGCAACACCCCATCGCATAATTCTGGAAACCTGCAGGTAGTACAGTGTATACCCTTATTTTTTGATCAACCAACTGGTAAGTCCCTTTCAGTATCTTTTATTATTATTCAACGCAAAATTCGCATTATACAATCCACTAAATCGCTATTACCGCCCCAACAATGTTCTATCATAGATTATGTGGTTTATGTCGTTTGAAATTAAATGGTAGTCTACGATTAAAAACTGTAATCAAGCATTCTGAAACCGTGATAGCCTAGGAATGTATACAATTTGAACACCAGACCAAATAGTTTTAAGCTTAATCAACAATATAAAAAACCTACACAGAATGTTAGGTTAGGTTTAAGCCTATTTAAGCATCTTGTCTCGTCTACTCCAATCGTAACCAGGAGTTTTAGTTCATTTCCGTTTCATATGATGTGATCTGGAATAGATGTAACTCTTTGGCTAAGTAGTATAGTATAGCTGACACCAAAAAACAAGTCTGTTTCCCTCAGGTCCTCCTGCGCTTCAACAGCTCATGTTGTCTATTAGAGTTTTCATTTAGCTAGCGATACGCCTAGTTTATGTTCTCTTTTATCAAAACAGACAAACAAAATCTTCTTCCTTTTTGGCGTTAGCTATAAGTAAATACTAAATTGCCTTAATTTAAAATCAACTCTCATCATACTAAGTTATTGAATCATGCCATATTTTCTTTATTGCAGGCGTTTCAATTCAAGTTATTCAGTAAACTCAAAATATTCTCTGATGATCAACATTTACAAGTCACCAATCCGTTGAGTTTATTAACATCTTCGTCAAAATATGGTTTGCTATTTGTTGGATGTCCAACAGGGCTCAAAGGTAAGTTATATGTTCTCAACCTATATTTCATTAACTTATCATCTACTGCAAGATATGTTTCTCCACTTTGGCCATAGTACAAATATTATTTTCAATTTCCTATTTCATATAAACTTCAATTCGTATTGAGCTTTGAAAACTTTCAATTTAAGAATTTTAAACTGTATGGTACTGTAAGCTAAACTTGATCTTACAAACTTAGAACATCGGTACAATTATGTTTTTATGTAGCATAAAATTAATATGGGGCTAAGCACTTCATGGGATGTTGAGCCATTGAAATACATAGCCTAAATAATTTACATTTAAAATCAATAACTTAATGCTTTTATATTATGTTTTCTAAACAATTCAATTCTACTCGATTAATCTATTAATAAGTGGTAAATTTGTCGCTGTGGTTATTACTTATACTGTATTAATTAAATTTGTATATTGACAGTTATCCAAGTATCCAGTATTGAGGCAGCACAAGAATCACAAGGAAAAAGTCGCAGTGAATTGGTTGAATATCCAAGGAGGGACATTCAACTTCCCTCTCAGCCATCGCATCTCAGTGTAAATTGTGATGGAACTCTGTTGGCTGTGGTCATCAATGTCAATGGAACTCAATTGATTAGAGTGTACTCAGTTGCTCAGTTCTTGAGTCAGGTGAGTAATTTTGGAGTTAGAAATTTAGAAGAGTTTAATGAGTTAGAAATTTAATCTAATACTAAGTCCACACTTGACGGATTTTATGTTCATTGCTATAGTCTGACCAAGCAAAGAAGACCCTCTGGCTAGATGCGAAAATGACTCCAGCTTGATCAATATTGGTTCAAAAAATATTGATTTGTTCTCAAATTGTAGATCAGAATGTTTCCTACAATTGAGACCAAATCAGAAACCCATCTTGCAAGAATGTATTCTTTGCTTGGACATACTATAAGTTACAATACACTAAGCGCGTGCTTTGTTATCATGCACATTTGCCTATATTGAAACTACATTTAACTTACTTTGAATAATGAAATAAAAAACACGGATATTGTCTACACTTCAGTTAATTTTTGGTACCTAAAGGACCATGGTTACGTGGCCACACAAGACGCTCATATCAGTGTGTTTTATTTCATTATGGAACGATTCTACAACAACGACGCAATCAAATTATCACATTTGACTATAGTCTGTCCAAGCAAAGGATACCCTCTGGCAAGATGAGAAGATGAACTCCAGCTCAGTCAATATTGGTTCAAAAATTATTGATTTGGTCTCAATCGTAGGAAACATTCTGATCTACAATTTGAGACCAAATCAATATTTTTTTTAACCAATATTGACCAATCTGGAGTCATTTTCTCATCTCGCCAGAGGGTCTTGTTTGCTTGGAAAGACTATAGCTGGGAAGGTAATACTGTATTGAGGGAGTTATCCATCTATTCTATTCATGTATCTTTTGTGGTAGTTATCATTTAAGCTACATCTGTATTGAGAATAATATGATTTCAGACTATGCTGACAATTATTATTATGATTCCAGATTATTAGGACTCGATAATGACTATTATGATTGCAGATTATTATGACTATAATTTTATGATTGCAGACTGTCCAAGTGCTGCAGGAAGTTAGAGGCAGTACTACAGCCGGATGCGTCACTAGCGGCGTATCATGGAATCCGGGTATAGCTAATATGCTGGCTGTGTGCTTTTCTGATGGATCGGCCAGTGTTTATGAGTTCAAAGGCTCCTCCTATTCTATTAACAGTATTCCACCTGAGGCCAAATCAACGTGAGTATTACTCCACAAATTCTAAAATTTTTCATTCTAAATTTTTGAACAATTTTCAATGTTGGTTCAGTTAACTTATTCTATGTATTGAGGTTTCTGATTTTTGTTTGTTACTAAACCTTGTTGTTCCGTAAACTAATAGTTAAGGTTTTATAATTTCTATCCAATCATTTTTTGAACTATTGTTCATTTCTAATAATTTTTTCTGGTAACGTGTACCAACGTATACTGTAGTTATCCATTGATCTGTTTCTATTTAAATTTGAATTGAAATGTTTAAGCTTATTGATGTTCTATGATTAAATCTTGTTGAGTAGTAGTGAAGATGATGTTTGGTAGTTATTCATATTAAATGAAAAGACAAGATATTGTCAAACCACAGATTTATTAGGAAATGGAGATACCAGTTTCGGCTGAAAATTAAACTTTAAACTTAGGGCTATTTAAAATGATTGATAGATGAAATGAAAATATCAAATACTTTTTAAAAAAACTTTAGAAGTATTGTAAAATAATACTTCTAAAGTTTTTTAAAAAGGGTATTTGATTTTTTCATTTCATTTATCAATCAGTTGCAATATCTTGTCTTCTAATATAATGAAATCTTGTTATTGCTTTTCAAAATTTAGATTTGTTCATCGTTTTCAGATGCATGTGCTGGAGTCCAAAAGGAAAGCAAATAGTGATTGGATCGCAGATTGGTACGTTGACTCAGTATAAGCCAGAATTGAAGGCTGTGAAAAGTATTCAGGCACCGGACATGAATCAACGTCCTGTTGCTGTGGTTAGCGTGCAGTGGCTGTCCAGTTTCCAGTTTGCTGCCGTTTATAAAGATCTGACCGATGAAAATCAAAAATCAAGTAAGGATTTTCGAAATGTTTGCTAGAATTCAATTATGAATCATCATATTAATCATTTAAGTAGAATGTATGGCAATGGCTCAACAACCCATGAAGGGCCTAGGTCTACCAGCTTGTTGCCAGTTTCATATTCACTCCACTATACAGCAGAGGTGAGTAATTATCAACCAGGATAGAGGTAACGTGTGGTTAGCACGTTGATCCTCTAAACCATAAGCTAGCTTCCGTAACCAAGTGACTCTGAATAACATATAGTTAATCAGTTAGCGTGTAATGCAACAATAGCCATTCCTCCAGAGACGGAAACAACTGACTATCTTCACTAACGACAGCCAATCTCCCAAAGGAGGGAAATTAGTCTATAATAATGATTAAGTAATATTTTTATACATTTTACCATTTATTAAAGGATAATGCTGTAATTATCGAACCCGGTATCTCGATATTTTAATAAGCCTGTGGTTATGACATTTTCTAGTCTTTCTATTCAAAATCAAAAATTAAGTGAGGATTTTTTTTAAATATATTCTTAGTAATAAGATGAAGTTTTGGTAATTCCCATTTAGGTGATAGGAAAGCCATACTCCCTGGCCAGTACAAAATTCCAGTGCATTGATAACAAAAGCCAATCAAATTTAGGAGTCAGCAGTTTTTGAAACTATATTTTTCGGTTATGTCAATATTTTCAATTTGTAATAATTGTTTTCAGATATCATGCTGGTAAATACTCCTAAAAATGGACCAGTGACATTTGTCGACTATGAGGATATCTGCTACAGTTCAGCATCTCTTCGTTCAGCTCAATTCTATTTGGAACATGTTCAAGCATGGTAAGTTGGAAAATTCTAATACAGTACTTTGTTTTTATTTGTACTACATGATCTATATGCCATCTATGATTTGCCTGTCTGCTGGCTTCACCTCTCAGCTGGACTGTACATTATTCTTCTTAGGGTCTACTCCAGTGTCAATTTGGACTGACAGTTCAGACTGTGATAGTTTAAACTGTCCAACTCTAAACCGGCAGTCCAAAATTGCTGTAAAACGGCAGGCACGATACACGGCAGGCTGTAAACGGTTGGACGATAAGATGTGAATGATCGAACTGACAGTGGATGAGGACTCTTATACTATGATTTTGACGTTTATGTTGAGAGAGCTTCCAATGTGAATTAACAATTTGTTCTTCGCTAAAGCAATCTGCGGGGTTCAATTTCCGATGTCAATATGAGGTTACTTTGTGTGAACCAATTGTTTGAACAATTGAAAATAATAAAAAAATAATTGGACAGATCTTTTGAGTTTGTAAATAGATGTTTTTACACTGCCTGTTTATTACAAAAATGAGGTTCAATTAGGTGTTGAAATATTATTGAATAATTAAAATTTTGTAATATTGTTGAATATTAAACTGATTTCAAAGATGAAAGTGTAAAGTTTTTATGCTTAGTATGTGTAATATAATTATTATATTAAAATTTTCAAAATTGAATAAGATATGAAGCTGAATTGATGTGTTAATTCTGCTCTGTCTATGCTACGTATATTAGTAGTCCCAAGAGTCGGTTAGTTTTAAATTGGTATAAAATTTCAACTGTTATTTGAAACACCAATCATTAGTTATAATCTTGGAGTTGGTGTCAAAAATTAAGGCGTTTAGAAAATGACTGTCGTCAATCCTCAGCTCTGTTAGAACAGTCGGCGAGCGGTCTGTGAGAGTATATCAAGTTGAGAGCAGCCTCAGCAAACCGTTTCGCTCTTGCAGACAGCTTTCAGACTGTCCTGACAGAGCTCAGAATTAATAACGGTCATTTTCCAACTGTCTTGCTAATTCATTTTATGTTCAGTAACTTATAATAAATTGAGATTGATTAAACTTGGGTCTTTGAGTGCAAATGCGTCCTTGAATGAGTTTTTTTTTTAATAAATAGGTTCAAGTTATATTTTGAATTGTATTTTTTAGGAACCTGTTATTAGTAGCTTCGGCCAATAGTATGGAGGTTGGAGTGATGGGTATTGAAGGCAGTGATGCAAATTGGACACAATGGATTCTGGAGGACTCTGCCAGGGCTGAGCTGCCTCTTGATAAAGACCACCAAGAAACTTTACCAATTGGAATGACTTGGAACACAAATTCTCAGCACAAAATGCCGATCGGTAAGATTCGATACAATTTTATTCAAAATATTTTTCATGTTTTATAAATGAATGTCCATTTTGAACATTTTTTTCCAAATATTCGGAATCTCCGATGAAACAGTCATGATTATTAGTCGTCTGGAAGTTTAAAGGCTAATATGTACAGATCCCTACTTGATTATATAGAAGTTTTTTTTTAGTTTTCATCAGTAGATTAAGATTAATTTATGTTAACGATTTCAAAGAATGAACTTCCACTCTAACATCTTTTACTTGAAGCTCTCCATGAAATTCTTGTTAGTTTAAACTTCTTGTTTACTCATGCCTGGAACATCCACAACTCTTTTTCTAACTAACATCCTCTTTCCATTTTGTGCCTGATTATCATAATCATCAACATCATCATCATCATTTAATCAATAATTTTATAAATAGTTGAGTGCAAAACTGCTCCTCTACCAATTTTTACAACAGTCCAAAACAAGGTTACAGTATAATAGATTATGAAACTTAATATTTTAATTTTCACCATAAACAATTTCTAATTTTGATAAAAGTTCACTTCCAAATTCCAAAAATTGTGCTAAAAACTATGGTGAAATGGTGTACTGTAATATAATTAAAGTAATCGTCTCTTTTTAAATTGTAATTCAAGAGTTTCTGGATGAAAACTTTAACTTCGTGGTTCTAAATTTAATTAGATATTTGTGTGTAATATTCATCAACAGTCTAAATTAAACATTTAATTTTTGATTCCCTGACCGTAAATTATTTGTTGGAAAAGTGATGTGTTGTCATAACCTCATTTGAATTGAATAAACTTTTGCCAAAATTCGGGAGATGTAAGGGCAACTGTAATAGTATAGTATTACAGTAAGTTACTGTAATAATAAATATTTGTAATAGTATTTCCCAAATCATTTTAATTTGATTATGTAAATGTATCCTTGAATAATTGGAATGAAATTAAATATTGTATGTTTGATTTAAAGGTGAAAATCAGTTCCTACCGCCGATGCCTCTGCTGTGTGTCTACTCGCACAAAGGCTCGTTGTGTTTATTTCTGGCGGTGAATCTGATGTCGACCGCCACTCAGTTGTGCAGTGTCGCCGAACTGCCGGCCGATCAGAGCGGACTCGGTCTGTTTGTAAACTCGGAACCAGTCAGCACTCCTCTTCCGCCTTCTTATTCACCAGTAACGCCTACTTCTGTAAGTGCAGTAACACTTGCTTCTCTGATTGAAATTAATTTACTTCTATAGGATGATTAAAAAAGAGCGCCGGTCCTCATGTATCAAATTTGTTATTCAATCGAAAAGTTGGAAAAAATACATTAGAATGATAAAATCTTACCTTCCGATTTAATGTATAAAAATGATGTCATGCATGTGTCCTCCTCTACTACGCTGGCACGCATCAATTATGTCCATGTAATTCACTAATATAGTTTGGATACATTCTGGCAAAATGGGGAAAATGAGTCCAGCTCAGTCAATATTGGTTCAAAAATTATAAATTTAGTATCAAATTGTGGAAAACATGCTGCTCTGCAAATTAAGAACAAATTATTAATTTTGAAACCAATATCAACCGGGCTGGTATCATTTTCCCATCTTGCCAGAATGTCTTCTTTTCTCGACCATACTATAATAGTGAATCACATGGACATAGTTGATGCGTGCCAGCCTGTTGATGAGGACACATGCATAATATTATGACTTTTTTCACACTCAAGTAAGTTATGACTTTTTTCTGCTATGTATGGGGCTGCAATCTTTCTTATTAATCGAATCAAATCAAATTTATTATCTCAAAACACAAAAAATATATTACAATATTTATTACATTTAAAAAAAATTGTTATGGCCTTTTAATGGTGGGGAGACCCTTACGAGTAGTTCCACCTCGCCAATGTGTACTTGGCCAGAACCAGTCACCCATCCAAGTGAAGTCCACTGTGTGCATGTCTTAACATCACGTTCACCGATAGATCACCCTCACCGAGAGACCAATTGCCGGTACATTATAACATTGAAAAAATAATAAAAATATTATTAAAGAAGCCTCTATTAAGGAAATGCTTCTGTTAGTTGAAGTAATCTATTTCTATAAGTGCAGTATTACCCACTTCTGTAAGTAGAAGTATTAAACTTTTCAAACACACATGTTTTTCATAATAAGAAATTGGTATTCAAGTTTTGTAATTGTATCATTGAATGAATAAATAGATAATCTACTGAATTGATGAATAATTAGAAGATTCCTCATTCTAGAACTCGCCGGAAAAACAAGTAACACCACCACTTGCTGCAACCGTGGCTGTAGCCCAAGGCACTCCGACAGGATTCCAACTTCCAGAAAATATTGTTGGTGCTGCCCCCTCAGTCCTGCCTCCTACATCGGCAGCCACTAACCTTTCAGCTGCACTCGGGCAGAGTACTCCAAAAACTTGGGAACTGAGGTGGGAAACTATTGAAGTTGAACTATAAATAAATAATCATTAAACTAACTACCAGAGGTGTTGGTTCAATCATTAAGCTAACTACAGTACTATTCATCATAAGGATCGGCATTCACCCAATGAATGTATGTTTCGACTTTTTTCCATGACGTTTGACATTTTTGCATGGATTGTTAATGTTTTTCTCATGTGACGTCAATATTTTAGCAATCCTAGTAACTAATATCTTGTTATGTAATAGTTTGAAATTGTATGGACTTTCCTATTTCTCTTTGCTATTTATTGTCAATAAAATGAATCTAGAATCATCTTCAGCCCTGCCAAATTACCATATTTTTATTGAGTGAATTTTCTATTATAGTTTAGTAATTACTGAATTATACTCTCCTTTGAGAGTCTGGATTGTCGTTAGTAAAGATAGTCATTCGTTTCCCGTCTCTGGAGGAATTATAATTGTTGCATTACACTCTAACTAGACACTACACTCTAAATAATAAAATAGATGTTATTCAGAGGTGTTCAGCGCCGTCACTTGGTTACGGAAACTGGCTTTTGGTTGAGAGGATCGACGTGCTAACCACACGTTACCTCTATCCTGGTTGATGATTATTCGCCTGCTGTATGGTCTGTCCAAGCAGGGAGGGCACATTATCATCTAAAATATTAGAATTTATGGGTTTTGGGCCGGTATTGGCCGGGCTGAAGTCGTTTTCCCGTCTTGTCGGGGTTTCTTCTTTGCTTGGACGAACTGTATATTGGAGTGAATATGAAACTGGCCACCAGCTGATAGGCCTAGGCCCTTCATGGGCTGTTGAGCCATTGACAAACAAAAAAAAAGTACTGAATTATAATGTATTGATTCAACATTAGTTCTTGTACCGGGCCGTGTATAGTAAGAAGAATGGATAAATACGATTCTCGCACGGTATTAGAATAAAACATCAGTGATAAAAACCATAGATTTATTATTACATTGTTTAATTTCCAATGCATGATGGCCAATCCACAAAAATTTATCAGCAAGAGCTCAATTATTGTTTATCATTGTCACTAATAAGAATGTTTATTGTTGACTAAACTCAGTTGTTTTTACAAAATTTGTGAAGTTTGAAAATATTTATTTCTTATCTTGATTAATGTTGACCATAGTTCATAAACAAGAGAATATGAACTATAGAATTAAGACTATAAAGGTAAATGAGAAGGCTGTGATTCAAGTTTGTTAAATGACAAGTGTGATTAATTGAAAGCCTGTTATAGTCTGTCCAAGCAAAGAAGGCATTCTGGCAAGATGGGAAAATGACTCTAGCTCAGTCAATATTGGTTCAAAAATGATTGATTTGGTCTCAATCGTAGGAAACATTCTGATCTACAATTTGAGACAAAATTTATCATTTTTGAACCAATGTTGATCGAGCTGGAGTCATTTTCCCATCTTACCAGAATGTCTTCTTTGCTTGGACAGACTATACAATGGTTTCATTTGCAACTTCTGCAATTCAATAAATTAATATCTTTGTAAACTACTTGAAGTAAGCATTTCTTGAAGTGATTTCGTCATCACGTCAAGTCTGTTAATTTTTTGAGTTTTCTAATCTTGGATTGTAATTTTTCAGTTTCGATAAATACAAAGAAACAGCAATTGGAAAACCAGCGATATCAACTGCAACCGGGGTGTCGTTGTTTGGAGCAACTTCGCAAGGTTCCGCATACCCAACAAGCCAGCCTGCTCAAACAGCTAGTTCTTTCTCGTTTGGAGGGGGTAAGTCGTGACTCGTGCATTATGTTAAACATCTTCACTGAACTTATATAAGGCTACGGTTTAACCACGGCGAACGAGCAGTAGCGATTGGGAATATTGCATTTAAATTGAATGGGAAATTCGCATTCTCTACTGCTCGCTCGCTTTGGTGTAATTGTGGCTTATAAAATATTTAATTGCTCCTTATAAAATATGTAATTGTGGCTTATAAAATATTTCACTTCTGTAATTTATTAAAATTCAATTTATTCACAGCCAACAATACAATAGTACATCAAGGCAGAGTCACAAAAGTTATCTGTAATAATCTTACAACACTACAGTTATATAAAAGATACAGAAAATTAGAAATGAGAAATTAAAACATAGCCTATGTGCTAGCAAGTTGAACAATAATTTTACATAGTTCACTATGCTGTCAATATTAGTATTAAACTATCTATGTAGTAGTCAGTTCTACGTAATAAATATTAATTCTGTAAATCAAAAATAATAGTTAAATGTTACTTGTCAACATTTCATCAATTGAATAAAAATTGCCCTGTCTTTGAATAATTTGGTAATTGCATGCTTGAACGGTTGGTAATCCTTTTCACAGATACTCTCAGGCAATCTATTAAATAGTTTTATCCCTATATACAAATACATATTTTGAGTTTTAGACAGTCTTACCTGCCTGGCATCTATCCGATTACATGCTCTAGTAATAGGCAATAATAAACATTGCCTTGAATTTTTTTCTACTAATTGAGCACAAACTAACCTCCAAAGTCCAAATTATCAATTGTCAGAGCTTAGTTACTTTGCCTCCCGCTTGATGACGCTAGACAATTTGTACGCGTGCTCGCATTTTTGGTTAGGCCGGTATTACACGATAATAGTTCTATGATATGATCATACCTGATCATATGGAAAAAGATGAAAATATAATTTGGTATTTTCATCTCTTTCCATATGATCAGATATGCTTATAGAACTATTATCGTGTAATAACGGCTTTACAAAAATTGCAGATCACACATATGCCTCAGCCATGAGTTTATACTTTTTTTGCGTCAACAGACTGTACCGCGAGGCATTCGTGGCACATGCCTCGGACTGTCGATACGCGGCTTTTTGCTCATGTATACCGCATTTGAGATCAGATTTACTCAAATTCTCTTTGATAAATATCAGGGCCTGTAGCATAAAGATAGCATAAAGAGGGCAGGGTCATAATGCCATGCTTTTTGAATAATGGCCTGCATGAATCAATTCTACTCAGATTAAAAATAGTTCGCAATGATCTTTTCTGGCATAAGAAAACATCGTTGGCACTACTTGAATTTCCCCACAGCAAAGTACCATATTGTAGATGGGAATGAAAGAGAGAAAAATATGCCACCAAAGTTAAATTAGCACTAGTACATGATTTTAACCTTTTCAATAAGAATCTAACCCTGGATAGGCGACTACAAAGAGCTTCAGTGTGGGTGTTCCAGGTGAGTTTGGTATCAAGGTTAATCCCTAGTAAATTTACTGATCTCTTCTCACAATTTCTACTTGAACCAAATACAATAGATTCTGTTTTGCTCTCGTTTACCACCAGTTTATTAGCTGAGAACCAAAGATTGGCTCTGTTGCTCATGAATGTTGTGACAATTTTATTGATCACAGAAGACTTATTTGAGCATAACAATGTTGTGTCATCAGCGTAAAGAACAGATTTATTTGGAATGTTTGAAGGAAGGTCGTTGATATACACTATAAACAAGAAGGGGCCCAGAACAGGCTCCTGCGGGACCCCCCTGATACCTGCTTACATTCAGATGTCTGCCCACCAATTTTCACGTACCAATCTGTCAGAGAGATATGACTTGAAGAGTGACAGCTCATTACCTTCCAATCCGCAGTAGTGCAGTTTTTCTATCAGTTTCTTGTGTGGGACAATATCAAAAGCTTTGCTTAGATCTAAGAGTAGGGCACTAACCTCTTCTCCATTTTCAAAGCCATCAATAATAAAAGACACAACACTCTCAACCGCTTTAGCAGTATTTAAATTACGTCTGAAACCAAACTGCGCTGACTGAAATAGTATTTTTGCTCAAAATTTTTCTGAATTTGTATTTTTATTGCACTTTCCATTATCTGGGATGTGACAGGTACCAATGAGATTGGCCTATAGTTATTGATGTTGGTCTTATCTCCTTTTTTATATACCGGTACAGTCACAGTGACTTTTAAGCAGTTTGGATACACCCCTACACTAAGAGCCCAGTTTATAAGAAATGTTAATGCTTCTATGATGGTATTTATAATTTTCTTTAAAGCATAATTAGACAGACCAAAAATATCCTCTGCTTTAGAACTACTTAGTCCCGAAACAATCCCATAGATAACGTCAGACTCAACCTTACCCCACATGTTGATTGGTCAGTGGGTCTTTCAATCTAGATGCAGTTAAAATATCAATAGAACTAATATTATTACAATTGCTATTATCTACAGAAATATTATTGGAAATTCCTGTGGAGAAATCATTGAACTCTTTAGCAGATATTGGTCGTTCCGATTGGTACTTATTTTTTGGCTGTCGTCCTATTTCTTTATTAATAACCATCCAGGAAGCTTTGGAAATATTACTAGATTTCAATATAAATTAGCCTCAATATTATATTTAGATTATTAAATCTAAGATTTAAATCTTAGATTTTATTTAGACTCAATATTAGATACTAGATTTCAATATTATCATTAGCCTCTCTTTTAGCTAAATCTATCTGATTTCTATAGAATTGCTTTAGTCTGCTGTGATTTTCTAATAGACTAGGATTGGTCTTGCATCTTACATAGCTAAAATCCAATAGTGTTCTGATGCTGATTAATAGAGGTGTGTACCAATTCTTAACACTGTTATTTTTTTGACAGTTTCCTTTTAGTTTTAAGAGGACAGCATTTATTGAAATTTTTAGACAGAGCCTGCATAAAGTTATGGAATGCTAAATTTACATTGTCTGCATGGATGGTTGTGAACCAATCAACTTCACTTAGACAACATTTCAATTTATTTATGCTAAAATCTGTAGATCTATTCTTTGTCTCCTACTTCTTTGTAATCTTAATTTTAGTAACAGTACCAAGTGTGAACCAATAGTACTTACTGTGAGGCTAAAACTTGTGTAGGCGCGGACGGCTGGCTACTACTAACTATAGAGACTTTATAAGTGTATAATCATAGTGTGGCCATTGGTGTAAAACGCACCATAACATTTTGTTGAGATCAATTTTTTTCTTACCAGCAGCCATATCTTTGCCAACTTTTTGAATTATGGTGTGGATTACAGGCAATCATAAACTATTCGACTTGTTTTTCCACCTTTTTTAATATAAATATAAGAAAAATTTTCTCTAGAATAGAATAGAATTATTAAAATAGTTTCTCCACTTTTGATTTTGCTTGAAACCCCTAAAATGTAAAATAACATCAATTTGGACTTTTATCATAAATTGGTTGAGGAACAGTTTTGGGCATTATGCCTTTTTTACTCACGTTTGTATTTTATTGATTGAATAAATAAATTATATTATTACTCGTATTATATTAATAATAAAACTGATAGAGGCAATTCTGGGTGAGAAGTGAGTATCTCAGAGAACATATATTCTTTATTCTTTCTTTACAATTGCGACTTGGTTTCCAAGTATTTTAAGCAAAGGATGAATGAGTGATGATGAATGATTCCAATGTAAATTTTATGAGAGTTGGCAAAACTATGGTGGATTTGACTGAGCTAGCCAATCAAAAGCTTAACATTCAATGACTACACTGTGATAATACAGTCTCTGTACTAGTAACAATATTGAACCATATCGAGTCGAGAGTGTGCAAAGTGCTATAGGAGTATGTTTTCAGAAAATTACTCCCAACAATTCTCCTACCACAGCTAGAACTATTCTGGCTTACTCTACAGCTCTTAAGTCTCTGCTAACTATTATTCACAACTCAGCTCTACAATCGTCCACTATCTATAATATTGGTTTTAATAGGATTAGGTGGCGTACTCTTTATTAAGTTCAACTCAGAGCTATTAATTTTTAACTATCATCTATTTTTTCATGTTTTTTTTTGTAGGTGGTGGTTTAAATTTCGCCAACACTACAAATCTGGCAACTCCATCCGGTAATCTCCAACCTTTTGTCAGTAGCACTCCAATAGCTCCTGATGCCAGCAAGGTAACTGCAAGACTTATACTATAATTTAACAATTATCTTACATAATTTAACATCCTGTCAAGTTGTTGAATAAATTGTGTCCAAGATGTAAGTTTCAGATTTGTTTGAAATGCTGTGTGATAATTATTGTAGAGTTTGATCTGGCATCTTCTAAATGTTGAATTACAGTATAAAAGTACTGTAATCTAACAATTATCCTGTCAAGTTGTTGAATAAGTTGTATCCAAGATGTAAGTTTTAGATGAGAATGAAATGCATTGTGATAAATATTGTGAAGTTTGATCTTTTATATCTTGATAACTCTTTGATATCATAATTACTCTGGCTGTAATCAGACAGAAGTACATTCAGTAGAGAAGTTTAATCAGTATAATACAAGCATAAAGCTATCTATATCTGTAAATCGCTTGATTATTAGAATAAACTCATTTTGAAGCAGCTCTATGATATCACCTGATAAGGATGGGCCTGAACCTTGGATATATCAATAAAAGTAGGTTTTCATTGCTACAAAAGTGCTTCATGTTCCCAAGATGCAATATAAAGACGAAGTTGTATCATTGAGAATGGATAGTTGAAGTAGATCTTCAACTAACCTAACGATATATCCTTCCTCGATGGTTGTATACAGCAATGCAGACTGGTCAGTTGATTTTTGATTCGCGTTGTGAACATACAACTATGCGTTTCTACTCTACTGCATTTTGTGCCCAACATGTGCTTGCGACTTGTAGTAATGGAAACCTACATTGAAGAAGTTTGTATTATATTTTGTTTAAAATCAATTGTAATTATTTTCCAAATAAATTCTGTTTTCAAGAAATATTATTACTAATTTTTTTTTAGTTTTTCTGTTGATGATGTAAACTAAGTTTGATGTTAATAATACTGTATATGTTCCCAATGTATATAGTAAGTTTGATAAAAAAGGTATATTGGTAATAATATATACAGATAAAACTAGCACTTATAGATGTAAAAACACTGAGAAACTTCACTTACATGTGAGTCAGGGGATATTTCGGCTGCTTAGGCAAGCCTTCTTCAACCTAGACCGGTCTGGGCTTGCCTAAGCAGCCGAAATATCACGTGACTCACATGCAAGTCAACTTTCTCAGTGTTTTATAAGTGCTAGTTTTATCTGTATATATCATTACTAATATTCAAAAATGACTCTTTGTTGTGTCATACATAAATATATAATCATATCAAAACATATTTTTGATCATTCATTACCAGGCTCAACCACTGAAAGCTCCTCAACAACCTCAAATGCAATCGCCACAACAACAACAGCAGCAGCAAAAACCACCACCACAACAACAACAACAGTTTGTTCAACAAACAGAGAAACCAAGAGAACCAACGCCACCAGTCCAAGGTGAGAAAGAAGGCAAAATAAGAAATAAATGTTTTGAAAAACCTTAAACTTCTAACAGAATTTCTCCTTTCTTGCTTGTTAATACATGAATATGATTTCCAATGTCTTCATTTTTTGATTTGATGAATATGAGTTTACAACATAGTTTAGTTTTCTCAATGGTAATCTGATGATTATTCACCAAAGCAAGTGTTTTGGGAGATTTTCCTTTGGGAGATTGGCTGTCGTTAGTAAAGACAGTCAGTCGTTTCCCGTTTCTGGAGGAATAGTAATTGTTGCATTACACTCTAACTGATTAACTGCATGTTATTCAGAGGTGTTCTGCATCTTCACTTGGTTGTGAAGACTGGCTTATGGTTGAGAGGTTCGACGTGCTAACCACGCATTACTTCTATCCTGGTTGATGATTATTCGCCTGCTGTATTTTCTGTCCGGGCTGGGAGGGCATTCTGGCGGGGTGGGGGTGGCTTCGGCTCGGTCGGTGTTGGTTCGGGGGCTGTGGGTTCTTTTGAGAATTTATGGCTTTTGGGCCGGTATTGGCCGGGCTGGAGTCGTTTTCCTGTCTTGCCGGAGTGTCTTCTTCGCTAGGATGGACTGTATAGTTTGGTGAATATGAAACTGGCAACCAGCTGGTAGGCCTAGGCCCTTCATAGGGCTGTTGCGCCATTGACAAACAAACAAACAAGTGTTTTGCGCACGGCATTCTGGAATCAGCTGTTTTGCGAATCGTTCCGAGCTCTGGAATGATATGTTTTGTGATCGAGTGTTGGGGAAAAAATGATATTCCAAGATCACCTGACATTCCTAACTCTGAATACAAGTATTTATTTAATTATTGACATATAGCTGGGACACAAATCTTTACAACCTTGGAATTGAGTCTCTTGCTCATCATAATATTATCTTGATAAATCTCAATATTATCTTACTCGATCAAAGGTGAATCAATTTAGGTAGCTCAAATTGATCAATTTGAGAGAAATTTACCGTATTTCGAAGATATTAGTTATTTGATATGGAATGTTGTGATGTAGATTTGAAATTATAATACTTGAAAGTAATGTTATACTGCATATGCAGTGAATTGTCATTTCACGATAAAAGATTACAGAGTGAGAAGTTCACCAGATGAAATATACTTTTACGAAACACTTGTCACCCATATTCTGTGTAGAGTGTTTTTCTGGTTGTTATAATCCACATGAAAATCTCAATTAGTAAAAATAAATTTCGTCTGGACCATAAACTAGGAATTTAGTAAAATTCCGTTGCCATTACTATGCAATTGTTGTTCACTAATATTATTTATTTCAACACATGTTTTCTCGTAAATTTTTCACACATTTTCGAGTTTTTTCCAGATTCAAGTTACGTGTTACGTAAATCAAGTCGTGTTTGAATGAATAATATAAATAAATATACTTTATTGTAGTTAAATGTAAATATTTCCATTATAAATAACTTCATAATTAGTATTAGAATACGTTATATAAATAAGTATGCAGTGATCCCTATTTTTTATTTATGCAATTGTTGTTTTGAACTGGGACGTCCAATCACTTCATTCTTTATTATTTTCAGTAGAAGAGGAAGAGGTGGAAGAAAAGCCAGAAATTTCTGCCGAAGTAGTACAGGCAGCGTTAGTTGAAGAAATCAACCACTTCGATTCTGAGATGAGAGAAATGTTGAATCAGCTGAAAGTGGGCGATATCGACATTGTAAATATTTCAAATAATTATTATTTATGGTATAATAATACATGTGCTCGCATATTATTTACACTGAATATTGATTAAGACAATAATTATCAATTCCAATTATGGATAGTTCCTTATTTGTAGGGCTATTTTCAGCCTCTTTATCATGTGCTTGTCAAATTGTCACAAAATCAAACTCTTGTGGCTAAGAAATTATGTAATTTTTTAATATTTGTACTTTTCAATCACAGTAGTCTTATATTTAGTTCATCCTACATACAAAGCGTGTGTAGTATTTTAGTGCTTGAATCTCATGTCTCCGAGATAATTCAGCTCTTCAGTTGGAAAATATATTGTTTAATAAATTTGCAAAATTGAATTTATACTATAAGCGTACGTATGTGAACAGTAATTGTCTCTCTTTTAATCGTATTGAAATAATAAATGAATAAATTTATTAATTGATTGAATAAATAAATTAATTGTTTACATTTGACCAATATAATGGTCTTAACTTGCTGAGTAGTTGTCAAGTAAGTTGTCAACAGTTGTGATATTGTGGTAGTTATAATATTGAATGAAAAGACAAGATATTGTCAAACCACAGATTTATTGAAAAATTAGATACCGGTTTCGGTTGCTACACTATTATCAATCTATGGAGTTTACCAGAGATACAATCTATGGAAGTAACGAATGACTTAATTGAGATCTATGTGAAAAAAATCTGGTGTGGTACACTTACACAACTTTCCTTGGCATTCATGTTTGCGTAATACAAGTATCTATTCATCAGCGAGTGCAAATTGCAATAGGCTATTACTTCCTTCTCTTCTTGTACTAACAGTGAAATTTGCTGACCAGCAAATCGTTGACCAGAGATTGATAATGGTGTAGCAACCGAAACCGGTGTCTCGATTTTAAGTAAATCTTTGGTTTGGCAATATCTTTAATTTTTATTCAATAACGCACTAGGGGCCGGTTGTTCGTAAGTTCGTTAAGTTTTAACGCCGTGATTATCCTGGATAACGACATCTTGTAGCAACGGCAAACTAACTCAATTCAAATAGAGAATAGAAACATATAAATTATTGAAAAGCCTTGAGTTTCAATAGTTTCATTTACAAAACTCGATGACACATCATTTACATTAAATTTTATTGCCTAAAAATATTACTAACCTTTAAATTCATGAATCAAGTTTAGATTTATTATCATTGAGGCAATGATATCAATGGTAATGGAAAATTTAAATGGCGGTTTTTTCAAATTTAACAGGTCAGCAGCTGTTTAAATAGAATTGAATACTAATTTCACAGTACCAAACTAATTGGCCAGAATTAAAGGCGTTAAATTTTTAACATAACCATCAGCTAATGATTGAATTTTCAATATCTGAAAACAATAACAGCTCAAGGTTTTCGATTTTTGTGGTACTACCAACCTGACAAGATCAGCATGCAATTTCCAGATCATGTTTTTGTTTTAATAAATAAATAATTTATAGAATAATGAGATAATTATTGATTCTAATATCTGTTTTGAATAAGAACATTTGAATATTTTGCTGCTACTGTCACATTTCAATACTTTATTCATTTGAACGTTTTTCCACTTTGACACGGTGAAATAACGCTGATTGAACTAACAGAATGTACGTGCAACCCAAGGTGTATAGAAGAGTAGAGGTGGGGCGGAGTAAAGCAGCTGGCTGTGAAAGTTATAATTTTGACGTCACGGAGTTCCTCTGGTAAAAATTTAGCATTGATTTCCCTATCCTAGACAAAAAATTGCGCACTTTTTCTCAATTTACAAATTATAGAATTGTTTAATAGGTAAATTTCTTAAATGAGCTTGTAGAGAATTTCAAGACCTACATTTTGAGTGATTTAAATCTATATTCTACTTAAATTTAACATGAGAAAAAGTCCGTTGACGTGTCTTGGGAATGCTCTCCAGCTGGGCTAATTCAATTATGAGTAGCAATGCTATTATAAGATACATTTAAAATATTATTGCATTGGGTAGCATTGCTATCCATAATTGCATTAGCCCAGCTGCAGCGTATTTCCGAGACACGTTAACGGACTTCTTCTCATGTTAAATTTGAGTAAAATATAGATTCAAATCACTCAAAATGTAGGTCTTGAAATTCTCTACAAGCTCATATAAGAAATTTACCTATTAAACAATTCTGTAATTTGTAAATTGAGAAAAAGCGCACAATTTTTTGACTAGAGGAACTCCGTGACGTCAAAATTATAACTTTGACAGCCAGCTGCTTCACTCCGCCTCACCTCTACTCTTCTATACACCTTGCGTGCAACCGGCCCTAGGTCTTTTTAGGACGCAGTCATATTTTAACAAATGCACTTCAATTCCTGTCCAGGCACATGAAGAAGAAGTTCATAATAAGCTGAAAGCAGACCTAGATCTGTTGGAAGACTACTTCCAGCAACAAATGGAAAGTACAAAAGAGTTGCAGAACGAGGTGAAAAGCTTGAAAATGGCGGGATTAGAGTTGGTCGGCTACGTTGAAGACTCCAAGAGACGTCTTCATCAGCACAAGAAACCTGGGTAAGTGATGAGTTCTCCATAAATATAAATTCTCTTATATTTTCTATTCAAAACTAGTAATTTTTAAAAATTTTACAGGAATTTTCAGTATATCTTACATGTATTTAAAGTAAAGTTGTTTAATAATAGACGACTTTTCAATCTTATTCCGATTTGATAGATAATTTTTTAGTCATTGCGAGTGAAACTTTGTGAGAAGTGAATGTGGATTGTAAACATAACCTTAATTTTAAATAATTCTAAAAATTCTGTACTTAATTGTCTGTGTTTTATCCTTTAAGTTCATTTATTCTTTGAAATGAATAAATAAATAATTGTTTTTAGTATAAATTGGTGGAAGAACAGTTTTGTGCGTTATGCCTGTTTTTCTCACCTTTTTATTTATTAAATGATTATGTTATAATACTTCTACAGAGACTGTATAATCTGGTAATACAGTTTCTGCAGTGAATACATCTAATTGTGATTATAGTTTTCATCTGGACTATTATCATGATTACTTATGTGAAAAGTGAGCTATCAAACTTGAACGCTTATAATTTCTATGCACCCTAAATTGTATTACTTGATTGTTGAATTGAATAATTTTTTTCAAGTGAAATATTGCTTTCTTTCTTTTTCTCTTTGTTTGTCTGTTGAGAATTGAATCTTTCCGGTTGATAGTTTCCATACTAATTTGTGATTATAGCTGCTGCCAAAAAGTTAGGCTGTTTCGTCTGCTCCTTGTGCGCTCCAACAGCTCATGTTGTCAGAGTTTCCATTTAGCTACACCTAGATGAGATTTTTATAAAATCATAAGAGTATAGGTGCTTTAAATCAGTTGTTAGTTGGTTACATCACGTAACTTACAAGAGACAGACAAAACCACCTAACGTGTACAAGAGACGGACAAAACTACATTGACTTATATAGTCACTGTGGACAAAACCACCTAACGTTTTCTTGAGTTAATAGTAAAGTAATATGTAATTTATTCACAAATGAATGAGTCGGATTGGTGTGTAGCGTATTTCAATAAGCGCCATATGTTCCGAGATTGAAACCATTTTTCAGAACCTTTTTTGACCACAATCGACCACTTCCATCTTCTACTGAAGAGACCATGAATGAGCCTTTGGTCCCGAATGCCTTAAAAATCGTCACCACTTGTCATCAGAACTCTCATTACCAAAACATAAGACTAGATCTCATGATGAGCACACCCTCATAAAAATAATTTTTAAACAATTAGAAACGTAGTGTTTTCATCCATTTTTTTTATATGTGACGATTATAAAAGAGAATCATTTTTTACAGCTTCAAAAAACTGATTTTCTCCAATGAAATCGATCCAATGAATAAGCGTCGGTTGGAAAGTATAAATAAAAGCATTGCATATGTTGAAAATCAATTGGACCAGTCAAACAAATTCTTGGACGATATATGGGCATCTAATCAAGACCTGCAAAAACCATTGAGGTAATATTTTTAACAGTTTTATTTCTTACAATTTTTTCCGTGGAAATAATTTAATAACAATATCCATACATACCATCCAGGTAATACTATAATTTCTAGAGTTTCTATGCTGAGAACTGCAATTTTCTCTGTGAACCATGCTTATGTTGAATGATTATTTTTATTCTAATAACATTTATCATTTATTTATATATTATTTTTCATTTATATTTTTTGTTTAAGTTTCTTTACTGTGGGTTAAGTGGAAGAGGGGGCTTGCATGCCTCAACTTCGCCCACAAACTCTTGTAAAATTTTTACAAAGTGTAAAATGAAGTCATTTTATCTATCTATCTTATGTCTGAGTTGTCAGTATTGCTAATACTGTATTTGTTATTTTCTTGGAGTTTGTTTCAATTGATCTCTAACTTAATTTTGATATTTTTGGAGTGCCAACATTAGTGTAGGAACTTTTAATTGTGTAGTAATATATGATCTTGAATCTGTTTCAGTATATTTTATTCATTAATTTTTAAGGCTGAATATGTTTTTTAATGATTAATCAGTAGTCTTCCGCAAATTATTTATTTACTTGATTACAATACAATGTGATTCAAAACAGAACAACTCCAAAACGTCTCTTCTCAATTATTGTTAAGGGGAGTTTTCTTTCTGTCTTTAGTTTGTACTTAATATACCTTTTTTGTAACATCTATAAGATTAGGCCTACTAAGATTTGCTCTATCTTTTCAATTATCAGCTACTTTTATTCAGTATGACTTAATTAATTATTATTTCACATCAACCACTGTGTTATTAACCTCGGTTTAGTTCTATTCAATTTTCTATGGGAATTTCTGTTATTCAACATGAAATTTCTATTTCAGGAATAAAATGTTCGTTCCGCCTGGTGAAGAACTGTACAATACTGTGATCACTCAAACTAACATTTTGAATTCTCAAAAATCTAAATTGGAAGAATTGAAAAATCAGTTAAAAGATTTAAAAGAAGTGGAACCGAGTGAACCATCCCGATCAAGGATTAAAAATATAAAAACGTAAGTACCAAAATATACTATTCTATTACATAATATATGGTTTTTTATTCAAATTTATAAAATATTTTGAAATTTTGTTAAAGTTTTCACACACAAATACATACAAAGAAAACCTAATAACATAATTTACACAAAAATTCATATGAATAAATTGAGCCCCAGAGGTATGAGCATTTTTTTAAATTTTACTTTGAAGTTTGCGGACACTGAGAAGAAATGTCTTCTCAACTTGGACAACTATACTTTTGTCAACTATACTCTACAAACTCCTTTTATCTGTATGGTTTTCACATGGCATAGATTAAATTAATAGCAGTAATAGTTTGATAATATTTTATTTGTCATGATCACAAAATGAATGCTTAGAGCACACAATTTTTATTCAAGGAAATAATTCAATTTGGATTTTTCGCAATTTCTTTCCAAATACTCATAATGCTCGTATGATTAAAAATTGCTTTTAAAATACATTCTTCGGTTAATGAAATTTGTTCAAATTACAGTATTTTCATTCAATACTTCCAAACAGTTCTAGAACGCCACGAATCAAAAGTGATACAGTCCTTAGATAAGGCACAGCTCCCAGGTTCTGGTGGAAGAATAGAATTCGAAGTGTATCAAAAAAATATAAAAATAAATCACTCTCCTCGATGTTCATTGCTTATAATATTTTTGTTCTAATATAAATGAAGAAGCTCAACTTATCTCTTTTGTGAAGAAATAATTATTTTGAGTGGTATTAAAAAATTGAATTCACTTTAGCAATTGAGTGTTTTGAAAGTTTACATGTTTGAATTGAAAAAAAATTCAAAAAAATTTGTTTGGTTTGATCAAAAAATTCAAGCATATGTTTGATTCATCAAAAAAATTGAGCAAGATCATGTTTGGTTCATCATGTTGATTTGGATCTATATTTTCATATAGAAGACTTCGTTTACATCAAATTGCCATAACTTGAGAGACTTGATAGATAAAAAAATGAAATAAATCAAATACCCTTTTTAAAACTTTGAAAGTATTATTTTTACACAGACATGTTTCAAGCTTTAGCCCATTTTATTATAAAAATAATAATTTTAAAGTTTTAAAAAAGGGTATTTGATCTATTTCATTTTATCTATCAATTATTTTAAATAGCCCTAAGTTTAAAGTTTAATTTTCTTGAGAGACTTACTTTAGCACAGTGCGGCCATTTGTGTCAAACGCTTTATAAAAGTATGCTTGAATAAAGAAATTTCCGGCACCCGCCATACTTCTGCCAAGCTTTACAATTTTGAAATTCAGCAGGAAGATTTAGAATATTATATTTTTATTTGTTGAATTAACATTTTCCCCCTAGAGATATTCAGTAATTTGAAATAAATTTTCTGTACCTTAGAATTGTCTTCTGTAACTGTAAGAATTGTGCAGAGAATTCTTTGCATTCTTTTCCAATTCAACAGCAGTTGAATGATAGCAATATCTTATTCCTTTCATCTGCCTAGTTCCTTTAATAGTTTTTTAATCTTGATTTTCATTTTTTTCAGTTCTGCAGATCTCTCACAATTGACAGATGATCTATTGCGTTTTGATTTGAGTCCCAAGACCCCTTCAAATCGTACCCGCTCATCATTGAATAAATCTTCATCAAAAACTCAACGTGACACCCCAAGAACACCAAAAAGCATTTTGGATGAATCAATAGACCTCAGTGAAACCACGCAAATCCCAAGTGATGCAATCGTGCGCCGTATTCCGAAAGTAATTACTCAGTCACCATTGAATATATCCGGAAAAAATAGAGCATCTTTAATTGCTGAATCTCTTGTACACAACCATCAGATTTGCAATACACTTGTTTCAAAAACTGTATCTAGTTTGAGTCCGACAAAATCAGCAGCTTTCAAAACGCCTACAAAAGAAACAAGCTCATCAAAAAAGAGTGAAGTGGTGAAGAATAGCGATAGTGTTTCTAACTCGTTCAAACCTGCCACTGAACAAAGTCCTCAACCAAAAACCTTGTCATCAGAAGGTGCGAAGACTGCTGACTTCAACTCAAGTACCTCTAATTATTCATTTGGAAATAAATCGGAGATTTCATTTTTCAAAACACCCATCAAACAACCTGAACCTGCTGCTACAAAACCATTTTCATTAAATTTAGAAACTCCTATCTCAAAAAGTCAAAGCAACAAAGAGACTACGAGCTTCTTCGGTGGGGTTTCTGCCAATTCGAGTAATAATAAAACACCAACTGCAGCTGAGCAAACTTCGACTGCAGATACTCCATTTGCTTCAAAACTCACTGACAAGCAGCCTAATTTCTCGTCTGTGTCTGGATCTGGAGCTGCTCAGGAGGGCAAGTCACCTCTTGCTTCAATTTCAAACTTGTTGGAAGGTCTAAGTGCACCCAAACCAGATAATAAGAGTTCAACATGGGGTAGTCACTCGATATCTTCATTCACGATGAGCACTAAAACTGACAAAACGCCTCCATCAAGCACTGCAAATATTTTTGGAGGCGCAAAGAGCACTGATACAACCACGGCACCCCTCAGTTTTGCACCCCCTACAAAAACAGACGCTAAAACCGATAGCACTGCTGCAAACTCCTCATTTTTCAAAGGTGCAAACCTGTTTTCTGGTGGAAAATCTGAGGGAAAAGATGCGGCAAGTGCGCCTTCCCCTTTCTCTGGAAATTCATCATTGTTCGCTGGTAAACCATTACTGTTTGGTGCACAATCATCTACTCCAACAACTGGGGCCGGAAGTACTTTCACTTTTGACAATCCACTGTTGGGTGGTGTTTCTGCCACCATTTCTGCTGCTACTGTTACATCAGCTACAGTTCCTACTGTTAGCACTGTACAAGAACCTGCTAAATCAGATATTAAAACAACCGGAAATGATAGTGAGAAAGCGGCTGTCTCCTCCACAAATGAAGCTGAACCAGAAAAGCAAACCAATTTGATATTTGGAGGTGGCTCTCAACAGAAAACAGCTACTGATTCTAAAAGTAACCTGTTTGCGTTTCAACCGTCAACTGCATTCTCTTTTGCACAGCCGCCGTCCAAGGAAACTGCTGATAAAGTTGAAGGTACTAAGACGGCTGAGATTTCTTCAACTCCAGTAAGTGGCAGTGACAGTTCTGTAAAAACCTCTACAGCTGATAAGGCTGGAATTTTTGGAGGTGGTTCGATAGCTGCATCCGATAAGATTGGTGGATTTTTTGGAGGTAGTACGGTTGCTATGGCCAATAAGGGAGTTTTTGGTGGTACTACAGATGTTGCAGCCGATAAAGGAGGGAGTTTTGGTAGTGATACAACTGTTGGAGACGATAAGGGTGGTAATTTTGATGGTAGCAGTCTTTCTAGAAATGAAAAAGGAGTACTTCATTCTTTTGAACAAGGTGGACTTTTCGGCGCTAATACAGTTACGGCGTCACCTGTGAGTTTTTCATTTACACAAAGTTTAGCTAATGCGGCTGTATCTACTACTCCAACCACTTCTTCAGTAACAGCACCACCTGTTTCATCCGATTCTACAACACTTCCCGCAGTGGCATCATCAACAACAACAGTAGCGCAATCGTCGTCTCCGTTTTCAAATCTGGTATCAAAAGCTGAAGATCAAGTAACTAGTACTGTTGTGGAGAGTTCAACGGCGAGTGGAACTACGTCAGCAACAACTCCAGTATCAGGAATCAGTTTCTCAAACTTCAACTTCGGTTCAAGCTCTCAATCGCCGGCGGCTACATCTGATGCCAATCCGAAAATGACGCTCAATTTTAGCCAGTCGGCTGGTGCGATTTCGGGCTCGATTTTCGGCGGGGCAACAACTATCACACCTGTACAGTCCGGCAGCGTTTTCGGAGGGACTGCTGCAGCTACGACTGCAGCTTCAACCACATCGACACCATTCAGTTTTGCGATCTCGAATTCGGCGAACAACACGCCGAAATCGTCGACGTCGTCATTTTTCGGATCGAAACCGCTGTTTGGAACGCCGACAGCCACTAGTCAGCCGGCTAGCACACCCGCTGGAGGCTTATTCGGCGCGGCGGCCACCCCAACCACGGCCACCAAACCGGAACCAACGGGATTGTTCGGGCAATCGCCGTTCGGACAGAGTCCGGCGTTCGGAGGCACGCCCACTTTCGGACAGCCGGCTGCCGCAACCGGATCCACGTTGTTCGGACAAACTGCAAGGTGAGTTTGAGTGTAGTCTGGTCGAGCAAAGAAGACATTCTGGTAAGATGGGAAAATGACTCCAGCTCGGTCAATATTGGTCCAAATTTTCAAATTTGATCTCAAATTGTAGAAAACATTTTGATGTACAATTTAAGAACAAATTTATAATTTTTGAACCAATATTGGCTGAGCTGGAGTCATTTATCCATCTTGCCAGAATGTCTTCTTTGCTCGAACAGACTACGGTCAATGTAATTTTAGTCAAAAATACATTTTTCTCTCAGTTCTCAACATAAAAGTTTTAAACTTTTATATCGTAATTTTAAATAAATATGAACTTTGTACTATTTTTTCTCCTCTCTAGGGGTTTTATCTCTCCAATGTGTAGCCTAGTATAGAACTCCAGCAAACGCACAGATAATAATTGTGTCTATGTTTGCTGTAAGTTATTCCAATATTTAGATATAATATTCACTGTAATAGTGAAATATGATTCTTGTAAATGTTCTACTTATCACTTGTACGTTATTATATGGAATAAACGTGATTTTGAATTTGAATTTGAATTCATCTAGAGTACTGTCTGATGGAATGATAAATGATGGATACAATGATAATCATCAATAATAATGGATGGAAGAAGATGTATTCAATACAATTTATTCATATTTATAATCTATTCATATTTAATACATTAGTTCATATTCAATATTGAACGAAAAGAGTAATTTATTATTGTTTGGAATATATTCTCATTTAAAGTTTCCAATTATGTGGTTCTAATCAGTTTTGGTACAAAATTTAAGCAATTACAATCAGAGCATATTCCTTGATATCAACAATATTATTGTTTATCATAAAAAACAAATTTGGACAGAACTCATTATTTATTTATTCATTCGTTTTACAGAAACTAGTAAACTTATTGGTTAAAACACAGACTATTGTCTAAAACGTCTCTTATCCTAATCTGTTACTCTGGGAACCCCCAATCATAGGATTTAAATATTTCTAATGTGTTGGATAAAACAGTGAGTCATCTCATATTTTTGTTTAAAATCTAATTTCAGTTCTGGATTTGGTTCCCAAAGCCCGTCCGTGTTCGGTGGTGGAGGATCAATATTTGGAGGTGGAACAGCCACTGACACAACTGCCAACCAACCAGCTGCAGGACCATTCTCAAGTCCTGGTAAATACAGTAGGCTATTATTCAAATAATGTCTTATAATTTGGAGATATTCCTGAGTGTCAGAGCCTCGATTGAATAAATTATTAAAGTAAACATTTCGTATAAGAATAATGAACTTTATTCATAGTTACAAAACATCATTCAAACCAAGGTAATTAGAATAGAAAGGTAACAGTCATTTCTTTTCTAATTACCTTGATTCAAACTACTGTGTAGGATGTGAATAGATGAAAATCAAATCACAGTACTCTCTCAGTTTTATTAATACAACATTTTCCGCACTTCCAAGTGGCATTTTCAAGTTTAAATTAACAAATATATACTTTTTATCTATGATTTTGATTTTTTTCTATTAACTGTTGATGAGAGCACTCTGTTAGGCTATTCATAATCATAATAGATCTCCTCGCTCAGCTGTACTTTTTCAATTTGAATTTGTCTGATGGTTGCGACTCCACAGGATGTAGCTCATATTGAGTCTAAATAAATTTCAGTTCGTAATTTTAATAATTCGTCATTAATTACAACCATACTCACACCACAACAAGTAACACTCCTAAGAGGCATTCTCAAGTTTGAATGAAAAAATATATACTTTTTATCTATGATTTTCATCTATTACATACATTGTTAGTAGTCCTAGAGAAAAGGAAAATACTGTATAGGAGTTCATTTTATAAAGTATTCGTAGTCGACTCTGAAAATGAAAAATTAATACCAATTTGAATTAAATTTCATTTTTAGTCTAGTAATATTATGAATACTCAACACTCTCGCACTAGGTGTCTGTGAATCATTAATTCATACTTCTATTGGTCTCTCGGTGAGGTTGATTTATCGGTGAACGTGATGTTGAGTCCCGTAAGTTTCTCCCCACCATTAAAAGCCATAAGAATATTTTTTTACCAATTCATAGAAAAGATGCTGCTTTTTAACCGTTCTCGATGTAAAAAGCAGCAAATTTATAAGTCATAAGAGATAAGTTTGTGTAATTATTGTTACTTTTTCTATCATGGGGCTTCGGCCAAACTCAAGCTATGTTACATAAATTTCGTAAACTCTTCAAATATGATAGAGCCAAGGTTATTACAGAGAAGGTTGTTCCATAGCTGCATGGTTTTGGGTAAAATGAAAAACGAACGTGTGGGAGATTAGAATGTGATGTGGTTCAGATCAGAACTTCTATTACCGTTCGAATGCGCTAATATTTTCAGATAAAAGTATCATAAAAGCTGTTGGATCTGAACTACATAATTTACTGGCTTCCTCACCACTACTTTTCTAGTTCCCTCAAATTGGAATAACCTATTTGTAATGCCTTGTTAATTTTCTATGATTGACAATGTTTCATATTTTTTATTGTATAACATTAGTATCATATGAAAATGTGACAGATCACCTATCAAATGGGATTATTCCCAAGTATCTATGTGTTGTGATGATTAATAGAGCTAATTAATGCAATTTCCTATTTAGAGGCCGTTGAATGTTTTCGGCTCTCGTGCAACCAACCTTTTGTTTGTTTGTTTTGGGCATTATGCCTGTTGCTGTTGTACTCATGTATGTATTTTATTGATTGATTGAATAAATGAATTATGATTACATACATTTATTGTTACTTGTCAGCTACAGGAGGACTATTCGGTAACAGCAGTTCGTTGGCCAGTCCGGTGGGTTCGTTCAGTCAGCCGACCTCTCCCTCTATCAGCCAAACTGGATTCGGAACTGTTTTTCAAAATAAGCCAGGTTAGTAGTGAGACCAACTCGTATTTTCATCGTCCCCACAAAAGTTATAACTCAGATGGAAGCAACTAAACAAATTATGCAACTGACATGTTGATGTATTTTTTAGATTTCCTCCTTCATTGCTTTTGCAGGACAATATGCTAGTTAGTTTTATGTTACCAAATCGAAATTGTGGTTTCTTCATTTCAAATGTTTAATATACCAACATCTTTTACTTATTTCAACTATTCTTTTCGCTCGATTCTTTTAGTTTTGTAGTATTCTGAAAAAATTTTTCCTTTTATTGTTCACTGTTAAGTATCTCATCTCCTTTTACTGTTAACTTTTAAGTATCTCCTCTTCTTTTATTGTTCACTTTCAACTATCTTCTCTCCTCGTATCATTTTCTCTCACTCAAATTTACCCCCAAAACAACTTATTAATTCATTTGAATTAATTTTTTAACTCAATTAAAAACTGAATCTCGGTTACTTATAAAATTTTCTACCGGATTCATTGCACGTCTTCTCTAATGAGACTGCTGTATAATTCAAATTTTTCATCGCTCTTCAGCTTTTATTTAACAATAAGTTGAAGTAAAGTTGAGAAAACACGCCGTTACTATTTTTACATTGTACATGTGAGAATGCAATGCAAAACTTAGCTTGCGATAACTATACCTTAACCGTTCAAAACATGAGTTAATTTTTTCTACATAAACGCCACTAAGTAACGCCTTGATCCAGATACTGTAAAATTATCAATTATCCTGTTTTTCTTTCCTCCATCATGTAAGTAAAAATTTCTAACTGTTATCAATATTAAATCAAATGTTATTTCTCATTTTCAAATTTTATCTGTTTCCCATTCGAAAATGTAATATGAATATTAATAACCAATATCTCATATGTTTTATTCTTTTTACTTATCAATACTTTTTGTTGAAATGTTTGTAAAATCTGTTGTAGCAGCTACATTTGGAGGTCAGCCAGCATTCGGTGCAGCTTCATCTTTTGGCGGAGCTCCCACCTTTGGAGGCTCACCAGCCTTCGGCAGTCCCAACAAAGTATTCGGCTCACCGCAATCATCTGGAGGTACTGTAAATTATCATTACCGTATCATGTAGAATTATTTATGGTTTATAATAAATACTTAATTTGTTAAGGAGTTGCGAAGGTGATATTGTGGTATGGACTGTCCAAGCAAAGAAGACATTCTGGCAAGATGAGAAAATGGCTTTAGCTCGGTCAATATTGTACCAAAAATTATTTATTAGTTTTCAGATTGTATGAAACATTCTTTCTCCAGAGATTAATCCTGTCTCCAGTTCGGTCGATATTATTTCAACAATTTTCAATTCGGTCTCAAATTGTAGGAAACATTCTGATCTACAATTTGAGACCAAGTTTATAATTTTTGAAACAATATTGACCGAGCTGTAGTCATTTTCCCATCTTGCTAGAATGTCTTCTTTGCTTGGATGGACTATATCCATAGGATGTCAGACACTGCTCATGCTATATTCAACTACTCACGCATTCAACCTCTTGAAGCCACAATCAAATCAAAGGGTTTCCCTTACTCTACCATAAAATCTAATTTACAAGTTTGCGGAATCATTGGTTGGCGCTAAATCTCGAGTCTCAAATGAATTCAATCACTACCGTTGAATGTACTTTTCCCTTTCCACTAAATCATCAGTGATTGTATCAACATCTTGATAACACCCTTATCACGATAAATAATACCAAAGACGGCCTAAGAAGAAGTAAAAAGGATTTTTTCGCGAAGTTGTCAAAAATTAGCAATTGTTGATGAGCTATAACTCGCTTCCGATTAGAGATAGAAAAACTTTAAGGTGATGAAAATTGTAGGAAATTTTATGTTCTTTAAAAAAGTACTGAATGAAAATATCGATAGAAAATTCGGTTTCTGAGATATTGTGAAAAAAACTGAAAAAATTCCGAAAATTTCGTGATTTTTAGGCTCCTAAAAGTTATGCCTCCAGATATTTTGGTGGAAAACTGTGGATTACTCTAACACCCAAAAGGACCGACAAAATGCATCCCGATCAAAATGTATTTTAGACAAAATGCATCCCGACACATAGACTCTATAGTGGGATGCTTCATGATAGTTTAGAAAAGTAGTATTAGTATAGTAGTATAACTTCACATATTGTAATAATAGTTTTATATGTTTAATAAATACCTCTGGACATGGGTTACATGACAGAGAAACAATAAAAAAACCGATTAAGACAATAAAATCAATTAATATGATTTTTGTTTGGTTGAGGCACAATTTAATGACAATTTGATTGGGCTACAAGCAATTCTGGCTCCTTAACGTATAGTGATGTTACTTTTAGGTATTCAATTTATTTGATTGTTTTAGTGTTTAAATATAATGAGTTCCCCAGAGATTAATAAAGGTGTAGCAACCAAAACCGGTGTATCGATTTTTAATATATCTGGTTTGACAATACCTTTTATTTTTATTTAATTCCTCGAATACATTGATTTTCATCCTGATTATTTGAATAGGAATAGAATTCATGACTAATATGCTAGCAGGCAACATAGACTTATCAAAATTGAAGTAATCCAGTATTAAAATAATTGTAGTAGTCAACTACAATATATATTTACTACAATCTATGTTTCGTTTGCTTGGTGAAACTTTGGCATTTTATTTATATTTTAAGTCTATTTAAATATTAAAATTAATACGCAACCATTTTTAAATTTATAATATTTGTATAATATAAACAGGGTGTTTCAGGAGGAATGTACAATACTTCTCAGGCTGATTCCTTACACCAAGTAGACAAAAAAGTTCCATGGGACCAACCCCCAAAAACGCTTTGTTACCGAGATAACAATGGCGGAAAATTGAGATTTTTCAAAAAAGATTAATTTTTCTAATTTTCTAGAGGCTTTAGTAAGGTTCTAAAATAAGCAATTCCTATGTAAAATTGGCTGAGGAATTCAATGAAGCCAGTTCCAAGTTTGTAACTTCAACGGTTATTGAGATAATTGGAAAAATATGTTAAAAAACGCAATTTTTCAACAATAAGCGTTATAACTGGATACGGAATCATGAAATTGTATTTTTTAAAAATGGAAGTTGAAGAGAGTCGGATTCTGAAGAAAAAGTTGAATGGCGGCGATTGTGTAGATCTTACCCAAATCTCAGAAAATGCGATCAAAAATCGCAAAATCGCTACCAAGCACAAATTTATCACTTGTGTTATTTTTTGTCAATTTTAAGAAAATGCGATCAAAAATCGCAAAATCTTTAACAAGCACAAATTTATCACTTGTTATTTTTTGTCAATTTTACGATTTTTGATCGCTATTTCTGAGATTTGGGTAAGATTTACACAATCGCCGCCATTTAACCTTTTCTTCAGAACTCTCTTAAACTTCCATTGATAAAAAATACAATTTCATGATTCTTTATCCAGTTATAACGCTTATTGTTGAAAAATGGCGTTTTTAGCATATTTTTCCAATTATCTCAATAACCGTTGAAGTTACAAACTTGGAACTGGTTTCATTGAATTTCTCAGCCAATTTTACATAGGAATTGCTTATTTTAAAACCTTACTAAAGCCTCTAGAAAATTAGAAAAATTAATCTTTTTTGAAAAATCTCAATTTTCCGCCATTGTTATCTCGGTAACAAAGCGTTTTTGGGGGTTGGTCCCATGGAACCTTTTTGTCTACTTGGTGTGAGGAATGAGCCTGAGAAGTATTGCACATTCCTCCTGAAACACCCTGTAAATATAGATTCCCGAGATTTTTATCGTTTCTTATAAATTTCCTCTAATAATTCTATTTTAAAACAATTATTATCTATGATTACATAATTTAAATCGAATCCTTTGATATACGAGTAATTATTAGTTCACAGATTATACTCAATGACTATCTCTCTTTATTGAGTGGAATTGTGCTTGTTACTTTATTAAACAATCAAATAGATAACTGAATAGAATAAAAGTAGTGTGATTAATATTTACCCATATAATAATTTGTAGATAATATAGTTTATTGACAGAGGTTGATAGCGAGGTACGCTATTTATTAAACAAAAATGACAGAATTATTATCGCTGTATCTCTCGTTGCAGAAGGTCGCTTTCAATCGATGCTCCTCTAAATAATATACTTATAGTAAATTCTTAAATTATATTTTTAATAGTTTTATACTATTACCGTGCCTCTTTCATGAGTATGTTTATTTCTGTATAACTTAGTGATTAGCTTATTTTCTTCCGGTTTTTCAACTTCAATTTTTTCTTGAACTTGTCTTATCCACCTATAAAATGAGTGATTGCGCGAGTTGTAATTTGTGCGTAAATCGTTCGACGGAGGATGGAGTGGTGTGCTCGCAGTGCGGCTCAATTTACCATGGAAAGTGTGTCAGTGGTGGAAATGACTTGAGTGAGACCGAACTTGAGCTTATATCGGAAAATTGGTCATGTGAAAACTGTTTAACAAAGTTGAGAATGCGGCGAAATAGTAATGCAGATACACCAGTGGAGAATGCTAATAGTTTGCAGTCTCAATCAACAACAATAACTAGTGACGTTTTTGAAAAATATTTATTGGACTTGAAGAACGGTCAAGAAAGACTGGAAAAATTGCTGGAGACTTGTAAGGAACAGCTTACTTCGAACTCAGATATCCTTACTAAACAGAGTGACATTATCAAGGGGCAAGAGCAGTTTATTTCAGCTTTACAAAAGGAAAGTGTGGAGCTGAAAAAGAGTGTCGAACATTTGAGAAATAAGTTGGATGTACTGGAGCAGAATGGCCGGAAAAATACGCTGGAGATTCGAGGCGTGCCGGTTTCCGAGAACGAGAATGTGGCTGATCTGGTGATAACGACATGTAAGGCGGTTAGCGTGACTGTGGGAGACGAGACGATTGACGTGTGTCACCGGCTGAAGAAGAGCACTGCGCAGCCGACTGGCCAGAAGCGGGCGAGGAAGCTATCTTCTCGAGTGCTCGGTGTACAAGGTGACGATCAGTCCATTTGTACAGAGTGACACAGTAAAACGGGAAATTTTGAAGTAACACGTACGTAAATAAAGGAAATTTAATCATGTTTTATTGCAAGAAATATAAAGTAAAACCGTTCCATTCGAGTTCTAATAACAAATTAATGATTCTTCATAGATAATGTCCTTGAGATGACGAAAATTCAATATGTATGAATTCCTGGAAACAAACAGTGAGAATTTGCATGGCAAGTTGAAGCACTGCAATGAAAATTACAGTGATTTCTTCTTGAATCCATATTTTTGAGCGAGTAGCTCACACTTCATTTTTCAAATAGTCCCACAAGAAAATGTCACATACAATGCTTTGACGTTCCATACTCTCAAGAAAATCTCACCGACCGCTTCTAGGAATGTAAATGTTTGAATGGTCGTCTTCTCAAGTGATGTTAAGTCACGAACACTGTGAACTGCTCTTGGGTGGGTGACCGGTATTTGGCCAAGTACACATTGGTGAGGTGGAACTACTCGTAAGGGTCTCCCCACCATTAAAAGCCACAAGAATGTTTTTTTATCTCAAAAACTTTTTCTATTAAAAATTGATTTTCTTCTTAGTATTTTACCTAATATTTTCAGCTATTAAACTAATTATTAAATTTCCTTTATTAACCAACATGATACTTCAAAATTTCCTGTTTCTCTGTGTTACTGTATTAATGTATTGTTGACTTTGATGCGAAGAAGTATCCTAGCTCAAGCTAAAAAAAAGTTCAGGAGTTGAGGTTCGAGTTCGTTTGGGTTATCTGGGCTGGAAATAGTTGTTTGTGTATCACTGAGCAAAGTGTGATATTGCTGCATTGAGAGAAACACTTACGCACGAGCCACAGGCGAGTGCTGAATAGTTTCTCAAGTGCAGCAAAGAAACTTTGTGCCATATTACACATTAAATTTTTCCTACAGCTACCATATTGAATGTGAAAGGCTGAAATTGAAATTAAAATTGTCATATCTCAGTTATTTATCATTGAATCCTGACAAATCAGGCACCATTTTATTCAGAATTTAAAGCTATAAATTTTTGTAATGATACAGAAGTTTTTAAAACCTTACTTTCAACAGTAAATTCAAAATTGATATTTCAGTTGGCCATTATTTTGAAAATTTTCAATATTTAATTTTTAAATTTAATTTTCAATCTCAAAAGGTCGTTTATTACTTTTATTTCTGAGTAAAATAATATTGGAAGTTGTTCTAAGTTGAAAATAATTGGCAAAAAAATGTTCTACTCACAATTCAAACCCCCCCTCCCCCTGATTGGTAAGCAGTGAAATACTAGTCCACGTCGCTAACCACTGCGCCGTTGGGGTTTGTTAGAGATTATGTTAGGTTAACTTTTGCCAGTGATACCAACAGCATAATAGACTTTACTAGCCTGAAATGTTCCACTGAAATGTTTCACAAAACTGATTTCAAGTTGCAAGTCTGGAGTGCAGGAAATAGTGTATTGCATAATGAGTGTGGGAAAGGCGTTTTTACATATGAATAATTAAGTTCTCCAAACAAGGAGAGTTTGGAAAATAATTATGAGTTTGTAAACTTTCCCACACAAATTATGTAAATTTTTTTCGTGATAAACGCACTTAGTGAACTGTCATGGCGGCTTGTTTGACTTGTTTATTCATATATTGGAGTTCAGAAAAAACAGCTGGGCTAGATTTTCAGTGCTGTAATTATCATTGTAATGATGACTAGTGCTGTAATAATCATAAAATAGCTATTTATGTATTAAGAGCGTAAAGCGCGACTATCACTCGCGCACAACAGTCATTGCGCGACGTGATAGCGGAGCGTGGTAATTTTGCAAGAGCAATAAAGAAGCTTTAAGCCTTGCGCAGACCAATGCGTCGCGAATTTGTTGCAGTGGTTCCAAGAATTTGGACTCTGATTTCAAAGCAAAGGTTTTGGTGCAAAATATTTGTAACGCTGGGGCATACACACTGAAGCAAAATAATTGTAACTTAGATCATGGGAGTATTTGAGTATTTAACCTGACCAACCTAATGTTTCAATAGTAGGGTAGAAGAGATACTGAAATTAACTATAATAATGATGCTGTAATACAATAATAATATCCTGAGTTATGATATAACCCACTAGTAAGGTGCCTAATAACTGCTCAAAAGCTCAATTAGCCTATTAAAGTAAACTGAAACTTACCTGGAACATGGACAGCTTTTCTAATATCACACCAAATCTTGTATTTTTCTCTTATATTCTTGTAATCTTTGTGATTTAAATCATACATAATATGGTATAATAACAAATCATCATATTTGGTATTTGAAAATAATCTCTAACAATTGCCCAGTGTTGATTTCCAAAGTGCCGAGAGTTGACTTTCTTCCTTTTTGGTTATGTCTGTTTACTTGCAGACGAAAATTAGAGTTAGTTCCTGAACGAGCCACAATATTTTCATGCAAAAGGCGCAACAAATGCTGCATGCAGCATTTGCTGCCAATATTTGCAAACCAAATATTTCACAACATATTGGTCTGCGCTGGACGAGATTCACAAAATTTGTAAGAGAAGAACTCAAAGAGTGGTAGTGGGATATTGGAGATTACGGCCAATCATGGCTCAGGCACTGCTCTATGCAGATGATATTGTATTGATAGAGGATACAGAAGAAAAACTCCAGAATGCAATAGTGGAATGGAAAGAGGAGCTGGAGAGAAAAGGTATGCATCTAAATGTGGAGAAGAGCAATGTGGGAAAGACAGAAGAACAGAGGTTGGAAATCCAGTGTAATGAGAAGAGAATGGACCAGGTCAGTGAGTATGAGTACCTTGGAGTAATTATAGATAAAAACGGAAGGATAGACCAAGAGGTGTTGAATAGAGTCAAGAAGGCAAACCAAGTGTATTACTCAATATGCAATACAATTGTGGGTAAGAGAGAGGTGAGCCGACATGCAAAGCTGCAAATATTCAAAACTGTATTCTTGCCCACAATGTTGTATGGAGCAGAAAGCTGGACCACCTTGGATAAGCACATGAGTAGGGTCACAGCAGCGGAAATGCGCTACCTCAGAAGGATAGTGGGTAAAAATAGGAGGGACCGTATTCAAAATGAAACTGTGAGGCAGGACTTTGAGGTGAGGCCGGTTAGTGGGATACTGGAGGAGAGACAGCTGAAGTTGCTGGGGCACGCAAGCAGGGCTGACGAAACAAAGAAAATAAGGCAGTTCCTTGAAGCCAAACCGGAGGGAAAAAGACCAAGGGGCAGACCACGGCTAGCTTACCAGGATTATATGGAGAGGTTGGGGGAGGTGCAAGGAAGGAGTTGGCAGGAGATGCGGAGAATGATGGGCAATAGACTGGAGTGGAGACGATGGACCGAGGACCAAAACCACCCGACGCTGAGAGGCAGAAGGATTCGATAAAGAAGAAGAAGAAGATTGGTCTGCGCTAGCTCATACACCGCAATGGTTTTAAATTTCCGTCCGGCAAGTTCTCAGAATTGAATTTGCACCGCAACAAACCTTTGCAATGAAATCGTGTTGGTGTGCGCCTGGGGTTACACGCGAATTACATACAAAAATTTTTTTACAACTGCACATTATAATAACCAACTAATTTCATTTGTCAAATGGCCTACAGTAAACTATTATTAAATTTTTCTGATGATTATTGTAATAATAAAATTAATCAATCCAGTTAAACTCGAAAATTATAAACTATTTTTCGATATGATAAATATGTTTTAATTATACTAAAGAAAAAAACAATTTTATGTACTTCAAAAAAAATCAGCCAGGAATCAGATTTGAACCTGAAACCATTGCAGCAAAAGGTAATAAACGCCGCTCTAACCAACTCGGCCACTACGTTCTCAAGGAAGATGGCGGAAATTTAGCTATATGAATTTGCATCTTTTTTGTTTCACTGACTGAAGCTTATCTCAACACAGCTGATTAGCAAGCGTAAAGTAAATCTCCTGCTCATGCGCAGTTGCTTAGCGAGCGTAAAGTAATTCAACTGCGCATGCACAGATGGTTAGCGAGCAAAAAAGTAGATTCTCCTCGGAAATGGGCCATTTTACGATGAGAATTCAGTATGTAAAATCTTGTTTTACACGCAGTTGTAGAAAAATGATTATTCGCGCATTCATAACAGCTGATCTTTGATACTCCTGTAAACGGAAATTTTCCAAACGCAAATCTAGCTTGGAAAGTTGTGTATTACATACAAGTATGGCGAAAAATTTTTAAAATAAAAAAGTAGATTTTGGGTATTGTAATCAATGCAGGAACAGCAACTTTCTAACGCAGCTGTAGGAAATGTAAAAATACGATAGGTGGATAGGGGAAAGGTGCTTACTATAACTTAAATACAGAAAAAGATCTGAATTCTCTCATGACCACCAGTTCCTAACTCCTCTTATTATTCCCAAGTTTTTGAGAGAATGATTGTAATTAAACTTGAATGATTATGTAATTATTCGTGAGATAGTATTGAATAATTTAAAATTGGCTTTTTTGCTTCACTAATGTCAATATTGAATGAATGAATTTAGTTATTGACAATTATTGATCCACTTGCTGCGTTCTAGTGGTGCTGATGCCAAAATGTTTATTTATTCTGCGACTTGTGCGCTCCTAGAGCTGATATTGCTCATTAGTGTTGTAATTTAGCTATGCATAGATGATGTTTTTTTAAATCTAAATATACAATAGATGCTTTACTGTTATGCAATTAGAAACTCAGCTGTTTGTCGGTAACATCAGTAAACCACATAACATTTCAGTGACAGCTATAGTATTGAATTCCACCTTAGGGTTTCCCCATGAAAAAGCCATACGCCATGAATAAATTTAATAGTATTGAATTGAGTTGATTTTTAATTGCATAACCATGCACTCCTGTCACATTTTTATATACACTTTCCAGTTTCAGTTTCACCAATGCAATTGAACATTTGCAGGTTTTGGAGCCAGCACTCAGCAGTCGACGACATTTGAAAACCTGGCCAATCAGAATACAATGTCGTTTGGAAATCTGGCGCAGCAGGGCCAGTCGCCTGGGTTCGGCAGCTCGGCGCCGATGTTCGGCTCTCCTCAGCAGCAGCCTGCTCAAAGCACGCCTCCCGCTTTTCCAAGTACATTCGGGTAGGTTTGGCTAGCTTTGTTTTTGGTTCGATTTCTCATTTCACTAATGTTTTTTTTATTATGTGGTATAATGCAGTGATAATGAATGATCTTTGATCCACATCTTTTGTAAGTTCGGACTGACAGTTCGATTGTTCACAGTTGATCTATCAATGATCGGCCTGTCAGTTTACAGCTATTTTGGACTGTCGGTTTCTACTTCCACTAACAGTTTTTGACTGTCACTGTTCGAACTGACAGTGGATGTGGACCCTAATACTAATATATTCTATCCAAGCAAAGAAGACATTCTGGCAAGATGAGAAAATTACTCCAGCTCGGTGAATATTTGTTAAGTTTTATTTTATTTTAATATATTAAGTTTTAATATATTTGGTATCAATTTGTAGAGAAAAATTATTTCTACAATTTAAAACCTAATTTATAATTTTAAAACTAATATTGTCAGAGCTGGAGTAATTTCTTGCCAGAATGTCTTCTTCGCTTGGACAGACTATAGCTGTATTTAATCTCTATCAAAACAAATCATAAGATGTTATTATATTATCCACGGATACTAGAATATCAGTATCTGTGTATTTTACTAATCACGATACTATCAGGACCTCCTAAATTGGGAGGTCCTGATATGTGTACCTCAGAGCCAGACTGGCCTAAGTCACATTTTTAAAATTTCACAGCTGAGCAAAAAAACGAAAGATTTTCTTCGATTTTGATCGCGAAACAATCTCCGAGCCAGACTGGCCTAAGTACACAAAAGTTTTGTCAGCGAACTAACTGATTTCAACTATTCGTGAGAACACCGTATTGATTCAATGTTATTTATATTTTGTTCTTTTTAGAGATTTGCTCTAAAATACGATATTTTAGATAAGATATCCTATTCTCTCTTATTATATTTTTGAATACTTTATAATGTATTATAAGACGCTGATTCGAAATATGATAATACTTCTCTTTCAAAATATCAAATTTTCAAGATAATGGTTACAAAGTAAGTGCCTATTTTAATAAAAGCTTCGAAAAGTGGAAAAATTTCTTTATTACTATTAGGTTCTTAATTGAGTGATGGAACTTTTAAAAATATTTTGGAACCAAGTTCTAATTAAATATTTGAATAAGCACTACTTTTCCAGGAATCCGATTTATATGAGATTTCAGGATCCAATGAGATTAATATTTTCTGAGAATGCTACTTCAGGACCAAATTTACATTCTTTTGTACATTATTTTTTTATTTTTAGATTGAATATCGTCAATTTGATTATTTATTGTAATATTGTACAAGGAATGAATAAATTTGAAAATTTGAATTTTATATTATATAAAAATTATTTCACAATTCCACATCAATTACTTTTTTCATTGGGTACATATTCCCCAATATTAAGAATTAACTTTTGGTTGGCCTTCTAGGCCTACTCATGATTTGGAAAAAGGATTTTGATTTCTCCCGTACCTCATAAAAATATTGATATGCATCAAGGCAAAAGCAACTCATAGATGAGGACTACAAATTCAATTATGAAAATAATAGCAAAGCCAAATTGAATCGGATTTGATTGAAAAGAAATATATTTTCAATTAATTAAACTATAATAATCAAGGTCAGACATTACAATTACAGGTATATTTCGAGCTATGTGTACTGCAGTACTGCAAAAAGGAGTAACATTTTCTCTTTGAGACATGAATGATTGGATTACTTTTTCACTCATTACTTGTTTACTGATAGATGAAAAAATATTTCTGTTTAGTTTCTAGATTGCAATAGTTGTATGACACTTATCATACTTCTTAATGAAATACAAGCTTGGTTTTGAGTAAAAAAGAACTCCCACGTAACTTAGGTACAAACTTGAAATTTTGCACCATGATTTTGATTATACTGAGGATTGTTTCTACATAAGCTAATTTTGTTAAGTAATGTTACCTATTCCATCAAGATAAATTTTTGTCAAACATAACCAGATTTCATAAGTTCGTTCTTACGCCATTCATGAAAATATACAAATAACCTGCTAGTTGTTCTATAAATTTTACGAGTGAGAATTTGATAATTATGCAACGAAAATGGGTACTACATGTACGCGCGAGAATTGCAGATATTTTATACAAACAGTTGTTATTGACAATCCTACCCAATGTGAATTACGTTATATTAATGAAAAGGCGAAGTTTATACAAATAAATGTTTATTTTTGGATGTAAAAGATATCTTTCATACCCTTCAAATGAGAGACATGTATTCAAGTTTGCAAAAATGATATTGGCATCATTTTCTACAAAATTTTTCTCAGATGAATCATTTAATTCTCGCTAGGAAAGTCATCAGCAACTTCATCATGTGGCAGATTCATGAAGAGTGGCCGATACTCCAGTGGAATCTAACTGAGCATTTTCTGGATGTCATTGAATTTTGCAATGCTGATACTTTTTTCAGCCAATCTTAATTGTGGGAGATTCTGTGGTAGGACCAATTCACCACGTCTCCTCATGAGGTTCACTTTTTTGAATGATTCATCTGTGAAACAATTTTTATAGGAAAGAATGCCCATATCTTCTCTACGAACTTGAATCCATACTACATTGGATAGAAGGAAGGCTTCGCCATCTGTATTTTTCTTCCTCATTACAAATGGTCCATTTCTTGGATTTATCTACTGGCGGCTCGTACTCACGAAACAGGTGAAGTGCCCGTATATTTTACTGTAGAGCACTTCACCTGTTTCGTGGGCACGAGCCGCCAGTGGATTTATCAATTTAATATTTATTTCTCACATGATCTAATCAACAGAAAATACCATTGCCACAGTCCAGAAACGTTTAGGCCAAATATAGATTTTGTAGGATCATCCTTGATTGTAGAAGAGTTTTTAAAGTTGCTGAATTTTGACAACTCTTTGATGAAAGGCTTGAAAGGATAGGAACAGTACAATATTTTGCCTATGGGCCTGGATCAAGCCGACTAGCGATTCTTGGGATTGATTTATTCCATTTGTGTGTTGTTTGATTTTTGTAACTTTTTGGTAAAAAGTTTTATAGGCTACAATGTACAATCTTGTGGGTTAAGTGGAAGAGGGGGCTCTTGTGCCTCAACTTCGCCCACATCACTTATGTATTGTACAAAGTGGAAAATAAAGACATTTTATCTATCTATCTATCTATCTTTTCTAGTTCTTGGCCTCCTTTACAGCTTGAGGTTTTAGAATCGAAACTAGGCTCAATATCTCGAAATGTGAAACACAAAATGACGATGATTATAATTTTATTAAAAAAAAGCTCTATACTGTTTGCCTTCTATGGTTCATGAGTACAAATCAGTGAAAAACTTTTACGTAGCCTATTTATTATTATTTTACGCATATTAAATTTTTCAACATTCTAATTATTCCGTGTTTATGAAGAAAATTGAACAGTTTTCAATCATTTTCACATGAAAGAATATTTGAAATATCGATTTATAAATTCATCATTTTAGAAATAGATTCCGCGCCCAGAAGTAAGCGATATTTTTTATGTTGTTTGAAGGATATCTTCGATGTATGAATGAAATATTTAAAAATTGTTTTTGTCACCATGTTTTCAATTTAGTATTTTAAAACGTCTATTGTTAATCGAAATTCATCTCAAATTTCAATTCAGCATCTTGAAATACAAAAAATGGAGCTGTACTTATTAAACCTTTCTCGTCATAGTGAGAAAATTATCATTTTTGGTCGCCATATTGAAAATATTCAATTACACGATAATTTTATCAAATCTAAAATATTTTTTTGGATTCAGCGTCTTAAAATACATATAAACTGATTTAAAAAGAATAAATATCGGCATTTTATGGCCGCCAATAACTACAATAATCAAGGGCTTTTAGCATTGAATCTGGACTTAGGCCAGTCTGGCCCGGAGATAAAAAATTCGCGTAGTTCCAAACTTCATCCTTTGATAGAATGGGAAGGAAACGTCCTAGGACACTTTTGATGGTACCATTCGATTCAGAAAAAAATTGTCTTTCAGAATCAATAATAACCCGAAAATTGAAAATTTTGGACTTAGGCCAGTCTGGCTCTGAGGTACAGATATTATCCTTCATATTATGTATTCAAGGCCCATTCCACACACCACTATTTTTGGACGAACGCTTGTATGTTTAATTTATAAATTTTTACTAGATTGAATTACGCACATCTTAAATGTTTACCAAGCTCTATTCAATCTAGAAAAATTTATAAAGTAGGCTAAACAAAAACCGTCTTCCAGATATCGTGATGTGTTGAACAGGCCTTAATCTCTAATAAAATCAATTATAGAGCCTTGTTAGCTTCATCTTCAAAATATAAAATTATTTTTCTAAATTTTTGAACTCTCACATCCAACTTTGGATCAACCGACCGTTTAATTTCAAATATTCCACCCTGAAAGCGGAAAAATAATAAACGTCCAATATCTTTCTATAATGATCCAAAAATAACAGATTACTTATAAGGAACCTAGTCACTCAGAAACTTCTTGGAGCTTGTTTCAATAAATTCAACACCTATAGCTATTCTCCTATATTTCCCATAGTATTCTATAACTTATTCTATTCTATTACTCCAACGACCTTGGCTATCTCATCAAGGTGCAGCAATCTGGGTATCGATTAAAATGGGTTTGAAAAAGCAAGCTTACAAATTTTGATACCATCAAGCATTTTCAGCTTGTTGATCTAAACTACTTTCTCAAAAATTATGTTTTTCAAGGAGTTCACAGAAGACCGGTTCTTATTGAAATCATAACCATCTATCAATTCTAGAATTGATAAATGGTTATGTTGAAATATACAGTTCTTTATTATTTCCTCTTTCTCCATCCTATTTTTCAATTGAAAATTTAAGGGTATTCTAACAAACTTTTTTGTTTCAGGGGTAATTCATTCAGCAGCTGGCGATGAAGAGACATACATTTCAATTTTCATACAATTTAATGGACTTAAGCCAGGACTTGTATTTCCTTCTATTACTTTCCAATAGTACTTACAAGTTTAAGGCAGGCAATTTTTATATATTGTATTATTTTTGATGAGAATACACTTTGAATAGACTGATGTCCATATTCTACCGAGAATTTTAAATCACCCAAAGTGCAAATTCTATTCTCTCATATAACTTAATGTTATGTTTCCTCATTGTTAAATATTTTCCTTTGTTTATTCCAACCTCATTAATCCAACTTAGTATATTTCAATTTCATATTTTGTGTTCAACCGGTCTGTAATAATAAATGATTATGTATTAGAACTATGTTATTTATTGAATTGAATCACATCAGTCATGTATTAATTTCTGACTAGAATAGGTATTGCCAATGGGTCACTTTGGGTTATTATTTTGCCAAAATGTCTAATTTTATAATACGATGGCCGTAATTTAGGTAATTTTAACTAATAAAAGTGTAAATTTCAAACCATATAACTATAGTAAACAACAATTATTTTATGTAATGCTTTCAATAAATAGTCAAATTATTCTGAAAACAACAGTTAGTAGAAGACTAACTATCACATATATCATTGAGAGCCTGTAAAGCATTGTAAACTTCTAAGATATGTGTGCAAAGCGAGCCAATTGCTTTCACTCACTCAAGGTTTGAGCTTGCTTTACAATGTATAAACTCCATGACTAGAGGAATGCAGAATATTATCATGAATAAGTATGACATTTTTTCCATCAATCATCAAAGGTTTCGAACCCCCCTGGTGAGTGCCAAGTTCCCTCTCCACCACTGAAAGGAAAAGATGAACTTTTCAACCAGCACAAGTAAAAAAATACCTACTCACATATCCTACTAACAAAACTGATGAAAGAAATACAACCCATCTCACTGGCACAACCTGAAAAAACAAGTAACCTACCCTAACGGGAGGGGGCCCCTGCCGAGCAAAAGAGTTTTGTAAACAGATTTTGAATGTAAATTAATATTACTCCATGCTTGAACGATAAGTCCGTGTGCATGTAGGAATTTGATATGGATAATTACTTAATATCACCTTCACAACTACTCAACTAGTGACATTGCCTATTGGTGACCATATCAAATCCTATATGCACACGGACCTATTGTTCAAGCATGGAGTAATATTAATTTACATTCAAAATTGTTTTTGAATTAATACAAAATTCCTTACTCAACGGCTTTATTAGTGTTTATAATTTATTGTGTAATGTATCAAATATAAAATAAATTTATTTGAATTTGAAATTTGTTAATAAAAATACAAGATATTGTCAAACTACAGATTTATTAGAAAATTGAGATACCAGTCTCGGTTACCTTTATCAGTCTTATGAACTCTCAGGAGATTACAGGGAATTACATCGGATTATTGAACTTTGAGTAGAGAACGACCAAGAATGTAAGCAAAGAGGATCTAGTATTTCAAGAGAGTTCTAATTCTATGATGTAAGTTTCAATTGGTAAGTTATAATCTGTCCAAGCAAAGAGGACATTTTGGCAAGATTGGAAAAGGAGCTCGGTAAAAAATGAAAAGCTAGGTCTCGATTGTCGATCAGAATGTTTTCCAAATTTTTCAATCAATATTGATCGAGCTGCAGTCATTTTCCCATCTTACCAGAATTTCTACTTTTCTTGGACACACCTATTTCATTTTAAACATGGAATGAAGTGTTTGTTTATTTTTAATAGCCTCCCAGAGACTCTTAACAGAGTATGAGAATTGTCAAATAAATGCATGAAATCATTACTTTCAATAATTTTTTTTTAAATTTGGAATTTTTCGAATTTCCAACGTCTTTTACCCTTTAAGTAAGGGAGAAGTTTGAGAGAAGGAGTGAGAGGAAGAAAGAGAGATTCAGATTCAATCACTCTATTCATGTAGAATACATAGAACAGTAGCCTAAATCTGTTTTAATCCTCTGCAATGAGAATAAAAAAAATACATTATGGCTCACTTGAGTTAGCAAATGATAGACTATGGAAACTTGTTAATGACAAAAATATAGGATTTAATAAGCTCACGGTACTTTACATTTTGCTGTATCTACATAGGATGGTGGAGTTTAGACATATAAATGTCCATTCTTGGATAGGGATGTTCAAGTCATCTCTCCCATTAACACTCAACCATGGCTGATATTTTTCAGACCTATTCTACTACTAAGAAATATTAAATTGTAAATTTAATACTGAAAAATAATTATAACTAATAATATTATTCTTATAATGAGGGGAATGATAACAATCTCAATATGATGGGAAATGATAATGACATGTTGACCTTTGATCTTTGATCTTTTATCATTTGATCTGAGATGAAAAATCATTTGATCTGAGATCAAAGATAAAAAATCATTTGATTAAAGATTATTAGATCAAAGATCATTTAATCAAAGATCAGAGATCATTTGATCAATGATAATTTGAAAATGATAAAAAATCAAAGATTTGATCAGAGATCATTTGATCAAAGATCAATGATAAAAGATCAGAGATCAGAGATTGAAGATTATAAAAAAAAACAATTATCAAAGATCAGAGAACATTTGATCAGAGATCAAAGATTATTAGATCAATGATCAAATGAAGATCATTTGATCAGAGTTCAAAGATTGAACATCATTTGATTGAAGATCAGGGATCAAAAACCAATGATTAATGATAAAAGATCAGAGATCATTTAATCAAAGATCATTTGATCAGAGATCAAAGATTGAAGATCATTTGACCAAAGATCAAAGATCATTTGATTGAAGATCAAAGATTGCTCAATCAAATATAAAAAAAGGGTTCAAAGATCAATGATAAAAGATCAGAGATAAATGGTAAAAAATCATTTGATCAAAGACCAGAGACTTGATCAGAGATCATTTGAACAAAGATAATTTGATCAGAGATCATTTGATCAAAGATCATTTGATCAGAGATCAAAGATTATTAGATCAAAGATCATTTGATCAAAGATAAGAAACAATGATAAGAGACCAAAGATCAGAGAACATTTGATCAAAGATCATTTGATCAGAGATCAAAGATTATTAGATCAAAGATCAATGATCAAATTGAGATCATTTGATCAGAGTTCAAAGATTGAAGATCATTTGATCAAAGATCAAATAACAATGATCAAAGATCAGAGATTTGATCAGAGATCATTTGATCAAAGATCAATGATAAAAGATCAGAGATTATTTGATCAGTGATCAATGATAAAAGATCAGAGATTTAAACAGATATCATTTGATCAAAGATCATTTGATCAGAGATCAAAGATTATTAGATCAAAGATCAAAGATAAAAAAAACAATAATCAATTATCAAAGATCAGTGAACATTTGAACAGAGATCAAAGATTATTAGATCAATGATCAAATTAAGATCATTTGATCAGAGTTCAAAGATTGAACATCATTTGATTGAAGATCAAAGATCACTCAATCAAAGATCAAAAAACAATGATTAATGATAAAAGATCAAAGATCAGAGATTTGATCAGTGACCAATGATCAAAGATCATTTGATTGAAGATCATTTGATATGAGATCAAAGATTATTAGTTAAAAGATTGATGATCATTTGATCAAAGATCAAAAAACAATTATCAATGATCAAAGATTTGATCAGAGATCATTTGATCAACGATCATTTGATGAAAGATCAATGATCAATGATAAAAGATCAAAGCTCAATGATAAAATTTCAAAGACCAGAGATTTGATCAGAGATCATTTGATCAAAGATCAATGAGTTGAGACATGAGTAATTTAGACATGTTGACATAAAAAGCTATTAATATTATGCTGGTTGTACTTGGTAATATTCTTATTATCATATTATGGAAATATGCAATATGCGGCCATTTTGTAGGTTTTTGATACCAGTGTTATGGTCTGAAGTTTCTAGTTGGTCTTGCTAGTACATTGTACCAGGACCTCCTAAATACCGGACCTACACCCATATGAAAATTTAGGTAAAATGGCGGCAATATGTGGTGGAGTCTCAACTTAAGGTGTATAGAAGAGTAGAGGTGAGGCGGAGTGAAGCAGCTGGCTGTGAAAGTTATAATTTAGACGTCACAGTGTTCCTCTAGTCAAAAATTTAGCATTGATTTCCCTATCCTAGACAAAAAATTACGCACTTTTTTCAATTTACAAACTATAGAATTGTTTAATAGGTAAATTTCTTATATGAGCTTGTAGAGAATTTCAAGACCTACATTTTGAGTGATTTAAATCTATAATTTACTCAAATTTAACATGAGAAAAAGTCTGTTAACGTGTCTTGGGAATACTCTGCAGCTGGGCTAAAGCAAATTATGAATAGCAATGCTATCGAATGAAATGATATTATAAATGTATCTTATAATAGCATTGCTACTCTTAATTGCATCAGCCCAGCTGCTGTAAAAAAAGTGCGCAATTTATTGTCTAGGATAGGGAAATCAAATGCTAAATTTTTGACTACACCTTTTCCAGAAGTAGTTGAGAAAGCGCCAAATGTAGTTCAGAATAGTGAATTGTATTTCAGAAAATATCAGATGTAAATCAGAATAGTCAATTTGATTTCAGAAGATATCAAATGTAGTTCAGAATAGTGAATTGTATTTCAGAAAGTATCATTTGGAATTGAGAAACTTTCAGTTGTAGTTCAGATAAAAACATTTGTATTTGAGAAGAAAAACATCTGATCAAAATTCAACATAAGACCCCTCATTTTGTAGGTCTTCTTATTGACCATAATTATTTATAATTATAATTGAACATATTATTTTTAATAAGTAGGTCAAAGTTTCTATTCCAAAAAAGGTCCCAAATGTTTCAATTTTTGTGGGTGAAGTTTTACATAAAGTGTAACACCCTGGTGTTTCACAAGATTTCAGATTGGATATCATCACTCAGCGCCCTAAAATCCTATAATATTATAAAACAGTTGAAAAATTATTTTGCACTACTGTACTTCCCTGACAAAAATACCATTTTATATTAAATTTATATGTATAGGGCTGTGTTATGTACCATATTAATTCAATTCAACCCAAGTGCCTATTTAAATTAATCCAGGATGTATGATCACATTTATTATAATGTGTCTCAAATTCAGCTGACGTTGTTGAAATTAGTTTCTCAATTTCATATGACATTTTCTGAACTACAAATGACACTTTCTGATATACAATTCACTGGTCTGAACTACATTTGATATCTTCTGAAATAAAATTGACTGTTCTGATCTACATCTTATCTTTACTGAAATACAATTCACTATTCAGGGCCCTGGCTTATAAAGATTTACAGCTTGTTTTTCTGATGAAAAACAAGTGATTGGGATTGTAGATTCACCAATAAAACTCTCGATTCACAATGTTCCAAATTTTGGGAAGAATCAGCTGTTGAATCAACGATCAGTCAAAACTCACTAGGACACCCTAACATTTGAATCCAAAATGTCCACGGTGGTTCGAGTGGAATAGGAAATCCCATGTATTCTTTATTCTTTCTTTACAATTGCGACTTGGTTTCCAAGTATTTTAAGCAAAGGATGAATGAGTGATGATGAATGATGAAGGTTTAAGATGTAGGTTATATGTCTATGTAAATTGGTTCAGACGAGAAATTCACGATATCGCTGTTCAAACTCAAATCATCGCGGCCATTTTAGATTACAAGGCTAGGGTCTTCTGACTTGGTTTGTTTACAATTTTCTTTGTAGGTTATGATAATATTTTAGCGACAAAAATGAATTCTGTTCAAATCTCACCATAAAAATAATGATTGATATTTATTATTAAATATATTCATAATAATAAATCAATTTATATATATTAAAATCATTAAATTAGGAGCAAAGTTTTGGTTTTAAAGGAACAGCATTGGACTATTCCAATATTCTATTTACTTGAGGTAAATTCGTTTCATGTAATTTTTTTAATCAGCTGAAACTGTAGAATTTGCTTTTTATTGGAACGTTTATGAGACAGAAACGCCCATAAAATCCACGAATTATGAGTAATGTGGATTGTAAAATGTTTATAAGCCAGGGCCCAGAACTACATTTGGCAAGTTCTGAAATTAAATTGATAATTTCCCAACTACTTCTGGAAAAGGTGTAGAGGAACTCAGTGACGTCAAAATTATAACTTTCACAGCCAGCTGTGACAATATTTAATTTTAAAGAAATTGAGTTGAGGAAAAAGTGGACAAGGTGTATCCATAGAAGGATTATGAAATCACTAGTTATTTGGCTGTGTGTATCAATCATTCTAGAGCATCAGACATTATTAAAGAAGACAAGTTTTTGTGTGAAGATGGTTCTTCTGTGACTGTTCCAAGAAAAAAGTAAATCTATGTGATGGTGCCTTTCCTACAATTTTTTTTTAATCAGCCTTCTTACAACACAGTGAACCTGCCTCCAAAAAATACAGTATCCTGAGGAACAACTGAATCAGGTATTACTTTGTGATGAATTCAATTACAAGGAGTGGACTGATGATGGGATTTGAGGAGCTCACTTCTGAACTGAAGAACAAACATGTAGATCAATTGCTGCAACATGAAAAATTGAGAAACATTGAATTCTTAGGCTAGAATAGAATAAAGATAATTAAGCTATCTGCATGTGAATTCATGTGATGAGAATAAATAAATTCCTGTTACCCTATCAAATAATCACTTCTTTAGTAAAAACCTTATTTGAATTCTTGAAAATTATTTTAAACAGTAATAAGTTATTAGAGAGAGCTGGAACCGGGTGTCTACCAACTGACCCAGCTTCCATTTGACCCAACGTACCACTAGACCCAATTTTTTAAAATCAAGAAAAGCAGCAAAACCACTTGACCCAATAGTCATCTGACCCAATATACCATTTGACCCAATATTACAAACCTTCAAAACCAAGTGACCCAATTGTCATCTGACCCAATTGACATCTGACCAACTACTAAAGGCGCTTTGTGGCATAGTTTATGGTGCTCAAAACATCAATGCCTTCTTGATGAGTCGTACTCATTTGACGAGCAGCCATGAGAGTTCGATATTTTTTTTCTGTCAGTTGGGCCTGTCTTGATCAAGACTAGCCTACAGCCTTCTAATGTGGTGACATTGGTACTATTTTCAGTTTGTTTTTTAAAAAGCGGGAATTATAATTATTTTCAAAGTCGACTGCTTGAACTGTATCTAAGATTTATTGAACCGATGAGAATGCCTTGATAGAAGATGAAATGCATAATATATTATATAATGAAAATTTGTTTGCTTTTGCAATTTATCTCCTACTAGAACATATGAATGGCCATATATCATTATTAATAGTAAATTTATTGATAATCTTTACAAAGTGAAGTATTATTATTATTATCAGCAAGTTGGTTGGGTCAGTTGGTTGACTGGCTGTGGTTAGTCCACCACCTATGGTGGCCATCTTGTTTGCACTCAGGTCCGGTATTTAGGTGGTCCTGATTGTACCAAGACCAACTAAAACAGACTGCAACACTGGTATCAAAAACCCACAAAATGGCAGTGACATGGCGTCGTATTTACTTTTCCTCTAAAGACATCATTTGACATGAAAAGTTATTCGTATTACGCTGGTTCTACTTGTTAATATTTCTATTATCATTATTATGAAAATACTAGATTCAATTTTGATCACTCTATATGATATTAAAATATTACGGCAGGTCTATTCTACATGGGCGAGGAAAAGATAGGGGGTTACGCCGAGAGAATTTGCACACTCCTGAAGCCAGCCAATCGCAAATTGTTGAGGACAAGATAAGAACTGTGATTGGCTGGCTATATGTGTGCCCAGAATGTGTCCCAGCATACGCCTGGTCTTTATGTTGTGTTAACGCGCCAAATTTTTTAACCCAACAAACGCATGGAAGAGAAAAATCAAAATGGCTGATGAACCTAACCTAGAAAAGTGTTATCAAACCCAGCTGATCAATGCGCTCAACAGAACACATTGTGTTGAATGGTCTTTCTACATGAGTGAAATAATCACACGTTCTCAACACGTTGCTAACTCCCAGCTAACGCCGACCTCGACATTGGCAACGTGAAACATCTCGCTGATGCTGTGAAAACGTGATTATTTTTTTAAAGGGCCCAATGGTAAACAGTGTATTATTTACTGATGATGCTAATTTTCTACTCACAGGTGACAGCATCCAAGATCTGCAAGTTGAAGGAGATGAAGTGCTCAAGTGCATGAAGGAGTGGTGTGAGGCTAATGAGTTGACAGTCAATGTAAAGAAAACATGCTATATGAGCTTCAAGATTGCCAATTCTGACATTGTGAATGACTATAATTTTCCTGTAGACTCAATGAGTATCATGCCAATTGAAACATGTGGTTTTTTAGGAATCAATGTCAATGAAAAACTCAAGTGGGACAATCACATAGATAAGGTGGTGAAAAGGCTCAATACAGCGGTGTTCACAATGTCGGGATTGGTAAGAGCAGTAGACATGAGAATAATTTGTATGGCGTACTACGGATATTTTCAGCCAACTCTAACATATGGATTGATGTTCTGGGGTGCAGCAACTGCTTCATTGAGGGCCTTCAGAGTGCAAAAACGGGTGCTGAGATTGATGTACAGGAAGCCACCGAGGACCCCATGCAGAGAGCTATTCAGGGAAGCAGGAATCCTGCCGCTGCCATGTCTGTACATCCTTGAAGCTGCACTATATGGATTTGTCCGTAAGAATGAGTGGATTACGGGTGCCTCACTACACTCACACAGAACGTGGTCAAGGAATTTGCTGAGAATCCAGCCTCATCGCACTTCACACTTTGAAGCAAATCCAGAACATATGAGTCGGAAAATATTGAACTGTCTACCAACAGTGCTTCTGAATAATGAAAGTGATAAGATGTTCAAGAAACAATTGAAGAGCTGGCTGCAGGAGAGATGCTTCTACTCTTTGATGGAGTTTTATTCTTATAATATTTAAGAGTGAGAGAACTTTGAAACGCCTCTTTGAATGAGGCATAAAACATTTTTGGAAAATTGTTACCATTGAACTTTTTGTATTGACAATTGCAAAAACATTCTATTATGTAATGTACATGCAAAAATAAATTATTATTATTATTATGCCTCAGCCATGAGTTCATACTTTTTTTGCGTCAACAGACTGTACCGCGAGGCATTCGTGGCACATGCCTCGGACTGTCGATACGCGGCTATAGGAAATTCGACGCCATGACACCACAGTCACCGTCATTTTGTGGGTTTTCGATACCAGTGTTGCGGTCTGTTTTTAGTTGGTCTTATTTATTGACTCATTTCATTTGTTGACAGACACATTTGTTATGTAGGTTAAGTTTTGAGTAATTTTAAATAATTTGTGAACAGTAATTATCAAATGTTTTTTGATAAACTTCTACAGTTTCGAAATAATTTTTAGAGGTTTTAAAATGGTAAGAGATAATTTTCCAAATTGAATTCTGCATTTCCCTCTTTGCTTTCAGTTTGAAGTGCTGGGTTACGTTATTATTGATAATGCATAAAATTCTATTACTTTTTGACTTCCTCAAATTATCTTTTCATAGATTCCATTCATCTTATTCTTAACCTTAGATTGCTGTCACTACTAAAAGGGTTTGTTCTCGTAATAATTTTTTTTATTAGGTCTGCAATTACTAAAATGAATGAACGAAACCATTGACTAATTACTATTATATACCTACTCTAGGATTCTTATTATCTTTAGATTGTCTTTGATGAAACTCACACAATAGTCTTGGATTTGAATTGAAGTAAAACATGTAGTAGGTACCGTACACTAGTATTTGTTTTATAATGAGTTTCGTCTGTTTTGAGATAAATGCACACTTTAATGTAGCATACGAACGGTAAACGATTTTGTCCCCTAAAATATTGGGTCTCTTCATAATATTCTGTATTGAGTATTTTGTATTTTACAGCATGGGAGAGTAAAAGTAAGAACCACAGAAGAACAAAAGGAATTGGAGAGGAAAGAACGAGAGAAAAAAGTGAAAGTTTACAAAGCTGCAATACAAAAAGTTTTTGAAAAGGTAAAATTGATTAGGCTACTTAGAGACTATTTGAACACTTGAAAATGAACTATAACTGACTCCTTGAATAAATTTTAATAGCCTGGATATAGTAAATTGGTATTTTCATCCCAATGGATTATTTGTTATCTATCTCTATTCCTTGGGTAGGAATACTAACCGTACGCAACCACGGTTACCTATCGTAACAGGTAAGACATGTAGAGCAAGATTCACTTGACATTTAATGAGACTTACTTTTCTATAAGAATAGAATTCTAAAAAAACTTCTTCATATCAATTTTTTGTAGTGGATTTTGTAAAACTCGTAGAAAGTTTTATATAACTCTGGTAAATATTTAAAAATATAATCAATGACTCAAGCAGCGGTTCCCAACTGGTGGTCCGCAAAAATTAAGGGAAAGTACGGTATAATTTAAATTGAATAGGCCTACTATTGATAGAAAAGAGATTTTGAACTTCAAAGCTCTGAAACCACTAAAATTATGAAACAATGAACCTTTGGTAGACTTTTGAGCAACAGCATGAAAGAACTATAAAGAGCTTTGTGGAAAGGCATTCCTTTGCAACGACTTACCGTTGTGAGCAAGCATTTTCATCAATGTGTTTTATGAAAAACAAGTTTAGAAATCGACTCGACATGCGGTCAGATTTTAGAGTGAATGTGTCAAGTATGAAGCCTGACATCTCAGGAATCATGAACTTGAAGATAAAATTCAACTCGATCATCTCATTGAACAAATAATGACAATTATTAGGAACAGTATACCTAGTCTTCATTTCCGCAACTTATTTGAGCTGAGGTATCGTACAGGCGTGCAAGGATAGTATTCTCCATATCGAAACATTACATAACACGAAAATTATTATGATAAATGCACACAAAAATTTATAAATCTCAAGCATTTTTAAAATTATTCTAACGTACCGTAATTTAAATAATAATAATCAATGGTTAAAAAACTACCTACATTTTTTGAAATGTCAACTTCTTCTTGTTATCGAATTGAGTTATGAACTTCTATGAATCTTCAACAGAGTCTGAAGCAATCAATAATATTGAACTAACCCTTCCTGATTGCACTATGAAGTTTAAATATTCTGACAACCTATTTGAAATATGATAGATACAAGGCATATGATATATTTTTCACTCAGTTCATAAATGTAATAAATAGATAAGGGGGTCCTTGGGAAAATTTTGTTGGGAACCCCTGGTCTAAGAATTATTGGCTCTGTTCTTACAGCTTCTTTCAAATGTAACTTTATTCAATCGTTTTTCAAATTTTTATTTGCACAATGGAACTCTCAATATAAGTTAGTGTAAATACGAGTTTAAACTTTAATTATTGAA